>CM060927.1:70869197-73369197 GCA_030737875.1 Allium sativum | reverse complement strand
ATGTACTCATTCTAGAGAGCTCAAACCCTAATTTGTAAATCAAGTTGGGGATTTTCCTTCTAAATTGCCACCATGAATAAGATCTCTGAAGCCCTTAAAGTGGACGTAGGTTCAATCCGCACTGAACCACTATAAATTGTTGTGTTCTTACTATTTCCGCACATTATATTGTCTTCTGCTATGTTTCTGATTACATTCTACTATGCTTACGAATTACCAAGATACCCTTCTACCAACTATTTAGCTTACTAACTTGTTTTGCTCTTAGGGAACACTTATCCTAAGGTAACTGTTGGTCCTTGAGCCTCATAAGCGTGATACTCACCACTTTGAAGGAAGAGTTACTAATCTTCGGGCTTAAGTCCTTGATATCTAGGAAACAACGAACTAACTCAAGCTCGTTAGAACTAAATAATCCCTAAGTTCCCTTAGGTATATAATCATACCCTTGTTTACGGCGTTGGCGGTTTTTATCGTTAACAAACATAATACTGGATAATACGGTAAAAGTTTGGTTAAACCGACAACCAATTTTTTTTATTTTACAAACTGAATTCAAACCGATTCAGTTTCAAAACCGAACCGAACCGACTGAAATAAACTGGTTTGGTCGGTTAATTTGGTTATAACTAAAAATTGCTCACCCCTATTTATGCACAACCCACTTTCCATGTTTCACGCATTGAGTAGTTTCTCACTTTATATAGTGACAGGTCTTCTTTCCTCATTAAAAAGTTGATATCTATTTTCTTATCATTTCATAATCAATCCACTTTTTTAAAGCAAAAAAAAAAACATTTAATACAACAAAAGAAAGTGCATCATTTGATTCCTGAAATTCCCATGATGAAACGAGCATGAAGCGCAATGTTTTGAATAACTAAAGCTGCTAATATTTGAAGAAACAGAAGCAACCTTTCAAAAAAAAAGTCATGAAGTGTATTTGGGATTGGTGATCTGATGAATTCTCGGGAGGGGAAGTTGTAAGAGGGAAGTGCATGGAAATAGGATGGTACAGAACTGTTTTGAAGTGGTATGCAAGTGGTGTAGTTGCAGTATGGTAGAGAATTACTATTGAAGTGATTGTTGTGTAGATGAAGAAGGTGAGATGATGAAGGCGGTTGGAAACTGAGTTTGGGTTGTTGGAGGTGGCGCGGTAAATGGAGGAGTTAGCATTATTCGGTTAAACCAAATAAACCAACCAAATCAATTTATTTTGGTTGGTTTGGTTCAATTTTGAAACTAAATCGGTTTGTAATCGACCCGAAATAATATTAAGTTCGGTTATCCATTTAACCAAATTAACCGAACTTTCACTATATTTTCAAAGTTATCGATATTATAATGAATAATTTAGGTTAGTTTAGTTACTTAAGTAAAGTTTAATCATCACCTATGTATCAAAATTAATATTAGAAAGCATAAAAATCATAAGTACTAATATTCTAATCATATATTTATAATTTATTTCAAATTAGAGTGAATATTGCAAATACAAAGTGTAAAACATTTTTAGTTCTGTTTAATCGGATAACCAACCGAACCAACCAAACTTAAGTTGGTTGGTTTGGTTTTCATTTTTATTGGTTTTAGTTTGGTTTGACGAAATTTCATCATCGGATAAACCAAACCACCCAAACACTCACCCCTAAAACAAGTATTGGAAATTCTAAGGAAGAATGTGTTGAAGGCGAAGTTTTCCGAATATCAATTCTGGAAAGAAGAAGTAAAGTTTCTTGGATATGTGGTGTCGAAGGAGGGAATCTCAGTGGATCCGAGTAAGATTGCTTCCATCCAAGATTAGAAGCAACCGAGGACCCCCACTGAAGTTAGAAGTTTTCTTGGATTGGCAAGTTATTATCGGAAGTTCGTAAAGGATTTTTCCAAGTTATTTAGTCCTTTGACGAAGTTGACCAAGAAGCATGTTAAGTTTGTTTGGACTCTTGAATGTGAAGAAACTTCCCAAGGATTGAAGGAAAGGCTAACCACTGCCCTGATATTGACGATTATAGATGGTAATCAAGATTTAACCGTCTATACGGATGCTTCTGGAGAAGGAGTTAGCGCGGTATTAATGCAAAGAGGTAAGGTGATTGCTTATGCAAGTCGGCAATTGAAACCGCATGAGAAGAAGTACGCCACTCATGATTTGGAATTACTTGTTGTGGTATTTGCTCTAAAAATTTGGAGGCGCTACTTGTTGGGTGAGAAGTTTGAACTCTATACAGATCATAATTCTCTGAAATTTCTTTTTACCCAGAAAGATTTGAACATGAGGCAACAACGTTCGTTAGAGTTTTTGGCGTCTTACGATTTAGATATTCTCACATTCCATAAAAATCCAATGTTGTAACAGGTGCGCTCAGTAGAAAGAACGCTATTGTTGCCAATGTAGTTATTACACCCTCCCTAATAGATAAGATTTCTGGTCAATAGAAAGATGGTGAGTTTGTTCAGAAGTTTTGCAGGAGGATTCAAGAGGGTGAAGTCTTGAACTTCCAAATTGATAATGAAGGAGTTTTGAGATTGAAAGGTCGAATTTGCATTCCAAATGTTCCGTAACTCAAAAGAGAAGTATTGCATGAGTGCCATAAGACCAAACTCAGTATCCATCCAAGAGTTCTGAAGATGTATCGAGATGTGAAGCACACATGGTGGAAATCAATGAAGAGAGATATCTCAATATACGTCAGCAAGTGTCCAACTTGCTAACAAGTCAAAAGTGATTAGCAGAATGTTGTTGGGTTACTACAACCACTGGAGATTCCGGAATGGAAGTGGGACCAGATATCAATGGATTTCATTGACGACTTACCTCGAACCAAGAATGGTAATGAAAGTGTCTGGGTTGTTGTAGATCGCCTGACAAAGAGCGCCCATTTTCTTTCGGTAAAAGCAATAAGAACAACTGATGGTCTTGCTTAATTGTATGTGAAGGAAGTGGTTCGACTACATGGAATACCCATTAGCATTGTTAGTGATTGAGATCCGATCTTCAGCAATAAGTTATGGGAAGCATTTCTGTCGGTATTGGGGTCAAAGTTGAACCTTAGCACCGCTTGCCACCCCAAATAGATGGAGAGACTGAAACAGTTAATAAAGTTTTGGAAGACTTGTTGCGAGCTTGTATCCTTGATTTCGGAGGATCATGGGAAGATCACTTGCATCTTGTGGATTTCTCTTACAACAACAGCTTCCAAGAATGTCCTAAGATGTCACCATTTGAAGCATTGTATGGTCGACCTTGCAGATCTTCTGCATATTGGATAGTGTCTGGAAATCGACTCGTATTAGGTCCAGACATGATTCGTGAAGCAAGGGACAAAGTGGACTTCATTAAGAAGAGGTTGAAGGTAGCTCAAAGTAGACAGAAGAGTTATGCAAATTCTAGAAGGAGAGATTTGGAATTTACAGTTGGCGATCAAGTATTTTTAAAAGTTTCTCCATTGAGAGGATTCATCTTATTCGGGAAAACGGGGAAGTTATCGCCCAAGAATATTGGTCCATTCCCGATATTGGAAAAAGTTGGAACCGTAGCTTACAGGATTCAGTTACCAGATTGGTTACCGAAGATGCATAACGTTTTTCACATTTCTCATCTCCGAAAGTATGTCCACAATCCTGATTTAATTGTTGAGGAGGCAGCATAAGAAGACTTGGAAATCACCCCAAACTTTAGCAGTTCATAGAGAGCCTATAAAGATAAGTAACAAAGAGATAATGGAACTGAGAAATAAGAAGATCAAGCTAGTCAAAGTGCAGTGGAGCCGAGATCCAAGAGATTGTACATGGGAAACAAAGGACAACTTTAAAAAGTCTTATCCCAGGTGCAAAGTAGATATATCTGAATAGCTCTTCTGAGAGGTAAACTTATTTCTATTATATAATTTCTATTATATAATTTTTATTTCAACTTTACATTCATCCAATTTCGGGGATGAAATTCTTTTAAGTGGGTGTGATTGTAACGATATGAAATTTTGGAACTAATTTAAGATTTATTTTTTATTAATTTTATAAGGATTTATAGCCAATTTTAAAAATTCGATAATTTAATATTATTTCCATGGCTTAAAATGAATTTTTTTTTCAAACGATCTCGGAATTCAGTGAAACCAATTTTATTGATATGAAACATCGAAAAATGGTACGATTTCAAATTTCATAATCTTTGGAGTTAGTATGTGAGCATACGAAAAATAAACGCTTACCGGGTCAACTCATCAAAATTAAGTAAAAACGCAATAAAAAAAATAAAATCGATAGTCAAACGAACTCCAAATTCGACGAGACCTATTTCGTTAGATCCGAAATTACGAATTATGTTAGGGTTCAAAATTTCGTGTCAAATGGATTTACCATTTGATCACATGAGCGATAATTGCGGGATAGAACTAAAACACGTTCATAACATTACATAAGCCTTATAGGCAAAACGCACATGTTGAGGTGTCTTGCATCTAACCTTCTGAGTTGTGTTTTCTCCCCTTTAATCTCCTCCTTCCACCTCATCGATCCATGGCCTTTCAATTCCTATAAAACATCTTCTTTTTCCTTCTTTTTCCTTCTTTTTACACCTTGTCCTCCTTAAACATCTTCCTCCTTCCTACCTTCTAGCCATGGTCGACACATCCTCCCTCACTTGAGAACTTCCGACCCCTCTCTATCCTCCTCGCCACCTGTGCCATCCCCCATTAGTTCCCCTCCCCTTTTCATAACCTCCTCTTCCTTCCAAACTTCTAAAACCCCTTCAAAAATCCCTAATTTGCAAATAAACACAAAATCCAACCCAAATTCACCCTTCTCCTACCCCATACACCACATGCCTTGGCGCCACCACCAGCCCAAAACGTGGACCCCACCCCAAGGCCGAACCCATGGACCTCCATACCCTGTCCCGTATTCCTCGTATACTCGGATCTCTGACCGTTTGTTCGTCTGTCAAGTTTAAAAATCCCATCGCCTATATGCTATGTCCGGTTACCTTCTGGAAATCTTTGTAGATGCCGGAACACTGCCGGAGTCGTACGAGAGTGTCTGCATTCCATTCACTTGAAAGTTTGATCGAGTGGAACCCAATATGAGAAACCAAAACTCGTAAAGGGCTAGTTTATAATTAACTATAGTTAGTTAATTAGTCTGAGTTATGTGATGATTGTGCGTTAATAATACAAGTTTACTATGATGTTTGATGTTGGTTAGCAACATAAAAATATCATTTTTAATTGATATATGTGTAGTTGCTTGGGTATGTGACACTTTAAAACCAATAGTGTTGACTTGGAAACATTTGAACCTTAAATGGTCATAAGAAAGTAATTTATCAATTACTAGTTGTTAGATATTGATTTGACCCTTACTTGGGCATTAAAATGATAACTGGTTGACATATACCCCCATTGATTGATATTGCAGTTAATCTGTTGATTGACAAACCTATATAAGCGTTAATGGTTAAGGATTACATGGTGTATTCTACTTTATATGTGAATTGGATGTTGTTTGATGGTTGATATAGTGTTATGTAATACACTGATTGAATATGGCTAATGGATGTGATTATTGGTCCATTGGTTAAGTCTCCATCAAATAAAATGATTTAATAAATATTTTAATGAATATTTTATTAATATAATAATAGGCTAAAAAAAGTTTAAATTTGATGTCCAAATTTGGATGGACACAAAGATTATAAAATTATGTTGAATATTCGTAACTACAACAAATTGATTTGAAGTAATTTTCATATAGTTATGGCCTATTCAAGTTATATTTTTAATGAATAGCAACCGGTAAAAGTGAAGTTCGGTTAGGATATCTAGGATGAGTTTTAAAAGGACTTCTTTTAAAAAACTTCTTTATTTATTTTTATAACGAATGTCAGAAAAATTTGGATTAAAAATAATGAAGTATGAAAAATAATATTATTTTAATGATTTAAATATTATTATAATACTTTAATATTGAAATAATTAATTTTGAAGTTGGGAAAATTAAGGTATATCTTTTGATTATTATATATATTTTATATAAGAAATAAAATGTTTTTGAAGCTATTCGACATATTTTATATTATACGTCGAATTATGGTCAGAATAGAATTCATATCGCAGCGGCAGTTCGCAAACTTCGACCAGTAACTTTAAACGGTTGTACCGGGAGATCCGACCGTCAAGTTTTTCCGAAACTGGAACCGTTAGATTCGTAATGAAAAGAGATTTCCAACGATAAGAAGAGTTTTGAAATCTAAAGGTTAGATTCTGAGAAATATTCAAATCAAATTTGGATAAAAATAACGCCAGAACCTATAATGGCCTGTAATTGAAAGTTGTGAATATGGATTATTTTTATATAAATAAAAATAGGGAAAAATCATTATAAATTATTATAAATGATTTGAAAAAGGTTTAAACCAATTATATATGGTTTTGAATGATAAAGCTGGTTAAGTGCAATTTGGCTATTTTTTATAAAGGTTTTTATAACAAGTTCGGGGTAATGTTTTGAGATAAGGATTTTAAATTCATAAATTGAATCTGATCCTTAAGTAAACCTTTTATAAGGTTAAAAGATGATTTTTGGAAGCCGGATAACTTAATAAAGTTTAAGAATAAGATTTAAATTTTTATAAGATGATACCAATTAAAGGAGACTTAATTGGTGGATTGATAATCCGATAAGGAATTGTGTTTTGACGCTAATTATTCGAAACGACCAAGTTCAACCCATTTCGAGTAATTATACGATGAATTATGGCCGAAGAAATTGAAGATGATGGATGATCGGGAATCTTCACATCGAATGGACTTCTTGCTGATGCCCTGGATATAGGTAGCTCCCTTGAAGGGGTTAAAGTGGCAGTGGTCCGGACGTACTTGTTGATTATCCGAATATGCAAGGGTCCGTCTTCTTAATTGGACGAGGAATAAGGTGCCTTCAGTTTCGTTCAGACCTATAATGAACTTGTAAATGGATGTGTATTTGACGTTGTATTTCATAACATAACTGGTTAGTTGTTATTGATGATATACATGTGGTGGCGGAGAATTTATTCTCTTAGCTTTACACCATTCTTTGGGACGTATGAACTCAAAGGTTATATTATTAATAGAAACGGATCATATGTGTGAATTGACAATGTGGTATGCCAAGTGCTGCTGGTCGATAGCTCAAAGCTTTTGTTGAAAAGCAGGGCTTTGTGGTACGTTAAGTCGCACACTTCACACTCTGGAATGAGCCGAAAATAGGATGATGGACGCCAGACAAAGGACATACGTTCCCTTCTAGAAAAAAGTGATGCCTATTGTATATAACGGTGTTGTATACACAATTATATGATTTTTATTTGATGATAACAACCAAATAAATATTATTTCAAATGTGTTTGTTACTGTACTGTTATTCTACATCACAGATAGGAATATAATATTTATACTTAAATAAAATACGACTGTACAGGAATTCAAATATTCACACAGTATTTTATCTGAATTGAATATTATATTTCAACGTTTAAACCGTACAGATTTACAACTCCACTATTTGTACACATACACAGATATTACTTCACATGATATGGTACTGGTAAATAAACTGAATATGGTAGACAAATTTGTTTGAACACAGTAAAAATAATATTTTATTTCAATCAGAATTGTTTATCACAAATATCAGTACAATTCTCACATTCTTATACAAAACTCCTCACTACAACTCTCTGTCACTACAGTACATTCTCAGTCACTCACTAATTTCATATTTATACATACACTCATTCACTGACACTGTTTTTGACTTCTGTCTTCAGTCTTCTGTCTTCACAGCATCTTCACTGTCAGTCCTGTCATCTACACCTGTCATACACAGAAACACACACATAGTACACTGCAATAGAAATAAAAACTTAATACATGCAGATTTGAATTTTATTTTTGAAATTTTATTTGCCTCAGTTTTCTGGTGTGTTTTCTCATCATTTTTCTGACTCGATCTATTTTTCGTATTCATCCGACTGTGTCTGGACAACTTGTGATATTCACAGTGATACACTGTAAATACCACAAGGCAGTCAGTGTATATACAAAATATTTCAGTGCAGGGATAAGAATTTTTTCTGATGGCTGCATATACACACGTGTATAGATATACACGTGTGCACTGCCTCGCCAATCAACGAGCAACTGAGGAATAGCCACGAGGACCATCTCGACTCAGTGCACACATGAAAACAACTCAATGTAAAGTCAAGCAAGTGGCCGAGACATATTCAAGTGCAAGGGTCAAACTATCATGGTCAAAGCAGCATGAACCATAGTCAAGTGGACAAATCAGCATAATCAAGAGCAAGGCAGTGTGTAAACACATACATGAGTCAGTGGAAACAAACATGATACAAGATGATATTCAGCTATTCATGGCAGTAAACAGTTTTGGGCATGAACTCAAACATGTTATGAATGATGCAGAAGATTATGTCGAGCACAACATAAAAAGGGCACAGCATACATGGTGAGACAACATGGTGAATTATACAAACAGGTGGACAGGGCACAGTCAAGTTCAAGCTTTAAAGTGCAGTGTAAAGCTAGACAGGGCACAGTCAAGATCAAAGCAAGCAAACAGTTAAAGTATGGTAATGAAAGAGCTACATCATTATGCAATGATCAACTCATAGCAATGGAGCATGCAAGTTCAGATGATCAAGTTGTTAAAGAATTGCAACATGGCAATGGATAAACAGGGGAGAAAATTTCGAGTACTCATATACATAGCAATATATATATATATATATATATTCACATATATTATTGCACATAAATTAGACTGCAAGTAATTGGTTGAACATGTGAGTATACACATGGCATGACATTGTTTTCTTGGATTTGGTTTTAACAGGCAAGAAATTTTTGTCAAGATTTTATGACATTCCAAAAACCAGATCAGGCAAAGACAAGTATGCAAATATATACATGGCAGGAAATACATGACAGTGGTCAACAAAACATGGTGCATACACACAGCAAGTAAAAATGGAGCATTCAAGAATATGGTAAATGGATTTCATTCAAAACCAATCAGTGAGCAACAAATATGGCAAGGAAATTCATTTCAGTTTCCGATTTTGAGAATAACATTAAATGGGAAAACAATTCAAGTTTTTTTTATATCAACTTGGACTTTTTATCTCGAATAGGATCATTGAGATATTTCCAGTTTTACCATTCCATTTTTGGCAAGGGTTTAATTGGTTCCAAAAAAAAAAAAAATCAGCAATACAAGCATTTTTTTAAATCAATTCACAGGGGTTTTATTTGGCATTTTTTATCTTAGAGGAATTTTGGCATCATCACACAAATCAGTGTAAGCATTTTTGGCAAGAGAAATCTGTTGGGAATGAAACAAAGTGTTTCGATTCCAGAAATAAAGCAAGTGTATTTGACAATGTTTTAAAACTGTCCAGATTCATAGAAGAAAGCCAAATTATGTTCTGATTCATCACAAGAATTAAATAGTGATAATTTCGAGAAAAACCAAAGATGTAATTCCAATAATTAACCAATTCTCATTCAAGATTTCTTTCCAGAAATAACAGTGTGAATTCAAGGCCAGAAAGCAGTTATTTTCAGCAATATTCAATCACAAATTCACGGCTTTAATCGAGAGCAAGCAAAAAGGGAAACCATGAAAGTCAGATCGAGACATATGGAAATCAGAGATTCAATTAGGGTTTCTAATTAACCCTATTTATACACCTATCATCACAGGAAATTATGTATCGAAAATTAGCAACACAATCAAGAGCAAAAAATCAGAGAAACATTTTTCTAGAATTTTACTCACAAGTTTTCGATCGCCAGCAAAAACCATAGATCGTGAAGCAAGAAGCATCAAAATACAGAACCGACAAAGCCATCAATCTGCATCAATTTACAAGCATCGTGATTTGGGAGGAAGATTGGAAAACCCTAGCCGCCACCATATTTTTTCTTCAGAGACCAAAGAGAACGGGACCAAGGAAAACGGGTGCACCACGTTCGAATGGGCCAGCCAAGTTTCTAAATGGATATAAGGGGATGACCCTTCTATTTTAATTCCTAGGGTTTTTAGCTTGTGTTGTTTTATTCTGTATTGTTTTTTTTATTTTGTCTTCTTTGTAAACAAGCAAACAGTTTCTAGGTCTGTAAAATCTAGGGATTCAGTTAGGGTGTTGACTGACAGTTGCTAGAGTCTGTAAAATCTAGGTTACTGGTTACAGGGACGTAATCAGGGGAAATTTGATCGAGGGGATATCGGTCAGTCTAGGGTTTTGGGTGTAGGGTTAGAATAGGAGCGAGGGGTCTCAAGTGTACATGGTCTTGTATGCGGGATCCATTCTATCACCTAGTAGAAACCTTAGGAATGCAGCAGTAGGCAGGATTTTGCCGAAGCTGGGTATATCTTGTGTCATTTACTTTCTGCATTTCTATCTCTGCTATATTCCGTGATCTGCGTATTTTTAATATCTCGCGATAATTTTTAATAAACCCTATTCACCCCCCTCTAGGGTTAATCTAGATCCAACAATGCCATGGTATGGAGCCCAGGCAATTTTACTTATGTGGATGTTGGAATCGAGGCACCTCGGATGATAGTCAAATACGATCAGGACGACGGTCCAATACGTCCGGGGAACGTCATGTTCAGGAGAAACCTGAACTCACCGAGAATTGGTGGGTCGGCTCTACTGCTCCAAGATGCACATGCATATAAATCCTGGACATCTTGCTAGAGATGGTTTCGAATCAGATAAGGAAGATCCTTTGCCTTGGTTCATTGATGGAATCCAATTTCCAATACTAGCTTTGCGTTTTCAGTTGTAAACCTATACGATGACATAATATGATGGGGTATTATGCCATCTACGATTGATATATTTATTTTAGAAATTGTCTCCAACACTTAGACATGAAAAATAATATCAAATGATTTTCTTGTATCAAGCATGTTTGACCATTATAAGGTAAAACTCTATCCTCTGGTTTGCGTTGCATTGTGTGATGGGACTTGAATCTTATAATGGCTTCATTTTTCAAAAATCATTGCGTGATTTTATGCACTGGAATTCATGTGGAGTAAACCGGGTCCATGTTATATGGCATGGTCCCGTGTTATGCCTCACTTTAAATAAGTTAAGAACAACTGTAGGGTTTCTCATACAAGTCCATGACTAACTCGTAGTTTATTTTTCCCTTGCAAACTCGGGTGCCCATATTTTCTCATGGGCAGCCTAGTATATATATATATATATATATATCGTTAGCTTAGTTCTTTTGGAGTTGTGTATGGAAGCTATGGATGTTGGTTTTGGATTTAGAGCTAGAGCAGGATTTGGATGTTTCTTTTGGACTCTCCAAGACTCTGTTACGTTGATTATCTTTTATTCCGCTGTGTACCTATTCGCTTGTTGAAACTGTTATGTATAATTATGATCCTATGTGTTGTGTAAACTCTGATGTCAACCTCTGATGTAATTGATGTACATTATGTAATGTAATGCAATGTTTTATATTCTGCTGTTATGTTAAAGTGTTATATTCCAACGAGTATCTATTCTTCCGAGGATATGGAGAATGAGCCGTCACATCGTGGTATCAAATCTGAGGGTTAACCTTAGTTCTGGGGTATAACGTATCAAACGACTCATCAGAGATAGAATCAGTAGTATTCTAGGATGAGTAACTCATTAGAGATAGGGCTACAAATACCCTAGAATGAGTACAACATAATAACACACCCTCAGTAGACACATTTCTATTCATATATGTCTCTATGATCTTATAATTTCCTTAAGATATCTTTTTTGTTTTCCTAACTCTTTTCCTACTACTTGCAGATATAATAGAAAATGAGTGGCAGCGGCAAAAGAGGTAGAGGAAGAGGAAGGGTTAATATTGCAGTTGAATTTCAATAACCAAACCCCTTAGGAGAAGCAAATGAACCATTTGTGCCCCCATAGCCAGAACTAGATCTAAAAGTTTTAGCTAAGAAGTACAAGAATCTGGGAGGAATAATGTTCTTAGGAAAGGAATGGGTGGTTAAAGCACAAACAAGGTTGCAAAAAGATTTTTACTAGCTTAAGACTCAATGGTGATCAAAAAAGTTACTTAGCCTCTTGGTTACTCAAAGATTAAGCCTTCATCTGGTGGGAGATGATTACCATGACAAATCCAAATGGAAATTTTACTTGGGATCGTTTTAAAGAGGTTTTTGAGGAAAGGTTCATGCCTTCTGAAGCAATAACCCAGTTATATTACGAATTCTCGAATCTAAAGCAAAGAGGCTGGACTATTCCAGAGTATCTAAACAAGTTAACGAGCATTCACGCTTTGGCCCGGAACTGATTCAAGTTCCGTTAAAGGAGAATGTGAGATTCATTAATCGTCTACAAAGAAGGTACAAAAGTAAAGTAACTGCTCGTGTAAGGCTTCCATTTGTTGAAATGGCGTGCCGCTACGAATCTGTGGATAAACGAAATGCTTTGGAAAACAAAGAGAAAGGTAATTATCGGAAGAAAAGGAAGTTTGAAAATAAGAATCTTGAAGCAAGTAAGAAACACGAGGCAAGTAAAGAAGAGGAAAAGCCTTAAGGAAGAATGGTTAAAGACTGTCACATGCTTCAACTTCAATAAAAAAGGACATTGTCAGAGAACCATAAATCTCCGAAGAAGCAGAAGAAGTCTCATGATAACATGGAATGCTATAACTGTCTCAAAAAGGGCCACATAAAACCAAATTGTCTACTATTAAAGAAGTCTGCAGTAGCTCACGTCTACAACGTGGAAGATGCTCCAACAACCTCAGCTGGTGGAACAGTTACGAAAGGTTTGGAATGTACACTTACTGTTAAAGATATTCCAGTTAAAGTGTTGTTTGATACTAGTGCCTCACGTAGTTTTATTTCAAGTAATACGGCTAGAAGATTAAATATAGACCTCAAATATCTTAAAGAACTATTTGTGTTGGAAATCCAATAAGAGGTTCCATCAACCTTTATTCACTTTATAGCACCTATCTCTTATTCCCGTTATCGGTTTCCCCTCGAATTAATTATCTTGGATTTCACCGAGCTTGATATAATACTTGGAATAGATTGGCTGACCAAATATGAAGCAAATGTCAAATATGTAGAAAGAGTCGTTAGAGTGAGAACTAAGTCCGGAATTTTTATAGAAATACCATGTGACGACCCAAGTTTAGATAGGGATAAAGTTTGGTCTGCTGCTCACATACATACATACATACATACATATATATATATATATATATATATATATCAATGAATAAGCTGGTTTGTTGTTTGTATGAGAATATAGATATTGAGATGAATCAATATTTATTGAATTGGTGTGTTTTATTATCGTTGATAATAAATTTAAATTCTAAATTTATAAAATGTACAACATAATTGTTGTATTAATAAATTGGAAAATTAAATACCAACTATACATATAAATAAATATGTGTATTGTTATATTGAAATAAAAGAGTAAAAGAGTTTTAAGTGGCAATTATCGAGTTAAAATTGTATTATTATGGGTTGATAACAGTGATGGTAAATATTTTATTATCAAAACAATCATTATAATTTTGGGTTATGACATATATTGTTGTATAAATCTTAAGTGCTAAAGTTGTATTTAATAACAAAATAAAAATATGTGTTCTGACATGTTAATGACTTATTTTGTTAAAATAAGTCATTTATGACATTTGTTTGTGTATTATAGAAATTGCACAAGTATAAATAAATAAATTTTTGATAAATGCATTTATTTTGATGTTATGTTTGAATTAATATTTAAAAGCAAATGTGTTTATGTGTTAATTTATGTATTAAATTATTAAGTTAACACAACTTGATTAGTGTTTGAGTTGGTGTGTGCGTTAAGTGATTTATGTTATGTTGGGTGTATTTAATTTAGAGTTAAACAAGTGTTTAATACTTAAATTAGTGAAATATAGCTTATTATCCTAATTAAACATGTTTGGGCCTCTTTGGGTTAGTTAACCCATTTCTTTTACCCTTTATCATTTTTTTGGAGGAGGAAAAAGAGAAAACGACACATTTTTCCTTCTTCCTCCTTTACATATAGCTTCCAGTAGAAAATAATGGCCACCATCTTATTTTTTTTGGCAAAGCCGACCTATTTTTATAATGGTCGCAACCAATTTCATTGTAACCAATAATGAATACATGCAAGTACAGGAGATAGATAGCCCATATTCTAAATCTGGTTTGAAGTGCTAGCACACAGAGAAATATAACCCAGAAGTGAGGCAAAAACAACTCAACTACTATACATTATCTTACTAAACCTCCAAATCGGAGGAAATGGACTTCCTTTGTCCTTAAGGGGACGATATTCATGACTGTAGCCCTTAAATATAAAGAATAAGTCAGAAGAAAAACCTGGATATCCCGTTCCGTAGATGTATTTCCTATCCTATGTATCATCAGAAAGATTTACCAAGTTAATAGCACCCTTAGGGCCATCAGTAGCCAAAGTCAGACTATCACCATCAATACAGTAGAATAATTATCTAGTCTCAGCCATATCATCAGATACGAAAGCATAAAAGTTCTCATACGCAGGGCTGTATCTCATTTTGGACGGTAAATGTATCCAAGCATGCTCAGACTGATCCCACTTCACAAGAAAGTAGGATGGAGGCAGGTCAGGTATGATAGCCACAGACGTAGTATGCAAGCTAGGATGAGAAGTAGCAACAGAAGTCGTTGGGTTCACAATCAATGCAGGAGTGGTCGAAAGCTCCACCAAGGGAATCAGCTTCTGAACAGGATCCAAACTCTAGGAGGAGGGTGCAAAAGTGGTTGCTTAACTGGAATTGGAGCGTCACACGCTAGCTTGCAAGCTTCAGAAGAGTGATCAAATGATTGGCAATTGAGATAGATTTCAGGTTTCCAGTTATACGTGACATCCACAAAGCATTCATGACCATCAAGGGAAACCTTGATGTGATTAGGAGGTAGTTTGTTTGGGGTAATTCCGATCAAAGCTTGGGCATAAGTGTAACATTCTCTATTTCTTGTTCTAGCATCAAAACATCTTAGCTTGCCAATACGATTGGACAACCAATTAAGCCCAACCAAGGTTTGGAGGACCGTAGGAATATGGGAAAGGTTAGCCCAAACTGGTATAGACATAATTTGCTCTCTAGCGTGTCCAATAGAAGGTTTCCAAGTAGTAACAATAAAGGCTTACCATTATGATTGAGGGTTCTAAATCAAGAACACGTCTTCTCTCTTCCGCGATTGAAAATTTGAAATAGAACACTCCATCATTGAAAGAAACAAGAAGTCCTCCTTTGAGACTCCATCTCTTACGACAATGCTCCTGAACTTCCATGTAGGAGACTTCAGAATCAAGGAAAAATCCTACTAAAAAGTCCTTCCAACGTTCTATACCTCATGCACAACCTCAAACGGTGGGTATCACTAGATAAATCACTGAAATCTCGTGCTGTGTAGTCACCAGCAAAGCGCAGAAGAGTATTGAAGAGGGAGTTCCATTTCTTAGAAGTTGCTTTCACTGAGGCATTCATGCAAACAATTTGAGTGAATGTTGTGTTTGACTGCGAATTAATAGAATTCATCACATTGGGAGGCACTACATCAATCCCGACATCACTAACATCACCCACGTTGATTGTATTACAACCTTTCCCATTTTCATTCAAACAATTTACCTCAACAAGAAGAGCAACAGCCATACCAAAATCTACATCATCCTTATCACTTACCACTTTGATAGGAAAGGGGAATTCGATCAAATGAATTGCACCCTCAACACACCGAGTCGCAACAGATACTTCATCCCCTTATGTCAATCAAAAGGCTTTCTTACGTGAAGGACTTTTCCCACTACTCTCGGCAGATGGGTCAACGAGCTCCAACGTGGCAACTGGAATAGCAGAAGCTTTAGACACTCCATCACTTGAGGGAAAAACTATATTTGGGACCACATTTATGTAATTAAAAGTATGGACAGATCTGGTAACGGAGTCACCGTCAACTCTAGAGGAAGATGCGACTATCCACTTCTTCTTGGGCATGGGAAAGACGATGCGAGCTGGTGAGCTTGGAGCGGGACAAACGAAGCTAGGAAGAGGTCAGACGAAAAGAGAAGGGGAAGAAAACACTTTAAATTCAAAAAAGCCTATCACCATTTTTCTAGTAGCTCTCAAAACCATTTTCCCCTATCTAAAATTAAATTAAAGAGAGAAAATCCCCTCCTCATCAAGCTATACTCTAATCTCAGCTTAGATTTGAGTTGTCATTTTTGGAAATCAAGAATTGAAAGTCACAATAAATAAAGCTACCGCATGTTGAAGATTCTTTCTCCAGTGTTGCTACATGTTGCAAATCCACCTCTTTCAGCCTCAAATTGAAGAGGTCAACCAATAATCCAGTCAAGGTGAGATTTAAAGCTCACATTTTCTAGTTTAGATTGATATTTCTAAGTTAGAGATCTCAATTTGGTTTGTTTCATGTTCAATTGTGATTTTTGTTGGTAAATTAGGCGTATCTCTTTCGTAATTTATCGGAATTCAGAAATTTTTGAAGTTTTGGAAACCCCATAGTATGTGCTACAAGTTTGTTGTTTTGAGTTTTGCATGATTTCGAAGTTTATATAGATAAAATTTGATATTTTTTCCGTTGGCCTGTCGTTGATAGATAGAAATAGCATATTCTTACTGAAAACCATTTTGAGCATAACAGGAAATTCTTGATATTCTGGAAAGCCTGGATTGAGTGATAAAAATTGCATGTTTTGATATTTTTTGGTAATTTCAATTTTAGCTTGGTCAAAATTGAGTTTTTATTCTGTTCTCCTGAGAGCAAAACAAATATTTACTCTGAGTTTGAAGCTGAAACGAATTTGGGTATATCTTCCATGTCTCTTAACCAAATTCAATAATCTTCAATGTTATGGAAAGCTTAGGAGTTGTTACACAATTTTCATGTTTTGCTTAATTTTGAAGTTTAAGTGGTGAAAAACTCACTTCTTTGTTGCTGGCATGTCATTGATAGACAAAGCTAATACATTAGGAGCTGAAAACTATATCGGCCATATCTTTTTCGTTCCTGATCGGAATTTGATAAATCTTGTAGCCTTGGAAAGCATAAATCATCTATTCTAACTTTCATGTTGTGAGATTTGTGATATTCTGTAGTTTATATGGTCAAAAATACATTTTTTTTATTATTGTACGAGAGCAAAAATCGACAGTAGCTATATGTTGAATCTGAAACAAAATTGAGCATATCTTTTTCGTTATCACCTTGGAGGATCTGAAAAGCTCAGAATATTTTTTTATAAGTTTCAATTTGTGAGTTTTATTTGATTTTGATGATAACTAGACAAAAATGTCCAGTGATCCTGCCTGTTTCCTGTGTGATCTCGTGTTGCTCCATGCAAGTTTTGTCACCTTTTCAGTGTTACTTCGTGAAGTTTTCATGCATGTTTCAAGTTTCATATAACATCATTTCATTGAGTAGAATGTTTGTGACATCTTATGTGAAGTTCATGATTGTTTCAACAGCAAAGAAATAGTATTTCTTGCTGTTTTCTAGTGTTTTTCCATGGTTTTATGTAATCGAAATCTTGGGAAGAATATATTTTTTGGAAATAAGCGTGATTTTAATAAAATGTTTTGAACCTATTAACGATATTATTTTATTTAGTATTTTTAAGCTAATTGATTTTACAAAGATTTCCAATGAACTCAACTTTCAAGTTATTTCCGCAAAGTACGATTGACGTGGCAGTATATGGTTTTATTTAATCCCAGATCTGTCAAATCAAAGCATTAATTTATGTGTTTTTACCACTGACCTCTACGACCATGTGTGATATTCAGTGTTTCTTTGATTACTTATGAATTTTTGTGTTTTCCTGTGTGGAGATGACTTGTAGTGTGTAAACCGTTAAGTGAGAACATGTAACAACCCGCCCAGAGTGCGCCTAAATTTTGATCCAGAAAAGGTCCATCGAAACTTAGAGCAACTCTAAATAGGTCGTTGGTTCTTATGTAAGGAATTACATTTGCACAAAATACATAATAATATAACGAGATTGAATCTCACACAACGAAACAAGAAAATATAGTAATCAAAATAAGATGTACCATTTTATTCAAAAACCATAGATTCAAATACCAAATGCCAAATTCATATATTTACAACGGTACATCATTATTATTCACCATTAAGGGCTTCTAACAATAAAAGAGCAATAACAACTAATATCATAATAATAGTCTTGTTGCCTTCTTCAGGCTCCATCATTGTCTCGTCCATCAAGTCTATGCCACACCTACTAGCATGTTGGAAATGTTAAGGGGTCAGAACATAAAGTTCCGTTGACTGAAAATAATATGTGCTTAAAGAATATACTCTAGATTTGGCAGGTTAAATGCTTCAAAGTATGCCTCCGTAAACACACAAGAATAAACACACACAAAAATATATTTTAATTAATGAGGTGGATATCCAAGTCAATCACTTAAGACCTTCACTAATGCATTTAGGGTGGATCAACGATCACTTAAGACCCAACAAGGTGGACATTCTTGGTCACTTAAGGCCCATTCTAGTATATTTATTAAGGGTGGATTTTTGTGATCTCTTATGACCCTAAGGCGGACCCTAGCCACTTAAGACCCCATCCTAACATGTCAACGTCCTAATTAGATATATATATATATTCTCATAAGTAACATGAGAAGTAGTACCTTTGTCGCTTAGTATCGATTTAGGGTAGGCTCGCGTATAGCTATTTAAGACCCCTCCGACGGACTTAACTAATATTACGGTAGTAGACCTATGTCACTTAAGACTTCCCTTAGGCGGTTGGTTAATCAAATTGCATGCTACGTCCCACATATACCAAACATATCCCTATGTTAGCCCTCACCAAGATCCTAGAGGAAGTGGACATTCTGTTAAACTGCCTTACTCTGTTATCAACATAACTAGACCACTCTAGAGAAAGAGGACATATAGACCACTTCAAATCTAATAAGGGAGGGTCCCATGACTTTGGTCCAAATTCAAGGAATAAACCTTCGAAATGGATCTAGTCCTAACCACTTAATTCGCAAACTAGATAAGAAGAAAGTCAGCCACTTAAGACCTTCTCAATGTGGGTAGTAAGCTTACATATTTACACACATAAAAGGTATATATATATATATATATATATATATATATATATATATACATTAGACCTCTCACATTAAACCTACTACTCGTAGATGTTGGATATGTCGGGCGGTTCTGGGCAGACTACTACTACAAGCGGGCTTAACCTTGTGTCATAGAGCATTAAGTTTAATGGCCCATGGAATCCAGGCCTCTCACTTTTGGTTGCTGGATTCGCCTGTTGGTTCTGGGCAGAATTCTACCACAAATGTCAATTATCCTCATGTCTGTGTTTCATTATTTAATATAAATAAGTCATTTGCACACACACAAGCAACAATTCAAATGGGGACATTTCAAATTTCTGACCTTATTCTAATGTATTTATTATGCCATTATTACGTGGATTATACTATATAAATATAATATTTAATACGTCTTGTAAATGCTAATTTCCATTCGAATTAGGAAATATTTTAATGGTGTAAATTGTCAATCGTGTTCACATAAAAGGTATACAAGCCTAATTCCCATATTAAACTACTCAATTCGTGGCATAATTAATAACAAGCAGCAAATGGGAAAATAACAACATAACTATTCAAACTTCTGTCCTAGGCTGGCTAGAATAATTTGGGTAATGGAAGAGAAACAAGGTGCTAAATACGTACATACATGCATACATACATATTCAACACACACACACACACACACGTATATACACACACACACACATTTGTACATATACTTTTATTTGAATCAAATTCACCCTTTTTTTATGTTGCACATAAAAACATTAACATTTGATTATTTCAAATCTGAACAAGTTCAAATTTCCATTTTAGAATGGAAATCTAAACCTATTCAAATACTGAAACCAAACCAAATCTTAGTCTTTTTACATCACAAACACTTATTAAATAAAAAGAGGTAAATCCAATTAAACAAAAATAAAATCACCAAACTATTCCTCAAACATAACCCCAAACAACTCACAAACCCAAAATATTGATTGACAACTTTACGATATATATAAATATAGGAGATTTGGATTTTTTTAGGATGATGTTATCATGAAAACCCAAATCTCCATAGGCATGCAAATCAATATGAAATCTACAAAATATAAAATTTAGTTTAAACAATATTATTTTCACTCACAGTGATTGAGGAAAACGAAATTACATTGATTTGAATGCTATAAATGTCGTTCTTCGATCCTATTGTAGATCTATATAAGGGAATCACATAGATTTGAGTCTCATATATATAGATTATAGAAATTCCAGAATATAATCTAAATAGAAATAGATTAGAAAAGAAATAGATTAAGGGAAGTATAAGAAACCTAATTCAACATAATTCCAAGAAAATCAGCAGTAGAATGTAGGCACAGAGAATGAGATAGTTTAGAGAATTGTGAGGTGAGTTAGGTGGTAATTATAGGTGTGTAAATGAATAGTAACTATTAGATTAACATATATTAATCTAAGTTATTCATTTTTTATAAAACCAGCCTAAACACCAACCCAAATCACTCCCACCAGATTTGGGCCGCACTAGGCGGTCGACACCCCCTTAAAAGGCAATCGACCGACGGTAGACCGCTTTGGAGAAAAAATGCTCAATAAACCTACTGGTGTGTTTTTAATTAATTATAGCATTAATTTCCTTATAATACCAATTGCTTACCTTATATGATATATTCTTTGTCCCCTGGTTCTTATCTTTTAGTTTGAATTTCAAATTCACCTAAGGGAATGTTTAATTATTTCAATTATGTCGTTGTATCCCTTATATATATTATTAAAAATTCAAACTCTTATATGCATATATTAACCGTATGATTACAAATTACCGTTATTCCTTCATATAGACCCTATTTTCATCATACTATATATGAAAACTATAACACTCCAAAATTTAATGCACTATAACTATACTTTAATGATAATAAATTGGGTATTACTAAATTAAATAATCAGAATTAAGTAAAACCGGCTTTACCATTGTCTCAGAATTCTGGTTCAGATAGACCCCAAATTTGTGTAAAATGGATAAAGTATGAAGAGGGTATGGGCATTAGAAGTTTGTATACATATAAGGGGCTTATATATAAATATATAATTCAAAAAAGTTCAGAATTTTCAAAACAAGATGAGCGGGAAAAAGAGCGGTAAACTAGACCATTGCGGGACGACCCACATTCGGCATGGGTCGACCCATGTGTCGACCCAAGGTCGGTTAGGTCGACCCAGCGACGATCTGGGCAGATGCATTTCTGTGAATCTGGACTGTTTTTTTACAAGATTCGTTGCTGTCTCAGCGCTACATGTATGGTTTGGATTAAAACCTTAGAATCTAAAGGCTGAGGTTGACTCTGTAATCTATAAATAGGTGGCTTCTCCCATTCCAATTCACACCATTTCTTCGTATCTTCCGCCTCTATGAATTTATACTATATATATATATATATGCAATGAGGGAATGCTGCTGAAGCCTTGATCTACAGTGACAACATTGAGGACTTACATACAACAACAAAAAGGATTGGATTGGACTTTTTTACGGCATATAGTTATATATATATATATAAAAGAGATTTAATTTGTTCTTCACCGTGACCCACTTTGAGTTCCCTATCATTTTCAGATCTAATTTCTTAGACTATAACATGACAATTAAATAAAATTGGGTTAGGATATATAGTGTTTATAAGATAATTGCTATACGTGTTTCACTATTTATCACCTATGTCATTGTGATAAGTAAAACATATGCCTTTATTGTTGGATAATTAAATAAGTTACATGTATCTATCTTCCATTTCCCTGTTTTTATGTTTTAGTTTATTTCCAGTTTTGTCTATATGCATATGATATTTGATTCTATTCTCCTTTCTCTGTTTTCCCTTTTTGTTTACGCTAAGCGTAGGCCTTTGGAAGCTTAAGCTACAACCGATTAGAGTGTGCGTATAATTGGGGCAATAATGAATGGCATAAAAGAGGAATTTAGGCATGTTGTTAAACTGTGGACTGTTTAACTATAATTTGGGAAAGGGATAATATGCACATGTTTAGACTTGCTGTAAATTGATATAAAAAAAGGTAAAGTACATATACTTGTTGTAAATTGGTAAAAATGGATAATATGCATAAACTATACATGTGGTAATTTATGAACATAGTTTGATGAATAGTATCATATGTATTAAACATGTTAGATTTGACTTAATATAGACATTAAGTAAATGACATGTTAGAATATTGTAAGTACCAGATGTAGGTTAATAAACTGAATCGTTGTAGAAATCGTATACAATTTGGTAGGTGTTTTGGGGAAGGGTTGTACGCACATAATGACAAGAAATATTACAACCACACTTATTAATGAATCTAAACCTGCTAGGTTAAAAAAGATTATTAATAAGCTAAGATATCCCTCGTTCTGCTGTTGTATTGGGTTTTGGGGACTCCTAAATCCTAGTTATTTGGGGGACAAGCTTAGGGGGTTTGGCTTGTGTCAATCTTCTCTTTGGAATCCATATCAATCAATATCCCTGTTGGTATTTTGTTAGAAGGCCTCTTACTAGGTAGGGGCCAGGGCACAATTTATTGAGTTGGATAGCAAGAGGTTCACATGTGGAAGGTGGGTATGGGCGCGTTCTGATGGAGTCATGAGCGTGCTTGAATATGATTAGGGAAATTAAGCCGCTATAACACCAGTAAATAGGTATGTGTTATATAGTTACTGGGTTAGGAGTGATACAACCTACTATCGGGGCTGACACAAGGTATTTACGTAGCAGGGAGCCGATCGCATTGGTAGTAATTAGGGTACACCTAATCCTGTTGTTATGTAATTAGGGTAGCATCTAATTCTATTATGTAATTAGGGTACGCCTAATCCTGTTGTTAGTTTTACTATTAATTCTTCTGTTATATAATTAGGTTAAATACCTAATCTTATTGATCATGTTATACTAGTATTGTTGCAGACATACCTCTTTTAGGGATATAAATGTGAAGAATTACTCGATTCCTGTTATTTCTATCTATCCTGCTGTTCTGTTTAGTTTACCTTATATGTCACTGTACCTTCTCATCTAGTCTTATTTACCTGTCTTGGCATTTCTATTTTATGCATATGTTAATATCAGTGGAACTCGCCAGACTTTATGTCTGACCCTTTTCCTTTCACTTCTTTCTTCCTTTCCCTCCCTCCAAGTCCTCAGAGTGTTAGTACTCATCAGTGATTAGGACTTTCTCTGTCAGCTTGGATCTGGACTTTCAGGGATGTACCGTTTTGACTTGGACTCTACTCTATTATGACTTGCTATGAGGGATATGATTTTATGTGCTCTAATATTTTCTTTTATGAGATGTTTTGTGAGACAGATTTGAGATACTTGGTTTTAATGTAACCTGTTTGAGACTTCGTTTTATTTTTAAATAATGAAGTTGAAATTTTCCCTTGCTTATTTTATAGCTGTCTTGTGAATTTCTGTACTGTTTAACTATTGCTCTTCATGAAACTTAATGCATTCTCTTATGAGTGACATTAATGGATGTGGAGTGTCACATTTGGTATCAGAGCCAAAGGTTAAAAGATTTGAGAAAATTTGTTAAAATTATTTTCAAAAGCAAAGTATTTTCAAATAAAAATCTATTTTTGAAAAACATATCCCCTCAAGCCATAGTCAATATTCTCTCGGTCCCCTGTTGAATCCTTTTTCTTTTTTTTTCAGCATGACTAAGGCATCCAATATTCCTGAGGGCATTCCGCTCCGACATGGTTCCGTAGGTATCTTGAGGCTACGATACCTGCTGGAGGTCAAGGAGATGCCCCACCCCCAGCTGCAGCCGCTGTAGCTTCACCTCTATGAGTAGATCACTTTTCTAAGTTATATAAAAGACTTTTGCACTATGACAGGAAAACTGTTCCGTGGTACCGATAGCTTTGTTGAGGCATGTAATTGGCAGAGAGAAACAAAGAACTTATTTGAAAATTTTGAGATCGATGACAGAAGGAAGATATAGTTGGCTGCATGACAACTAAAGGATGAAGCTTCTTACTGATGGGAAGTAACATAGGCAGGACAACCAGTAGCTACTTCGGATGATTTTCGATAGAGATTCGAGATGAAGTTTTTGTCTCAGGCGGAAGAGGGATTACAAATGGAGAGATTCTTGGCTTTGAAACAAGGGGACATGTCTGTTAAGTATTATGTGAATAAGTTCAATCAGCTGGCAAGATTTGGTCTGGACTTGGTGAATACACCCATTAAAAGGTGCTTATATTTGGGAGAGGGTTGAATCAACCTCCCCAAGGACTTGCCTTATCTCACATATCGATGAGGGCGACATTTGAAAGGCTAGTTGACATGGCTCTTATGCACGAAGATAGCAAGTATGAGAAGAAAGACAGTAAGACTGAAGAGACATAGGCTAAGGGAGAGAAAAAGAAATGGTGGCCCAAGAAAGGAAAGAAAAATAAAGGAGAAATGCATGATAAGGCTCAGATCAAGAAAAATATCAAGTGTCATGGTTGCGGAGCTATGGGTCATTTTTTAAAGGACTGCAGGAAGGCAAAGGAAGCCTACTTTAATTGTGGACAAGTGGGACACTTCAGTAAGCAATGCCCTAGCAAGCAAGGGAAAGCGGCGGGAACTTCTGGACAAGTACATGCTTTAGAGGCTAGAGGACCTGATCGAGGTAGGAAAGTCACGGTTGAAGGTTTGATTACCCTTTTGACTATCCTGCTAGAACCCTGTTTGATTCTGGCGCTTCACATTCATTTATATCCAGTTTTGTAGTAGATAGTCTACACCTTAATTCTAGTATAATTTCTGATCCAATAGTAGTCTCAAACCCCATAGGAGGATCAACTCATTTATCCATGATGTGTAGGGGTTTGAGAATTTCTATCTTGGGCGTCGAGTTTGAATACGATGCATATATTCTGGGCTTTATGGGTTATGGTTTGACTATAGGAATGGATTGTCTAGCTATGTATGGTGTCATTCTTGATTGTGAAAAGAGGGTAGTTAGACTTTTTACTTGTCATGGTAGAACTCTCAAAATTTTCCGTGACCTCGGGGTCGGTAATGCTCAGTTTTCTACAATCACTTGATACTTCTATTGACGATTTGTGATATGCACCTATAGTCAGAGATTATCCGGACATGTTTGAGGAGGTTAAGAGACTACCTCCAAGGCATGAAATAGATATCTGGATTTACATGGTAGAGAATGCTAAGCCAGTTGCTTTGCTAGTGCACCACATGGCTCCTAGAGAGAGGAAGGTGCTTAGCAACCAAGTAGCGGAGTTATTCAAGAAAGGTTTTATTAGACGGAGCATATCAGAGTTGGGAGGTCTAGTCGTCTTTGCAACTAAGGTGGATGGCTTACTTCGTCTATGTGTGGATTATAGGGAGCTGAATAAGCTCACCAAGAAGAATAGGCACCCGCTACCGAGAATTGACGACCTGTTTTATCAGCTAGTAGGCGCATCAATTTTGTCGTAAATAGATTTAGCCACGGGATTTCCTCAGATAAGGGTGGAAGATAGAGATGGCAATGGGGCGGGTCTAGGGTCCAAACCCGCTTGACCCGCCCCTGTTTTGACTCATTTAGACACGCCCCATAGGGTCATTGGGGCGGGTAGACCCGTGACCCGCTCTTAGAGATCCGGGTCTAGGGTCGGGTCTGGGGCACGACTAACCTGTAACAACCCGTATTTTTGAATAACATGTTATAACATAAATGGAGGCAGAATTAAACTGTAAAATCTGAATCAAGGGAAACAGGCTACGCCATTGCGTTCGTCTCGGAAAAATACGCGAAATAGAGTCCGAGTTTTCGAAAATCGGAGTCCGTATGACCAAGATATGGCCTCGCGAAGTTTCACGAAAAATTCACAAATTAAAGTATACTTAATTAAGTGAAATGGGTTGCGCAGAGAAATATATATATATTGATATATATATATATATATATATATATAATTGAAAAATAAATAAATAAATATGCAAAAATGTTCAAAACAGCGAATTGGGAGAGGGGAATAACCGAACCGGCCGATTTTTGAGGTCGACCCAAGCCCGCTGGGTCGACTAGGGGTTAATCCAGGGTGTTTGGCTGTCAACCCGTGGGCCAATTCGCTCAAATGCAGATTTTTCATTTGAATGGTTCTCATGGTTCAGCTTTAATCTAAAGGCCCTAGATGGTTCCTACACTTGACTTCTTCCCCAAGACATGCTTTGATGGCTTGGATTGAATCTAGGGTTAATCCTATGGCTAATACTATCCTAATCCTCTATAAAAAGACCCCAAACCTAGCCTAAATCACCATTATTCAATCCTACAACTAAACTATGTCAAATTTGTTCCTCTCATGGCCTCCACTGTCATGCTAAAATTTCTAAGTTAATTTCTATGAGAGATTTTGAGTTCGTACAAGTGTTTTCAAACTTGTATGAGTGTTCTTAGCTTGCATTCAAGTCAAGTTGCAACATTTCTATTTCAAAGCAAGGGTTTTTATTGAATTGGCTCAAGGGTTTTCATTTGGAGCTTGCATATTTGGGTTTTTGGTGCTTGCATAAGGGCTTCGTCTCAATCTTTATAATAAATATTAATTTGTGTCTTCATAGCATAGTAAGCCCTTTTCTACTTTCTTTTTATTGAACTCTAAAGTTAAATGAATGATGCAAGTTTGGTTGATCATTATATGCAAGTTTGGTTGATCATTATATGCAAGTTTGGTTGATCATTATATGCAAGTTTGGTTGATCATTATATGCAAGTTTGGTTGATCATTATGCAAGTTATGTATGACACATGTTATCATGTTATGCAAGTTTGGGTTGATCATTATACACATGTTATCATGTTATGCAAGTTAAACTTGAGTTTATGGCCTTAAAGCTTCAAGCTTTATGTTAAAGGTTGCATTTTGGCAACATGAAAGTTATCATATCCCTTATGATAACTTGCATGTGAGCCTAAATGCGAACTTCTAGCAACTTCTACATGTTATTTATCACCATGTATCACTCATATGCTAAGTTTGGTTTTATGCATGCTTTTGAAGCCTAATAATGCAATATGCAAGTATATGAACATATGTACATTTCATATGCCACCATGATAAACTTGTGGCTTCAATACCTTTATGTCAAGATTATGCTAAGTTCCCCATTTTATCCTTTATGCGTTGTTGCGATTATGTAA
The DNA here is from genome assembly GCA_030737875.1 of Allium sativum. Lineage (NCBI taxonomy): Eukaryota > Viridiplantae > Streptophyta > Magnoliopsida > Asparagales > Amaryllidaceae > Allium > Allium sativum. The sequence goes on along the minus strand of CM060927.1, from coordinate 73,341,763 downwards.
ACGATGAGATTACGTTGAGGTTGAGTAACATTATGACATAAACATGGTTTTTATAACATAACGTGATATGTTAACTTGTAATTATGTTTTGGAAACATAATGGACATGACACTTATCAAATATGAGTGTGGCCAACTCGAGGTTGGGTTGAGTTTGTAGCATAAATCTACCCGGACCCGCCCGGCTTAACTAGTGGCTACAAACAATAGGACCCAATGTGAGAAGTTGGTCATGTTGTGCTCGAACCCGAGGTTAGACCTAGTTGTGGTGTAAAGCTACCCCGACCCGCCCGGCTTAACTAGTAACCACAACAAAGTCTAATGTGAGAGGTTAAAGCGCATTAAGTTAATTAATGCCTCCTGATTAGGGTTAAGTCATGGTCCACTTAATACTTAACCAATTTGGGCTTGATGGATTAATCGAGGTTAAGTCAGGAGCCTTAGGTACTCTTAACCGATTTAATCCACGTTTGGATCGGGTTAACCACATTTAACCCGTTAAGAAACCCTAGTTGCGTGGTCCTTTTCAGCAGTAACCTTCTAGGTAGTATCATAAGACCCTAGGACTAGGCTAGGGTGGGGCACGATTACTGGGCTGATTGTAAGAGACCAAAAGAGACGGCTGAATGATGCACCGGTTGTTCAGGCGGACCATGGTCGTGCACATCAAGTCCGGAGTTGAACACGGGCATCGGTAGGTTTGGACTGTGCATCCTGTAATGGTGTCTGAGGGTTACACCGTAGGGCCTGATACACCCTATGGGGTGGACCCTGCACAGTCAACTACATTACATGATTAGGCCGTATGACACCGACACTTGACGAGTTAGGCTTATAGGGAGCCGATCGACTAGACAGTGTAGTTGGACCTTGATTTAGGTCACCTCATTATATTGGGCCAAGCTTGGGCCAAGGGATCAATTCTTGTTTTTACTTGACATGTTAGAATGCTAGTACACCCGTGGTGCAAAACTTAACCTTAATTATGCGATGACACCTTTATCTATCTTGTTAGTTAATCATCATGCCAGTATGTTGTTATCCTTATGTTCATCTCAGCTTCTCATGCCAGTTAACTTTACTAGTTCATAGACAGATAGTAGTAGGGCTTACCAGTCTTTTTGACTGACCCGTTTTCTTTCGCCTCTTTTCTTCCGTTTCCCCCCCCTCTGGTCCTCAGGGTGGGAACATTGGAGCTTAGCTTGGATCTTTACAGCTTGCTTACTGGATTTGCTCATGTACGGTCTCGGACATTGAGCTAGTTATGGTTTATCACTTCATTTTGGGGATAGTACTTTATGTATTTCAGTTTTTAAGTTTATGCTAGACTTTGTTTGTTGGAAAATAATGATCAAGTACTTTGTTGTAACTTAACTATGGTTTTGAAATGCTAGTTTTATCCGCTGCTTTACTACTCTGTTTTACTTATATATTCTGTCTTGTGATATCTGCATGCATGTTTACCTTGTTTAAACGCCCCTCCGAAGCTAGTGTGCTTGCAAGAGTCACCCTGGCGGAGCTGGGGTGTTACGTTTGGTATCAGAGCATAAGGTTTACAAGATTTGAGCAAAAGTGTTTTTGAAACTTACCTTTTGAAAAACTATTTTCAAAACCAATTAAGTATTTTCCAAGAAAAGTCTAGTTATTTTTAAAAAAAAGGCTATTCCCCAAAAGCCATAGCACTATCCTTCGTTTCTTCGTTCTGAATCTATCTTTTTCTTCGTTTTAGTATGGCCGATCGCTTTAACATCCCGGAAGGCGTACAAGTGCCCGTCTGGTTCTGGAGATTTATGGAGGCAAGGGCGAATAAAGCCAGCCCCGCGAACATTCCTCCTCCTTCCCCCGTCGCTAACATCTCTCCTCCTCCCGTAGCTGAGGTTCCTTCTCCCCCTCAGCATCCGCAAGAGGATTTCGCAAAGCTTTGCAAAGACTTTAAGGCGATGGGTTGCAAGAATTTTGTCGGAACGGAGACTTCTGCGGAGGCAAGAAACTGGTTAAAGGAAACTGAAGACCTCTTTGCTATCTTTGATGTGGAAGATCGTAGGAAAGTTCTGTTGGCGGTATGGCTATTGAAAGGGGAAGCTGCTTATTGGTGGGTAGTCACCACCACTACTAGACCCATCGAGACTTGGGATGACTTTAGGAGAAGGTTTGGACTAAAGTTTTTATCATCAGCAGAAGAGAACCTTCAGTAGAGAGGTTCCCATCACTAAAGCAAGGGGACATGACCGTTAGAGAATACGTGGATAAGTTTAATCAACTTGCTCAGTTCGGTCTAGAATGGGTTAACACCGCTCGGAATAAGGCCCTATGCTTTTCTCTAGGATTGAATGAGCCATTGCGTGGTTTGGCCATATCTCATATACCCCTGGGGGCGACCTTCGAAAATTTGGTGAATATGGCCTTACTTCAAGAGGAAGATAAGAGTGGCAAGAAGGAGGTCAAGGCAAATGAGTCCCAAGGCAAGAAGGAAGATACCGAGGAAAGAGATAAGAACAACCATAGCAAGAACAACAAGTCAAGAGAAAGGAGGAAGTGCAACTTCTGTGGGATTACTGGGCACATAGCCAAAGACTGTAGGAAGAAGAAGAGGAAGTTGGGCGAATGCTTTCACTGTGGAGAGCCTGGACATCTTAGCAAGGATTGCCCCAAGAAGCAAGGACAAGGGCAAGGGCAGAATCAGCGTGCAGGACCTTCTGGAGGGCTAGTGCATACTCTCAACATCGCTCCAGTTCTTGATCGAGGTAGTATTTCTGTAGAAAACCTTGTTTACATTTCTGATTTCCCTGTTCATACCTTGTTTGATTCTGGCGCATCGCATAGTTTTATTTCTGATTTTGTTGAAGGTTTGCACCTAAGTACTAGCCTAGTTGAGGATCCCGTTTGTGTTTCAAATCCAATTGGGGGTTCCGCCCATCTGTCTATGATTTGGGTGGATTTGAAAATTTCTATTTTGGCCATAGAATTCACGTGTAGTGCTTATGTTCTCGGGGTCACGGGATATGGGTTGGTCTTGGGCATGGATTGGTTGTCCAGTTATGGAGCCATCCTCGATTGTGAGCATAGGGTTGAGGGGCTCATGACTCGCCTCGGTAATACCCTAGAAATTTCTTGTAACCCTAGAGGTCCCGTCATGTTATGTTATCTTGAATCTCTCGACTCGTCCATCGATGATCTGCAATCTGTAAGGGTGGTCCGAGACTATCCCAATGTCTTTGAAGAAGTTAAGGGGTTACCCCCTAAACGAGAGATAGATTTCCGCATTTATCTAGTCGATAATGCCAAGCCAGTATCATTGCCTGTTAGGCACATGGCCCCTCGTGAAAGAAGGGAGCTCGGTAAGCAAATCAAGGAGTTGCTTGAGAAGAATTTTATTAGACGAAGCATTTCTGAATGGGGTGCTCCGGTGGTATTCGCTACTAAGGCGGATGGTTCGCTTCGTCTATGTGTTGATTATCGAGAATTGAACAAGCTGACAAAGAAGAATAGGCACCCGTTACCGAGGATTGATGATCTCTTTGACCAGTTTGTTGGTGCTTCTGTTTTCTCTCAGCTCGATCTAGCTACCGGATTCCATCAGCTTAGAGTAGCTGAGGATAGTATTGATAAAACTGCGTTTAGGACTCCAGATGGATTCTTTGAATGGCTTGTCATGCCATTCGGTTTGACTAATGCACCCGCATACTTCGTAGACTTGATGAGTAGGGTGTTCAGGGAGTTCCTCAACAAGTTTGTTGTTGTCTTCGTGGATGATATTCTGATCTTCTCAAAGGATGAGGAAGAACATGCCAGACATCTCAAGGAAGTGATGGATACGCTTAGAGCGCATCAGTTGAAAGCCAAGTTCTCCAAATGTCATTTCTGGAGAAGGGAAGTTCGGCTTCTTGGACATATAGTTTCTAAGCAAGGCATAGCGGTGGATCCCGCGAAAGTGGTTGTGGTTCAAGACTGGAAGACTCCGAGGAATGCAACCGAAGTAAGAAGCTTTCTCGGTCTGGCAGGCTACTATAGGAAGTTCTTCAGGGACTTCGCTAAGATTTCGGCCCCTCTTACTAAGTTGACGAAGAAGAACTTAGTCTTTGCATGGGACTTGGAGTGTGAGCTTGCTTTTCAAAGGCTCAAGAGAGCCCTTACCTCAGCTCCAGTTTGGCAACGTGGATTGGCACTGTTTTCAAGAGATAGTTTTCTGCGTGGGATACCGTATAGTATGTAAACGAGATCCAAGATTCGCTAACGAATCTTGGAAAGCTTGCATGAAACCATGAGTACGCAGTTGGGTGAAAGCCAAGTATTTTAGGCAAAGAATAAGTGGAAGTGGAATGAGAGGCAACGATGAAATGAGTTCTAACTCATATTTTGGAAATAAGAATTAAGAACTACGGAATTGTGAAGTTAAAAGACGGTCAAGGCACGATGGGAATAAGCACAAGAAAAATGCGGCTTAGAAGATTGAAGTCTAGATACGCGCCTTTAATCTCTTTCTAAGAGTATATCCTTGATCCCTATTGTTCCGTAGAGCTTACTCGCATGCTACCTTTTAAGTATATCCTCTCAGTCCTATCCTCAATCTTAGTTCTGTTACAAACCCCCTAAGGAGTATGGCTAGCCTATTTGTGATATATGGTTGGGGTGAAGAAGTTCGCCACCAAACTATTTGGGCTTTATGGGATATGGGTAATAATTGATAGATTTACAAAGAGAGCCCATTTTATTCCGGTGAAAAGCAAGAGGACCGTATCGCGGCTAGCATCTGTTTATCTTCAAAAGATAGTGCGGCTGCATGGAGTTCCTTCTAGCATAGTTAGCGATCGTGACCCAATTTTCACTAGCCAGTTCTGGAACAGTTTGCAAGAAGCAATGGGTATGCGTTTGAATCTGAGTACAGCCTATCACCCCCGGACGGATGGCCAAACCGAAAGGGTGAATAGAGTGCTAGAAGATCTTTTGAGGTTTTGTGTTCTCGACTTCGGTGGTACTTGGGAAGACCACCTTCCTCTTGTAGAGTTTGCTTATAATAATAACTATCAAGCCAGCATAGGGATGGCACCATTTGAAGCTTCTAATGGGAGGCCGTGCAAGCCACCAACATGTTGGTGGGAAGACGACGGATAAGCTTATAATTGAGCCCGACATGATAAGGGACACATCCGAGAGGGTTGAATTGATTCGAAGACGGATAAGAACGGCCCAAGACAGACAGAAATCCTATGCAGACAAGCGAAGGACAGACTTGGAATTTAAAATTTGGAGATATGGTCTTTGTGAAGATTTCTCCTTTGCGAAATATGGTTCGCTGACACCAAGGATCGTAGGACCCTTCCCTACTATAGAAAGAGTCGGGAAGATGACTTATAAGGTGGAATTGCTGAGAAGCTGGCCGGAGTACATAATGTCTTTCATGTCTCGCATCTCCGGAAGTGTTTGCACAGACCCGCCAAAGTGGTTGAACCAAGTATTCTTGAAGACATGGAGGTAGAGGATGAAGCAACCCTGAGACGAGCTCCGATTCGTATCATGGAAATGAAGACAAAGAAGCTAAGAAGCAAAGAAGTTAAGCTTGTTAAGGCGTAATGGAGTGAAACAGAGGGAGACGCAACTTGGGAAACCAAGGAGAAGAGGCACGTGCTTTATCCATTTCTCTTGGAGGATACATTTTCAATCTCTTTTCCTAGATTGGTATATCTTCCCTTTGCTATCCATGCTTATCTAGTTTATCTTGTTTCGTAAATCTTGTCATGAGAACCTTAGGTAGAAACCCTTGGTTGAAACATGTATTTGAAACATGTTATGTTTGATGTTTGCAAGTGGTTGCAAGTGTTTGCAAGTGGATACTCATGGATGCATAATACACGTTAGGCACTAAGATCGGCTCACACACTTTCATACCGCATATGCATGAGTGTTTATGCTTATTCATGGATGAAAACTTGTTATGCTATCACGTGGATGTTGCATATGGATGAATGTTATGTGCACTCATGTAGAGATTATAAATTATGTTATGAATTTACATACATATGGACTCATTTCACTAACATATTTTGCATTAAGGGGGTTTACTGAAACAGTAACCTCCTGATTTTCGCATTAGATAAGTACATATACACACACCTTTGCATATGATCATACAACATTTAGAACCTTTTAAGGACAATGATTGCTCGTGGATGATGTTTTGAGTAGATGGATGATGGATGGTAGGATACGTTCTTCCTAACTTGGAGATTTCGGGGACGAAATCCTTTAAGGAGGGGAGAATGTAACAACCCGTATTTTTGAATAACATGTTATAACATAAATGGAGGCAGAATTACACTGTAAAATCTGAATCAAGGGAAACGGGCTATGCCATTGCGTTCGTCTCGGAAAAATACGCGAAATAAAGTCCGAGTTTTCGAAAATCGGAGTCCGTATGACCAAGATATGGCCTCGCGAAGTTTCACGAAAAATTCACAAATTAAAGTATACTTAATTAAGTGAAATGGGTTGCGCAGAGAAATATATATATATATTGATATATATATATATATAATTGAAAATTAAATAAATAAATATGCAAAAATGTTCAAAACAGCGAATTGGGAGAGGGGAATAACCGAACCGGCCGATTTTTGAGGTCGACCCAAGCCCGCTGGGTCGACTAGGGGTTAATCCAGGGTGTTTGGCTGTCAACCCGTGGGCCGATTCGCTCAAATGCAGATTTTTCATTTGAATGGTTCTCATGGTTCAGCTTTAATCTAAAGGCCCTAGATGGTTCCTACACTTGACTTCTTCCCCAAGACATGCTTTGATGGCTTGGATTGAATCTAGGGTTAATCCTATGGCTAATACTATCCTAATCCTCTATAAAAAGACCCCAAACCTAGCCTAAATCACCATTATTCAATCCTACAACTAAACTATGTCAAATTTGTTCCTCTCATGGCCTCCACTCTCATGCTAAAATTTCTAAGTTAATTTCTATGAGATATTTTGAGTTCATACAAGTGTTTTCAAACTTGTATGAGTGTTCTTAGCTTGCATTCAAGTCAAGTTGCAACATTTCTATTTCAAAGCAAGGGTTTTTATTGAATTGGCTCAAGGGTTTTCATTTGGAGCTTGCATATTTGGGTTTTTGGTGCTTGCATAAGGGCTTCGTCTCAATCTTTATAATAAATATTAATTTGTGTCTTCATAGCATAGTAAGCCCTTTTCTACTTTCTTTTTATTGAACTCTAAAGTTAAATGAATGATGCAAGTTTGGTTGATCATTATATGCAAGTTTGGTTGATCATTATATGCAAGTTTGGTTGATCATTATATGCAAGTTTGGTTGATCATTATATGCAAGTTTGGTTGATCATTATGCAAGTTATGTATGACACATGTTATCATGTTATGCAAGTTTGGGTTGATCATTATACACATGTTATCATGTTATGCAAGTTAAACTTGAGTTTATGGCCTTAAAGCTTCAAGCTTTATGTTAAAGGTTGCATTTTGGCAACATGAAAGTTATCATATCCCTTATGATAACTTGCATGTGAGCCTAAATGCGAACTTCTAGCAACTTCTACATGTTATTTATCACCATGTATCACTCATATGCTAAGTTTGGTTTTATGCATGCTTTTGAAGCCTAATAATGCAATATGCAAGTATATGAACATATGTACATTTCATATGCCACCATGATAAACTTGTGGCTTTAATACCTTTATGTCAAGATTATGCTAAGTTCCCCATTTTATCCTTTATGCGTTGTTGTGATTATGTAAACGATGGGATTACGTTGGGGTTGGGTAACATTATGACATAAACATGGTTTTTATAACATAACGTGATATGTTAACTTGTAATTATGTTTTGGAAACATAATGGACATGACACTTATCAAATATGAGTGTGGCCAACTCGAGGTTGGGTTGAGTTTGTAGCATAAATCTACCCGGACCCGCCCGGCTTAACTAGTGGCTACAAACAATAGGACCCAATGTGAGAAGTTGGTCATGTTGTGCTCGAACCCGAGGTTAGACCTAGTTGTGGTGTAAAGCTACCCGGACCCGCCCGGCTTAACTAGTAACCACAACAAAGTCTAATGTGAGAGGTTAAAGCGCATTAAGTTAATTAATGCCTCCTGATTAGGGTTAAGTCATGGTCCACTTAATACTTAACCAATTTGGGCTTGATGGATTAATCGAGGTTAAGTCAGGAGCCTTGGGTACTCTTAACCGATTTAATCCACGTTTGGATCGGGTTAACCACATTTAACCCGTTAAGAAACCCTAGTTGTGTGGTCCTTTTCAGCAGTAACCTTCTAGGTAGTATCATAAGACCCTAGGACTAGGCTAGGGTGGGGCACGATTACTGGGCTGATTGTAAGAGACCAAAAGAGACGGCTGAATGATGCACCGGTTGTTCAGGCGGACCATGGTCGTGCACATCAAGTCCGGAGTTGAACACGGGCATCGGTAGGTTTGGACTGTGCATCCTGTAATGGTGTCTGAGGGTTACACCGTAGGGCCTGATACACCCTATGGGGTGGACCCTGCACAGTCAACTACATTACATGATTAGGCCGTATGACACCGACACTTGACGAGTTAGGCTTATAGGGAGCCGATCGACTAGACAGTGTAGTTGGACCTTGATTTAGGTCACCTCATTATATTGGGCCAAGCTTGGGCCAAGGGATCAATTCTTGTTTTTACTTGACATGTTAGAATGCTAGTACACCCGTGGTGCAAAACTTAACCTTAATTATGTGATGACACCTTTATCTATCTTGTTAGTTAATCATCATGCCAGTATGTTGTTATCCTTATGTTCATCTCAGCTTCTCATGCCAGTTAACTTTACTAGTTCATAGACAGATAGTAGTAGGGCTTACCAGTCTTTTTGACTGACACGTTTTCTTTCGCCTCTTTTCTTCCGTTTCCCCCCCTCAGGTCCTCAGGGTGGGAACATTGGAGCTTAGCTTGGATCTTTACAGCTTGCTTACTGGATTTTCTAATGTACGGTCTCGGACATTGAGCTAGTTATGGTTTATCACTTCATTTTGGGGATAGTACTTTATGTATTTCAGTTTTTTAGTTTATGCTAGACTTTGTTTGTTGGAAAATAATGATCAAGTACTTTGTTGTAACTTAACTATGGTTTTGAAATGCTAGTTTTATCCGCTGCTTTACTACTCTGTTTTACTTATATATTCTGTCTTGTGATATCTGCATGCATGTTTACCTTGTTTAAACGCCCCTCCAAAGCTAGTGTGCTTGCAAGAGTCACCCTGGCGGAGCTGGGGTGTTACATAACCTGAGACGACCGGGAATTTCGCTCGATCCGAATCAGTCGTTAAACCGATCTAGACCGTTCGAAACCCCTGATCGTTTGAGAACAGGACAAATCTGAACACAAACAGATATAACATTTCATTGCTATTACAACAATTCCATCAGATACAAGAATATACAGAGTATAATGAATAAATTACATTCGATAAATATTAGAGATTACAATAAACTACATAGCAGCGGAAAAATAATACAAAGCACAACTGAAGGTGATATACGGATACAGAGCCTTCCGGATATCATTCCAGCTGTAAACCAGGATCCTGTGAATATAAATCTGCAAAACCAAAACTACTAGCTGCCCGTGTTGAAAATAAGGGCACCCAGAGTTTAGGTTAAAACAATAAACTCCAGGTCAGTCATGTGACTGGTGTGAGAACTAAAACAGTTATTAATATTGGTTTTAAAGTTAGGTAAATCAAGGGACCATGCCGTATAACACGGAACGGGTTTCCTCCCAAGAATACCAGTGCATAGAATAAACAACGCAATGCTTTTTCGAAAAATGAAGCTATTATAAGACCCAGGTCCCATCACACAATGCATCGCAAGCCGGAGGATAGGGTTTTACCTTATAACAGCCAAACATGCTTGGTACGTTTAAAACAAATCATTTGATACTATAATAAGTATATAGTGTCAAAACAGTTTCAATCGTAAATATAAATCATAGGCGGCATGAATGTCCCATACCACTATGTCGCCATACTAGTTCTACAATTAAAACCGAGATATCTCGTATTGGAAATTGGATTTCCGTCATGAGTCGAGGCAAGGGGCAAGCTCCTCTCCGCGTTCGAGACACTCTAGCAAATGTCTCAGGGCTACGCACTCTAGGCAACCTTGGGATCCTCCAAGGCCGGTCCTCACTTACGTTAGAGGATTGGCAATTCCTGAACACACGTTTCCCGGCCCTATAGAACCTATAATCGAGGCGCCTCGCATCCAAACCACAAAGGTGAAAAGTATATAAATGTCAGGGCTGGTAGGTCACTGACACCACCCATAGCTAGAAAGAAACGTCATGCACTCCTTGGGTCCTCATCCCGTTTTTGACTCATACCGAGGTGTGAGGCTCGCGAATCCACGCTATACACAAAGCTATGCCACAAAGGCCGTGCTTTGATCATCAACCACAAGACTTTGCTTTTCAACAGAAGCCTTGATCTATGCAACTCAGCATGCCACACAGGCAATTCATGTCATGCGATTGATATCTATCGATATATAACCTCTAAGCTCGTACGTCTCAGAGAAGGGCGTTAAGCAAGAGAATAAATTCTCCGCCGCCAAACAGATATATATTTAACAAAAATCAATCAACACAGAATGAAATCCAATGTCAGACACACAATCCATTTACAAGTTCGTTCTGGGTCTGAACGAAACCGGAGGCACTTTCCTCGCATATCCATCCATCTCCAAGTACGTCTGGACGACCACCAACTATTTCCATCCTCTTGGGTGTACAGCCCAATCAGGATCATCAGTAATCATCCAAACGATGTGAAGACTTCCGGTCATCGACCACCGTCTTCATCTTCGACATATCGTCGAATCGGTTATTCAGAATGGGTATAAACCCGGCCTTTCCGAACAACCCGCGTATATTAAAAACAAATGTTACACAAACTCAACATACGCCTCATTCCAATTCAGAATATTCTTTTATTCACGAAATCACATTCTTAGGGAAAGGTTCCCATTAATTTTATCCAAGATAAATTCTTTAAAATTTATCCTTTAATCTTCCTTTGGATGTCGTTTCAAACCAAATTATGGTTTTCTAAACTAGTCGAGATTAGTGAACCACACCGAAGTAATTATTTATTTTATTTCCCAATCCCAACCTATTCATCCCATGAAGCAAAACTGGTAATACTCCATATCTAACTCCATGGTGTTATCGATAAAATTAATTACCATTTCACGTTCAAATCTAATTAAAGATTTAACTATCGCTTTGGAGCAAAACTGGTGATACTCCATTCTCGCTCATTTTCTAAAGTTGATAATTTAGATTGCAAATTTACATTTCAATCTAATTGCAGATTCGTTAAAACTCCTTTTATTGGGTTAAAGAACTAATGTCATTTAAAACACAGTTCACGACAAACCCAAATCACATTCTAATTATTATCGGGTTAAAGAACTAGTGTTATTTAAAACACCGTTCACGATAAACCCATTTCAAATCCAATCAAATATATTAGAAATTTCGATTATTTAAAACCCCTTTTTAAATCTAATTTATTTATTTTATTTCCCAATCCCAACCTATTCATCCCATGAAGCAAAACTGGTAATACTCCATATCTAACACCATGGTGTTATCGATAAAATTAATTACCATTTCACGTTCAAATCTAATTAATTTTTGCAATCAAACAAACAAGTCCATGGTCTGTGGACGATTGTGTCGGGTGCTACTAAACACCGTCTGCATCCTAGTATATATATATATATATATATAACTAGAAAAAGAAATTGAAAGGTGAGAAATTCTCACCGAAAGCTATCCAATCATCTTGACTCTTCTTTGATAGAAATCTTCATCGTTATCGCATTTTTGTCATCTTCGTTGCTGTAGCCACTACATATGTAAAAATCGAATTTTTACTTCGCTATTCAATATATAAAAATCCCATTTTTATTATACTTGCTTTTCTCCATATACAGATTTCGCCCTTTCAAATATATCATTATAAAAATCACATTTTTATTTTTTTCTACACATATAAAGATGGTATTTCTAATATTCCTATCATGTAAAAATTATATTTTTACTTCTCTACATAAACAGAAATCATATTTTTACATCATTTATATAGTAAAGACTATATTTTTAATACTTTAAAAATATAGAAATCATATTTTTTCATCTCCCACATAATAAAGATCAAATTTTTATTATCTATACTATATAAAAATTATATTTTTAGCCTTTCTATAATATAAAAATATCGCCTTTTCAACTATAAAAATCTAATCTTTTGCCTCTTTTTAAAAATCTAATCTTTTGCATTTTAAAAATCTAATCTTTTGCATTTTAAAAATCTAATCTTTTGCATTTTAAAAATCTAATCTTTTGCATTTTAAAAATCTAATCTTTTGCATTTTATCTTTTACAACGTTATATTATATATAAAAATTATCCTACATACTCACATAAAAAAATCTTATGTCTTTATATTAATTAAAAATACGAACTTTATATAATAAGGGAAATCAAGTTTTATAAAATAAAGAAAATCATAAAACTTACATTCCATCGAAGAAGGGGGGGGTGCGTTTTCCGTTCAGTTGGCCGTGGGAGGGCACGGGGTGGTGCAACGAGGCCCGAGGCGGTGGTGGGATCCGCAGTTGGTCGGAGACTGGGCGGTGGCGCCTGAGCTGGAGGGGGGGGCTGGAAACGGAGGGAGGGGGGTTCGCTCGCGTCAGCGCGATTAGGGGGGGGGGGGGGGTTCGATCGCGCGGCGGCGCGATTGCTGAGGAGGGGCGGGGGGGGGGTCTCGGAGGTGGCGCGGTGGTCTCGGGGAGGGCGGCGGCTGCTGCGCTCCTCCTTTCTTCTTCTTTTTTTTTCTTCTGAAAAATGATTTTGAACGGGGGGGGGGGGGGGGGGGCAGAGAAATAGAGAGGGTGAGGAGAGAGAGATTTAATTTTTAATTTAATTAATTAATTTATTTTTCGCCAATAAGCAATTTTTATTTTCGATCTCAAAACGAGGCCCACCGCCTGCCGCCCATAGCGTTTTACCCCCATTCCGAACACAATGGGATATGTATCGCAGGCCAATTTGACCATTAGGATCAGTTTCCTTTGAATTTAAAATATAAATCTTCATATATTCAATTTAAACGCACCTTTCAATTTACCGGGGCCACATACTAACTCGAAAAATTCCCAAAAAATATTTTCTAGCTTCGTATTGACGATACGGTCCTAACAAAACTAGTTTCGTCGAATTCTGAGACCATTGGAAAAATGTCCATTTTCCAGTCGATTAGAATCAACTGAAACTGGTCAAACACGTTTTCATTTGCCACGCTCACATATTGATTCGAAAAATTATGAAATTTGAAACCTACGAATAATTTGACATCACGGATCCAACAAAAGTGGTTTCGTCGAAATCCGAGGTCGTTTGCAAAATTTCCATTTTTAAGGGCCTGAATTCCATAGCGACTATTCAGAATTTTCAACTGGACATATCTTTTGATTCCCGCTATGAAATTTCAATTTTTCGGATTCGTTGGAAAGATATTATCAATTAGATCCTATTATTTTTGGTTTCACTAAAATCCGGATTGTTTTGCACCCGGTACATTCAATTGAAGTTTGAAATCGAATTATCGAACTACCGCGCCATTTTCAATTCTATTTATAATTATATATAATTATTTATATTCTAACGACGGCGTATATAATATATATGTTCGAATTATATTCAAAATAAATTTCTCGTCGATTTTATTTAAAATAATCTATTTTAAAAATTCAAAATTCATCAAAATTGCCAAAATAAAAATTTTAAACTGGCTCAGATTTTCGGGTTATTACAATCTCCCCCACTTAAAACTTTTCGTCCCCGAAAAGGAACAAAGTCGAAAGTGGTTTGATTAATTAACTCTACGTTCGATCTGGCTTCCATTCTCCAACTTTTTAGTTTCTGAGAATTTCCAAAAATTTCAAAAATTTGGCTAACACCCTAAATTTTCGAAAAATTTCGCCATAACCTCCCCTGCACCGGGAGCCACGGGAAAATCCCGAAATTGCCATATAGGCCTTCTGATCTCAAAAATAAAAAGCCAAGCGGCTAGCCAATAGGCTCATAAAATCATCATCACCCAAACAAAACAGTAAATTATAGTAAACATGTACCTATTTGTCGGGCAAACAAATTTTATTCTCTGCTCTAGCCTCCTTGCTATGACCTGTTCAATGTAAGTATATGTATATGCAAGCTAATGCGACTAATTTTCAATACAGTTCAATATTTGATACAATTAGGCATAATGGTTCAAAATTATCAAACAAATAAACAAACAACACAAACATCAATCAATTAGTGGATTAACGTTTCAAATTCATAAATTTGATATATATACAAAAATCATGTTTTTGATGCCAATTCACAACAATGTGTTCTAGCTATATTAGTTTTGGTTCTCACACCAGTCTAATGGAAATATATAGAAAATCACACCTTCGAAACTCGAACACACACTACTGATGCTATATAGTCATCAGTAGAATCATCTCCGGGCGACTAGAGTGTGACTCTATATCTATCTAATATATTAAAACTTCGAATATAAGTTCATGACGCGTATATGCAAAACCTTTATATACTAGATTGTCCAAATTCAAAATAAATAAATATTCAAATACGTATAAAACGATTTAAATTTTCAAAACAAAATTGTTCTCATTTGAAAAAATATACTATTCACACTCGTTCTAGGATACTACTGATCCTATCTCTAACGAGTCATCCTAATTGGATATTACTAATCCAATATCTGATGAATTCTTTCGTAAGGTTCTAATGTGTCTTGTTCTCGAGCCCTGTAAACCAAAGCTCTGATACCAAATGTGACGACTGGGAATTTCGCTCGATCCGAATCAGTCGTTAAACCGATCTAGACCGTTCGAAACCCCTGATCGTTTGAGAACAGGACAAATCAGAACACAAACAGATAGAACATTTCATTGCTATTACAACAATTCCATCTGATACAAGAATATACAGAGTATAATGAATAAATTACATTCGATAAATATCAGAGATTACAATAAACTACATAGCAGCGGAAAAATAATACAAAGCACAACTGAAGGTGATATACGGATACAGAGCCTTCCGGATATCATTCCAGCTGTAAACCAGGATCCTGTGAATATAAATCTGCAAAACCAAAACTACTAGCTGCCCGTGTCGAAAATAAGGGCACCCAAAGTTTAGGTTAAAACAATAAACTCCAGGTCAGTCATGTGACTGGTGTGAGAACTAAAACAGTTATTAATATTGGTTTTAAAGTTAGGTAAATCAAGGGACCACGCCGTATAACACGGAACGGGTTTCCTCCCAAGAATACCAGTGCATAGAATAAACAACGCAATGCTTTTTCGAAAAATGAAGCTATTATAAGACCCAGGTCCCATCACACAATGCAACGCAAGCCGGAGGATAGGGTTTTACCTTATAACAGCCAAACATGCTTGGTACGTTTAAAACAAATCATTTGATACTATAATAAGTGTATAGTGTCAAAACAGTTTCAATCATAAATATAAATCATAGGCGGCATGAATGTCCCATACCACTATGTCGCCATACTAGTTCTACAATTAAAACCGAGATATCTCGTATTGGAAATTGGATTTCCGTCATGAGTCGAGGCAAGGGGCAAGCTCCTCTCCGCGTTCGAGACACTCTAGCAAATGTCTCAGGGCTACGCACTCTGGGCAACCCTGGGATCCTCCAAGGCCGGTCCTCACTTACGTTAGAGGATTGGCAATTCCTGAACACACGTTTCCCGGCCCTATAGGACCTATAATCGAGGCGCCTCGCATCCAAACCACAAAGGTGAAAAGTATATAAATGTCAGGGCTGGTAGGTCACTGACACCACCCATAGGTAGAAAGAAACGTCGTACACTCCTTGGGTCCTCATACCGAGGTCTGAGGCTCGCGAATCCACGCTATACACAAAGCTATGCCACAAAGGTCGTTCTTTGATCATCAACCACAAGACTTTGCTTTTCAACAGAAGCCTTGATCTATGCAACTCAGCATGCCACACAGACAATTCATGTCATGCGATTGATATCTATCGATATATAACCTCTAAACTCGTACGTCTCAGAGAAGGGCGTTAAGCAAGAGAATAAATTCTCCGCCGCCAAACAGATATATATTTAACAGAAATCAATCAACACAGAATGAAATCCAATGTCAGACACATAATCCATTTACAAGTTCGTTCTGGGTCTGAACGAAACCGGAGGCACTTTCCTCGCATATCCATCCATCTCCAAGTACGTCTGGACGACCACCAACTATTTCCATCCTCTTGGGTGTACAGCCCAATCAGGATCATCAGTAATCATCCAAACGATGTGAAGACTTCCGGTCTTCGACCACCGTCTTCATCTTCGACATATCGTCGAATCGGTTATTCAGAATGGGTATAAACCCGGCCTTTCCGAACAACCCGCGTATATTAAAAACAAATGTTACACAAACTCAACATACGCCTCATTCCAATTCAGAATATTCTTTTATTCACGAAATCACATTCTTAGGGAAAGGTTCCCATTAATTTTATCCAAGATAAATTCTTTAAAATTTATCCTTTAATCTTCCTTTGGATGTCGTTTCAAACCAAATTATGGTTTTCTAAACTAGTCGAGATTAGCGAACCACACCGAAGTAATTATTTATTTTATTTCCCAATCCCAACCTATTCATCCCATGAAGCAAAACTGGTAATACTCCATATCTAACTCCATGGTGTTATCGATAAAATTAATTACCATTTCACGTTCAAATCTAATTAAAGATTTAACTATCGCTTTGGAGCAAAACTGGTGATACTCCATTCTCGCTCATTTTCTAAAGTTGATAATTTAGATTACAAATTTACATTTCAATCTAATTGCAGATTCGTTAAAACTCCTTTTATTGGGTTAAAGAACTAATGTCATTTAAAACACAGTTCACGACAAACCCAAATCACATTCTAATTATTATCGGGTTAAAGAACTAGTGTTATTTGAAACACCATTCACGATAAACCCATTTCAAATCCAATCAAATATATTAGAAATTTCGATTATTTAAAACCCCTTTTTAAATCTAATTTATTTATTTTATTTCCCAATCCCAACCTATTCATCCCATGAAGCAAAACTGGTAATACTCCATATTTAACACCATGGTGTTATCGATAAAATTAATTACCATTTCACGTTCAAATCTAATTAATTTTTGCAATCAAACAAACAAGTCCATGGTCTGTGGACGATTGTGTCGGGTGCTACTAAACACCGTCTGCATCCTAGTATATATACATATAACTAGAAAAAGAAATTGAAAGGTGAGAAATTCTCACCGAAAGCTATCCAATCATCTTGACTCTTCTTTGATAGAAATCTTCATCGTTATCGCATTTTTGTCATCTTCGTTGCTGTAGCCACTACATATGTAAAAATCGAATTTTTACTTCGCTATTCAATATATAAAAATCCCATTTTTATTGTACTTGCTTTTCTCCATATACAGATTTCGCCCTTTCAAATATATCATTATAAAAATCACATTTTTATTTTTTTCTACACATATAAAGATGGTATTTCTAATATTCCTATCATGTAAAAATTATATTTTTACTTCTCTACATAAACAGAAATCATATTTTTACATCATTTATATAGTAAAGACTATATGTTTAATACTTTAAAAATATAGAAATCATATTTTTACATCTCCCACATAATAAAGATCGAATTTTTATTATCTATACTATATAAAAATTATATTTTTTGCCTTTCTATAATATAAAAATATCGCCTTTTCAACTATAAAAACTAATCTTTTGCCCTTTTTTAAAAATCTAATCTTTTGCATTTTAAAAATCTAATCTTTTGCATTTTAAAAATCTAATCTTTTGAATTTTAAAAATCTAATCTTTTGCATTTCAAAAATCTAATCTTTTGCGTTTTATCTTTTACAACGTTATATTATATATAAAAATTATCCTACATACTCACATAAAAAAAATCTTATGTCTTTATATTAATTAAAAATATGAACTTTATATAATAAGGGAAATCAAGTTTTATAAAATAAAGAAAATCATAAAACTTACATTCCATCGAAGAAGGGGGGTGCGTTTTCTGTTCAGTTGGCCGTGGGAGGGCACGGGGTGGTGCAACGAGGCCCGAGGCGGTGGTGGGATCCGCAGTTGGTCGGAGACTGGGCGGTGGCGCTTGAGCTGGAGGGGGGGCTGGAAATGGAGGGAGGGGGGGTTCGCTTGCGTCAGCGCGATTAGGGGGGGGGGGTTCGATCGTGCGGCGGCGCGATTGCTGAGGAGGGGGGGGGGGTCTCGGAGGTGGCGCGGTGGTCTCGGGGAGGGCGGCGGCTCCCTGGGCGCGGCGGCGGCTGCTGCGCTCCTCCTTTCTTCTTTTTTTTTTAATTTTATTTTTTCTGAAAAATGATTTTGAATGTGGGGGGGGGGGGGCAGAGAAATAAAGAGGGTGAGGAGAGGGAGATTTAATTTTTTATTTATTTAATTTATTTATTTTTCGCCAAAAAGCAATTTTTATTTTCGACCTCAAAACGAGGCCCACCGCCTGCCGCCCATAGCGTTTTACCCCCATTCCGAACACAATGGGATATGTATCGCAGGCCAATTTGACCATTAGGATTAGTTTCCTTTGAATTTAAAATATAAATCTTCATATATTCAATTTAAACGCACATTTCAATTTACCGGGGCCACATACTGACTCGAAAAATTCCCAAAAAATATTTTCTAGCTTCGTATTGACGATACGGTCCTAACAAAACTAGTTTCGTCGAATTCTGAGACCGTTGGAAAAATGGCCATTTTCCAGTCGATTAAAATCAACTGAAATTGGTCAAACGCGTTTTCATTTGCCACGCTCACATATTGATTCGAAAAAATATGAAATTTGAAACCTACTAATATTTTGACATCACGGTTCCAACAAAAGAGGTTTCGTCGAAATCCGTGGTCGTTTGCAAAATTTCCATTTTTAAGGGCCTGAATTCCATAGCGACTATTCAGAATTTTCAACTGGACATATCTTTTGATTCCCGCTATGAAATTTCAATTTTTCGGATTCGTTCGAAAGATATTATCAATTAGATCCTATTATTTTTGGTTTTACTAAAATCCGGATTGTTTTGCACCCGGTACATTCAATTGAAGTTTGAAATCGAATTATCGAACTACCGCGCCATTTTCAATTCTATTTATAATTATATATAATTATTTATATTCTAACGACGGCGTATATAATATATACGTTCGAATTATATTCAAAATAAATTTCTCGTCGATTTTATTTAAAATAATCTATTTTAAATATTCAAAATTCATTAAAATTGCCAAAATAAAAATTTTAAACTGGCTCAGATTTTCGGGTTATTACATAACCCGCCCCAACCTGACCCGCATGATTGAAATGTCATTAAAACACTTCATAACTATAATGATTACTTGTTAATCTTCTTAGATATACATGGTTATGACTTGAATATTGTATTCTTTCAATCAACAAATTATAAAATTTTCATAGTATAAGTTGCATTGATGATAATCATACGATAACAAATGCATACATTTTGAACTATTCTCTTTTCATTGTGAACACATCATAATATGTATATAATTTATCATTTAGCGATTAAAAAAATATAAGTTTATAAATTTGTGTACATTAGAACATAATATCACCGGGTCGTGGGGCGGATCAGGTCTACCCTGACTTGTACGGGTTTTGGGTATGAGGCGAAATTTCAGACCCACACCGGGTCTACGGGGCGGGTTTGGGGCGGGGTTTCAAAAGTCCGGGTCGGGTCTGGGGCACGAGAAACCCGCCCCAACCCGCCCCATTTCCATTCCTAGTGGAAGAGGGCAACACTGATATAACTACATTAAGAACTCTAGACGGTTTCTTTGAATGGTTGGCTATGCCTTTTGGGCTAACCAATGCACCCGCCTATTTTGTGGACTTGATGAGTAGGGTGTTTTGGGAGTTTCTGAACAAGTTGTGGTGGTCTTTGTGGATGACATTCTGTTCTTTTCAAAGAATGAGGAGGAGCATGCCCAACATTTTGGGGAGGTTCTACGCACTCTCAGATCGCATCAACTCAAGGCAAAATTTTCTAAGTGTCACTTTTGGAGAAAGAAAGTAAGGTTCCTAGGGCATGCGGTCTCCAAGGACGAGATAACAGTGGACCCTGCTAAAGTCGTCGCAATTCAAGATTGGAGGGCTCCAAATAACGCGATGGAGGTTAGAAGTTTTCTAGGGTTGGCGGGCTATTATAGGAAGTTTATGAAGGATTTTCCAAGGGTATCAGCCTCGCTCAGCCGATTGACGAAAAAAACTTGCCTTTTTCATGAAGCATTGATTATGAGGATGCCTTTCAAGGATTAAAAAAGGCTCTGCCAACAGCCCTAGTTAAGACACTCCCAGATGGAAGCAAGATGTTCAGGTCTACATAGATCTTTGTGGCGCAGGGCTTGGAGCCGTTCTGATGCAAGAGGGAAGGGTAGCATGCTATGACAGAAGACAGTTGAGGGTCCATGAGAAGAACTACCCTACCCATGATCTAGGGTTGACTGCAATAGTGTTTGCATTGAAGTCCTGGTGACATTATCTACTTGGAGAGAGATTTGAGCTATACACGAATCATAAGTCGCTCAAATACTTGTTCTCACCGAAGGATCTCAACCTACGGCAATAACGGTGGATGGAGTTCCTAACATCCTACGACTTTGAGATAGCTTATACCCCGGGCAAGGGTAATGTAGTGGCGGACGCATTGAGTAGGAAGAAGTTGACTTTGAGTCATCTGTTCATAGAAAGGAAGAGAGAGCACATCTCAACCTTCGACTTTAAGCTATCTACGGATCTGGCTTTAGGATTTTTAGCATCATTGGAGGTGCACCCTACTCTCTTAGACTGTATTGGATCTATGCAGCGGGAGGACCCGTAGATATCAGACATCTTGGATAGGCTTGGTAGAGGAGAAACTTCTAGTCACCTTCCAAGATATACCATGGACGAGAAAGGGTGGCTAAGACGAGATGGAAGGCTATGTGTCTGTAGGATTGGGGAATTGCTAAAGGCGGTGCTTGAGGAAGCTCATCATTCTCGGACGACTATATATCTGGGCGGCGACAAGATATATCGAGACATGAAGAGGTTTTTTTTGGACTAGCATGATGAAGGATGTGGCAGAATTTATAGCTCGATGCTTGACTTGCCAGCAAGTAAAGGATGAACAAAGGAAGCTGGCGGATTTCTTCAGCCCTCAGATGTTCCACAATGGAAGTGGGAGAGCGTCTCTATGGATTTTATCGATGGATTGCCCCGATCAAGGAATGACAATACAAGCATTTGGGTGATATTAGATAGACTTACAAAGAGCGCTCATTTATTCTTGTTAAGAGTAAGAGGATGACAACTTGGTTAGCGTCAGTATAACTTTGAGAGATAGTTCGATTGCATGGGTACCTTCCAGTATAGTAAGCGACCACGACCCCATCTTTACTAGTGAATTTTGGAAGAGCTTACAAGAGGCATTAGGTACACAACTACGTTTGAGCATGGCATACCACCCTCAGACAGATGGAAAGACTGAGATGGTGAATAGAGTTCTTGAGGATCTTTTAAGATCGCGTATCCTAGATTTTGGAGGGACTTGGGAGGAGAGTCTCCCATTAGTTGAGTTCGGCTACAACAACAGTTACCAATCGAGCATAGGCATAGCACCCTTCCAAGAGCTTTATGGACGAGCTTGCAGATCGCCGACTTACTGGTGGGAGTCTACGGACATACTTCTACTTGGACCCGAGATGATTTGAGACACTTTCGAAAAGATTGATCTTATCCATCGAAGAATGAAGGCTGCTCAAGATAGACAGAAATCATATGTTGACAAAAGGAGGACCGATTTGGAATTTGAAGTGGGAGATATGGTTTTCATTAAAGTATCACCATTAAGGAATGTAGTTCGCTTTGGCTTAGTAGGGAAGATGGAGCCGAGATTTGTAGGACCATTCCCTATAGTGGAGAGGATAGGTCAGATGGCCTATAGGATCAAGCTACCAAACAGACTGGCACACGTACATGATGTGTTTCATGTTTCCCATTTGAGGAAATGTCTACATGATACGCAGAGACAGTGGAGTCGAGCACATTTAAAGGCGTGGAAGTTGAGAAGGAAACATCGGTAAGAAGAGCTCCTACTCATATTCTTGGATCAGAAATCAAGAAGCTACGTAATAAGAAAATCATATTGGTGAAGGTACAATGGGGAAAAGACCGCGAAGATGCAACATGGGAGCCTGAAGACAGGATTCACGCCTCTTATCCTTTTCTTTCTGAAAGTACGTTCTTAACTTCTTTTCCAAGCTTTTACCTTGCATTTGCTTCTATTTTCAAGTATGATGATCTTATCCTTCGTACCTTCGATCCTTAGGTAGAATCCAATGGTTCGAAACTTGTGTTTGAGACATGTTATGATTGATGGTTGCAAGTGGATGCAAGTGTTTGCTAGTGGTTGGTGGATGCATATACACACACTAGGCACTAGATCGGCTCAATCACTTACATATTGCATATGGATGAGTGTGCCTTTTAATTTTCTATGGAGGAAAATGGGTGAATCAGTATATGGATGTTGCATTTGGATGGATGATTGTGCACACATATAGAGTTTTATATGTTATACTGGGATTATTTGCATACAGTTGGGATTCATGTAACAAACATATATTGCATTAAGGAGGTCAAATGAATTAGTCGACTGCCAGATTTTTGCATTAGTGTAAGGACATATACACACAACACCTTTGCATATTTTCATACAAGTATTAGAAATTCTGAAGGACGATGGATGCCTGTAGATGATGGATGAGTAGAACGCTGTAGGTGGTTGTTAGGATAGTAACATTCTTCTTAACTTGAAGATTTCGGGGACAAAATCGTTTAAGTAGGGGAGAATGTAACACCCCAAAATTTAGTACACTACAACCATACTTTAAATATAATAAATTGGGTATTACTTAATTAAATATTCAGAATTAAGTAAAACTAGCTTTACTGTTGCATTCACCTCGGAATTCTAGCTCAAATAGACCCCAAGTTTGCATAAAACGGATAACGTATAAAGAAGTTTTGGGCATTAGAATTTGGTATACATATAAGGGGCTTACATATAAATTTATAATTCAAAAATATTCAGATTTTTCAAAATGAGATGAGAGGGAAAATGAGCGGGAAACCAGACCGCAATGGGATGATCCACATTTGGCTTGGTTAGGTCAAATCAAGGTACGTTGGGTTGACTAATGGGTCGACCCAGCGACGATCTGGCAGAGTTGTCTCTATGAATCCGGACTTATTTTTTTACTAGATTCGTTGCTGACTCAGCGCTACATGTACGGTTTGGATTAAACCCTAGAATCTAAAGGCTGAGGTTGACTCTGTGAATTTATAAATAGGTAGCTTCTCCCATTCCAATTCACACCATTTCTTTATATCTTCTGCCTCTATGAATCTATTATAAATATATATATATATACACACACACACACACACAATAGGGGAATGCTGCTAAAGCCTAAATCTATAGAGACAACATTCAAGACTTACATACATACAACAACAAAAAGGATTAGATTAGACCTTTCTATGGCATATAGTTATATATAAAAGAGATTTAATCTCTTATTTACCAAGACCCAGTGTGAGTTGCCTGTCATTTTCAGATCTGATTTCTTAGACTATAACATGACAATTAAATAAATTTGGGTTTGGATATACAGTGTTTATAAGATAATTGCTATATATGTTTTTCACTATTAGTCTCCTATGCCGTTGTGATAAGTAAAACATATGCCTTTACTATTGGATAATTAAATAAGTTATATGTATCTATCTTCCTTTTCCTTGTTTCTATGTTTTAGTTTATTTCCAGTCTTTTCTATATGCCTATGTGATTTGATTTGATTCTATTCTACTTCCGTTGTTTTCCCTTTTGGTTTATGCTTATCCTAGGCCTTTGGATGCCTAAGTTATATCCGATTAGAGTGTGCATATAATTGGGGCAATAATGAATGACATAAAAAGAAGAATTTAGGCATGTTGTTAAATTGAGGACTGTTTAACTATAATTTGGGAAAGGGATAATATGCACATGTTTAGACTTGCTGTAAATTGATAAAAAGGGTCAATGTGCATATACTTGTTGTAAATTGATAAAAATGGATAATGTGCGTAAACCTTTACATGTTACATGTTGTAATTTGGGAACATAGTTCGATGAATAGTATGCATATGTATTAAACATGTTAGATTTGACGTAATACAGACATTAAGTAAATGACATGATAGAATATTGTAAGTACCGGATGTAGGTTAATAAACTGAACCGCTGTAGAAATTGTATACATCTTGGCAGGTGTTTTGGGGGGTTGTACACACATAATGACATGTAATATTACAACTACACATATTAGTAAACCTAAACCTACTAGGTTAAACATGATTATTAATAAGCTAAGAGGTCCCTCGTTCTGCTATTGTATTGGGTTTTGGGGATTCTTAAATCCTAGTTATTTGGGGGAACAAGCTTAGGGGGTTTGGCCTGTGTCAATCTGCTTTTTGGAACCCATATCAGTCAGTATCCCCATTGGCATTTTGTTAGAGGGCCAGGGCACGCTTTACTAAACTAGATAGTAAGAGGTTTACATGGGGAAGGTGGGTATGGGCGCGTTCCAACGGAGTCATGAGCGTTCATGAGTCTGATTAGGGAAACTAAGCCGCTGTAACAACAGTAAATTGGTTTGTGTTATATAGTTGCTAGGTTAGGGAGTGATACACCCTACTGTCGGGGCTGACACAGGGTATTTACGTAGTAGAGAGCCTATCACATGGGTAGTAATTAGGGTACACCTAATACTATTGTTATGTAATTAGGGAAATACCTATTCCTGTTATGTAATTAGGGTATGCCTAATTCCACAGCTAATTCTGCTGTTAATTCTTCTGTTATATAGTTACGTTAAATACCTAATTCTGTTATACTAGTATTGATGGACACATATCTGTTTTAGGGTTATAAATGTGAAGCATTATTCGATCATAGTTTATTCTTGTTATTCTCGTCTATCGTGCTATTCTTTTTAGTTTACCTTATATGACATTGTACCATCTCATCCAGTCTTATTTACCTATCTTGGCATTTCTATTTTATGCATATTTGAAAATCACTAGAACTCGACAGACTTTATGTCAAACCCTTTTCCTTTTGCTTCTTTCTTCCTTTCCCCCTAGGTCCTCAAAGTGGTAGTACTCCTCAGTGAGTAGGACTTTCTCCATCAGCTTGGATATGGACTTTCTGAGATATACCGTTTTGACTTGCTCTCGACTCTATTATGGTTTGCTATGAGGGATATTATTTTATGTACTTTGATATTTTCTTTTATGATACGTTTTGTGAGACAGATTTGAGATACTTGGTTTTTATGTAATTGGTTTTGATGTAACCTGTCTGAGACTACGTTTTATTTTTAAATAATGAAGTTGAAATTTTCCACTGCTTATTTTATATCTGTCTTGTGAATTTCTGTACTGTTTACTAATTGCTCTTCACGAAACTTAATGTATTTTCTTATGAGTGATATTAACGGATGTGGGGTGTCAAAAAAACGTATTAGAATCTCATTAGGAATCCAAATATAATAGTTTCGTGGCCAAATTTGTGCAAAATTCTTAATTTTCCATTGTTCTATATTTATGGTTTATTTAATTCATTAATTATCTTAGTCTACTTAGTATATTTCTACGGGGTGTTACATTCTTCTCCCTTAAAATAGTTTTGGTCCCGAAATCTGTCTTAAGGGTGAAAAACACAACTCGCTCTAAACATCCATGTTATTCGCCCAAGTTATTTTTAATTCATCCATGAACATCCATGAATCGCAGTGATTATGAACTGCAGACTTACTAAAGTGAGCTCAATCCTAGCGTGTTTGTGAAACAAGTGATGCAGTATGTATGCAAAATGACCTAATATGCGTATATTTTCTATATGAGTACGTTGTGCAAATGTGTTGCATCCATTTTCCAAGCATCCAATCTAGCATCCATAATGCATCCATAAACATAACTTAGAGAGAAAATTAACCTAGAAAGGCTCTAGTTGGGTCTGTCTCATTTTATCCTCAGTCTCCGAAGTGCTTTCTGCTGGGTCATCTCCCCATTGTACTCGAAGAAGACGAATGGTCTTATTGCGGAGTCTTCTGATTCCGCTCTCTATAATCTTACAGTGGCCCGGGGCACCCTAGACTCCAACTCGAGGCTTCCCATGTCCCCAATTTTGTCAGGCTCGAGTCTAATAGCAGAATTATGAAGGAACTTCCTCATATGAGATACATGAAAAACATTATGGATTCCTGAGAGGCGCTTGGGGAGATCCACACGATAAGCCAAAGATCTTATCCTCTGGATGATTCGAAAAGGCCCAATAAATCTGGGAGTCAGCTTCTCAGTTTTCCCAAACCGGACAGTCTTCTTGAGAGGGGAAACCTTTACAAATACCAAGTCTCCTATACTGAACCCAAGTTCCCTCCTTTTCCAATCTACATATGATTTCTAACGGTCTTGGGCTGACTTCATCCTCTACCTAATCAACGAAATCTTCTCCAGGGAATCATGGACGAAGTCTGGTCCGGGTAGAACCTTGTCGGTAGTTTCCCACCAACAACTTGGCGATTTGCAAAGCCGCTCATAAAGCACTTTAAAAGGGGCTATATAAATCGTTGCGTGAAAAGTACTGTTGTATGCATACTCCACCAGCGGCAAGTGCTGCTCTCAAACTCCTCCAAGGTTGATTATGCATTCTCTAAGAAATTCTTCGAGGATCCAAATGTTTCTTTCTGTCTGACCATCGGTTTGTGAGTGATAGGATTTACTTAGGTTGAGCGTTGTCCCTAACCCTGCTTGTAAGCTTCTCCAAAACTCACTTGTGAATAGGGGGTCTCGATCGCTAACTATACTTGATGGAATACCGTGCAGCCTAACTATTTCCTAGATATACAACTAGGCTAAGGAAACCGTAGTTCTATTCTTCTTGACTGGTATAAAGTGAGCCCACTTAGTCAGACGGTCCACTATGAACCAAATAGCCTCATTTCCTCTCCAACTCCTTGGAAGCCTATCAACAAAATCCGTGGAGACATGCTCCCATTTCCACATGGGGACTTCTAAGGGTAACAGTAATCCTCCAGGCCAACCTTGCTCTGCTTTAAGTTTTTGGCATGTTAAACGCTTGGCCAGAAACTCAGCAATCTCCCTTTTCATCCCTTCCTAGTGGAAATTTCTCTTCATGTCCTTATACATTTTGTCACCACCAGGATGTATGGTCATCCTCAACCTATGGCACTCTTCTAAAATTTCCTTTCTCAACTCCTCATCCTTAGGGACATATAATCGCCCATCCCTAAGAAAACACCCATCGTCACTAAGCGAATATCTAAGTGAATGAGGAATGGTCTCCTTCTTCTCCACTTTCTCTTTCAAATTCTTTATCACCTCATCTAGATCTTGCATACTCTGTATTCTTTCCCTAAGAGTGGGCCTAACTAGCATAACTCCAAGAAAACTATTCGAAGTTACATGTTGCAGTTGGAAATTAAATTCGGAGAGAAACATTGATTGTTTCCATTCCAAAATTGCATTCATAGATGCATTCCTTCTACTTAACGCATCCGCTACGACGTTTCCCTTCCCTGCGATATACTGGATCATAAAATCAAAAGAGGCAATGTACTTCATTCATCGTCGTTGTCTTAAATTCAAATCATGTAGGGAGAATCAATACATTAAGGATTTATGGTCAGTGAGAAGCTCGAATTTCTCGTCTAGAAGATAGTGCCTCCACATCTTCAAAGTGAATACCACCACAACCAACTCTAGATCATGAACTGGGTACCTTTTCTTATGGTCCTTAAACTGCTTACTAGCATAAGCAACTACCCTACCTTCTTGCATGAGAACCACTCCTAAACCGGTTCCGCATGCATCGGTGTAAACTGTAAACATTTTTGATCCATTGGGTATAATGAGAACTGGTGCACTAGTTAATGCTTCCTTTAATTTCCTAAAATCCATATTGCACTTATCACTCAAAGAACATACCAAGTTCTTCTTTGTTTGTTGAGTTAAAGGAGGCATCGATCTTTGCGAAATCGTTAATAAACTTTCGGTAATATCCTGCCAACCCAAGAAAGCTTCTTACCTCTGTAGCGTTTTGGAAAATTTTCCATTCCTTAATTGCCTCGATCTTCGTAGGGTCAACTTCCAGTCCTTTACCTGACACAATATGCCCCAAAAATTTAACTTTCTCTCTCCAGAAATGACACTTCGAAAACTTGGCCTTTAACTGGTTCTCCCTTAGTATTTCTAGGACCTCTCTTAAGCAAATTTCATGCACCTTATGGTCCTGGGAAAATATAAAGATACAAAAACCCCATGATCTTATTTAGAATGCCCCTAAACACTATACTCATAAGGTTAACGAAGAAGGCGGGTGCATTCGTTAGTCCAAAAGGGCATAACCTCCCATTGGAATAATCCGTCTCGTATTCTAAATGAACTTTTATCCTTACTGTCTACTACAACCCTCAATTGGTGAAATCCAGTCGCAAGGTCTGATTGGGAAAATACTAAAAGATCATCGATTCTAGGCAAGGGGTACCTGTTCTTCTTAGCCAGTTTATTTAGTTCCCTATAATCCACACAAAGTCTTAGGGATCCATCAGCTTTGGTGGCAAATACAAAAGGTGCTCCCCACTCAGATGTACCTCGTCGAATGAAGCTTTTCTATAGCAACTCCAAAATCTGTTTATCTAGCTCTCTCCTTTCTTTAGGCGTTATATGCCTCAAGGGTAAAGCTACCTATCTAGAACCCTTCTCTAAGTCGAGGTGGAAGTCCCGTGACTTCCTCAAAGACATCCAAGAACACATGTACTATATGGACCAAAGATGGTCCTTCCGGACTAGGAGACAAGGCACACAATAGAGTTTTATCCTTGTTTCTAATATCACAAGCGATTCTCAGACTACGTCCTCCTCGGCTTCTAAGATGAATGATTCTCTTGTCGGAATTTAGGATGGCTCCATAAAATGATAGCCAATCCATACCTAGGATAAGGTCATACCCCTTAAAATCCAACGCATGTGCATCGTAGAGGAACTCGATATCATCATTGTCCAATTCTAGGTCATTACAGATCAGCTCAAGATATTTAGTTCCTCTGATAGAGTTGGCTACCTCTATCGGATTACTAGTGATAGATAAGGAAAGTTTCAATGAATCAACTAGTTTTTCAGAAATAAAAGAATGGGTCACTCTCGACTCAAACAAGGTATATGCAAAAATTCCTAAAATAGAAGTTATACCTTCAAGTGCGGGTTATCCTTGATCTTTAGGGGGTTGACTCTGTATTGGTGTTGCTTCCAATGCGTAATTCTGGCTGTTCTGGACAACTTAGGCTTTGAGCAATCCCTAGATAGGTGTCCTTCTTCATGACAATTGAAACACCTCCCCTTAAACTCCTTCTTTGCTAAAACAACCATATAGTCTTTTCCCTCATGGCCCCTACGATTGCACCTTGTACAAGACTTAGCTTCTTTGTTGAATTTACTCCTTTTCTTCTTGTTCTTCCAACATTCTTTCTTCTTATTCTTCTTAGAGCTAGAAGCACCTTCTCCCTTCTCAACACTCTTGTTCCTCGGTCGTGCATAAGATGGCAATCTCCACTAATGTCACAAATGTTGCTCTGGGCGTTACTTAGGACATCAGTGCCTTTTAGTGGGGGGTTCAATCCCTTGACAAATCATAAAGCCTTGTTCATCGGTGTATCCACCAAACCCCTAGCAAACTTGCATAGCTCGTTGAATTTAGCTACATACTCTTGTAGACTCAGATTTCCTTGCTTGTGATGGATAAACTTCTTTAATTGGATTGACATCTCAGCATTGGGTAGAAACTTTAACTCAAAATGGGTCTTGAATTTGGCCCACGTAAATAGTCGACCCACGTTCTCTGCAGATACGAAGTTCCACCATTTGAGTGCTTATCCTTTTAAGTACCAGGCTACAACTCTCCTTTTAAACTCATCCAACCGTCCCATAGCCTAAAATATCCTTTCACAGTCCATTATCCAAGATTGAACCCCAGTAAAACCCTTTGTCCCTAAGAATGGTTTTCCACTAAGGTTCGCAAATTTTTTACAGAGTCGAGGAAAGTCGAAAGCTACCTCAGCGACACGATTTACATGCTCTACGAGGGTGGGATTGGTGACAAGGACTTGTTCCATAGTCCGAAGATACTGTTGGAACCATTCTGGAAAATACCAAGGTCTTGCCTGGTTTCCCTGACAAGAAGGATTTTCAGTCATTCTACTATCTGAAAAAGAAAGGAAGAATCCTTCAGCAGATACTCCTGAGATAGTATTTAAGTCGAAAAGAATGAAACTGATAAAGCTGCCTAGTATAGTTGTGTATGCCTATTGGGGTATTATATATATATGATTTGAAAACATTTTTAAAAATACAAAAACACCTCTCTTACGTATACTTTCCCTAAAATCGGATAACCTATGATCTGATACCAAATGTAACAACCTACCTGAAGTGGGCCTAAATTTCGACCTAGAAAAGGCCTACCGAAACTTAGAGCCACTCTAAATAGGTCATTGGTTCCTATAAGGAGCTACATTTGCACAGAATGCAAAATAATATAATGAGATGGAATCTCACACAACGGAATGAGAAAATATAGTAATCAAAATAAGATGTACCATTTTATTCAAAAACCACAGACTCAGATACCAAATGCCAAATTCATATGTTTACAACAACACATCATTATTATTCACCATCAAGGGCTTCTAACAATAAAAGAGCAATAATAGCTAATAGCATAATAATAGTCTCATTGACTTCTTCAGGATCGATCAACGTCTCGTCCATAAAGTCTACGCCTCATCTACTAACCTACTAGATATGTTAAGGAACGGGGTTAGAACATAAAGTTCTGATTATTGAAAAACATATGTGCTTAAAGACTATACTCTAGATTTGACAGGTTAAATGCTTCAAATTATGTCTACGTAAACACACAAGCATATGCACATAAAAATATATTTTAATTAATGAGGTGGATATCCAAGTCAATCACTTAAGACCTTCATTAATGCATTTAGGTGGTTCATCAATCACTTAAGACCCAATGAGGAGGACATTCTTGGTCATTTAAGGCCCATTCTAATATATTTATTAATGGTGGATTCTTATGATCTCTTATGACCCTAAGGAGGACCCTAGCCACTTATGACCCCATCCTAACACGTCAACGTCCAAATTATATATATATATATATATATATTCTCACAAGTAATATGAGAAGTAGTACCATGCCACTTAGTACTGGTTTAGGGTAGGCCCGCATATAGCCATTTAAGACTCCCTCTGACGGGCGCCTCATGTTACTACTTACTTAACTGATATTACGATAGTTGACTTATTCCACTTAAGACTTCCCTTAGACGGTTGGTTGGTTAATTAAATTGCATGCTACGTCCTACGTAAACCAAACATGTCCCATGACTTGACCACTTTAGAGAAGAAGGACCCATAGACCACTTCAAATTTAATAAGGGAGGGTCCCACGACTTTAGTTCAAATCCAAGGAATAAACCTTCGGAACGGACCTACTCCTAACCACTTAAGACCCAAACTAGATAAGAAGAAAGTTAGCCACTTAAGAACTTCTTAAGGCAGGTGGTAAGCCTACCTATTTACACACATAATAAGTATATATATACACTATAACTCTCACATTTAACCTACTACTTGTATATGTTGGATATGTCGGGTAGTTTCGGGCAGACTTCTACTACAAGCGGGCTTAACCTCGTGTCATAATGCACTAAGTTTAATGGCCCATGGCATCCAGACCTCTCACATTAGCTAAACTACCTTGTGGTTGATGGATTCCACGGTTGGTTGTGGGCAGAATTTTACCACAAATAATGGCTAGTCTAGTGTCTTTGTGTCATTATTTAATATAAATAAGCCATTTATACACACACAAACAAAAATTCAATTGGGCACATTTCTAATTTCTAACCTTATTCTAATGTATTTATTGCGCCATTGTTATGTTTGATTACGTTGATTACGCTATATAAATATAATATTTAATACGTGCTATAAACGCTAATTTCCATTCGAATTAAGAAATGCTTTAATGATGTAAATTGTCAATCTTGTTCACATAAAAGGTGATGCAGCTTCCGAGGTTTTCGACCGGAATTCGATTTGTGGATGAATAAGCAAAATCGAAATGGAATTAATAGACTTACCAAAATCACGTTGATCTCGTTTGATGCCGTGAATTTGGGTGTTTATCACCAATCTTTCGTTGATCTTCACGATGCTGAAAGGGTTGATCTTCAAATTTGTTAATTCACGCTGGAATACCAAATCTGGGAGAGAAGGAAATAACTTCGGTAATAATGGCGACAACCAAAAGTTTATTTTTAGAATTAACCAAACAAAAACTTACACCCTATGCCTATATTTATTGGTGCTTTACACACCCTTACAGCTCACACCGATAACACCACACCGATACCGAAACCAAACTAATTACAACATGAAAAAACGAAAACAAACAAACAACACCAACAACAAATGTAAGCTAAACAGTCACACAGACCGACAGTACAAGCAGAAAATAAGAGCCGAAAACAACACTGCGACACCAAAATGCTGAGCTGGAACCAAACCATCGTTCCTTCCACTGCATCATCCTCCCCAGGTTGAGATGAATTCGTCCTCAAATTTATGGCAAACTCTACGATTTTGCATAGTTCTTTATTCAACTAAAATACTTCAACTTCACTGCATTAGTTAATATGATACCTCCGGGGTCGAATATGAAAATAAGCTCTTCCATTTTTGAAGGAAAGGTAGAAATAGGTGTTCCTGCAGTGTTAACGTGGAATCACATAATACCTGGTTGTTTCAGATTACATTCTTGCCTTATTTTTACCTTGTTACCAACTTCCACCTGAAGCTGTGCTTGCACTAATTTCATATTATAGGTGACTTCATTTCATATTCCCAACCCTTGATTTCCCATATCAACAGGCACATTTCACTAAAAGCTTCTTGTAGTTTATCACTGTGCTCAGGCAATCATTTGCTACTTCATCCATCCTCGGTCTCTTTTTCATTATCTTCAGTAACAATAATGTTTACCTGACTTTCAACACTTGTTATTTCTAAAGAGAGATTCTTAAAATTACATACATATGCTATGCTAATGCTCGACTCCACATTTTCATTCTCATACTCCATAGATGCTAATGTCTCTCTGGTTTCTACAGTTGTTTCACCTTTTGTTTCATCTCCTAATGCAAGAATTTCACCTTCTCCAGAGTCTTCTACAATTTCATCCATGATATTAAAATTAGTCCATAATGTTTTATTCAACTTCGAACAAGGAACTTCAAAATTGATTTTTTGTTCCTCGGGAACAGTTAGAGGATCCCCAACTGATTCACTGCCTTTTACCATGGTGTTTTCAACTATGTTCAATTTAGCAGGCAGACAAGTCCTAGGTTGGTTCTCCACAGTCTTCTCTGAACTCGAATCAGGGAATTCAAAGTTCACTTCCCTCTATTCAGGAAGAGTTGGGAGTTCTTCAAGAGATTTACCATTTTTCGCTATAAAACATACATCCCCAGTAATTTCTTTTTGTTTCACAACTACTTTTCCTTTCTCATTGTTAGGCATTACAACACATACAAATAAGAAGTTTTAGGTTGATCTTTCACTTTCGCTTGATTTTCTACGCCTTTCGATATAAGATTGTCATCCATTGCATCAATGAGATTGAACATATTATCTGAATTCTCTTTTTGGGTCGATACTTACATCTGCCTCCTCATTATCGTCCATACTTCATTTTATTTTATCTTTTGTTTTTATGCTAACTAACAGTGGTGTTTACTCTTCCTCTTTACTAATATTCGAATTTACTTCATCAATCCTTCGGTTGATGTTAACATTCATTCACTTATTCATAGACTCATTGACTGTTTTTGGATTTAGGCATGTCCACCTTAACATAAAATCAAACTCTTCATCTCCAGACACAATCTCTTCATCTTCATCAAATCGCGGTGACTTTGAAAAATCAAACTCTCCGATATATGGTGGTGTCCTGTTTTCTTGGTTCTGATTCTTTTCACGAATTATTCTTTCAAGTCATTCAAGTTCTTCCTTTATTCTAGCATTAATTCCCAACTCCATTTTAATTGCGTCTTTACGCCGATAAACCTGTCGAACTCTTCTTGGAGGCATGATTAATTTCAATATGATGAAGAAATCCAAATTGATTCTCGACAATAATCAAAGAACAATGGCCAAAATGGTCACAACAATTTCTACTCTTTGAATCTTAAATCGCAGTCAAAGAAAAAAAAATGATGGCTCAAATTAATACCAAAAAATGTCAAATCGAAATGAAAAGATTGCTAGCTCTGATACCAAACGATGCAACTTCCGAGGTTTTCGATCGCAATTCGATTTGTGGATGAATGAGCGAAACCGAAATGGAATTAATTTACTTACCAAAATCACGTTGATCTCATTTGATGCCGCAAATTTGGGTGTTTATCACCAATCTTTCATTGATCTTCATGATGCTGAAAGGGTTGGTCTTCAAATTTGTTGATTCACCCGGGAATACCTAATTTGGGAGAGTAGGAAATACCTTTAGTAACAATGGTGACAACCAAAAGTTTATTTTCAGAATTAACTAAACAAAAACTTACACCCTATGCCTATATATATAGGCGCTTTACACACCCTTACGGCTCAAACCGATAACAACACACCGATACCTAAACCAAACTAATTACAACTTGACAAAACGAAAAGGAACAAACGACACCGACAACAAATACAAGCTAAGCAAACACACAAACCAACAACACAAGCAAAATATAAGAGCTGAAAACAACAAAAATGCTTAGCTGGAACAAAACCATCGTTCCTTGCGCAACATCAAAAGGTATACAAGCCTAATTCTCATATTAAACTACTCAATTCATGGCATAATTGATAACAAACAACAATATTCAAATTTGTATCCTAGGCTTGCTAGAATAATTTAGGTAATAAAAGAGGAGCAAGGTGTAAAATACATGTATACATATTTATTCAGCATGCATACACACACACACATATGTACATAAACTTGTATTTGAATCAAATTCATCCTTTTTTCTATGTTTCTCATAAACACATTAACATTTGATTATTTCAAATTCGAATACGTACAAATTTCCATTTTAGAATGGAAATATTAACCTATTCAAATAATGAAACCAAAGCAAATCTTAATCTTTTTACATCACAAACACTTATCAAATAAAAAGAGGTAAATCCAATTAAACAAAAGTAAAATCACTAAACTATTCCTCAAAAATAAACTAAACAATTCACATACCCAAAATATTAATTGACAACTTTACGATATATATAAAGATATGAAAACCCAAATTTCCATAGGCATACAAATAAGTATGAAATTTAAAAAAAATAGAATTTAGTTTAAACAATATTGTTTCCACTCACAGTGATTGAGGCGAAGGAAATAACAATGATTTATATGCTGTAAACGTCATTCTTCGATCCTACTGTAGATCTACATAAGAGACTCATATAGAATTGAGTCTCATATATATATATTATAGAAATTCCAGAATATAATTTAAATAGAAGTAGATTAGCAAAGAAATAAAGTAAGGGAAGAATAAGAATCCTATTTCAACCTAATTCCCAGAATATCAGCAGTAAAATGGAGGCACAGAGAATGAGAGGGCATAAAGAATTTTGATGTGAGTTAGGTGGTATTTAAGGTGTGTAAATGAATAGTAAGTTAGATTAACATAGATTAACCTAAGATATTCATTTTCTATAAAACTAGCCCAAACACCAACCCGAACCACCCCCACCATATATGGGCCATACCAGGCGGTCGATACCCTCCTTATAGGGCGGTCATTCGGCGATCGACTGCTTTGGGGCAAAAAATGCCCAATAAACTGGTGGCGTGTGTTTTTAATCAATTATATTATTAATTCCCTTATAATACTAATTGTTTACCTTATATGATATATTCTTTGTCCCTTGGTTTTTGTCTATTAGTTTGAATTTCAAATTCACCTAAGGGAATGTCTAATTATTTCAATTATGTCGGGATATATATATAATTCAAATTCTTATATGCACATATTTACTGTATGATTTCAAATAATTATTAGGGTGGCACAGGTCCCTATTAAGTTTCAAAATTAGGCTCACATCCGGTCATAAACTTATTGTAAATTACATCCCTATTTTTCGAAAATTCATTAAAAATATTAAAAAAATCACGTAAATTCATAATTAAATAAAACAATTAATCAGAAAAAATCAGGGGGAAAAACAATCAAAAAACATGTCAAAATCAAAAAACACACAAAAACAGCGAGAATGCAGTAAAATGCATCGACAAATGCAAATATATTCAAATAATTGCATACATGTATGCATCTATTTTAGTTCTGCGGTAAGCTGCAACATACATGCATACATATATGCAGATTTTATGAAATACATGCATGTTTTCGTTCAACAATTCAATTTCTGCATGTAAAACATGCATACTTGTATATCTGCATACAAGTATGCAGTTATACATAAAAAAACTGCATACAAGTATGCAAATATTGCCATGCCTTCGGTCTTTAACACATTCCTGCATACTTGTATGCGTTTATTCTGAATAACTGCATACTTGTATGCAATTATTCAGAAGGCATGGACAAATTCTTTCATGGGTATTCAAATATTTACATACATGTATGCAACATTTTTTTTTGATTTCCGTGGACTTCTGGGAACATTTCCAGAATTTAGATTTTTTTTTATACAGTAGCGCATGTTTTTCTGGCCAAAACATGTAAAACACGAAACTTCTGAAAAGAGGGACCGGGTTTGCATTTTAAAAACGTAAGGGGTGTGAGCCTAATTAACTTTGAAAATAGGGATGTGTGCCTAATATTCACTAATTATTATTTCTTCATATGGACTCCATTTTCATCATATTATAAATCAAAACATATCAGAATTTCATCATGAATCCAAATATAATAGTTTCGTGGCCAAATATTGTCTAAAATTCTCATGTTATCCACTGTTCTATATTTATTGTTTATTTACTTCATTAATTATCTTAGTTTATTGGGTATATTTTTATGGGGTGTTACAGAATGTGTGGGATGGGACACACGAATACCACTTTTTGAGTTACTATCTAAGGGTCTGTGACACATTCCTTTATGCATGCCATTACTGACCTTCGAGTCAATCCTGTTTGATCTCTGTGTGGACCTCTGGGTCAATCCTGTATGAAATCCTATGTGAACTCTATGGACCCTCGGATTATCTGGGTACCCTTCTGTGTGATATAGTACTGGCTATGGCTTCAAGCCACATGTGTGATAGAACTTTCAGGCATTGGTTTGATTTACCACTCCGTATTGGATCCAAACTCTATGTTTTGTGTTTGTAATTGATTTCACCAATGTAATTATTATTATTATTTGTGGTGATTTCATTAGTGGTTTCAAACTCTTATTAGAGTTTCAGTGTTTCTGTGATTTTGTGTTTCAGTGTTTCCATGATTTTGTGTTTCAGTGATTCAGTGTAACCATTCTTCCGTGATTCTTTGTTTTTGAGTTTCTATGACTATGTGATTTGGTGATTCCGTGATTCTGTGAGTTTGTGAATTACAAGATTTGTGATTTCACCATGTATTTTCTGTGATTTCGAAGTCTTTCAAATATATGATCTAATTCCAAGTGTTGATTACCCTAACCGAGGTATTCATGTAATTCGTGCCTATGTAGGGATTAGATCCACCTTTGTGTTTCTTGCTCGCACTACCATTATTGACATAGTGGACTTATGGTTATTTGTTCCATTGACCTATTTCTATAACATTCCTTTCTGATGGAAATCAATTTTCAGTATCTGAGCTCCTATATAACTTGTGTTTTGAGATTCCTTTCCGCATGGAAAGGAATTAGTGTCTGGTTGATATTTTAACTTATCTTTTATTATTACTGATAAGTAAACTTGACTGATTCGTGTATGTAATACTCGGGTTAGACACAATTATTTCAGGTTCAGTCGCTATTGATTCGTGGTTTTCTACTAAAGCTTGGACCATTCATGAAGACTCTTTCATGTTGCACATTATTGTATTCATGTCATTGTAGAATTGTTCCTTTTTCCTATGATGTATTCGTATTGTATATTCAATTGAGGTGTAGCACATGTATAAGTTGTAATTCTATGATTGCATCTACATGTAACTGTTCTGTGATATGTGACTGTGGTCTATCGTATATTGTTCTTAAATGATCCGTAGCCATCGTAGTTTCTTATTAGGAGTGTTGGGTATGTCGATCCTCGTGAGCTAAAAAAAGAAATTTTATGCACCCAATCGACGGGATATCTTGAGCTGATATGTAATGACCTAGTGTTGGATATCGACAATGTCGAGTTCCTCTGTGATGCAGATGCGTTGGATATAAAGGGTTACGACCTTATCCCAGGTATGGATTGGCTATCATTTTATAGGGCCATCCTAAATTATGACAAGAGAATCGTTCATCTTAGGAGCCAAGGAGGACATAGTCTGAGAATCACTTGTGATATTAGAAACAAGGATAAGACCCTATTTTGTGCCTTGTCTCCTAGTCTGGAATGACCATCTTCGTTCTCTATAGTACATGAGTTCTTGGATGTATTTGAGGAAGTCACGGGACTTCCACCTCATAGGGTATTGACCTAGAGAAGGGCGATAGACCGATAGCTTTACCCTTGAGGCATATGGCGCCTAAAGAAAGGGCAGACCTAGATAAACAGATTGCGGAGTTGCTACAGAAAGGCTCCATTCGACAAAGTACATTTGAGTGGGGTGCATATTTTGTGTTTTCCACTAAAGCTGATGGATCCCTAAGACTTTGTGTGGATTATAGGGAACTAAATAAACTAACTAAGAAGAACAGGTACCCCTTTCCTAGAATCGATGATCTGTTTGACCACTTGGGAGGAGCCCGAGTATTTTCCCAATTAGACCTTGCTATTAGATTTCACCAATTGAGGATTGTAGAAGATAGTAAGGATAAAACTTCATTTATGACACGAGATGGATTATTCCAATGGGAGGTTATTCCCTTTGGAGTAACGAATGCGCCTACCTTCTTTGTTAACCTTATGAGTATAGTATTTAGGGGCATTCTAAATAAGATCGTGGTAGTTTTTGTATCCTTATAGTTTTAAAGGACCATAAGGTGCATGAAAGTCACTTAAGACAGGTCTTAGAAATACTGAGGGAGAACCGGTTGAAGGCCAAGTTTTCGAAGTGTCATTTCTGGAGAGAGGAAGTTATATTTTTGGGGTATATTGTGTCAGGTAAAGGATTGGCAGTTGATCCTACGAAGATCGAGGCAATTAAGGAATGGAAAATACTCTGAAACGCTACTTTGGTAAGAAGTTTTCTTGGGTTAGCGGGATATTACCAAAAGTTTATTAAGGATTTTGCAATGATTTCTATGCCTTTAACTCAACTAATAAAGAAGAACTTGGTATTTTCTTGGAGTGATAAGTGCGATGTGGCTTTTAGAAAACTAAAGGAAGCATTAACTAGTGCACCACTTCTCATTATACCCGATGGATTAAAAATATTTACGGTTTACACCGATGCATGTAGGACCGGTTTAGGAGCGGTTCTCAAGCAAGAAGGTAAGGTAGTGGCTTATGCTAGTAGGCAGCTCAAGGAGCACAAGAAAAGGTACCTAGTTCATAACCTAGAGTTGGTTGTGGTAGTATTCGCTTTGAAGATATGGAGGCACTATTTCTAGGGGAGAAATTCGAGCTTCTCACTGACCATAAATCCTTAAAGTATTTATTCTTCCAGCATGATTTTAATTTAAGACAACAACAATGGATGAAGTACATTTTCTCTTTTGATTTCATGATCCAGTATATCCCAGGGAAGGGAAACGTCGTAGCAGATGCGTTAAGTAGAAGGCATGCATCTATGAATGCAATTTTGAAATGGAAACAATTAGAGTTTCTCTCTAATTTTTAACTTACAATCGCCACCTGTAACTTCAAATTATTTTCTTGGAGTTATGCTAGTTAGACCAACTCTTAGTGAAAGAATACAGAGTATGCAAGATCTAGATGAGGTGATAAAGATTTTGAAAGAGAAAGTGGAGAAGAAGCTGATCATTCCTCATTCACTTAGAAATTCTCTTAGTGAAGATAGGAGTTTTCTTAGGGACGGGCGACTTTATGTCCCTAAGGATGAGGAGATGAGAAAGGAAATTTTAGAGGAGTGCCATAGCTCGAGGATGACTATACATCCTGGTGGT
This sequence comes from Allium sativum, assembly GCA_030737875.1. Lineage (NCBI taxonomy): Eukaryota > Viridiplantae > Streptophyta > Magnoliopsida > Asparagales > Amaryllidaceae > Allium > Allium sativum. The sequence goes on along the minus strand of CM060927.1, from coordinate 73,301,099 downwards.
GACAAAATGTATAAGGACATAAAGAGAAATTTCCACTAGGTAGGGATGAAAAGGAAGATTGCTGAGTTTTTGGCCAAGCATTTAACATGCCAAAATGTTAAAGCAAAGCAAGGAAAGCCCGGAGGATTACTGTTACCTTTAGAAGTCCCCATGTGGAAATGGGAGCATGTCTCCATGGATTTTGTTAATTGGCTTCCAAGGATTCAGAGAGGAAATGAGGCTATTTGGGTCATAGTGGACCGTCTGACCAAGAGTGCTCACTTTATACCATTCCTTAGCCTAGTTGTATGTCAACGAAATAGTTAGCCTGGACGACATTCCGTCAAGTATAGTTAGCGATCGAGACCCCCTATTCACAAGTGAATTTTAGGGAAGCATACAAGCAGGGCTAGGGACAACGCTCGACCTTAGTACAACCTATCACCCACAGACCGATGGTCAGACAGAAAGAACCAATTGGATCCTTGAAGATTTTCTTAAAGCCTGCGTAATCGACCTTGGAGCAGTTTGAAGCAGCACTTGCTGCTGGTGGAGTTTGCGTATAACAATAGTTTTCAAGCAACGATTGGTATGGCCCCTTTTAAAGTGCTTTATGGGCGGCTATGCAAATCGCCAACTTGTTGGTGGGAAATTGCCGACAAGGTTTTACTCGGACCAGACTTCGTCCATGATTCCATGGAGAAGATTTCGTTGATTAGGCAGAGGATGAAGTCAGCCCAAGATCATCATAACTCATATGAAGATAAGAAAAGGAGGGAACTTGAGTTTAGTATAGGAGACTTGGTATTTTAAAGGTTTCCCCTCTCAAGAAGGCTGTCCGATTTGGGAAAACTGAGAAGTTGGCTCCCAGATTTATTAGGCCTTTTCGGATCATCAAGAGGATAAGATCTTTGGCTTAACGTGTGGATCTCCCCGAGCACCTATCGGAAATCCACAACGTTTTTCATTTATCTCGTCTAAGTAAGTGCTTTCATGATTTGGCTATTAGACTCGAGCTTGACGAAATTAGGGACATTGGAAGCCTCGAGTTAGAGTCCAGGGATCCTCGTTCCACTGCAAAGATTGTAGAGTGCAGAATCAGAAGACTCCGCAATAAGACCATTCTCCTTGTCCGAGTACAATGGGGAGATGACCCTGCAGAAAGCACTTGGGAGATAAAGGATAAAATGAGAATGACCCACCCAGATCATTTCTCGGTTAATTTTCTCTCTAAGTTATGTTTATGGATGCATTATGGATGCGAGATTGGATGCTAGGAAAATGGATGCAACACAATTGTACAGTGCACTCATGTTGAAAATATATGCATAGTAGGTCTTTTTGCATACATACTGCATCACTTATTTCATAGACACGCTAGGATTGAGCTCACATAAGGTTCATGGATGTTTATGGATGAATTAAAAATAACATGGATGTTTAGAGCGAGTAGAACCTTAACATGGATAAACTAAAAATAACATGGATGAATAACATGGGTGAATAACATGGATGAATAACATGGGTGAATAACATGGATGAATTAAAAATAATTTAGCCATGAAACTATTATATTTGGATTCCTAATGAAATTCTGATATGTTTTCATATATAATTTAATGAAAACGGAGTCCATATGAAGGAATAATTATAATTTGAAATCATATGGTAAATATGTGCATATAAGGGTTTGAATTAATAATATATATATATATCTAAGGGATACAACAACATAATTGAAATAATTAAACATTCCCTTAAGTGAATTTGAAATTCAAACTAATAGATAAGAACCAAGGGGCAAAGAATATATCATCTAAGGTAAGCAATTGGTATTGTAAGGAAATTAATAATATAATTAATTAAAAACACATGCCACTAGGTTTATTGGGCATTTTTGCCCCAAAGCGGTCAATACTCAGGGGTCGACCGTCGATCGACCGCCTGGTGCGGCCCAGATCTGGTGGGAGTGGTTTGGGTTGGTGTTTAGGCTGGTTTTATAGAAAATGAATAGCTTAGATTAATCTATGTTAATCTAACGGTTACTATTCACTTACATACTTATAATTACCACATAACTCACCTCACAATTCTCTAAACTCTCTCATTCTCTATGCCTCCATTTTGCTGCTGATATTCCAGGAATTAGGTTGAAATAGGTTTCCAATTCTTCCCTTAATCTATTTCTTTTCTAATCTATTTGTATTTAGATTATATTCTGGAATTTCTATAATCTACATATATATTTGTATATATATATATATGTGTGTGTGTGTGTGTATATGACACTCAAATCTATATGATTCTATTATATAGATCTACAGTAGGGTCGAAGAACGACGTTTACAACATTCAAATCAGTGTTATTTACTTTGCCTCAATCACTATGAGTGGAAATAATATTGTTTCAACTAAATTCTACATTTTGTAGATTTCATGCTGATTTGTATGCCTATGGAGATTTGGGTTTTCATGATAACATCATACTGAAAACCCCCCTAAATCTACTATATTCATATATATTGCAAAGTTGTCAGTCAATATTTTGGGTTTGTGAATTGTTTGGGTTATGTTTGAGGAATAGTTTGGTGATCTTATTTTTGTTTAATTGGATTTACCTATTTTTATTTAATAAGTGTTTGTGATGTAAAAAGATTAAGATTTTGTTTGGTTTCATTATTTGAATAGGTTTAGATTTCGATTCTGAAATGGAAATTTGAACTTGTTCTGATTTGAAATAATCAAATGTTAATGTTTTTATGTGCAACATAAAAAAGGGTGAATTTGATTCAAATAGAAGTTTATGTACATATATGCGTGTGTGTGTGTGTGCGCCGAATATGTATGTATGTATTTAACACCTTGTTTCTCTTCCATTACCCGAATTATTCTAGCCAGCCTAGGATACAAGTTGAATAGTTATGTTGTTATTTTCCCAATTGCTACTTGTTATTAATTATGCTACGAATTGAGTAGTTTAATATAGAAATTAGGATTGTATACCTTTTATGTGAACATTATTGACAATTTACACCATTAAAAGTTTTCCTAATTCGAAAGGAAATTAGCGTTTAAAAGACGTAATAAATATTATATTTATATAGCGTAATCCACGTAATAATGGCGTAATAAATACGTTAGAATTAGGTTAGAAATTTGGAATGTCGCCAATTGAATTGTTGTTTGTATGTGTATAAATCACTTATTTATATTTAATAATGAAACACAGACGCATGGTTAGTCATCGCTTGTGGTAGAAGTCTGCCCGGAACCAGCCGGCGACCAATAACCAAAAGTGAGTTGGGGTAGTGTGAGAGGTCTGGATGCCATGGGCCATTAAACTTAGTGCACTATGACACGAAGTTAATCCCGCTTGTAGTGAAGTCTTCCCAGAACTGCCCGACATATCCAGCATCTACAAGTAGTAGGTTTAATGTGAGAGGTCTAATGTATATATATATATATACTTATTATGTGTGTAAATATGTAAGCTTGCTACCCACCTTGAGAAGGTGTTAAGTGGCTGACTTTCTTCCTATCTAGTTTGGGTCTTAAGTGGTTAGGACTAGGTCTATTACTAAGGTTTATTCCTTGAATTTGGACCAAAGTCATGGGACCCTCCCTTATTAGATTTGAAGTGGTCTATGTGTCCTCCTTCTCTAAAGTGGTCTAGTTATGGTGATAACGGTGTAGAGTAGTTTAACGGAATGTCCATTTCCTCTAGGAGCTTCGTGAGGGCTAACATAGGGATACGTTTGTTATACGTGAGATGTAGCATGCAATTTAATTAACCAACCATATAAGGGAAGTCTTAACTGACATAGGTCTACTACTGTAATATCAATTAAGTAGTAAAATGAGGCATCCGCCGGAGGTTTCTTAAATGGATATACGCGGGCTAACCTAAACCGATACTAAGCAACGAGGTACTACTTCTTATATTACTTGTGTAAATATATATATATATATATATATATATATATATATATATATATATATTGGACGTTGACGTGTTAGGACGGGATCTTAAGTGGTTAGGGTCCGCCTTAGGGTCATAAGAGATCATAAGAATCCATTCTTAATAAATATACTAGAATGGGCCTTCAGTGACCAAGATTGTCCACCTCGTTGGGTCTTAAGTGATCGTTAACCCACCCTAAATGCATTAATGAAGTTCTTAAGTGATTGATTTGAATATCCACCACATTAATTAAAATATACTTTTGTGTGTGTTTATGCTTGTGTGTTTACGTAGGCATACTTTGAAGCATTTAACCTGCCAAATCTAGAGTATAGTCTTTCAGCACATATTATTTTCAGTCACTGGAACATTATGTTCTGACCCCTCTCCTTAACATATCCAACAGGTTAGTAGGTAGGGGTATAGACTTGATCGACGAGACGATGATGGAGCCTGAAGAAGGCAATGAGACTATTATTATGTTACTAGCTGTTATTGTTCTTTTATTGTTAGAAGCCCTTAATGGTGAATAATAATGATGTACCGTTGTAAATATATGAATTTGGCATTTGGTATTTCAATCTGTGGTTTTTGAATAAAATGGTACATCTTATTAGATTACTGTATTTTCTCGTTCTATTGTGTGAGATTCAATCTCGTTATATTATTTTGTAATCCGTGCAAATGTAATTCCTTACAGGAACCAAAGACCTGTTTAGAGTGTCTCTAAGTTTCGATGGACCTTTTCCGGGTTGAAATTTTGTCCCACTCAGAGCAGATTGTTACACTTTATCATTTAATGGTTTACATACTATAAGTTAGCTCCACACAAGAAAACACAAAAATTCACAAGAAATCAAAAAATACTGAATATCACACATGGTTATAGAGGTCAGTGGTAGAACACATAAATTAATGCTTTGATTGGACAGATCTAGGATTAAATAAAATCGTTCCACGTCCCATACCGCAGGGTTTACGACATTATTCGATCACCACCATGCCTGCTCGAAGAGTGCAATAAGTGTAGCTTTTATTTAGAATCATACTTTGCAAAAATAATTTGAAAGTAGAGTTTATTGGAAATCTTTGTAAAATCAATTAGCTTAAAAATACTTACTAAAATAATATCATTAATAGTTTAAAAACAAATTATTAAAATCATGCTTATTTCCAAAAACATATATTCTTTCCAAAACCTTTCTAAAACAGTTTATTAAATCGTGCACATGTTCACGAAAATACAGAAATATCTCCAAGATTTCGATTACATAAAACCATGGAAAAACACTAGAAAACAGCAAGAAATACTACTTCTTTGTCGCTGAAACAATCAAGAAATTCACACTAGATGTCACTAACATTCTACTCAATGAAATGACGTTATATGAAACTTGAAACATGCATGAAAACATCATAAAGAAACACTGAAAAGGTCACAAAACTCTCATGGAACAACACGAGATCACACAGGAAACAGGCTGGATCACTGGACATTTTTGATCTAGTTATCATCAAAATCAAAGAAAACTCAAAACATGAAACTTGTAGAACATATTCTGAGCTTTACAAATCCTTCAAGGTGATCGAATTCCGATGAGAAATGAAAAAGATATGCTCAATTTTGTTTCAGATTCAACATATAGCTGTTGTCGATTTTTACTCTCGGACAACGATAAAAAATTTATATTTGACCATATAAACTACAGAATATCACAAATCTCACAACATGAAATTTGGAGTAGATGATTTAAGCTTTCCAAGGCTACAAGATTTATCAAATTTCGATTAGGAACGAAAAAGTTATGGTCGAAATAGTTTCCAGCTGCTAATTTATTAGCTCTATCTTTCAGTGACATGCCAACAACAAAGGAGTAAGTTTTTCATCACTTAAACTTCAAAATTAAGCAAAACTCAAAACATGAAAATTTTATAACAACTTCCAAGATTTCCAGAACATTGAAGATTATTGAATTCGGTTTAGAGACATGGAAGATATACCCAAATTCGTTTCAACTTCAAACTCAGAGTAAATATTTGTTTTGCTCTCGGGAGAACATAATAAAAACTCAATTTCGACAAAGCTTAAATCGAAAAAAAAAATCAAAACATGAAATTCTTATCACTCAATTTAGGCTTTCCAGAACATCAAGAATTTCCTATACCGATAAAAAACATGGGAGTTACACTCAAAATGGTTTTCAATAAGAATATGTTATTTCCGTTTATCAATGGCGGGCTAGCGGAAAAAAAATATCAAATTTTCACTATATAAACATCGAAATCACACAAAACTTAAAGCAACAAACTTTTAGCGCATAATATAGAGTTTCTAAAACTCCAAAAATCTCCGAATTCTAATAAAAAATGGAAGAGACAAGCCTAATTTACCAATAATTATTACAATTGAACATGAAACAAACCAAATTGAGAACTCTAAATTAGAAATATCAATCTAAACTAGAAAGTGTGAGTTTAAAACTCATCTTGATTGGATTACTGGTTGAACTCTCTTCAATTTGAGGCCGAAAGAAGTGGATTTGCAACATGTAGCAACACTGGAGAAAGAATCTTCAACATGCAGTAACTTGATTTACTGTGACTTTCAATTCTTGATTTCCAAAAATGATAACTCAAATCTAAGCTGAGGTTAGAGCATAGCTTGATGAGGAGAGGATTTTCTCTCTTTTAATTTAATTTTAGGCAAGGGAAAATGGTTTTGAGAACTACTAGAAAAATGGTGACAGGATTTTTTGAATTTAAAGCGTTTTATTCCTCTTCTCTTTTTGTCTGACCTCTTCCCTAGCTCCGTCTGGGCCCCTCCAAGCTCACCCGCTCGCATCGTCTTTCCCAGGCCTAGGAAGAAGAGGATAGCCACAACTTCTTCTAGAGTTGACGGTGACTACATTACTAGATCCATATGTTCTTTTAATTACATAAACATTGTCCCAGATATGGTTTTACACTTACCTTATGGAGTGTTTGAAGCTTCTGTTATTCAAGTTGTCACATTAGAGCTCTTTGACCCATCCGTTGAGAGTAGTGGAAAAAGTCCTTCATGCGAGAAAGCCATCTGCTCGATAAAAGGGGATGAAGTATCTGTTGTGACTCGGTGTGTTGAGGGTGTGACTCATTTGATCGAGTTCCTCCTTCCCGTTGAACTGATAAATGATAAGGATGCTGTAGATTTTGGTATGGCTTCCACTCTTCTTGTTGAGGTAAATTGTTTGAATAAAAATGGGAAAGGTTGTAATACAATCAACGTGGGTGATGTTAGTGATGTCGGGATTGATGTAGTGCCTCCCAATGTGATGAATTCTGTTAATTCGCAGTCAAACGCAGCATGCACTCAAATTGTTTGCGTGAATGCCTCAATGAAAGCAACTTCTAAGAAATGGACCTCCCTCTTCAATACATTGCCCCGCTCTGCTGGTGAATACACACCACAAGATTTCAGCGATTTATCTAGCGATACCCATTGAGTGAGGTTGTGCTTGAGGGTATAGAACGTTGGAAGGACTTTTCGTAGGATTTTTCCTAGATTCTGAAGTCTCCTACATGGAAGTTTGTGAGCATTGTTGTAACAGCCCGCATTTTACGTATCAGAAGAACGTAAAATATTTTTATTTTATTTCCTGAGGGTTGGATCATTCTCATCTTTTGGTATGTTACTTATGGGGATGTGAGACATGTCCATAATTTTTATGAATTTTGTTTGTGACCATTTTGCCCCTATCAGCCGTGTACAGGGCATAACTTTTGTCTCAGGTCGAATTAGAAGGTGAGAACTGTGCCATTGGAAAGGAACCGATGTTTCTCTTTCCGTAGATTGGTCACATTAAGGATTTGGTTCAGCGGTTTGGCAGAAATCGTTGTTTTAAGGTTTTGAAAGGCTAGTGGCTGATTTAGTAGAAAGCCCATTTGTGGGTTGGTGGAGGCTATAAATAGGGAGTATGGGGAAATGTTTGAATTTTCCATTCTCTTATGGGGAGGTTTTGATCTCCTTTTTCCTCTAATACTCTTCCACCATTAAAATCGAGATCCAAGCTAAGGAAATCGAAGATCCACACCATTCGAGGCTAGATCTACATTTCAAGGGCGAATTCATCAGATTGAGGAGTTTGGTTTGAATTGCTCGCTGTCCGGATTCACAATTCTATCATTTTAGCTTGTTTTGGCAAATCGGTGAGTGGTTAACATCTCTCACATGAATGCAATGAAGTATCTGAGTGTTTATGCATGTTTTTCATCACATGCAAGTCGATTTCTTAGATTTATACCCAATTGCAAGTCCATTTTCATATGAACACCTTAGGATCTAATTTAGTAAGTTTAAATCGACAATTTCCATATGTTTTTATATGATTTTGTGTATAGATCCATCATTTTGTTCATATGTTCATTTATCATTTTTTTGGTGAAATTTGTTTGATTTTGATGGAAATCGTCGTATTCATGTTAATGGTGATTTCATAACATGTTTGAGGTCATATTGGACGAATTGGATGAGTTGGTTTCGTCGGATTAGTCGTTTGGCGAAGTTTCGTACAAAAATTGGATTGATTTGAAACAGTGCAGGTGACCGGTCGGTAGGGGTTTGGTAGGTCGACCGGTAGGGAAATTCATGGCTTGGAGAACAAGCTAGAAAGCTGACCGACTGGTAGGGGTCTTGGAGGCCGACCGGTTGTATCTCATAGGAGGAAGGCCAATGTGTTTCACGAAGGCCACGAAAGTGTTTTGGACCGACCGGTGGCAAGGAGTAAGGACCGACCGGTGGAGTTCAAGGAGGAACCGACTGGCCAGGTTTTGGTGATTCCAGAATGGGATTTTGGGGACCGACCAGTAGTGTTTTTGGATAAACGACCGGTGGGTGTTAGGAGACCAAATGGTTGTGTGTCAAGGACCGACCGGTATATCATGGGAGGACCGACCGATATGATATGTGAGGACCGACCGCTGTCCGAACCCGTGCCGCAGCACAGTGATGTAATATGGCTCGGTGATGGTGTAACTTTGAAGTGGTTCAAGTAGGAAGATTCAAAGTGTTGAATGTGTTCGTTGATCGGTATAGAACAGCGAATGTGATGGAAACTCAAAGGTTGTGGGTTGGCAGATAATGGTTGCTTGAGAAGGTCACTCGAGCTAAGAAAAGTCATCAAGGTTGGATGACTAAGAATGCGAAGGCCGAGAAGTCATCGTTGTTGTAAGTTCTAGCAGGCTCGAAGCAGGGGTACATCAAGTACCTTAGGTATCGTTGAAAAGGCCTAGTTGTCAAGGTTGGACATTGTCAAGGTTGGACAAATAGAGTTTATGCTAGAACTGGGGTTGCCATTAGCCCTTGACATATGGCAAGGTTGGTCGTCATACGATTAATGATGGTTTCAAGGCAGGATTGGCGGTGATAGCCAGATTCAGTCATGGATGATTGGTTGTTCTTTATGAGACTTATATAATCTGGATGTTACGAGTGTTTTCCATGATTGATTGGATGTCCTGGTTTCCATGAATGAATGGTTGAATTTGTTTACCGTAAAGGCTATCACTGTCCGATGTGAGGAAGATTAGGTTGAGTTCTTCTCTGGTAATGTGGGTAGATTAGTATGTTTATCTATCCATTCTCATATACTTTATTGTTGAAGTTTGTTAGCTATTTTATCACTCACTAAGACTGTTGTCTGACTCAAGGATTTATGTCTCCTCTTATTACTTGGGCTGTTCATTTGGTTGTGGATGGGCAGACTTAGTAGCAGGTTACAGGTGCTTTAGTGAGGACGATGATGCTGATCGGCGACGAGCAGGAGGCTCACGTACCAGCTTTATTACTATCCAATATTTCTGTTTCCGCTGTTTGAGTGTTATTTGAATGTTGTAGTGAGGACTTATGTACAAACTTTGGTATAAGTTGGATAACCTTTCATGATGATGAGAAAGTTTTCTAAAGTTTGCTATATGATGCCTCATTACTATTACCTGTTGTATATGTTCTATTATAATTTATCCTTGCGCTGTGAGTTCTACGATAGGTTTCGTTATGTTGTCATACCTCTGATGATCGGCCATAGCTGCCTGGCACACCTTTCAGCGCACTATTCCTCTAGTTAGGTGCAGGGGATGTGGGCGGTCGTCACATTTGGTATCAGAGCTCTGGTTAACGATTTTAGCCAAAGTTCGAAGACGTAATCACGTATGAGAGACGTACTTGTAGATTTCAGTTGGATGTATACTATATGATATTATATAGTATAGTAGCGTTTGTACTTCCTTAGCAGTTTTTCTTGAAAGTGGCTAATCATTCTAATTTGCAGATTAAGAATGAGTTGACGTTATACGAGACGTTATGTTAGGGAAGAAGTTTTGCCAGGAGGGGGCAATGGCGGGGCACATAATTACCCAACCATGTTTGAAGCTATGATTGAAGCATGCCTTCGAAGAAACCCCGCTCCAGTGGAAGCTACGGTTAAGGTTGGAGTTCCGGTGCCTAGGGCAGTAGAATTTGCAAAGCTATGCAAAGACTTTACCCCGTTAGGAGGGAAACCGTTCAAGGGAACTGAACCATTAGAGGAAGTCCAGAGGTGGGTGGATATGTGTGTTCGAATATTCAAGGACTTGGGCATTGACGATGCAACAAAGAGGAAACTTGCATCAAGACAATTCGAGGGCAGAGTAATGGACTGGTGGAACTATGTCACACTGGAGACCCCTGAAGAAGATATTTCATGGGAGATGTTCCAGGCTAAGCTTGAAGCAAAATTCATCTCCACCGTGAAAAGGTCTATTCTGTTTAAGAAATTCGTGGAGCTTAAACAGAATGGTCGCCCAGTTCTTGACTACATTTCTGACTTCGAGACTCTGTCGAAGTATGCTTGTTCATATGTGGATACTCCTTATCAAAAGAACAAGAAGTTTGTTTTAGGGTTGGATGAATATCTTGGGGATCAGCTTGTGGATCACCTCGATGATAGCTTTGAGAAGATCGTCGAGAAGGCTTTAAGCATGAAAGTCTATTCCCTAAGAAAATGCTTTTTGCTGCACCTAAGGAAGAACAGAAGCCACAACAGGGTGGTAATAATAAGAAGAGGAAGCAGCAACAACAGAAAGGGAAGAATGGCCAAAAGAAGCCTAAGAGTGGGGGTGGTTTTCTTTAACTGCCAACAGAAAGGCCATTTTTCTAATGAGTGCAAGAATCCCAAAGCTGAAAAGAAGTGCTTCAAATATGGGAAGCCTGGGCATGAGAAGAAAGATTGTCCAGAATCAGCTAAGGGCAAGCAGGTTGCGAAGGCATATGCTTTGGAAGTTGTACCAACTTCTTCAAGGGCTCCTACTGCAGAGGAGAAGGGAAAGGGTGTCGAGTTGCAAGGTACTCTTTCTGTTAATGGTGTTTCAGTTCGAGTTTTGTTTGATACTGGAGCATCACATTCATTCATTTGCAATGAGCTTGTGTGCCGCTTGTTTTTGGAGTCCGAGATTTGTGATAGACCATTGATCGTGACTAATCTAGTTGGGGGTCCGTCTAGTTTGTGAATGTTGTGTCGTGGTCTAGTGTTGTCGAGTCATGGTTACTCTTTTGTGTGTGATTGCTTTGTTTTGAACTTCGCTGGGTTTGGGATTATCTTGGGCATGGATTGGCTCAATAGGTATGCGGCAAGGGTGAATTGCGAGAAGCTAGAGGTGAGGGTCAGGGATGTGGAAGGGCGAAAGGTGTTGATTAAATGTAAGTGTGAAGACGGGGTCTTCGTGAGTTATCTATATTCGCTTGGGATTCCACAAGAAGACCTGTCATCAGTGCTGATCGCTAATGAGTATGTAGATGTCTTTGACGAGGTCAAAGGTTGCCGTCGCATTATGAGATCGAGTTTAGGTACGATTTGGTCGAGGGTGCTAGACCAATCGTTATGCCTCTTAGGCGGATGGCGCCTAAGGAACAGCGAGAATTGGAGGTGCAAGTTCGAGACCTTCTTAGGAAGGGATTCATTCGGAGAAGTGTTTCCGAATGGGGTGAACCGGTCGTATTTGCAACCAAGGCAGATGGCTCGTTAAGGTTGTGTGTAGACTATCGTGAGCTGAACAAGGTGACTAAGAAGAACAAGTATTTGTTGCCAAGGATTGACGACTTGTTCGATCAGCTTCACGAAGCTAAAGTGTTTTCTCAGATGGATTTGGCAACGGGATTTCACCAATTGAGGGTGGCGAAGGATAGTGTGCCAAAGACTGCTTTTAGGACACCATCCGGTTTCTTCAAGTGGTTGGTGATGCCATTCGGGTTGACTAACGCGCCAGCATATTTTGTGGATCTTATAAATAAAGTGTTTAGATATCAGTTGAATAAGTTCGTGCTTGTGTTCGTGGATGATATTATGGTTTATTCCAGAAATAAGGAAGAACATAAGACGGACTTGAGAGTTGTGTTAGAGATCTTGCGGAAGCATCAGCTTAAGGCTAAGTTCTCAAAGTGTCACTTCTGGAAGGATGAGGTGAGGTTCTTAGGTCATGTTGTTTCTGGAAATGGGATAGCAGTTGACCCCGCTAATGTGGCAGCAATCCAGGACTGGGATAGACCTAAGAATGCGACGGATGTTTGGAGTTTCCTTGAGTTAGCCAGTTATTACCGACGGTTTATCAAGGATTTCTCTAAGGTAGCTGCACCGTTAACAGGATTGACGAAGAAGAACCAAGTGTTTACATGGGATACGAAGTGTGAACAAGCGTCTGGAATCCTGAAAGAGAGATTGACGAGTGCATTAGTGTTGACCATTCCAAGTGGGAATGAAGAGATGGTGGTACACACTGATGCATGTGGTACAGGACTTGGAGCAGTACTAGTGCAAAAGGATAACGTTGTGGCCTACGCTAGCCGACAACTAAAGCCGCATGAGAAGAATTATCCAACTCATGATTTGGAGTTGGCGGCGATTGTGTTTGCTCTGAAGATGTGGAGACATTACCTATTGGGAGTCTGATTCGAGTTTTTTATGGATCACAAATCGTTGAAGTAGGATTTGAATCTTTGACAACAACGATGGTTAGAGTTTCTGGCATCGTATGATTTTGGTATAGCCTATATTCCTGGCAAAGGCAACGCAGTTGCAGATGCGTTAAGTCGAAGACACACAAGTTTGGGAGCAATGTTTTCGGAATGGAAGAGCCTCGAGTATTTGGCAAGGTTTGATTTTAGGCCAAGATGCGAATTGGAACCTGAAATATTGGCAAGCTTATTGATAATACCTACTCTTATCGAAAGAGTTGGCGAAAGCCAAAAGCGAGATGTTAAGCTTGTCGAGTTTATCCAAGGACTGGAACCAGGAGATAAAGAGTTCGAAGTCGATCGAGAAGGTTGGCTTCGAAAACAAGGGCGTTTAGTTGTTCCTGATATTTATGGATTGAGAGATGAGGTTCTGAGAGAATGTCATCACTCGAAGTTGACGATTCATCCCGGAGGTAATAAGATGTATCAGGACATGAAGCGAGTCTACTACTGGGAAGGGATGAAGAGAGACATTGGAAAATTCATTTCCAATTTTATGAATTGTCAGTTGGTGAAAGCTGAACAGAAGAAGCTGAGTGGTTTGCTTCAGCCATTGGAAGTTCCTACGTGGAAGTGGGAGCAAGTATTGATGGATTTCATCGATGGATTACCTAGAACCAGGACAGGAAATGAAGGAATTTGGGTCATTGTGGATCGTTTGACCAAAAGTGCGAGATTTATTCCTGTCAAGTCCACTAGGATGACATCGAAATTGGCTGAACTTTATGTGAAATGGATAGTGAGATTCCATAGTGTAACAAAGAGTATAGTGAGTGACCGAGATCCATTATTCACGAGTGGATTTTGGAAAAGTTTGCAAGAAGCTTTTTTTGGAACCGAGTTGTGCTTGAGTACGGCATATCATCCCCAAACTGATGGTCAGACCGAGAGGGTCAATCGAGTTTTGGAAGATCTCCTGAGGGCTTGTGTGTTAGACTTCGGAGGATCATGGGAAGACCATCTGCATCTAGTTGAGTTTGCTTATAACAATAGCTACCAGTCGAGTATTGGGATGGCACCATACGAGGCGTTGTATGGGAGGCCGTGCAATTTTCAAGCCTGTTGGTTAGAAACTGGAGATAAGTTGATACTTGGGCCGAAGATGATTAGGGAAACCTCGGATTGTATCGAGATCATTCGGCAACGAATGAAGGAAGCCCAAGATCGCTAGAAGAGCTATGCTGATAAACATCGAAAATATTTGGAATTCGACGTTGTTGATATGGTTTTCGTGAAGATTTCGCCTTTAAAGCGTGTGATTCGATTTGGGAATAAAGGAAAGCTATCTCCAAGGTTTGTTGGGCCATTCCCGATAGTCGAGCGAATAGGAAAGCTCGCTTATAGATTGGAGTTGCCCGAGAAGATGTTGAGTGTGCATGATGTGTTCCATGTGTCGTTTATACGAAAGTTCGTGCATGACTCGAATGTAGTGGTATCTCCAGAGCAGTATGAAGATTTGGAAATTGAGACTGTAGTTGCAAAGCCTCGTAAGCCGCTTCGTGTGTTGGGGAATGACACGAAACAGCTTAGGAGGAAAACGGTTAAGCTAGTCAAGGTACAAAGGAGTGAAGATGGTGATGATTGTACATGGGAGACGGAAGAGAGCATGAGGGCGACTCATCCAGAACTCTTCGTCAGTAGGAACCTTTGATATCGTATCATCGTTATATCATTGAATCTTGTTTGATAGAATTCCGCGTGCTAGGATAAGACTATGGATGTATGGCTTGATGGTTGCTAGTTTGGATGATAGAATTGGCTTCTCATGGATGATAGGCATGCAGAATTGTTGTGGTTGTTTGAATTTGCTTGGAATTTCGGGGGAGAAATTCTTAAGGGGAAGAATGTAACAGCCCGCATTTTACGTATCGGAAGAACGTAATTTTTTTTATTCCCTGAGGGTTGGATCATTCTCATCTTTTGGTATGTTACTTATGGGGATGTGAGGCATGTCCATAATTTTACCAATTTTGTTTGTGACCATTTTGCCCCTATTAGCCTTGTACAAGGCATAACTTTTGACTCAGGGTGAATTAGATGGTGAGTCCTGTGCCATTGGAAAGGAATCGATGTTTCTCTTTCCGTAGAGTGGTCACATTAAGGATTTGATTAAGAGGTTTGGGAGAAATCGTTGTTTTAAGGTTTTGAAAGGCTAGTGGGCTGATTTAGTAGAAAGCCCATTAGTGGGTTGGTGGAGGCTATAAATAGGGGGTAAGGGTATGGGGAAATGTTTGAATTTTCCATTCTCTTACGGGGAGGTTTTGATCTCCTTTTTCCTCTAATACTCTTCCACCATTAAAATCGAGATCCAAGCAAAGGAAATCGAAGATCTACACCATTCGAGGCTAGATCTACATCGTTTCGAGGGCGAATTCATCGGATTGAGGAGTTTGGTTCGGATTGCTCGCTGTCCGGATTCACAATTCTATCATTTTAGCTTGTTTTGGCAAATCGGTGAGTGGTTAACATCTCTCACATGAATGCAATGAAGTATGTGAGTGTTTATGCATGTTTTTCATCACATGCAAGTCGATTTCTTAGATTTATAACCAATTGCAAGTCCATTTTCATATGAACACCTTAGGATCTAATTTAGTAAGTTTAAATCGACAATTTCCATATGTTTTTATATGATTTTGTGTATAGATCCAACATTTTGTTCATATGTTCATTTATCATGTTTTTGGTGAAATTTGTTTGATTTTGATGGAAATCGTCGTATTCATGTTGTTGGTGATTTCATAACATGTTTGAGGTCATATTGGACGAATCATATGAGTTGGTTTCGTCGTTTGGCGAAGTTTGGGACAAAAATTGGATTGATTTGAAACTGTACAGGTGACCGGTCGGTAGGGGTTTGGTAGGCCGACCGGTAGGGAAATTCATGGCTTGGAGAACAAGCCAGAAAGCTGACCGACCGGTAGGGGTCTTGGAGGCCGACCGGTTGTATCTCATAGGAGCCAGGCCGGTGTGTTTCACGAAGGCCACGGAAGTGTTTTGGACCGACCAGTGGCAAGGAGTAAGGACCGACCAGTGGAGTTCAAGGAGGGACCGACCGGCCAGGTTTTGGTGATTCCAGAATGGGATTTTGGGGACCGATCGGTAGTGTTTTTGGATAACCGACCGGTGGGTGTTGGGAGACCAAATGGTTGTGTGTCAAGGACCGACCGGTATATCATGGGAGGACCAACCGATATGATATGGGAGGACCGACCGCTGTCTGAACCCGTGCCACAGCACAGTGATGTAATATGGCTCGGTGATGGTGTAACTTCAAAGTGGTTCAAGTAGGAAGATTCGAAGTGTTGAATGTGTTCGTTGATCGGTATAGAACAACGAATGTGATGGCAACTCACAGGTTGTGGGTTGGAAGATAATGGTTGTTTGAGAAGGTCGCTCGAGCTAAGAAAAATCATCAAGGTTGGATGACTAAGAATGTGAAGGCCGAGAAGTCATCGTTGTCGTAAGTTCTAGCAGGCTCGAAGCAGGGGTACATCAAGTACCTTGGGTATCGTTGAAAAGGCCTAGTTGTCAAGGTTGGACATTGTCAAGATTGGACAAATAGAGTTTATGCTAGAACTGGGGTTTCCATTAGCCCTTGACATATGGCAAGGTTGACCGTCATACGATTAACGATGGTTTCAGGATTGGCGGTGATAGCCAGAGTCAGTCATGGATGATTGGTTGTTATGTGTGAGATTTGTATAATCTGGATGTTATGAGTGTTTACCATGATTTATTGGATGTTCTGGTTTCCATGAATGAATGGCTGAATTTGTTTACCGTAAGGGCTATCACTGTCCGATGTGGGGAAGATTAGGTTGACTTCTTCTCTGGTAATGTGGGTAGATTAGTATGTTTATCTATCCATTCTCATATACTTTTTTTTTGAAGTTTGTTAGTTGTTTTATCGCTCACTAAGACTATTGTCTGACTCAAGGTTTTATGTCTCCTCTTATTACCTTGGGTTGTTCATCCGGTTGTGGATGGGAAGACTAAGTAGCAGGTTACAGGTGCTTTAGTGAGGACGATGATGCTGATCGGCGACGAGCAGGAGGCTCACGTACCAGCTTTATTACTATCTAGTATTTCTGTTTTCGTTGTTTAATTGTTGTAGTGAGAACTTATGTACAAACTTTGGTATAAGTTGGATAACCTTTCATGATGATGAGAAAGTTTTCTAAAGTTTGCTATATGATGCCTCATTACTGTTACCTGTTGTATATGTTCTATTATATTTTATCCTTGCGCTGTGAGTTCTACGACAGGTTCCGTTATGTTGTCATACCTCTGATGATCGGCCATAGCTGCCTGGTACACCTTTCAACGCACTATTCCTCTAGTTAGGTGCAGAGGCTGTGGGCGGTCGTCACAATTGTCGTTAGAGATGGAGTCTCAAAGGAGGACTTCTTGTTTTTTCATTGATGGACTGTTCTATTTCAAATTTTCAATTGCGGAAGAGAGAAGACGTGCTCTTGATTTAGACCCCTAGATCATCAATGGTAAGCCTTTTATTGTACGGCTTGGAAACCTTTTGTTGGACACGTTAGAGAGCAAATTATGTCTATATCAGGTTGGGCTAACCTTTGCCATATTCCTATGGTCCTTCAAACCTTGGTTGGGCTTAATTGGCTGTCCAATCATATTGGCAAGCTAAGATGTGTTGATGCTAGCATAGTAAGTAGAGAATGTTACACTAACGCCTGAGCTTTGATCGAAATTATCCGAGACAAACTACCTCCTAATCACATCAAGGTTTCCCTTGATGGTCATGAATGCTTTGTGTATGTCACGTATAACTGGAAACCTGATATCTATCTCAATTTCCAATCATTTGGTCACTCTTCTGAAGCTTGCAAGCTAGCTCATGACGCTCGAATTCTAGTTAAGCAGTCACGTTTGTGCCTTTCTCCTAGAGTTTGGGTCCATGTTCAGAAACCGATTCCGTTGGTAGAGCTTCTAACTACTCCTGCTTTGCATGTGAACCCAACGGCTTTTGTTGCTACTTCTCATCCTAACTTGCCTACTACGTCTGTGGCTATGATACCTGACCCGCCTCCATCTCACTTTCTTGTGAAGTAGGATCAGTCTAAGCATGCTTGGATACACTTACCATCGAAAATGAGATACAACCCTGCATATGAGAATTTTTATGCTTTTGTATCTGATGATATGGCTGAGACTAGGTATTTATTGTACTATATTGATGGTGATAGTCTGACTTTGGATACTGATGGCCTTAAGGGTGCTACTAACTTGGTAACACTTTCTGATGATACATGAGATAGGAAATACATCTACAGAATGGGATATCCAGGTTTTTATTCTGACTTAGTCTTTATTTTTAAGGGCTACAATCATGAATATCGTCTCCTTAAGGACAAAAGAAGTCCATATCCTCCAATTTGGAGGGTTAGTAAGATAGTGTATAGTAGTTGAGGTGTTTTTGCCTCACTCCTGGGTTATATTTCTCTGTATGCTGACACTTCAAACCAGATTTAGTAGATGGGCTAACTATCTATCTCCTGTACTTGTATGTATTCATTATTGGTTATAATGAAAGTGGTTGCGAACATTATAAAAATAGGTTGGCTTTACCAAAAAAAAGATGGTGGCCATGATTTTCTACTAGAAGCTACATGTAAAGGAAAAAGAAGGAAAAATGTGTCGTTTTTTCTTTTTCCTCCTCCAAAAAAATGATAAAGGGTAAAATAAATGGGCTAACTAACCCAAAGAGGCCCAAACCATGTTAAATTAGGATAATAGGCTATATTTCACTAATTCAAGTGTTAAACACTAAATTAACTGCACCTCACACAACAAAAATCACTTAACACACACACACACATCCCAACTCAAACACTAATCAAGTTGTGTTAATTTAACAATTTAATACATAAATTAACAAGCAAACACATTTGCACTATTTTAAATATTAATTCAAACATAACATCAAAATAAATGCGTTTATCGAAAATATATTTATTTATACTTGTGCAATGTTAACCCCATTGTGAAAATGCGGTTCAAAATTATAAAGTATTTACGAACATGGACACGCGGATTTATTTGGCCTGCAGCTTCGTATAGCCCGCGACTTCATTTGGGTCGTAGATTCATTTAGCCCGTACTTTGGATGGCACACAGCTTATTTTGGGTCGTTCCGCAAGCATTATAACGTCTTCATGTTTTAGAACATTGCCATCATCATTTACTTGGGTCGTATAATCGACCTAAGGACTAACTTTGGGCCGTTTTGTATACATGCAAACAACAGCCCTCAGGTCGGTCATTTCCAATCGCATTCTTTAGGTCGCCTCCTCCTGGCTCTTTTAGGTCGTCAGCCAATCTTTGGGATGTCATGCATATTGAAATGTGGGTCATTTATATAGCAAGAGCATAAGTCACATATCCATGGACACTGTGCAAAGAACTCACGAGGCAAATAAACATACACATGGGGTCACACATGCGTGCCACGTGGCACTGATTTAAGCGCGCCTCTCATAACTAAAGCAAGAAGGTACAATGTACTGAACAATACATGTATTTCACATGGGATCATCATTTTGCATAGTCCATGTCGCTGGAAATATGTGTACATGAAGACATGGTTACATACGAACACAGTGAGGTCGCATATGGGATTAACGCTAGATCATTGCAACGAAAGCATCATCTAACACGTGAACCTTAACCCGCACTGCCTAGCTCATTGGTATGTTGTGCACGTCAGGCCATCGCTTGTTCCTAAATAATTAGATCACTGAAACAGTTTCAATCAATATATTGGGACACGTGGCAATATAAAGGGGAACAAAGCATAGTTCGTGACATCCTGTTAGCATGAGTACACGTGGCGAGTTATACATGTAGTAGCGGTGTAAATGCTAAGGGCCGACTAACAAATGTATTTTCGGTCGTTGGAGTGTTCAATCATATGAGATATGAGTTGGTTACAGTTGTAAAACAGTGGCATCTTCCATACAATATGATTTAGGCCATAATGATGTTTTTAGGTCGTAAAATGATTTGAACCACAAAGCAAAGTATTGCTCCAGGACGCTACCAGATTTAGGCCGTGAATTTCATTCGGGTCGTTTCACCACTTGGAAAAGCAAGTTACAAACCAGTTGTACTCCCGTATTTACAACTATGCCACTCCTAGTCAAACTCAACTATAAATACCCCCATACCATCATTTGAAAGGGGACCTAATTCCATTCCTACCACGAAGTGCTACCAAATTTGAAGCTCTCTTGCAACTTCATTAATGGCTTCTATGGATCAAACAATTTCTCTCCAACACTATATGGATCAAATCTCATTCAAGCAACAGTAGAGTTATCTCAGATTCATCCAAAGCTTCTGCAATCTCCTTCATGTGCCATGAAAATTACTCTAACTCATTGGAAGTGATCTCTAACCGCTACTACAGCTTAGATCTAATCCAAAATCGCTATGGAATCTGCAAAGATCATTCAATTGTTCAAGTGATTAAAGATTAGTACATCTATCATCACAAAGAAAGAGATCCTATCAATTCCTAGCCAAATTCAAGTGAAATTAGATCGTAAAGAGAGAGCTAAAAGATGGGAAAGTGAAAATTGAATGTAAAGAGAGAGTTCATGCATGTTGTAAACGAGATATCATAATGAGATGTGTTAAAAAGTGAACGTAGATCCATTTTAGATTGAACCACTATAAAAATTCCCTTGTCTTCATTTTATGCCCTTTATTTTTTGATTACGCGGTTCCATATTTTAATCTAACCATTTGTTGAAGTGCTCATATAGCACCTTTGGTGTTAAAATCGATTTTCAGTTTTAACATTTGGCACCCACCGTGGGGCCGTGTTCGCATCTCCTTCCTTCACGCTCCTCTCAAGTCTCGAGCCTTGCATTGAAGTTCTAAATCCTCTCTGAAATAATGGCTAAGTCAAAGAATACCTCAAGCAAAGTCATTGAAGGGAACCACAACGTTGATAACAATGAAGTGACTCCACTCACTAACCGCTTCGAAATTGGAGAAAATTCAATGTCCAGAGCCGGAGTGACTAAAGCTGAATTAGATATCGTCGTCGCTAACTTGAGCCAACGCATGAAAGCCTCCAACAAAGCTTTAATCGATGCTGATAAAACTCTCGTGGATGCTAATCAAGCTTTAACGGATAAAGTGAGTGCTCTCCTAAACGCTCAAACAAATCCCGCTCCTCCTCCAAAAATCCAAGTCAACCTTGAAGAGAATGCCAATTCACCGGCCTCCGATCCTCATAATGACAACTTGGAAAGATTTGTTGGCAAAAACGACGCTAATGTCAAAGACACAAAGTTGAATGCTATAAACCATTCCGATCGAAATAACCGATGAGTTGCAAGTCCCGTCAAGGGGGAACCTTCCCACAGCGGAAGTAAAAGACCTAGATCCTCTAAATGAGATCGCTCGCCACGACGAGCATTTGGAAAAGAGATCGAAGTCCGCTTTCTGGAACAACATAACTCGAAGGAATATATTGCGGATATGGTAAAGCAAATCATGAAAGACAACATGCCTTGCAAGGATAGTGAAAGGGAATGAGACTTCTCCCTTGGCAAAAATCCATTCACAAAGAGGATCCGCAAAGCTGAATTCCCCAAATAGTTCACTCATCCTACTCTGCCCCCGTAGAATGGAACTTTTGATCTGAATCACTTCCTGTACAAATACGAATGGTATATGAATGGAGCTAAAGAAACAGACGAGATCAAATGCCTGTGCTTCCCTGTCTATCTAGAAGGTGTCGCATCGTTATGGTTCACAAGGTTTCCGCCCAAATCCATCAACTAATTTGATGATTTTATTCTAAAATTCAAAGAGCAATTCAGGCTGCAAGCTACGGAGGAAAAGACGTTATTTCTCTTACATCAATGAAACAGAAACTAGGAGAATCTGTCAAAGCTTTCCTCAAAAGATTCGATGCTGCTGTATCTGAAGTAGGGAATCCCGAGCCTCGTATGATCTTAATGTCTCTAATTGGCATCATAGATGAGAACAACAAATTCGGCAAATGGATCAAAATTAAAGAGCCAAGCACGCTTGACAAATCCTATAAAAAGGCCGAGGAGTACATGAGATTCGAGAATAAGCCTACGCCACTTCAGATTACTAATTCAAACCAATCTCTTGAAGCTCCCAAAAATGCTGCTGCTCAGTATAATCAGAAAAATACTCCGAGGCAAAAGCGCGCCAATGATGAGAACGACAACAATGCTAATAAAAAGTCCCACCTTTTCAACTCATCAGAGCTGAGACCTTTGAATGACACGCCTAAAAATATCTATCTTGCAACAAGAATTCGGAAGAGTATGCAGAGCCAAACCCGATAAGGATAAATGACAAAGCAGAGAACTCGGGAAAGTTCTACAGATTTCACAACCAGCCTAGTCACAACACTAATGAGTGCCGACACCTGAAGATCCTCATCGAAGAATTAATCAGGAAAAATAGGCTGCAGCAGTATGTGAAGAATCCTCAAGCTGCAAATCCTTCCGCAACTCCCCAGGGGCGAGGGGCATCAAATGATCAGTCTAGTTCGAACAATAGAGCTTCTGTTCAAACCATTCCGAAGCTGATCATCAACTAGTCACTGTTGATTGTGCTCCAATTTTAATGGCTCAGAATAAGCGATCAACATCGCCACCGCTTTACTTCATGCTCTATTTCCCGCATTAGTTCATTCTTTACTTCACGTTTTACTTTCTGTTATATTCTAAACTTCTTGTAAACAGTCTGTAATAATCTACAAGTGATGCACTGAACATTAGCTCTACGACTAAGAGCATATCTGTTTGAACAAATTTCTTGCTTGCAAAATTATATGTCAAATCGAAACTTTCTTAAAAGATGATTTCATATTGCAGGCCATCTGTCGAGCGCTGTTCTTGTAACATCGCGACCCCAACAACGCTAGTTTAAGAGCCAAATACTATAAATATCAACATGCATAAATGCAAAAAAAAAGCACCGCCTTGAAAAGTGAATGGGAAAGTCGTAAAGATCCAAACAACGAACAAGCGCCACGACAAACAAAAATGAGAGCTGTAACATTTGTCGAAGGGGCACTTCCCAAATTGAGAGGTTCAGAGCTTCAGCTCCTAAATCGGAACAACCTGTCATGTCAAGCATCCGACAAAAGGACTGATGGCCGCCCCGTGAAACAATATAACAGCCGACCAATACATTTGCGTAGCATCTGATAAAATCAGATGTGAAGAATGAAGAACCTATTCGCGTAGCATCTGAAAAAATCAGATGTGAAGAATAAAAATCCATTTGTGTAGCATTTGAAAAATCAGATGTGAAGAATGAAAAACTATCTTCGTAGCATTTGATAAAATCAGGTGTAAAGAATGAAAAACTATTTGCGTAACATCTGATAAAATCAGATGTGAAGAATGAAGAACCTATTCTCGTAGCATCTGAAAAATCAGATGTGAAGAATGAAAAATCCATTTGCATAGCATCTGAAAAATCAGATGTGAAGAATGAAAAATCCATTTGCGTAGCATCTGAAAAACCAGATGTGAAGAATGAAAAACTAATTGCGTAGCATCTAATAAAATCAGATGTGAAGAATGAAAAACTATCTGCGTAGCATCTGATAAAATCAGATGTGAAGAATGAAAAACTATTTGCGTAGCATCTGATAAAATCAGATGTGAAGAATGAAAAACCTATTCACGTAGCATCTGAAAAAACAAATGTGAAGAATGAAAAATCCATTTGCATAGCATCTGAAAAATCAGATGTGAAGAATGAAAAATCCATTTGCGTAGCATCTGAAAAATCAGATGTGAAGAATGAAAAACTATTTGCATAGCATCTGATAAAATCAGATGTGAAGAATAAAAGACTATTTGCGTAGCATCTAATAAAATCAGATTTGAAGAATGAAGAACCTATTCACGTAGCATCTGATAAATCAGATGTGAAGAATGAAAAATCCATTTGCGTAGCATCTAAAAATCAGATGTGAAGAATGAAAAATCCATTTGCGTAGCATTTAAAAAATCAGATGTGAAGAATAAAAATCCATTTGCGTAGCATATAAAATATCAGATGTGAAGAATGAAAAACTATTTGCGTAGCATCTGATAAAAATCAGATATGAAGAATGAAAAACTATTTGCGTAGCATCTGATAAAATCAGATGTGAAGTATAAAGAACATATTCGCGTAGCATCTGAAAAATCAGATGTGAAGAATAAAAAATCCATTTGCGTAGCATCTGAAAATCAGATGTGAAGAATGAAAAACTATTTGTGTAGCATTTGATAAAATCAGATGTGAAGAATGAAAAACTATTTGCGTAGCATCTGATAAAATCAGATGTGAAGAATGAAGAACCTATTCGCGTAGCATCTGAAAAATCAGATGTGAAAAATGAAAAATCCATTTGCGTAGCATCTAAAAAATCAGGTGTGAAGAATGAAAAATCCATTTGTGTAGCATCTGGAAAATCAGATGTGAAGAATGAAAAACTATTTGCGTAGCTTATGATAAAATCAGATGTGTAGAATGAAAAACTATTTGCGTTGCATCTGATAAAATCAGATGTGAAAATGAAATCTATTTGCGTAACATCTGAAAAATCAGATGTGAAGAATAAAATCCATTTGCGTAGCATCTGATAAAATCAGATGTGAAAAATGAAAACTATTTGCGTAGCATTTGAAAAATCAGATGTGAAAAATGAAAACTATTTGCGTAGCATCTGAAAAATCAGATGTGAAGAATGAAAACCATTTGCGTAGCATCTGAAAAATCAGATGTGAAGAATGAAATCCATTTGCGTAACATCTGATTATTTTAGATGTGAAGAATGTTGGACCTCCAATTAATTCGTGTGATATCTGATCCTTTCAGACACGACGGATTATTGGGCATTAAATCCCAAGACCTCTCCGGGGGCACCCAATTGATTGTCAGAATCAGGAAGTACCTGATGCAATAACGACAAACATTGGGGTTTTAACCAAAGTCCTCGCCGGAGGCACCCAATTGATCGTCAGAATCAGGAAGCACCTGATCCGATCACAACAAACATTAGGTCTTAACCAAAGTCCTTTCTAGAGGCACTCCTTCTAGAATTACCGACGCTTGGATTAATTAGTATAATTGAGTGGCGAAAGTATTTAAATGATTGAATTAACCAAGCTGGATTGTAAACGGAGTTTGGACATTAACCACTTAACTTGCGTAGTGTCTGAAAATATCAGACACAATAAGTGTTAGCCCAAACACGGGTATAAAATCCCAAATACTTCCCGTTGAGAAGACTGATAATGACTTCCTAAAACAGGGGCACAAGTATCCAAGTCTTCTTTGAGAGGAAGCCAAAAAATCTCTCAGATACATATTTCTCAAATAAGAAATATCGTACACCATCATATTAGCCATTAAAACGATAACGTTTGAAATCCACAGTCGGCTTTAGTCGATTAGTTGATTTTAAGCAATAATGCGAATTCGAATTAGAATATCATGTTTGTGCAAATAATTTTCAATAAGTTTTAAACCATTGAGAAAAACAGTCATGTACAGACACTTTATTCAATTCAAGATAAAATTCGCTATAATTCATTTTCTAAGTGATTTAACTAATCCGCTATCGATGTGGACGGTCGATGGTGAAGTATAAGTCCAAAAATCGTGCAGATACTTTTTTTAATTGCAGAACGGGTAGCATGAAGTATACAAATTCAAAGCATGATCTGCCATAGCAAACAAAAGGCTATAACTGGATCTCAATACAAAATATATCAACAACAACATTCAATTCGAAGCCCGCATTTTCCGCAAGCAGAAAATACAAACTTCGAGAGGCAAATGCTAACCTCGTTGTGAAAACGCGGTTCAAAATTATAAAGTATTTACGAACATCGACACGCGGATTTATTTGGCCCGCAGCTTCGTATAGCCCGCAGCTTTGGGTCGTGGATTCATTTAGCCCGTACTTTGGATGGCACGTAGCTCATTTTGGGTCGTTCCGCAAGCATTAGAACGTCTTCATATTTTAGATTGTTGCCATCATCATTTACTTGGGTCATATAATCGACCTAAGCACTAACTTTGGGCCATTCTATCTACATGCAAACAACAACCCTCAGGTCGGTCATTTCCAATCGCATTCTTTAGGTTGCCTCCAGCTGGCACTTTTAGGTCGTCAGCCTATCTTTGGGACGTCATGCATATTGAAACGTGGGTCATTTATATAGCAAGAGCATAGGTCACATATCCATGGACAGTGTGCAGAGAACTCACGAGGCAAATAAACATACACATGGGGACACGCATGCGTGCCACGTGGCACTGATTTAAGCGGGCTTCTCATCACTAAAGCAAGAAGGTACAATGTACTAAACAATACATGTTAAGTCGTTACTTTGATATGTCGGTCCGCACCATGCATGATAGGCCGTTGCCACGTCATCAAGTGGGATCATCATTATGCATAGTCCGGGTCGCTGGAAATATGTGTACATGAAGACATGGGTACATACGAACACAGTGAGGTCGCATATGGGATCAAGGTTTTAAATCTCGGATGTCGGTCGCGTTTCAACTCGGGGATTTTATAGACTCGGTCTCGTATATGGGGAGATCTTGGACGAGATGAGTCTAACTCGGGAGTTCGTCTCGGATTTTCATCTCGGGTCTGAAAGTTCATATCGGAACAATCTCATAGTACATGATATGTTAAAAATGATAATTTAACAAAATGATTTTTATGAATGCTATCAAAAACATAGTAACTTAAACTTAAAATGCAAATAACTTTATTATTCTTTATTTTGTGAAAGATCATTCATACTCTAAATCGTATATGCTTAAAGTAGGAATATTGTTAGACATGAAACATTAAAAGGATCCAAAACATTAAAAAATTCAGAATAAATAGATCATAAAATACATAATTTCATAAGTAAAATGTATGTAAAAAAATGAATATGAAAATCATAAGCATTGTAAAACATAAATGAACATACAATATAGTCATTTAACATGCAAAATGTAAAATAACAAAAGATTGATATGGCTAGATTTGGAGTTTTTTAATTATAGTTCTAGTTCAGGCACAAATTTAAATTTTAACCAAAAAACTAAGATCTCAGACGATATTCCAATATGTCGTCTCGGTCGATATATCATTCGATATTGCAATATCTCGGGCGATATAATCGAAAGGAAATTTTGAGTGATATTTGCTGTTTCATTTCGGAAGGAGCCCAAAACGAGATATCGGAGGAGATCTCGGGCGATATTTGCGAAATTTGAAACAGTGTATGGGATTAACGCTTGATCGTTGCAACGAAAGCATCATCTAACACGTGAACCTTAACCCGCAATGCCTAGGTCGTTGGTATGCTGTGCACGTCAGGCCGTCGCTTGTGCCTAAATAATTAGATCACTAAAACAGTTTCAATCAATATATTGGGACGCGTGGAAAAATAAAGGGGAATGTACAAAGCATAGGTCGTGACATCCTATTAGCATGAGTACACGTGGCGAGTTATACATGTAGTAGCGGTCTAAAAGCTAAGGGCTAGCTAACAAATGTATTTAAGGTCGCTGGAGTGTTCAATCATGTGAGATACGAGTTGGTTACAGCTGTAAAACTGTGGCATCTTCCATACAACACGATTTAGACCATAGTGAAGTTTTTAGGTCGTAAAATGATTTGGACCGCAAAGCAAAGTATTGCTCCAGGACGCTACCAGATTTAGGCCGTGAATTTCATTCGGGTCGTTTCACCACTTGGAAAAGCAAGTTATAAACCAGTTGTACACCCGTATTTACACCTATGCCACTCCTAGTCAAACTCAACTATAAATACCCCCATACCATCATTTGAAAGGGGGACCTAATTCCATTCCTACCACGAAGTGCTACCAAATTTGAAGCTCTCCTACAACTTCATTAATGGCTTCCATGGATCAAACAATTTCTCTCCAACACTATATGGATCAAATCTCATTCAAGTAACACTAGAGTTCTCTCAAATTCATCCAAAGCTTCTCCAATCTCCTTCATGTGCCATGAAAATTGCTCTAACTCATTGGAAGTGATCTCTAACTGCTACTAAAGCTTAGATCTAATCCGAAATCGCTAGGGAATCCGCAAAGATCATTCAATTGTTCAAGTGAATAAAGATTAATACATCTATCATCACAAAGCAAGAGATCCTATCAATTCCTAGCCAAATTTAAGTGAAATTAGATCGTAAAGAGAGAGCTGAAAGAGGGGAAAGTGAAAATTGAATGTAAAGAGAGAGTTCATGCATGTTGTAAATGAGATATCATAATGAGAAGTGTTGGAAAGTGGATGTAGATCCATTTCGGATCGAACTACTATAAAAATTCCCTTGTTTTTATTTTATGCTCTTTAATTTGTGATTATGTGCTTCCATATTTTAATCTAACCATTTGGTGAAGTGCTCATTAACACCTTTGGTGTTAAAATCGATTTTCGGTTTTAACACGTAATTTCTACAACATACAAACAAATATCATAAATGACTTATTTTAACAAAATAAGTTATTAACATGTCAAAACACATATTATTAGTTTTTTATTAAATACAACAACTTTAGCACTTAAGATTTATACAACAATATATGTCATAACCCAAAATTATAATGATTGTTTTGATAATAAATTATTTACCATCATTGTTCTCAACCCGTAATAAAACTGTTTTAACTTGATAATTTCCACTTAACACTCTTTTTATTTCAATATAACAATACACATATTTATTTATATGTATAGTTAGTATTTAATTCACTAATTTATTAATACAACAATTATGTTGCACATTTTCTAAACTCGGAATTTAAATTTATTATCAATGATAATAAACACACCAATTCAATAAATATTGATTCGTCTCAATATCTATATTCTCATACAAACCACAAACCAACTTATTCATTGATATATATATATATATATATGTATGTATGTATGTATATATGAGCAACATTCCAAAATTTATCCCTATTTAAACTTGGGTCATCACATGGTATTTCTATAAAAATTCTAGATTTAGTTCTCACTTTAACGACACTTTCAACACATTTGACATTTGCTTCATATTTGGTCGGCCAATCTATTCCAAGTATAATATCAAGCTTGGTGAAATCCAAGATAATTAATTCGAGGGGAAACATATAATGGGAATAAGAGATAGGTACGATATAGAGTGAATAAACGTTGGTGGAACCTCTTACTGGATTTCCATTGCAAATGGTTCTTTAAGATATTTGAGGTCAAGATTTCATCTCCTAGTCGTATTATTCGAAATAAAACTACGTGAGGCACAAGTATCAAACAACACTTTAACTGGAATATCTTTAACAGTAAGTGTACATTACAGAATTTTCATACATGTTCCACCAACTGAGATTGTTGGAGCATCTTCCACGTTGTAGGAGTGAGCTACTTTAGACTTCTTTAATAGTATACAATTTGGTTTTATATGGCCATTTTTGAGGCAGTTATAACATTCCATGTTATCATGAGACTTCTTCTGCTTCTTCGGAGATTTATATTTCTTTGGCAGATGTCCTTTTTATTGCAGTTGAAGCATGTGACAGTCCTTAACCATTCTTCCTTATGCTTTTCCCCTTCCTTACTTGCCTCGGGTCTCTTACTTTCTTCACGATTCTTATTTTCAAACTTCCTTTTCTTCCCATGATTACCTTTCTCTTTGCCTTCCAAAGCATTCCGTTTATCCATAGATTCAAAGCGGCACGCCATTTCCAACACTTCAACAAATGGAAGCTTCACATGAGCAGTTACTCCGCTTCTGTACCTTCTATAAAGACCATTAATGAATCTCACATTCTTCTTTATTGGAACTTGAATTAGTTCCGGGCCAAAGTGGGAAAGATCGTTGGACTTGTTCAGATACTCTTGAATAGTCGTGTCCCTTTGCTTTAGATTCGAGAATTCATAATATAACTAGGCTATTGCTTAAAATGGCATGAACCTCTCCTCAAAAACCTCTTTAAAACAATTCCAATTAAAATCAAAGTTTACACAACACATAGGATCATAATTATACATAACAGTTTCAACAAGCGAATAGGCACACAACGGAATAAAAGATAATCAACATAATAGAGTCTTGGAGAGTCCAAAAAAAACATCCAAATCCTGCTCCAGCTCTATATCCAAAACCATCATCCATAGCTTCCATACACAACTCCAAAAGAATGAAGCTAACGACCTATATACTAGGCTGTCCGTGCAAAAATATGGGCACCCGAGTTTGCAAGGGAAAAACAAACTATGAGTCAGTCATGGGACTGGTATGAGAAACCCTACAGTTATTCTTAACTTATTTGAAGCGAGGCACAACACGGGACCACGTTGAATAACATGGAACTGGTTTACTCCACACGAATGCCAGTGCATAAAATCATGCAATGCTTTTTGAAAAATGAAGCCACTATAAGACTCAATGTAACGAACCAGGATTTTCGACTTAGAAAATCAACATAAAACTCATGTCTATTATTCAGGCATTAAACATTCCAGATCATTAATAGAAAGAAGTTAGAGGGTGAGAATAGATAAGATAGAAAATTAGAATAGAAGAAGAAGAACATAACAACAAAACCAGAGTAAACACGAATCTCACAGCGGAACGAATAAATATAATATATAACATAACTTTGAAACATAAATTTGTATTTGTATATTAGAGTACAACACTTACATCACAGCGGAAATAAACAATAGCTATAAAATGCTGCTGAAGCCTTCTGCTCCAAGCTCCTTCTAGTAAATCTATAAATCCCGACTACTTGACTGCCCATACAAATTTGGGCACCCAAGAGTTTAGGGAAAACAAAACAAAATAAACTCTGGGTCAGTCATGTGACTCGTGTGAGTAAACTCCAACCATTTGTTTAACTTTTAAGATCCTTTGAAATAAAGAATAATCATAAGACCAATCCACACATAAACACGGATGGTTTTTACCTTACGATATTCCAAAATATTCTTTATATCAAATCTCTTCTGATATTACAATAGTGTCTATCAACCACAATATAAAAATCATTTAGCAAAATGCTTTCATCTCACATTCTACCTACATAATATATAATCAAAAACTGCGGGCGCTTATTGGGTAATGGATTCCAACTGGCAAGGTATGGGACCACCTTTCGACAGTGTATCTCTAGAGAGGAATACACAGGGTTCAACAAGAACATCTTGCAACCCAGGCTAAACATGACCGGTCACTCATTTCGCTTGAGTGTACCGAATGTATTATCACTAACGGTTGGGATCAGCAACCGTTTCCCAAAAGGCACAGCATCGAAATAGGTTAAAGAATTAAATGAAATTTCTCTAGATCAGGTGACAATACACCTTAACTGGGAGCTACCCACTTAGCCATGCGACCTACCCAATTTTATACCATTTCTCGGTTGTGAGGCTAGAGGCCATAACGTACAGATCGCACCCTTATTTACTTTGAATGTCACATCGTCATACCTGCCAAATCACAAATTGATTTATCCAAAAATACCATGGGTATACAGCTATGAGGAACGAATTCCTCTGCCACCAAACGTAAATACGTTTGAAGAGATCAACTTACACGATCTATTAAATATACTTTGTCAGACATTCTTCTATACAGGTTATCCTGGGACCGGAGAAACCGAAGGCACTATTCTGTAAACCCATCTTAGGCAATTTCTACCTAGGATTTGCTAGAACATCCCTTGCATACTTCGTCTTCAATTTTCTTCATCATATTGGATTCGCAACGCTAATGCCTATACAGAGTGGGTTTCAGATAATAAATCTGCTCCCGGGTCCGTATTGACGACGGAAAAATTGTCAAAACTTTGATAGTCGGTTATTTAACTATCAAAGGAAAACATCCATACACACAACGATCCTATTTCCAAATGAAATTTTTATCGATCGATCATGAATCAACATTTTCCCCTTTAAACTAATTTATCATTAATTTATTCATTTTCCCATTTCCAGTTTCCATATATTCATAAACCCTTATTTTCTAAATTTAGAAAATATACGTTATTAACTTTGGAAAACGTTTCCATTTCAGATTCACGCATCACTATCTTCCCACATCTATCAGTCTCTAACTGTAAGCTAGTAAGAGAACAACTTCCGAAGTATAAACCCCGAAGGCCGAAACCAACATCAGATCGATACTCTGAAAGCCATTCAACTCAACTAATTTCCGGTCAGTTTCTAATTTCAGTAATTCCATTTAAATTCCTATTTCAAACCCCAAATTCCTTTATAAATATTCTTATCTGCCAAATATTTATTTATATCCCTCATTCACATTAAATGTGAATAATATTTCTCCAATGCAATCAAAACAGTTTGATTTCGCATTTAAAAAAAATTCCCAAATCTAATTTCTTTTTATACTTCTATTTATAGAATTTTCATATAAAAACTTATTTGATACTTCTAACACTAAAATCTCATTTAATTCCCTTTAAAAAAACTAAGTTCTAATTCCATAAAAATATCGGTGTTGTAACACCCCACCTCTGCCAGGGTAACTCTTGCAAGCACACTAGCTTTGGAGGGGCGTTAAACAAGGTAAACATGCATGCCGATATCACAAGACAGAACATATAAGTAAAACAGAGTGGTAAAGCAGCGGATAAAACTAGCATTCCAAAACCATAGTTAAGTTACAATAAAGTACTTGGTCATTATTTTCCAACAAACAAAGTCTAGAGAAAAGCATAAACTGAAAAACTGAAATACATAAAGTACTATCCCCAAAGTGAAGTGATAAACCATAGCTAGCTCAATGTCCAAAACCGTACATGAGCAAATCCAGTAAGCAATCTATAAAGATCCAAGCTAAGCTCCAATGTTCCCACCCTGAGGACCTAAGGGGGGGGGGGAAACGGAAGAAAAGAGGCGAAAGAAAACAAGTCAGTCAAAAAGACTGGTAAGCCCTAACTACTATCAGTCCATGAACTAGTAAAGTTAACTGGCATGAGAAGCTGAGATGAACATAAGGATAACAACATACTGGCATGATGATTAACTAACAAGATAGATAAAGGTGTCATCGCATAATCAAGGTTAAGTTTTGCACCACGGGTGTACTAGCATTCTAACATGTCAAGTAAAAACAAGAGTTGATCCCTTGGCCCAAGCTTGGCCCAATATCATGAGGTGACCTAAATCAAGGTCCAACTACACGGTCTAGTTGATCGGCTCCCTATAGGCCTAACTCGTCAAGTGTCGGTGTCATACGGCCTAAACATGAAATGTAGTTAAACTGCGCTAGGTCCACCCTAGGGTGTATCAAGTCCTAGGGTGTCAACCTCGGACACAAATCAAGCATGCACAGTCTAGACCTACTGGTACCCGTGCCTGATTTTCCAACTCCGGACTATGTGCACGACCATAGTCCGCCTGGACCCACACCGGTGTACCCACTCAGTCGTCGTTTTGGTCGCTTACATGTCAGCCCAGTAATCGTGCCCCACCCTAGCCTAGTCCCTAGGGTATCATGATACTATCAAGAGGGTTACTGCTGAAAAGGACCACGCAACTAGGGTTTCTTAGCGGGTTAAATATGGTTAACCCGATCCAAACGTGGATTAAATTGGTTAAGTGTACCCAAGGTTCATGACTTAACCCCGATTAACCCATCAAGCCCAAACTGGTTAAGTATTAAGTGGACCATGACTTAACCCTAATCAGGAGGCATTAATTAACTTAATGTGCTTTAACCTCTCACATTAGACCTTGTTGTGGTTACTAGTTAAGCCGGGCGGGTCTGGGTAGCTTTACACCACAACTTGGTCTAACCTCGGGTTCGAGCACAACATGACCAACTTCTCACATTGGGTCCTATTGTTTGTAGCCACTAGTTAAGCTGGGCGGGTCCGGGTAGATTTATGCTACAAACTCAACCCAACCTCGAGTTGGCCACACTTATATTTTCTAAGTGTCATGTCCATTATGTTTCCAAAACATAATTACAAGTTAATATATCACGTCATGTTATAAAAACCATATTCATGTTATAATGTTACCCAACCCCAATGTAATCCCATCGTTTACATAATCGCAACAACGCATAAAGGATAAAATAGAGAACTTGGCATAATCATGACAAAAAGGTGTTGATGCCACAAGTTTAACATGGTGGCATATGAAATGTACATATGTTCATATACTTGCATATTGCATTATTAGGCTTCAAAAGTATGCATAAAACCAAACTTAGCATATAAGTGATACATGGTGATAAATGACTTGTAGAAGTTGCTAGAAGTTCACATTTAGCCTCACATGCAAGTTATCATAAAGGATATGATAACTTCCATGTTACCAAAATGCAACCTTTAATATAAAGCTTTAGGCTCACAAACTCAAGTTTAACTTGCATAACATGATAACATGAGTATAATGATCAACCCAAACTTGCATAACATAGCAACATGTGTCATACATAATGACTAAACCAACTTGCATAACATAATGATCAACCAAACTTGCATATCATAATGGTCAACCCAAACTTGCATCATTCATTTTAACTTTATAGTTCAAAAAGAAAGTAGAAAAGGGCTTACAATGCTATGAAGACACAAATGAATATTTATTATAAAGATTGAGACGAAGCCCTTATGCAATCACCAAAAAACCCAAATATGAAAGCTCCAAATGAAAAACCCTTGAGCCAAATCAATAAAAACCCTTGCTTTGTAATAGAAATGTTGCAACTTGACTTGAATGCAAACTAAGAAAACTCATACAAGCTTGAAAACACTTGTATGAACTCAAAATCTCTCATATAAATAAACTTAGAAATTTTAGCATGAGAGTGGAGGCCATGAGAGGAACCAATTTGGCATAGTTTAGTTGTAGGGTTGAATAATGGTGATTTAGGCTAGGCGTAGGGGTCTTTTTATAGAAGATTAGGATAGTATTAGCCATAGGATTAACCCTAGATTCAATCCGAGCCATCAAATCCCGTCATTAGCCACCAGACCTGACCCAAACCCAAAGTAGGCGCACCAGGCCACTTGGCCACCCGGGGGTAGGGGTCGACCCCTGGGTCGACATGGGTGTCGACCCATGGGTCGACATGGGTGTCGACCCATGGGTCGACATGGGTTTCGACCCATGGGTCGACATGGGTGTCGACCCATTGGGGGGGGGGGGGTCGACACAGGTGTCGACCCTGCCTGGGCGGGAAAAATCCCGCCTATCTGTTTTGGTTTGAATTCGAATCTGAATCCGAATTTGAACTGTTTTCAGGCCTTGAAATTCTGAAAACTTCGTCGGGCTTTTTCTTGGTCATACGGACTCCGATTTACAAAATTTCGGACTCTATTTCGCGTATTTTTCCGAGACAAAAGCAATGGTACAGCCTGTTTCCCTTGATTCAGATTTTATCATTTAATTCTGCCTCGATTTATGTTATAACATGTTATTCAAAATACGGGTTGTTACATTCTCCCCTCCTTATAGGATTTCGTCCCCGAAATCTTCAAGTTAGGAAGAACATATCCTACCATCCATCGTCCATCTACTCACATCATCATCCACGAGCAATCCTTGTCCTTAAAGGATTCTAAATGCTATATGAACATATGCAAAGGTGTGTGTATATGTACTTATCCAATGCGAAAATCAGGCAGTTACTGATTTAGTAAACCTCCTTAATGCATATGTATGTTAGTGAAATGAATCCATATGTATGCAATTTCCTAACATAATTCATAATATCTATATGAGTGCACATAACATTCATTCATATGCAACATCCATGTGATAACACCACAAGTTTCAACCATGAATAAGTGTAAGCACTCATGCATATGCAATATGAAAGTGTGTGAGCCGATCTTAGTGCCTAATGTGTATCATGCATCCACGAGTATCCACTTGCAAACACTTGAAACCACTTGCAAACATCAAGCATAACATGTTTCAAACACATGTTTCATCCAAAGGGTTTTCTACCTAAGGTTCTCATGACAAGATTAACAAGATAACTAGACAAACAAGGTAAACATGGATGGCAAAAGAAAGATAGGAAAAGAGATCGAGAATGTACCCTCAAAAATAAATGGATAAAGCCCACGCATCTTCTCCTCGGTTTCCCAAGTTGCGTCCTCTTCGGCTTCACCCCACTGAACCTTCACCAACTTGACTTCTCGGTTCCTTAGCTTCTTGATCTCCGTTCCCAAGATACGAATCGGAGCTTTTCTCAAAGTTGTTTCTTTCTCTACCTCAATGTCTTCAAGAATGCTTGGTTCAACCAGCTCAGCGGACTCATGTAGGCACTTTCGGAGATGCGAGACATGAAAGACATTAAGCACTCTGGCTAGCTTTTCGGGCAATTCCACCTTATAGGCCATCTTTCCAATTTTCTCTATGATAGGGAAGGGTCCTACGAACCTTGGTGCCAGCTTCCCAACTGCTCCAAAATGTACCACATTACGCAAAGGAGAAACCTTCACGAAAACCATGTCTCCTACTTCGAATTCCAAATCTGCCCTTCGCTTGTCAGCATAGGATTTCTGTCTATCTTGGGCCGCTTTCATCCTTCTTCTCACAAATTCAACTTTCTCGGATGTGTCCCGTATCATATCGGGCCCAAGTATAAGCCTATCTGTTGTCTCCCACCAACAAGATGGTGACCTACACGGCCTCCCATACAAAGCTTCAAATGGTGCCATCCCTATGCTGGCTTGATAGCTATTATTATAAGCAAACTCTACAAGAGGAAGGTGGTCTTCCCAAGTACCACCGAAGTCGAGAATACAAAGCCTCAAGAGATCTTCTAGCACTCTATTCACCTTTTCGGTTTGGCCATCCGTCTGGGGGTGATAGGCTGTACTCAGATTCAATCGCGTGCCCATCGCTTCTTGCAAACTGTTCCAGAACTGGCTAGTGAAAATCGGGTCACGGTCGCTAACTATGCTAGAAGGAACTCCATGTAACCGTACTATCTCTCGAAGATAAATAGATGCTAGCCACGATGCGGTCCTCTTGCTTTTTACTGGAATGAAGTGAGCACTCTTCGTAAGTCTGTCAACTATGACCCATATGCTCGTGTTCTCTCTCCTTGACCTAGGCAATCCATCCACAAAATCCATAGAAATACTCTCCCACTTCCATTGCGGGACCTCCAATGGATGTAGTAGCCCACCTGGTTTCTTTGACTCGGCTTTCACTTGTTGGCACACCATGCACTTTGAAACATACTCTGCCACATCCTTCTTCATTCCATCCCAAAAGAAAATGCGCTTCATATCCCTATACATCTTGTCCCCTCCAGGATGTATAGTCATCTTCGAGTGATGCGCTTCTTCAAGAACTCCATGGACTAAATCTCCCGCTCGAGGAACACATAATCTCCCATCACGCCTTAGCCACCCCTTGTTATCTATAGCATATCTGGCCAGGTGACTAGACGTCTCGCCACGAATCAACTTGTCCATGATCTCGACTATCTGCGGGTCTTCCTTCTGTGAAGTCCCTACTTGATCAAGAAGTGTGGGTCTAAGCTCAAGGGATGCTAATGAACCTGTCATCGACTCAACAGTCGTCGTGAAATCAAAAGTTGCCAAGAACTCTAAGTTCTTCATCTCAATAAACAAGGGACTCAGAGTCAACCTCCTTCTTCTTAATGCATCTGCCACAACATTACCCTTGCCAGGGGTGTAAGTTATCTCGAAGTCATAAGATGCCAAGAATTCCATCCACCTTTGCTGCCTTAGATTCAGATCTTTTTGCGAGAAGAGGTACTTGAGTGACTTGTGATCAATATACAACTCAAACCTTTCGCCTAGAAGATAGTGGCGCCAGGATTTGAGTGCAAAGACGACCGCCGCTAACTCCAAATCATGAGTGGGATAGTTCTTCTCATGAACTTTAAGTTGCCTACCCCCATAACATATCACTCTTCCCTCTTGCATCAGAACAACTCCTAACCCCGTGCCACATGCATCTGTGTACACGGTAAACATCTTACCACTATCGGGTAATGCCAAAACTGGAGCTGAGGTAAGGGCTCTTTTGAGCTTTTGAAAAGCAAGCTCACACTCCAAGTCCCATGCAAAGCTAAGTTTTTCTTCGTCAACTTAGTAAGAGGGGCCGAAATCTTAGCGAAGTCCCTGATGAACTTCCTATAGTAGCCTGCCAGACCGAGAAAGCTTCTTACTTCGGTTGCATTCCTAGGAGTCTTCCCGTCTTGAACCACAACCACTTTCGCGGGATCCACCGCTACGCCTTGCTTAGAAACTATATGCCCAAGAAACCGAACTTCCCTTCTCCAGAAATGACATTTGGAGAACTTGGCTTTCAACTGATGCGCTCTAAGCGTATCCATCACCTCCTTCAGATGCCTAGCATGCTCTTCCTCATCCTTTGAGAAGATCAGAATATCATCCACGAAGATAACAACAAACTTGTTAAGGAACTCCCTGAACACCCTACTCATCAAGTCTACGAAGTAGGCGGGTGCATTAGTCAAACCGAATGGCATGAGAAGCCATTCAAAGAATCCATCTGGAGTCCTAAACGCAGTCTTATCAATACTATCCTCGGCCACTCTAAGCTGATGGAATCCGGTGGCTAGATCGAGCTGTGAGAAAACAAAAGCACCTACAAGCTGGTCAAAGAGATCATCGATCCTTGGTAATGGGTGCCTATTCTTCTTTGTCAGCTTGTTCAACTCTCGATAATCAACACATAGACGAAGCGAACCATCCGCCTTAGTAGCGAATACCACCGGAGCACCCCATTCAGAAATGCTTCGCCTAATAAATTTTTTCTCAAGCAGCTCCTTGATTTGCTTACTGAGCTCCCTTCTTTCACGTGGGGCCATGTGCCTAACGGGCAATGATACTGGCTTGGCATTATCGACTAGATAAATGCGGAAATCTATCTCTCGTTTAGGGGGTAACCCCTTAACTTTTTCAAAGACATCAGGATAGTCTCGGACCACCCTTACAGATTGTAAGTCATCGATGGACGAGTCAAGAGATTCAAGATAACATAACATGACGGGACCTCTAGGGTTACAAGAAATTTCTAGGGTATTACCGAGGCGAGTCATGAGCCTCACCACCCTATGTTCACAATCGAGAATGGCTCCATAACTGGACAACCAATCCATACCCAAGATCAACCCGTATCCCGTGAACCCGAGAACATAAGCATTACACGTGAATTCTACGGTCAAGATAGAAATCTTCAAATCCACACAAATCATAGATAGATGGGCGGAACCCCCAATTGGATTTGAAACACAAACGGGATCCTCAACTAGACTAGTACTTAGGTGAAAACTTTCAACAATGTCAGAAGAAATAAAACTATGTGATGCGCCCGAATCAAATAAGGTGCAAACAGGGTAATCAGAAATATAAACAAGACTCTCTACAGAAATACTACCTCGGTCCTGAACTGGAGCAGCGTTGAGAGCATGCACTTGCCCTCCAGAAGGTCCTGCACGCTGATTCTGCCCTTGCTTCTTAGGGCAATCCTTGCTAAAATGTCCGGTCTCTCCACAATGAAAGCATTCGCCCAACTTCCTCTTATTCTTCCTACAGTCTTTAGCTATGTGCCCAACAATCCCACAGTAGTTGCATTTTCTTGGGTCCTTTGCCTTGGCCTTGTTGCCCTTGTTGTTCTTGTTATTCTTGTTGTTCTGATTGCTCTGATTTCCTCCCCACTTGGAGTCTGTCTTCTTGGCTTGAGTCTCATTAGGCTTGACTTCTTTCTTTCCATTCTTATCGTCTCCTTGAAGCAATGCCATGTCCACTAGGCCTTCAAAAGTGGCCCCCATGGGTATATGAGATAGGGCTAAACCTTGTAATGGCTCGTTCAACCCTCGTGCAAAGCGCAAAGCCTTCTTCTGGGGAGTATTAATCATGTCCAAACCGAATCGGGCGAGCTGGTTAAACTCATTCACATACTCCCTCACTATCATGTCCCCTTGCTTCAAAGATATAAACTTCTCCAATTGCAGATTTGCCTCAGCTGATGATAGAAACTTAAGCCCAAACCTCGTCCTAAAGTCGGCCCATGTCTCTATAGGTCTAGTAGCATTGGTGACCTCCCACCAATAAGCAGCTTCTTCTTTTAATAGACATGCTGCTAACAAAATCTTTCTATGGTCTTCCACATCAAAGATAGCGAAAAGATCTTCAGTTTCTTTCAACCAATTTCGCGCCTCCACAAAAGTCTCCGTCCCAATGAAATTCTTGCCACCCATCGCCTTAAAGTCCTTGCAATCTTTTGCGAAATCTGCATATGGATGCTGAGGAGGGGGAAGAGGAGGAACCTCAGTTATATTGGGGGTATTTGCAGGGCCTGCATCGTTGGCCCTAGCTTCCAAGTACCTCCGGAACCATCCGGGAATGGTCACTCCCTCGGGAAGGTTAAGATCGGCCATACTGAAAAAAGAAAAAGATAGATTTAGAACGAAGAAATGAAGGATAGTGCTAATGGCTTTTGGGGAATAGCCTTTTAAAATAACTAGACTTTTCTTGGAAAATACTTAATTGGTTTTGAAAATAGTTCTTCAAAAGGTAAGTTTTAAAAACACTTTTGCTCAAATCTTGTAAATCTTATGCTCTGATACCAAATGTAACACCCCACCTCTGCCAGGGTAACTCTTGCAAGCACACTAGCTTTGGAGGGGCGTTAAACAAGGTAAACATGCATGCAGATATCACAAGACAGAACATATAAGTAAAACAGGGTGGTAAAGCAGCGGATAAAACTAGCATTCCAAAACCATAGTTAAGTTACAACAAAGTACTTGGTCATTATTTTCCAACAAACAAAGTCTAGAGAAAAGCATAAACTGAAAAACTGAAATACATAAAGTACTATCCCCAAAGTGAAGTGATAAACCATAGCTAGCTCAATGTCCAAAACTGTACATGAGCAAATCCAGTAAGCAAGCTATAAAGATCCAAGCTAAGCTCCAATGTTCCCACCCTGAGAACCTGAGGGGGGAAACGGAAGAAAAGAGGCGAAAGAAAACAAGTCAGTCAAAAAGACTGGTAATCCCTAACTACTATCAGTCCATGAACTAGTAAAGTTAACTGGCATGAGAAGCTGAGATGAACATAAGGATAACAACATACTGGCATGATGATTAACTAACAAGATAGATAAAGGTGTCATCGCATAATCAAGGTTAAGTTTTGCACCACGGGTGTACTAGCATTCTAACATGTCAAGTAAAAAACAAGAGTTGTTCCCTTGGCCCAAGCTTGGCCCAATATCATGAGGTGACCTAAATCAAGGTCCAACTACACGGTCTAGTTGATCGGCTCCCTATAGGCCTAACTCGTCAAGTGTCGGTGTCATACGACCCAAACATGAAATGTAGTTAAACTGCGCTAGGAACACCCTAGGGTGTATCAAGTCCTAGGGTGTCAACCTCGGACACAAATCAAGCATGCACAGTCTAGACCTACTGGTACCCGTGCCTGATTTTCCAACTCCGGACTATGTGCACGACCATAGTCCGCCTGGACCCACACCGGTGTACCCACTCAGCCGTCGTTTTGGTCGCTTACATGTCAGCCCAGTAATCGTGCCCCACCCTAGCCTAGTCCCTAGGGTATCATGATACTATCAAGAGGGTTACTGCTGAAAAGGACCACGCAACTAGGGTTTCTTAGCGGGTTAAATGTGGTTAACCCGATCCAAACGTGGATTAAATTGGTTAAGTGTACCCAAGGTTCATGACTTAACCCCGATTAACCCATCAAGCCCAAATTGGTTAAGTATTAAGTGGACCATGACTTAACCCTAATCAGGAGGCATTAATTAACTTAATGTGCTTTAACCTCTCATATTAGACCTTGTTGTGGTTACTAGTTAAGCCGGGCGGGTCCGGGTAGCTTTACACCACAACTTGGTCTAACCTCGGGTTCGAGCACAACATGACCAACTTCTCACATTGGGTCCTATTGTTTGTAGCCACTAGTTAAGCTGGGCGGGTCCGGGTAGATTTATGCTACAAACTCAACCCAACCTCGAGTTGGCCACACTTATATTTTCTAAGTGTCATGTCCATTATGTTTCCAAAACATAATTACAAGTTAATATATCACGTCATGTTATAAAAACCACATTCATGTTATAATGTTACCCAACCCCAACGTAATCCCATCGTTTACATAATCGCAACAACGCATAAAGGATAAAATAGGGAACTTGGCATAATCATGATAAAAAGGTGTTGAAGCCACAAGTTTAACATGGTGGCATATGAAATGTAACACCCCACCTCCGCCAGGGTGTCTCTTGCAAGCACTCTGACTTTGGAGGGGCGTTTGAACCAGGTAAACATGCATAATGATATATCAAGGCAGAACAAGAACATATGTATATATGTAAACAGAGTAAATAACATAGATAAAACAGCGGAAGATTTTCAAACCATTTCAAAACAAGTCTGGTACAACATAACGTTAACTTTCCAAATACACAAGTCTAGATAAAAACAACATTTCTGAAAAAACTGAAATACATAAGTACTATCCCCAAAATAAGTGATAACCATAGCTAGCTTCATGTCAAGACCGTACATGAGCTAAAATCCCACAAGCAAGCGATCAGAAATCCAGCTAAGCTCCAATATTCCCTCCCTGAGAACCTGGGGGGGGGGGGGGGGGAACGGAAGAAAAAAGGCGAAAGAAAACAGGTCAGTCAAAAAGACTGAGTAAGCCCTACTACAATCAATGTAAACTGATAAAGTTAACTGTCATGAGCAGCCAGGATGAACATAAGGATAACCATATACTAGCATGATGATTAACTAACAAGGTAGATAAAGGTGTCATCGCATAATCAGGTTTAAGGTTTTGCACCACAGGTGTACTAGCAAACTTACATAACTTGAATATACAAGTATTG
Source organism: Allium sativum (assembly GCA_030737875.1). NCBI lineage: Eukaryota > Viridiplantae > Streptophyta > Magnoliopsida > Asparagales > Amaryllidaceae > Allium > Allium sativum. Next base: position 73,258,161 of record CM060927.1, on the reverse strand, counting down.
ATCCCTTGGCCCAAGCTTTGGCACAATAACATGAAATGACCCTAATATAAGGTCCAACCAAACGGTCTAGTCGATCGGCTCCCTAAGCCTAACTCATCACGTGTTGGTGTCAATATGGCCCAAACATAATTGTAGTCGAACTGTGCCGGGTCCACCCTTCGGGTGTATCAAGCCCTAGGGTGCCAACCCCTGGACACCATAAACATGAGTGCACAGTCTCGATCTACTGGTACCCATGGGTGACTTCTCCAAATACGGACTACGTGCACGATCATAGTCCGTCCGGAACTACATCGGCGTACCACCCGGCCGTCGTTTATTTGGTCGCTTACCTCCAGCCCAGTAATCGTGCCCCCTCCCTAGCCTAGTCCCTAGGGCCTTAATGATACCAATTTTTGGGGATTACTGCGGAGTGGGCCCCCATTGCTAGGATTTTCTAGTGGGTTAAGTACGGTTTAACCCTCTTGCTAATCATGGATTAACTTGGTTAAGTGTAACGATGAGTTCACGACTTAACCCTGATTAATCTACCAAGCCCAAATTGGTTAAGTATTAAGTGGTCCATGACTTAACCCTAATCACGAGGCATTAATTAATTTAATGCGCCTTAACCTCTCACATTAGACCTTGTTGTGGTTACTAGTTAAGCCGGGCGGGTCCGGGTAGCTTTACACCACAACTTGGTCTAACCTCGGGTTCAAGGTACAACATGGCCAACTTCTCACATTGGGTCCTATTGTTTGTAGCAACTAGTTAAGCCGGTCGGTTCCGGGTAGGTTTACGCTACAAACTCAACCCAACCTCGAGTTGGTCACACTTATCTTTTCTAAGTGTCATGTCCATCATGTTTCCAAAACATGTTACAAATTTTCAAGCAATTGGGTAGACCTAACTTAATAGGTAAACTCCCAATGGGTAGACCTAACTTAATAGGTAAATTCCCAAGCTTATGTTTTTATGTCTTTTAAGTTTACCCAACCCCAAACGCAATCCCATCGCTTACATATCGCAATAGCGCATAAAGGATAGAAAGAGGGAACTTGGCATAATCATGACATAAAGGTGTTGAAGCCACAAGTTCAACATGGTGGCATATGAAATGTACATGTGTTCATATACTTGCATATTACATTTTTAGGCCTCAAAAGCATGCATAAAACCAAACTTAGCATATTAGTGATACATGGTGATGAATGGCATGTAGAGATGGCCATAAGTTCGCATTTAGCCTCACATGCAAGTTATCATAAGAGATATGATAACTTACATGTCGCCAAAATGCAACCTTTAGCATAAAGCTTGGAGCTTTAAGCTCATAAACCCAAGATAAGCTTGCATAACATGATAACATGAACAAAAGGATCAACCCAAACTTGCATAACATAACTTGCATATCATATGACAAACTTGCATATCAAACTTGCATAACATAACTTGCATATCAAACTTGCATAACATAACTTGCATATCAAACTTGCATAACATAACTTGCATATCAAACTTGCATATCATAACATGATAAACTTGCATATCATAACATGGCAAACTTTGCATATAAACTTGCATATCATAACTTGATAAACTTGCATATCACAACATTTAACTTTAGAGTTTAAGTATGAAAGTAGAATAGGGCTTACAATACTTATGAAGGCACAAAAGATATGACAAAGCCCTTATGCAATCAAATAGACCCAAAATGCAAGCTCTAACATAAAAACCCTTGAGCCAAAATGATCAAAACTCTTTCTTTATGATGCAAATATAGAAACTTGACTTGAATGCAAGCTAATGACACTCATACAAGCTTGAAAACACTTGTATGCATGGAAAATCTCATAGAAATTTATTTAGGAATTGTATGAAGAGAGTGGAGGCCATGAGAGGATTGATTTTGCCATAGTTTAGTTGTAGGGTTGATTAATGATGATTTAGGCTAGGTTTAGGGGTCCTTTTATAGAAGTTTAGGTTAGTTTAGGCCATAGGATTAACCCTAGTTTAGATCTAAACCATCAAAAATCGTCATAGGCCAGCAGAACAGACCAGAGAACCAAAACAGGTGCACCAAGCCAGCCAGGGTCAAGCCAGAAAGCTGTGCAGGTTTCTGGCTCGACACGGGCGCACTTCCCAAGTGCGCCAGTGTATTTTTGTATTGGCGCACTTCACAAGTGCGCCAGTGCATTCTGGCTTGATTTTCGGTTTTTCTGCCTAACTTCGTTCGTCCATATCTTCTTCATACGGACTCCGATTTTCGAAAACTCGGACTCTATTTCGCGTATTTTTCCGAGACGAACGCAATGGCATATCCCGTTTCCCTTGATTCAGATTTATAAATTAAATTCTGCCTTGATTTACGTTATAACAGGTTATTGAAAATACGGGTTGTTACATTCTCCCCTCCTTAAAGGATTTCGTCCCCGAAATCTTCAAGTTGGGAAGAACGTATCCTACCATCCAATCATCCATCTACTCAAAACATCATCCACGAGCAATCATTGTCCTTACAAGATTCTAAATGTTGTATGAACATATGCAAAGGTGTGTGTATATGTACTTATCTAATGCAAATATCATCAATGCAAATTATGTTAGTGAAATGAATCCATATGTATGCAATTCCTAACATAATGTATAACATCTATATGTGTGCACATAACATACATCCATATGCAACATCCATGTGATAACACAAAAATTTTCATCCATGAATAAGCATAAACACTCATGCATATGCAATATGAGGAGTGTGTGAGCCGATCTAGTGCCTAACGTGTATAATGCATCCACGAGTAACCACTTGCAAACACTTGCAACCACTTGCAACCATCAAGCATAACATGTTTCAAACACATGTTTCATCCAAAGTGTTTCTACCTAAGGCTCTCATGACAAGATTAACACGATATACTAGATAATCCAGACAAACATGGATAGCAAAAGATATGCTACAAAGAGATCAGGAAGATAAGCAGGATATACTCCTCTTTCGGATTACAAGAAATCCCTTCCTAACCCAACCCATATTCTATAAAAGCCCAAAAGGTTTAGTCAACCTAACGGACCCCCTTCAAACCCTGACATGTATTACTAGCCAATAAGTCATACTTCCCGACAGAAATAGGACCGAGTATGGGACCGAGAGGATATACGTAAAAAAAAGATAACATGCGAGTAAGTTCCACAGGAAAACAAGGATCAAGGATATGCTCTTAAAAAGAGATATGGTGCGCGTATCTAGCCTTCAGTCTTCTAAGTCACATTTCCTTGAGCTTAACTCCACTGTGCTTTGACCGTCTTTTACCTCATGATTTCTTGGCTTCTTAACTCTTATTTCCAAATATGAGTTGGAACCCATTTCATTGTCGCCTCTCGTCTTCCTCTTTCACTTACTCTTCTATCATTCTTGGCTTAGACATAAATATGACCTCATGGTTTCATGCAAGCTCTCCAAAATTCACTAGTGAATCCTGGATCTCGTTTACTTACCATAAGTATTCCACGCAGCAGAACTTTTCTTGGAAATACCAATCCACGTTGCCAATTGCTCTTACCAACGTGATTTTCTATAACTCATGCTTGAACGAAATGAATCATTCTCCTGTGAATGATAGGCCGTACTTAAATTCAGTTGCTTGCCCATGACTTCCCGTAGACTATCTCAAAACTGACTAGTGAAGATTAAGTCATGGTTACTAACTATACTTTAGGGAACCTCGTGCGACCGCTTTATTTCTTGAAAGTAAACTGTCGCTAGCCCTGATGCAGTCCTTTCGCTCTTTACCGGAGTGAAATGAGCACTCTTCGTGAATCTACCTACTATGACCCACCTGCTCGTATTCTCTTTCCTTGACCTAGGCAGTCCATCCATGAAATCCTTCGTGACGCTTTACTACTTCCATTGCGGGAACCTCCAATGGATGTAATAGCCCACCGGGCTTCTATGACTCGGCCTTTAACCTGTTGGCACAACATGCACCTTGGGACAAACTCGGCCACCTCCTCGGTGATGTGCATCTTCAAGAACCTTCTTTCTCTCATCGCGTCTTAGCCATCCCTTGTCATCTATAGCGAGGTGACTTACCATCTCGCCTCGAGTCAACTTGTCCATGATCTCGACTAACTACGGGTCTTCTTTCTGTGAAGTCCCTACTTGATCCAGAAGGGTAGGTCTAAACTCAAGGGACGCTTACTAACTAACTAAACTGAGAGAACTTCTTACTTCGGTTGCATTCCTTGGAGTCTTCCAATCCTGAACTGCAACTACCTTAGCGGGATCCACCGCTAAGCCTTGCTTAGAAACTATGTGCCCAAGAAATCTAACTTCTTTTCTCCAAAATGACATTTGGAGGACTTGGCTTTCAACTGATGCGCTCTAAGCGTATCCATCACCTCCACGAGATGCCTTGCATGCTCTTCCTCATCCTTAGAGGTGATTAGAATATCATCTACGAAGACCACGACAAACTTGTTCAAGAACTCCCTCCCTACTCATCAAGTCCACGAAGTAGGCGGGTGCATTAGTCAAACCGAATGGCATGACCAGCCATTCTAAGAATCCATCCGGAGTTCTGAACGCAGTCTTGTCTATACTATCCTCAGCTACTCTGAGCTGATGGAATCCAGTAGCAAGATCAAGAGAAAACAGATGTTCCTACAAGCTGATCAAACAAATCATCGATCCTTGGCAATGGTTGTCTATTCTCTTCGTTTAACTCACGATAATCAACACAAAGTCGAAGAGAACCATCTGCCTTGGTAGTAAATACTACAGGCGCTCCCCATTCAGATAATCTTCATCTAATGAAGTTCTTCTCAAGCAACTTCTTGACTTGCTTTCTTAACTCTCATCTTGCGGGGCAATGTGCCTAACCGGCCACAAAACTATCTTGGCATTATCAACCAGATAAATGCGGAAATCAATCTCTCGTTTAGGGGTAACCCCCTTCACTTCACCCAAGATATCAGGATATTCTCGGACCACCCTCACCGATTGCAAACTATCGATAGACGAGTTGAGGGATTCAAGATAACACAACATGACGGGACTCATAGGGTTACTAGAAATTTTTAGGGTATTACCGAGGCGAGTCATGAGCCTCACAACCCTATGCTCAAAAACCAAGGATGGCTCCAAAACTGGACAACCCATCCATGCCCAAAAATCAACCCATACCCCATGAAACCGAGAATATAAGCATCACGCGAGAATTCAAATCCACCTAGATAATAGACAAATGGGCGGAACCCCCAATTGGATTTGAAACACACACGGGATCATTAACTAGACTAGTACTTAGGTGCAAACTTTCAACTAGATCAGACGAGATAAACTATGCGATGCACCACAATCAAACAAGGTACGAACTGGGAAAATCAGAAATATATATAAGACTTTCAACAGAAATACTACCTCGATCGGGAACTGGAGCGGTATGAACTTGCCCTCCTGAAGGTCCAGCACGCTGAGTCTGACCCTGGCCTTGCCCTCGCTTCTTCGGGCAATCCCTAGTGAAGTGTCCCATTTCTCCACAGTTAAAGCAAGTGCCCTTCCTTTTCCTGCAATCCTTGTTTAGATGAGTCGAGCTTCCACAAGTAAAGCACTTCTTTTCCTTCTTATCTTTAGACTTCTCCTCCTTCTTTTTCATCTCCTCTTTGGGCTCCGTTTTCTTGTTTTGAGACTCATTCACCTTGATTTCCTTCTTGTCACTCCTATTCTCATCATTGAGTAGGGCCATATTCACCAAACTCTCGAAAGTTGCCCCCAAGGGTATATGAGTCATGGCTAAACCATGTAATGGCTCGTTTAATCCTAGAGCAAAGTATAGGGCCTTCTTCTGAGCTGTGTTAACCAAGTCTAAACCGACCCGAGCCAGTTGATTAAACTTATCTATGTATTCCCTAATGGTCATATCCCCTTGTTTTAGTGATAGGAACCTTAGTCCAAACTTTCCCCGAAAGTCATCCCAAGTCTCAATTGGCCTAGTAGCGGTGGTGACCACCCACCAACGTGCAGCTTCTTCCTTTAGCAACCACACTGCCAATAAAACCTTCCTACGATCATCTATATCAAAGAAGGCAAAAAGATCTTCGGTTTCTTTCAACCAATTCGTTGCCTCAACATAAGTCTCGGTTCCAATGAAATTCTTGCAACCCATCGCCTTAAAGTCTTGGCAAATCTTTGCGAAGTCAGCTTGAGGATGCTGAGGGGGAGAAGGAAGAGGAACCTCAGCGACAGGAGGAGGAGGAACATTAACTACTGGAGGAGGAGTAACATTTGCGGGGCCGGCTTCGGTCGCCCTAGCCTCCAAAAGTCTCCTATACCAAACAGGTACGTGTACTCCCTCCGGAATGGCAAAGTTATCGGCCATACTGAAAACGAAGAAAAAGACAGATTCAGAATGGAGAAAAACGAAGGAATTTTGCTAATGGCTTTTTGGGGAATAGCCTTTAAAATAAACTAGACTTTTCTTTGGAAAATACTTTATACTTGGTTTTGAAAATAGTTTTCCAAAAGTTTTCTAAAAACCTTTTTGTTCCCTTCTCGTAAACCATATGCTCTGATACCAAATGTAACACCCCACCTCCGCCAGGGTGTCTCTTGCAAGCACTCTGACTTTGGAGGGGCGTTTGAACCAGGTAAACATGCATAATGATATATCAAGGCAGAACAAGAACATATGTATATATGTAAACAGAGTAAATAACATAGATAAAACAGCGGAAGATTTTCAAACCATTTCAAAACAAGTCTGGTACAACATAACGTTAACTTTCCAAATACACAAGTCTAGATAAAAACAACATTTCTGAAAAAACTGAAATACATAAGTACTATCCCCAAAATAAGTGATAACCATAGCTAGCTTCATGTCAAGACCGTACATGAGCTAAAATCCCACAAGCAAGCGATCAGAAATCCAGCTAAGCTCCAATATTCCCTCCCTGAGAACCTGGGGGGGGGGAAACGGAAGAAAAGAGGCGAAAGAAAACAGGTCAGTCAAAAAGACTGAGTAAGCCCTACTACAATCAATGTAAACTGATAAATTTAACTGTCATGAGCAGCCGGGATGAACATAAGGATAACCATATACTAGCATGATGATTAACTAACAAGGTAGATAAAGGTGTCATCGCATAATCAGGTTTAAGGTTTTGCACCACAGGTGTACTAGCAAACTTACATGACTTGAATATACAAGTATTGATCCCTTGGCCCAAGCTTTGGCCCAATAACATGAAATGACCCTAATGCAAGGTCCAACCAAACGGTCTAGTCGATCGGCTCCCTAAGCCTAACTCGTCACGTGTTGGTGTCAATACGGCCCAAACATAATTGTAGTCGAACTGTGCCGGGTCCACCCTTCGGGTGTATCAAGCCCTAGGGTGCCAACCTCTGGACACCATAAACATGAGTGCACAGTCTCGATCTACTGGTACCCATGGGTGACTTCTCCAAATACGGACTACGTGCACGACCATAGTCCGTCCGGAACTACATCGGCGTACCACCCGGCCGTCGTTTATTTGGTCGCTTACCTCCAGCCCAGTAATCGTGCCCCCTCCCTAGCCTAGTCCCTAGGGCCTTAATGATACCAATTTTTGGGGATTACTGCGGAGTGGGCCCCCATTGCTAGGATTTTCTAGTGGGTTAAGTACGGTTTAACCCTCTTGCTAATCATGGATTAACTTGGTTAAGTGTAACGATGAGTTCACGACTTAACCCTGATTAATCTACCAAGCCCAAATTGGTTAAGTATTAAGTGGTCCATGACTTAACCCTAATCACGAGGCATTAATTAATTTAATGCGCTTTAACCTCTCACATTAGACCTTGTTGTGGTTACTAGTTAAGCCGGGCGGGTCCGGGTAGCTTTACACCACAACTTGGTCTAACCTCGGGTTCAAGGTACAACATGGCCAACTTCTCACATTGGGTCCTATTGTTTGTAGCAACTAGTTAAGCCGGTCGGTTCCGGGTAGGTTTACGCTACAAACTCAACCCAACCTCGAGTTGGTCACACTTGTCTTTTCTAAGTGTCATGTCCATCATGTTTCCAAAACATGTTACAAATTTTCAAGCAATTGGGTAGACCTAACTTAATAGGTAAATTCCCAATGGATAGACCTAACTTAATAGGTAAATTCCCAAGCTTATGTTTTTATGTCTTTTAAGTTTACCCAACCCCAAACGCAATCCCATCGCTTACATATCGCTATAGCGCATAAAGGATAGAAAGAGGGTACTTGGCATAATCATGACATAAAGGTGTTGAAGCCACAAGTTCAACATGGTGGCATATGAAATGTACATGTGTTCATATACTTGCATATTACATTTTTAGGCCTCAAAAGAATGCATAAAACCAAACTTAGCATATTGGTGATACATGGTGATGAATGGCATGTAGAGATGGCCATAAGTTCGCATTTAGCCTCACATGCAAGTTATCATAAGAGATATGATAACTTACATGTTGCCAAAATGCAACCTTTAGCATAAAGCTTGGAGCTTTAAGCTCATAAACCCAAGATAAGCTTGCATAACATGATAACTTGAACAAAAGGATCAACCCAAACTTGCATAACATAACTTGCATATCATATGACAAACTTGCATAACATAACTTGCATATCAAACTTGCATAACATAACTTGCATATCAAACTTGCATAACATAACTTGCATATCAAACTTGCATATCATAACATGATAAACTTGCATATCATAACATGGCAAACTTTGCATATAAACTTGCATATCATAACTTGATAAACTTGCATATCACAACATTTAACTTTAGAGTTTAAGTATGAAAGTAGAATAGGGCTTACAATACTTATGAAGGCACAAAAGATATGACAAAGCCCTTATGCAATCAAATAGACCCAAAATGCAAGCTCTAACATAAAAACCCTTGAGCCAAAATGATCAAAACTATTTCTTTATGATGCAAATATAGAAACTTGACTTGAATGCAAGCTAATGACACTCATACAAGCTTGAAAACACTTGTATGCATGGAAAATCTCATAGAAATTTATTTAGGAATTGTATGAAGAGAGTGGAGGCAATGAGAGGATTGATTTTGCCATAGTTTAGTTGTAGGGTTGATTAATGATGATTTAGGCTAGGTTTAGGGGTCCTTTTATAGAAGTTTAGGTTAGTTTAGGCCATAGGATTAACCCTAGTTTAGATCTAAACCATCAAAAATCGTCATAGGCCAGCAGAACAGACCAGAGAACCAAAACAGGTGCACCAAGCCAGCCAGGGTCAAGCCAGAAAGCTGTGCAGGTTTCTGGCTCGACACGGGCGCACTTCCCAAGTGCGCCAGTGTATTTTTGTACTGGCGCACTTCACAAGTGCGCCAGTGCATTCTGGCTTGATTTTCGGTTTTTCTGCCTAACTTCGTTCGTCCATATCTTCTTCATACGGACTCCGATTTTCGAAAACTCGGACTCTATTTCGCGTATTTTTCCGAGACGAACGCAATGGCATAGCCCGTTTCCCTTGATTCAGATTTATAAATTAAATTCTGCCTTGATTTACGTTATAACAGGTTATTGAAAATACGGGTTGTTACATGAAATGTACATATGTTCATATACTTGCATATTGCATTATTAGGCTTCAAAAGTATGCATAAAACCAAACTTAGCATATAAGTGATACATGGTGATAAATGACATGTAGAAGCTGCTAGAAGTTCGCATTTAGCCTCACATGCAAGTTATCATAAAGGATATGATAACTTCCATGTTGCCAAAATGCAACCTTTAATATAAAGCTTGAAGCTTTAGGCTCACAAACTCAAGTTTAACTTGCATAACATGATAACATGAGTATAATGATCAACCCAAACTTGCATAACATAGCAACATGTGTCATACATAATGACTAAACCAACTTGCATAACATAATGATCAACCAAACTTGCATATCATAATGGTCAACCCAAACTTGCATCATTCATTTTAACTTTATAGTTCAAAAAGAAAGTAGAAAAGGGCTTACAATGCTATGAAGACACAAATGAATATTTATTATAAAGATTGAGACGAAGCCCTTATGCAATCACCAAAAAACCCAAATATGAAAGCTCCAAATGAAAAACCCTTGAGCCAAATCAATAAAAACCCTTGCTTTGTAATAGAAATGTTGCAACTTGACTTGAATGCAAACTAAGAACACTCATACAAGCTTGAAAACACTTGTATGAACTCAAAATCTCTCATATAAATAAACTTAGAAATTTTAGCATGAGAGTGGAGGCCATGAGAGGAACCAATTTGGCATAGTTTAGTTGTAGGGTTGAATAATGGTGATTTAGGCTAGGCTTAGGGGTCCTTTTATAGAAGATTAGGATAGTATTAGCCATAGGATTAACCCTAGATTCAATCCGAGCCATCAAATCCCGTCATTAGCCACCAGACCTGACCCAAACTCAAAGTAGGCGCACCAGGCCACTTGGCCACCCGGGGGTAGGGGTCGACCCCTGGGTCGACATGGGTGTCGACCCATGGGTCGACATGGGTATCGACCCATTGGGGGGGGGCGACACAGGTGTCGACCCCTGTGTCGACCCTGCCTGGGCGGGAAAAATCCCGCCTATCTATTTTGGTTTGAATTCGAATCTGAATCCGAATTTGAACTGTTTTCGGGCCTTGAAATTCTGAAAACTTCGTCGGGCTTTTTCTTGGTCATACGGACTCCGATTTACAAAATTTCGTACTCTATTTCGCGTATTTTTCCGAGACAAACGCAATGGTACAACCCATTTCCCTTGATTCAGATTTTATCATTTAATTCTGCCTCGATTTATGTTATAACATGTTATTCAAAATACGGGTTGTTACAGGTGTTAAAACCGATTTCTACTTCTCTATATAAATCCAGACTTATATTTTAATTTGCCTAGTGAAAAATATTTTACTTAATTTATAAATATCGTTTATAAATTAATCTGCTTAATTTATCTGTTAAAACAGTTTTCTGTTTAAAATCTACTTTAAATCCATCTTCTCGTAGTTCTTTAATATCTCACCAATTTCCCTTTATTAATTCTATTTATTTCCCAAATAATTCCTTTTATAATTCCATTTATTTCCCAAATAATTCCTTTTATAATTCCATTTATTTCCCAAATAATTCCTTTTATAATTCCTATTCATTTCCCAAATATTTTATTTTCAATATACACTTTGAAAATTCCCTTTTTACATTCCAGTATTTCTTATGGTATTCAAAATACCCAATAACAAGACCAATGTCATCATAATCAATCACAGATTATATATTACATCATATTATATAAAAAAAAACAGAAATATGAATATTGAGGAATCCAGTTGGATCCCTCCACCTGTTTCCTTGCATCCACAGATGTTAAACAATATAAATAACATCAGTTTCATTTCAATATGAAATGTTCTGATAAACAGAATCAATATTTGATTAATGATTTATATACATAACTATATTTATATTTTCAGCCAATTAATTAACAATTCCTCCAAACAATCAACACACAGCAATCAACCATCATTTATCAATTCTAAAAATACATTATAAAAATATAAACTGAGCAGAATTAGTGAGATTTACTCACATTGGGCGTTCATTATTAAACAACGAATAACAGTCAATTGATCTGATCAGTCATTTAATTTCGCCATAAATTGATACGAGCTCCAAATCACTCCAAATTAGTTCCATGGTATAGCTCTCGTCCATACGATCCCAACGGATCCGACCGTTCGTAATACTGATAACGTATGAACGATATATCTCAATAATAAGTTTAAATACATAGTTGAATTAAAATAATTTCTATTTAATTTAAATTGTTGGGCTTCACCTTTTACTCTTGGCCCATTTAGACAAATACCCCAACCACATCTAATAATCTTTGTCTTCCTCCCGAGCTTCAAAATTCCGTTCCTCCTTAAATTCAACTGCCATTTCCGTGCGTTCGATCCCATACTCTTCCATCATGTCTCCATAAAACTTTAAACCGATTTCAACATTTTATTCCTCGTCCAAAATCCTACCACATCATCCCGTCAACCTCCAACTCTCCTCAATCTTCACCGCCGTGGTTTCCAGGTTTCATGCAAGGACCGTACACAGACATCAACATCAATTCCCATGCAAACACCTCAGTTTTTCCCAAATGATTCCATTCGATGTATTAAATCCAAATCTAACACTTAAAACACAAATCAATGCTTTCATTCCCCGTTAGTTCGAACCCTAGTCGCGTTGTCTATAAAACAGCAAACAATTACTTTATCGAACTCAACATGAACTATATAGAACTGAAGAGAAACATGCTGGGATCAATATATTTGCATCTCAGATTTTTCGGTGGAGTTGTTTGGAATTTTTAAAACTCAGGATATTGGTTTTCCTGAAGCAAAGAGTGGCGGCCATAATGTATTGACCACTGGAAAAATTTTCTAGGTTAGAAAGAGTGATAAGTGTATTTGTAGGATATATTAGCTTGTGTTATAAGCTTCATTTATTTATTTTTATATTAATTTATATCCGATTATTAGCTTAATTTGTCACTTAAAAATTCCTGAGGCCACATACGATACCCAATTTTAAAGAAAATTGACATACGGTTATGTTTCGATATTACGGACCCAACGAAACTTGTTTCGTCAAATTTCGAGTCTGTTTGCTCACACATCATATTTTTTAAGTCAAATTATTAACTTTTTTTCACATTAAAATTCTGCACGGCCACATACCGACTCCAAAAATCACGAAAATTGAAATCTAACAATAATTTAATATTCCGGATCCAACAAAATTAGTTTCGTCAAAAACAGAGGCCGTTTGCAAAAATGGCTATTTGCTAAGTCTTTAAATAAACAATTTAAATAATAATATATTTAAAACAATTTAATTTAATATTAATAAATTAACATTATCGTATATATTCACATAGAATATTATCTACCTGCAAAATAAATATATCTGGAATTATAACTCGATATTTCAAAATTCCAGATTGAATTGATATTCAATTTATATATAAAAAATGCATTTATAATATAAATAAATCGTTATAATATATAAACAATTCCATAGCGACTATTTGAAAATTTGATTTGGACATAAATCAAAATCTACGCGATGAAATCTCGATTTTTCTCTTCCATTTGAAAAATATCGTTAAACAGATCTGAACGTTTCTTGTTTCACAGAAATCCTACTTAAAACGGATTTTGTATATTCAATTGAAGTTCAAAACTCCATATTATGAACTACCGCGCCATTACGAGCTCGATTTAAATTATATTATAATTATACATTCAAACTTCGTTTAAATAATAAATTTGTTATTATAATTAAATTCTAAACTGAATTAAATCAGTCTAATGTTTCAATTCACACAATATTGCGAATTCTACAATTTCCGACTATTTCGAAAATTAAATATATTATTCTATTACTTTTATTAATTAAATATTAAATATTATTTAATTAAACAACCATTTAAATATCTAAATCACTATTTAAATAATTAAATAAATAAATTATTATACCATAAAAATACGGGACGTTACACTCAAGTCCCATCACACAATGCAATGCAAACCGGAAGACAGAGTTTTACCTTATAATAGCCAAACATGCTTAATAGAGAAAAACATGCTTGATATGAGAAAATCATTTGATATTATTTTTAGTTTCTAAGCATTGAAAACAATTTTGAAAATAAATATATCAATCTTAGACGGCATAATACCCCATCCTATTATGTCATCGTATAGGTTTACAACTAAAAACCCAAAGCTCGTATTGGAAATTTGATTCCATCAATGACCAAGGAAAAGGATCTTCTTTATCCGATTCAGAACCATATCTAGCAAGATGTCTAGGATTCATATGGGTTTCCACCTTGGAGCGGTAGAGCCAATCTACCAATTCCCGTTGAGTTCAGGTTTCTCCTGAACTAACGTTCACTAGTCGTATTTGAACGTCGTCCTGGTCGTATTTGACCATCATTTGAGACGTCTCGATTTCAACGTCCACATAAGTAAAATTGCCTAGGTTCCATACCATGGCATCACTTTTTGCTAGAAGGGAACGTATGTCCTTTTTCTGGCATCCATCATCCTGTTTTCGGCTCATTCCGGGGTGTGAGGCTCGCGAGTCAACATACCACTAAGCCCTGCTTTTCAACAAAAGCTTTGATCTGTTTGCTAGCAGCACTTGGCATGCCACATTGTCAATTCACACATATGGTTGGTTTATATTAATAATAAACTTTGAGTTCATACATCTCAAAAAAGGGTGTTAAGCTAAGAGAATAAATTCTCTGCCACTACATATATATCATCGATAACAACTAATTGGTTATGTTATGAAATATAACATCAAAAATAACCATTACCAGTTTGTTCTAGGTCTGAACGAAACTGAAGGCACCTTATTCCTCGTCCAATTAAGGAGAGAGGTCCTTGCATATCCAAGTAATCAACAAGTACTTCCGGACCACTGCCACTTTAACCTCTTCAAGGGAGCTACCCATATCCAGGGCATCAGCAAGCAGTCCATTCGATGTGAAGATTCCCGGTCTTCCACCGTCTTCACGACTTCAATTTATTGTATAATATTCAAAATGGGTTGAACTTGGTCTTTTCGAATAATTAGCGTCAAAAAAATTATTATCGGATTATCAATCCGCCAATTAAGTCTCCTTTAATTGGTATCATCTTATAAAAATTAAAATCTTGTTCTTAAACTTTGTTAAGTTATCTGGCTTCCAAAAATCATCTTTTAACCTTATAAAAGGTTTAATTAAGGATCAGATTCAATTTATAAATTTAAAATCCTTATTTCGAAACATTACCCAAAACTTGTTATAAACGCCTTTATAAAAAATAGCCAAATTCCAGTTATCGAGTTTTATCATTCAAAACCATATATAATTGGTTTAAACCTTTTTCAAATCATTTATAATAATTTATAACGATTTTTCCCTATTTTTATTTATATAAAATAGCTCATATTCACAACTTTCAATTACAGGCCATCATAGGTTCTAACGCTGTTTTTATTCAAATTGGATTTGAATATTTCTCAAAATCTAACCGTTAGATTTCAAAACTCTTCTTATCATTTGAAAACCCTTTTCATTACGAACCTAATGGTTCTAGTTTTGGGAAAATCCGATGGTTGGATCTCCTGGTACAACCGTTTAAAGTTACAGATCGAAGTTCGCGAACTACCGCTGCGGTACGAGTTCTATTCTAACCATAATTCGACGTATAACATAAAATACATCGAATAACTTTAAAAACATTTTATTTCTTATATAAAATAATTTTCAAAATAAATTCTTTAATATTCTCAACTTCAAAATCAATTATTTCAATATTAAAGTATTATAATATTAATATTTAAATCATTAAAATAATATTATTTTTCAAACTTCACTATTTTTAATCTAAATTTTCCTAGCATTCATTATAAAAATAAATAAGGATGTTTTGTAAAGGATTCCCTTTTAAAACTCATCTTAGATATCCTAACCGAACTTCACTTTTACTGGTTACTATTCATTTAAAAATAAAACTTGAATAGGCCATAACTATATGAAAATTACTTCAAAATAATTTGTTCCAGTTACGAATATTCATCTTAATTTTATAATCTTTGTGTCCATTCAAAATTGGATATCAAATTCAAAATTTTATTTTCAGCCTATTATTATATTAATAAAATATTCAATAAAATATTTATTACAGCGTTTTATTTGATGGACACTTATTAATGGACCAACAATCACATCCATTAGTCATATACAACCAATGTATTGCATAACACTATATCAACCATCAAACAACATCCAGTTCACATATAAAGTGGAATACACCATCTAAGCCTTAACCATTACGCTTATATGGTTTGTTCATCAACATATTAACCACAATATCAATCAATGGGCTATATATCAATAAATTATCATTTCAATACCCAAGTAAGGGTCAAATCAATGTCCAATAACCGATAATTGATAAATTACTTTCTCATGACCATTTAAGGTTCAAACAGTTTCTAAGTCAACACTATTAGTTCTTAATTGTCACATACCCACGCAACTACACACATAACAATTAAAAATGATATTTTTATCTTGCTAACCATCATTAAACATCATAATAAACTTGTATTATTAACCAACAATCATCACATAACTCAGACTAATTAACTAACTATAGTTAATTATAAACTAGCCCTTTACAAGTTTCGGTTTCTCACCGTGGGTTCCACTCCATCAAACTTTCAAGCGAATGGATTGCAGACACTCTCGTATGACTCCGGTAGTGTTTTAGTGTTTATAAAGATTTCCAAAATCTAACTGGATAGATTTTTGAGGCGATGGGATTTTTAAACTTGACAGAAGAACAAATGGTCAAGGATCTGGGTGTACGGGAAAACGGGACAGGGAATAGGGGTCCACATTTTAGACTGGGTAGGGGATGTCGAAGGTGGTTGGGCCTAGGGTTGAGGTGTACGGGGGTAGGAGGAGGGCGATTTTGGGTTTAATTTTGGGTTTATTTGCAAATTAGGGATTTTTGGAGGGTTTTTAGGAGCTTGGAAGGAGGAGGAGGTCATGACAAGGGGAGCTGGTGGGGACTGGCACAGGTGGGGAGGAGGGTGGAGAGGGGGAGGACGTTCTCAGGTGAGGGAGGAGGAGGTGGGGGCCATGGTTACATGGTAGGAAGGAGGAAGATGTTTAAGGCGAAACATGTGTAAAAAGTGAAAAAAAAGAAGGAAAAAGAAGATGTTTTATAGGAATTGAAAGGCCATGGATCGATGAGGTGGAAGGAGGATATTAAAGGGGAGAAATGTGACGACCCCATTTCCCGTACAGACGGAGACAAGGGTAATCTTTGGAATATAACACAGAAACAGATAATAGCAGAACATAATTAAATAAATACACTTGATAATGAACAAATAGTACACTGGATAAATATAATCATCAGAGTTACACAGTATACAGGATCATACTTAGTACAAATACAGTTCAACTATACATAGATGTCTACAGCGGAAACAAACATAATATGTACAACAGGAGCTGAACAACATAAAAAGAGATAAATAATAGAATCCATCTTCAGCTCCAGCTATCCGGATAAAGCCTGCTAAACCTGAATACAAGGCTGCCCGTGTAGAAAAAGGGGCACCCGAGTTTGAAAGTGAAACAAACTACGAGTCAGTCATGGGACTGGTACGAGAAATCTACTCAACACGTTTATACTATGGCTAATCACAGGACCACGCCACTTTCGTGGAACAGGTTTACTCCATTGGATTGCCAGTGCTCTAAAACAAATCATTCTTTTAAACATCGCAATGCTTTTTATAAAAATGAAGCCATTATAAGACTCAGTTCCCATCACACAATGCAACGCAAACCAGAGGATAGAGTTTTACCTTATAATGGCCAAAATATGCTTGATACGAATAAAATGAAAGCATTTGATATTATTACTAGTGTTTATATGTTTCAAAAACAATTTCCATCATAACTATCAATCCTAGACGGCATGGGTACCATATATCATGTCGCCATATATATATATATATACAATCAAAACCGCACGATGTCGTATTTGGAAATTGGATTTCCGTCTTGAACCAAGGCAAAAGATAGTCCTTACCAACTTCGAGACTCTCTAGCCCGAGCCTCAGGGTCAGAGCGCATCGACCCTTGGAGCGATAGGGCCGGTCCACCGATGTGGATTAAAATTCCTGAACACTGCGTTTCCCCGCCCTTTGGGGCGTAAATGAGCCAACGAATGACTCCATCGGACCCGGATCGTCCGATATAACCGAGGCGCCTCGCAACAGTAACAACCACATAAGTCAAACTCGTCAGGGCGTGTAAAACCATTGACGCCGCTTCTAACTAGAAAGAAACGCATGTCCTCCCTGAGGTCCTTCCTCCCGTTTCTGGTTCATACCGGGTGTGAGGTTCGCGAATTCACGTTATACACAAAGCTACGCCACACAGGCGATGCTTTGATCATCAACACAAGACTTTGCTTTTCAACAGAAGCCCTGATCCTTTGCCACTTAGGCATGCCACACTAGAAATTCATGCCATGCGACTGATGTCCATCGATATAAAACCTTTGAGCTCGTGCGTTTCAGAGAAGATCGTTAAGCAAAAGAATAAATTCTCCGCCGCCAAACAGATGTATATTTAACAAAGATCAATCAACACAGAATAAAATCCAATGTCAGACACACAGTCCATTTACAAGTCCGTTCTGGGTCCGAACGAAACCGGAGGCACTATATACCTCGCAAACCCATCGATCACCACGTACGTCTGGACGATCACCACTCATTATCCATATTTCGGGATGCCTCCCAATCAGGACCTCGGTTACCATCCAAACGAGGTGAAGATCTTCGGTCTTCGACCATCGTCTTCATCTTCGATTTCTTATCGTCAATTCACTTATTCAGAATGGGATAAACCCGGTCTTTCTGAGAAACTCGTGTATATAATAAACAAGTGCAACACTAACATACACATGCATTGTAACACCCCGTAATTTGAACATAAAAATTCACAAATTAAAGTATACTTAATTAAGTGAAATGGGTTGCGCAGAGAAATATATATATATATTGATATATATATATATATAATTGAAAATTTAATAAATAAATATGCAAAAATGTTCAAAACAGCGAATTGGGAGAGGGGAATAACCGAACCGGCCGATTTTTGAGGTCGACCCAAGCCCGTTGGGTCGACTAGGGATTAATCCAGGGTGTTTGGCTGTCAACCCGTGGGCCGATTCGCTCGAATGCAGATTTTGCATTTGAATGGTTCTCATGGTTCAGCTTTAATCTAAAGGCCCTAAATGGTTCCTACATGTGACTTCTTCCCAGGACATGCTTTAAAGGCTAGGATTGGTTCTAGGGTTTATCCTATGGCTAAAACTATCCTAGTCTTCTATAAAAAGACCCCTAACCCTCTCCTAAAACCCTCATAAATTGATCCTACAACTAAACTATGCCAAAATGATTCCTCATCATGGCCTCCACTTCAACCCATGGCCTCCATCTTCTTCTTCATGATAGCTTAAGTGTTCTAAGCTAGTTTCAAAGTAAAGGAGCCTCTTTTCTTCATTCATGAGAGATTCTATGATCATTTGAGTGATTTCATGTTTGTATGAGAGTTCATAAGTTGCATTCTAGCCAAAGTTGCAACCTTTTCTTGACCAAAAAGCAAGGATCTTGCATGAGAGCTCATAAGCTTCATTCAAAGCCAAAGTTGAAACCTTTTGTCTTCAAAGCAAGGATTTTTATTGATATTTGCTCAAGGGTTTCATTTGGAGCTTGTTCTTTTGGGGTTTTTGGGTGATAGCATGAATGGCTTCGTCTCAATCTTTGTTTTGTATGTTGATTTGTGCCTTCATAGCATTGTAAGCCCCCTCCTACTCTTAGATATTAACTATAAAGTTAAATGAATGTTGCAAGTTTGGGTTTGATCATTAAGTATGATACATGCTATCATGTTATGCAAGTCTATAAAGTCATTACCTTGATCTGGTGGGTTAAAAGCTATAACCTTTATGTTGAAATGTTGCATTATGCAACATGAGAACCCTCATAACATTTAGGTTAACTTGCACATGAAGTCATAACCCTTATGTGATGTTATATGCGAGTTACTTGTCATCATTTCATGTCATCTATGACCATGTATCACCTATTTGCCAAGTTTGAATGTTATGCATGTTTTTGAGGCTTGACAATGTAACATGCAAGTTTGTGAGCACATTTATGCCTCATTTCCACCATGTTTAACTTGTGGCCTTATACCCTTTTTGTCATGCCTTTGCCAAGTTCCTTCTTTAAATCCATTATGCGTTGTTGTGAATGTATATGCGAGTTTAAAAGCGTTGGGGTTAGGTTATGGGGAAACTTTAATGACATGAAACATGATTTGGGTAAGTTGGTATAAACGTGACAACATGTAACTTTGGCTATGAGCATGGGACTTGGAAACTTGACACGTATGGGTTGTAAGTGTAACAAGACACTAGACCAAACATGAAAATGGCCAACTCGAGGTTGGGTTGAGTTTGTAGCATAAATCTACCCGGACCCGCCCAGCTTAACTAGTGGCTACAAACAATAGGATCCAATGTGAGAAGTTGGTCATGTCGCGCTTAAGACCCGAGGTTAGACTAGGTTGTGGTGTAAATCTACCCGGACCCGCCCGGCTTAACTAGTAACCACAACAAAGTCTAATGTGAGAGGTTGAGAGTGCATTAATTAAATTGATGCAACATGATAAGGTTAAGTAAATTTGACTAATGACACTTAACCGATATGACACAAATGGGTAGGTTAAGTGGGATCGGGCTTGATTTCTTAATGACACTTAACCATACAAGACAGTTAGGGGATGGGGTTAAGTAATTTACGCTTAACTAATCTAAACACGGTAATTAGATGGGGTTAAGTAACTAAGACTTAACTAATCTAAACACGGTAATTAGATGGGGTTAAGTAATCTATACTTAACTAATCTAAACACGGGAATTCGATGGGGTTAAGTTAAACACTTAACCAATCTAAACTTGGTTATTCAATGGGGTTATGTAACCAATACTTAACCAATTTAACATGATAATTTAATGGGGTTAAGTAACTTATACCTAACCAATTATACGTGATGATTTGATGAGGTTAAGTAACCTATACTTAACCAATCTAATAGGTGGACCTGATAAGGGTTAAGTCACAAGAACTTTTAAGATTAGGCTTAACCATTGTAATACGATTAGTGGATGGGGTTAAGCTAACCCATACTTAACCAATCCGACTCGATAATCTGATGGGATTAAGATAATCCATGCTTAATCAATCTAACATGAAAATCTGATAGGGTTAAGGCAAATAAATACTTAACCAATTTGACTTGATAGGGTTAAGTCATGAGCTTCTTGGTACACTTAACCAACTTGTATGGCTAAGCCTTGAACTTGAGTACTTAGCCAATCTTGACATGATTTGTAGGCGGGTCAAGTCACGAACTTGGATAACAACACTTAACCCATTTGACAAAACCCTAGCTCAAAGGACTAGGTTGGAAATCGTAGTTAACAAGGATAGCGGAAAGAGGGGCTAAGTCGTAAACCTTAGTTAAGGGTAACTAAGTAATAATTCTTAGCTAAGGACATGGGACTAGTTCATAAAGAGATGAGTAACCTGGTACGGTAGGTCATCGCTTAGTATACGAGTAGGAGCAAGTTATCTGACTAGGATAAAAGCTCCAGCGAACTGGGTGACGAAGTGAAAGCTTCGGGGAACGTGAGGGTACTCTTGGTATCCCTCTGTGAGGTGGCGAGTGGTCCATGAAACCCGGCCTCACAGGGGTTAAGGTCTGCGGTAGAAGTGCCAAGAGTATGCCTTGGTTGCTATGCGAGCGACCTAAAGACTGGGATGGATTAGCGTGGAGTCGACGATACTTGATTTTGCCCCGGGATAGCATGTCGCCGACTACCTACCATCTTTAGTCAATCGTGTACGTACGGAAAGGCAGGGAACTCCCATAAAACCATATACTAGCTATCAAGTTATGGGTGAGGTTGGCTATCTGGAAGTGGGCATCGATGGGCCTTAGTGTAGTTCTCATACAGGATTTTTCTTGGATTGCCTTTCAGTAGTTGAGGGAGGGGTCACGTGGGACCATAGCCACGGGTACAAAAACAGACCTTGATATCTGCATCAGCAGACGACTTAAAGCTCCCGACCGAGTCCCGTATTTCTTGATTTTCCCTGGCACGGAACTCGGATGGCACATTGAGGAACATATGCATCTAGACATGGAAAACGATTCACGATACATACGTGGGATAAAGGGCGCGGTTGACGGGTGGCATAATCCCTAGTGGCCCTAGGTGGCTGAACCCAAACCGAGACACGGAAACGTTCATTAGGTAGCATAATCCCTAGTGGTCCTAGGTGGCATAAATCCTAAGTGGACACGCGATAGTTCATGGTAAGAAAACATAACTAGATCAAGGGTAGCAGTCCAAAATAACTTCAAGGATAAGACGTTTACATGGGAAAGCCCGTATGGCCTACGGCAAAGGACTAAACTTATACATGGAAAGAAACATACGAGTTGGGAAATCCTACATATGCTATATATTAGGTTGACATGGACCATTACGTGGCGTTGGGCAAGGGACATTCATAGTTAACACATGACGCGGGTTGGGATACTAGTACGAGAGGTGCAGAGCAAATATACATGGTATATACCTTAGGATGTTATACATGATAAATACCTTGGGATAGTATACTTGATAGAAACCTGACAATGTGGTACCTTGATTTATCTTGACACCGTAGTTTATCATGACACACTCGTTTATTTTGGTACCGTAGTTCATCCTGTTATTTTGGTTTAGCTTATCTATCTTGCCATCATACTTATGTTCATCTCAGTTCCTCATGCCAGTTAACTTTACTAGTTTACATACTGATAGTAGATAGGGCTTACCAGTCTTTATGACTGACCCCGTTTTGTTTTGCCTCTTGTCTTCCGTTTCCCCCCAGGTTACAGGGAGGAAATGCTATTGTTAGTTTGGACTTCTTCTGTTTGAAGGTCATCACGCATGGCTTGGACTTCTCTTGGCTATGGCTACTTTACTGTTTTACTTGGGGAATAATTTATGAAATGGTTTTATGCTTCTTTATTATTGCAAGACAGGTTTTGATGTATTTTGATGTAAAAGGCTTTTAAACCTTATTTTATAAGGTAATGAAATTTGTTTTACTTCCGCTGTTTTTTATATATATGTTCTGTCTTGTAATATTTCTGTACATGGTTACCAATAATACCCCTCTAAAGCTAGTGCATTCCTTTGCGAGTGACCCTAGCGGAGGTGGGGTGTTACATCTGGTATCAGAGCAGAAGGTTACCAGACTGGGCAAAAGTTTTTAAAAACCTTCTGAAAACTATTTGAGAAACCGTTTACAAAGAAGCATTTTTCAAGAAAAGTTTTTAAAGGCTATTCCCCAAAAGCCATTAGCACTATCCTTTGTTCCCTTGTTCGAATCTCTTTTCCCTTTCTTTCCTCCATCTGGAGTCACAGTAGTTTTAACTGCGACTAATCCTTGTCTAGCTACGTAAGTGTTTTCCCGTGCGATGGAGGAAGTTCTCGAGAGACCGGTTACCGAAGTTATAAGAAGGGATAATAAGAACAAGGATAAAGGACGCGAGCTTAAGGATAAGCAACTGTTGCTATGGCTTAGTCCATCAAGGAGGACAAGGTCAAGATCATCGGAGAGGGCAATTGTACGCTCCCATTTCTAGGGTACCTAAAAGAAATGGTACCGTTTCTGGTAAAGGTTTAGTCGTTCTTTTCTATCATCCCGTCCAGACTTTGTCTTGACCATCGTATCATTTAAGTCTGCTTGGATAGTTGAGTCTCTGCACCTTAGTACTAGCATGGTAGAGGATCCCAGTTTTTGTCCCAAAATCTGGTTGGAGAGTCGGTCCATTTATTCATGACTTGTTGGATTTGAGAACGTCTATGCCAAGTGTTGAGATTAGAAGCAATACTTCTATTGTTGAGCTATGGATGGATTCTAGGGGTAAAGTGGTTATCCAGTAAGGGATACCATTCTCGGTTCTGAAAAGAGGGCAGTCAGACTCTTGGCTTGCTTTGGTAATACCTTCGAAGTCTCGTGTAACCTTTTAGGTTCTGTCATGGTTAGTTACCTAGAATCTCTTGATGCATTTATCGTAAATCTCTGATCCAATCGAGTAACGTCCACCAATAAGACGGATGGTTCATTCCGCTTAAGCATGGGTTATAGGAATCACCCTAGTAAGTGCACGTGGTAACATAAATTGGCATTGGTAAACGAGATCCAGAATTCACTAGTGAATTTTGGAGAGCTTGCATGAGTACGTAGAAATGGTTGAGCCAAGTATACTAGGGAAAGAATAAATGAAAGTGGAACGAGAGGCGACAGTGAAAAGAGTTCTGACTCATACCTTGGAAATAGGAATCAAGGAGCTACGAAACCATGAAGTCAAAGGCGGTCAAGGCACAATGGAATTAAGTTCGTGGAAATGCGGCTCAGACGCGCGCATCATGTCTCTTTTTAAGAGTGTATCTTTGATCCTTGGTTCACCTGTAGAGCTTACTTGCATGCTATCGCTTGGTGGATATCCTCTCGGTCCTATTTCTGTTACAAACCCCGTAAGGAGTTTGTCTTGTTTATCTCCTCGATCTTATCTTGGGAACCTTAGATAGAACTCTATGGATGTAAACATGTATTTGAAACATGTTATGATTGATATGGTTGCAAATGGTTGCAAGTGGTTGCTCGTGGATGCGCGAATACACATTAGATACTAGATTGACGCGGTCACGTTTCATGTTGCATATGCACGAGTATTTATACTTGTTTATGGATGAAATTGAATGTGTTATCATGCAGATGTTGCATATGAAAGAATGTTTGTGCACGCATATAGTACTTATATGACTAGGACTATTCGCATACATGTTGGACTCATGGCACTAAACATATTTTGCATTAGAAAGATTATTCAGGCCTGATCATTAGCATTAGCTAAGGAGCATATACACACACGTTGTGCATATGATCATATGGCATTAGAAATCGTCTAAGGACAATGATGCCAGTGTTTGATGGTTTGAGTAGATGGTTGTTTGGTTGGTAGGATACGTTCTTCTTGACTTAGAGATTTCGGGGACGAAATCCTTTAAGGAGGGGAGAATGTAACACCCCGTAATTTGAACATAAAAATTCACAAATTAAAGTATACTTAATTAAGTGAAATGGGTTGCGCAGAGAAATATATATATATATTGATATATATATATATTGATATATATATATATAAAATTGAAAATTTAATAAATAAATATGCAAAAATTTTCAAAACAGCGAATTGGGAGAGGGGAATAACCGAACCGGCCAATTTTTGAGGTCGACCCGAGCCTGCTGGGTCGACTAGGGGTTAATCCAGGGTGTTTGGCTGTCAACCCGTGGGCCAATTCGCTCGAATGCAGATTTTGCATTTGAATGGTTCTCATGGTTCAGCTTTAATCTAAAGGCCCTAAATGGTTCCTACATGTGACTTCTTCCCCAAGACATGCTTTAAAGGCTAGGATTGGTTCTAGGGTTTATCCTATGGCTAAAACTATCCTAGTCTTCTATAAAAAGACCCCTAACCCTCTCCTAAAACCCTCATAAATTGATCCTACAACTAAACTATGCCAAAATGATTCCTCTTCATGGCCTCCACTTCAACCCATGGCCTCCATCTTCTTCTTCATGATAGCTTAAGTGTTCTAAGCTAGTTTCAAAGTAAAGGAGCCTCTTTTCTTCATTCATGAGAGATTCTGTGATCATTTGAGTGATTTCATGTTTGTATGAGAGTTCATAAGTTGCATTCTAGCCAAAGTTGCAACCTTTTCTTGACCAAAAAGCAAGGATCTTGCATGAGAGCTCATAAGCTTCATTCAAAGCCAAAGTTGAAACCTTTCGTCTTCAAAGCAAGGATTTTTATTGATATTTGCTCAAGGGTTTCATTTGGAGCTTGTTCTTTTGGGGTTTTTGGGTGATAGCATGAATGGCTTCGTCTTAATCTTTGTTTTATATGTTGATTTGTGCCTTCATAGCATTGTAAGCCCCCTCCTACTCTTAGATATTAACTATAAAGTTAAATGAATGTTGCAAGTTTGGGTTTGATCATTAAGTATGATACATGCTATCATGTTATGCAAGTCTATAAATTCATTACCTTGATCTTGTGGGTTAAAAGCTATAACCTTTATGTTGAAATGTTGCATTATGCAACATGAGAACCCTCATAACCTTTAGGTTAACTTGCATATGAAGTCATAACCCTTATGTGATGTTATATGCGAGTTACTTGTCATCATTTCATGACATCTATGACCATGTATCACCTATTTGCCAAGTTTGAATGTTATGCATGTTTTTGAGGCTTGACAATGTAACATGCAAGTTTGTGAGCACATTTATGCCTCATTTCCACCATGTTTAACTTGTGGCCTTATACCCTTTTTGTCATGCCTTTGCCAAGTTCCTTCTTTAAATCCATTATGCGTTGTTGTGAATGTATATGCGAGTTTAAAAGCGTTGGGGTTAGGTTATGGGGAAACTTTAATGACATGAAACATGATTTGGGTAAGTTGGTATAAACGTGACAACATGTAACTTTGGCTATGAGCATGGGACTTGGAAACTTGACACGTATGGGTTGTAAGTGTAACAAGACACTAGACCAAACATGAAAATGGCCAACTCGAGGTTGGGTTAAGTTTGTAGCATAAATCTACCCGGACCCGCCCAGCTTAACTAGTGGCTACAAACAATAGGATCCAATGTGAGAAGTTGGTCATGTCGCGCTTAAAACCCGAGGTTAGACTAGGTTGTGGTGTAAATCTACCCGGACCCGCCCGGCTTAACTAGTAACCACAACAAAGTCTAATGTGAGAGGTTGAGAGTGCATTAATTAAATTGATGCCACATGATAAGGTTAAGTAAATTTGACTAATGACACTTAACCGATATGACACAAATGGGTAGGTTAAGTGGGACCGGGCTTGATTTCTTAATGACACTTAACCATACAAGACAGTTAGGGGATGGGGTTAAGTAATTTACGCTTAACTAATCTAAACACGGTAATTAGATGGGGTTAAGTAACTAAGACTTAACTAATCTAAACACGGTAATTAGATGGGGTTAAGTAACTAAGACTTAAGTAATCTAAACACGGTAATTAGATGGGGTTAAGTAATCTATACTTAACTAATCTAAACACGGGAATTCGATGGGGTTAAGTTAAACACTTAACCAATCTAAACTTGGTTATTCAATGGGGTTAAGTAACCAATACTTAACCAATTTAACATGATAATTTAATGGGGTTAAGTAACTTATACCTAACCAATTATACGTGATGATTTGATGAGGTTAAGTAACCTATACTTAACCAATCTAATAGGTGGACCTGATAAGGGTTAAGTCACAAGACCTTTTAAGATTAGGCTTAACCATTGTAATACGATTAGTGGATGGGGTTAAGCTAACCCATACTTAACCAATCCGACTCGATAATCTGATGGGATTAAGATAATCCATGCTTAATCAATCTAACATGAAAATCTGATAGGGTTAAGGCAAATAAATACTTACCCAATTTGACTTGATAGGGTTAAGTCATGAGCTTCTTGGTACACTTAACCAACTTGTATGGCTAAGCCTTGAACTTGAGTACTTAGCCAATCTTGACATGATTTGTAGGCGGGTCAAGTCACGAACTTGGATAACAACACTTAACCCATTTGACAAAACCCTAGCTCAAAGGACTAGGTTGGAAATCGTAGTTAACAAGGATAGCGGAAAGAGGGGCTAAGTGGTAAACCTTAGTTAAGGGTAACTAAGTAATAATTCTTAGCTAAGGACATGGGACTAGTTCATAAAGAGATGAGTAACCTGGTACGGTAGGTCATCGCTTAGTATATGAGGAAGAGCAAGTTATCTGACTAGGATAAAAGCTCCAGCGAACTGGGTGACGAAGTGAAAGCTTCGGGGAACATGAGGGTACTCTCGGTATCCCTCTGTGAGGTGGCGAGTGGTCCATGAAACCCGGCCTCACAGGGGTTAAGGTCTGCGGTAGAAGAGCCAAGAGTATGCCTTGGTTGCTATGCGAGCGACCTAAAGACTGGGATGGATTAGCGTGGAGTCGACGATACTTGATTTTGCCCCGGGATAGCATGTCGCCGACTACCTACCATCTTTAGTCAATCGTGTACGTACGGAAAGGCAGGGAACTCCCATAAGACCATATACTAGCTATCAAGTTATGGGTGAGGTTGGCTATCTGGAAGTGGGCATCGATGGGCCTTAGTGTAGTTCTCATACAGGATTTTTCTTGGATTGCCTTTCAGTAGTTGAGGGAGGGGTCACGTGGGACCATAGCCACGGGTACAAAAACAGACCTTGATATCTGCATCAGCAGACGACTTAAAGCTCCCGACCGAGTCCCGTATTTCTTGATTTGCCCTGGCACGGAACTCGGATGGCACATTGAGGAACATGTGCATCTAGACATGGAAAACGATTCACGATACATACGTGGGATAAAGGGCGCGGTTGACGGGTGGAATAATCCCTAGTGGCCCTAGGTGGCTGAACCCAAACCGAGACACGGAAACGTTCATTAGGTAGCATAATCCCTAGTGGTCCTAGGTGGCATAAATTCTAAGTGGACACGCGATAGTTCATGGTAAGAAAACATAACTAGATCAAGGGTATCAGTCCAAAATAACTTCAAGGATAAGACGTTTACATGGGAAAGCCCGTATGGCCTACGGCAAAGGACTAAACTTATACATGGAAAGAAACATACGAGTTTGGAAAACCTACATATGCTATATATTAGGTTGACATGGACCATTACGTGGCGTTGGGCAAGGGACATTCATAGTTAACACATGACGCGGGTTGGGATACTAGTACGAGAGGTGCAGAGCAAATATACATGGTATATACCTTAGGATGTTATACATGATAAATACCTTGGAATAGTATACTTGATAGAAACCTGACGATGTGGTACCTTGATTTATCTTGACACCGTAGTTTATCATGACACACTCGTTTATTTTGGTACCGTAGTTCATCCTGTTATTTTGGTTTAGCTTATCTATCTTGCCATCATACTTATGTTCATCTCAGTTCCTCATGCCAGTTAACTTTACTAGTTTATATACTGATAGTAGATAGGGCTTACCAGTCTTTATGACTGACCCCGTTTTGTTTCGCCTCTTGTCTTCCGTTTCCCCCCAGGTTACAGGGAGGAAATGCTATTGTTAGTTTGGACTTCTTCTATTTGAAGGTCATCACGCATGGCTTGGACTTCTCTTGGCTATGGCTACTTTATTGTTTTACTTGGGGAATAATTTATGAAATGGTTTTATGCTTCTTTATTATTGCAAGACAGGTTTTGATGTATTTTGATGTAAAAGGCTTTTAGACCTTATTTTATAAGGTAATGAAATTTGTTTTACTTCCGCTGTTTTATATATATATATGTTCTGTCTTGTAATATTTCTGTACATGGTTACCAATAATACCCCTCTAAAGCTAGTGCATTCCTTTGCGAGTGACCCTAGCGGAGGTGGGGTGTTACATGCATCATTTCAATTCATTAGTCACTAACCGTCAATCAGTAAGAGAGCGATTTCCCAAATATTAACCCCGAAGGCCGAAACTAACATCAGATCAATACCCAAGAAACCATTCGACTTAGCCAACCTTCAGTTAATTTCTAAATTTCACATCCATATCGTTTATAATATTTTATAACGATTTATCGCTATTTTTATTTATTTTAAAATAGCCAATTTATTCAAAACGACGCTTCGGGCCATAACGCGGCCGTGGCGATGTTTTTCTTCAGATTTGATTTACACATATTTGAGAATCTAACCGTTGGATCTTCACAAAATTTACTTCATTAGAAATATCTTTTCAAAACGAATCATACGGTTCCAGTTTCGGGAAAATCCGACGGTCGGATCTCCCGGTATAATCGTTTGAAGTTTCAATTTCAAAATACGAACTACAGCGTCGTTATTCGATTAAATATAATTATATATATATATATAAATATAATCGATTCTGGCGTTGTTTTTCTTCAGATTTGAATTAAACATTCCAGACAATCCAACGGTTGGATTTTTACAAAGTTGGTGCCGTTGGAAAGATTTTTCCAAAGCGAACCCAACGGTTGCGATTTCAGGAAAATCCGATGGTCGGATCTTCCGGTATAATCATTTGAAATCACGGTTTCAAAATATGAACTGCAGCGTCGTTATTCGATATATTTTTAATTCTATTTATATATATATATATCGATTCTTCGATTTCAAAACTATATGAATTTCATACTTTTGATAAAAATGATATTTTTATCTAACTGTCTTCTATTTCAACACTTCACTATATTTAACAATTCATGTATATAATAAAAATGTTATTTTTATTGTAAAACAATTCATTTCAAAACCTATTATTTTATATAGTTCATATAGGTAATAAAAATAGGATTTTTATTATAAAACAATTTATTTCAAAACAAGGTTATTTTATACATTTCATATTGATGTTGAAAATGGGATTTTTATATTTAAAACACGAATACCATTCAACACATGAATTTCTATCCAACGAATGAATATCGACTCAACACATGAAGGTTTTCTATTCAACGAATAAATATAGTTTCAACAAATGAAAATAATTCAAACACATGAATATTATTCAAAATTTCGGTAGCATAACAGCAGGGTAGTTAAAACCGGGACTGTCCCTAGTACGGCTCCTCGCTCTAACTTAAAACCTCGCGGTTTTTGACAATGGGGAATCATGCATCTAGTTCGCACGCGGGCGGCATGTATATTTATTTCATTTCCACAAATAATCCTATGTGGTTTCAACCAAATATTTTTCAACCACAAACGGGTATTTTTCAACCACAATCAATCAATATCAACCACAAATAATTCTAGTCAACCATTCACTATCAATCAATTTTCACATTAATCACAACCAGTAAATATTGTCCATGGTTTGTGGACGAGGGGCGTATATATATATATATTTATATATATATATATATATATATATATATATATATATAGTATTTCACTTCTATTTCAACACATATATAATTTTTACAATGCATATATAACTTATACATCGAACGTACAACTTATACAACGCTTATACATGAGGTGTACAACGCTTATATAACTCATACAACAATTATATAATTTATACATCGTCGTTTTCCATATCGTTTATAAGTTAGAAATCTCACATTGGGTTCCACTCCACCAAAAATAGTAGAAGGCTCAGAAAAATACGCGGTCTCTTCTAAAATGTAGAAGACGTCCACATGAGTCCACTGTCTCTTGTTTCACTGAATTTCGACAAGAAACGAAAAAGATATGATTTTTCAAAGTTTGCAACGGTTTAAAGGTGTTAAAACTGTTGAAAATAAACCAAAGCCGTACCTTCAATAAAACGTTCAAAACTAGGTTTGCAATTTTCGATCAAACCGTGAATCGATGGGAGGATCGGCGGTGCAGTGACGAAGAGGGGGGAGGCGCGCGCCTGCGCGTGGTGGTGGGGGCCCACTCGGTGGTGCCAGGCGGTCAGGGCGGCGGTCTGAAGTCGCCAACTTTGGCGAGGTGATTCTCCCAAAATACTGCACGATAAATTCTCCAGCTGGTATGGATTTGAAGAGCTCAGGAAGATCTACAAAAAGCTTAACTGGAGCATTGGCTATTATTGCGTGGAGGAGGAGAAAACGAGGAGAGAAGGTGGCGATCCTCTTCCGTCGTGCGTCTGGGCTAAATGTCGGGGAAAGAGAGAACGCGTGGACCAATAGTTTTTTTTGTAATTTTTAAAATCTCCAAAATACCCCTTTCACCCACGAACCCCAATCCAAACCCAACGACTGTCGTCCCTAGCATTTTACCCCCATTCCGAACACAATGGGATATGTTTTGAAGGCCCATTCGACTGTTTCAGTCAGTTTCCATTCAAATTAAAATATATAACATTCAATATTCGATTTGAACGTACATTTCAATTTGCCAGGGCCACAAACTAATTCGAAAAATTCCAGAAAAATAAATCTGGCTATGTTTTGACGATACGGTCCCAACAAAACTAGTTTCGTCGAATTCTGAGATCGTTTGCAAAAAGGCCCATTTCTGGTCGATCCAATTTAACTATAATTGACCAAAACACATTTTCCTTTGCCACACTCACATATTAGCTTCAAAAATTATGAAATTTGAAACCTAGCAATTACTTCACATCCCGGATCCAACAAAAGTGGTTTCGTCGAATTCCGAGGTCGTATGCAAAATGGCCAATTTCACGGGCTATATAAATTCCATAGCGGCCTTTCTGAAAATTCATTTGGCCATAACTTTTGCTTTCCGCTATGAAACTTTGATATTTCAGATTCGTTAGAAAGGTATTCACTAACATGTTTAAATATTTTTGGTTTCACTCAAATCCGTTTTGTTTTGCACCCGGTACAGTCCGACAAAGTTTGAATTCAATTTTTGAAACTACAGCGCCATTTCAGGCCTTGTTTATAATTAGAATTAATTATATTCGTTTTCAAATGTCGATTCAAACTTAATTTCCATCGCTATTATTTAAAATATTTATTTAAAATATTTAAAATATTTAAAATCCATTATTTTAGCCAATTTAAATTTTTTAAATTGGTACAGATTTTCCGGGTCGTTACAATCTCCCCCACTTAAAACTTTTCGTCCCCGAAAAGGAACAAAGTCGAAAGTGGTTTGATTAACCTATTCTACGTTTAATCTGGCTTCTATTCTCCAACTTTTCAGTTTTTGAGAATTTTCAAATTCTTCAAAAATTTGGCTAACACTCGGAATTTTCGAAAAATTTCGCCATAACCTCCTTTGTACGGGGAGAGGTTTGGAAATTTATTGGGCCGTATTAGGTACCCAATAAATCCTAATAAGCATACACATATTTATAGTGATATATTCTGGTGTTTACAGGGGAGCGTATATTGATAATAACTCCAGAGAATAAATTCTCGTCACCTTGTCAAAGCTTGAGGGAGTGTGTATTTTAAATGCTCCAGAGGATAAATCCTCGTCACCTCGTCCCGTGTGGGAAATAAATAGTCCATGTGCCGTATCTAATAACCAGAGAGACGTGATTATTGTCAACTCCAGACCCGTGTGGGGTTTTATTAATCTGGCAATTTTATCGTTACAATTTAAATAGTCCATATCAGTCATCAATTCAACCTGTAAAATATAGTCATCGCCATACAAGCCTCTCGCTCGTATGGTAAATCTTCCACCTCGTCACACAAGCTCCAAATGCTTATGTGGTATATGATGAAGTATGCCTATCTTCAGAAGTATGCCATGTAATGTAGTTCAAAATTAATTGTTACTATCCTATGGCGATATTTATTATTTCACACAGAAAAACCAGCACTCCGCATCCAATGGCATTCACAGGAGTTGATATGATAATATTTCGCATCCAACTCATTAAGGTTTACCTATTCGTCGGGCACGCAAATAAACTTTACTCAACAGCTAATCCATTTACCTGTTCAAACATATATAATGCACATATATATATTTCTATCTATTTTCTACTCAGTTCAACGTGTGATTTAAATGAATAAATTCTACCATTATTCTATTATTGATTGAATTAACTATTGTTTCAATAATTCAATTAATCAAATTTACTATCACACAACACAAACAACAATCAAATTGTTTTTAACTTTTCAAAATCATACAAATCAATTTCTATATTCTTTTAAAATCATTCAGACTATAGAATTAAAAGTGCACATCCATGGAAAGAAAATAACAACAGAATAGAGAACTAATTGGTAATGCAAAGTATGGTAAATGTACCTTGCACCGGAGTCAATCAGAGATATCCACTCGGCATCTAGGATAGGCTTTCTGAATGCTCTCCTCAGTTTCCCAAGTACAATCTCGCGGATCTCCACTCCATTGCACTTTGACTAAGTGAACCTTCTTGTTCCTCAGTTCTTTAGTTTCTTTGCCGATAATCTTGAGCGGCTCTCTTCTCACAGCTAATTCAGGGGTAATTTCAATATCGTGTTGCGCTGCTTCTTCCACGATCAAGTCTGGATCATGAACGTGCTTTCGAAGTTGAGATATGTGAAATACATCATGCACTCCCTATTCTCTTGAAACTCCCCATCACTTCTAAACCTTTTCTTCTTTTGCTTTCGATTGGCTCTATATCCCTCTTTTCTTTGTTTCTTTAAAGATCTGCAACTCATCGACAAATGTCCTTTCTTATTGCAGTTACAGCAAATAGCAGTTGTTACTGGTTCTTTCCCAGATTTAGCCTTTTTTCTCTTGGCACTGGGCTTCTCACTGACCTCAGACCTCGTACTGGCTTCAGGAATATCATTTTCCGACTCTTCTTTGTCACTAGAACAGACTTCTTCTTCGTCGCGCAACAATCCTTTCTTATGGAGATCTTCATACTGATAAGCCATGTATATCATTTCTGAAAAAGGAAGCTTCACATTCCTCATTACACTATTCTGATATCTCCTTTTCAGGCCATGAATAAATCTCAGATTCTTCCTCTTTGGATCTTGAATCAGATGAGGAGCAAAGTGAGCAAGTTCGTTGAATTTCTTATGATATTCTGGGATGGTCATATCACCTTGTATCAGATAAGAAAATTCATCACATAATCGCTCCATCGCTTCAGGAGGAGTAAATCTTTCTAGGAAAATCTCTTTGAATCTGTCCCAGGTGATACCACCTTCTGGATTATCTTTGATGATTGTTTCCCACCAGATCAAAGCTTCTTCTTTGAGCGCCCAAGAGGCTACTAATCTTTTCTGATCATCTCTCAACTAGATACGCTCAAATATTCTTTCTGCAGAGCTCACCCAAGCTTGAGTTTGAATAATAGATTCATTGCCCGAGAACTGTGCTCCATTCAGATTTCGATATCTCTTTAATAGAGCCTCTAGATCGGGTTCTGCATTTCTCCTGTTTCTGACACTCATATTTCTAGTACTTCTGCAAATGGCAGATCAAGTGTCAGGTCACAGAAAAGATATTTTAAAATATAGAAACACATACTTCAAATGTAAATGTGTTTATCGAGGTGTAATTCCATTCTGCTTTACTCATACTAGGATATTGCTGATCCTATCTGTATAGAGTTACCCGTCCTAGAACACTACTGGTTCTATTTCTGACGAGTTCGTTAATATGTTATATTCCAGAACTAAGTTTAACCAAAGCTCTGATACCACGTTGTGACGACCCCATTTCCCGTACAGACGGAGACAAGGGTAATCTTTGGAATATAACACAGAAACAGATAATAGCAGAACAGAATTAAATAAATACACCTGATAATGAACAAATAGTACACTGGATAAATATAATCATCAGAGTTACACAGTATACTGGACATACTTAGTACAGATACAGTTCAACTATACATAGATGTCTACAGCGGAAACAAACATAATATGTACAACAGGAGCTGAACAACATAAAAAGAGATAAATAATAGAATCCATCTTCAGCTCTAGCTATCCGGATAAAGCCTGTTAAACCTGAATACAAGGCTGCCCGTGTAGAAAAAGGGGCACCCGAGTTTGAAAGTGAATCAAACTACGAGTCAGTCATGGAACTGGTATGAGAAATCTACTCAACACATTTATACTATGGCTAATCACAGGACCACGCCACTTTCGTGGAACGGGTTTACTCCATTGGATTGCCACTGCTCTAAAACAAATCATTCTTTTAAACATCGCAATGCTTTTTATAAAAATGAAGCCATTATAAGACTCAGTTCCCATCACACAATGCAACACAAACCGGAGGATAGAGTTTTACCTTATAATGGCCAAAATATGCTTGATACGAATAAAACGAAAGCATTTGATATTATTACTAGTGTTTATATGTTTCAAAAACAATTTCCATCATAACTATCAATCCTAGACGGCATGGGTACCATATATCATGTCGCCATATATATATATATATACAATCAAAACCGCACGATGTCGTATTTGGAAATTGGATTTCCGTCTTGAACCAAGGCAAAAGATAGTCCTTACCGACTTCGAGACTCTCTAGCCCGAGCCTCAGGGTCAGAGCGCATCGACCCTTGGAGCGACAGGGCCGGTCCACCGATGTGGATTAAAATTCCTGAACACTGCGTTTCCCCGCCCTTTGGGGCGTAAATGAGCCAACGAATGACTCCATCGGACCCGGATCGTCCGATATAACCGAGGCGCCTCGCAACAGTAACAACCACATAAGTCAAACTCGTCAGGGCGTGTAAAACCACTGATGCCACTTCTAACTAGAAAGAAACGCATGTCCTCCCTGAGGTCCTTCCTCCCATTTCTCGTCATACCAGGTGAGAGGTTCGCGAATTCACGTTATACACAAAGCTACGCCACACAGGCGGTGCTTTGATCATAACCACAAGACTTTGCTTTTCAACAGAAGCCCTGATCCTTTGCCACTTAGGCATGCCACACTAGCAATTCATGCCATGCGACTGATGTCCATCGATATACAACCTCTGAGCTCGTGCATTTCAGAGAAGGGCGTTAAGCAAAAGAATAAATTCTCCGTCGCCAAACAAATGTATATTTAACAGAGATCAATCAACACAGAATAAAATCCAATGTCAGACACACAGTCCATTTACAAGTCCGTTCTGGGTCCGAACGAAACCGGAGGCACTATATACCTCGCAAACCCATCGATCACCACGTACGTCTGGACGATCACCACTCATTATCCATATTTCGGGATGCCTCCCAATCAGGACCTCGATTACCATCAAAACGAGGTGAAGATCTCTGGTCTTCGACCATCGTCTTCATCTTCGATTTCTTATCGTCGATTCAGTTATTCAGAATGGGATAAACCCGGTCTTTCTGAGCAACTCGTGTATATAATAAACAAGTGCAACACTAACATACACACGCATCATTTCAATTCATTAGTCACTAACCGTCAATCAGTAAGAGAGCGATTTCCCAAATATTAACCCCGAAGGCCGAAACCAACATCAGATCAATACCCAAGAAACCATTCGACTTAGCCAACCTTCGGTTAATTTCTAAATTTCACATCCATATCGTTTATAATATTTTATAACGATTTATCGCTATTTTTATTTATTTTAAAATAGCCAATTTATTCAAAACGACGCTTCGGGCCATAACGCGGCCGTGGCGCTGTTTTTCTTCAGATTTGATTTACACATATTTGAAAATCTAACCGTTGGATCTTCACAAAATTTACTTCATTAGAAAGATCTTTTCAAAACGAATCCTACGGTTCCATTTTCGGGAAAATCCGACGGTCGGATCTCCTGGTATAATCGTTTGAAGTTTTGATTTCAAAATACGAACTGCAGCGTCGTTATTCGATTAAATATAATTATATTTATATATATATATATAAATATAATCGATTCTGGCGCTGTTTTTCTTTAGATTTGAATTAAACATTCCAGACAATCCAACCGTTGGATTTTTACAAAGTTGGTGCCGTTGGAAAGATTTTCCAAAGCGAACCCAACGGTTGCGATTTCAGGAAAATCCGATGGTCGGATCTTCCGGTATAATCGTTTGAAATCATGGTTTCAAAATACGAACTGCAGCGTCGTTATTCGATATATTTTAATTCTATTTATATATATATATATATATCGATTCTTCGATTTCAAAACTATATGAATTTCATACTTTTGATAAAAATGATATTTTTATCTAACTGTCTTCTATTTCAACACTTCACTATATTCAACAATTCATGTATATAATAAAAATGTGATTTTTATTGTAAAACAATTCATTTCAAAACCTATTATTTTATATAGTTCATATAGGTAATAAAAATAGGATTTTTATTATAAAACAATTTATTTCAAAGCAAGGTTATTTTTTACATTTCATATTGATTTTAAAAATGGGATTTTTATATTTAAAACACGAATACCATTCAACACATGAATTTCTATCCAACGAATGAATATCGACTCAACACATGAAGGTTTTCTATTCAACGAATAAATATAGTTTCAGCAAATGAAAATAATTCAAACACATGAATATTATTCAAAATTTCGGTAGCATAACGGCAGGGTAGTTAAAACCGGGACCGTCCCTAGTACGGCTCCTCGCTCTACCTTAAAACCTCGCGGTTTTTGACAATGGGGAATCATGCATCTAGTTCGCACGCAGGCGGCATGTATATTTATTTCATTTCCACAAACTAATCCTATGTGGTTTCAACCAAATATTTTTCAACCACAAACGGGTATTTTTCAACCACAATTAATCAATATCAACCACAAACAATTCCAATCAACCATTCACTATCAATCAATTTTCACACCAATCACAACCAGTAAATATCGTCCATGGTTTGTGGACGAGGGGTGTATATATATATATATTTATATATAGCATTTCACTTCTATTTCAACACATATATAATTTTTACAACGCATATATAACTTATACATCGAACGTACAACTTATACAACGCTTATATAAATCATACATTGATTATATAATTTATACATCGTCGTTTTCCATATAGTTTATAAATTAGAAATCTCACATTGGGTTCCACTCCACCAAAAATAGCAGAAGGCTCAGAAAAATACGCGGTCTCTTCTAAAATGTAGAAGACGTCCACACGAGTCCACTGTCTCTTGTTTCACTGAATTTCGACAAGAAACGAAAAAGATATGATTTTTCAAAGTTTGCAATGGTTTAAAGGTGTTAAAACTGTTGAAAATAAACCAAAGCCGTACCTTCAATAAAACGTTCAAAACTAGGTTTGCAATTTTTGATCAAATCGTGAATCGATGGGAGGATCGGCCGGTGCAGCGACGAAGAGGAGGGAGGCGCGCGCCTGCGCGCGGTGGTGGGGGCCCACTCGGTGGTGCCAGGCGGTCGGGGCGGCGGTCTGAAGTCGCCAACTTTGGAGAGGTGATTCTCCCAAAATACTGCACGATAAATTCTCCAGCTGGTAAGGATTTGAAGAGCTCAGGAAGATCTACAAAAAGCTTAACTAGAGCATTGGCTATTATTGCGTGGAGGAGGAGAAAACGAGGAGAGAAGGTGGCGATCCTCTTCCGTCGTGCGTCTAGGCTAAATGTCGGGGAGAGAGAGAACGCGTGGACCAACAGTTTTTTTTATATATAATTTTTAAAATCTCCAAAATACCCATTTCACCCACAAACCCCAATCCAAACCCAACGACTGTCGTCCCTAGCATTTTACCCCCATTCCGAGCACAATGGGATATGTTTCGAAGGCCCATTAGACTGTTTCAGTCAGTTTCCATTCAAATTAAAATATATAACATTCAATATTCGATTTGAACGTACATTTCAATTTGCCAGGGCCACAAACTAATTCAAAAAATTCCAGAAAAATAAATCTGGCTATGTTTTGACAATACGGTCCCAACAAAACTAGTTTCGTCGAATTCTGAGATCGTTTGCAAAAAGGCCCATTTCTGGTCGATCCAATTTAACTGTAATTGACCAAAACACATTTTCCTTTGTCACGCTCACATATTAGCTTCAAAAATTATGAAATTTGAAACCTAGCAATAACTTCACATCCAGGATCCAACAAAAGTGGTTTCGTCGAATTCCGAGGTCGTATGCAAAATGGCCAATTTCACGGGCTATATAAATTCCATAGCGACCTTTCTGAAAATTCATTTGGCCATAACTTTTTCTTTTCGCTATGAAACTTCGATTTTTCAGATTCGATTGAAAGGTATTGACTAACAGATTTAAATATTTTTGGTTTCACTTAAATCCGTTTTGTTTTGCACCCGGTACAGTCCGACAAAGTTTGAATTCAATTTTTGAAACTACAGCGCCATTTCAGGCCTTGTTTATAATTAGAATTAATTATATTCGTTTTCAAATCTCGATTCAAACTTACTTTCCATCTCTATTATTTAAAATATTTATTTTAAATATTTAAAATCCATTATTTTAGACAATTTAAAATTTTTTAATTGGTTCAGATTTTCCGGGTCGTTACAAGAAAAAACAAGTAAGAAGTTTAGATGCAACACACCTCAACATGTGCTTTTTTTCCATTAAGGCTTATGTAAAGTTATGAACGTGTTTCAGTTTTATCCCATATTTATCGCTCGTGTGATCAAATGGTAAATCCGTTTGACACAAAATTTTGAACCCTAAAATAATTTGTAATTCCGAATTTAATGAAATAGGTCTCGTCTATTTGGGAGTTCGTTTGACCATTCATTTTATTTTTATTTTGCGTTTTTACTTAATTTTGACGGGTTGACCCCGGTACGCATTTATTTTTCGTACGCTCACATATTAACTCCAAAAATTATGAAATTTGAAACCTTACCATTTTTCGATGTTTAGAATCCAATAAAATTGGTTTCTTTAAATTCCGAGATCGTTTGAAAAATGTTTCTTTTTAAGCCATGGAAATAATATTAAATTATCGAATTTTTTAAATTGGCTATAAATCCTTGTAAAATTCATTAAAAATAAATTTTAAATTGGTTCCAAAATTCCAGGTCATTACAAAATATGTTTAAAGAAATTATACTTATAGAGATGAGTGGATAAGTAATTTTAAGAATTGGGTTGGTAGATTAAATTTTTTGTAACCACTAAGTTGAAGAGAGTAATAAGTTTGGCTAGTAGATAAATGATGAAGAAATGTAAAAATTTCAAATGGATAAATGATAAGATGAAAAAGTTATGTTCCAAGAAACGAAAATTTGGAGAAGTATAATTTGTTTAGAGAGAATGAAATTTGTAAGACAACTTTGAGTCTAAACCCCACATGTGTATATATGTTTTTAGAAATAGAAATTTTAATGGGTTGATATATTTTGATATGAATTCCGTATTTTTGGAAATTTCATAAAATATATACTTCAAATGAGATTTTGGGAACTTTATGAATAACAAGTCGTCTCACTAAGATTTTTCAAATGAAATTTTAAAAAAAATCATGAGTTTAGAAAAGATATATATAAAAAGTTTAAAAAAGAAGTTCTTATGGTGTTGGACGGTATAAGTGGAAAAAATGGAAGAATACAAGGCAGTAAAGGTAAAAACTTGGAATTCCATTATGGATATGGTAAAAGGTTACTTAACTTGGCGGGTAGAGTATGCTCTAAAATTTTGAAACCAAGTTGTGACAATGAATTTACTATGTTGAACTAGATTTGTGTGGATTCAAAATGGGTAAAGAGAAAAACTAAGCAAATGGAAGACTTTGGCGACAAGTAGATCATCTCAAAGGATTTCTTTTTAAAGTATTTATAATAAACGGGTAAGATCAAAGCTCTTTACTGGATTTAGTTAAAGTGACTCATCAGTAATAAGAGAGGCTATTCAGATTTTGAAGTTTGCATAACTTGTAGTTTAGCAACTTGGGTGTATTCGA
The DNA here is from genome assembly GCA_030737875.1 of Allium sativum. Taxonomy (NCBI): domain Eukaryota; kingdom Viridiplantae; phylum Streptophyta; class Magnoliopsida; order Asparagales; family Amaryllidaceae; genus Allium; species Allium sativum. Next base: position 73,216,982 of record CM060927.1, on the reverse strand, counting down.
AGAATTCAAGTATCCTACCTATGTTCTTTTGACAAACGTTTCCTTTTGATATTTTATCATTACCCTTTTCCTTTGATTAGGGTCTTTCTTTTAAATATCCTTAGGAATAGTAGATCTTAGGATCAATCCTTGGATGGTAGAATTGGTTGTAAACATGTCATGTATTATGTATGCAAGTGGTTGCAAGTATTTGCAAGTGGTTGAAAGTATTTGCAAGTGGACGCATATACGCGCACTAGACACTTTTGGGGATTAGAAAATAGGACACTTACATATGCATATAGATGTGTGTGCATTTCATTTTATTTCCATGGTTGTAATAAATGGACGTTATCATATAGTCATTGCATATGAATGATGTTTGAAGCACACATGTAGGACTGACTGTTACCATTAGGATTTTTGCATACATTTGGATACATGACACTAGCATAATTACATAAAAAGGAGGTCAACTAAATTAGTAGACCACCCAATTTTTTACATTAGTCAGGATCGTATGCACTATATCATTGCATAGTTGCATTAATTGCATTAGTAAATTAAGGACAATGGATGATATTTGAGTAGTTGGTTGTAGATAAATTGGATGAAAATACTTATGTCATTCTTATGACTTTGGAGATTTCAGGAACGAAATCCTATAAGGAATGAAGAAAATAATAACCCAAAATTTAAGAATAATTAGTTTACAGATTTTAATATTTAAAAGTTAATGTTATGAAAATATAACGTTATAAGTCAATAAATAAAATTAACGGAAATGGTCATAGTAGCATTATAATGGAATAAATAAAGATTTACGTTGTAGATATAATATTAGGACCTGACAAAGATTATTAAATTACAAATATTAACGCATGCATTTAAATTTGGAAAGTAACGCTCATAATAAAACAGTAAATAAGAACTAATTTTTAGTAGGAAATAAACTACATGTCAAATTTATAACGAATGCGTATATCTTTCCAGGACAATCAGTTTGATATATAATTTTAGTATAAACTACATGTAAAAATTTTGTAGGAAATAAACTACATGTCCAAGAAACGCACATAAAATCAATCATTTTCCATGTTCTAATTTTGTAAACAATAGCTGTGTTAGGCGTTGTGGCAGTGCATACATTTCCTAGATTAAAGGTCCTGAGTTCGATTCTCACCAATGACATTTTTAAAAGTTTAAGAAGACCAATAAAAAAATGCATGTTCTAAGTTGGAAGTATGTATGTATGTACATAAATAAATAAAAGAATATAAGATCAAAACATACATATAAGAAAAGATTACATATTTTTGTATGTATGCGTATACACACACACACACATGTATGTGTATGTGCATGTATATTTATATACATATGTGTGTGTGTGTACATATAAAATTTTGAGGTACATGTTGTTTCATATTGTAAGTCATTAATTTCATACAATGTGAATTAATCGAATGCTATATGGATTGATTTCACATTAATTAACATGTTTTTCAAATCCTATATATATAAAACATACATATACATAACTTAACTGTGCATTGACTATATGAGTTATGATGAAATACCAAATAACGTCCAAATTTTGTATTTAATGTTTCTACTTTTTAGACATTTATGGATGGTTTCTGTTTTATTAAATATATATATATATATATATATATATTGTAAGGCATATTCTTGTAATTGATTAGTATGAATTTGAATTACCCTAAATATGTATATATATGTTGAATTCTTTAAGTTTATATATCATGGAAGATTAATTATGCACGTTCAAAATAAATTGGGTGTTGATTGACGCATATGTCAATCAATATGGTTTAGCAGATATTTATTTCCTAGAATAATTAGTGACATTGATTTTATATTTTTTTGCTGACTTGGCACAACTCTATTAGCCTATTTTCAAATCTTAGCTGACGGCAAACTCTAATTAGTCCAATGGCATGGCTGGCCGAAGTTTAATCCATAAATCTGATGACCATGGGTCCTAAGCTTAAAATATAAATAGACCTCCAACCCCTTCTCATTCTTTACAACACAAATCTCTTCCCCATCTAGGCAAGTCTTCTATTTTGGAGACAGGCCAAAGGCTACTTTTCTTTGGAGATAGACTGCCTTGAATATAAATTTAAGAGGAATTGAGATTATAAATAAAAATATTTTCTCTTTTATATCAATATTTTGGAGGTGGGTTCTGCTGGCGCCACGAGGTAAGCTTTTCTGTAGTTAGATTTTTGGTATTTTGAAGAAAATAGGCATTAAAATAGTTGAGGAGTTCTGCAATTTTTGTTTATAGTTCTATTTGCAATTCTTATAGTTTTGTTCATTTTTCCGTAAGTCATAGTTTTTTTAAATATTCTTTCAGTAAGTTCTGTAGTTTGTATATCTTTCTTTCTTATAGTTATTATTTAGTTAATAATTAAAATACTATAATAAAAATCCCTATCTTCTTCCCCCTTTCTGCGTTGATTTGCAATTTTGTATTAATTTTTTGTTATGCCCAAAGCATGCCTAGTTTTTGCATATTGGCATATGTGTACGACAAATTTAGACTACTGATTTATGCGCCTAACTTTATGCGACTTACAATAATCCTTTATTTTGTGCGCGTTGTATATGACTGATTTAGGCGATTGATTTGTGCATCAAATTTTCTACGACTGATTATAATCCATTATTTTGCACGTGTTGGAAAATATGATTCAATCATAATTATATAGAAGTGGATTTGATAATTTGGGGCTAAATTGATATATATTGTAAAACTGTAACGAAAAGGGAATTTAGATTGAAAATAGGAAAACTTAATAAGATTTGCAAGATGACTATGGCATAGGTTATGACAGAAAATGTATTGTAACATATTTGCATAAACATGATAGATTGTACATGCAAAAAGAATCATAAAAACAAATATGGTTTAGATGCAAATATAATTATAACATAGGGTTGTAAATAAATGGACAATTAGGCTTAATGAAATTAAACTTGAAATGATGTTAAGTTTATAAGTTTTAATATATAGTTATTCTATGGTGGCCTTGTGATTAGGCATTCTACGTAATTCTATGTTTTCTTTGTGATCAGGCAAATATATGATGGCCTTATGATTAGGCAATTCCATGGTGGCCTTGTATTAGGCATTCTATGGTTATTATATGGATATGGTCCTATGATTGATAAACAAACAAATTGGCTTATTGTAAAATTGAACTAATGTTAAGTTAAAAGCCTAATTCTATATAATAACTATGGGGTGTCCTAATCAAAGAAGATTTGGGCTAAGTAGGTTGTTTGTTGGGGGTCCATACCAATCAACATACCTTTTTTATCACATACGGTCTCGTACTAGGAGGCAAGGGCATGCATTACGTTGAGCTAGGTAGTAAGGAGGTCCAAATATAGGTGGGTACGGGTGCGTTCTGACAGTGCATGCATTGAACCGATTAGGAAAATAAGATACTGTGACATTTGTGGTAATGCTATGTCTTTTTTGCTGATGGGTCGAGCCTGATAAACCCAAGACTATAGTGGGCATAGGTTATCACTCTATGGTTTAGTAGCAGATCAATGGGTAGTATTAGGAAATTCATCACAATTATATCATTTTCTAAAATTATGAGAGTGCAAACAATCAAATAACTAATTCAATAAAATAAGCAATCAAATAAAATGGTAATTGACCAAATCTTTAATCTTCGTACATCATTTGTTACTACCTAAATCGACATTGAAGAAAGCCGGCAGTGAAGGGGTATTCGATAACCGAAAGCTCGCAGAAGACTCAATAGAAAGTGGGATGTAACAATGTGAAGAAAGAGAGCAGGAAAACATAACCCAAAAGACTGTATCAACCGCAACCCCTTTTTCATTCCCCCAAAAGGGAAAAGTTCGTGAAGGACTAGAAAGAGTTTAACCGACAAGACCCTACCACCATGGTAAGCCCGACATGACTCTTCCGGCAGTACCGGCTCGATGAAAGGCTCCGTGTGAAGGACCGCTCTGATCTAGAACCAAAGAAACCAAAGGCATCAAACCAAACAGATGGAGCCCAAAGGGAAATCTTCAATATTGACCCATCCAAACACCGATGCATCTAAAGACAAAAGCATCGAAGGCACTAACTCGAAAGAACACGAAGGCCACTCAGGACCAGCTTCTGGAGCACCTACTACATAAGTGCCGAAAAGGTCACATCCACAAACAAACAAAAGTAACACTAGAAGCCACTCTCCAAGAATACAGACTACCGTAAGGGCTCTACCGGAAGGCTAGCCGAAACCCAGACAGGGATACAGGCATCCCATACTAGTCTACCTAGTACCGAAACCCGTTACGGTTTCAACCCGGCAGCTATCAACATACGCCACGGGGTCGAGCCCCTCCACGTATTCACGATAAAGAGCCCACATCTACAAGTCTACATCTAGAAGCTACCCCCAAGGATTCAAGTATCGAGACCAAATGCATAAAAAGGCAGCCAAAGGCCAAGCGCCCAGGTCCAAAAACAAGGCGACCGGGAGAAACCCATACAGGTCCGATAGCCCTACGACGGAAGGGGCCCTGAGCCACTATAAATAAGACCCAAAAGGTTACATGAGGGGGGGGACCTTTTTTCTCTCACTATTGGGATCCTCGGAAGCAATTTAGAAAATAGCATCAATGGAGAATTCCACTCCAGGACTTCTATTGTATTTCCATTAAAAGCTTAATGAAAGGAGATCTTCTTATGCGAAAACAATCCTGTAAGTGCATACTTTTATTTTCCCAATTGCAATAGTCGCCATTCATTATCCATACTACAGAGAAGTCTGAGTTTGTATCCACCCACACTATCAAATGACAATCAAACCCCGATCACTGAGTCTAGATCTGATCTGGTAATCATCAGTGAATCCATGATTTAGAGCCCAAGCACTTCAATTCCTTACCAAAGTCAACCAAGGAAAAGAACCAATCCACTTGGTTTTCCCGTTGGATTTGTCCCCATTGATCCATTTCCGGTGTTGACGAAAATTATTGTTAACATTTTGGCGCTAGAAGGAGGGCTTGAACCTCTGACCTTGTGGTTAACAGCCACATATCTACCTGTGTTGTTCCGTCCCGGATCGACTAGCTTTGAAGAACCAAAATTATGAGCGGAAAACTCAGACGAAGGCCTTCAGAATCTCGAACGGCTAAGTCGAGAACCACTAGCCGTAGGCTGATGGAAGAGCAAGAGTTAAGGGAAGAGGCTTTACGAGTAACAAAGGGGAAAAGGCAGATGGAACTACATGCCTTCGAGACGGGGAATAGCGACTCCTCCCACATAGAACAAACCATGGCGTTCTCACCCATTGGGTCTACATCAGAGGACATTAGCGTCTTCCCTCACGTGAAGGATACTCTCTACAGGCAGGTTAAAGGAATAACGCTCGAACGCGAAAATAATGGACGATTTCAGCCGCTTCACCGACAAGTGGACTGAAGAGATAACAACTCGATTCCGATATGTTCCAGAAAGAAAGGACGAAAGTATCAGAACCACAACTGAAACGATTCGCAGGAGGGTTAGACCCCATCAGCGAAATGTGAAGTGTACGCCAAAGATGCCCCAGGAATGCTACCTCACTACTTCTAAAGAGAATGTTTACTTCCTAATCAAACACGAACTCAACTACTGGGTCTCCACAAAAAAGAGGCCTAAATACGAAAGAAAAACAGGAGGGCCCTACTGTCATTACCACTTGATGAATGTACACGAGACTAACCGCTGTAGAACTATTGAAGAGGCCATCGTCAGATTCGTCAGTCAAGGCCAATTACGAGAGTTTGTCAAAAAATCAGAATGAGTTTGGGGAAATCCTTAGGAAAAGGATTAATATACATATGCCAATATACGAAAAGCCCAGAAGGGGTCCAATCGCCAATGGATTAAATCCCTCATCATCACCAAATTGGCCAGGCGAGGCATCCCCCGGAGGGGGATGGTGTGTTAGTCTTTCTCCATGCCCAAACCAGAGGGGGCAGGGTTAAAGCATCAAAAGTGTAACCATCGTTTCATACCAGAAATGGTCACGACGATGTGTCTAAAATTAGCACGCCCTGCCTCTGCTCGTAGAAGAGTACGCCCTGCCTTTGCTAGAACTAAGCACGTCCTACCCCTGCTCGCAGAAGAGCACGTCCTGCCTCTGCTTATGTTCCGCGTTACCCGCAGAAGGGAATGCAAACCCCTATCATCGCCTACGATGGTCAGGATTGGGCACCCCTTGGAGGGGGTGGCATATAAGCCTCTATTAGTGCCTACGATGGCCCGTGTAGCACGTCAAAAGAGTAAACCTTAGTTCTGTGCCTACGATGACCCCGTCTAAGTTTCTAAGCCCTTATCGTTGCCTACGATTGTCAGGATAGGGCGCCTCCTAGAGGGAGGTCGGGTAAGTCCTTGGGCCCTGCTTGTGGATAAGCTAGCTAAGCGCACCGGACATACATGCCCAGAGAGTGGCCAACAAAGCACGTACATCCTCTGCTTTGACAACGAAAGCCCAAGGGGAGGCTTAATAAGCGCGTACAACCTCTGCTTCCTGAATCAAATCCGAAGAGGATGCTTGCTCTATTAATACCGGAGGAAGTTCCAGTTCTCTATACTAATACCCGAATCTGGGTCGATTTGGTGCTTCATTAGTACCGGAGGAAGTTCCGGTTCTCTATACTAATACCCGAATCTGGGTCGATTCGGCGCTTCATCAATACCGGAGGGGGTTCCGGTCTTCTATACTAACACCCGAATCGGGATCGATTCGACGCTTCACCGATGCCGGAAGGGGTTCCAGTCTTTAGTACTAATACCCGAATCTGGGTCGATTCGATGTTTCACCGATATTGGAGGGGATTCTAGTTTTCTATTCTAAATACCCGAATCTGGGTCGATTCGACGCTTCATCGATACTGGAGGGGGTTCCGTTCTTCAATACTAATACCCGAATCTGGGTCGATTCGGCGCTTCATCAATACTGGAGGGGTTCCGGTCTTCTATAGTAGCACCCAAATCTGGGTCGATCCATTGCTTTACTGGAACCAGGAGGGGTTCCGGTCCTCTGTAGTAATACCTAAATTTGGATCTATTCAGCTCTTGACAGAAGCCGGAAGGGGTTACGATCACTTAATGCCCAAATTTCGGTTGGATCGATTTCTCAACAAAATCCCAAAGAAAGATGGCGATCTCACGTATCCCAACCCGAGGGCAATCCCGCAAAAAGAAAAATCTCTACTATATGTGGAGTCACCAAGGCTACACCAAACATATGAATATAATTCCTGATTCAAACAGGAAAGGAATCGCTTGCCCGTCTCGGAAATTCCAGGGAGGGTTCAAGGTTTGCCACCAATAACGGGCTCACAAGCCCGACATGTCAAACACTTACGCAACTCTAAAAAAAAATGACATCGTATCGTAGCACTGATTCAAAGAGCAATCAGAGAGAAGATCGCAAACAGATTCAATAACATCCTATGAGAGATATTTCAAGGATAGTTGTTTCGAGAAGGAGTCACTTTATAAACATATAGCACAGGTCCACTGGAAATCGTAGTCACTTCCAGTCTAATAAAGCTTTAGCAAACTACTATAGCATCAAAAGCAAACCGACAATACTTCATGCTCGCTACAACCACATGGTCAGCAAAGTGAATGGTGATTCAAGTGCCATATGCAAAGTACAGATAAAAGTGCAATAAAGGGGGTGAAAGGCCGCAATATGACAAACAGAGGCACCGTCCCTTACTAATAAAGCAGAACACAGCGGCATCACAAAGTCACAACACAGACTAACACAAAGTTAAACGCGAGGACCGACACTCGCTTATACAAACCGATCTAAAGCATAGTTCATAAAAAAAGGGCGAGATAAGAAGACTACAGATCTTTGTTCTTCCTGGGCCTACCAACCTTCCTTTTAGCCTGAGTAGAGCAAAACGGAGGTTCACCAGCCAAGAACTTTCGGCGCTCTGGACCTGCTAACTCGATGTCCCCCTGATCAAAAGAGGCAACAACAATATCCCGGGATCAGAGAGCTTGGATTAACTTCACCTTGTCTTTCTCTATGATGGAGATGCGCTCAAGATTATCCCTGTGTAGTCTTTGGTGGTCACAGGCTAGTGTGTGCCAACCGCTCATTTGTTTCGTGGTATGATCCTTAAGCATATCCATGTGCTCCCCAAATTGGTGCATGGCGGTCTCAAATCGAGCAAGCATCTGGGACTTCGCAACGACTATCTCGCTGGAAATTGTTTTTGGTCAGATAAAGATATATCAATGTCAGAGGGTATTTCCTGCAGATCCGAACCCCTGAATCACTTGGCAAGCTTAGGATTGCACGGCCGTAGGGGATAATGGGGCCTACCAATAATTGTTTGAAGCTCCGCATGAGTAGGACTGACGAAGGGGGAATTTACGGATGGCTGGCCAATTGCTTGAACTTCGTTTATCTGAGTGTATGAATCAGAAAGTTTCTCCCGCTCACAGCACTTCTGAGATGTATCCATCCTGTAAAAATAAACTAATGAGTAATCATGAAGTTCGGGGATTTAAAGGTCGATCCCAAGATGTAAACAAGTGGGGCGGACGAAGGAAAAGCTGCGAACAATCGACCCCTCCAGCCCCAGCCACGCATGACAAGCTCATATCGTTCTTGCCACGCGAAACGGTCGCCCATACAGGACCGTTCAGAACTGACTTGGGGTTGAGTAGAAGCAACCCTACGCCAAATAAGCTTGAGAAACCATAAGAGTTGAACCAATAGTGTAATTGATAGCAACAATATCAAGCCCAAACAAGGCTACGCGACTTAAGAATTTCACCAAGCATTGTATGTGCAGATTAGTCTGCACTCCTTTTGGGCACAACAGGTGGGGCCGAACCATGTGCACTCAATCATGAGGTTAGAAGTCGTGTAAAATAAGGACTAAGAGGTTGTTTAAGGCATTTCAGCAGGAATATCATATGCACAAGTTCAAAATCAGAGAAAAGGGGATCGACAACAACACGAATCGAGTCCGATGACTGCATGGAAAATGATTCAAGGAAGCATACAGAAGAACTTTTCCCCACTAAACCGTGTGTTACCAAAACAAGGGAAGACAAGGATTTGCAAACCCATGTTCCAAAAATGAATAATATGAAAGGAAAAATGAAGCAGCTTCCATTAATACGTTTCTTCCAAAAGGTGGAAAGCAAAATTAAAAGTAAGGAGTAGGTAAATAAGGGTGAAAACCCCATTCTAGATATGAATGGCCAGGTATGCGGAGAGTCCTTCTGGAAGATACCTAAGGAAAGTTGGAAAAGCAGCAATCATAGCAACCACGCCTACTATGCCAAGATGATCCGATATGGTATTCGCAAGGTGTTAGATAAAAGCAAGGACAGATCAGACGCAAACACCTTCTTAAGACAGGAAACCTTGGGACCCTTAACCTCCTCCGTTGTAGAGATTTTAGGTGACATGATTCTGCCAGGTTACATCGTTTCATATAACAATACGATCAGTACGCGTATTTCTTACAAAAATACACATACCACGGGCATTTCCAATATTATTAAATGCCATCACACCTCGATTAACAGAGGTCAAGTAGGGGGAAACCTAAATCAGACCCAGATGAGGGGACACGAGGAAAGTCGCATCATTTTGTACCTTAACTAGCGTACGATTATGCCTAGCACGAATGACTTAAAAGACCTAAGCATGACCTTAGTTAACCATTGTGTCAATTCTAATGCACAATTAGAACTGTAGTTTATAGAAGATGTAAAAATACTCACTAGAAATCAAGCTCGAGTCTTCAAGAAAAAGGAGGATTCGAGTATTTCCTTTTGTAAGCACAATAATCTTGTTTAAAAGTTTGATTTGCAGGTGAAAGGCAGGAGCGATGAAGAAAGTTTAGGTTCAAATTCCAAGATCAATCTGGGCCGCGCAAATAAAAGTTGATCAACGCTTCTGATTGGAGAAGACCAGGAGACTCTGACATGGCACCTCTAAGAAAAGACAAAAGTTTGACTTGTAAAGTCGAAAACACCCCTTCACTAGGGGGGGGGCAAAGGTTACTACCTAAATCGACATTGAAGAAAGCCGACAGTGAAGGGGTATCGGATAACCGAAAGCTCACAGATGACTCAATAGAAAGTGGGACGTAACAATGTGAAGTCAGAGAGCAGGAAAACATAATCCAAAAGACCGTATCAACCGCAACCTTTTTTCATTCCCCCAAAAGGGAAAGGTCGTGAAGGACTAGAGAGAGTTTAACTGACAAGACCCTTCCGCCATGGTAAGCCCGACAGGACTCTTTCGGCAGTATCGACTCAATGAAAGGCTCCGTGTAAAGGACCACTCTGATCTAGTACCAAAGAAACCAAAGGCATCAAACCCAACAGACAGAGCCCAAAGGGAAATCTTCAACATTGACCCATCCAAACACCGATGCATCTAAAGACAAAAGCATTGAAGGCACTAAACCGAAAGAACACGAAGGCCACTCAGGACCAACTTCTAGAGCACCTACTACATAAGTGCCGAAAAGGTCACATCCACAAACAAAAGTAACACCGGAAGCCACTCTCCAAGAATACAGACTACCGCAAGGACCCTACCGGAAGGCTAGCCGGAACCCAGACAGGGATATAGGCAACCCGTACTAGTCTACCTAGTACCGAAACCCATTACGGTTTCAATCCGGCAGCTATCAATATACTCCATGGGGTCGAGCCCCTCCACGTATTCATGATAAAGACAAGGGCCTACATCCGAGAGCCCACATCTGCAAGTCTACATTCATAAGCTACCCCCAAGGATTCAAGTATCGAGACCAAATGCATCAAAGGTAGCCGAAGGCCAAGTACCCAGGTCCAAAAACAAGGCGACCAGCGAGAAACCCATACGGGTCCGATATCCCTACGACGGAAGGGGCCCTGAGCCACTATAAATAAGACCCAAAAGGTTACATGAGGGGGGACCTTTTTTCTCTCACTTTTGGGATCCTCAGAAGCAATTTAGAAAATAGCATCAGTGGAGGATTCCACTCCAGGACTTCTATTGTATTTCCATTAAAAGCTTAATGAAAGGAGATCTTCTTATGCGAAAACTATCATGTAAGTGTATACTTTTATTTTCCCAATTGCAATAGTCGCCATTCATTATCCATACTACAGAGAAGTCTGAGTTTGCATCCACCCACACTATCAAATGACAATCAAACCCCGATCACTGAGTCTAGATCTGATCTAGTAATCCTTAGTGAATCCATGATTTAGAGCCCAAGCACTTCAATTCCTTACCAAAGTCAACCAAGGAAAAGAACCAATCCACTTGGTTTTCCTGTAGGATTTGTCTCCGTCGACCCATTTCCAGTGTTGACGAAAATTATCATTAACATCATTCCTAGATGTTCACCTGATAGTTATGCATGTACATTTGCTAAATGACACTAGAACTATTATTCTACCTATTTTCGTTATTTATCAATCGTGCTAGCAATTATACAGCTCACCAGCCTTTATTTCTGACCTACTAAACCTCCTTTTTCTTTTCCCCAGTTGGCTTACAAGATGGATGAGATTAGTGTGTATTTCTCGGAGTACTTCTTCATAGGTACTTATCTTATCAGTAGATGTATTCTCATTTTTCGTATTTTACTTATTCATAGATTTGATTGTACTGATGGCTCACTTGAGGGGATAAAATTTTATTGTACTATGATTTTATGACTAAGATATAATTTTTCATAAGACACATGTTATGTATAAAACTTATCTTATTTGAAATAATGCTTTGTAATGACAAGTTTATTTAAGAAATAAATATTTTCACTGTTTTTATTTTATGCCTTGTGAATCTTAGTCTCTGTGAATTGTTTCTTTAAACCTAAAATACTGCACATTCCTTAGTATGACCTTAATCGGGAATACTATAGGGTGTAAGGGTGTTTCAACCCCAATCTAGTGTCTCCATAGTGAAAGGTCTCTTAGCCTATGTAGGTCTAACCTATGTCCTCCTCCATGCTTGCTATTGAGTAATGATGACCTATAGTTATGCGACTATATCCTATATAGGTATAACCCATGTCCTCCACCATGCTCTCTATTGACTGATGATGACCTACACTTATGAAACTACCATCCTTTTTGGGTTTCCCTACTACTTGCACCGCAGACTATGGGTCGTATAAATACCTAGCCATCCATCAGCCTTTTATCTATCAGTACCTTAGATGGTAGTTTTCATGACACAACCTCAAGTAATGAATATTTTATATTTATCCATGTATTACTGCTTTTCTAGATATATATTGTATGTAGTGTAGAATATTAGATATGTATTGATAACTATGACTGCACAGTATCAAGTTTGAAGATCCAGACTGGCAATTTGAGAGATAGAGATTGAAGACTCGTGGGTTTTGAAGAATTCAAGACTTTAAGATATTATAGTGCCTTCGATTTAATTTTAAACCTCACGTTGCACTCAATTGATCTCTCACCTCCATTTTACAAAATGATTTTCTAAATACTCTTATTTATAGAATCTCTTTTAAACTGATTTTTCAAAAGTAATCGCATTTCCAATTCTTTTTCACAAAAGTGTTTTCAAATATTCCTTGTTTTCAAAATGTTTTTTCAAAGAATTTTTGAAACAAAAATTTTAATTTTAAAATAATTTACTTTGAAATATATTTATATATATTAGATTTAAATACTTATAGTTTTACTTATACTTTGATTTCAAAAACTTTGACATTATATTTTCAGAATTCTTACTTTGCTTTTTCATATTGGATTTTTGTCATTTTATATATACTTACACTTTGATTTTAATATTATACTTTAGATTCTGATTTTTAAACTTAATAAATATGATTTAATACGTTATAGATTTTATAATTATATTCTAAGTTTAATACATTTAATTTTACAAGTTTTTAAATATAAATATTATAATTTTGCTTTATTTTTTAAAATTATTTTAAAAGGTTTCCGTAGCTTTAATATGTTCAAAATAAACATTTACTATGTTAAAATAGTTTCAATTAATTATATATAGTTTTATATTTTCAAAATAATTTTTTAACACATCAATTCTAAATTACGCTAGAGTAAATCGATATGTTACTATTGGGTATGTCAATATATGTCTAGTATTTTTCAAAATTCGAATTTGAATGGAAGCGTCTATTCGTCATAACCATTCGCCTATTGTCATTTCTCTTCACCCCTATTTATGTTCTTCTTCAAGAAATGATTTTACATTATAAAAGGAAAAGAAAAAAAGAAATGATTTTACAAATTCCCTCTCATAATTATTCACTTATTCTCTTCTATCTTAAAAATAACAAAATCTATGCTTATACTTTGTAGATTTTCAATCCAGATCCAGTCAATTCTTCTCTGAGTTGATTCTACATTAAACTCTCTTTATTCAACCAAGATCAAGGTGCCACTCAGAGTTACAGAGCAATTGTGATCAAGATCAAAAGATGCAAGTCTGTATTCTTTATATAAACGATTCAATATCCTTTTGCGGCGGTAGCCCCTTGACCTCGTTAAAGACGTCAAAAAACTCTCGAATGATCGGCACTGATGGCAACCCATTCCATGGAGTCGCAAGAAAATATAAAAAGCTAACTAGGACCTCGTCTTTTCGTAGACAGCGTATCACAACCGTACGCCCTTTCACATTCTTTATTGTCACCTCAAGCTTTTTGCTATCAACCATGGCCGAGTACTTCTTGAGCTAGTCCATATCCGGAATAATCCCAAACCAAACGAAGTTTAAAACAAAGCAATCATATATAAAAGAGAAATCATGACTCGATAAGGCTAGACTACGACAAATCATACAAAGGCTGGAAGAATCCCCTACTGATTTTAGTCACAACTAATGGTCTATCAATAATCTCAGGTTCTAAACCTAACTTGCACATAAGCTCATCATAGGTTAAAGAATGCAATGCTCTTGAATCAAACAAAACTCGAACTAAAACACCTCTGATAGAAATCATACCTTCCACAACAACATCCTTCCCTTTGTCTTCTACAATCGGAGCTCTCGAAGTAACGACACTGCATCTAATGCATATGCTTTCACAACATGCTTATCCCTTGGCAGTTCTGGGCAACTCTTTCTCAACTGCCCATTCTTAGCGTAGTTATAACATTTCCTTTCCTCCTTTGGAACCTGCCATCCACGACTCCATCTTTTAGCTCAAGTCTCACTCGAGTCAATTTATTATCTCATAGTGGCATTCCTCTTTGATCTGCCTATCACTTTCGCCTTCGATCACTCCCGCCGGAGTTTACAATTGAAGAATCAACACTACTTTGACGATAACTACCACCACGTAGTTGTTATCAACTATCAGAGACCACCATCGTGCTCCTAAAGACCACAAATTCTCACCTTAGAACTTCCCGCCTCAAACCATCAACCAAGATGGACTTGTATCGTACCATCCTTTATAGCTAAGTGTTGAACCACTTCATTTGTCATCAAGAATATATCCCTTCATTTCATCCACATTTCGAATTGCTTTTCGAAAGCTTCAACTATCTGTCCATCGATGAGTGTTCGAGCATTTACACTTGGACCCATCCAATCGTCTCCAAACTTTGCACATGACCTGCCTTGGACCTCGCCACGTCATGCAATAAGTTTTAACACACTACGACCTACCGTGATGGAATAGTACCGGCCCATAGGCTACAGATCGTACCAGTCCATATACTTACAGAAATTTCTTATGAAAAATTATAATCACCATGCCAATACTCTCCATACATCCTCTATCAAGTTTCGTCTGAATTTGATTATTCGAACCTCCAATTTGCTCCATTATTCGATCCTAAACCTTACAACACACAATTCTAAGCCTTAAACATAAAATTCTAAGAAAACGAATCACGTATAACATACAATTCAACCAATCTAACAACATATTATCCAAATTCAAACATGAACAATCATATGAACACATACAAACATGATTCATATCATAATAAGCATAAATCTAGCATAATTTGGTATTAAATACATATAAAACAAGATGGATCTAGCGAATTAAAAAAATATAATCAATTTAGGTTATCCTAGGGCGTTTAGATCTGAATTAAGCATGTACGATTCGATTTTAGGTGAAATTAACATATGAGTTTTTTGGTTAACCTAATTAACACTAGTTCGTAGTAAGCATGAGAGATCTCTATCACTCACCAAAGCCTAGATCCGATGTAATATAGATGAAATAAAATATGGTTAGCTAGGGGAAAGAAAAGAATGCACTTGAATTCGATGTAATATAGTAAAATCCAATCTCCCTTGATATAGATCTTGGCTTTTGACGTGACTTAGAATGATTTAAGAAAAAAAAGGGTTTAGGGGAATTAAATAGAATCGGAGATTCATAGACACTCGACCTAATGTGCAGAATGAGGAGAAGAACCCTAATTCTCTCCTCAAACCCCCTATTTATAATCTCAGGTATCAGCCTAATAAGCTTACTAATCAGCCCATTAGCTACTAATTAACCTGGCCAGCATAAACAAAAAAAATTAAACAACGATTTCTCCAAAACTGCTGAGCCAAATCTTTAGTGTGACACACTACGAAATGGCCAACCACTATCCCAGTCTAATGAGGCAAATTATAGCGCCTGTTTCGGTCTCAAACAAAAGTTATAGCTAAAATAGTTAGTCATAGGGGTAAAATTATCAGAAAATGATTTGGTAAAAGTCACGGAAATGTTTCACATACCCAAGAACTGAATATTAAAATTTGAAAATGATACAACTACTAGGTAATTAAATAAAATTATTTTATGATCCGTCGATACGTAAAATACAGGTTTTTACATTATCCCTCCCTTAGGAATTTTCCCCTCAAAATTCAAGCAAGCACGAGCAAATAATGTATCACGCATGCCTACCATCCATCAGTAGCCAATCTATCATCTAATCTAGCATCCAATAATCCATACAACAAAAATCTTACCCTAGCATGCAGAACTCTTATAGTGCAAGACACAATGGCATAAGTAAGATATGATATATGGGACATGCCATTCAATAAGTTCTAGATCGGTCGTCCTTACTCCCTCTTCCATTTCTTTTTTTTGAAATAAAAGGTGGTGAATCAAAAGATTCGCACCTTGATTATAATAAAACAGCAACAAAAAGAGGTTTACATAGAGTTACAGACGGCAACCCAACCAAAAGAAAGCAATATACAACCCATCATACAAACAACAAAGCACAACAGCCGCACAGAACAACATACAAAGTACAAATAAACTACCATTACATATCATATTACATATTCAAACACAGCAAGTATAATAGCAAGCAACTTCGTCCATCTTCAATGTCGGCTGCCTCTAGCCCTGTCACGCACCCTAGCTCTAATGCTATCAAAGTATTTCCAATTCGAACATCCTGTCCATGAAAACACATATTTGAGAATCATCACGATAACTGAATTACCACATTTCACCTTGAATTTAAATTTCCGCGAATTTCTCTCATTCTAGAGAATCCAAGTATATGCAAAAACAATAAAACAAACATATCCCTTCTATCCACTGGAAGCATATCACCAATTTGATATTGCCAAAACTCAAACGGATCATTAATGTAATCCCTCCAAGCCAAATCCACATTCATGAACACCATACATTTTGTCCAAACATAGAATGCAAAATCACATTCCCAAAAAATGTGCTTGAAATCTTCCACATCACCATCGCAGAAAACACACTTTTCAATGTAATTCATTCCTTTCCTCCTTAAATTAGCAGTAGTGTTTAGCTTTCCATGTATCACCATCCACATGTGAATTCTGACTTTTAAAGGAACTACTTTGTAATTCCACATAACATCAAAACATAACCAACTTCTTCCTCCAAAATTCAACACTTCATACATGCTCCTTACATTAAAAGATCAACCAGCATCGCCTAACTTCCAAACAAACTTATCCCTTTCATCGCATAAAGAGACCCCTTCTAACAGTCTAACCAAACAACATAACTGATTCAGTGCCAAACCAGTTACCACTCTACAAAAAGTGAGCTTCCATTTAAAGTTCACAGCCTCTCCATCAAACATTTCTTCGACTGAATAGTTTTTATTGCACGCCAAAGCAAATAACTCGCCAAATTCCGCTTCTAAAGAGATTGGAAGAAGCCATCTATCCCTCCAGAAAGAAACACTCCTCCCATTTTTTTACTACAACTTCAATGCCAATCTTAAACCAACTCACATTGCTCATAACCCCCTTCCAAAACATTGAACAGTTTGAAAAATCACAATTCCAGTCAAAACAATCATCGTAGCACGTATTTATAATCCAATCCTTCCAAAATGAGTTTCTATCTCCAATCATATCCAGATCCATCTGCAAGGCTGAATTCATATTCATCAAGTTGACCACACCTAATCCACCTTCATTCTTTGATTTACAGACTTGTTGCCAAGAAATGAGACAAGATTAACTGGAAGTTTCTTTTGAACCAGTCCAGAAAAAATTCCTCCTCAACGCATCTATCTTGATCAACACCCAATTAGGACATCTCACAAATGAAAACCAATAAAGTGGCACAGCAGATAAGACTGAATTCACCAACACCAGCCTTCCAGCTCTCGATAAAGAACTGCCCTTCCATCTAGCGAGCCTACGATCAACCTTGTCTATTATCAAATGCCAATCTTGTTTCAAAATCTTCTTTGGCTTGATACACATGCCCAAGTAATTGAGAGGAAAATCACCAATATTGCAATTAAGAATCTCAGCACAGCAAGATTTGAGCTCATCTGAACAGCCAATTGTATACACGCAGCTTTTATGGAAATTTATCTTCAAACCTGATAAACTCTCAAAAGAATAGAGTAAAAATTTCAAAGCAGCAATGTATTTGCAAATAGGCTTACTGAAAATAATAGTATCATCTGCATACTGCAGAGAATTAATGCCCCCAGTAATGTGCTCACTACCAAAACTCTGAATAATGCCTCTATCACTGCTAATTCTCAAAATTTGAGCAAAAACATCTACAGCCAAATCAAACAATAGTGACGAAAGTGGATCGCCTTGCCTAAGCCCTCTCTTAGATCTGATAGTTTTTCCAGCAATGCCGTTAACACATATATTCGATCTACTAGAGGACAAAACACAAATCAACCACTCGACACATTTAGCAGGGAAACCTCTAGCTTTACATACGTCAATGAGAAAGTTCCAGTCAACAGTGTTAAAAGCCTTCGCAAAATCCAACTTCAGAATTGCACATGGATCATTGAATTTATTATAATGTGAGATCACTTCTTGTACCAAAGTCGCCCCATCCAAAATTGACCTTCCCTTAATAAACGCAGTTTGAGATTTATCAATTAGCACTTCCATTTTCAACTTCAGCCGGTTTGCCAACACCTTCGTGATTAATTTGAATGTGCAATTCAATAAACTGATTGGCTTGAAATCTGCAACAGTAACATTACCCTCTTTCTTCGGAATCAACACTACGTTAGCATAACTCAGCTTGTCCAACCTCAAAACACCTTCATAAAATTCATCAAACAACTTCAGCACATCGACTTGCAGCCAATTCCAATATTTCTTGAAGAAGAATTTTGGAAAACCATCCGGGCCTGGTGCCTTGTCACTTGGCATTTCATTAAGCGAAGCCATGATTTCCTCAGTCGTAAATGGTGCATCTAAACCACTCAAGTCAGCATTGTTTGGATACAACAAAGTCCAGTCAACATCCACTCGCTTCACACTACACTCCCCAAAAATTTTCTTATAAAATTTAGTAAAACAATTATTCAAATCCTCCTGCGCTGAGATTTCAACACCATCTTTCTCAATACTACTAATCAAGTTTGATCTCCTTCTGCTATTGGCTAATCGATGAAAGTAGCTAGTATTATTATCTCCTTCTTTCAACTACTGAGATCTCGATCTTTGCCTCCAATAAACTTCCTCTTGATCTATCACTTTTAACAACTCTCTCTCCTTATTCTTAAGTAACATCTTTTCCTCAACATCCAATAGCCTCTCCTCTTCTAAAATGCAAAGCTCAAGAATTTCATTTTCCAGCTTTTCTTTTTTAATTCTAATATTGCCGAACACTTCACTGTTCCATTTCTTCAAAAAAATCTAAGAAATTTCAATTTCCTGCAAATACTGCTCGCTGCATCCCCAACAACACCAAACTCCTCCCACTTCCTTCTAATCAAGTCATCGAACCCCTCTTCCAAACACCACATCTTCTCAAATCTAAACATTGCCTTTCTCTTCTCACTATCACCACTGTCAAATAAAATTGGACAATGATCAGAAATCAAAGATAACATCCCTTTCTGGGAAGAAAGAGGATGAACATCTTCAAATTCAGTGTTAATGAAGAATCTGTCCAATCTTACTAAAGTAGGAGGATCTCTTCTGCTACTCCAAGTATACTTCCTATTTGACATAGGCAAATCAATAAGGTTGCACTCTCTGACAAACTCATTGAAGTCTTCAATATCACCTGAATGGTCAGTACATCTAACATTTCTTTCAAATTCAAACCTAGTGACATTGAAATCTCCACCAATTATCCAAGGACCCCGGAATGAATGCGAGAAATTAATCCCCTCTTCCTACAAAATCTTTCTCTCACTCCTCGAATTAGGACCATAGACATTGGAAATGAAATAAGACACTTTTGAAGCTCTACACTCCAGTGATTGATGAATACAATGAGTCTGTTTAACCTCCTGCTTCAGCAACCATCTATCATTATTCCGGCCAGTAAAAAGACCACCTGCACTACCATTAGCTGGTATAAAGCTCCAACCATCCAATAAGCCCCATCCCAAACATCTAAACACATTATCTTCTGGAAATTCAAGCTTAGTTTCTTGCAACAGTACAATATCTGGCTTGCACGACTTCAGAAAATTCCTGACCCTAAGACACTTCTCAAAAGTGCCCAAACCCCTTACATTCCATGAAACTATAATCATGATGTATTGCTAACCCTCCCCAATTCCTTCTTCTTAAACTCATTAATCAATTCATCATTCATCACAAATCCAATTCTACTTCCAAATTCATGCAATTGATCACTAGATAATGAATTTAAAAAGGAAGGGATGAAAACACTACCTTCCAGAGGGTGGTCTAAGCTCCTAGCACTCCTGCGCAGCATTACCACTCCACCATGCTCCAAACCCTTTTGCCTTTACCACCTATAATCCCAGAGCAAGCATCAGAGTTCACCATAGCATCATTCCTTTCCTCGGCATTAACCCTCCCCCCCACAGCGAACAAGTCACCATACTTGTTAGTTACTACCCCCACACCATCAACAACACCCACATTACAACCTCCCACATCCTCCACACCCACATCAGAGTTCTCCATATCATCACTGGAATCCTCCTCATCATCCACACATATATCATTACAACCTCCCACATCCCTCTTCCATTTCTCATGTGCAACCGCCATTGTCCTCACTCCATTGTGCCTTGACTAACTTAACGACTTTCCTTCTAAGCTGTTTCATGTCATTATCAACAACACGAAGCTGTTTATAAGGTCTAAAAAGTTAGGCTCTACATCTAAGTCTTTTATCTAATCTAGGGATACTATCAAACTTGGGTCATGCACGAACTTCCGTAGATACAACACATGAAACATGTTACGCATACCTTCCATCTTCCCAGGTAATTCAACTTTATAAGAGAGCTTACTATTATGTTCGATAATGGAAATGGCTCGACAAATCTCGGAGATAACTTGTCTTTCCTTCCAAATCGAACAACATTCCTCAAAGTTGAAACTTTCACAAATACCAAATCTTCTATCGAGAACTCCAAATCCATTCTTCTCTTATTGGCATAAATCTTCTCGCAATCCTAGGTTGTCTTTATTCGTTGTCGAACGATCTCAATCTTGTTCGTTGTCTCCCTTATTATTTCTGACCCAAATGCCAAATTTTCTTCTGTCTCTAACTAACAAGAAGGTGAATTACATGGTCTACCATACGATGCCTCATATGGTTCCATATCAATAATCAACCGATAACTGTTGTTATAGGCAAACATGACTAGATGTAGATGGTCTTCCCATGACCCTACAAAATCCAGTACGCCATCTCTCAGAAGATCTTCAATACTTGATTGACTCTCTTTGGCTGACCATCAGTTTGGAGATAATAAGCCTTACTCATATGTAGCTCAGTTCCCAATACTTCTTGCAAACTCTTCCAGAATCCATTGGTAAATAAAGGATCTCGATCACTTACTATACTCTTACGTGTTAATGGAATTGAACTACCATTTAATATATAACTCAACGAGCTTAGATGCCATCCTAGTAGATTTTGATAGGAATAAACATTGCGCTTTTGGTCAAGAGACGCACATTAACCCATTTACGTCATGTCCTGCCCTAGTCCTCGGAAATCCGTTGATAAAATCCATAGATACTTGCTCCCACTTCCACATAGGAACTTCCAATTGCTGTAATAATCCACTCGACCTCTTCAGCTAAACCTTTATTAATGGAAAGTTTGTACACTTCGAGATAAATCTCCCGACATCCCCATTCATACCTTCCTAATAGTAAACTCTCTTCATATCTCGATACATGTTACTACCACAGGATAAATGGTCACTCTAGAGTGATGAACTTCTCTCATAACCTCATATCCCAATCCATTTATGTCAGGAACAACCAATCATCCATCCTTGCGAAGCCAACCATATCGATAGACTTCATAACTCTTCATTTCCACAAACTCGACTCTCACTTTCAATATCTAAAGAATGTATGCTTACCCTCTCGCTTCTGGCTCTCACCGATCCTTTTGATGAGACTAGGTCTAATCGAAAGCTCGCTAAAATTTCAGCCGCCAACTCATAGTGAGAACTGAAATCGAATCTAGCCAAATAATCAAGGTGTTTCCACTCGCTAAACATGGCTCCCAAGCTTGCATGTTTTCTACTTAACGCATTGGCCACTGCGTTTCCTTTTCTTGGAATATAGGCTATACCAAAATCATATGACATTAGAAACTCTAACCACCGTTGCTGCCGAAGATTCAAATCCTTTTGGGAGAAAAGATATTTCAATGACTTATGATTCGTGAATGCTAAAATATAACTCCCAACAAATAATGCCTTCACATCTTCAGAGAAAACACTATAGCTTCTAACTCCAAGTCATGAGTCAGATGATTTCTTTCATGCAGCTTCCGTTATCGACTCACATATGCCACAACTTTATCTTTCTACATTAACTTTGCTCTCAGTCTAGTGCAACATGCATCAAGGTCATCTCGTCATTTCCACTCAGAATAACCAATACAGGAGAACTCGTTAATTTCTCTTTCAAGATCACATAGTTATGCTCGCATTTTGCATTCCATGCAAAGACTAGATTCTTCTTCATCAATCCAGTTAATGGTGCAGCTGTCTTCGAAAAGTCTTGATAAGACTTCGATAATATCCGACTAAACCAAGGAAACTTTAAAATCCATTGCATTATTCAGTCGATCCCAGTCCCAAATCGCTGCAATCGTAGCGGGATCCACGCTATTCCTTGATCCAATACAAAATTACCCAAGAATCTCACTTCCCCTTTCCAGAAATGACACTTCAAAAACTTAGCTCTCAGCTGATGTTTTTGCAAGATTTCAAAAACAATTCTCAAATGCGTCTTGTATTCTTCCTCAATCCTGAAGTAAACCAATATATCATATATGAACATAAGCATGAACTTATTCAACCGATAACTGAAAACTTGATTTATTAGATCCACAAAATATGCTGGTATATTAGTCAATCCAAATGGCATCACCAACCACTCGTAAAATCTGGATCGTGTCCTAAAAGCAGTCTTCGGCACATTATCCCTAGCCACCCTCAATTATTGAAATCTCATCGTGAAATCCTTTTGGGGAAACACCTTGGTTTCGTGAAGCTGTTCAAACAAGTCATCGATGTTTGGCAATGGATAATTGTTCTTTTTGGTCACCATATTCATCTCACGATAATCCATACATAATCTCAATGATCCATCGGACTCGGTTGCAGACATAATTGGTGCATCCCACTCGGATACGCTTCTCTAAATGAACCCTTTACTCAAAAGATCATTCACTTACACCTCTAACTCTCACTGTTCTCTGGGCGCCATACGCCTAAGAGGCATAATAATAGACTTGGATCTATCCACTAGGTCAATGAGAAACTCAATTTGACTATGCGTTGGCAGTCCATTCTCTTGACCTTGTCAAAGATATCAGTAAACTTTTAAACAATCGGCACCTATGACAATCCATCTCGTGTAATTGTAAGAATATAAGAAGCTGACTAGGATTCCATCCTCTCACAAGCAGTGTATCAGAACTGTTGTCCCTTCCACATTCTTGATTGTGACTTCGAGCCTTTCACTATCCACTATAGCCATATATTTATTAATCTAGTCCATACCCAGAATATTCCCAAACCCATCGAAGTTCAAAATAAAGCAATCACACATAAAAAAGCAATGACTTGGCAAGACTATACTATAGCAAAGTATATAAAGATTAGAAGCATCCCTTATTGGGTTAGTTATAACCAATGGTCTATCAAAAGTCTCATATTCTAAACCTAACTTGAACTAGGTCTATCAACGGATACTTTTGGATGCGGATAATGCTATATCTGTATTCACATCCAAAATCATTTTGGATATCGGATATCCATATCCGCGGATACGGATGAAAATCAGGTAATTATCCTATTCGCCAACGATCGATAAATCAAGAAATACAAATGATTTTTTTTGTTTAACATAAATGTTTTTCAATTCCATTCATCAAGAAGTGTTAAAAATAAATAGATATGATGAAATTAAATAGATTTGAGTAGCTAATATGCATTTAGTGCATATAATATAAACCTTCGACTTAATAAAACAATAAATAAAAAATCTTGTTTGTTGTAGTAAAATACATATAATTTTGAGCATAATGTTAAAAAATTTCGAATGGATAATTTTTGGATGTGGATATCTATGTATCCATATCTGCATCGATTTTTTCAGACAACAGACATTTATCGATTTTTCGGATACTGGATATTTATCCATTTTTTGGACACGGGTGCGAACGGATTTCTAATTTTTCGGCTATCCATTGACAGCCCTAACTTGAACATAAGCTCATTACAAATAAAAGAATGCGATGCTCTAGTATCAAACAAAATTTGATCTGAGACAACTCTGACAGAAAGCATACCTAGTATAATAACAACTTTCCCTTTCCTCGTTGCAGTCGGAGCTGTCGAAGAAGACGACATCACATCCAATGCATATGCTTTCACAACCTGCTTATCCCTTGGCGGTTCCAAGAAATTCTTTCTCAAATGACCAGTCTTATCATAGTTGTAACATTTCCTTTCCGGCTTAGTAGCCTTGCAATCTATAGAATAATGACCCTTGTCATGATAATTGAAGTACGTAACATCACCCTTAGGTTATTCCTAGTCATTCTTCCCTTATTGTTACTGCTTCCTCTTTCCATTCCACTTTTTCTTGTTTTTGACACTATGTTGTGGCTTTGTGATTAACATAGAAATGTGTTTATTTTATGCTCATATATCTTATCTTTTGTAAATAAATAAATATTACTTTGGGTATTTTTTCATGTGTTTTCGCAGGTACAATAAATGTCTCCTTCATTTAATAAAAAACCAATTGCTAAGGAAAAAAAGCTACTTTCCCATATCGACAAGTTTTCAATAATAAAGGAGGCTGTAGCACACTGGTAAAAGCCTAAAAATTTGGACAGAGTGACCTGAGTTCAATCCCTGTTAAGCCCTATTTTTGCTGAAGAAAAGGAACGTACACACTACCTCCTTTGCTATGAAGAATATATGGACCAGTGTTATATTATACATATATATATATTCATATGTATGTATATGATATATGCACTAATAAAGATTTGAAGAGTTGGGCATACTCCTTTCAAAGAAATCAAATAGAAATCTTTAATATTTAATTGCCATAGAGAAGAAGATTTGATAGAATCATTGCCAAAAGGAAGCCCAATAAGTTGCCACATGTCAAAGAGGGAGATCTCCAAGGAATATCTCATCCAATCATATCTTTTGGCTATTAAAAAAACATTTTATAGATTTTTCTTAGGCCTAATATTCTCCTAGAAAGGAGGCTACATCCCCTATAAATACCAATGTAATCCCATTGTAAAATTTTATCCATGAATTGAGAGTTTTCTTTTCTTTTCTATACTCCGCTTGGATCTAGTAAATTTGTGCCATTTATTCAATTAGATTTGGTAGAGCATAGTTTTCTATTGCATTTATTTTCACATTAGTGATTGACCGTCTAATTAGATTTAACGGTAATCCTAATTTTTATTCCAGTATACTATTTATTTTTCTAACATTGAATTTATTACAGATCCAATTAGATTCGAATCTGTAGTGAATTCAATTGCAATTTTAATTTGTTTTCATTGATAACTGTAATTTGATTGTCATTTCAATTAGATTTGTTCTGAACTAATTTGCAATTTCAATTTTTATTTCAACAAACTCTCCAAATTCGTCTAGCTTGCCCACGAAATATATAAATAATAAAATTTAGTTTTTTTCCCTGTGTTCAACCTGCATACTATGCACCTGTGCACTTGCAGTTATTATTACATAATTTGTGCTTTTCTAATCCATATAAAAGTGTCAAACACATTAACTCCTCCTTACTTTCAACTGCAGTTCCTTTCTCTAGGAATAAACTCTCGTACCTCAAAGCTTTCTCAACCAACTTCTCATATGGATCCTTAATATGATCCACCAATTGTTTTCCTAGACCCTCATCTGATTCCTTAACAAACTTATCGTTCTTCTAGTATGGATTCTCAATATAAGAACGAACATACTTCAACAAAGCCTCAAACTATGCTATATGCTCATCTATCTGTTTTCCACCTTGTTTCAGCTCAACAAATCTCTTAAAAAGGATTGACTTCTGGACCATAGAAATGAACATATCCTCAAACTTAGTCATAAACCGATTCCAAAAAATCTGGTCCTCAATAGTCTCAATAGTAATGGAGTTCCACCAATCTATAGCTCTCCCTTGAAGCTTCCACGACACGAGCTTCCATTACATTAGATCATCGATCCCTAAATCTCCAAAGATGCAAATACAAGTATCCAACCAACTATGCACTTCAATCGTAGATTCTATTCCACCAAACTTCTTGCCACCCAATGATGTATAGTCCTTGCACAACTTGGCAAAATCAACAACCATAGGTGCCTACATAGGAGCTCCACCATCTACTGCCGCCTCTCGGTAAGTATCCTCCTTATGATCGCTTCCATCATAGCTTCGAACATAGCAGTAAAATCAGGTGTAGCAGTAGTAGCTCTCGATTGGCTACCCTCGCCTACCCCTCAAGTAGTAGGCTCATCCCTAGAAGTATTCCTCGTATTTTGATGACTCATTCATTATCTGAAACAAAATGATCAATCCACATCAGTGAAAGGCTGCTCACGTGCTTACTAATCTATTATACTATATATTATAATACAATTATTATCAAAATCAAATTATAGGTACGTCTCTCATACGTTTTTAAGCCCTCGAACTTTGGATAAGATCGATTAACCAAAGCTCTGATATCAAATGTGTAGACTGCCGCATATCTCCTGCACTAGACTATAGGGGAAATGCACTACATGGCGTGTCAAGCCGATATGGGACGATCATTGAATAAAGTAAACTGGAACATAATCTGTCGCATAACTCATAGCGCATGGATAATATTTAATATAAAATATACAACATAATGTTGTAGTGAAACATAACAAAGCAGGAAGTCTCATATCCATATAATCTCATAATATCAAGTACAATACATCTCAGTAACTGAATATTTGAATACATTAGACCTCAGTACATCCCTCATCAGAGTATATAACGAGAAAAATAGCAAAAATCATCCAAATAGAAATATATTAAGAATAGTAATATGCTAGCCTCCTGCACGTCATCGCACAACATAATTGTCACCAACCTATCACCTGTACTCAGTCTACTCATCAGCTTCGTCGATGAGCATCCCAACTTAAAAGGAGAAAACATAAAACTTTGACTCAGACAATAGTCTATACATGAAAAAAGACTATCAATAGCTATACATGATAATATGATAATAGATAGTTTAAGTCTGACCAAACCTGTCCCGGCAACCAAAAAGTTAGCACATAATAATCTTATTAAATATCCAACTCAAATACATAGAAGTAGACACTAGTCCGAATAGGATTCCCAATCCTCGCTTCTCTTCAGTATCCTAAGGTGATAGCTTACCAGGATAAAGTAGAAGAGAACACACAAGAAACCATGGCATTCATAACAAGCAATCACCTAGATATCACTAACTAAATCGTTGAATACATTGATATCAAATGACCGGTCGTTGCCATTCGTCAAGGGCTAATGGAAAACATAGGTTATGGTCAGACTACCATATGTCCCACGTGTGTTTGTCGTTCCAACACAAGTAGATTACTTTCTAAGAGACCCAGGGTATTCGATCTCTTAGATATTAACAGGAATTTCCACGATACCCCTTCTTCGAGTCCGCTAGAATCTTTTGAACTATCAAAGACTCCTTCGCACTTTTGATCATATAAGCCATCCACAACTGTAACACTCCGCGTTTTAAGTAATAAAATTATCAAAATAATTACAGGAGTAATGTACGTTTGAAATTCGAAAATAAATGAATGTTATAAAACGAAATTAATTAACAAAAGGGAAAGTAATAATCATTGAATTTCAATGTTCCTTTAATTTGAAATGTGCATGAATATATTTATTTTTAAAATATATGCGTACATTAATAATATGCAATTGAAAAACTGAAATGCATAATAAGTGAGAAATAAATAAAAATTTGATGTCATGCAAACATAATGTTGCAAAGGTAGAAATAGAATTAAATAAAAATAAACGTTGCAGAAGAATGAATTGAAATTAATTAATACAACGTTATAAATTAATAAATAAATATAATGTTAAAATTTAAAAAAGGAATACTAATTAATAGTAACACACATGTAAGCATGTGTAAATATATATTTATTCCATATATATATATAAATAAATAAATAACAATGCGCATTTCAATTTGAAAGATAACGCACGTCATTAATGACATTAATGTGAACATAAATGAAAATAACATCAGAGTTGGAAGCAGATAATTAATTCTATAATGTTGACACACATGTAAACGCACATGTATATATATTAAAAAATAAGTTTAGACATAAATATGAGAGGTGGCATGCGTATGAATTTGAAAATAAATGTGTGTCATAAATAGAATTAAATTATGGGGAATGCAAGGACATTAAGTAACGTTCGAATATAAAATGAGTATGCATGCACTAATTCTAGATATTGAACACATTTAATATTAAAATTAGACATATATTAAAAACAGAAGAAAAATTAATGCATAAGTAATAAAACTGGAAATAAATATAACATTAAAAATAACATTTGAAATATTATGCGAATAAATCTCAAAGTATTCACGCATATTAATTTCGCATTTGGATTTGAAATTTGAACGCATATCAAAATCGAAAAAGAGAAAATTATAAAATATAGAAATAAACAAAATGAGTCCAGAAATAAAAACATAATTAATCAAAAGAAGCAAGAAATAAACCACAAATAAAAGCAAATACCTGGTGATTTAATTAAACCGCTATGGGTCGACCAATGTAACAGTTGGGTCGACCCATAGGTTGACCGATTTGGGGTCTGTGTCGGCCCATATGTTGATCCAAGCATGGCCATGAGTTGACCCATGTCGGCCAATTTTTTTTTTCTTTTTAAACGTAGATTTCATGCTGTGGTTTAATTTTAGTGGTGTGATTTATTTTAGTTTAAATATGACGGACGTGTTTCGTCTAGACTTCTAAGAATAAACCTGTATGGCTTAGCTCTTGAACTCATTTTCTGTCATTCCTCTCCTCCTCCAAGCTCTTTAAAAATATACTAGATTAGATTTAGGTTATTTGAATCGAGAATTGGAGTCAAAAGCTTTAGATTCAAGATATAGATGTTCAGATTTCCCTTATCCAAACAAATTTGTAGAATCAAACTGAAGAGAGAACAGAAAATAAACTCGGATCAAAACCAGATCCAGATCTTGGAACACGCGTCAACTGAGTGGATTTAAGTTATATTTTCTTATAATAGTATGTGATATTATTTGATTTCTGTAAATTTTATGGTATGTTCTCTTCTTACTCTTTTCCAATTTCTACATTGGAATTTACAGTGGTATGTTGAATTTTGGGTATGCGCAAATTATGTATAAATCTGCAATATTGGCATATGTATAAGACTAAATTATGCGGCTAAATTTTGTGTGACTGATTATAATATCTTTTGTTTGCCTACGTTGGAAAATATAATTCAATTGGAGTTATGAATAAAAAGGGTATTTGATAATTTGGGGTTAAATGAACTTGTATACTAAAACAATAACAAAATGGTGACATGGATTGAAAATAAAAAGAGGGAAATAGGAATTCACATATATCTATAAAATGAAAGGATAGGAATAATGTAACACCTCGTCTTTTCTGTTAACATTAAAGTTACGAATTAAAGAATATTTAATTACAAATGTGAGAATTAAGGGAAATGGGTTACGCCATTGCGTTCGTCTCGGAATTCTGCTTGAGTAGAGTCCGATTTTGCGTAAATCGAACTCCGTATGAAGGAGTTATGACCTTCAAAATTTTCAGAATTTAAATAAATATAAAAAAAGCTCAGAAAAATAGTTCGAATTCAAAATCAGAAGCAGAAGCGGGCTGGGAGGGAAATTTCCCGCCCAAGGCCAGGTCGACCATGGGGTCGACCTCCCCCCATACAGGTCGACCAGGGGGTCGACCTACCCCTCCGGGCAGATCTGGAAGATGACGATTCTGACTCTCTGCTGAGTCATTAGGGCTTATGTGGCTATTCTATCTTGTCTGGATGGTCTTGATTGCTTCTAGGGTTGATCTAACGGCTCTTATTTAATTAAACCTCTATAAAAGCAACCTAACTCTCAACCCTAAATCACACAAATTCATACCAAGAGCCGTCATGCCGTCAATGGTCGACCTAGAGTAGCCGTCATCCTCCTTCAACTTGAAGCAAGATAGAAGCTACGAATCAAAATCAAATCAAGTCTAAATCTAATTCAACTAAGAGAATTCAACACCTACTTCAAGGGAAAGCAATTCAGTTTCAGAATATAGATCCTAGAAATCAAGAATTTCCTTTTGTTTATAAGTGTAGTTATCTTTCAGATGTGAATAAATAAAAGACATGGTTTGTAATGAATTGTAAAGTAGAATTGTACCAAGTTGTATGTGATGCTGATTCATGTCTATTCTATCATATATGCCTATAAACTATTGTGGTTTATCGAACCTATCATGTTATGTAGAAATTGGTGAATAAACCTATTATGTTGAAATTGTGGGAATGAAATTATCATGTTATATGTAAGTTTGGTGATGCTATCATGTTATGATACATGCAAGTTTATAGGCTAAAACATGATTATGTAAACCTATATGTTTAGATCTACAACCTTATATGTTAGATCCATATGCCTCTATGTTAGATCTATGATAACTTGATTCAACCCCTATACAAGTTCACCTTTACATGCCAAGTTTAATTTGTGTAGTTCTATGTAGATTCATATGTTTATAATTCATATTAATTGGATCTAAAAGTGCAAGTTCATCATCCTATGCCAAACCTATATGCCACATGTTTAGTTAGATCCATTTTTGTATGCTGTTGGAATATTTCATGTTCTTTGCTTTTCCCTTTTTGTTTATAAGTTAGCCTAAAATATCGAGCCTAACATTCTATGTAATTTTGCGAACGTACAACGGGGGTAACGTTGAGGAAAACATGAAATTACATGTAATTGGCATGTTTGTAACACAATCATGATAAGTGGCATAAAAATGGTATAATTTATATACTTAAAATTATGAACTTAATTTAAAGGGAAAGTGGGCCATGACAATAAATTGTTGAAAATTTACATATAAACATAAAAGGATAAATATGTAAATTTAGTCAAAGACGAATATGCCTAACCCGAGGTTAGATTGAGTTACGGTGTAAGACTGCCCGGACCCGCCCGGCAAATCCAGCAACCGTAATAATATAGATCTAATGTCAGAGGTTAGCGCATTGAGTCCAAAAGAACCCGAGGTTAGACTGAGTTGCGGTGTAAAATTGCCCGGAACCGACCGGCACATCTAGTAACCGCAACAATACCGGTCTAATGTGAGTGGTTGGTGCTCTAATGAATGAATTAGAGCTAAGACAGGAATGGTAGGGTTAAGTCAATTAAGGAAACACATAATCAATTCAACATGTTAACTAAACTGATGGGTGGGGTTAGGTTAATTTGGACACATAACCAATTTAAACATGTTGATTAGGAAACCCTAGTAACAGGGACCCATTTCAACAGTAACCCACATAGTTGTATCATGGTACCCTGAACTAGGCAGGGTGGGGCACGATTACTGGGCTGATTATAAGCGGTTTAAACAACGGCGGTGATGCGTCAGTGTAGGTTCCGAAGGAGTACGGGCGTGCACGTACTCCGAAGTGGAAAAAGTAGGCACTGGGCATCAGTAGTTATACACTGTGCATCTTGAATCATGTCGGGTTTCCACCATAGGATTTGATACACCCCATGCTGGGACCAGCACAGGTATCTAAAATCAAGCGGGGGCCGAACGACACACGTGATAAATGCATGCGAGTAGGAGCCGATCGATAAAAGGGGATCATTTCACCATAAATATGGGGTGCCAGTTGGAACGAGTATGAATAGGTGCAGAGAAGTAGAAATGGGTGCGATAGTATATTCGGTTTAAACTGCCTTATCTTAGTTTATGTTAGTTTGTTGTTCTGGTACTGTTCTATTTTCAGTTTATTCTTATCTTGACCCTTTTCCTTGTTCACACACTGAAAAATCACTAGACTTACTCAGATTTATGTCTGACCCATTTTTCTTTCGTCTTCTTTTCTTCCGTTCCCCTAAGGTTCGCAGGGAGGGAATACACCAGCTTAAATCAGACCCTTTGCAAGCTTGAAGAAAGAGATGTATTGCTTGGAACCTCTTATCTTTGGCTATGGCTTTGGACACACCACACTTGGGGATTTATGCAGTTTTATTTATGTTTTATGCTTCTTTATTTAATTCAAGACAGCTATTTTGATGTAATGATTTGGAAGTTGTTTTGAAACAGTTTGATGTAACTCTTTTGTTATGAACCATGTATTAAATAAATTCAGTTTTCCGCTGCTTATTTGTGTCTGTCTTGTAAATTATCTGTGTCTTTTACGTATAATGCTCCACTAAAATTAAGGCATTCCCTTTGTGAGTGACCTTAACGGAGGTAGGGTGTTTCAAATAACCTTTATTGACTGATTAGGAAAAGAGGAATATATATGCATAGCTTAGTCAATAAAGAAATTAGAAAACATGATTACAAACATGAAA
Organism: Allium sativum; assembly: GCA_030737875.1. NCBI lineage: Eukaryota > Viridiplantae > Streptophyta > Magnoliopsida > Asparagales > Amaryllidaceae > Allium > Allium sativum. The sequence continues at coordinate 73,184,345 of CM060927.1, read as the reverse complement.
ACAAGTAAAGGTAGGGATTATTGTGAAATAGCTAATTAACCGTATTGCGCACTAATTTGATAACAAAAGATTTTAGAAAATGAACGTCTTGCAATTACGGGTTCCTGTTACAGTGATTACCTAAAACTATGAAAAAAAATTTATACAGTTTTGGTAACGAATCTGTTGGGAGTAGGCCTAACTTCCTAAAGAATAAATGTAAAGATGGAATGGAAAAGGGTAAGGTAATTGAAAGACATTATAAAGAGAAAAAGGAATACGTGCCGTTTATTATAAACCTATAACTACAACTATATTTGCATAATATGAAAATTGGGAAATCATAATAAAAAAATATATTCCAAATATACGAATATGAAGGAAAATGGTTAAAAGAACAGTTAAGCCTTACTATGGACATATTGACTTAAAAAGGTTAAGTTACATGCCTAAATTTAGTGTTAGGCTTTAATATGAACATATTGATTCAAAAAGATAAGTTATGGGATTTAAAGTTAAATTGTAGTGTTAGGCTTTAATATGAACATATTGACTTAAAAGGGTTAAATTAAGAGCCTAAAAGGCGTTAGGCTTTATATGAATATATTGATTTACAAGGTGTAAGTAACGATCCTAAGATTCTATGGTAGCCTTGAGACTAGGCAATGAAATTAATGAACAAATAATATTTAGTTTAAATAAATTAATGAATATTGTTAATCAACGGAAAGACGAGGAAGTAAAACGCATAATTGTAAATTAGACATAAGGTCTAATAAAATAGCGGTAGGTGTTTGGTCAAGTCCATAGAGATGAAGAGCCCAATGGGGAAAATCATCACAGGTGCCCGGAGACATGGCAGGTACGCACCTAACTTATTTGACGGGACTGGAAGGAAGTTCGAGACTTCAACGAGATATAAGGATACACTGGGATGGCCCTCAGTGGTAGGCCTAATGAAGCTGTACTTACAGAGACATCATCTGTACGGTTCCATTCACAGAGTATGTCTTGGCTGCATTTATATCGAGGGAAGCCCAAATGGCTGATGGGATGATTTTTTGGAAGATTCATTGGCTGCCTCGGTTCGAGAGAGTAGGCTTCGTGGTCCGGACCCAACAAGGATAGTACCTCATCGGATACCTATCATCATCATTCGGGGAGAGTACATAACATACTAGAGCAAAACCAAAAAATGAAATATATTCATTGTCGGGTCATTGGATGAAGGACAACACTAAATTGGATACTTAAATAATTTGTTAGGCGCAGGTCACTTAGTTCTTTGAATGGTCTTTCATTAGTTAGGGGCAGGCCGGGTAGGGCCGTAGCCACCGAAAGAGACAGACCAATATTTGATATCTTTGTTGTGGGCCTAACGAAGCCATTATTCAAAAATATGGAAACCGGCCGATTGATTTCCATGAGGGAACTCAAGATTAGGGCGTTTTAATAGCGCTGCGATGGAGGCTTAGTGCGCTCTTATAGCATGGCCTAGTATGCTTTCGTAGCGCAGTGATGGATACTTAACGTGCATTTGTAGCATGGTCTAGTACACTTTGGCGATCCGATGATGGAGACAACTTGAGAAGGGTACTATGAGGAGTAACTTGATATGATGGGCATATAACTACATATATATGATTTATAAGGTTAATCTGCTTGCAAGTAGATAGGTATGATTTATGCATGAAATCAAAAGTGTAATAAACCCAGATCACTTAATAAAGGTAAACTATTGGTTATGTAGTGTTATTTATAGAAAGTAAAAAATTTCCATTCACCAGAATTTTTTTTCTGAACCCCTCCTCACAACAAACCCACTGGTTAGACAGGTTGTAGAGATTATATAGCTTAGAGACATTATTATGGTAAAAAAAATCTTACTATTATATTTGATTCATTCCACTGTGAGATATAATATTGTGAGTTCTGATATATTTTATCTTTGCCTTTCTGAAGGACGCAAGACAAACCAACTCGGATTTATTGGAATTAGATTTTCGTATTTTTGCGAAAAGTTTGGGTACGCTGAAATTCAGGTAACTACATCTGGTATCATAGCTTTGGTTTAGGATTCCTATACAAATAATGAGTGAACGTATTTATATTTTTAAAATACAACTATATTTTATATATACCTAGATCCATAGAGGAATCCACTAATTAAGTAAAGCAACACATGGAGAAAGTTGGGGTATTAGTTTTGTACACTAAGGAATTGGTTATGGAAATTGGGAATTATAGGCCGATGAGTGGCTAGAGTAAAAAGTGTACAATATGTTTCATAATAAAAGAGAAGATTTCATTTGTTAATTTTCGAAATTTTGCTATTTCAGATTAGTGGATTAGGTAGTAGGGCCTTGTAAATTTAGAAAGAATAAGAAGAAAAAATGGATTAGCAATTATATATACATTTGGCACAAAAGTGGCGCTAGTCTCATTTTTCAGTTCAGACATAGTTTAGAAGGAGTTAATGGGAAAGAGAAATTTTGGACGAAGAAATATAATTTTGTGCAAAGGATTTAGGAATGGAAGTTAAGATCCCACTTTCAACTTAGCCCCATAGTCCAAACTTTTAGAAAGAACATAAAAAAATATAAATGTAGAAAAAGATTTCTAGAAAAGTTTTCAAGTTTCAAGTTCAAAAGTTTAAAATTTTAGAAATTTATTGGTTTGTAATATTTAAAGTCGCATTAAAATAATTTTTGAGAAAATTATGCAATTTTCTCAAAAGAATAAAGTGTGTAAGTAAGTTGTAGGGTTAAGAAATATAAGTGGTTAAGAGAAAGCGCGAATATAAATGAATTAGACATATATGGTACATATGTGATCTTGCATGAAAAAAAATATAGAGGTATCCATAAAGAACAAATTGCGATACACTTTAACTTATTGAAAAAAAAAGAATTATACGATAAGTTTCGTGAATAAATAAGTTTTAAGTAAACGTGCTTTGTTAATGTGAAAAGGTAATGCGCAATGAAAGAGGGTTATAAATTATAGGTGGAACACCATATATTGTGCTACCTATTTCAATAAAGAAATGGAAAAAGAAAATAATACTAAAATAATGAAATTTCCTTGTTATTTTACATAGAATACAATAATCCTCTTTAAAAAAGATTCATAGAAACTTAATCTAATTAAGTCCTCTCGAAAAAGAAATGTGTATTAAACAAATAAGATTAACAATTAAGTAAAACTACATAACCTTTTTTTACTTTTGAGAAAAAGTTCTAAGAATATAAAATTTTATTGAATTAATGATAATACAGTGAGAATGGTTCTAGTAGTGTTCATGAATTGTTCGTAAAGGTATAAGGAATTATTTTGGCATGTGTGCCAAACTTAAACCTGAGTGGTAAAGTCTTAAGGGAGAAATTAAGATGTAAGAATGAGAAACGGTAAACACTCAAAGGCTATTCAATGGTTTTAGAGAATTAAGAAAAAGGAAATTTTGAAAAGATGTTTCAAGTGGTTACTGTTTAATAGAAAAAAGTTAAAGGAAATCTTATAACTTGCATAGTTTATGGGAAGTGGATAGAGTAAATGAATAGGAAAGAGCAAGTTTGGTATTTTTATAAGTGAAATTATGACATGGTTTGTAATTAATGAAAATTCTTTTTCAGCACTTGTTGAGAAAATAGGAAGGTATGACATGTTGTCTTAATCTATGATGGGATGAGAACTAGGGGTATGTGACGTGAGTTTGTAGAGGGTGGTAGATAGAAAGAAAGGGGTGCTATGGTTCTCTAGATTTAGTGATGAGGACCTTTTATGTCAAAGGGACACAGTCTTAGGCCTCCTTGTCCTTGTGGATAGGCACATTTAGCCGTTATATTTAACCTAGTAGTTATTGCAGTACAACATGTTTTCCAGGAATAAATTTGCACTCATATGTAGTGTTCTATTTTATTATTAAAAATAGAATATTTTACTGTGGCATTCACTTTTTAGGTGCTTGTGTTGGTCACTAGAGAAGAATGAAGGCATAGGATATTTTTAATAAAACGAAAATAAAAACAAAAGATGAATATTAAAAAAAAGAACAAACAAAATTTACAGATAACCACGAAGACAAAAACTGAAATAAATGAGAACAATAAGAGAAAATAAATTCTTCCAAAATAAGTCTGGAAAACTGAAAAAGAAATTCTTCTTACATAAACCGTGCTTGGAATAGAAAATAGGAATTTTTGTAAGATTAATTATAAAGGTTTCCAAGTACGGGGAAAAAGGTGCGTAAAAGCGGGATGGAAAATATAGAATTTTCCATTTCTAACTTTTTTCCAACATAAGAAATCGAATTCAGAAAATTAGGTTTTTCTTGAATTCGTAAATTTAAAGTTGATGGGTATGGTTTGGATGCAGAAATTCAATGAACTATGCCCTTATTCAATAATGGTGTCCAAAAAATTAGATGAAAAGATATTTTTATTTTAAATTATTGCATTTAGGAAGAAATTGCCAATGTTCAGGTTGTGTGCATCATATTTTCAAAATATTTTTGAAAGAAAAATGCATTTATATAGGAGGTACAACTTAGGCATTCATTCATTATTATGATGTGTTACGTTTTGCACGAGTACACGAATGGTTGCAACATTGTATGTACACACGATAGTTGAAATTTTTGCGAGGAATTACGTAACTTTTCCCTTACTAAATTCGCGAACGAAATATCCTAGAGGGCAGGAGGATGTAACACCCTGCGTTTTAAGTAGTAAAATTATCAAATGTTTACAGGAGTAATATGTGTTTGAAATTCGAAAACAAACGCATGTTATAAAATGAATTAAATTAAGAAAATAGAAATAATTAATAATAAATTTCGATATTCCTTCAATTGGCAATGCACATGAATAGATTTATTTTGAAAATATATGCATATATTAATAGTATACATCTGAAAATTTGAAATGCAGAATAAATAAGACATAAATAAAAAGTTGTTGTTATGCAAACATAACGTTGCAAAGGTCTAAATAGAATTAAATAAAAAACGTTTAAGAAGAATGAATGGAAGTTAATTAATAGCATATTATAAATTAATAAATAGAATGTAATGTTAAAGTTTAAAAATGGAAAACTAATTAATAGTAACACACATGTAAGCGTGTATAAATATACATTTATTTCATAAAAATATATATGTCAATAGCAATGCACATTTGAATTTGAAAGATAATTTGTGTCATTAATGATATTAATGTGAACATAAATGGAAATAACATCAAAATAGATAATTAATTCTGGAATGTTGACACATATGCGAATGCACGTGTATATAAAAATATATCAGAGGTGGCGCGCGTTTAAATTTGAAAATAAATGTGTGTCACAAATAGAATTAAATTATAGGGAATTTAATTACATTAAGTAACGTTCTAATTTAAAATGAGCATGCATGCACTAATTCTAAAAATGGTACGAGTTTAAAATTAAAATCAGTCCTGTATTGAAAAAGGAAGAAAAATTAATGCATAAGTAATAAATCTGAAAATAAATATAATGTTAAAAATAACATTTGAAATCTAGTCTGAATAAATCTCAAAGTACACGTGCATATTAATTTCGCGTTTGGATTTGAAATTTGAATGCATGTCAAAAACGTAAAAGAGAATATTATAAAATATAGAAATAAAAAAGAACCTAGATATAACTACGTAATCAATCAAAAGAAATAAGAAATAAACCACGAATAAAAACGAAGACCCATAGAATTAATTAAATTGTTATGGGTTACCCATGTATCAGCTGGGTTGACCCATTTAGGATCTGGGTCAACCCATATGTCGACCCAGGCATGGCTATGGGTCGACCCATGTCGGTCAAAAATGGTTTTTTAATGTGAATCTCGAACACTGGTTTGATTTCAATGGTGCGATTTATTTTGTTTTAAATCCGATGGATTTCGTTTGTTTTGAGATCTATAAATAAACCTGCAGGGCCTAGCCAGAGCTGGCCCTATAGTTTTGCTGCCCAAGCCCATTACACTTTTTCCCCCATTTTTGTTGCCCTATTTTTTTTTATAGAAAATACCAACAATATTTGTATATGTACAAAATGTGAAATCAGGATGCAAATTTCAAGTATAAATAGCTGCTGAGGCTCATAATATATATGCTGCAGGGAAAAAAGCATATCCTACAGCAGAGCCTGCTCTATATGCTGCCAATCCCATTAAACCTTTTTTGGGAAAAAACTTTAAGTACAAAAATTAAAATAACCCTGAACAGCTAGTCAGTTTTGATCCCGCATCACTATACCTATTGGCACAACACTTACCGCTCAACTACAAACAAATTCACACACTGCTAACTACAACTAATATATCGACAACTTACAAAGAAATAAAACTACTTTTTTTTACCCCAGCCCAGTGGGCTGCCTAGCCTGAGGGGTTGGTGGGCTTCCCTCTGGGCCGAGCCTGGGCCTAGCTCTTGAACACATATTTTCTGAGATGGCGCTAGTGCTCTGCCATTTCTTTCCTCCTCCAACCTCTTCAAAAATAATCTATATTAGATTTAGATTATTTTAATCAACAATTGGTGGCAAAAGCTTTAGATTCAAGATAGAGATGCTCAGCTTCCCCTTTATCCAAATGAATTTGTAGATTCAAACCGAAGAGATAACAAAAAATAAATGCAGATCCAAACCAGATTCAGATCTTAGAACACACGTCAGGTGAGTGGATTTATATTATATTTTCTTATAATAGTTTATGATATTGTTTGATTCTTGTAAATTTTATAATATGTTCTGTTCTTCCTCTTTTACCACTTTATGTGTTAGAATTTATAGTTTTATGTCGAATATTTGGTATGCGCAAAATACGTATAAATCTGTAATATTGGCATATGCATAAGACTGAATTGTGTGCCTAAATTTTGAGCGATTGATTATATAATCTCTTTTGTTTGCACGCATTGAAAAATATAATTTAATAGGAATCATGAATAAAAAGGGAATTTAATGATTTAGGGTTAAATGAACTTGTATACTAGAACGATAACAAAAAGCGGACACGAGTTAAAAATAAAATGTGGGAAATAGGAATTCACGTATATCTATAAAATGAAAGGTTAGGAATAGCCTATATTGACTAGTTAAGGAAAAAGGAATATATTTGCATAGTTTGATCATTAAAGAAAATAGGAAACATGATTGCAAAAATTAAAACAAGAAAAAATCGATAACCAAAGATTTTAGAAAATGAATGTCTTGCAATTATGGGTTCCTGTTACAGTGATTACCTAAAACGATGGCAATAATTTTTTTACATTTTTAGTAACTAATCAATTAGGAATATGCCTAACTTCCTAAAGAATAAATTGTAAAGACAGAAAGAAAAAGGATAACATAATTATAAGACGATATGAAAGGAAATAGGAATATGTGAGATTTAATATAAACCTACAAACGCAACTTATATTTTCATAAATAAGAAAATTGATAAATCATAATAAAACAAACATATTTCAAATGCATGAATATGACAGAAATGGTTAAAAGAGCTGTTAGGCTTTAATATGGACATATTGATTTAGAAAGGTTAAGTTATGACCCTAAAATTTAGTGCTAGGCTTTAATATGAACATATTGACTTAAAAAGAATAAGTTAAGGGATTAAAACTAAAATTATGGAGTTAGGCTTTAATATGGACATATTAACCTAACAGGGTTAAGTTACGAGCCTAAAAGGCATTAAACTTTAATATAAACATATTAATTTACAAGGTGTAAGTTACAAGCCTAAGATTCTATGATAGCCGTGAGACTAGGCAATGAAATTGATGAACAAATAATGCTCAGATTAAGCAAATTAATGAATATTGTTAATCAATGGAAGGATGAGGAATTAAAACGCATAATTGTAAATTAGACATAGGGTCCAATAAAATAGAGGTATGTGTTTGGTCCAATCTATGGAGATGAAGAGCCCAACAGGGAAAATCATCATAGGTGTTCGGAGACAAGGTCAGAGAGCATCTAACTTATTTGATGAGACTGAAAGGAAGTTCAATAAATCAATGTGACATGAGGATACTCTAAGATGACCCTCTGTGGTAGGCCTAATGAAGCTGTACCCACAGAGGCATCGTTTGTACAGTTCCATCCATAGAGTATGCCTTGGCTGCATTTATATCAAGGGCAACCTAAATGGATGATGGGATGATTTTTAGGAAGATTCGGTGGCTACCTCGGCTCGGGAGAGCGAGCTTCATGGTCAGAACCCAAGAAGGATAGTAGGTCGTCAGATACATGCCATCGCCAGTCAGAGAGAGTACAGAAAAGACTAGAGCTAAACCAAAAGGCCAATGATCTTTTACTATCGGGTCATTGGATGAGGAACAATGCCAAATTGGTTGCTTAGATTGTTTTAAGGGACACAGTCACTTAGCTCTTTGAATGGTCTTTCATTAGATAGGGGTTTGTATGGAGTCATAGACACCGAAAGAGACAAATCGATCTTTGATATTTGAACTGTGGGTCTAACGTAGCCATTCTTCACAGATACGGAAATCCCCCGACCTATTTTCATGGGGGAACTGAGGATTAAAGCGCTTTAGAAGTGCAGCGATGGAGGCTTAGTGCACTCTCGTATCATGGCCTAGTACGCTTTTGAAGTGTAGTGATGAAGACTTAGTAAGCTTTCATAGCATGCTCTAGTATGCTTTCGCGACGCAACGGAGACCACTTGAGAAGGGTACTATGGGGAGTACCTTGAGATGAGGGCATATATATATATGATTTGTTAGGTTAATCTGCTTGGGAGTACATGGGTATGATTTATATGTGAAATCGAAAATGTAATGTGTAATAAACCCAAATAACTTAATAAAGTTAAAAAAAGTGATAGAATGGTATATGTAGTGTTATATTTATTGAAAGTATAACTTGTCCATTCATCAGAACTTTTGTTCTGATCCCCTCCTCATAAAGAACCCGGAGGTTAGACAGATGGCAGAGATTATACAGTTTAGAGACACTTGTTAGACAGTGTCATTATTATGGTAAGAATTTACTTAATATTATTTTTTATCCATTCTGCTATGAGTTATATTTTTGCGAGCTCTGATGTATTTTATCTTTGGTTTCTATAAGATACCAAACAAACCAACTCGGATTTCAATGGACTTGGATTTTAGCATTTTTTTACGAAAAATTAGGACCTGTTGAAATTTGGGTTGTTACAACCAATCCATATTTAGCTTGAATCTCACTCGAGTCAATCCATTATCTCTCAATGTCATTCCACTTTGAGCTGCCTATCATTTTTCACCTTCGATCACTCACTCTGAAGTTCAAAATCGAAGAATCAACACTACATTGACAATAACTTCCACCCTATAGATGCTATCAACTATCAGAGACCACCATTGTGCTCCTAAATAGCATAGTTTCTCACCCTAGAACCCCCATCCCTTGCCCCCCAACCATCAATCATGATGGACAGGTACCAGTCCATTCCCTGTGGATCGATACCCATCCATACACCTGGCTAAGTTTTGGCTAAGTGTCGGACCACTTCATTAATCGCCTTAAATATATCTCTCGGTCCCCCAATCTAGAATCGCCTTTCCAAAGCTTCAACTACCGGTCCATCGACGAGTATTTGGGCATTTACACTTCGAGCCATCCAATCATCTCCAATTTTGCACATGACCTGCCTTGGACCTCGCCACATCAAGCAAGAAGTTTTGACACCCCGCGACCAACCGTGATGGATTGGTACAAGTCCATAGGCTATGGACTGGTACTAGTCCATATACATAGAGAAATTTTTGATGAAAAATTTTGAGCACCATCTCGATACCCTCCATAGCTCCTCCATCATTTTCGTCTGAATCTGATCATCTAAACCTCCTATTTGCTATATTCTTCGATTCTAAGCCCTACGATACACAGTTATAAACAAACAAATCACACATAATATACAATTCAACCATCAAAAAGCAATTCATATGATTTTGAACATGAACGATCATATGAACACATACAAACATGATTCATACCATAATAGCATAAATGTAGCATAATTTGGTATTAAACACATGTAAAAAATGATTGATCTAGCGAACTACATAATATGATGAAATTAGGTTATCCTAGGGCGCCTAGGTCTGAATTAAACATGTAAGATACGGTTTTAAGAGAAATTAGCATATAGGGTGTTTGATTGCCGAATTAACATATATAATCCGTAGTAAGCATGTGAGAGATCTCTATCACTCACCAAAACCTATATCTGATGCAATATAGATGAATCAAACTGTCTATTTATAGTCTCAGGTCATTAGCCAAATAGTCTTACTAATCATCCCATTAGCTGCTAATTAACCTGGCTAGCAGAAACAAAAACTTAATACAATGATTTCGCTTAAACCCTTGAGCCAAATATTTAATGTAACCACTCTACGGAACGGTCAACCACCAACCCGATCGAATGAGACCAGTTACTGCACCTGTTTCGATCCCAAACAAACCTTATAGCTAAACAATAAGTCATACAGGTAAAATTATCATAAAAAGATTTAGTAAAAATCATGGACATGTATCACATCCCCATGAAAACATACTAAAATTTGGGAATGATACCACTAAGTAATTAAATAGAATTATTTCGATACGTAAAATATAGGTCGTTACAAACCCAAAGCAATAAAAGAAACTTCTAAATATGTTAGAATTATATATATATATATATATATAAACACATAACACATGCACAACAAAGAAAGGAATAACAAAGCACAACATCCAATAGATAAACAACAATTATTAAAAACAAACACAGGCTGTATTACATACTATCCCAGCAATCAAACACAAAAATAAAAAAATAATTCAATATAATAATAATTAAAGAAACAAGACTAACATTTAAAAGAAAACTAAAAAGGAAAAAGATGTAACACCCCCACATTTTATGACAATTAAATATTTAAATAGTGCATATGTGTTTATATATGTATATACATAAATATATAAAAGAAGAAAAGATTAATGCAAATAAAAATGCAACGCATGCGTTAAAAGAAAGAAGAAATTGGTTGCATGCAGTGTAATTATCTTTTATGCAATGATTTACAAATATTATGCATTAATAAGAAAAAAAAATGAAAGAAAAAATGCATGCAAATTTATAAGGTTACATGCAATGGTTTAAACAAAAGATTACAACGAACATGGAAAGAGGGTAAAAGAAAAAGAACAATGACCACCATTATTCTAAGCCTTGTTAACAAAAGCCTAAGTAGTCCAATTGGTTAGAGCTGTTGTATATAATGAGTTGTATACACAATTATATGATTTTTGTTTGATGATAACAACCAATTATATTTTATTATAAATGTGTTTGTTAATGTGCTGTTTCATATATACATCACATACAAGAATATAATATTTATATTTTAATAAAATACGAGTGTACAAACATTCAGATATTTACACAGTATTTTGTCTTAATATAGATATTTTATTTCAAATATTCAAACAGTAAAACTATTTATAACTCCACTATTTGAACACATCACATTTCATATACATTCCTAGAATATTGTACTTGTAAATAAACGAAATATAAAAGACAAGTTTGTTTGAACACAATAAAATAATATTTTATTTCAATCGAATTTCTTTATTACAAATGCCAGTACAATTCTCTCATTATACATTCATACTAAGCTCCTCACTACAACACTGTCACTCAGTTATACAATTCATATATACATACATTTTCACATTAACTCATATATGGATACTTATACGCTCATTCACTGTCTTCTATCTTCAGTCTTCTGTCTTCACAGCATCCTTCAGTCAGTCCAGTCTTCATACCTGTCATATACAGAAACACACACACAGTATATGGAACAGAAATAATATTCTAAATTCTAGCGAATATAAATTTTAATTTTAAAATTTTATTTGCCTCAGCTTTCTGGTGTGTTTTCTCATCATTTTCATGACTCGATCTGATTTTTTTAATCCATCTGACTGTGTCTAGACAGCTTGTGATATTCACAGTGATACACTGTAAATACCATAAGGCAGACAGTATGTATATACAATGCAGGGAAAGGAAAACTTGACTGATGGCTGCATATACACACGTGTATAATATATACATGCATGCACTGCCTCGCCAATCAGTGTGCAACTAAGGAGTAGCCACGTGGACCATCTCGACTCAGTGCAACAATAATCAATATGGTCGAGGCAACCCAAAAAACACCAAAGTGATAAAAACAGCACCAAACCAATGTCGAGCACAATGTCATGAGCAACATAAATGGTTGGTACAGCAAATTCAAATGTGCACAAGTTATCATGCAGTTTCAAGACAAGGCAAAACTCAAGTCTGTGTACAAATCCAATTGTGTGTTCAAGTATCAAGTATATGGTGTAGCTGTGTTATCATGGCCGAGGCTACACACACAGGTTCTATCACAATCATGCAGTGAACATGAAGCATGCAATAACTCAGTGGTAGTTCAAAAATGGTCGAAGAAATTGGACATGATTTCAAGCAAGCATGGTGAGAGAGTAATACATGGTAGCACAAACATGTAACAGCAATAACAAGCACTTGGCCAAGGAAGAGAGACAGTGCAAATACATGCATAACCATAGAAGAATACATGGATCAGAGATGATGCATAGTGGTGCAACGTGGTTCAGTGGTGATTCAGTGCATGGAAGAATGGTGGATATGTTTGAACATGGAAAATCGAAACAGCAGTGTTGTGGTTTAAATGCATCAAATGAAACAGCAAAGTGGAATAATAGCATGGCAAATGTGTGTCCATATACACAAAGCAGTTTTCAAGTGTGCAAATGAAGTTTTGTTTGGCAAGCAAGTGTTTCCAGAAATGCAGAGAAACAAGAGATTTTTGTTGGGGCAAAATATCAAATTCATGTTTCTGATTTCAGAAATAAAACAGAATGGAAAATATGCTTAGGAAATTGCATATATGTCATATTCAACACAATTTTGAATACATATACGGCAAAACTTCTTTCCGGAAATGAACAATATTAAGCAAGGGGATAAGTGTTTTTGGCAAGTGTTTAAAAAGAGCAAAATCAATTAAAATCTTTACAATGTTACCAGAAATGGTTTCAAATATATATATATAATTGGCAAAGAATTCTTTCCAGTTTTTTTGTATGCATATAATTCATTGCAAAGCATCTATCAAGCAAGGGACAGAAATTAAACAATTTCCAGAATTACTTTATTCAATCAATGCCGAGGAAATCAAGTTCACAGTTCGGGCAATATTTCATCAATTCAATTGAGGCACAGAAAGGCAATAGTTTTTTTTTCTTGGCAAGGAAATTCTTTCAGAATTCAATCCAGAAACAAATCATTTCACAATCAAAACTTTCCAGAATTGATAAACACGGTTTCAAAGAGCATCAAATCGAATAAGTGTTTTCCACAAATCACACAACAATCTCGCAACCAAAAGGGGGAACACACAATCAATCGGGTCAAGTCACATACACGAAATCAGAGATTTAGGGTTTGCATTTTAACCCTATAAAAACCAATCATCACTGGCAAATTATCTTATCGAAAACTAAAAATCAACGCGAGAGCTAAAGTTTCAAATCAGAGAATACTCACAAATTTTCCATCGTTTTCGATCGAGCAAGTTCCAAATTGAAGCATCAAAAAGCAACAAAGAGTTCTAGCATCAGAGATTGATCCATACATCAAGCTATTGACTTCGATTTGGGATTCAAAGAAGAAACCCTATAAATTTCCTGAGAGCTGCCGCCATTTTTTTCTTTAGAGAGCAAACTGATTGGGAGTAACAAGTATGGGTGCAAACAATCAAAAGGGGTCATCCAGTTTAAGTGTTTAAAGGGGTATTTGAATTCCTTTATAACCTAGGGTTTTTTTTTGTTTGTTTTGTATTGTTTTTTTAATTTGTGTTGTTAAACAATTCGATCAGTTTCTAGTGTCTATAAAATACTAGGGAATCCAGTTAGGATTTAGCTGGCAGTTTACTAGAGTCTGTAAAAACAAGGGTTACGGTTTACGGTTTTGTAATCCGGGGAAATCTAGTCTAAGGGATTTAGATCAATCTATGGTTTTGAGCGTAGGGTTAGAATAGGAGCAGGGTTTGCGAGTGTACATGGTCTTATATGCAGGATCTGTTCTATCACGTAGTAGAAACCTTAGGAACGCAACAATAGGCAGGGTTTTGCCGAAGCTGGGTATCTCTTGTGTCATTTACTTTCTGCATTTCTATTTCTGCTATATTTTGTGATCTGTTAATATTTTAATATCTCGCGAAAATTTAATAAACCATATTCACCCCCCTCTAGGGTTAATTTAGATCCAACAAGAGTATGTGACTTTCATGCGAGAGGTACATAGTTCGATCCCAGCCGACGGCATATTTTTGTTTTAAGGGAACGAATAAAATAATACATGTTCTAAAGAGAAAATATGTATAAACGCATATATAAGGAATATTATACATATAAGGAAGTTAGAAATATATATATATGTGTGTGTGTGTGTATGAAAATATACGCGTATATATATATATGTAAATAAATATATATATACCATAGAGAAATTCAAATTAAGGCTGCAATCAAGGAAATATGGTAAGAATTAAATAACGGCATAACACCATTTGAATTCTAAAAATGAAATGAAAGTTGTGTGTATATATACGTATAAAATGGGCAAAGTTTTGTATACATATAAGAAGATTATATGTAAACATAATATTTAAAATAAATCAAAGAATAATGGGATACTAATCAAACATTTAAAATCAAAAACATCAAAATAGTAAACATCTACCCAAAAACGCTCGCGGGACCCAAGGGGTCAACCCTAGGGTCGATACACACATAGGGGGGTCGAACCTAGGGTCGACACACACACAAGGGGGTCGACCCTACCCAGATTCAAGCAGATTCATTAATGAATCTGGACTTTTTTCTTAGCCACATTCGTTGTTGACTCAGCGCTGCACGTACGATAAGATCCTAAACACCTAAAAATAGGCTAGCAGTGTAACAACCCGGAAAATCAGAACCAATTTAAAAAATTTATTTCGGATAATTTGAACAGAAATTTGGTCCGAATTTAAAAATTCCATTTTTAAATAACAATAAAGCCCTTGAAAATAGACATTTTGCAAACGACCTCCGTTTTTGATGAAACCACTTTGGTTGGATCTGAATGTCAATTTATTGCTATTTAAAATTCCATAATTTTTGGAATCAATATGTGAGCGTAGCAAAGGAAAAAGGGTTTTGCAATTTCAATTTGAATTGGATTGACCAGAAAATGGCCATCTTTCAAACGGTCTGCAAATTCGACGAAATCAGTTTTGTTGGGACCGTATCATCCCAACATAGCCAGATTTATTTTTCTGGAATTTTTAGAATCAGTATGTGGCCCCAGCAAATTAAAATGTACATTCAAATCAAATATTGAATGTTTTATATTGTAATTTAGAGAATAACTGACTGAAACAGTCGAATGGGCTTATGAAACATATTCCATTGTGTCCGGAATGGGGGTAGTTAGCTAGGGGCGACAGTCGTTGGGTTCGAATTGGAGTTTGTATAAGAAAACCCTATTTTTTGAATTAATATAAATATCGGCCAATCATAAATTTCCTTTCATTAAATTATTTTCCAATTAAAAATAATAAAAACCCGTAACTTAACAGCTCGACGGTGGAAACGAGCTCCATACTTCCCGATCAAATTCCGGTTGATCCCTTCAGCGATAGCCCCTGCCCCAGTTTAACTTTTTTAAGATCTTCCTCTTCTCTTCAAATCAATACCTAGTTCACCCCTTATCGTCGCTCCTACGTCGAGATCTACTCCTCCAAACTCCGGCCGTTTATTGCGCCGCCCCGCCTCAGATCGTGGTTCGAGTTCGACATAGGCCCCCTCGTCCTGCGCGCCTTCCAAGCCTCTACGACGTGGTGCCAACTGATTTCGACATCAAGCAACGGATTGAGCAGGAAATCAAAACCTAGTTTTGAAGAAATAGCAGAGGGTAACGGCCTGAATTTATTTAAAGGGTTTTAACACTTTTAAGTGTTGCAAATCATGATTTTAGTATAAAAATCATATCTTTAACATATGTTGTCGAAATCCAGTGAAACTGGATGCATCGGAATCATAACGACGACATCTATATTCTAGAAGAAGCTAGAACACGTTTGGAGCTTCCTACAATCTTTGAAGGAGCGGAAACCAATGTGAGAAATCTAAATTCAAATTGGAATGGAAATGCGTTTTATAAATTATATAAGCGAAGTATAAATTATATATGCGTTGTACACCTCATGAACGGGCGTTGTATAAGTTATATGACCGATGTATAAATTATACATGTGTTGTATAAATCATATTTGCATTGAAATGGAATTGAAATGGAAATGAAATATATTTATATATATTTATATACGTGTATATATATATATATATATATATATATATATACTCCCCTCATCCACAGACCATGGACGATATAAATTGATTGTGATTGACGTGAAATTTGGTAGGTAAATGCGAATGGTTGATATGGTTGTTTGTGGTTGTTGGAATGAAACAAAATTGGATTGTTTGTGGAAAATTCATATGATATGAAATTGATCTTATATCATTTAGATAAGCCCCTTATGGAACGCCACGAGGCCTAAGGTAGCTCGAGGAGCCGTACTCAGGACGGTGCCGGTTTAAACCCCCTCCCGTTATGCTGCCGAAATTTTCAGAAATATCCATGTGTTTGAATTATTTTCATGTGTTGAATTATATTCATGTGTTCAATAAATTGTTTAGATAATAAAAATCACATTTTTATTATGCGTATGAAGTATATGAAATATTCATGTGTTGAGATATTCATGTGTTGGGAAATTCATGCGTCGAATAACATTCATGTGTTGAACAAATTCTTTGAAACACCAAAGATAACATTTTTATCTTATGTATGAAGTATATAAAATATTAGTGTTTTAAATAAATTGTTTTAACACCAAAAATAACATTTTTATCTTATGTACGAAGTATATAAAATATTCATGTTTAAAATAAATTGTTTTAACAATAAAAATCACATTTTTATTATATGTATGAACTAATAAACTTATTTATGTGTTGAATAAATATTTAAAACATAAAAATCACATTATTATCATGTATAACAACTTAATAAAATATTCATGTGTTGAAAAGTATTCATGTGTTGAATAAATTCCTTAAACAATAAAATTAACATTTTTATTGTGTATATGAAGTTCTAAAAATATTCACGTGTTGAATAAGTGGATTGAACAATAAAATTAACATTTTTATTGTGAATATGGAGTGCTAAAAACATTCATGTGTTGAATAAATATTGAAACGATAAAAATATCATTTTTATCAAGTATATGACTCACTAAAAATACACATGTGTTGAAATAAATATTTGTTCTCTATAAATATTATTTTTAGCATGTTTATGAACCAAATAATATAGTCATGAGTTGAAATATATTTTTGTTCGCCAAAAATATCTTTGTTGTACGATATACGAAGTGTTAAAAATAACCATGTATGAAAAGAAACCTTTGTTTGCTAGAAATATTACTTTAGCTTAGTTATGCATATATATACATATGCTAACAGGAAAATGGATTAGCTGTTGAGTAAAGAATTTATTTACGTGCCCGACAAATAGGTAAACCTTAATGAGTTGGCTGCGCAATTTTTTTATTATATAAGCTCCTGTGAATGCCATTGGATGCGGAGTGCTGGTTGTTCTGTGTGTAATTATAAATAACACCATAGGATAGTAACAATTAATTTTGAACTACACTACATGGCATACTTCGTGAAGATAGCATACTCTATCATATACCACATAAGCACTTGGAGCTTATGTGACGAGGTTGAAGATTTACCATACAAGCGAGAGGCTTGTATGGTGATGACTATATTTCAGGTTGAACCGAAGACTGATATGGACTATATAAAATGTAACGGTAAATTGCCAGATTAATAAAAACCCCACACGGGTCTGGAGTTGACAATAATCACATCTCTCTAGTCATTAAGGCACAAAAAAACTATTTATAGGGTGACGAGAATTTATTCTCTGGAGTTATGATCTATACACACTCCGCTATGGACACAAGAATATATCAGTAAAAATATATGTGTGCTTTTTAGGATTTATTGGGTGCCTAATACGACCCAATAAATTTCCAAACCCCTTCCCGTACAAAGGAGGTTATGGCGAAATTTTCCGAAATTTAAAGGCGTTAGCCAAAATTTTGAAGTAGAAACAGTTTGGAAATCGTCGAATGAATTATATATATATATATTTAAATTAAATTAAAACGAATCGAGCCCCTGCAGTTCGCGTTTTGAAATCATAACTTTAAACGATTATACTGAGAGACCAACCGTCGGATTTTCCCGAAACCGGAACCGTTGGGTTCGCTTTGGAGAGATCTTTCCAACGATATAAATTTTGTTAAGATCCAACGGTTAGATTTTCATATATGTGTAAAACAAATCCGAGGAAAAGCAGTGCCACGGCACGACCTGAAACGTCGTTTAATTAAATGAAGCTATTTTTTAAATAAATAAAAATAGCGATATATCGTTATAAAATATTATAAGCGATATGGAATGGAAATAAACCGATTTTAATTGGTTTGCTTGATATTTGATGGTTGAATGTGTTTGACATGAAAATTATATAAAGAACTGAAATGTGGATGTCGAATAATTTAACCATGGAAAGAATTGATTTGAATTCTATATATATGTGAATTATTTGAAAAGGCCGAGTTAATTCTCATTTCAAATAATTGGTCGACGAATAAAAGTCGAAGATATGAAGACGGTGCAAAACCGGCGATCTTCACATCGAATGGATTACTACTGATGCCTTTTATATGGGTAACTCCCGTGAAATGGTTACAGTGGTAGTGGTCCGGACGTACATGTTGATTGTCCGGATATGAGGGGGCCTCTCTCCTGTATTGGACATATGGGATGAGGAATAAGGTGCCTCCGGTTTCGTTCAGACCCAGAACGGACTTGTTAATGGATTGTGTGTCTGACATTGGATTTTATTCTATGTGATTGATTTCTATTAAATATATATATGCTTGGCGGTGGAGAATTTATTCTCTTGCTTAACGCCCTTCTCTGGGACGTATGAGCTTAGAGGTTATATATTGATGGATATCAGTCGCATGACATGAATTGCTAGTGTGGCAAGCTGAGTTGCATAGATCAAGGCTTCTATTGAAAAGCAAAGTCTTGTGGTTGATGATCAAAGCACGGCCTTAAAGGGCATAGCTTTGTGTATAGCGTTAATTCGCGAGCCTCACACCTCGGTATGAGTCAAAAACGGGATCGTGACTGCAGGGAATGCACGACGTTTCTTTCTAGCTATGGGTAATGTGTTGGTTTTACAAGGCCAGACACTTATATATTTTTACCTATGTGGTTGTTGGAATGCGAGTAGCCTCGGATATATCGTCTCTACGGAGCCGATGGATAGGTCTGATAGGACCGAGAAACGTGTGTTCAGGAATACTAATCCATAAAAGTATGTGTGGACCGGCCTTGAAGATCCAAGGATTGTCCCGCGATGTGTAATCCTGAGGCATTTGCTAGAGTGTCTCGAATAGTGAGGAGCCATCCCTGGCCTCGACTCATGATGAAATCCAATTTCCAATACGAAATTACAGATTTGATTAACTTATATATGGCGACATAGTGGTATGGGGCACTTATGTCGTCTATGATTGATATTTATGATTGAAATTTATTTTGAAACATATATGCACTAGTAATAATATCAAATGATCTTGATTTATATGTATTGAGCATATCTTGGCTATTATAAGGTAAAACTCTATCCTCCAGCTTGCGTTGCATTGTGTGATGGGACCTGAGTCTTATAATGGCTTCATTCTTTATAAAAAGCATTGCGTTGTTTAAATAACTTACTTTATTTCATGCACTAGCAATCACTGGAGTAAACCCGTTCCGCGTTAGCGGCGTGGTCCTATGATTTGCCTGATTATTATTGTTTTATCAGTTAAGTAGATTTCTCATACCAGTCCCATGACTGATTCGTAGTTTGTTTCACTTTGCAAACTCGGGTGCCCTTATTTTTACACGGGCAGCCTAGTAGCAGGTTGCAGGTCTTATTTTGGCTTTGCATATAGCATGGGTGCACTTTTGGCAGCAGGCGAAGACTTATCTTATCTATATTTTGGCTATTGACATTTCCGCATGTATTATTTGATATATATGTACCGCTAATGGTGATGTAGACTGATTATTCCTTTCATGTACCAAGTAGTATCTTGTATCTATGTAACTCTGATGATGATGATGTTTATTACAATTATGATTTCTGCTGTCATATTGATGTAAATGATTCTATTTCATGTTTATGCTATTATCTGTAATCTGCTAATGTTGATTAATGTGTTATATTCCAATGATTATCCTTGACACCGTGATACAGGGTTTTGGGATCGTCACACAGAGCCTAGCCTAAATCTCACATTTTCTGAGAGGCTGCCTAAGCTCTGCCATTCTTCTTCCTCCTCAAATCTCTTCAGAAAAATAGAATAATTAGTTTAGGAAAATTTTGATTCAAGAACTGGAGGAAAAGAATGAATATTAATAAAGAAGGTGTTCAGAATTCTATTGGAAGTAAGGTAAATTCTTGGATTTGGTAAATTTGAATTTCTCCTCTTTCTGCCCTTTTTCTTTTAGTTGAGAATTGTGGATCCATGGTTGTTTAGATTCTAAATTCAGTTAGGAGAACCATGAAATGCTAGATCTGGACCAGATTCATGATTTGGAAAGCAATTAGGTGAGTGGATTTAAAATATACCTTTTTGATAATGGTATATTTATCGTTTGACATTCCCCGTTATTACGCAATGTAAATCTGTTAGAATGATTAATATGTTAAAATGTTAATATGATGAAATGCTAATATGATGAAATGTACAAACCTGTAAAACTATGTAGAAACTATTATTGTTGTATACATACATGTTCTAATTACATGTTAATCTGTGGCAATTATGTACTTGAACCCTTAACTATAAGAATTGGGATAATTACATGTTAATTTGTTAAAATGGAAAAATTACATGATTTGATGATTATATGTTATTTTAAAATGAAGTTAACTACATGTTAGGAAGAACATGCGACATGATAACTAGAAATGGACTTGATATGATATTAAGCATGACATGTAAAAATATATTTCAGCAAAAATTTAGAAGAATGAATATGCCTAAATTGTATGGAAAATTTACAATAAATAGAAAATTGTAACCATACTTAGACACGAGGTTAAATTCAACTTGTGGTAGAAGTATGTCCTGAACCGCCCGACAAATCCAACGTCCACAAGTTGTTAATTTAATGTGAGGGGTCTAGTGCGTAAATATACATGTAACGGTGCTAAGACACGAGGTTAAGTCCAACTTGTGGTAGAAGTCTGCCCGGAACCGCTCGACAAATCCAACATCCACAAGTGGTTGGCTTAATGTGAGAGGTCTAGTGCATATATATATATATATATATATATATAGAAGGATAGAAATAAAAGCCACTAATTGTGATTAATGGAAATGAGTGGACATGAATGAAAGTTACAACAGTAAAAGACATGTAATGAACGGGGAATGATAATAACCTATTATGAATAAACCTGAAGGGGAAAAGGAAAGATAGTAGGCAGGCTTGTCTTAGAGACAAGTGGAAATTATAATTTAGGTTATAATGAACAATAGAGGGAATGCGATAACTTATGAAATTCAATAAGTTGTACTTAATTATAAATTAAGTAATCTGTAAACTTGAGAATCTGAATCTGCTGATAAGAATAACATGTTAAAGACTTGTCCTAGGGACAAGTGGAAATTATAACATAAGTTATAAAAAATGGAAAGGAAACTTATTAGTAAACCTTAGTTAAGAGAACTAAGTTAATAAGTAAACAACCACAAGTTGTAGTGACAGTGTAAGATGAAATTATGATTAAATAAGAAAGAACGAGGTGAATATATGAAATGAAATAAGTTATATTTAATCATAAATAATAAGTGACATGTTAAACAAAAAACATGTAAATTGAGATATACTTAATTAATATTAAGTAGAATATGTTATTGTAACTAGGGAATCGTACAATGAATAATATAAAGAGATTGTAGATTATAGACCTTGGATTACAATATAGAGAATAACATGTTATGGGCTTATTAATGAACGTATAAGGGTTAAGCTTTGTAACCAAAATTAATTAGAAAGAGGGGTCCATTCCTTAGAGATACAAGGGGCTCGGAAAGAACCTGGTAACTTGAATAATAAGTTAATATAATTCGAAATAACCAACTTAACTAGAAACCTGATGAGATAAAGCAAGCCCGTAATTGAACGTTTAAACATAGGGTCTAATAACACATTAAACTAAGGCGATTGGACCAGTCTGTACGTTTGAGCGTGAATAACCCGGCGGGGTAGATAATCGTGGTCTAATGAGACATAAGGGGAGCACACGTCCATTTGATTATTCTGCCTGGTCTGCCTGTTGTTCTGCTGATATTCTGCTGGCTCCGAAGGACTGGAAGGGAAGCACACGACTTCTTGGAACGTAGAGGGTACTCCTGGTAGTCCTCTGTGTGTGACAGTGTTCGACTGTGCTCACAGAGGTTAGGTCTGCATGTTTCTAACTGGTGATCATACCTTGATTTCCATGATAGTAGGCAATCAAAAGACTGTAGGGTGGCATAGGTGATCTGACGCTCCACGGTTGCCTTATGACTAGGCTGGGTTACGAACACTTTATCTAGTACTGACAGGTCTAACCATTTGTTGATAGAAAGACATCGGGTACCCGCAATCAATAATTAGCGTGATACGTGATGCGTGATGCGGAAAGACGGAGAAGCTGAACCAAA
This sequence comes from Allium sativum, assembly GCA_030737875.1. Taxonomy (NCBI): domain Eukaryota; kingdom Viridiplantae; phylum Streptophyta; class Magnoliopsida; order Asparagales; family Amaryllidaceae; genus Allium; species Allium sativum. The sequence goes on along the minus strand of CM060927.1, from coordinate 73,161,363 downwards.
ATACCATAGGTCCTTTGCTATCAAGGCTATGGGTGAGGGACATGCCAATTAGGATTTGCTGTTTGATGTTTTATCGGAGGCCAGGTCATTAGCTCTCAATACTGTTCGTCTTTCACTAGTTAAGGGAGGGGTCAGGTGGGACCATAGCACTTGAAAATGTAGAACTTAGCATCTGTGCATACAGATATCTGAAAAGCTCCCGACCGACTTCCGTGTTTCTTGTACAGCCCTGCCACAGAACTCGGTGCACAGTAGAGGATATGTGCAGCTAAGGCATCGAGTATGATTGACGATACATACATGGGAAAGTCTAAATACATGCATGTCTGCTTTGGGTGGTGTATAGTAGACTCTAGGGCATTACTCTGTCATAGAATCTGATTCGATCGAATGGTTCAAAGACGGTAGTCCGTACGCTTACGTAGTATGGCAATAGTGATTCTTTGTGGAACGTAGCGTTGTTATATAGAGATCTATACGTCGATCTGGTGTAGGATGAGGGACTACGTATATTTCTATGATGTTACAGCGGAGACCGTGCGAGTGGGGTACTATGGGGTGTACCTTAATTTGGAGGTAGCTACATATATATTGTATTAGGTTAATCCACTGGGAAGTAGATGGGTGCGACATGTGTAAGCCTTGAGTGTTGTTAACCCAAGTAACCTAATAAATAAGAAAATGTAACTGGATGGTATATGTAGGTTATCCAAAATGTGTAGTTTAAATCCAGTCACCAGAACTTGTGTTCTGACCCCTTCCTCATAACATACTCGCAGGTTAGATTTGTGGCAGAGATATGATAGCTTTGGATAATGGTTAGATAGTATTATTATCTGGGTAAGGCTATATTTTGATCATATTATATTTTACCCATTTCACTGTGAGATATTTTCTGAGCTCTGATATATTTTATATCTCTGTCTTTTCTGCAGGCTACCAGGCAAACCAACTCGAGTTTCGATAGATTAGAATTTTGAAAAAAAATCGGTCAGTCGGAATTCAGGCTGTTACATCTGGTATCAGAGCCTAGGTTTAGGATTCCTATATAAATAGTGAGTGAATGTATTTGTATTTTTAAAATATAAATATCTATTATATATATATACCTAGATCCATAGAGGAACCCACTAAATAGGAAAAACATAATATGGTAAGAATTGGGATATCTGTTTTGTACACTAAAGGAATGAATATGGAAATCTGATACCCTTAGGGAAATTAGGTGGAAAGTGTGCAATATACTTTGTATGGAAGGAAGGTGGATCCCATATGTTAGTATTTCACGTTAGTGGGTTTGGTAGTAAAACCTTATAAATAGGAAAAGGTTAAAAAGGAGAAAAATGGATTAGGAATATATATAGTTGAGAGAATTGACTTTGTGGTAGTGTTTAGGAAAGCCTAGTTAAGATTGGAAACCCACTTTGAATCTAACCCCATTGTTAACTTTTAAGAACTTGAAATTATAAAATCTTTTGGAAGATGGTTTATGGTGTTTTCAAGTTTTAATCTTAAAAGTTATAGTTTTAAATTATGTAAAGAACATATTAGAAAAGTACATATTGAATTTTGATGTAAAATGGGGTATATTTTGAAACGGTGATTTCTTGTGAAATTTTGTCTAAAATAAAATTCTCGCAGCAAAAGGTGCACATTATAGAGCATGTATAGCTCGCAAGTTTTCTTGCTATATTGCATAAAAGGATTAAAAAAGCAAAACTTAGAAAATATTGCATTTTGTTAAAAGCTAGAATTTTTAGTAAAGAAAACTTTGAAATCTCTATTCTTTTGATAATTGTTTTAAAAGAGAAAATATTGTTGGGTGGACAAAATAAGTTGTATAAATTAAGAACAGAGTAGATGTTTGCACTTTGTAGTAAGAAACTGATCTGACCTTATAGGCAAGAACAAGTCGTAAACCTAATTGAGAAATAGTTGTCCTTATCTACTCCAGTTTTTGGTGTTTTTATAAATAAAATGATTTACATTTTTCTATAAAATGACATGTTTTTATGGTTTGGAAAAAGTATTTTTTTCATGAGGAAAAATAAAGTTTTGATACTTTTAACTTTTGGGAGAAAAGTGAAATGAAAAGGCCAAACCGTGTTTTGAAAAGTATGGAGTAGGTAAGGATTAGTGCCTAGGAAAACGAGAAAAGTTTTTGAGGCTATGCAGTAAATAGCGAGAATTATTTTGGAATAATAGTAAGTTCTGGTAGAATGCGTAAGCATTGAAAAGCCTAGGGTGTTGCTTAAAAACTTATGTTAGTACACAGCTAGGACTAGTAGTGACTACTAGATAGTGAAGGGCAAGTAAGTGTTTACATCCTGTTGTTTGAATTTTTTTTGTTTGAGTGGGACATAGTCTTGAGATTCTTGGCCCTTAGAAGTAGCTGTGTATAGTGTCTGTTTTCCTATTTTAGTTGAAGGACTAGAAGGCTTATTTGAAATTAAAATTAGACCAGAGCATTAAGTTAAATAAGCTAAAGAGAAATGGCATAACTAAACATGAAACAACAAATTCAGTAAAGCAACAAACACGGTAGTTAAAGAAAGATGGAAAATTCTGAGAGAAGGCGAATAAGAATAAATTTTTTCAAGACAAGTTGAAAAAGAAAACCTATAACAAAGAAAGTTTTCTTATGTGGACTGTGCTTGGATAGGAAAATAGGGAATCTTTATAAAATAGTTCAATAAAATCCAAGTACGGTTAGAAAAAGGATGAAAAAGAAAAATGGAAGATGTGAAATTTTCCGTTTTCCAGCTTTTTGTAACATAAGAAATTGAATTCAGAAAATTAGATTTTTCTTAAATTCAAAAAATAAAGTTAGTTGGTTGGATTTTGGATACAACAATTGGACGACCTGCGCTCTTGCTCTGCGAGAGTGTGGGAAAATTTGGATGAAAATGTACATTCATGTAGAATTGCCAGTATATTTAGGATGTAAGCAACATGTTTTTAAAGGATTTTTGAAAAAATTGCATACATATAGAGTTGAATCACGAGAATTTTGATTAATGACAATGAAATGGAGATCAATGGAAATCATGACATGAAGCTAAGATTATATATATAGGTATAGAGTCATGTTATATTTATGTTAAAATCTATCCTCAAAGTACAACACAAATACACAAAAGCTTTTATATATATATATGGCCTCAAAAAGCTATGACTGGACATAAAACACTGTAACCAGTCGATTGGTTATAAATCCACCATTCGACTGGTCAGCAAGTTTTATGCCCAGTAACGACTAGTTTTAAATGTTTTTAAATCCAAACATTTTACAATATTTTTACCAGTCGACTAGTATGTTTTTGACCAGTCGACCGATCAGAAATAACAGTTTTTAATGAAGAGTCACTTCCTTTCATGAAGAGATTCCTCTTTAATTCAGAATAGAAATGATGCAACTTTCCATAGAAACTCTTCATGATAGAATGCTACTCTTATACACTTATAAATACACTTCAAATCATATTTCCAAATCACCAAATTCTCATCTAATCTACTCTATATTTTTGATCTCACTTCAGCATTCTAAGTGCTTTCAAAAGCTCCCTAAAATACAAGTTGCTTATTGAATCATTGAATTGATTTTATATCTCTCTATTCAATAAGTAATATACTTCCTTAAATCTTCACACACACACATCAAATACTTGAGGATAATATTATAGGAAGGGTGTACTCAATTGTTGGCTAGTCAGTGTTGAAACAAGAACACATTCAGAAGTCAAATTCCTTTGTAATTGTAAAGACCTATGTAGTTGCTCAGGTGGGGACATCCTTGTTGGTTCTCGGGTGTATTGGTGACCTGTTCCTCCGGGTGAAGAGAGGGCGTGTTAATGAAATTCTGAAGAAGAGCTACGGGACTGGACGTAGGACTGGAGGTCCGAACCAGTATAAAATTCCTGGTGTCACTTTACTTACTGCATTTTATTTATTTGTGATATATCTCTATAGCTTAGTTTTATTTACATAACTATTGTAGCTTACAAGTTAACTTATCATTTACATTTCCTCTATATCCACATAAAGATCCTACATTAAGTCACACACCGACTTTTCATTTGGTATCAGAGCAGGGTTATCATTTAACTGTAAAACCGTTGTCTAAAATATAGTTAATATGGATAACAACAATATTACTAGCATTAATTCTGGAAATACTGAAGGCCATTCTACTGCCAGACCACCCTTATCCAATGGCATTAATTATAGGTATTGGGCTACACGAATGAGAATATACATGCAAGCAAATAGTTTTAAAGCTTGGAATGTTACACAGAAAGAACATACAAAACCTACTACGCTATATACTGAATGGTCTGCATCTGAAAAGGCAGAGGCTACTGCGAATGATAAAGCTATGAATATGTTGCATTGTGCCTTGGATAGAAATGAGTTTAACCAGGTTTGTATGTGCAACACAACATACGAGATCTGGAGAACACTCAAAGTAACTCATGAAGGAACTAGCAAAATCAAACAAAGCAAGATATCTATGCTTAAAAACCAGTTTCAAAATTTTAGAATGAACGAGAATAAGTCTATAAATGATATATATTCACGTTTTCAAAATATTTATCATTCTCTTTTAGGATTGGGATAAAAAATATTCTGATTTTAATATAGTTTCAAAAATATTGAACTCTTTGACGGATGAATGGGAAAGAAAAGTGTTAGCTATCGAAGAAGCTAATGATCTTTCTACCATGAAACCAGAAGAGTTAATCGGTAATCTCATGTCCTATGAAGTAAATTTGCAGTCAAAGAAAGTACATGTACAAGATAAGAAAAATTTAGCTTTCCATGCTGAGATAGACGATCCAGATTCAGATGAAGAAGATATTGCATTCGTAGCAAAGAATTTCAGAAAATTTCTGAAATATAGAAAGAATCAAAATGCCAAAAAGAATTCAAAAGAACTTGACCCAGCCTTGGTAGAATGCTACAATTGTCACAAGACCGGACATTTCCAAAAGAATTTTCCAGAGCTCAAGAAGAACTGGAATAGAAAAGAAAATTCAAAGAAAAGAGCATTTTCAATCACTTGGGATAATTCAGACTCATCTTCTGAAAGTGACAGCGACAGTGACAGTGAGCCAGAAAACATATGCTTCATGTCTAAGGATACTGATGTAAGTGATTTTACTTCTGATGAATTAGTAGAATTAATACTGAAATTTTAGAATCTTGAAAAATGTTTAAGCGAAAGTTTAAACAAGCTAACGAAGTTAAAAAGAAAGCAGAATTTAAGAGAGATCTTTTAAAAGATGAAAAGGAAATTCTAGAAGATGAGATCAAAAAATTATAAGAATCTCTTTCAATAACGAATTCTCATATTACATTATTGAGTCAAGAAATTGAGACTCAAAAAGATAAAAATAATAGTTTAGCATATGAAAATCATGATCTAAATTCTAAGGCTAAAATTATTGAGTTAGAGAATTCTAGTCTTAAGATTAAACTAGATGACATTTCTAAAAATGTTAGTAATTTTAATAAAGGTAGAAAAAATTTGTTTAGAATTTTAGAAAACTCACAACCCGTTTCTAGTAAAAAAAAGACCTGGTTATGTATAGAAAAATGTTTTAAGAAGTCAAAAAATATACCTGTAAAATCAAATATTAAACCTATGAGATCCTTACTTAAACCTGATATTTCTGTTAAGAAAAAATACACAAGGAATATCAATATATGGGTACCTAAAACGAATAATAAATTAATTAGAAATAGGTATATTAAGGATTTATTAGGTTCAATTCATTATAATATTAATTATATTTATAAAAGGAACTCTGAACCCTCTTGGGTTTGGCTTCCTAAGACCTAACCCCTAGGACCCTAACGGAGGAAGTGGGTACCAATAAAATTCTAAAAAAAATTTGCAGGTCCCACTCAACAAAAACAGAGGAAAATGGATACTTGATAGTAGTTGCTCAAAACACATGACAGGAGATAAAGAGATGCCAACAAATACCATTTATTCAAAAGGAGGAACTGTCACGTTTGGAGATAATTCCAAAGGATATATCATCGGTAAAGGTGATGTGAGCAACTACGGTATATCTAATTCACCTCTCATTTCTGATATTTTATTAGTTAAGAACTTAAAACATTATTTATTAAGTATTAGCCAATTATGTGATAAAGGTTTTAAAATATCATTTTCTGAAAATAAATGTAGTATATTAGATTCAAATCAAAATCTTGTTTTTAAAGGAAATCGAGATAAAAATATTTATATTTTCAATATGGCAGTTAATAATAATCCAAGTATGTGTTTATTAGCCAAAGACAATGATCCTTGTTTATGGCACAAATGATTTTGTCATATTAATTTTAAAACGATTAATAAGATTTCTAAAAATGATCTTGCAAGAGGTTTACCCAAAATAAAATTCAAAACTGAAAATTTGTCCGATGCTTGTCAACTTGGAAAATTAACCAATTCTTCTTTTAAATCTAAAAATGTTATATCAACATTACAACCACTTGAATTACTACACATGGATTTATTTGGACCAACTCAAATTAAGTCTATAAATCATAGTAGATATGTGTTTGTAATTGTTGATGACTTTTAAAGATATATTTGGACTATGTTTTTAAAAAAATAAAAGCGATACTTTTGATATCTTTTAAACTTTTGCCAAACAAATTCAAAAATTGACTGATTTAAAAATAAAGAATATACTAAGCGATCATGGAGGAGAATTTGAGAATGAGAAATTTTATTTATTTTGTCAAAAGAAAGGAATTTTTCATAATTTTTCTTTTCCTAGAACCCCTCAACAGAATGGAGTTGTAGAACGTAAAAATAGAACATTGCAAGAATGTGCCAGAACGTTATTAAATGGAAGCATATTACCAAAACATTTTTGGGCTAAAACAGTTGCTACAGCTTGTTATGTTTTGAATTGTGTCTCCATTCGACCTCTTACTAAAAACGCTCCATACGAACTTTTTATTGGAAGGAAACCTAATATTTCATATTTTTAAGTATTTGGTTTAAAATGTTTTATTTTAAATACAAAGGATCAACTTGGAAAATTTGATTTAAAATCTGACGAAGGCATATTCTTAGGATATTCTGAACGTAGCAAAGCTTATCGTGTTTTCAATAAAAGAACCAGCAAAATAGAAGAATCACTTCATGTTTCATTTGACGAAAATTTTATTCAAAATTTGTTTAATTCAAATATTTTGAACAATAATTCCTCTCATGATGATGATATTGATATATATAGAGAGAGAGAAGTTGAAAACATTGTTCATAATAACATAGAGAACAATACTACAAAAATTCAAGATAATGTCTATAATCAAAATATTCCTGTTAATGAAGTTAGGTATCCACCAAGGATATTACGAGACCGTCCAACTCAAAATATTATTGGAGAAATAACATCAAACGTAAGAACAAGAAGTCAACTTAATTTAGTAAGTAATGTAGCCTTCTTATCAAATATCGAACCCAAAAATCCTAAAGAAGCATCTACGGATGAAAATTGGATAATTGCCATGCAAGAAGAATTAAACCAGTTTGAACGTAATGAAGTCTGGGAATTAGTTCCAAGACCAAATGATCAAACTGTTATTGAAACAAAATGGGTTTACAAAAATAAAGCAGATGAATTGGGTAATATTACTAGAAATAAAGCTAGACTTGTTGCACAAGGTTACAATCAAGAAGAAGGCATAGATTACAAAGAAACATTTGCTCTAGTCGCACGACTAGAAGTAATTCGAATTTTATTATCATACGCATGCTATCATAACTTTAAACTATATCAGATGGATGTTAAAAGCGCTTTCTTAAATGGTTATATTAAAGAAAGAGTATATGTTGAACAACCTCTACTATTTGCTCATGAAAATTTCCTGACCATGTTTTCAAATTGAAAAAGGCACTATATGGTTTAAAACAAGCACCTTGTGCTTGGTATGAACGTCTCAAAAACTATTTATTAGAGTCAGGATTTCAAATTGGGAAGGTTGATCAAACACTTTTTTTATTAAGAAAGATAATAAAGATATTTTAATAGTACAAATATATGTCGATGACATTATTTTTGGATTGACAAATGATCAATTATGTCAGGAATTTTCAAAAATAATGACCAGTGAATTTGAAATGTCACACATGGGAGAACTATCTTATTTTCTGGGTTTGCAAATTAAACAATTATCAGATGGAATTTTCATTAATCAAGAAAAATATTGTACTAATCTACTAAAACGTTTTAGAATGGAAAACACTTCAAGTAAACCTACACCAATGAGCATGACAACACACTTAGATAAGGATGAAAATGGTAAAAGTGTTGATCAAAAGTTATATCGAAGCATGATAGCTTAACTTCTATATTTAACTGCAAGTAGACTGGATATTATGATGAGTGTTTGCTTATGTGCTCGTTTTCAAGCTAATCCAAAAGAATCACATTTAAGGGTAGTAAAACATATATTACATTATCTTAGCGGTACCAAAGATTTTGGACTTTTTTACCCGAAACATTGTTCCTTCGAATTAGTCTCATATAGTGATGCTGATTTTGGAGGATCACAGACGAATCGTAAAAGTACAAGTGGAACATGTCACTTTATCGGTAAATCACTTATACCTTGGTTTAGCAAGAAACAGAACTGCGTTTCATTGTCAACATGTGAAGCTGAGTATATATCTGCTGCTCTAGCTTGTGCTCAAGTAATATATATGCAGCAAACACTAAAAGATTTTAACATAAATCTATCTAACTCCACAATTTATTGCGACAATACAAGCACAATAAATTTATCTAAAAATCTGGTAAACCATTCTAGAACTAAACACATTGATATAATACATCATTTCTTGAGAGAAAATATTGAAAAACAAGTCATCAATTTAGAGTTTGTAAACTCGGAAAATCAGATTGCTAACATATTTACTAAATCCCTGCTAGAGAATTCTTTCATAAGGCTTCAAAGAGAATTGGGAATTGTTTCTTTAAAATATCTTTGAGTGATTCTACTATTTATTCGATTAACTTATAATCATATTGTTTAATGCTTTTTAATCGATAGCAAAGGGGGAGAAGTATTATAATTTCTATGATCATAATGATGGATTTATAATGAGCTCTATGATCATAATGATAGATTTACTTAACTATGCATTAAAATTATATACGCTAACATTTTGTTGTAGGAATCCAAACGGTAAGTATATATATGTTTGAACTAACAAAATGTTGCAGGAATTCAAGGGCATATATTCTGGGGGAGAAATTCAAATTTTTAACAAGGATGCAATATGTTGTCATCAATCAAAAAGGGGGAGAATGTTGAATCACGAGAATTTGGATCAATGACAGCGAAATGGAGATCAATGGAAATCATGACATGAAGTTAAGATTATATATACATACATACATATATATATATATATATATGTATATGTATAGTGTCGTGTTATATTTATTTTAAAATCTATCCCCAAAGTACAACACGAATACACAAAAACTTATGTATACATACATATATATATATATGGGGCCTCTAAAAGCCATGACTGGACATAAAACACTGTAACCAGTCGACTGGTTATAAATCAACCAGTCGACTGGTCAGCAAGTTTTATGCCCAGTAACGGCTAGTTTTAAATGTTTTTAAATCCAAACATTTTACAATATTTTTACCAGTCGACTAGTATGTTTTTGACCAGTCGACTGATCAGAAAAAACAAAGTATTTTATGAAGAGTCACTTCCTTTCATGAAGAGATTCCTCTTTAATTCTAAATGGAAATTATATTTACTTACTGGAGGTCTGAACTAGTCGACTGGTCAAAAACAAAGTAGGACTGGAGGTCTGAACTAGTATAAAATTCCTGGTGTCACTTTACTTACTGCATTTTATTTATTTGTGATATATCTCTATAGCTTAGTTTTATTTGCATAACTATTGTAGCTTACAAGTTAGCTTATCATTTACATTTCCGCTATATCCATATAAAGATCCTACATTAAGTCACAAACTGACTTTTCATATAGGAGTTACCGCTTAGGCGTATATGTATTACTATGTTGTATTACACTTTGCACAAGTGCACAATGTTTGCAAAAATTGGGTGCACACATGGTGGATGAATATTATGCGAGTGGTTATCTATTTTACCCTTATCAAATTTTGGGGATGAAATTTCCTAAGGGTGGGAGAATGTAACACCCCACATTTTATTACAATTAAATATTTAAATAGTGCATATGTGTATATATATGCATAGACATAAATGTATAAAAAAATGAAAAGATTAATGCAAATAAAAATGCAAAGCATGCGTTAAATGAAAGAAGAAATTGGTTGCATGCAGTGTAATTATGTTGCATGCAATGATTTACAAATATTATGCATTAATAAGAAAAGGAAAATGAAAGAAAAAGATGCATGCAAATTGATAAGGTTACATGCAATGGTTTAAACAAAAGATTACAACAAACATGAAAAGAGGGTAAAAGAAAAATACCAATGACCACCATTGTTCTAAGCCTTCTTAACAAAAGCCTAAGTAGTCCAGTTGGTTAGAACATGTGGCTTTCATGCGAGAGGTACATAGTTCAATCCCCGCCAGCGCCATATTTTTGTTTTAAGGGAATGACTAAAATAATACATGTTCTAAAGAGAAAATATGTATAAACGCACATATAAAGAAAATTATACATATAAGGAAGCATAGAAAATATATGTATATGAAAATATATGCGTATATATGTGCAAAAATATAAATATATACAAAGGAAAAATTCAAAATAAGACTGCAATCAAGGAAATATGGTAAGAATAAAATAACGGCATAACACCGTTTGAATTTTGAAAACGAAACGAAAGTTGTACGTATATATATATATATACGTATAAAATGGGCATTTGAAGTTTTGCATACATATAAGAAGATTATATGTAAATATAATATTTAAAATAAATCAAAGAAAGTATAATGGGGTACTAATCAAACCTTTTAAAATCAAAAACATCAAAACAGTAAACATCTGCCCAAAAACGCTAGAGGGACCTAAGGTGTCGACCTTGGGGTCGACACAGACATAGGGGGGTCGACCCTAGGGTCAACACTCACTCTGGACCCACCCAGATCCGGGTAGATTCATTAATGAATCTGGATTGTTTTCTTAACCATATTCGTGGCTGACTCAGCGTGCGTGTATGATAAGATCATGAACACCTATAAATAGGCCAGCAGAGCCTAGCCTAAATCGCACATTTTCTGAAAGGCTGCCTAAGCTCTGCCATTCTTCTTCCTCCTCAAATCTCTTCAGAAAAGATAGAATAATTAGTTTAGGAAAATTATGATTCAAGATCTAAAGGAAAAGAATGAATATTAATAAAGAAGGTGTTCAGAACTCTAATCGAAGTAAGGTAAATTCGTGGATCTAGTCAATTTAAATTTCTCCACTTTCTTCCCTTTTTCTTTTAGTTGAAATTGTGGATCCATGGTTGTTAAGGTTCTAAATTCAGTTAGAGAACCATTAAATGCTAGATCTGGACCAGATTCATGATTTGGAAAGCAATTAGGTGAGTGGATTTAAAATATACATTTTTGATAATGGTATATTTATCATTTGACATTCCCCGTTAATATGCAATGTAAATATGCTAGAATGATTAATATGTTGAAATGTTAATATGATGAAATGTTAATATGATGAAATGTATAAACCTATTAGAATATGTGGAAACGATTATTGTTGTATATATACGTATTTTAATTACATGCTTATCTATGGCATACTATGTACTTGAACCCTTAATTGTATGAATTGGGATAATTACATGTTAATTTGTTAAACTGGAATAATTACATGATTCGATAATTAAATGTTATTTTAAAATGAAGTTAACTACATGTTAGGAAGAACTTGCGACATGATAATTAGAAATGGACTTAATATGATATTAAGTATGACATGTAAAAATAGATTGCAGTAAAAATTTGGAAGAATGAATACGCCTAAATTATATGGAAAATTTACAGTAAATAAAAAACAGTATTCGCACTTAGACAGAAGGTTAAATTCAACTTGTGGTAGAAGTCTGCTCGGAACCGCCAGGCAAATCCAACGTCCACAAGTTGTTAATTTAATGTGAGGGGTCCAGTGCGTAAATATACATGTAACGGTGCTAAGACACGAGGTTAAGTCTAACTTGTGGTAGAAGTCGGCGTGGAACCACCCGACAAATCCAACACCCACAAGTGATCTACTTAATGTGAGAGGTCTAGTGCATATATATATAAGAATAGAAATAAAAGGAACTAATTATGATTAATGGAAATGAATGAAAGTTACAATAGTAAAAGACATGTAATGAATGGGGAATGATAATAACCTATTATGAATAAACTTGAAGGGAAAAGGAAAGATAATAGGTAGGCTTATCCTAAGGACAAGTGGAAATTATAACACAGGTTATAATAAAAGTAGAGGGAATCTGATAACCAATGAAATGCAATAAGTTGTACTTAATTATAAATTAAGTAATCTACAAACTTGAGAATCTGAAATCTGCTGATAAGAATAACATGTTAAAGATTTGTCCTAAGGACAAGTGGAAATTATAACATAAGTTATAATAAATGGAAAGGAAACTTATTAGTAAACCTTAGTTAAGAGAACTAAGTTAATAAGTAAACAACGACAAGTTGTAGTGACAATGTAAATGAAATTATGATTAAATAAGAAAGAACAAGATGAATATATGAGATGAAATAAGTTATATTTAATCATGAATAATAAGTGACATGTTAAACAGAAAACATGTGAATTGAGATATACTTAATTACATATTAAGTAGAATATGTTATTGTAACTAGGGAATCGGACAATGAATAATATAAAGAGATTGTAGATTACAGACCTTGGATCGCAATCCAGAGAATAATATGTTATGGGTTAACTAATGAACGTAAAAGGGTTAAGATTTGTAACCAAAATTAATAAACAAGAGGGATCCATTCCTTAGAGATATAAGGGGCTAGGAAAGAACTTGGTAACTTGAATAATAAGTTAATATAATTGGAAATAACCAAGTTAACTGGAAACCTAATGAGGTAGAGCAAGGGCATAATTAGGGTCTAATAACACATTAAACTGAGGAGTTAGGACCAGTCCGTACGTTTGAGGGTGAATAACCCAATGGGGTAGATCATCGTGGTGTCACGAGACACAAGGGGAGTGCACGTCCATCTGATTATTCTGCCTGTTCTGCCTGTTGTTCTGCTGATATTCTGCTGGCTCCGAAGGACTGGAAGGGGAAGCACGCGGCTTCCTGGGACATGGAGGGCACTCCCTGTAGTCCTCTGTGCTTTGACAACATTCGACTGTGCTCACAGAGGTTAGGTCTGCACGTTTCTACCCTGTGAGTATGCCTTGATTACCACTATAGTGGGCGATCAAAAGACTATAGGGTGGCATAGATGATTCGATGCTCTAAAGTTGCCTTGTGACAAGGCTGGGTTACAACCACTTTATCGAGTACTGACAGGTCTAACCATTTGTTGATAGTACGACGTCGTGTACCTACCATCGAAGTCAGCATGATACGTGATGCGTGATGCGAAAAGACAGAGAAGCTAAACCAAAAGACCATAGATCCTTTGCTATCAAGGCTATGGTTGAGGGACAGGCCAATTAGGATTTGCTGTTTTCTCCGGGACCAGGTCATTAGCTTTCAGTACTATTTGTCTTTCACTAGTTTAGGGAGGGGTCGGGTGGGACCGTAGCCACTGGAGATGCGGACCATAACCACTGAAAATGCGGACCTTAGCATCTGTGCATACAGATATCTGAAAAGCTCCTGACCGACTTCCGTGTTTCTTGTACAGCCCTGCCACGGAACTCGGTGCACAATAGAGGATATGTGAGGTTATGTTAGCGAATACGATTGACGATACGTACGTGGGAAAGTCTAGATACATACATGTCTGCTCTGGGTGGTGTATCGTAGACTCTAGTGCATTACTCTGTGATAGAATCTGATTCAATCGAATGGTTCAAATATAATAGGTCGTACGCTTACGTAGCTTTGTGATAATGGTTCTATGCGGAACATAGCGTTGTAATATAGAGATTCGTACGTCGCTCTGGCGTAGCATGAGGGACTGCGTATATTTCTGTGACATTACGGCGGAGACCGTGCCAGTGGGGTACTATGGGGTGTACCTTAATTTGGGGGATAACTACATACATACTGTATTAGGTTAATCCACTGGGAAGTAGATGGGTGCGACATGTGTAAGCCTTGAGTGTTGTTAACCAAAGTAACCTAATAAACAAGAAAATGTAACTGAACGATGTATGTAGGATTATCCAAAATGTGTAGTTTAAATCCAATCACCATAACTTGTGTTCTGACCCCCTCCTCATAACATACTCGCAGGTTAGATTTGTGGCAGAGATATGATAGCTTTGGATACTGGTTAGGCAGTATTATTATCTGGGTAAGGCTATATTTTGATTATATTATATTTTATCCATTCCGCTGTGAGATATTTTCTAAGCTCTTATATATTTTATATCTCTGTCTTTTCTGCAGGATACCAGGCAAACCAACACGAGTTTCAATAGACTAGAATTTTGAAAAAAATCCGGCTTGTCGGAATTCGGGTTGTTACAAAAGAGGAGAAGGAAAAGAGAATGAAAGAATAGCTAATTAAATATTAAAATGAAACAATATAAATAGATAATATATTGCTAAGATATCTAGGATTATAACTTGAATTCAAAATCTAATTAGAATCAAGAGAAAAGATTCTATAAATCAAATTATCTAATCTAAAACTACAATTATGAAAAGCACATTGATTTCTGTCATACTAAATAGACCAACAAATAAGTAGAAGAATGGTATTAATTAAATATTTTTATTAACATTAGAACGAAATCTATAATTATTATAATAATAAAAATAATCAAAACGACGAAAATTATGATCGTAATTTCATAAATTAAAAACATTAGACAAAATGAGCTTAGTAATATTACAATCAAAACATATATGAGCATATGATTTTTTTCCATAAAATATTATAAATTATTTATATATCAGTTATAATTAATGTTATGTACTAAATTTTTTATAAGGAAATTGAATTGCAAAGCTTATGAATTGATAAATAACATGGTAAGGCTAGTATAAGGATGGTTCGACATTTTGGTAAAGAATGGAAAATAAATTGGGCTAAGTTGGATTGGATTAAATTAAAGGTAGTAAATTTAAAACATCAAAATAAATCCAGACTTAAGTTATTAAATAAATATGAACTTGTATGGAATATCGGATTACAACTAAGTAAGTTTTTGAAAAGTTAAAATGTTTCAGCCACACATCTTTGTCTTTGCAATTTCGAGGACAAAATTATTTTAAGGGGAGTGAATGTGATGATCCATATTTTTAGGTAAGAATATTTGATTTATTTAAATATTTAAAACGGTTTATTTCAAGATTTATTGATTAGAAATTTATTTAAGGATTTTAAACGTTAAATCACTTGAAAATGGAAATGTTAACCTTAAAATCCAAATTTGTTTATTTTGGAGCTATGTGAAATTCTATTTGAATATATACAATGATAATAGTTTACTTTCAATAAATTTGACTGTTTTGAAACAAATTTATATTTTGTCGATTTAATTTAATAGTGGAAAATATCCATTTTTCAAACGATCTCGGATTTCGACGAAATCAGTTTCATTGGATCCGGAATGTTAAATTATTGTAAGGTTTCAAATTTCGAGTCAATCGGAGTTAGTATGTGATTATGCACAATTTAAACGCATGTTGAAAAGTCGATTTGAAATTAATAATAGCTTATAATTTAATTTTGAGAAAAACTGATGAAAACAATCGAATTGGCTTCTGAAACATATTCAATTATGTTCGAGATAAGGGTGCTCGGTTAGGAATGATAGTCATTGCACTTCATTTGGAATTCGTGGAAATTTCAGGTCATAACTTGAATAAAATAATATTAAAAGTACCCTATCCCAGACCTATATATTGTCTCATTACCATATCCTAACCTTTTCTTTCTTCCTAGCCAGCCTTGATTCTTTTAATGGCCAAAAATTGCTTCCTCTTTATTTGTTAACATCTGTCCATCCGTTCATTTTTTGAAAAATCTTTTACACGAAACTTGTAGACCTCTTCGAGATTTTTCAATCCATATGTGTAGTTTTTCAATCGGAGTTGTAGATTGCCGTTGATCTTGGTTTTAGCGAAGGGCAGTTATTTTTGTATTTTAGCGGA
This sequence comes from Allium sativum, assembly GCA_030737875.1. NCBI lineage: Eukaryota > Viridiplantae > Streptophyta > Magnoliopsida > Asparagales > Amaryllidaceae > Allium > Allium sativum. The sequence goes on along the minus strand of CM060927.1, from coordinate 73,145,050 downwards.
GCTGGAGGCCGATTCAGGCGAAGTGATGAACAGAAGAAGGGTTGAGGGAAAAATTCTGGCGATCGGCGAAGCTAGGGGGTCGGCCTGGTGATTATGGGTGCGGCTCAGAACGATGGAGGTCGCGGTTGTGTTGGCTTGGTCAGGGTGGCTCCAGGCGTCGACAGCATGTCGTTTTGGGTTAGGTGTGATTACGGTTTGGTGCTGAGGGGATTAAAACATGGGTTAAAGTCCCTAAACACTTGATTAGCACTAATGAAGGTAATTAGTGATTAGTGATATAATTAGTTAATTTAAATTATGTATAAATTATAATAAGTATATCTTGATCATACATTAATAAATTTAAAAGAAACAAGCTGCTATGGAATCGCAAAGACGAATACAACTCATACGTGTCGATTTGAACAAGTCTCGAGCCAGCTATAGCTTTTGTTTGAATTAAACATCAGTTTAATTTAAATTGAAACTATATATACCTCGATAACTGAACCTCAGTGAGAACTCTTTTGATTTTTAATTGGAATGGTTATCGCAGTGAGAACTTCTTAAATAAATTTGGGTAGTTATTATAATCATTTTTTATCATATACCGTTTGCTTGTGAATGCTATGGTTGCATCGTGGATGATGGATGTTTATATTACAATTGTTGTTTTTATTCATGTACATGTAAGCGTTAAAGTGTTGAGCGCTTATATTATTAAAACTGTGATGGATGATGGTTGATGTGATTGTTGTTATGTTGTTTACACACTTCGCATCACATATATGGAAATACGGGGTATTAATTCAAAGTTTACTTCCATTTGGAAACTGGGAATGAATATTTTATTCATTTAAAACTGATATTGAAGTTTGAAAATGAAAGTTAGATTTTTATATCCGAAATGATTGGAAAATGAAGTTAAGATGATTTCAAACAACTTTTGAAAGAGTTGAAATGAATTTGAAAGAGTTTTGAATTAGAAAAAGACTTATTCTAATTTGAAATCGATTTTGGATATTAAATCCAAAATTGAATTCGAGTTAGATATATAAACAATGTTTTTACCCAAATTCATTATTTCAAACATTTTATATATTGTTTAATTTGGTTTCTGCCAAGTTTGGATTTCAAAGATTTAATTTTTAATGATAATAATAATATTTTATTAATATTATAATAATGGAATATTCGATTCTGAATTTTAATTGAATTTGAAGCTGGAATTTGATAATATCGCTTTTAAATGTGTTTACAAACATTTTATAAAACTAATAAAATATATTATGTTGAATCGGATGAGTTTTATTTTAAATTTATAATATGGTCTGAATAAGACGTGTCGCACAACGATAGTTCGCAAATTTCGACCATAAACTTCAAATGACTAGAACTAATGAAATTTAAATCAAATTACCCTAAAACAAAAAACACCCATTTACTAATAAAAATAGTTTTCAAATGAAAGAAGAAATTTTGAATTTCAACTTATATATTTCATGTTATGTTTAAAACCATTTTTGAAAAAGTTGATATAAACGCAGTTCGTTGACCGTAATTGGAAATCGATATAAACGACTTTATAAAAATTATTAATAATATGGAGAAATTATAATAAATTATAATGAATGATTTTAAAATGATTTAAGAAAGAAATATGAATTTTTAAACTATAATTTGATTTCAGAGTTTTTTCAGTCTGACTAACGAATACGGTACAACGACGTATTGAAATTTAATTTTTAATTAAACTAATTTTTTTCAAATCTTAAGTACTAGGTTTGGATTGGAATTAATCATCAGATATTTGGTGTTAATTCCATAGATGAAACTCATACTATTCGAGGAATTTAAAAGGTGGTTATACTATTATTCTGCATATAATATTTGTTAAATACGAGAATTGATGTTGGATACGAGCTGATACGATTTCTTTCTAAATGTATATTTAATATTAACTATTTTTGGGTTGTTGTGAACGGTGTCTTTAATAACATTATCCTTAACTCAGTAAGTCAAGTTATTTTGTTTATCAAATTTCAAAGGATATGTTTTTGTAACACCCCGTAATTTTAAAGAACACTATAATGATAAACTAAAGAATACTTAATTAAATATTGGGAATTAAGTAAAGGGACTGCACCATTGCGTTTGTCTCAGAATTCTTCTTAAGATAGACTCTGAGTTTGCAAAAAACGGACATCGTATGAAGAAGATATTAAGGGTTGAAATTTGTATACATATAAGCAATACAAATATAAATAAACTAATCCAGAAATCCAAAATCGAAGAGCGGGAAAAATGGAGGGAATTCGTCCGTTAGGGGTCGACCCCGTGCCTCATAGGTGTCGGCCCATGGGACGACCCCTACACGGGGGTGTCGACACCGGGGTCGACCCCACCCAGGTCTGGGGCAAATCCATTCTGTGAATTCAGACTTGTTTCTTGACCAGATTCGTTGACCGTATGCTATAAATAGGACCTCATTTCTATTGTTTTATTCATCAAAAATAATGAAGACTACGAGATGCTGGCCAACTCAGTTTGAATTAGCCTATTATTCTACAACAATGATTCATACGTATTCAAGAATCTCTGCTTCAACATCAACTGTCATTTCTCCGTTCTTTAGATCCAGTCCCTGTGAGTTTATGTTATTTTTAGATATAAACATTTAATAAGTAATCTTGACATGTTTATAAGATTGGATCTAAACCTATACCTATTCATAACCTGAATCATGACAAAATAGATCTGCCATTACTTGTACACCTGACCTATTGTTCAGTTCTCATATGCCCAATTTTATCATCATATGCCTATTTTGTTATTATGCCCATTCTGCTACTATGCCTGTTTCTGTCACCATATGCTTATTCTGTTATTATGATCAATTTTATCATCATATGCATGTCTTGTTATTTTTCCTGTTTCTGTTCTCTTCTCTACCTTCTTCTCTTTTGGTTATTATAGCTTGGCTACCTTCGTGCCTAGGCCTACCGCTGAAATATGTGAACGAACGAAATCGGGAAAGGTTGGGAGTGGAAAATTGGGGCATAACTTCTATTGTACAACATGACTAGGATTAGGGGGCACAATCTATACCTTGACCTAAAACTTTAATTTGGGGCATAACTTGTATCGTGTGCCAAACTGGGATTTGGGGCATAAACCTTTAATGGGCATGAAGAATTGTTAAGGATGAACATGCCTAAATTTACAGTAAATAGAAACTGTAGCCGCACTTAAACACAAGGTTAGATTACACCTATGGTAGAAGTCTGCCCGGAACCGCCCGGCAAATCCAACATCCACATGTGGTTAATCTAATGTGAGGGGTATAGTACACGTAACGGTACTAAGACACGAGGTTAAGTCCAACTTGTGATAGAAGTCTACCCGGAACCGCCCAATATATCAAGCATCCACAAGAGTTTGACTTAATGTGAGATGTCTAGTGCATTAACATGAATTAACGGGAAATAATAATAAACTGTTAACTTGTAATACTTAATATATTTAAATTTGTAAGGGTTATTTGAATCTGTCAAATTGTGTGAGGGTTAAGTGAACTTGCTTGAATCAGTGGGGGTTAAGTAAACTTGTTAAATCTATGGGGGCGGGTTATATAGACCCAAAAAACTTAATCTGTTTTATATGTTGGGGTTATGTAACCTTGTTAAACTGTTAGGCATAACTTGTAAAAATCCTAGTAGTGGGGATGCAAGCCTAGGGGGAAGCTTGTACCATATGTCGTATGGGAGCCGTATCATTCAGTAACCCATACTGGTATTAAACGGTGAACCCCGAACTAGGTCGGGGTCTGGGCACACTTACTGAGTTGATTGTAAGAGGTTCATTTAAGGGGGGGGTGTTGACGGCGCACTCCATCGGACTCATGTGCGTGCATGAATCCGCTTGAGTTGGGATAATAAAATGTTGTGACATCAGTAGATGGTTGTGCATCTTGTTTATAAAGGGGTTTCCACTTTGCGTAGTGATACATCCTACTGTGGGTCCAGCAGAGGGCATTTACAAGATAGGGAACCGATTGATTAGGATAGTAATTTTGGTATATCTAGTCTTGCTTGTTTAGGAGCCCGTTATTATCGTTGGGGGTAATACCTGTCATTTCCGTTGGGCTACCTGATATTATTGTATGGGGTAAAACCCCTTACTAGAAGTACACCTAAGTCTACCATCTGTTCTTGTTGGGATCATTTTGTTTCTACTAGTATTGGTGCAGAGAAAAGTACTTGAAAATCGCAATATATTCTGTTCTGTTTATTCTGTTATCCTGCTCATTCTGTTATACCTGTCTTATGATACTGTTATCTCTCTCATCCAGTTTATATGTCTGTCATCATGCTTTTATTTATTTATATGCTAAAAGTAACTGGACTCGCCAGACTTTATGTCTGACCTGTTTTTCTTCATTTTCTCTCTCTTCCTCACCCCACCCCTCCCCCGGTTCTTAGGGTGGGAATACTCAGGCTTGATTAGGATTCTCTCTTTCGTTCTATTTGGATCTACTTTGTTGTACCGCTCTGATTACCTGTCTTCTCTAATATGGCTCTTTTTGGGGACTATGCTTTTATATTATTTTACTCTGATGATTTTAGTACAAGGCAGGTATTTTAATTTGATGTAATGAATTTTCTGTATTTCAGACTTATGTTGTAACTGAATTTGGACCACGATGTTTTCTATTGAATAAAGTGTTAAATTCCGCTATTATTTTATATCTGTCTTGTGATGTTTCTATTTCTATTTACCTATAAAGCTTCACAAAACTTAATGCATTCTGTTAAACAGTGACATTAATGGCCATGGGGGTGTCACACTTGGTATCAGAGCTGAAGGTTACCAGATCGGATAAACGATTTGAAAATTGTTTTCAAAAAGGTTTTAAAAAGAAAGCATTTTCAAAAGAAAAGTCTGTTTTGATAAACATATTCCCCAAATCCATATGAAATATCTTTCGACTCTCTATTTGAATCCCTTTTTCCTTTTCTTTTCAGCATGTCTGAGGAACCAATTCTTCCCGAGGGCGTTACGATACCGGCTTGGTTCCGTAGGTATCTTGAGGCTACGACGCCTGCCAGAGACCAAGCAGATGCCCATCCCCCAGCTGCAGCCGCTATTCCTACTCCTCCTCCTCTGCGAGCGGATAATTTCTCCAAAATATGCAAGGATTTCTATGCTATTGGGAGGGAAGCCCTTTCGAGGAACTAAGACTTTTGTAGAAGCAAGGAATTGTCTTAAAGAGACGGAGTATTTGTTTGGGATTTTTGAGGTTGACAATCGTAGGAAGATTCCGTTGACTGTTTGGCAGCTGAAAGATGAGGCTTCATTCTGGTGGGATGTGACGCAAGCAGGGCGTCCAGCTGAGACTTAGGAGGATTTCCGACAGAGATTCGTAATGAAGTTTCTTTCTCAAGCCGAGCAAAGTATGCAAATGGAAAGGTTTCTGGCACTTAAGCAAGGAGGCATATCTGTCAAATAATATGTCAATAAGTTCAATCAATTGGCGGGGTTTGGGTTGGAGCTAGTAAATACCCCGCACAAGAAAACTTTGAGGTTTGCTAGAGGATTGAATGAACCCCTTCATGGGTTGGCTATGCCTCATATTCCGATAGGAGCAACTTTTGAGAAACTCATTGATATGGCATTGATGCACGAAGAAGATAAAGGTTAAAAGAAAGAGGCTAAGGTTGATAAAACATAAAACAAGAAAGTGTGGCCCAAGAAAGAACAACAACAATAGTAAAAGAAGGGAGAAAGAACGATAAAGCCCGAGAAAAGAGGAAATGCCATAATTGTGGATGCATGGGTCATTTGAGAAAAGATTGCAGAAAAAGGAAGAATGCGTTTCCATTGTGGAGAGGTCGACATCTTATTAAGGATTGCCCAAAGAAGCAAGGACCGGGCCAAAGGGCAGGATCTTCTGGAGGGCAGATGCATGCTCTCGTGGCCGATGTACCGGATAGAGGTAGGAAAGTTTCTGTTGAAGGTTTGATTTCTCTTTCCAATCATCCTATTAGGACTCTTTTTGATTTTGGCACTTAGCATTCTTTTATATCTGATTCTGTGGTTTAGTCTTTGCACCTTAATAGTAGTATGGTTTTGGATCCCGTTGTTGTCTCAAACCCCATTGGAGGTACGACTCATTTGTCTATGATTTATCGGAATTTGAGAATATTTGTGTTGGGCGTCGAGTTTGCGTGCGACGCATTTGTGCTTGGTTTCATGGGCTACGGTTTTATCTAGGGATGGATTGGCTAGCCATGTATGGTTCCATTCTGGATTGTGAGAGGAGGGTCATTAGACTTTTGACTTGCCATGGGAGGACCCTCAAAATTTCTTGTGACCCTAAGGGGTTTGTCATGCTTAGTTTCCTAGAGTCACTTGATGCATATGCTGATGATTTACAATCGTACCAGTAGTCTGTGAGTATCCTAATGTTTTCGAGGAGGTTCGGGTTACCTCCGAGGCGTGAGAATGATTTTCGTATATACTTGTTGGACAATGCAAAAGCCAGTTGCATTTCTTGTGCGCCATATGGCTTCGAGAGAAAGGAGGAAGCTCAGAAAATAAGTAGGGGAGCTACTTGAGAAAGGATTTATTAGGTGAAGCGTATCTAAATGGGGAGCTCCAGTTGTATTCGCCACTAAGGCAGATGGTTCGTGTTAGCCTGTTTTGTGACTAGGCCACCCAAAAATCAGACGGTCAGGGTTACATATGTTAAAGGTTAAATCTCTTATACATTCTAAAACCAGAGCTCGGATCGGATCGGATTGGAGGGCTCAGATCGGATCAGAGAGCCTATGTCGGATCGGATTGGAGAGCACACAGCCAGGAGACTTGTCAAAACGAGCATCAGTTCGGATCGAAGGAAGCTGACCCGATCCCCTCACCTGAAGCACGCAACTTCCCTAAACCGTAGACATGCTCTCTTGCCTATAATACCGAACCAGTACACACTTATCACCCTGAACTAATCCTACATTTGAATATCCTGAAGCGGTTATACCCACTCAAATGAGGACCGAATTTCATGCCTAAAAGAGGGGACCGAATGCCACTTGCTTCTCACGAAATGAAGACCATTTCCCCCACTATCTCCATTACTTTCGATGTCCTCCATTATGATACCATGTGGCCACTCTTCCCTAACCGAATTTCTGCCTATAAACACATGAATTCACAGCCATTTGAGGGGACTTTTGGCATTTTTGTTCCCGATGTCTGCCATGGCCGCACCCATTCAAGAGAGAACCTTCTTCTCCAATGAAAATACAATGAATTCAGAGAGAAGTATTCATTAAATTCGAGTGTTTGAGTGATTGTATTCGTTGCAATTATAATTCTCTATTGAATGAAGAACTATAAAGTGGATGTAGGCTCGTTAATGCCGAACAACTATAAATTTTGTGTGTTGATTGCTTTTTCTCTGTTTTTAGATTACTATTCTTCGATATTACCTACAAATCCATGATGAATTGGATGTTAGTGCCATTTTTTGGTCTAACAGTTCGCTTTGCTTATGTGTGGATTACAGGGAGTTGAGTAAGCTCACTAAAAAAAATAGGCACCCACTTCCCAGGATAAATGATCTATTCGACTAGCTTGTTGGTGCATCTGTTTTATCCTGGTTAGACTTGGCCATGGGGTTTCATCATTTGAGGGTGGCCGAAGACAGTATAGACAAGAATGCCTTCAGAACTCCAGATGGTTTCTTCGAGTGGCTCGTCGTGCCTTTTGGGTTGACGAATGCACCCGCTTATTTTGTGGATCTAATGAGTAGGGTGTTTCGGGAGTTCGTAAATAAGTTCGTTGTGGTCTTTGTTGATGACATCTTGATTTTCTCTAAGTGCGAGGAAGAGCATGCCCTAAACTTAAGGGAGGTTTTGAAGACTCTCCGAGCGCACCAGCTTAAGGCGAAATTCTCCAAATGTCATTTTTGGAGAAAGGAAGTGAGATTTCTTGGGCATATGGTCTCTAAAGATGGGATAGCAGTGGATCCCACGAAAGTAGTGGTGGTTCAAGATTGGCAAGTTCCAAAGAATGCAACAGAGACGAGGAGTTTTCTCGGTTTAGCAGGCTATTATAGGAAGTTCATTAAGGACTTCGCAAAGATATCGACCCTACTCACCAGAATAACGAAGAAGAGTTTGACCTTTTCTTGGGATGTTGACTGTGATGATGCTTTTCAGCGATTGAAGAAGGCTCTGATAACAGCCCCAGTCTTGACTTTGCCTAATGAGAACAAGGTGTTCACAATATACATTGATGCATGTTGTACAGGGCTTAGTGCAGTTCTGATGCAAGAGGGAAGGGTAGTATGTTATGCAGGTAGACAGTTAAGAGTCCATGAGAAGAACTACCCTACCCATGACTTAGAGTTGGCTGCCATTATATTCACGCTTAAGACTTGGTGTCATTATCTACTTGGAGAGAAGTTTGAGTTGTATACCGATCATAAATCTCTCAAGTACTTGTTCTCGCAAAAGGATCTAAATTTGAGGCAACAAAGATCGATGGATTTCGTAGTGTCTTATTACTTTGATATTGCTAATACCCCTGGCAAGGGTAATGTGGTGGCGGATGCACTGAGTAGGCAGAGGATGGTGTTGAGTCCTCTATTCGTAGAGAGGCAGAGTTTGGTGTATATATCGACCTTTGATTTTAGGCCCTCTACCAAGATTACACCTGGTTTGTTGGCATCGTTAGAAGTACGACCTACTCTTATGGATCAGATAGGAACTTCACTGCGAGAGGACCCATAGATAGTAGACATCTTGGATAGGCTCAGTAGAGGGGAGACTTCTAGTCACCTCGGTAGATATTCCACAGTTGATAGAGGGTAGTTGCAACAAGATGGAAGGCTTTGTGTTCCCCAAGTTGGGAGTTTGTTGAAGACAGTCCTTGAGGAAGCCCATCATTCTAGGATGACTATCCATTCAGGCGGTGATAAGATGTATAGAGATACGAATAGGGTTTTCTTTTGGGCTAGGATAAAGAAAGATGTAGCGGAGTTTTTTCTCGATGTTTGATTTACCATCAAGTCAAAGCTGAGCAAAGGAAACCCGGTGGTTTACTTCATCCCTTGGAAGTGCCACAATGGAAGTGGGAGAGCATCTCTATGGATTTCATTGATGGTTTTCCTAGATCGAGAAAAGGAAACACCAGTATTTGGATTATAGTTGACAGGCTTACTAAGAGCGCTCATTTCATTCCTGTTAAGTGTAAGAGGACGGCAACATGGTTGGCAACAATTTATCTTCGTGAGATAGTTCATATACACGGAGTATCTTCCAGTATAGTGAGTGATCATGATCCCATATTCACCAGTGATTTTTGGAGGAGCTTGCAAGAAGCATTAGGTACACAGATGTGTTTGAGCACCTCTTATCACCCTCAGACCGATGGGCAGACGGAAAGGGTGAATAGAGTTCTTGAGGATCTTTTAAGACTGTGTATCCTGGACTTCGGAGGGACTTGGGAAGAGCATCTTACATTAGTGGAGTTTGCCTACAACAACAGTTATTAGGCTAGTATTGGCATGGCACCCTTCGAGGCATTGTGTAGATGGCCCTGCAAATCACCGACTTGTTAGTGGGAGTCTATAGAAAGACTTCTACTTGGACTCGAGATGATTAGGGAAACTTCATAGAAGATTGATCTTATTCGCAGATGCATGAAGATAGCTCAGGACAGGAAGAAGTCCTACGCAGACAAGAGAAGGAATGATATTGAGTTTGAGGTGGGAGACATGGTTTTCATCAAGGTATCACCTTTGAAGAATGTGGTTCGCTTTGGATCTGTAGGGAAATTGGCATCAAGGTTTGTAGGACCATTTCCCATAACAAAAAGGATTGGCCAAATGGCTTATAGGGTGAAGCTACCAGAGAGATTGACGGGTGTTCATGATGTTTTCCACGTTTCTCATTTACGGAAGTGCCTACATGATACCGCAGAAGTAGTTGAGCCGAGTATACTTGAGGAAGTAGAAGTGGAACGGGAGGCGACAGTTAGACGAGTTCCTACCCGTATTCTTGGATCATAGGTTAAGAAGCTACGCAACCGAGAGGTCAAGTTGATGAAAGTTTAGTGGGGAAATGACCACGAGGATGCCACTTGGGAGACTGAAGACAAGATTTGCGCTTCATACACTTTTCTTTTCAAGGGTATGTTCTTAACTTCTTTTCCAAAGCTTTTATTTGTACTTGTTTCTATCATTAAGTATATCCTATAGATTGAATCTTCGACCTTTAGGTAGCAAAACTAATGGGTGTAAACATGTGTTTGAGACATGTTATGTTTGATGGATGAAAGTGTTTGCTAGTGGTTTCTCGTGGATGCATATACACACACTAGGCACTAGATCGGCTCAATCACTCTTATACTGCATATGGATGCATGTGCATTTTTCTCCTTTTATGGATGGAAATGAGTGTATCATCATATCAGTGTTGCATTTGGATGGATGATTGTGTACGTATATAGCATTTACATGATATATTAGTATTATTTGCGTACATATTGGATTCATGGCACTAACATGCATTGCATTAAGGAGGTCGACTGAATCAGTGGACCGCCTGATCTTTCACATTAGTATAGGGACATATACACACACCTTTGCATATGTTCATATAAGCATTAGATATCTTTCAAGGACTATGGATGCCCGTGATTGGTGGATGAGTAGATGGATGATGGATGTTAGGATATATATTCTTCTTAACTTAGAGATCTCAGGGACGAAATCCTTTAAGTAGGAAAGAATGTAACACCCCGTAATTTTAAAGAACACTATAATGATAAACTAAAGAATACTTAATTAAATTTTGGGAATTAAGTAAAACGGACTTCGCCATTGCGTTCTTCTCGGAATTCTCCTTAAGATAGACTCCGAGTTTGCATAAAACGGACATTGTATGAAGAAGATATTAAGGGTTGAAATTTGTATACATATAAGCAATATAAATATAAATAAACTAATCCAGAAATCAAATATCGAAGAGCGGGAAAAAGGGAGGGAATTCGTCCCGTCAGGGGTCGACCCCACCTAGATCTGAGGAAGATCCATTCTATGAAATGAGACTTGTTTCTTGACCAGATTCGTTAACCGTAGGCTATAAATAGGACCTCATTTCTATTGTTTTATTCATCAAAAACAATGGAGACAACGAGGTGCTGCCCCAACTCAGTTTGAATTATCCTATTCTTCTACAACAACGACTCATACATATTCAAGAATCTCTGCTTCAACATCAACAATCATTTCTCTGTTCCTTAGATCTAGTCCCTGTGAGTTTATGTTATTTTTAGATTTAAACATTTGATAAGTAATTTGGACATGTTTATAAGATTTGATCTAAGCCTGTGCTTGTTGATAACCTGAATCAAGACTAAACAGATCTGCCATTACTTGTACACCTGATCTGTAACACCCCGAATTTTGGGTTAATACTAAAATTCACTAATTACAAGATAAATAAACTCAGATGTGGGAATTAGGGGAAACGGGCTGCGTCATTACGTTCGTCTCGGAAAAATACGCGAAATAGAGTCCGAGTTTTCGAAAATCGGAGTCCGTATGGCTCAGTTATGGCCCGATGAAGTTTGCAGAAAATTCAAAACTAAAACAGATTTAAAAATTTAAAAATTCAGATTTGGAATGGGTCAGGCGGGGTCAGGCGGGAAGATTCCCGCCCTACCCATGTCGACAGGGCTGTCGACAGGCCTGTCGACAGGGGTGTCGACTTGCCTGTCGACAGGGGGGCGCCGTCCATTGAACCTGGGTGCACCAGGTTGCACCAGGTTGGGTTTCAGGCTGGCTAGGAGGGTTGGTTCTAGAGATTTCCTAAATCTAAGGGTCCTAAATTAATCTAGGGTTAATCTAAGGGCCTAAAACTCTCTCTTAATCTATAAATACACCCTAAACCTACCTTAATCCTTACCAAAAATAGAAATGATGGCCTCATGCCGCCAAATTAAATCCTAAGAGGAGCCTCCACTAATCTAAGAAGGAAGTTTCAAGCTAATCCCTCTCAAATCATTCTCTAATCATCATTATCTTCATAGTTAGCAACTAATTCCTCTTCATAAGTTGGTTAATTTTGAGTTTGGTGAGTTTCTATCACTTTAACATCAATTGTTAAAGTAAGTAGATTGGGTGTAATGAGACTTATGGTCTTAAATGCGGATTAGTGAGTTTGAATCATGTATAATGATATGTTACTCTATGTTGTTCTATGATTATGCATATTTGATAAGTTGGTTTATGCATGCTTAATAAGTTGATTTATGCATGTTTAACAAGTTGGTATATGCATGTTTAACAAGTGGATTTATGCATATTTAATGAGTGGAATTATGCATGTTTAACAAAGTGAGTTATGCAAGTTAAGTATATGTTTAAATGCAAGATTTATGTGATATGCAAGTTATGCATGCTTATGCGAGTATATGAATGCTTATGCAAGTATGTGAGTGCTTATGCAAGTATGTGAATGCTTATGCAAGTTATGTGTATGCTTAAATGCATGTCTAACATGTTATGCAAGTTATGAGAATGCCTATATGCAAGTTCAACATGTTATGCAAGATATGTGTATGGTAATATGCAAGCTCATATGCAACATGTTATGCAAATCATGTGTATGATAATATGCAAGTTTGGGTTATATGTAGTTGGGTTAATATATGCTCATATATGCAAGTTGACATCCTCTTAACCCATGACAAAGTTGTATGCTAAACCCATGATATTTGTGATGATCTTCCCCTTATTTATGTCATGAAATGAGAACGATTTACGTGGGGAACGATGGGGTTGGTAAATATGTTAATAAATGAATGGTTGGGTATGATTAAGCATACCATAAAAATAAATTACCATAAGTGGGAATTTACCTATTGAGTTAGGTCTACCCCATGGGAATTTACCTATTGAGTTAGGTCTACCCATGTTATGGAAAACTTGATATTAATTAGGGATAATTAATATGGGGGTGATTAATTAGGTGTAATTAATCGACTAAGACACGAGGTTGGACTCATTTGTAGTGTAAAACTGCCCGGACCCGACCGGCTTAACCAGTTGCTACAAATGTCAGCCCAATGTGAGATGTCTTAGCCATAAATTAAATACGTGATTAAGGTAAAGACACGAGGTTAGACTCTGTTATGACGTAAGACTGCCCGGATTCTACCGGCTTAACCAGGCGGTCATAACAGCCAGTCTAATGTGGGAGGTCTTTATGGGAGATCACGGTCTTAATTAATTAAGAAACACTTAACCATAGTAGCATGTTGTAACGAACCGGGATTTTCGACTCCGAAAATCAACATCAAACTACCATGTTGACCATTCAGACATCGAACATTCCAGATCATTAATAGAAAGAAGTTAGAGGGTGAGAATAGATAAGGTAGAAATATTAGAATAGAAGAAGAAGAAACCCCACACAGAGTCTCACATCGCAGCGGAACAAAATATAATACAGAAATAATCTTAATTGGAAGCTTTAAAATACTTACAGTATCAGAGTACATCATCTGGACAGTGATAATCTGTCCTCATACAACACACAGCGGAATACTAGTAATATCCTACGTCTGGGCTCTTCCAGCTCGTCTCTTCACAGCAGTCGATAACCTGAACCTGTACAACCCGGCCTAACCCGAGCATTTACAAAACACCGGGTCAGTCTGGTGAACCAGAGTGAGATAAACTCGCACAGTAATAAGGGTGAATCATCCAATCATGATTTTAAAGTTCAAAACCTTTTCAAAGAAAAGGATAATCGTAAGACCAAATCCACACATAAACACGGACGGTTTTTACCTTACGATAACCCAAAACAGTTTTGAAATCAATATCTGGTCTGATATTATGATAATGTCTAAATACAAGTAATTAACAATCTAGTGGAACACTTGCATCTCACGCTCCACATATATAGTATACAATCAAAAACCGCGGGCGCTTATTGGAGATTGGATTCCAACTTGACAAGGTATGGGTCCACCTTCCGATAGTGTATCTCTAGAGACGAATACACTGGGTTCAACAAGAACTTCTTGCAACCCGGCCCTCACATGACCGACCACTCATTTCGCTTGAGTGTATCGAATGTATATCACCGACGGTTGGGATTAGCAACCGTCTGCCCGAAAAGGGACAGCATCGAAACATAGATTAAGAAACAAATAGTACTTCCTCTAGATAGGTGATCATACACCCTAATGGGAGCGACCCACATAGCCATGCTGCCTGCCCGATTTTTGTCATTTCCCGGTTGATGAAGCTTGAGGCCAGAATTAACTCTTGAACATCTGGTCACCATTCTCTTTGAATGCCACATCGTCAGATCCGCCAGATATCACTAATTGACGTCCACAAAAATACTCTAGCTGAAGGCTAGAGAACGGCAACTCCCTGCCAACAACTATCGTACGTTTGGAGAAATCAACGTACGTGACCCTTTGGAAATACTCTGTCAGACATTCGTCCATATACGTCATCCAGGAACAGGATGAACCGAAGGCACTCTCCTACCGCATCCATCTAGGAATCACCCCATGGATCAGTAGCGAGAAGTCCTTGCAACCCGTCGATTCCAACCACGACAGAATCACAGCTTATCTCTGCTTGCCAGGCAGAGAATATTAGTGGTTCTTCCGTTTATGAAGATCCACGGTCTTCACAGCTCCATCTCGATCATCTTCTGATATCTTCACGTATTTGTTGGTCAGAATGGTTTTCGAATATAAATTCGATCCCGGTCTTTCGATACCAACAATCGTATTGGTCAGATTTGATAGTCGGTGTTTTAACTATCAAAATATACAGTGTTTCAAACATGACACTCCAATGAGTTCACTGATTCAGTATTTAGCATCATTTGGCCTTTGACAATCTAATTTCCTTTTGTTTAAATTAAAACTTCTAACTCTTTAAATATTCAAAAATACGATATTTGAATAACTCTAATTCGATTTATTAACATTCGTCTTAACTCCATTCGCTTGACTCTAGATCACAGCGATCACAATGGTTACGCCTGATTCCCTCAGGAAACATCCGACCGCCGTAGGCTATCTGCAGCCCTGCGAATTACGCTAGCAGTCGTACGAAATGGCACTCATCTTGAATACTATGTTTGACTAATTCTAGCTCGAATAACTATATTCAATTACCCACTTAAATCTTCTTTCACTTAATTCATATACTTGAGTACGTTTATTTCCTTTCACCATTCAATTGGCTTGCATCTCACCTTCGGTAACTTTTAATTGAAATCCCATTTAAAATATATTCCTAACTTCATCATTAATTAAAATAATAACTTATTTCAAACATTAACTATTTTAGTAGTTAATCCCTTTATTATCTAAATTAACTACTAAATCCCTTTTTAAATCCTTATTTAAGTTCAAACAATATTCATTTAACTATTTTAGTCGAAACACAATAACTTGATAAACAATTCTAATTCCAAACGGTCGCTTTAATTAACTCATTAACCGATTTCAACAATCCTCGCTTTAAATTAATTAAAAATAAATTCCATAAATTGTTCTCTTTACACAGCAATGATCAAAGTTTAAACCTTTCGATTCATTTCTTATCCTCATATTTGAAAATCTGATTAAAATAAACCAACCATAAATCAAGGTCTTAAATAAATAAAATATTTATTTAATTCCCTTTTTCTACTTTATCCAAATAATATATTCCAAGATCTGAGTTCAGTTATAAAATAAACTTTATAACTTCACTTTTATCGACTCACCCAACGGTGAATCCATATCTATAAACCGATTGATTTTTTAAAGGCCATACTCTGCCAAACACTTAACCAATATTGCCCATTGGTTTAAACCAAACAGATGTTGCATATCCAATCAAAAATCAACCATCAAATCAATCACACAAACAGATCAGTTCATATATGATCATATGAAAATAAATAATACATTTGAGGAATCCGGTTGGATCCCTCCAACCTGTTCTTCCCTGTATTCAAATGGTTATCTCAAATCAGACGGTTCAGTTTTGTTTAACTGATAAATTAAATAACGACCATTCAACATCGACCATAAGCAATTCAAACAATGCAACCATTTAAACACGTTTATAGATGAACGTGACCAACCAAGGTGAGTTACCTTTATTGGAACCAATCGTTAAAGTAACGATTTGGTATTTCACTGAAATTAAACACAGTTTAATTTCATCGGTTAAATCAACCAACAAATGTATAACTAGCAAACATGCAATCACCAGCAAACAAAATAAAAACCCAATTTATATTAAAATATAAATGGGAAAAACTGAGTGAGTTTAACTCACTTTGATTGGTTGGGTCGTCCAGCGCTGGTCTTTAATTAAATTAAACAACGTTTAATTTAATTAAAAATATTCCGTCCTTCCAGTCCTGACAAACACTGCTCTATCATGCAGCCCTTGCTTTTACGGGTTTAGCGAAACCAACAGTTCGAAAATCTGACAACGTATGTGCGATATACGGTGTTAAAACGGTTGTAATATAATTAAAATAAATTAATTTAAAATTTTTCTTTAAAAAGATTGGCCTTTTTCCTTTGTTTGGCCCGCTAGCCCAAACCCGCTTCCTTTAACTACCCTATATCCGATCCGTCCACTCTCCCAAACCCTCAGAACAAAAAAACGCCGCCTCCACAAATAAAATCAGCGTCTCCAGAAACTTCTGCCATGGCCGAACCCTATCCGCTCCTTCTTCTTTCTTCAGCACCATCGAGGATCACTACTGGTTGCGTCGCAACCCTCAACGCCACCACCTTCTGCCCTCTCTTCGATCTACGGTCCACCACAGCTTCGCAGCAATCGAGCGTGCCACCTCCACTACTAACGGAGCTTAGCAACGTTCGAACCCCACTTCTTCCTTACTACTTCAGGAGCTAAGTACTTTTAACTCAATTTTTGTTTTAATTTTCTATAAGTGGTTCCAGTAATTTTCTGTATTGATTGGTTTGTTCTGGAGTGATGAAACACCATGCGTGATACCCATATTTATAGTGTTGGTCTCGGGTTTGGATATGATCCACGTCTATCATCATTTTCCTAAGTAGATTCGGCTATGTTTAGGCCATTGGGGTTTTGCTTTTTGATCAGTGTACTGGTGATGGTTATTGATCACTGCATACTCGGTTTTGTCGAGATTTGATGAATTAAGTATTGTATTTCATAGTCTGTTGGTCTGGTCGACATGGAACCGTGATTTAAATTGTATAGAGTAGGTGAAATAGGGCCTATGATTTGTTCATTTTAAATCTTGTGTTCAGGATTGTACATGTTTTTAAATACATCCTTGCCGGGTAGATTTGTGATATGATATATATATATATGTCAGCTTATTGTCTATGTAATTTGTGCCTCAATCTACCATATATATATATATATATAAATATATATATTTGCTGTAGATGAACATATCAAATTGTTTGGTTGTCTGTACAACCTCTGATGGTCTAGCGGTTCCTACTACCCCTAGTTGTTCATATGTTGGAATCAATATTTAAGTTGTCTAAGTTCACCCTTTTTCTTTCATTCAGCTATGAGTTCCCACTGTCCCTTAGCTGTCTTGACCATTTGGTTTTACTGTTTCATGTTGGAATTTGGATTTACACTGCATTGTTATGTCCATCTTAATTGGCTTTGTACGGCCAATTTATGTGTATGCTCGAATTTTCACTTTAGCTGATTTTACTGTATGCCTTAGCTGATTTTACTGTATGCCTATCAGAGTATAATACATGTCTTAGCTGAATTTTCACTGTATGCTCGAATTGGCATTGAACGGCCAATTGCTGTTCTTACTATCCTATGGCTGATTTTGATGAGAATATATACTACTCCTAACCATTTTCTTCTCTTTTCCCTTGCTTCCAGGTCACAGTTTGTGAAGTCCTTTCAGCTTACTGTTTTGATGGAAGGAAAATGAGGCATGCAGGATTTGATATTTTAAAATGGGTTCTCGATGCCACCCATGTGAACAATGAAACATTATGTATATTTAATTATGGAACGTACAGCCGAATATATATGTTGTATTTTCTTTGTACTTGTATCCTTCAAGTCTTTATGTTGAATGCAATCTAGTTTTCTCTTATGTTTATGGAGCAATATTTTTTTATTTATTCTATTTTTATTTTTGTTGGACCAATATGATTCAAATGTATTTGGTATCGCAAGTTGCCGAATTAAGGGATGTGTGAAATGGTTTTGTGTTGCGCACAAGTTTTGGGTTATTATATTAAATCTCATATAAATCTTTATATACTCTGAATTAAATTTAAATAACCAAATCAAAGAGAATAAATTGATATCATTATATATTTTTAAAACAAACTACTTATATTTCAAACGGTTATGGAATCAAACTCAACAATTAAAGTTTTGGTTTTTAAATGACATTCCATTTTTATAAAAAAAACCATTTATAACGAATCATATATTGTAAATTCATTTAGAAATTCCAAATCAATATATAACCAGAATACGGGTCGTTACATTCCTTCCCCCTTAAAATAATTTCGTCCTCGAAATTGCTAAGGTAAGAAAGAACGTTATAAACTCATTAAATTTCAAATCTAATTTATTTTAATTCAATACAGTAAATATATATTTTCAAAAATACTGAAAATTTTCTAACACCTTAAATTTCTGAAAAATTTCGTCAGCATCTCCTTTGTACGGCTCAATCGGTACAACCACAACTCGCCCTTTCTAGGCCTTCTCCAATCCAAAAGAAAATGAAACAGCCAAGCGGCTTGCCAAACAGGCTCATAAATCACCAAACCCATATAAAAATAAACGTGTACCTTTTTGTCGGGCATATCATTATATTCTTTCCATCTGTTGCCGTGTCAGCATATATAAATGCATCCCCAAACAACATTCCTCAAAACCAGATTCTTCACGCGTCCAAGCCAAATTCCATCCTTAACTCAATCATCATCCATCATCAATTCCAACCAACACTATTTCAGATTCTTGTCTCACAAATTCAAATCTGATTCCACTTGATATATTATATCTCGATTCAATTTTCATTTAATTGGTTTCAATTCAATTTATATACAATTTCTATTTCATTTTGTTTTTGGTTCAACAATTCCCCTGGGAGTTTTTAAACAGTTCAGCTTTTTCAAAAATCAAATATTTCTTTTCAGGATTCAAAACAACTCGTTCTTCTCAAAGCAATTCAAAACAAGATTTTTGTTAGTAATCTGTCACTTAGAACTCGGAAATGCACACTGATGATGTGGCCAGCATCCTCAGAGTTATTTCCCAGCTATCAAAGTGAGTTCAATACTATATTATTTCAAAATTCCAATTTTAAACACTTTCGTTTTGAAATCTATTTCAAAATAAAATTCACGATGCTTGTAAACAATTTAAAATCTCCCAGGATTTTAAAATTCTTATATATTCAATCCAAGTTTATTTGCAAACAACTTTCCCACTTTTTTTTTTGGGAATTTTAGTTCCAATTCTAATTTCAATTTCAGATTTTATTAATCTGCTTTTATATTATACGAATTCTAATTGGTTATTTATATAACCATTTCAATTATAATCTTATTCGATTATAATAACAAACAACACATCACATATATTATGATATTTCCAACATATATATTTCCTTTATATCAAAATATAATTTGGGTAAAATTATTTCATTTACCCCCTTTCAAAAACATACTGTGTCGAATTATTCTGTTCAAGAGTTTAGAAACACTTATCGACACAGTTTGCATTACTGTATCGACCAGAATTCATAAACTACTCGACAAACCAATCAACACAATATAAACAGTTTTTATAACAATTTACAAATACGCGCTCATATATATACACTCAAACTCAATCTAGGGTATTACTAACCCCATCTCTACTGAGTCACGCCACAGAGCCAAGGTAATTACTTAACCAATAGCTCTGATACCACTGTAACGAACCGGGATTTTCGACTCCGAAAATCAACATCAAACTACCATGTTGACCATTCAGACATCGAACATTCCAGATCATTAATAGAAAGAAGTTAGAGGGTGAGAATAGATAAGGTAGAAATATTAGAATAGAAGAAGAAGAAACCCCACACAGAGTCTCACATCGCAGCGGAACAAAATATAATACAGAAATAATCTTAATTGGAAGCTTTAAAATACTTACAGTATCAGAGTACATCATCTGGACAGTGATAATCTGTCCTCATACAACACACAGCGGAATACTAGTAATATCCTACGTCTGGGCTCTTCCAGCTCGTCTCTTCACAGCAGTCGATAACCTGAACCTGTACAACCCGGCCTAACCCGAGCATTTACAAAACACCGGGTCAGTCTGGTGAACCAGAGTGAGATAAACTCGCACAGTAATAAGGGTGAATCATCCAATCATGATTTTAAAGTTCAAAACCTTTTCAAAGAAAAGGATAATCGTAAGACCAAATTCACACATAAACACGGACGGTTTTTACCTTACGATAACCCAAAACAGTTTTGAAATCAATATCTGGTCTGATATTATGATAATGTCTAAATACAAGTAATTAACAATCTAGTGGAACGCTTGCATCTCACGCTCCACATATATAGTATACAATCAAAAACCGCGGGCGCTTATTGGAGATTGGATTCCAACTTGACAAGGTATGGGTCCACCTTCCGATAGTGTATCTCTAGAGACGAATACACTGGGTTCAACAAGAACTTCTTGCAACCCGGCCCTCACATGACCGACCACTCATTTCGCTTGAGTGTATCGAATGTATATCACCGACGGTTGGGATCAGCAACCGTCTGCCCGAAAAGGGACAGCATCGAAACATAGATTAAGAAACAAATAGTACTTCCTCTAGATAGGTGATCATACACCCTAATGGGAGCGACCCACATAGCCATGCTGCCTGCCCGATTTTTGTCATTTCCCGGTTGATGAAGCTTGAGGCCAGAATTAACTCTTGAACATCTGGTCACCATTCTCTTTGAATGCCACATCGTCAGATCCGCCAGATATCACTAATTGACGTCCACAAAAATACTCTAGCTGAAGGCTAGAGAACGGCAACTCCCTGCCAACAACTATCGTACGTTTGGAGAAATCAACGTACGTGACCCTTTGGAAATACTCTGTCAGACATTCGTCCATATACGTCATCCAGGAACAGGATGAACCGAAGGCACTCTCCTACCGCATCCATCTAGGAATCACCCCATGGATCAGTAGCGAGAAGTCCTTGCAACCCGTCGATTCCAACCACGACAGAATCACAGCTTATCTCTGCTTGCCAGGCAGAGAATATTAGTGGTTCTTCCGTTTATGAAGATCCACGGTCTTCACAGCTCCATCTCGATCATCTTCTGATATCTTCACGTATTTGTTGGTCAGAATGGTTTTCGAATATAAATTCGATCCCGGTCTTTCCATACCAACAATCGTATTGGTCAGATTTGATAGTCGGTGTTTTAACTATCAAAATATACAGTGTTTCAAACATGACACTCCAATGAGTTCACTGATTCAGTATTTAGCATCATTTGGCCTTTGACAATCTAATTTCCTTTTGTTTAAATTAAAACTTCTAACTCTTTAAATATTCAAAAATACGATATTTGAATAACTCTAATTCGATTTATTAACATTCGTCTTAACTCCATTCGCTTGACTCTAGATCACAGCGATCACAATGGTTACGCCTGATTCCCTCAGGAAACATCCGACCGCCGTAGGCTATCTGCAGCCCTGCGAATTACGCTAGCAGTCGTACGAAATGGCACTCATCTTGAATACTATGTTTGACTAATTCTAGCTCGAATAACTATATTCAATTACCCACTTAAATCTTCTTTCACTTAATTCATATACTTGAGTACGTTTATTTCCTTTCACCATTCAATTGGCTTGCATCTCACCTTCGGTAACTTTTAATTGAAATCCCATTTAAAATATATTCCTAACTTCATCATTAATTAAAATAATAACTTATTTCAAACATTAACTATTTTAGTAGTTAATCCCTTTATTATCTAAATTAACTACTAAATCCCTTTTTAAATCCTTATTTAAGTTCAAACAATATTCATTTAACTATTTTAGTCGAAACACAATAACTTGATAAACAATTCTAATTCCAAACGGTCGCTTTAATTAACTCATTAACCGATTTCAACAATCCTCGCTTTAAATTAATTAAAAATAAATTCCATAAATTGTTCTCTTTACACAGCAATGATCAAAGTTTAAACCTTTCGATTCATTTCTTATCCTCATATTTGAAAATCTGATTAAAATAAACCAACCATAAATCAAGGTCTTAAATAAATAAAATATTTATTTAATTCCCTTTTTCTACTTTATCCAAATAATATATTCCAAGATCTGAGTTCAGTTATAAAATAAACTTTATAACTTCACTTTTATCGACTCACCCAACGGTGAATCCATATCTATAAACCGATTGATTTTTTAAAGGCCATACTCTGCCAAACACTTAACCAATATTGCCCATTGGTTTAAACCAAACAGATGTTGCATATCCAATCAAAAATCAACCATCAAATCAATCACACAAACAGATCAGTTCATATATGATCATATGAAAATAAATAATACATTTGAGGAATCCGGTTGGATCCCTCCAACCTGTTCTTCCCTGTATTCAAATGGTTATCTCAAATCAGACGGTTCAGTTTTGTTTAACTGATAAATTAAATAACGACCATTCAACATCGACCATAAGCAATTCAAACAATGCAACCATTTAAACACGTTTATAGATGAACGTGACCAACCAAGGTGAGTTACCTTTATTGGAACCAATCGTTAAAGTAACGATTTGGTATTTCACTGAAATTAAACACAGTTTAATTTCATCGGTTAAATCAACCAACAAATGTATAACTAGCAAACATGCAATCACCAGCAAACAAAATAAAAACCCAATTTATATTAAAATATAAATGGGAAAAACTGAGTGAGTTTAACTCACTTTGATTGGTTGGGTCGTCCAGCGCTGGTCTTTAATTAAATTAAACAACGTTTAATTTAATTAAAAATATTCCGTCCTTCCAGTCCTGACAAACACTGCTCTATCATGCAGCCCTTGCTTTTACGGGTTTAGCGAAACCAACAGTTCGAAAATCTGACAACGTATGTGCGATATACGGTGTTAAAACGGTTGTAATATAATTAAAATAAATTAATTTAAAATTTTTCTTTAAAAAGATTGGCCTTTTTCCTTTGTTTGGCCCGCTAGCCCAAACCCGCTTCCTTTAACTACCCTATATCCGATCCGTCCACTCTCCCAAACCCTCAGAACAAAAAAACGCCGCCTCCACAAATAAAATCAGCGTCTCCAGAAACTTCTGCCATGGCCGAACCCTATCCGCTCCTTCTTCTTTCTTCAGCACCATCGAGGATCACTACTGGTTGCGTCGCAACCCTCAACGCCACCACCTTCTGCCCTCTCTTCGATCTACGGTCCACCACAGCTTCGCAGCAATCGAGCGTGCCACCAACACTACTAACGGAGCTTAGCAACGTTCGAACCCCACTTCTTCCTTACTACTTCAGGAGCTAAGTACTTTTAACTCAATTTTTGTTTTAATTTTCTATAAGTGGTTCCAGTAATTTTCTGTATTGATTGGTTTGTTCTGGAGTGATGAAACACCATGCGTGATACCCATATTTATAGTGTTGGTCTCGGGTTTGGATATGATCCACGTCTATCATCATTTTCCTAAGTAGATTCGGCTATGTTTAGGCCATTGGGGTTTTGCTTTTTGATCAGTGTACTGGTGATGGTTATTGATCACTGCATACTCGGTTTTGTCGAGATTTGATGAATTAAGTATTGTATTTCATAGTCTGTTGGTCTGGTCGACATGGAACCGTGATTTAAATTGTATAGAGTAGGTGAAATAGGGCCTATGATTTGTTCATTTTAAATCTTGTGTTCAGGATTGTACATGTTTTTAAATACATCCTTGCCGGGTAGATTTGTGATATGATATATATATATGTCAGCTTATTGTCTATGTAATTTGTGCCTCAATCTACCATATATATATATATATATATATAAATATATATATTTGCTGTAGATGAACATATCAAATTGTTTGGTTGTCTGTACAACCTCTGATGGTCTAGCGGTTCCTACTACCCCTAGTTGTTCATATGTTGGAATCAATATTTAAGTTGTCTAAGTTCACCCTTTTTCTTTCATTCAGCTATGAGTTCCCACTGTCCCTTAGCTGTCTTGACCATTTGGTTTTACTGTTTCATGTTGGAATTTGGATTTACACTGCATTGTTATGTCCATCTTAATTGGCTTTGTACGGCCAATTTATGTGTATGCTCGAATTTTCACTTTAGCTGATTTTACTGTATGCCTTAGCTGATTTTACTGTATGCCTATCAGAGTATAATACATGTCTTAGCTGAATTTTCACTGTATGCTCGAATTGGCATTGAACGGCCAATTGCTGTTCTTACTATCCTATGGCTGATTTTGATGAGAATATATACTACTCCTAACCATTTTCTTCTCTTTTCCCTTGCTTCCAGGTCACAGTTTGTGAAGTCCTTTCAGCTTACTGTTTTGATGGAAGGAAAATGAGGCATGCAGGATTTGATATTTTAAAATGGGTTCTCGATGCCACCCATGTGAACAATGAAACATTATGTATATTTAATTATGGAACGTACAGCCGAATATATATGTTGTATTTTCTTTGTACTTGTATCCTTCAAGTCTTTATGTTGAATGCAATCTAGTTTTCTCTTATGTTTATGGAGCAATATTTTTTTATTTATTCTATTTTTATTTTTGTTGGACCAATATGATTCAAATGTATTTGGTATCGCAAGTTGCCGAATTAAGGGATGTGTGAAATGGTTTTGTGTTGCGCACAAGTTTTGGGTTATTATATTAAATCTCATATAAATCTTTATATACTCTGAATTAAATTTAAATAACCAAATCAAAGAGAATAAATTGATATCATTATATATTTTTAAAACAAACTA
Source organism: Allium sativum (assembly GCA_030737875.1). Classification (NCBI taxonomy): domain Eukaryota; kingdom Viridiplantae; phylum Streptophyta; class Magnoliopsida; order Asparagales; family Amaryllidaceae; genus Allium; species Allium sativum. The sequence goes on along the minus strand of CM060927.1, from coordinate 73,119,972 downwards.
CTTATATTTCAAACGGTTATGGAATCAAACTCAACAATTAAAGTTTTGGTTTTTAAATGACATTCCATTTTTATAAAAAAAACCATTTATAACGAATCATATATTGTAAATTCATTTAGAAATTCCAAATCAATATATAACCAGAATACGGGTCGTTACACATGTAGTGGGACATGAGGGGTTAAGTGGGTGCCTTGGGTGGCATGTGGAAATTTAATGGTTGCCTTGGGTGGCATGTGGAATCTAGTGGGTTGCCTTGGGTGGCAATAGAAAATACGATTAGAATACTTAACCAAGAGAAACATGTAATTAAACATGATTAAAGGGTTAAGTGGGATACACTAGATATGTGACAAGCTTAGGTGGGTAGCTTGTTGGGGGCCCATTTCAACCAATATCCCAAACGTATCTTTGTGGGCTCGACCCATGTCGAGTGACGGGACACGCATATTGGGCTTGATTATAAGAGGCCAAAACGGGTTAGCGGTGGCAACGCAAGTCCAACGGGCTTCATATGCGTGTGTGGGCCCGGGCTGGTAGATAAGCCGTTGTTGCATCGTGTAGATATAAAGCCGTGCACCGTTAGTATTGGGTAGCCACTTTAGGGGAGTGATACACCCCCACTGTGGGACCAGCACGGGTATCTACGGTAGGGAGCCGATCGATGGGGAGTAGTGGGTACACCTAATGAAGATAGGGGCAGACGGCACCTATGTAGGCGTACACGAAACTACTGGGTAAGAATTACTGAGTACACCTAGTGGAGATAGGGGCAGACGGCACCTATGTAGTGGGCTAGGAGTACATGAAACTACTGGGGAAATTTTCTAAGTCCTTGGAAGGGATCAACCTTTAAGTGGGAATGACTGGTGTGGTGCAGTTAGTAATTATCCTTGGGTGGGTAGATGCGTCCTGACGGTTATCTTAGTTTATCCTAAGTCTACCAAGCTGCTTAGTGTAGCCCTTCATCCCCAGATATTACCGTAGGTCAAGTTTATGTCTTCTCTGGTTACCTTAATGATTGTATTGTTAAAGTTATAGGACTCACTCAGACTTATGTCTGACCCCGTTGTTTTTATCTTTTTCCCAACCCTCAGGTCCTACGGTGGATCCTAGCAGTAGTAGAGCTTGATCGGATTGCTGTTCCAGTCTTTAGGAGCTTGGGTAGATGTAAAGCTCCAGTTATCCAGTTATCTTTTCTTTTGTTCTGGCTATTGTATGAGAGAGTGGGATTATGTACTTCTTTATTTTGATGGATATTGTACTTGACTTTTACCGTGGTTTTATGATGTAACCAGACATGTTTATTTCCGCTGTTATGAGATGATGTTTTAAAATTTCAAGTACTATTTATATCTGTCTTGTTGTAATTTTTCTGTTCTATATTCACTAAAATACTCCACCGATGCTATGGCATTCCCTTAGTGAGTGACCCTAGCGGGCGTGGGGTGTTACACGTGGTATCAGAGCAAAGGTTACCGGAACAGATAAAATTTTTAGAAAACTATTTTTCTAAAACATTTTTGGAAAAGATATTTTCAAAAACATGTCTTTTAAGAGAAAAGTTTTTGAAAGAAAAGCATAATCCCCAATAGCCATATCTATATCCTTCGAATTCTCCGTTTTGAATCTTTCCTTTTTCGTTTCAGCATGGCCGAGAATCTTATCTTTCCAGAGGGTGTGACGATACCAGTATGGTATAGGAGATTGATGGAGGCTAGGGCCACCACTGCGGGTCCAGCAAATGTTCCTCCACCAACCGTAGCACCCGATCTTCCCCCTCCCCCTCCACCTCGCGCGGATACTTTTGCTAAGACTTGCAAGGAATTTAAAGCTATGGGAGGGAAACCTTTTCAAGGATCTGAAACCTTTGTGGAGGCTAGAGATTGGCTTAAGGAGGTAGAAGAGTTGATAGATATCTTTGAGATGGAAGAAGGAAATAAAGTCAAGTTGGCTGCTTGGTTAATGAAGGGAGAGGCCTCATTCTGGTGGGAGGTCACTAATGGAGAACGCCCCGTTGACTCTTGGGCGGATTTTAGGCAAAGATTTGTGGCGAAGTTTCTCTCAAGGGCGGAGGAAAACTTGTATATGGAAAGATTCTTGACTCTAAAGCAAGGAAATCTTTCGGTAAAGGAATATGTTAACAAGTTTAATCAATTGGCAAGGTTTGTCCTAGACACGGTGAATACACCGGAGAAGAAGGCTTTGAGGTTCGTGAAAGGCTTGAATGAACCGATGCATGGGTTGGCTATGACTCACATCCCTATGGGGGCCACCTTTGAGAAGCTAGTTGACATGGCACTCATGTATGAGGAAGAGAAGGGTCCTAATGCTAATAAGGCACCCGAGAAGAAGGGAGATCAAAAGAGACCTCAACAACAGCAAAGCAAAGGTGGGAAAGGCAACGGTGGCAAGAGCAAGAAGAAGAAGTGTTTCAATTGTGGGACACCTGGCCACCTAAGCAAGGATTGTCGCAAGAAGAAGAAGACCGGCTGCTTCCACTGTGGCGAAGCAGGGCATTTAGTGAAGGATTGCCCTAAGAAAGGGCAAAGGACGGGATCTACTTCAGGAGGACAGGTGCAAGCTCTTATGGCACCGAGTCAGGCTAGGGGGCAAGTACAGGCTCTCGCGGTTCCACCAATTCAGGAAAGAGGTAGAACTATCTCCGTTGAAAGTCTGGTTTTTCTATTTGATCATCCTGTCCGTACATTGTTTGATTCAGGCGCATCGCATTCGTTTATCTCATCATCATTAGTTGAGTCACTGCACTTAGACACCAGTCTGGTAGATGATCCCTTGGTTGTTTCAAACCCAATTGGGGGCTCCACTTATTTGTCCATGATATGTTTGGGTTTGAAGATTTCTATACTTAGCATTGAGTTTAGATGTGATGCTTTTGTGTTAGGCTTCACGGGCTATGGGTTGATTTTGGGCATGGACTGGTTATCCAGTAATGGTGCCGTTCTTGATTGCGAAAGGAGAGTTGTTAGGCTCATGACCCGCTTGGGTAACACTCTCGAAATTTCTTGTAATCCCAGGGACTCTATTATGCTAAGTTATCTTGAATCGCTTGACGCTTCGGTCGAGAGTTTGCAATCTGTTAGAGTGGTCCGGGAATATCCGGATGTGTTTGAGGAGGTGAAGGGCTTACCTCCGAAGCGGGAGATTGACTTCCGAATATATTTGGTGGATAATGCTAAACCGGTATCTTTACCAGTGCGCCACATGGCTCCTCGTGAGAGGAGGGAACTCCATAAGCAAGTAGGGGAGTTACTTGAGAAGGGGTTCATAAGACGGAGCATATCGGAGTGGGGTGCTCCAGTAGTATTTGCTACGAAGGCGGATGGGTCCCTCAGACTTTGTGTAGACTATAGAGAACTCAACAAGCTCACAAAGAAGAATAGACACCCATTGCCGAGAATAGATGATCTTTTCGATCAGTTGGTTGGCGCTTCAGTATTTTCTCAGTTAGACTTGGCCACGGGGTTTCATCAGTTGAGGGTGGCTGAGGATAGCATAGACAAGACTGCCTTTAGAACTCCGGATGGTTTCTATGAGTGGCTGGTGATGCCATTTGGGTTGACGAACGCCCCTGCATACTTTGTTGATTTGGTGAGTAGGGTGTTCAGGGAGTTCCTTAATAAATTCGTGGTGGTCTTTGTGGATGATATCTTAGTATTTTCTAAGAGTGAAGAAGAGCATGCCCTACATCTTGGGGAAGTGTTGAAGACTCTTCGAGCACATAGCCTTAAGGCTAAATTCTCTAAATGTCACTTCTGGAGGAAGGAAGTGCGGTTCTTGGGGCACGTGGTCCCCAAGGAAGGGATAGCTGTGGATCCCGCGAAGGTAGTATCAATTCAGGATTGGAAGGTTCCGAAGAATGCTACCGAAGTAAGAAGTTTCTTGGGGTTGGCGGGTTATTATAGGAAGTTTATTAAAGACTTCGCGAAGATATCAGCCCCATTAACCCGCTTAACGAAGAAGAATCTTGTTTTCACATGGGACGTAGATTGTGATGATGCGTTCCGACGGTTAAAGAGAGCTTTAACCACTGCTCCAGTTTTAGTGTTGCCAGATGGGAGCAAGCCATTTGCTGTCTATACCGGTGCCTGTGGGACAGGCCTTGGCGCAGTCTTAATGCAAGAGGGAAGGGTGATAGCCTATGGTGGAAGGCAGTTAAGGCCACATGAGAAAAATTACCCTACCCATGATTTAGAGTAGGCCGCTATTGTTTTTGCGCTTTGTTAGACCCAAATGTGGTTCTAACACCCAAATTGATTAGAAACAAGGTAAAATAAAACAGAAATAAAAAGGAACACGCAAGATTTATAGTGGTTCGGCGAAGAAATGCCTACGTCCACTTAGTTTTCACTGTATTCAGTAATTCAGTTACAAATGCAATGTAAGATTCGCTCACAACTCACTTTTGTTCACTCAAATGATTACAAATGATTAAAACAAGAAATGAGAGATGGTTTGGATTTCCCGGGAGTAAAGGAACTCGGATGATGGAGGTACTTGGATTCTCGAAAGTGCTGAAAAAAGATCCTTTTCTTTGTCTCTAGATGGGGTATTTATAGGTGTGAATTTGCCTGAGATTCAATCCGGGTCGGAACACGTGTCATCCATCGCACTCTCTTCGGGTTCGGATGGGCTATCAGGCGGACAACGCATCCATGAGATGGACGTTAGGGGTAGGAATTAGTCATATCCGGTCCGGTTCTCCAGGCGACTTTATAGGAGATTTTCCTGGGTCAAGGGTGCGGGTCGGAGACGTGCAGGTTGGGGGTTCGGATCAGAACACCCGATCCGAACTGGAGTAGCTTGGACGTCTCTTCTTCTTTACTCATACTCCGCTCCGCTCCGAAGTCGTGGCAAGCGGACGGCTTTCCGATCCACCTGAGATTCATTGGCCTTCCGATCCGATCAGGTATGCTTTGCCAATTTATCCAGTAAGAGATATCCGATCCGAACAGAGAATTTTACCCGATCCGAACCGATACGCTGCTATCAATCTGAATTGTGGTGTTTCCTTCCGATCCGAACCGGAGTCGCATAACTTGAAATACTCTTCAACGGTTGGTTTCTTGACTTTGTGTTGCCTAGTTCACAAAGTAGGCTAACATTTTGCCCCCTCAAAGGATGCTTTCGTTGTACAAAGCGTGCTTTGATGTCGTTTAACCAGAATTGTCAGGGGTAATGCACAGATTTCTGTTCGGATCGGCGTCCGACCCGAATACATCTTCTTCGTTTCTGAGCAAATTTGGGTACTCATCTCGCCATGTAATGCCTCTTGCAGGTATGCTCCTTCTTTACTCTCCTTCTCTTCAATTCGAGTCGGATGCCAAATCAACGTGGGAAATTTCCACTCGGTTCGGATTCCGATCCGAAGCGTATTCGTGGATTTAGTTCTTAGACACTGGGCCTTCAGAGAGAGTTGTGCTACTGGGCTTCCACTCCGGTCCGATCGGGCGAGACAAAATAGGGAGACGAGGAGTCAACTCCATTCTTTATATAAACTCATCGCCGTCTTCATTTCTTTCTTCTTCGTTTCTATTGCCGCTCGGACCCAAGCATCGAAAACCTTAAAAACTCTAAAACTCCGAACTCCTTTCTTGTAGATTCCTCAAATCAAGCACATAGGTAGCTTTTTAATCTCGAATAACATCGTAATAAACGTTCTTGATTTCACTTTACGGTCGATTGGAACGGCTTAGACGCAGAGCTTCGCTTGAATTCCACGTCGTTACTGATGGATGCGTCGTCACTTCGAGGCATCGCGAGGCTGGAGAGGGCAAATTTCTGCCCTTAACAATAGCTATGGCGATGAAACGGACTCGTTCGTGAGAAAGGGGGAGAAGAGGAAGAAGACAAGGAGCGTGGTGACCAACTGGAGTCGGCTCGGGTAGAAGACGAAGGAGCGGGAAGGAAGGAGTATGATAAGGGATCGGTCCGGGTTTTATACTTTAGAAAGACAGGGAGGACAGAAAACGTCAGTTCGGGTCGGGGAAGTGAAGGTCGAAGTAAATGGATCGGTTGAGTGGTGCTAGTTCGGTTCGGATCGGGCCATCCGATCCGATCAGATCAGTCCTGCCTCCGAGCCCATTGCTTCCCTTGTCTTGAACTGGCCCTGCTCTAATGACGCATCCGAACCGATTACTATCTGTGTTTGTATTGAGCCAGCCATCACACACATATCCGAACCGATCCGAACATATCAAACTTGGCACATAAAGACTACCCAATTAATTCAACTAATGCTTACTCTAGATGAATATACTTCGCGAACAGTTAGGATAGTGCCTTACGAACATTAACGAGAATCAAGGACAAATCTGACTGTCATTTTCTCTTTAAAGCTTTGTCTTGCATTGCTGTACTTCTATTTTGTATTTCCCACATTTGTTGCATACACTTTAGTTCACACACATACACAAAAAAGGGGACACGGGATAATTCACTCTAATCCGTGCTATTGCTTCTTCAATAGTTTCACGACAATGAGACCCAGACGCTCTTCTCGTTTAGCTGAGAGGAAAGAAGCTCCAGAAACTTCCAACAAAACCACTCTCGAGGATATATCTTCTTCATCTGACCCAGAATGGGATAGCGAGGGTCCGGATTACGGAGTTGGTCATCGGGAAAACGATGAAATGTCTTCAGAAAATGAAGTTTCCCTAGGCTTTGAGGAGGAAGGAGGGATTGGTGACAACCGAGCGCCCGATGAATTTGACTCAGCCATTATATTGGAATCACCTCCAGATTCCGTAGAATCAACAATTGACAATGACCGACTCGTGAGAATTTGCTTGAAGTATGGAATAATGAAGAGGGACACTCTAGTGCCCTCACGTTCTGATCGTCCACATAACCCTCCAGAAGGATATATGACGGTCACTCGTCTGATGTGCATGGTTGGCGCTATTCCTCCTTTCTCGCCTTTCATCGTCGACTTCTTAAGACAAATGCGGATTGCCCCCATGCAGCTGCATCCCAATTCATACGCCTATCTGCATACCTTATTCATAGCATATCGCGAAATTCTAGGCGTGGAGCTTACATTTGACGATGTTCATTTCTTCTACAATTTCAAACATCGGACTAGAGAAACCCCTTCTTTCTGTTACAATGAATCGGTCCCAAAGAGGAAGATAATCTCTACGCCGTTTAGCAGCAAGGCTGGAGATTCCAGACTGGAGTGGTTCTATATAAAGCAACAGCCTGGATGCGCCAGAAGATGGACAAAATCAAGTAAAGCACTGATTTTCCGACCCTGGACTCTATACACTTGAATCATCACCCTGACCTGTTTTCCTTTTTATTTGCAGTCGATAATCCCAAACAGGTATCAGACCAAGCGTTCTTTGATCGTATGCACCGTCTCCTCAATGGCGACCAAAAATTCCTTACTATTGACGAGGTTCTTAAAGATGAGTACCTTCATTTTCACGGGCTGATATCCGTTTTCCGTAGCATCGGTCATGGGGCGGTCCCTTATGCATATATTCCTCCAGTGGAAACAGTTCCTGAAATAGGAGAAGGCTTGGGAATTCCCGCAGCTTCTCTTCAAACTTCGCCCTCTCCCTCTTCCACTCAAGATGATGAATTGGCTAATCTGGCCAAAAAACATCGTGAAGGATATATTGCCCCCGAGGAAACTACCTCGGTAGACAAATCAAAATCTCCCCAAGGGTCGCCACTTCACGCTTCCGAAGGGGATGCTCCTAGCGCCGACGAGCACATATTTCAGGGTTTGGGGGATCTCCCTTTACCCGAGACTATATACACTTCGGAAGATTTCAGAAAGGACCCTCTAGTCTTCACTTCTTCTGAAGAGACTACTCCTGCTAAGGCCAAAGAGCCTGCCCGCACCACTCTAGCTTCAGACTCGGGTTGGTTGGGGGGACACATACACCACATAGGATGCACTTTACACCGTAGCACTAGCATTCATTGCACTTCTTTTTCCATGGATCCGTCGATTCTAAACTTCGTTTAATCTTATCGTGCAGGTACAATGTCTCGATCCTCTTATGACATAAGAAAGCTTCGCCGCAGCATGTCTAATCCTCCCCAGGATGCCGAATATAACCGCCGGGATGACCGCGGCAGGGAGGAAAGGAGACCCTATGATCCTTATCGATCTCGATCCTCACGCTCCCGCTCACCAGTTCGATCGGAACAGGAAAAATACAAAAGCTATCAAGGTCGTAGAGAGGAGGATAGACCACAATCTAGGGATTCCGCTTCCTCTTATGAAAAGCGGGGTAGAGAGAAGACACCTCCAAAGGAAACTGGGTCTAGAAGTAAGCAAAAAGTCCCTGCTACTAAGCGACCTCGGACAGACAAGGGTTCTACAGAATCTTCTTCAGGAAGGGACACTGAACTAACAATCCTCGCCCCTCCTCCACCAGATGCGGGAACCGCAGTAAGGCTGGCATATTTAAAGGAGCAATTTCCCGAGCACTTCTTCGAGACTCTGACCTTTCTACCTTCCCTTGAACCTATTTCTTCTAATTGGGCAGAGGAGGCCAGAGCAAAGATTGATTTGGTGGAAAAACAATATACCGAAATGTTCAAGTATTCCCGCACTCTCTCTAGAATCATTCGCACGCTAATGACAAATGCTGACTCAATGCACAAAACTGCAGAGGAAGATGCTAAGGCCCTAAAAACCTTATGAAAAAATTTAGAAGATACTCAAGCTCAACTAGCTATTGCTCAGAAGAACGCTTCTAACTTCAAACAACAGTTTGAAGACATGCAAAAGCGCTATCATGATTTGCTAGAATCCCACACTCAGGAACGTTCCGAGTTGAAGAAGCAAGCTGACGAAGCCAAATCAGAGGCTGCTAAGACACGTCTCGCTTACGCTGAGCTTGAGCAGAAAAATGCCGAGTTAGCGAAAAGGAGTGCTGAGTTAGAAAAGAAAAACGCTGATTTGGCTTCAAAATTGTTAGAGGCGGAAAACAGAGCTGCTCTGGCTGAGGGCAACGTTGAATGCGCTATTAAATCTGCGGAGGAAACCCGCAAACAACTATCAGAGGCTGAGGCCGATATTCAGGGTTTCAGCGAGCTAATGATCGAATTCTTCGCGCACATTATTCGTCGTCGAAACATTTCCTGGATCGAGGACTATCCATCCACTTTGGTTCATGTGTGGAATCAAATCGTTGAGTGGGAAAAAGAAGAGCTTAAGGTCGATTCCCTTGATGAAGATAAGTTGATGGAGAAGTACTTGAGAGACGACGAACCGGAGCGCCTAGCTGAAGGTCGCCGTCTAATTGCTGAGGCCATGGAAGAAGAGAGGCGGAAGTCTAAACAGAAAACCATTCCTGAAGCTGGCTCCTCTTCTTCTGCTCCTGTAACTCCTGAAGTGGAAGGGTATGATCCCGAAAACCCGGGAATTCCTCGATCAACTTTACTATCTCCCATTCCTGAAATAACTCCAGAGGTAGTAGTCACCCCCGCTGAGAAGTCTTCAGAAGGTATCCCTGTCTTTTCTCCTCAACTTGTCAAGGCTACTACTACCTTTGGCTACATGATTGAACGTTCAATGAGAGATCCTTTGCTCTCGCCTGAGTTGATAACCGATGTTTCTCATTTTGTAGGCATTGAATCCTCCGCGAAGACAGATGTAGTTCAAGGAGCTACCACTGGGACAAAGCCCGCTGATAGGGTCAAAGAAGGAGAAGACAAGGCTGCTTCCACAGACTTGGGGGAAAAAAGTGAATCAACTAAGGTGACTACTCCCCATGACGAAGAAATGATTGCAGCTTTAAAAGACGACGGAGGAGACGAGGGGCATGATGAGGAACCAGAAGTTACAATAACCGGGGAGTCGAAAAGCGCTGAGGACATTACCTTGGCTGCCATGAAGGCAGATCAAGACAAGCGCTTGCAATTAAAGGCTGAAGAATTAGATCCTGAGGTCCTCAAGCCCCTTGCAGTTGTGGATGCAGGTTCAAGGTTAGTGGTTAAGCTCTCAACTAGATCTATCACCGAAGAACTTGCTAAAAAATCTTCTTTTGATTCCAGTGCCCAGCCCTCCGGGAAGAAGTCTGCCGGCTCCAGTGCTACACCTTCAGGGAAAAAGAAATCAAAGCGAATTTTGACTGAAGCAGAGAAGGAAGCAAAGGATGCGGAAAAAGCTGCCAAGAAATCGAAGGCTCATCCCAAATCCAAATAGTGGGTTCTCCTGTGTCCTTTTAGCATCTTTGTAAATCAATAAGTGCTGCCACAACAGCAGCTCCCGCACTTTCTTTTTTAGTCATTTCCCTGTACAAATTTATTCATTTGTAAATAAAAATAATTCACTTTTTGCGATGTTTATCTGTTAGCAGCTCTGCGCTTATGTAAAAATGCATATCTATAGTTATGAAACAAAGTTGTGGAGAGGGGAGCTATGTGTATGTGTATATGCCCCCAGTCAATCTCCGTAAGTTATTCAGTGCCTAACTACGCAATCTGGATGCTCCCGATTCTCTAACGGGATAGCATTTCTTGTATCATCAATATCTGTTGTTTTTCCTGGCATTTCTTTTATACTCTTTCTCACTCTCTTGAGAGTTAGAGTTCGAGTTCAGTTATTTGTTTATCCCCCGGTCGTTCAACGGGAAAAGATTTCTTTCTCGGCGCTCGGTCGGAGACGCCTTTATACTCTCTTTCTCTCTGGAAAGTTAGAGTTCGGAGTTGAACCTCTTTCTCAGCGCTCAGTCGGAGACGCTTTTATACTCTCTCTCTTTCTCTGGAGAGTTAGAGTTCAGAATAGAATTTCTTTTTCAGCGCTCAGTCTGAGACGCTTTTATACTCTCTCTCTTTCTCTGGAGAGTTAGAGTTAAGAATGTCGTTTTCTCATTCTTTTATGTCTTATTGCACAAATAATCATTGTGCTTCTTTTTATGCCCAAACTGTTCCAACCTTTTTAGGCTCTAAGTTGTCCTGTATTTTATAATCACAACAGAATAACTAACGAATGTAAATGCATAAAAGTAAATAACACACAATATTTTATAGTGGTTCAGCTAAGTCATAGCCTACATCCACTTTATAGTCCTTTATTCATATCGTCATATTTTCCAAAGGCAAGTCGTGCCTTATTACAAAGTTTACAGGAAGAACAGCAAAAAGTATAGCATTTCTAATCCAAATATCGCATTAAGTGTTGGGCATTCCATGCTCGAGGGACTTCTTCGCCATCTACGGTCGTTAACTTGAATGTTCCTTTATCAAGTTTCCGTTGGATGACAAAGGGTCCCTCCCATTTTGGGCCGAGGTGAGGAAGGGATGGAAAAACTCTCTTGAGCACCAAATCTCCGGGTTCAAAAGTTCTGAGGCGAACTTTTTTGTCATAATAGCGCGCCATCTGACGCCGATGTCTTGCTGCACGCAAGTCTGCTTCGTCTCTTTTCTCTTCGACTTCATCAAGAGACTCAAGTAAAAGTGCCCGATTCGTCATCGGGTCATAATATGTCACCCTGTGGGAAGGAACTTCCAGTTCAACTGGAATTACTGCTTCTGAACCAAAGGAGAGGGAGAAAGGGGTATGACCAGTAGCCGTTTTAAACGTTGTTCGATATGCCCACAAAGCTAGGGGCAATTCATCAACCCATTTTGCCTTTGCACGCTCCAACCGTTTCTTGAGGATGGATTTTATAACTTTGTTTACTGCTTCTACTTGCCCATTCGATTGTGGGTAGGCGACTGCAGTATATCGCTTGTCTATCTTATATTTTTGGCAAAAATTTCTGAACTCAGAGCTATCAAACTGGGTTCCATTGTCAGTTATAATCGTCCTTGGGATCCCGAACCGGCATATAATATTTCTGACCACAAAACTTATCACTTTTCTTGCTGTGATCTTGGTTAAGTGCTCAGCTTCCACCCATTTCGTGAAATAATCCACGGCTACGATGGCATACTTAGCCCCTCCTTTAGCGATTGGTAAAACTCCAATGATATCGATTCCCCATGTGGCAAATGGCCAAGGACTCACCATCGATTTAAGCTGGGTTGACGGTGCCCTGGGGATTTTGGCGAATCTCTGGCACTTATCGCAGCGTCGTGAATAATCAGCTGCATCCTTGTTGATCGTAGGCCAGAAGTATCCATACCGCAATATTTTCTTTGCTAAAGTTTGACCTCCTGTATGATCTCCACACTCACCTTCGTGCACTTCTCTCAGTACACGTTTGATGTCGTCGTGTGCGATACATCGTAACAGGGGCATAGAAAATCCTTGTCTATAGAGGGTATCGTCTTGCATAACATATCTGGCAGCTTTGCGAACTACAGCTCTTTTCTCACTTTTCTTCGATGGGAGTGTCCCATTCTTAAGAAAACTCTTGATTGGAGTCATCCATGACTCCTTCTCTGGTTCCGCTTCAAGAACGAATTCAATTTCCATTGACTCAAAGCTTGGCGATTCCAATGTTTCAATTGGAATTATCTCAGTCCCTTCTGGATTGTCAGAACTAGCCAGTTTTGCCAGTCTATCCGCTTTCTGGTTTTCAATTCTGGGGATATGTGTTATGTTGTACCGTTCTAAGCTACTTAATAGCTCTTTCACTTTCTTGAGGTAAGCGACAAGTCGAGGTCCTCGAGCCGCGAACTCCTCTCGCACTTGACAAACAACAATCTTAGAGTCACAAAATATGTCCATCACTTTTACTCCGAGGTCTTTAGCGAGTTTCAGCCCGGCAATCAGGGCTTCATACTCAGAGTCATTGTTTGTTGCCGAAAATTCTAATCGCAGGGCGTAATGTAACGACCGTCCCTCCGGGGTGACTAAAACAATTCCAGCTCCGGATCTTCGGTCATTTTTAGCTCCATCTGTATATAGTTTCCACGGATTCATCTCTAGCTTATCCTCGGATTTAACCACTCGGTCATTGATTATTTCTTCATCTGGAATGGTGAACTCCGCAATAAAGTCTGCTAGAGCTTGCCCCTTGATTGACTTTCGTGGTTGAAAATTCAAATCAAACTGGCTTAGTTCTATGTTCCATTTAATCAACCTTCCCGACACTTCGGGTCTCTGCAACACCTGTTTTAACGGCTGATCGGTGTATATGGTTATTGGATGGGCTTGGAAGTAGTGACGAAGTTTTCGGGATGCAATCAGGAGGCTGTAAGCAAGCTTCTCGATCTTTGGGTAGTTGCGCTCTGCCGCTGCTAATTTTTTACTCACATAGTATACTGGCCTTTGTACTTTGTCTTCTTCTCGAACCAGAGCTGTGCTGACAGCGTGGGCCGAGACTGCTAGATAAACAAATAGTTCTTCGTGATCTACGGGCTTTGACAAGATTGGCGGTTTCTCTAACAGCTCCAACAGATTTTGGAAGGCCTCGACACAATCGGGAGTCCACTGGAAGTTCTTCTTTCCCCTTTTTATCAAATCAAAAAAGGGAACACATTTATCGGTGGCTTTAGAGATGAATCTACTCAACGCCGCTACCTTTCCTGCCAGACTTTGGACGTCTTTAATTCTTCTGGGTTCTTCGATATTTCTAATCGCCGCTATCTGGCTAGGGTTGATCTCAATTCCTCGGGAACTCACAATGAAGCCAAGGAACTTTCCCGATGCCACTCCAAATGAACATTTTAAAGGATTCAATTTCATACGGTATTTTCGCAAGATACCAAACATTTCCGCTAAGTCTTGCGTATGATTGGAAGACTGCTTTGATTTAACAAGCATATCGTCCACATAAACTTCCATAGTTTTTCCTATTTGATCATAAAACATTCTATTTACCAACCGCTGATAAGTAGCTCCAGCGTTTTTTAATCCAAACGGCATTACAACATAACAATATAATCCCAAATTCGTAATGAAACTTGTATGCTCTTGGTCTGGCACATGCATAGGAATTTGATTGTATCCAGAGTATGCATCCATGAAAGAGAGAAGTTCATGACCTGCTGTCGAATCTACAAGCTGGTCAATCCTGGGAAGTGGGAAACTATCCTTTGGGCGAGCCTTATTTAAATCTGAAAAGTCAATACAAGTTCGCCACTTTCCGTTTGGCTTCTTTACCAAGACAGGATTCGATATCCAGTCGGGATAAGTCGAATCTCGAATAAATCCATTTTGCTTCAATTTCTCTACTTCCTCTTTGAGGGCAGCCGACCTCTCTGGGCCTAGCGTGCGTCTCTTTTGCTTCACAGGCGGATGCTTCAGATTTACATTCAATTTGTGACTGATAATGGAAGGTGATATCCCACACATGTCAGCATGGGTCCAGGCGAACACATCTAAGTTTGCCTTCAAGAAGTCCGTCAGTTCTTCAGCACGGCGTGGATCCAATTGGGAACCGATCTTCAAAACTTTCGTCGGATCAGCTTTATCAACAGGAATTTCCACTGTCGTTTCATTAGGAGTTGCATTCCTAGTCTCTGGTTCCTCGTCTTTTCTAGGATCCAGGTCTTCAGGCGTTCCTTTGGGCAACTCCCTTGGGTTCAACCTCTCTAATTGCTATGCCGAATCCCCCTGTGAGGGAGATGAGGCATTCTTACACTCAGCATTAACTCCTTTCATCAACATCTTCAGTTCGGCCACATAGCAGGCCCGTCCAGAAACCTGATCCCCTCTTATTACTCCAGTCCCGGCTTCGGTTGGGAACTTTAGTAACAAGCACCAAGGGGCGATACAAATTCTAAACTCAGCGAGGGCAGGTCTCCCTAAAAATGCGTTATATGGCGAATCTACGTCCAGTACTACAAACTGAAGCATTCGCACTCTTCTACGTTCTCCTTGCCCTAGGGTCACAGGCAACTCTATATATCCCATAGGAGCTGTCGTCGCTCCGTTGAAACCTCTAATCCATCCTTCACAAGGTTTCAGATCTTCAGGCTCAAGCTTCATCTGATCAAATGACTTCTTGAACAAAATATTAACGGAACTTCCGTTGTCTACTAGTACCTTATGGACCAAAGCCGGCCCAATAGTGGTAGTAATAACCAACGGATCATTGGTGGGAGATTGTATTCCCGTGTTGTCTCGGCTGCGAAACACCACATCATCGAACATGGTTTTTTGTTGTTTGATGGGGGTGACATCTTCCAACTCGTCACCTTCATTCACATCTAGATGCTTGGCAGCATTCACATATTGGTCCATTGACCTAAAGCTTCGGATTGCCGGGTGAGGTCCGCCTACTATGGAGTTGATGACGATCCCTTTACCTTTCTGCTGCGCGGTAGGCTTAGGAGCAGGTAGGATTTGCTTTGGAGCCTGCTCTCCTTGCCCCCTGTCCCTCGGGGCAACCTTGTACTCATCTAACTTTCCTTCACGCAGCAGCTTTTCAATTACATCCCTCAAATGTCGACACTCATTGGTCGAATGTCCATGTGTTCCGTGAAACAAGCAAAATTTCCCTGTCGCCATTTCTTTCTCGGTCGAATCACGAGGTGGCGGTCTTTTGTACTGCAACACGTTGTACGTATCCAGGTAAATATTTTCCAGGGTGTCATTCAATGGTGTATAGTCCTCGTAATTCTGGAATCGTGGCCTTTTGTTAGGGTCGCTTCCCCTATTCCTGTTTCTCCTGTTACCGTTCGAATTACGGTTGTTGTTGTTTCCCCTATTTCCAGTATTGCCGTTTCCACCCTTATTTCCTACATTTACTTCAACCTTGCCGGAACTTTCCCCAGACTGCTTCACGGCAATATTACTCTGCACATTCTCCTTCGAAGCTGTCTCAGACTTTCTTTTCCGGTTTGCCCGGGCCTCCTCTCGTCTTAGATAAATATCGGCTTTTTCGTAGAATATCGCCCTTGTGGGGGGTGTCTTCCCAGAAAGGTAGTCTCCAAACTCAGATTCAGGATCGACTCCTTCCTTCAATGCCATCAGAATAGTGGGCTCATGCGGGTCACTGACCTCAGTTACAGCTTGATTAAAACGATCTAAATATGCCCTTAAAGATTCTCCTGGTGCCTGTTTGATCCTCGACAATTCAATAACACTCTTGGACTTGCGGGCATGTAGTCGAAACTGGTTCATGAAACGCTCGCTTAGTTCTTTGTAATTAGAAATTGAACGAGGAGGAAGCCGGGTAAACCAAAACAATGCCACATCTTCCAGGTAGATTGGGAATGCTTTGCACTTTACTTCATCAGGGGCAGCAGCGGCGTTCATAAGCCACGAATACCGCATCAAATGCTGTCCTGGATCAGTCCTTCCGTTATACTTGTCCATCTGTGGCAAGTTAAAGCGTCGGGGAAACTGGAAGTCTAGGATATCGTCAGTGAACGGAGTATGGCTTCGCTCGATGCCATAGTCTTCATTTGTATAATTCCGGCTCTCGGACATAATTCGGCGAACCATCGCCTGCACATCGGCACTAGTTAGGGGCTGCTCAGGTTCCCTATCCCTAGTGTCCGAGTTCCTTCGGGGCTCTCGCTCAGGAGATGCCCTTCTTCTTCGAGCTGCCTCTACTCGATTCCTTTCCCTGTGTTCCCGGTCGATCTCGGGGAGAGGGGACTGGAGTCTTTGCCCCCGAGCGGGGCTATCGTTTCCTAATGCTCGTGCGATATCCTCGCGGGATCCCAGAGATCCAAACGTTAGCTGCTCCACGTTCTGAGGTCGTTCGAGTGGCCTTCGTTCACGGGGCCTCTCTTCCTCGGAAGATGAAGATTGATCTACGGGTGTGTGACGAACCGGTGATGGAGTTCTTTGCCGGCGGAGCTCATTGATTTCCCGACTCATGAGCCTCATATTTTCCTGCATCATGAGATTGGTGCGCTCATGAACTCTCATAGCTTCCCTCGTGCTCTCAAGCATATCAAGCAAGCGCGAGAAATCTCCTTGAGTGATGGGAGCAGATGGATTGACCTGGTCTCCCACCCTGGCAGCTGGAATTGGAGCATTCGCGGGGACTCGAGTAGATGTTCCAGCTTCACCAAGCATCGGGTCGGATCGGAGGTAGGAAGTCGGATCGGATCGGAGCTGGGGTGCCTGGTCGGATCGGCGTGCAGCGAGCAAGTCGGGTCGGTTCAGACTGGGGGAGTGCACCGCTTCGGAATCTCCTACCCGGATCGGATCGGAGCTCTCCCCTTCCCTTCGGTTCGGATTTCCTGCATTGATTCTCCCTGCTGCTGAACTCTGCCCCCGAGACCTTGTTACAACAGCATGTTGCTGATCTTCGCCAGCTCCATTTCCTTGAACAGACTGAACTTCTTTGCCTTTTCCTTTGGCCATGAGTCTTCAACAATTACTTCAACGAATGCAAGAAAGCGGAGAAACTTAAGGATTCACTTCTTTGAACTCAACGGTCCAAAAAGTAGAAAGAGATCCCGGAAAATAAAGGATTTAGATGAAGGTTCTCGGTGAAAGCACCAAAATGTTAGACCCAAATGTGGTTCTAACACCCAAATTGATTAGAAACAAGGTAAAATAAAACAGAAATAAAAAGGAACACGCAAGATTTATAGTGGTTCGGCGAAGAAATGCCTACGTCCACTTAGTTTTCACTGTATTCAGTAATTCAGTTACAAATGCAATGTAAGATTCGCTCACAACTCACTTTTGTTCACTCAAATGATTACAAATGATTAAAACAAGAAATGAGAGATGGTTTGGATTTCCCGGGAGTAAAGGAACTCGGATGATGGAGGTACTTGGATTCTCGAAAGTGCTGAAAAAAGATCCTTTTCTTTGTCTCTAGATGGGGTATTTATAGGTGTGAATTTGCCTGAGATTCAATCCGGGTCGGAACACGTGTCATCCATCGCACTCTCTTCGGGTTCGGATGGGCTATCAAGCGGACAACGCATCCATGAGATGGACGTTAGGGGTAGGAATTAGTCATATCCGGTCCGGTTCTCCAGGCGACTTTATAGGAGATTTTCCTGGGTCAAGGGTGCGGGTCGGAGACGTGCAGGTTGGGGGTTCGGATCAGAACACCCGATCCGAACTGGAGTAGCTTGGACGTCTCTTCTTCTTTACTCATACTCCGCTCCGCTCCGAAGTCGTGGCAAGCGGACGGCTTTCCGATCCACCTGAGATTCATTGGCCTTCCGATCCGATCAGGTATGCTTTGCCAATTTATCCAGTAAGAGATATCCGATCCGAACAGAGAATTTTACCCGATCCGAACCGATACGCTGCTATCAATCTGAATTGTGGTGTTTCCTTCCGATCCGAACCGGAGTCGCATAACTTGAAATACTCTTCAACGGTTGGTTTCTTGACTTTGTGTTGCCTAGTTCACAAAGTAGGCTAACACGCTTAAGATCTGGCGCCATTATCTTCTTGGTGAGAGATTCGAGTTGTTCACTGACCATAAATCATTGAAGTACTTGTTTTCTCAAAAGGATTTGAATCTGAGACAGCAAAGGTGGATGGAGTTCTTAGCATCTTATGATTTCGAGATAGCGTATACCCCTGGCAAGGGTAACGTGGTGGCAGACGCCTTGAGCAGAAAGAGGTTGTCCTTGAGTCCATTGTTCGTGGAACGACGAAGCTTGGAATTTATCTCGATGTTTGATTTCAGACCTTCCGTTGACTATGTACCCGGTTTGCTAGCTTCTTTGGAAGTTAGACCTACTCTTCTGGGGCGGATTGGGGAAGCCCAGAGGGACGACCCACAGTTGGTTGAGTTGATAGAGAAGCTCATAAGGGGGGAGTCGTCCAGCCATTTGAGTAGGTACACCCTAGACGATAAGGGGTGCTTGCGTAGAGACGGTAGACTTTGTGTACCGCAAGATGAAGGGTTGAGGAAGGTTATTCTGGATGATGCACACCGTTCTAGGATGACCATTCATCCCGGTGGGGACAAGATGTACCAAGATATGAAGAGGGTTTTCTTCTGGGCCGGTATGAAGAAAGATGTGGCCGAATATGTAGCTCGATGCTTGGTATGTCAACAAGTGAAGGCGGAGCAAAGGAAACCAGGGGGGTTGCTTCACCCGTTGGAGGTTCCGCAATGGAAGTGGGATAGCGTCTCGATGGATTTTATTGACGGGTTACCCAGATCAAGGAAGGGTAATACAGGAATTTGGGTGGTGGTAGACAGGCTTACTAAGAGCGCCCATTTCATACCTGTGAAGAGCAAAAGGACTGCTCCATGGCAAGCTTCAGTATATCTTCGAGAGATAGTTCGATTGCATGGGGTACCCTCTAGCATAGTGAGTGATCGAGATCCTATCTTCACTAGCGAGTTCTGGAGAAGTTTGCAAGAAGCAGTGGGGACTCAATTGTGTCTGAGCACCGCATATCATCCTCAGACGGACGGCCAGACTGAGAGGGTGAATCGTGTTCTAGAAGACCTTTTGAGGCTTTGTATCTTAGATTTTGGAGGTACATGGGAAGAGCATCTTCCGTTGGTGGAGTTCGCATGTAATAACAGCTTTCAGTCCAGTATTGGTATGGCTCCTTTCGAAGCTCTCTATGGAAGGCCTTGTCGATCACCTACATGTTGGTGGGAATCTACGGATAAGATCTTGCTTGGGCCTGATATGGTTAGGGAGACTTCAGAGAAGATCGATTTGATTCGAAGAAGGATGAAAGCAGCGCAGGATAGGCAAAAATCTTATGCGGACAAGAGAAGGACGGATCTTGAGTTTGAGGTTGGGGATATGGTTTTTGTTAAGGTATCTCCGTTGAGAAATGTTGTTCGCTTCGGATCCGTGGGGAAGTTAGCACCGAGGTTTGTTGGGCCGTTTCCTATCAAGGAAAGGATTGGACGGATGGCATATAGGGTGGAGTTGCCCGACAGACTTAGTGGTGTTCATGATGTATTCCATGTATCACATCTGAGGAAGTGCTTACATGAGACCGCAGAGGTGGTAGAGCCGAGCTTGCTTAGAGATGTAGAGGTAGAGCATGATGCGACTATTCGACGAGCTCCTACTCGCATCCTTGGGTCAGAGATTAGGAAGTTGAGAAACAGAGAGGTTCAGCTAGTCAAGGTGCAATGGGGAGAAGATGAGAGCAACGCAACTTGGGAGACGGAAGCGAAGATGCGTTCATTGTACCCATTTCTTTTTGAGGGTATGTCTTTACTTTCTCCTTTATCGCTTGCCTAGTACTTATCTTATCTTTTGTATGCCCTCTCGTTAGTACCTTTGATCTTTAGATAGGATAAACCTATGGTTGAAACATGTGTTTGAGACATGTTATGGTTGATGGATGCAAGTGGATGCAAGTGTTTGCTAGTGGTTGCTCGTGGATACATATACACACACTCTAGGCACTAGATCGGCTCAGTCACTTCATATTGCATATTGCATAAAATTGTGTGTAGGAAAATATATTTATGGATGTATTATGGTTGTGTTATCACATGGATGATGCATTTTGGTGAATGATTGTGCACTCATGTAGATATTGTATGTGTCGATAGGGTTTTCTTGCATACATAATGGATGCATGGCACTATCATGGTTTGCATATGTTCATACATTAGATAGGGAACATATACACACACTTTTTGCATATGCTCATACATCATTAGAAATTGTTTTAAGGACAATGGATGCCAGTGGTTGATGGTTTGAGTAGATGGTTGTTTGGATGGTAGGATATGCATTCTCCTTAGCTTAGAGATTTCGGGGACGAAATCCTTTAAGGAGGGGAGAATGTAACACCCCGAATTTTGGGTTAATACTAAAATTCACTAATTACAAGATAAATAAACTCAGATGTGGGAATTAGGGGAAACGGGCTGCGTCATTACGTTCGTCTCGGAAAAATACGCGAAATAGAGTCCGAGTTTTCGAAAATCGGAGTCCGTATGGCTCAGTTATGGCCCGATGAAGTTTGCAGAAAATTAAAAACTAAAACAGATTTAAAAATTTAAAAATTCAGATTTGGAATGGGTCAGGCGGGGTCAGGCGGGAAGATTCCCGCCCTACCCATGTCGACAGGGCTGTCGACAGGCCTGTCGACAGGGGTGTCGACTTGCCTGTCGACAGGGGGGCGCCGTCCATTGAACCTGGGTGCACCAGGTTGCACCAGGTTGGGTTTCAGGCTGGCTAGGAGGGCTGGTTCTAGAGATTTCCTAAATCTAAGGGTCCTAAATTAATCTAGGGTTAATCTAAGGGCCTAAAACTCTCTCTTAATCTATAAATACACCCTAAACCTACCTTAATCCTTACCAAAAATAGAAATGATGGCCTCATGCCGCCAAATTAAATCCTAAGAGGAGCCTCCACTAATCTAAGAAGGAAGTTTCAAGCTAATCCCTCTCAAATCATTCTCTAATCATCATTATCTTCATAGTTAGCAACTAATTCCTCTTCATAAGTTGGTTAATTTTGAGTTTGGTGAGTTTCTATCACTTTAACATCAATTGTTAAAGTAAGTAGATTGGGTGTAATGAGACTTATGGTCTTAAATGCGGATTAGTGAGTTTGAATCATGTATAATGATATGTTACTCTATGTTGTTCTATGATTATGCATATTTGATAAGTTGGTTTATGCATGCTTAATAAGTTGATTTATGCATGTTTAACAAGTTGGTATATGCATGTTTAACAAGTGGATTTATGCATATTTAATGAGTGGAATTATGCATGTTTAACAAAGTGAGTTATGCAAGTTAAGTATATGTTTAAATGCAAGATTTATGTGATATGCAAGTTATGCATGCTTATGCGAGTATATGAATGCTTATGCAAGTATGTGAGTGCTTATGCAAGTATGTGAATGCTTATGCAAGTTATGTGTATGCTTAAATGCATGTCTAACATGTTATGCAAGTTATGAGAATGCCTATATGCAAGTTCAACATGTTATGCAAGATATGTGTATGGTAATATGCAAGCTCATATGCAACATGTTATGCAAATCATGTGTATGATAATATGCAAGTTTGGGTTATATGTAGTTGGGTTAATATATGCTCATATATGCAAGTTGACATCCTCTTAACCCATGACAAAGTTGTATGCTAAACCCATGA
Source organism: Allium sativum (assembly GCA_030737875.1). NCBI lineage: Eukaryota > Viridiplantae > Streptophyta > Magnoliopsida > Asparagales > Amaryllidaceae > Allium > Allium sativum. Next base: position 73,098,065 of record CM060927.1, on the reverse strand, counting down.
TATTTGTGATGATCTTCCCCTTATTTATGTCATGAAATGAGAACGATTTACGTGGGGAACGATGGGGTTGGTAAATATGTTAATAAATGAATGGTTGGGTATGATTAAGCATACCATAAAAATAAATTACCATAAGTGGGAATTTACCTATTGAGTTAGGTCTACCCCATGGGAATTTACCTATTGAGTTAGGTCTACCCATGTTATGGAAAACTTGATATTAATTAGGGATAATTAATATGGGGGTGATTAATTAGGTGTAATTAATCGACTAAGACACGAGGTTGGACTCATTTGTAGTGTAAAACTGCCCGGACCCGACCAGCTTAACCAGTTGCTACAAATGTCAGCCCAATGTGAGAGGTCTTAGCCATAAATTAAATACGTGATTAAGGTAAAGACACGAGGTTAGACTCTGTTATGACGTAAGACTGCCCGGATTCTACCGGCTTAACCAGGCGGTCATAACAGCCAGTCTAATGTGGGAGGTCTTTATGGGAGATCACGGTCTTAATTAATTAAGAAACACTTAACCATAGTAGCATGTAGTGGGACATGAGGGGTTAAGTGGGTGCCTTGGGTGGCATGTGGAAATTTAATGGTTGCCTTGGGTGGCATGTGGAATCTAGTGGGTTGCCTTGGGTGGCAATAGAAAATACGATTAGAATACTTAACCAAGAGAAACATGTAATTAAACATGATTAAAGGGTTAAGTGGGATACACTAGATATGTGACAAGCTTAGGTGGGTAGCTTGTTGGGGGCCCATTTCAACCAATATCCCAAACGTATCTTTGTGGGCTCGACCCATGTCGAGTGACGGGACACGCATATTGGGCTTGATTATAAGAGGCCAAAACGGGTTAGCGGTGGCAACGCAAGTCCAACGGGCTTCATATGCGTGTGTGGGCCCGGGCTGGTAGATAAGCCGTTGTTGCATCGTGTAGATATAAAGCCGTGCACCGTTAGTATTGGGTAGCCACTTTAGGGGAGTGATACACCCCCACTGTGGGACCAGCACGGGTATCTACGGTAGGGAGCCGATCGATGGGGAGTAGTGGGTACACCTAATGAAGATAGGGGCAGACGGCACCTATGTAGGCGTACACGAAACTACTGGGTAAGAATTACTGAGTACACCTAGTGGAGATAGGGGCAGACGGCACCTATGTAGTGGGCTAGGAGTACATGAAACTACTGGGGAAATTTTCTAAGTCCTTGGAAGGGATCAACCTTTAAGTGGGAATGACTGGTGTGGTGCAGTTAGTAATTATCCTTGGGTGGGTAGATGCGTCCTGACGGTTATCTTAGTTTATCCTAAGTCTACCAAGCTGCTTAGTGTAGCCCTTCATCCCCAGATATTACCGTAGGTCAAGTTTATGTCTTCTCTGGTTACCTTAATGATTGTATTGTTAAAGTTATAGGACTCACTCAGACTTATGTCTGACCCCGTTGTTTTTATCTTTTTCCCAACCCTCAGGTCCTACGGTGGATCCTAGCAGTAGTAGAGCTTGATCGGATTGCTGTTCCAGTCTTTAGGAGCTTGGGTAGATGTAAAGCTCCAGTTATCCAGTTATCTTTTCTTTTGTTCTGGCTATTGTATGAGAGAGTGGGATTATGTACTTCTTTATTTTGATGGATATTGTACTTGACTTTTACCGTGGTTTTATGATGTAACCAGACATGTTTATTTCCGCTGTTATGAGATGATGTTTTAAAATTTCAAGTACTATTTATATCTGTCTTGTTGTAATTTTTCTGTTCTATATTCACTAAAATACTCCACCGATGCTATGGCATTCCCTTAGTGAGTGACCCTAGCGGGCGTGGGGTGTTACATGATCTATTGTTCAGTTCTCATATGCCCAATTCTATCATTATATGCCTATTTTGTTATTATGCCCATTCTGCTACTATGCCTGTTTCTGTCACCATATGCTTATTCTGTTATTATGACCAATTTTACCATCATATGCCTGTCTTGTTATTTTTCCAATTTATGTTCTCTTCTCTACCTTCTTCCCATTTTATTTGTATAGCCAGGCTACCTTCGAGCCTAGGCCTACCCCTGAAATATGAGAACAAGCGAAATTAGGAATGGTTGGGAATGGTGAATTGGGGCATAACTTGTATTGTAGAACATGACTAGGATTAGGGGGCACAATCTATACCTTGACCTAAAACTTTAATTTGGGCCATAACTTGTATCGTGGGCCAAACTGAGATTTGGGGAAAAAACCTTTAATGAACATGAAGAATTGTTAAGGATGAACATGCCTAAATTTACAGTAAATAGAAACTGTAGCCGCATTTAGACACGAGGTTAGATTACACGTGTGGTAGAAGTCTGCCCGGAACCGCCCAGCAAATCCAGCATCCATAAGTGGTTAATCTAATGTGAGGGCTCAAGTTCATAATTGTACATGTAACGATACTAAGTCACGAGGTTAAGTCCAACTTGCTGTAGAAGTCTGCCCAGAACCACCCGGCATATCCAGCATTCACAAGAGGTTGACTTAATGTGAGAGGTCTAGTACATTAACATGAATTAATGGGAAATAATAATAAGATGTTAACTTGTAATACTTAACCAATTTAAATATGTAGGGGTTATTTGAACCTATCAAATTGTGTAAGGGTTAAGTGGACTTACTTGAATTAGTAGGGGTTAAGTAAACTTGTTAAATTTGTGGGGGCGGGTTATATAGACCCGACAAACTTAACCTGTTTTATATGTTTGGGTTATGTAACCTTGTTAAACTGTTAGGCATAACCTGTCAAAATCCTAGTAGTGGGGATGCAAGCCTAGGGGGAAGCTTGTATCATCTGTTGTATGGGACCCATATCAATTAGTAACCAAACTTGGTATCAAACTGTGAACCTCAAACTAGGTCGGGGCTGGGCACACTTACTGAGTTGATTGTAAGAGGTTCATTTGAGTGGAGATGTTGACGGCACACTCCGTTGGACTCATCTGCGTGCATGAATCTACTTGAGTTAGGATAATAAGATGCTGTGACATCAGTAGATGGTTGTGCATCTTGTTAATAAAGGGGTTGCCACTTTTGGAAGTGATACATTCTACTGTAGGGACAGCTCATGGTATTACAGGATAGGGAGCCGATCGATTAGGTTAGTAATTAGGTACATCTAGTCTTGCTTGTTTAGGAGCCCATTATTTTCATTGGGGGTAACACCTGTAATTTCCGTTGGGCTACCTGTTATTATTGTATGGGGTAAAACCCCTCACTAGAAGTACTCCTAAGTATACCATCTGTTCTTGTTGGGATCATCTGGTTTCTACTAGTATTGGTGAAGAGAAAAGTATTTGAGAAGTGTAATATATTCTGTTATCATGCTCATTCTGTTATACCTGTCTTATGATATTGTTATCTCTCTCATCTAGTTTATATGCCTGTCGTGATGCTTTTATTTATTTATATGCTAAAAGTAACTGGACTCGCCAAACTTTATGTCTGACCCATTTTGTTTCCTTTTCTCTCTCTTCCTTCCCCCAGGTTCTCGGGGTAGGAATACTCTGGCTTGATTAGGATTCTCTCTTTCGTTCTGCTTGGAGTTGCTTACATGTATCACTTTGATTACCTGTCTTTTCTGATATGGCTCTTTTTGGGGACTATGCTTTTATATTACTGTACTTTGACGATTTTAGTATAAGGCTGATACTTTAATTTGATGTAACGGGTTTTCTGTATTTCAGACTTATGTTGTAATTGAATTTGGACAATGATGTTTTCTATTTAATAAAGTTTTAAATTCTGCTATTATTTTATATCTATCCTGTGATGTTTCTGTTTCTGTTTACCTATAACGCATCACGAAACTTAATGCATTCTTTTAAAGAGTGACATTAATAGACGTGAGGTGTCACAGTTTTGGTAAATCTTTTGATTAAGGAAAAGTTTTCCAATTTGAATAAATTGGAATTGGATTGGAAGAATCTTCGGATGTTTGATATGGATTATCGTTGTTTAGACTTATAACGTTAGAGGAATTTGAAAGATATTTATATCGTTATTCCACTTATAATATTTGTTGATTTTGTGAATTGGTATTGGATAAAATTTGGTATAATTTCTATTTAATTCTTATATTTAATATCAGTGGGTTTTGGGTTTGTCGTGAGTGGTGTCTTAAGTAACATCGTTTTTTAACCCAGCTAAAGATAAATTTATGTTTTGGAAGTTTTAGAAAGTTATAATCTTAGTTAAGATTTATCGAATCTTTATTGGTAAGACTTATAAGTTTGGAGGTTGAAGCATAGTTAAAATCTTTTAATCAAAGGTTAAATGAAATGAGGTTTAATAATCATTAATTAAGGAACGACTATTAAGATTAACAAGATTTAATCATCTTTGATTAAAAAGGTAAGTTTAAAGAGGAATTTGTGAAATGAATCCTAAATGTGAATTGTAAAGGAACCATATTTTTATTTGGTTTTAAAGATTTGAAGAAATGGGTTTTTGGATTAACAAGTTTTCAAATGTGAACTTTGAAAAAAAAACAGGGGATTGTTTTAAGAGGTTTTAATTAACTATTCTGAGTGGGAAGAGACTCGATTAATCCTGTGTTTCCATATGATTTTAAAATAGTGTTTGTTATTTGGAAAGATGGGGATCAGAATTTGGACTTGAAACCAGTCTGAATAATGATATGACATTTTTAAGCGAATGAGCATATTGAAGATGGTGTTGAAGACCGGGAAACTTCACATCTAAAGGACTGATTGCTGAATGCCTCAAATGGATAGCTTCCATTTGCAAATGGATTCTATATCGGTTTAATGGCAGTAGTCCGGATGTAGTTGTAGGAATTCCGAATATGCAAGGCTCTCTCTCCTTCTTGGACGAGGAGTAAGGTGCCTTCGGTTTCGTTCAGACCCAGAATGGACTTGTATGGATTGTGTGTCTGACATTGTAATTTATTGCATAATAGCTGATCTTTATTATATATATTTCTTTAAAGGCGGAGAATTTATTGTCTTAGCTTAACACCCTTCTCTGATACATATAAGCTTAGAGGTTATATATTGATAAATATCAGTTATGTGTTGTAAATTGACAATGTGGCATACTTAAGTGATGAGCTGGTGATGATTAAAGCATAGCTAAGTGAAGCGTAACTTTGTGTATGAAGAGACTTCGACAAGCCTCGTACCCCAGAAATGGCTAAAATAGGAGGAATGCAGCGGGGACATGAGAAGTCGTCTCCTCCTAGATAAAAAGTGTACCACGGTATGGAGCCCAGGTTTTACTTATGTGGCAATTTCTACTTTTATGGATGTTAATGTTGCAGGTGCCTGGTTAAAGGTTGGTAACGACTAGGAGATGACATACTAGGTGCGATCTAATCAATCCAGTAAGGGAGAGACCGACCTCATGTTGGCAGAGAGACTATTTGTACGCATTATGGATAAGGAAGTTCCTTTGCCTAGACATTTGTTGGAAACCCAATCTCTACTACAAGCTTTTATGATTTCATTTGTATAGCCTGTTGGTTACCGATAAGAATACGTCAACGTAATGGGATGGGGCATTATGCTCTCTATGATTGATACATTTACTTGCGAAATTGTTTTCACACTATGCACTAATAATAATATAAGAGGATTTTCATGTATCAAGCATTTTTGGTTATCATAAGGAGAAACCTCGCCCATGTGTGCATTTGCATTATGTTTGTGCCGCGAGACCTTACCGTAACTTCATCTTCTAAAAAGCATTGCGAATTTCTATGCACTAGTATTCATAAGGAGAAACCATGTTCCGTATTTAGCGACATGGTCCTGTGATTTACCTCACTTTAAAATAAACTTAAAAATGATTGTTTTAGTTGTCACACCACTCCCATGACTGACCTGGAGTTTATTGTTCCTTCCCTAAACTCTAGGTGCCCATATTTTTCCATATGGGCAGCCAAGTAGTTAAGGTTTTGCAGATAGTCTTAGATTCATTTTAGAGCAGATTCTGGAATTAGCAAGAGCTATATTGGAGCACTTCATATTAGGATCATTTCGTTATTCTTCCACGTTACTCTAGTTGTATTCTTCTACTGAGTCAGTATTTTTTCGTTGTACATTTGATGTACTATGATATCTCTTGTACTTTGATGCAAAATTATTATTATAATAATGAAACAGTTGTTTTGTTTACATTGCAACGTGTAAGTACCTCTAACAATATGTCTTGTTGAACAGTTTAAGTCGGATTAATTATTGATTTGAACAGGTCAAAAAGGTCGATCATTACACTTTCTTTCTAATAACATCCCACTAATCATATTATGACTGTACAATAGAGGAGACATACTTTTTCATAACTTCAAGTCTTGAAGTGACGATATTTTCTTCCACTCTAATCTCTTATTAACTTTATGATGAAATTTTAACTTCGAAGTTTCATAAAACTATTTGGATCAATTTATAAATTGTGAATAAGGCTCTATTTATAGGTTTATTCTACCAATAATAATGCGCCACATTATATGATACGGATCACATAAGTAAATTATAACACAAATGCATAATGACACATGTCACTACACTTGCCCTTAAGAAAATCATTGTGTACATGCATATTTCCAAGTGTATTTATATATGTAACTCATTAAAATGCACTTTTAATTTAGATAATGTTAAAATGAATACTTTATGTTATGATTAGGGTAATATTTCATACACATAATGTAACAACTCGCACTCTAACAGATCCGGATTTTTTGCAAGAAGCTAAAATCCAAGTCCATTAAAGTATAATTTGGGCTTTTGGTATCGTGCAAATAGACAAAATCAAACATTTCAAAGCTTAAGCAAATAACTCATAGTAGATATAATTTAAAATATGATAGTAAATAAATACTCACTAAGAGAATAACACTTTCTAGACCAAGTGTCTTTGAGATGAATAACCTTTGCCTTCTATCTAATGTAATGGCCCGAATTTCCGTACCCTTTGAGTCGACTAATCACACCACATGTCCAACCCAATAGGCACAGAAATACGAATCATAAATAGAAAGAAGTTAGGGGATGAGAAATAGAAAGAAATAAAAGATTAGAATAGAAGAAAACGAAGATAAAAAAATCTCACAGCGAAACGAATAAAATATATTAAATAACATAATTTTTGAAATACAAATCAGTACCTGTATATAAATACCACTATCAGAGTACAACAAAACATGTCACAGCAGAAATAAATAATAGTTATCTAATATTGAAGCCTCCTGCTCCAAGCTCCTCCTAGTGAATCTGTAAAAGCCCAACTACTTGACTGCCCGTACAAATTTGGGCACCCAAGAGTTTAGGGTAAAACAAAACAAAATAAACTCTGGGTTAGTCATGGGACTGGTGTGAGTAAACTCCAACCATTTGATTTAACTTTCAAAAATTCTTTTAAAAAGAAAAGATAATCGTAAGACTGATCCACACATAAACACGGATGGTTTTTACCGTATGATTACCCAAAATATTTTTGATATCAAATCCAATGATATTATAATAGTGTCTAAATCAAATAAATAGCAATCTAACGAAATGCTCGCATTTTACGCTCCATATATAATATTAAATCAAAAACCATAGGGCGCTTATTGAAGATTGGATTCCGACAATGACAAGGTATGGAGCCACCTCCCGATCAGTGTACTCTAGAGGGGATGCACTGGGGTTCAACAAGAACATCTTGCAACCAAGCCACACTTGGTTGGCCACTCATTTAACTTGAGTGTACCAAGCATATTATCACCAACGGTTATGATCAGCAACTATTACCAAAAGCATACAGCAACGAATAGAATAAGAAGCAAATGGGATTTCTCTAGATCAGGTGATAATACCCCCAATGGGAGTGACCCATTTGGCCATGCTGCCTGCCCGATTTCTGTCATTTCCTGGTTGATGAGGCTTGAGCTCATGATTATCTTTTTAGAACATCATGCCACCATTCATTTTGAATGTCGCATCGTCAGATCCGTCAAATCACTGTTTGACGTCCACAAATATACTCTGGGTGTTAAGCTTAAGAGAATAAATTCTCCTCCATCATACTTGGTATATTTGTAAAAATCAACGTTCGTGACCATCTAGAAATACTCTGTCAGACATTCGTCCATATATGTTTTCCTTGGACTGGACAAACCGAAGGCACCGTTCTATTAATCCATCTTTGGCAATTTCTACGTAGGATTAACAGAACAGCCCATGCACTTTACTTCGTCTTCAATCATCTTCAGCGTAAGTTGACTCGTAATGCTTATGCCTATACATAGTGGTTTTCAGATAATAAATCTGATCCCGGTCTCTCCGTACTGACAATGGAGGTATAAAATAAATCAAAACTTTGATAGTCGGTTATTTAACTATCAAAGGAAACATCCATATAACCAACGATCCTATTTCTAAATGGAAATTCTACCGATCAACCATCAAACAACATTCGGCCCTTTTAAAACAATTTCTGATTAAATTATCATTTCCCAATTTCCCACATCTTTCCAGATATTTCTCAAAATTCGTTAGTCTCTTCCGATTCTTGGAAAACATTTCCAATATCATAAACTCTTTATTTTTCTATATTCCAGAAAATATCTCTTGTCCAGTTTGGAAAACATTTCCATATATTCACGAAATCTTATTTTCTATATTCAGAAAATATACGTTATTAATATTGGAAAACATTTCCCTATTCCATTTAATTTTAATTCCTCATTAATCAAATCATTTCAGTTTCTATACATTGAAAACATTTCTGGTTTTATTTAGAAAAAGTTCCCAAATTCCATTTATTCGGATTTAACCGATGTTATATAAAACATCGTTATTATAACTCAATTCATTAATTATTCATTAACTAATTGTATCTCTAACCAATCTTCACAACCGAACCTTAACCATTTCTTAGTCAATCATGAAGTCAATCAAGTTGGGGTATAATTACCTCTTAGACCTTAACTGAACAACATTCTTAACTTTGAAATAGTCAAAGCTCACAACTTCAAAACAAATCATCACTTACGCGACTCTCGGATTTCAGTTTAACAATCCACTTCTTTTACGGAAAACATTAATTATAATAATATATTTATAATCCCTGCTTCCTAAATATGTTAAATAAAAATATAACTTTAATTCATTAATTTGAATAAATAAATAAACAAATAATAATTAAATAATTAAATTTTGATTAAAACAGAAAGTAAGAATTACTTTCCTTAATTCGATATTTTCGAATTTCAATAAATAACTCTCTTTCGACTAATCTATATTCGATTAATATTCCAAATTTTGGAACAAATCTACCATTTCAGGTTAACTCAAATTTTCCTTACAACTATACCCATGTGCAAAACGTTTTCTTTAAATCGTTATTCATTGTCAAAAATGAATATCATTCCTTAATAGGAAATATGGATTCGTTTAATAATTCTAATTTAAAATAGATCTTAAATTATTTTAAAACATGGAATTGTATTCCCATAGCTATAAATATTGAAATATTAACTTCTTAACATATTTCATTTAAATTATAGTTTTATACTAAATAGAATTCAAATATCCTTTCTGAACATAAATCATTATAATAAAATTCGACAAAGTTGAATTATAATTATAAATCCATTGGATTTACCTCAATTTATTTTATATTCTGAACTTTAGAATAAAACCCATCGTTTTCATTTTCCATTTCTCATTTAAATTTCAATTTGCAAACTGTCGGTCTTAAACTATTGTTCACTTCAAACATGAATAATATTTCTTCTATATAATCAATATGTTGACTTCATACCTTTAAATAATAGTTTAAAATTCAAATTCTCTTTATTAACTTCTAATGGTAGAATCATTCACAAAATTTTATTTTATTTATTCTATCCATTTATAATCTTGTTTATAATATCATTTATAATTGCTAAGTTCTAACCTAATTACAAATATAATTTTGAAAACCATTTCCACTTTTCTATATATATTCACACTTGAAATTTATATTTCAATTTATCGCATGACAATATTTTTTACTAAATTTATAACGTCGTTTATAATCCGCTTCTTATTTTATTTATTAAAACAAGTTCCTGTTTCAAGTCCATTCAAAATCAAATTCTATTTTTGGAAAAATAAATTCCCTTTTTAAATCTCAAATTCCTTTTCTATATCCGAAAATATTTTATGGTATTTAAAATACCAAATTTCTAGGGCTAGGGTAATTCAACATAGCATAATCGATCACAATATATATATCACAAAAAATAACAAACAATAATATAAATGTTGAGGAATCCAGTTGGATTCCTCCAACATGTTTCCCTGCATCCACGTATATTGATTAATGTACATAACATCAATTTCATTTTGATATGAGATATCATGGTAAACAGAATCAATATTCAATCCACGGTAAAAATATATATAATTAACTAATCAATCATTTCAGCCAATTTATCAACCATTCATCCAAACAACCATCACACAGTATAAAACTATAATATATATAAATTTAAAACTTATTTATATAAAAATATAAATGAGCTAGAATTAGTGAGTTTACTTACCTTAGTTGGTAATCGTTGAATAACGATTAACTGTTAGTAGATCCGATTGGACATTTTATAATTCCAACGAGCTCCAAATTGCTCCAAACCAGTTCTTTCACGTGGCCTACGTCCTATTATTCCAACGTGATAGACAACCCTCAATTCTATTAACATGTGCCACTATAAATTATGCTTTAATTTAACAACATTAACTGTAATTAAATTCAACCACCAATATTTTACTGATCCTTTACGCTTACCCAAACGTGTTAAGCTAACACATTTTATTTGTTAATACGGTTATAATTTTAGAAAAACCATGGGTAAAATAGTTTCGTAAGCCGACTTGGATCATGCTTTTTTTTTTCAAAACCACACAGTTCAGGTACAATTTTTTTTTTTATGTTTTGTTCTTTATTTAACTACATGAAGACAACTGAATTTTCGAATGACTTTTTAAACAGTTGAGACCTTCATTTTACGCTTAAGGATTGTACGCAGAAAACAAAGTGGAATCAAATAATGAAGGAATAAATAGATTATAAACTAAACCTCACTATCACTTGGCTCAAGCTCGGCTAAATAACATGAATCCGAATGAGCGAGAATTCCTAATGCAGTCTTCATTTCCGCCATATACGTGTGCAAAGGAACATGTTGTTAGCATATTGCATTTCCAATTCACTTTCCCTCTCCAACATATTATTTATTTATGTCCCTATATACCTTACATATATACATATTTCCCCCATTTGCACGCGCACGCACGTCTACACTATGACGCCTGCTCCCTATTTCTCCACTATTTCATGAACCCAAACCCACATGCTTCCTCTCTTCTCAATCTCCCCCATGCCATGCCCTGTACAACAGATCGAGCCCCTCATTCATGCAACACAAGTTCACCACATCCTGCCATGTACACGCCCTAGACCCCTGCTTTCTTTCCTTTCTTTTTACCTTGGTATGCGCATGTCTTCTTTTCCACGAGGCCGCCTCCTCTATATAGTTACTTCCCTTTCTGACACAAATTGTACCCTTCACCAATCACCATGTGCCCAAACTTGAGTTCGCCTTCCCTGGGCAACTCACCCTCATACTCAGCAAAACAATGCCACAACCACCACCGAACCAGCAAACTCCCCATCACAACGAAACCAACCCCTCACCCTACAGGCAACATCCAACATAACACGTCTCCAAGAAATCATTTCCGCTCCTCCCTGGCGACGCCGGAACCCTATCAGCCCATTCCCCTTTGATCGCCTTTCTCCGGTGTATCGTCTCCCCCAGTCCCAACCTCTCAAGCTTCCACAAAATGCCTGAACCTGCACGCTGGTTCGAGCTAAATCCTGGTCGCTCCTCAACATCAGAGCTCGGGTATTCCCACCATCGACTAGCCTTCACCTAGATCACCAACTTTCCTTCAGACTTCAACTCATGATAATGCAAGGGGAAGAAGATCGAAGGATTTTTGTTGGAGGGATTTCTGGTCGTTGGCTTTGTAAAGGAAAACAAATGAAATAATTTTATTTTATTTTTATTTCTTTTTTCTTTTGAATGGGAAGCTTGCATTTCATTTTGGATTGCTTACAGATCGTGAAGCCATGTATTTATTATATTATATAATAGAGTAGCTTGACACGCACGGTAACATCAGTTTGGCACACACAGAATAAAAGTTTGGAGCGCACGTTTGTTTGAGGCTTACAGGGTAAGGTAGATATTTGCATGCCTGTGTCTTATTTAATATTTTGCAGATATCTTGTCAGCACATTTGGCTGTACCCCAATTTAATTTTGATAAAACGTTTGGCTATGTGCCAAATTAATTTTGATGAAGACTTAAAGCTAGCTTAATGTATAGGGAAAGATAGGCTTGTTGAAAGAATTAGGATAGCGTAGAAGATAGGCTTTAGGCCTGTGTGTTTTCTACAATATAGGCCAGCGTTATTAAAAATGTAGGTCTGTGGCTTTAATTTCTTATTGCTTAGATTTGCTCAATTTTTTGTTGGCATGTGCGAACATATTTCACAAATATTGTGTGTGTGCAAACCATGTAAAAACAGCCATATATATATAAAAATATGGGTACTTCTTCGCTTATATACGAGCCGCAATGACAAAAGTAAAGATACCGTTGTGTTGAAAAATGTGTTACGGCCCCAGAAATGTAATAAAATAAGCAATTTAACTTATTTTGTGAAGTTTCAAAAATGTCAATATAAGGCATAAATTACGCTAAACAAAAACTTGTTTATTTCCCAAAAACAAAAATTACAGTAAAATTCTATAAATTAAGTTAAGAATATATCATTAAAAATCTTGTTCAAAATTGAAACCAATATTATATTAAATAAATCGTTATGACTTGTAAACGATTCTATAACGACTTTCTGAAATTTTAATTTGGACATAACTTACAATCTATAAGATGAAATCTCGATTTTTCACTTTCATTAGAAAAAAACAGTCAAATAAATCAGAACGTTTCTTGTTTCAAAGAAATCCAACTTGTATCGGATCCTGTATATTCAATTGAAGTTCAAAACGTAATATTACGAACTACCGTGACGTTACGAGCTCGATTATAATTATATTATAATTAATACGTTAAAACTCATTTTAATAAATATATTCATTATTATAATTCAATTTTAAACTGAATTAAATATATTAAATTATCCAATTTACACGATATTGCAAATACAACTATTTCCGACTATTACGGAATTAAACTTATTATCCCGTTATTTATATAAATTAAATATTCAAAATATTCGAATTCAAACCATTTAAATTACCAAACCAATATATTAAAATAATTTAATTAATTAATTATTAAATCGCTAAATTTCTGGATGTTACATTCCTCCCTCCTTAAAAAAATTTCGTCCCGAAATTACTAAGGTAGATAAAATGTTACATACCCTTTTAACTAAGTTAAAAATCCTTTAGTTTACCTTTTAAATCCAGTTTTGACTGAACCAAATAATCTAATTAAAATATTAATTTATTCCTGCTTACGAAAGTTTTCAAAAATTCTGAAAATTTTCTAACACCTTAAATTTTCGAAAAATTTCGGTAGAGTCTCCTCTGTAAGGAGTGACTTCTGCGATATCGCAAGAACACCAAATATATATATATACATCGACCCACACGGTCGGAAAACAAAATTTAAAATGCAATTTTTGTATTTTCGCATAGGTGTACCTTATATAAGTGCTATTAAGTGACCTCACTTAATTCGTAGGCAACATACGCAGCCAAACCCAAGCCAATGGCTCTAGGTACCTGCACTTACTCAATTAATAGGCGAGTTCCAATAACTGATATTTTAATTCACATCGTTTCACTTGGTTTTCAATGATTCTCAATCCATATTTTCTCATCCAATCCATAATTCGCACAAAAACATTCACATTCAGTTCATAATCCATACACAAACACCCACTTTCATCCAAATTGATTCAAATCAATTCATTCCCTTGTATTTCATGCTCATTTTACGTTTAATTTATAAGCTACTCAATTTAATTTCCAATCCAGTACAATTCTACTATACTTAAGTTAAATTTCAATTCATTCGATTTACTCATACCATTTTAATCCATTTAACTTACAGAAGTTAAATTTAGATTCAAAATTTAAATTCCAGGCTTTTATTTCCAAATTGGTTTAGAATCATATAATTATACACATATATTTATAATCATCAGCAAATTCAAAACATTTGAATTTAAAATAACTTGTTCTTGTCAAATAATTTTCCATTAACGAATTATTATGCTAGCAATCCGTCACTCAGAAACTTGAAAATGGATACCGATAATCTCGCGATCCATTATCAGAATTATTTTCTTGTCATTAAAGTGGTTTCAGTGCTTGATCACTTTCCAAAATCCATTTAAAACCATTATTATTCAAAATCCTTTTCAAAAATACTCTTATAATATCTTCCCAAGTACTTCTGAAAACATTTTTAAATATCCAGGATTTGAATTCCAAATTCTTGTATGAATTAAATTTTAATTCAACTTAATTATATACTTTATTCTACACAAATTCAATCTGGTTATATACCCATTTTAACATAATAATCTCATTTGATTATCATAACAACCAGCCAAATCAATAATTTCACAAAAAATTATTCCTTTTATACCAAAATATAATTTCCGGTAAAATTGTTTCATTTTCCCATTTTAAAACAATGCTGTATCGAAATACTTTGTTCGAGAGTTTAGAAACACCTATCGATACAGTTGTACATCCTGCATCGACCAGAATTCATAAACCACTCAAATAACCAGTCAACGCAATATAAAACAATTTTATATCAAATCTACAAATACGCGCTCATATACATACTCAAACTCAATCTAGGGTATTGCTAACACCATCTTTATTGAGTTACACCACAGAGCCTTACTACTCAACCTTCAGCTCTAATACCAAATGTAATGGCCCGAATTTTCGTACCTTTTGAGTCGACTAATCACACCACACGTCCAACCCAATAGGCATAAAAATACAAATCATTAATAGAAAGAAGTTAGAAAATGAGAAATAGAAAGAAAGAAAAGATTAGAATAGAAGAAAATGAAGAACACAAATCCCACAACGGAAGGAATATATTAAATAACTAACTTTTGAAATACAAATCAGTACCTGTAAATACATACCATTATCAGAGTACAAAAAATATATCATAGCGGAAATGAATAATAGTTATCTAATGTTGAAGTCCCTGCTCCAAGCTCCTCCTAGTGAATTTGTAAAAGCCCAACTACTTGACTGCCAGTACAAATTTGGGCACCCAAGAATTTAGGGTAAAACAAAACAAAATAAACTCTGGGTCAGTCATGGGACTGGTGTGAGTAAACTCCAACCATTTGATTTAACTTTCAAAAATTCTTTTAAAAAGAAAAGATAATCGTAAGATCGATCTACACTTAAACACGGATGGTTCTTACTTACGATAACCCAAAATATTTTTGATATCAAATCCGGTTATTTATAATAATGTCTAAATCAAATAAATATCAATCTAGCGGAACGCTTGCATCTCACACTTTATATATAATATTAAATCAAAAACTGCAGGGCGCTTACGGGAGATTGGATTCCGACTATGATATGGTATGGAACCACCTTTCGATCAGTGTAATCTAAAGGGGATACAGTGGGGTTCAACAAGAACATCTTGCAACCCAGCCACACATGGTTGGCCACTCATTTAACTTAAATGTGCTGAGCATATTATCACCAACAGTTGTGATCAGCGACCGTTACATAAAGCATATAGCAAAGAATAGAATAAGAAGCAAATGGAATTTCTCTAGATTAGGTGATAATAACCCTAATGGGAATGAACCACTTGGCCATGTTGCCTGCCCAATTTCTGTCATTCCCTGGTTGATGAGGCTTGAGGTCACGATTATCTTTTTAGAATATTTTGCCACCGTTCATTTTGAATGTCACATCGTTAGATCCTTCAAATCACTAATTGATGTCTACAAATATACTCTGGGTGTTAAGCTTAAGAGAATAAATTCTCCGCCACATACTTGGTATATTCGTAAAAATCAACGTTCGTGACCATCTAGAAATACTCTGTTAGACATTCGTCCACATACGTTTTCTTGGGACTGGACAAACCGAAGGCATTGTCTATTAATCCATCTTCGACAATTTCTACCTAGGAATAACAGAATAGCCCTTACACTTTACTCCGTCTTCAATCATCTTCAACATAAGCTGATTCGTAACGCTTATGTCTATACGGAGTGGTTTTCAGATAATAAATATGATCCCGGTCTCTCCGTATTGACAATGGAGGTATAAAATAAATCAAAACTTTGATAATCGGTTATTTAACTATCAAAGGAAACATCCATACAACCAACAATCCTATTTCCAAATGGAAATTCTATCGAACAACCATCAAACAACATTGGGCCCTTTTAAAACAATTTCTGATAAAATTATCCTTTCCCAATTTCCCACATCTTTCCAGATATTTTTCAAAATTCGTTAGTCTCTTCCGATTCTTGGAAAACATTTCCAATATCATAAACTCTTTATTTTTATATATTCTAGAAAATATCTCTTGTCTTGTTTGGAAAACTTTTCCATATATTCACGAAATCTTATTTTCTGTATGCAGAAAATATACGTTATTAATATTGAAAAACATTTCCATATTCCGTTTAATTTTTAATTCCTCATTAATCAAATCATTTCAGTTTATAAACTTAAAAAACATTTCTGATTTTATTTATAAAATGTTCCTAAATTCCATTTATTCGGATTTAACTGATGTTATATAAAACATCGTTATTATAACTCGATTCATTAATTATTCATTAACTAATTGTATCTCTAATCAATCTTCACTACCGAACCTTAACCATTTCTTAGTCAATCATGAAGTCAATCAAATTGGGGTAATTATACCTCTCAGACCTTAACTGAACAACATTCTTATCTTCGAAATAGTCAAAGTTCACAACTTTAAACAAACCATCTCTTATCCAACTCTCGGATTTCAGTTTAACAATCCACTTCTTTTACGGAAAACATTGATTATAATAATATCTTTATTATCCCTGCTTCCGAAATATTTTAAATAAAAATACAACTTTAATTCATTAATTTGATTAAATAAATAAATAATAATAATTAGATAATTAAATTTTGATTAAAACAGAAAGTAAGAATTACTTTCCTTAATTCGATATATTCAAATTTCAATAAATAACTCTCTTTCGTATAATCTATATTCGGTTAATATTCCGAATTCCAGAACAAATCTACCATTTTAGGTTAACATAAATTTTCCTTATAACTATACCCATTCGAAAACGTTTGCTTTAAATAGTAATTCATTGTCAAAAATGAATATCATTCCTTAATGGGAAATCTGGATTCATTTAATAATTCTAATTTAAATTAGATCTTAAATTATTTCAAAACATGAAATTGTATTCCCATAACTATAAATATTGAAATATTAACTTCTTAACATATTTCATTTAAATTATAGTTTTATGATAAATAGAATTCAAATATTCTTTCTGAACATAAATCATTATAATAAAATTCGACATAGTCGAATTATAATTATAAATCCATTGAATATACCTCAATTTATTTTATATTCCAAACTTTGGAATAAAACCCATCGTTTTCATTTTCCCTTTCTCGTTTATATTTCAGTTTGCAAAATATCGGCTTTCAACCATTGTTCACTTCAATTATGAATAATATTTCTTCTATATAATCAATTTTTTGACTTCATACCTTTAAATAATATTTTAAAATCCAAATTCTCTTTATTAACTTCTAATGGTAGAATCATTCACAAAATCTTATTTTTTTTTCTATCCATTTGTAATCTCGTTTATAATTTCATTTATAATCGCTAAGTTCTAACCCAATTACAAATATTAGTTTCAAACCCATTTCCACTTTTCTATATAAATTCAAACTTGAAATTTATATTTCAATTTATCCCAATATAATATTTTTACTAAATTTATAACATCGTTTATAATCCACTTCTTATTTTATTTATTAAAACAAGTTCTTGTTTCAAGTCCATTCAAAATCAAATTCTATTTTTGGAAAAATAAATTCCCTTTTTAAATCTCAAATTCCTTTTCTATATTCGAAAATATTTTACGGCGTTTAAAATACCAAATTTCTCGGGCTAGGGTAATTCAACATAGCATAATCGATCACGGTATATATATCACAACATATATCACAATAAGTAACAAACAGTAATATAAATGTTGGGGAATCCAGTTGGATTCTTCCAACCTATTTCCCGGCTTCCAAAGATATTAATCAATGTACATAACATCAATTTCATTTCGATATGAGATATCACGGTAAACAGAATCAATATTCAATCAACAGTTAAATATATATAATTAACTAATCAATCATTTTAGCCAATTTATCAACCATTCATCCAAACAACCATCACACAGTATAAAGCTACGATATATAAATTTAAAACTCGTTTATATAAAAATATAAACATGCTAGAGTTAGTGAGTTTACTCACCTTGGTTGGTGATCGTTGAATAACGATTAACTGTTAGTAGATCCGATTGGACATTTTATAATTCCAACGAGCTCCAAATTGCTCCAAACCAGTTCTATCACGTGGCCTGCATCCTATTATTCCAACGTGTTAGACAACCCTAAATTCTGTTAACAGGTGCCAATATAAATTATGCTTTAATTTAACAACATTAACTGTAATTAAATTCGACCACTAATATTTTAGCGATCCTTTACACAAACGTGTTAAGCTAACACATTTTATTTGTTAATACAGTTATAATTTCAGAAAAACCACAGGTAAAATAGGTTCGTAAGCCGGCTTTTGATCACACTTTTTTTTCAAAGCCACACGATTCAGGTAAAAAATTTATTTAATTTTTTTATACGTTTTGTTCTTTATTTAACTACGTGAAGATAACTGAATTTTCGAATGACTTTTTAAACAGTTGTGTGACGGCCCGCCCCGCACCAACCGACATTTACTCCAAAGGTGTGTTGTACACATGTCCAGTTAGCACGGGACGGTCGTCAGAAGGAAAGAAAGAAGACGAAGAAACAACAAAGAACCTGTAGAATGTCTCACAGCGCATAGGATAAAATATAATAACAACATACTTGACATAAAACAGGTGAGACAGTGCATAAGCTGAAAATAAACTAACATAGCAGCGGAAAATCCAAGTACAGCTTATGATCCAAAGCCAACATTATTACAACTTTTCAAACTGTCTCAAAAAGCAAAAGCAAGATAAAGGAGGTACACTACTAATGCCCAAGTAGCGACCACCAACGACACAGGGAGAATATCTATATATCATATGTGGAAGCCTCCTGCTCGCCTCTGAATCAGCTACTCGCGCATCACCAGCTAACCTGTCTCTAGTCTGCTCGTGTGAGCACCCAGAGTAATAAGAAGAGACATAAAACTCTGGGTCAGACAAAAAGTCTGGTATGAGCGATAAGCATCTAAATAGAACAATAACAGGTATACTAAACCATACTTGAACCTGGACCTGCAACCAAAGAGTTAGCACTGCATACTGTACAACACTCTAAGGTGCCACTAACACATGGTGTAAAGATACGGGGGTGGGGGTGTGCATGTCATAGTGATGGCAAATAATCAAGCATAGCAACCATCCTCACATCTCTCACTCAGTGTGTAAAGCATACGATATTCACCACTTCGATCACCTCAATACTTTGCTATGATCACCTTGCCCCATGAAGTCATAAATGGCTTCACTGCACTGATACATAGCCACTAATCCTTTGCTGTGTCCACTTGGCCCATGGAGTTATTCACCCCATCTGCGCTGGCTCATTGCCTTACCAATCCTTTACTATGTCCACTTGCTCCATGGAGTTATTCACCCCATCTGCGCTGGCTCATAGTCTTACTACGATCACTTTGCCCCTCGAGTCATAATGACTCTACTGCACTGATAACGTAGTCTTGCTACCATCACCTTGCCCCTCGAGTCATAGTGACTCTACTGCACTGATAAGTATCCCATCTTTCATTTCAGTGGTGAATCGAAGTTACGAACGTCGACAACTCCTTAGCAGACGTCCCGCAGCCAAGCCCAACCATGAAGTGAACTCATTGGTTCCCTACTGGATCCGGAGCTCTAACTTCCATTTGGACTACCTTTGCATCTCGGGTTATTGTTCATCACCGGATCGGTTCAGATCATTCATCTCGTGGCGGTTCGGATCGCGGTTCGCCCCCAAGCATGGTTCGTGGTTCCTCCTTCTACATCCCTGGATCGGATCGGGTTGTGGTTCATCCCCCTAGGCCTTTGCTTCGTGATGATCGCCCGGGTCGGATCGTTCGTGGTGATGCTTCCATCGATCGGGTCGTGCCCCATGCTCCATGGTTCGGATCGTACAAGCGGATCGGGTGCTCCAGCGCGTGACGCGGTTCGGGTTCGAGCTCCTCCCACCATCGGATCGTGGTCTCCGGTCCAGGTCGTGGCAAGTACCCACGAATGGTTCGGGTCGGGTAAAGGGGGTCCGATCCGATCCCTGCTTGCAATTTCCTACAGCTTTCCAGCGACTGTTTTTACGCCTCTCGACGGCGTTTTTGACCATTCTAACTATTCTAATCAATCACAAAGCACACCATACAGTCATAGCAACATGTATAATCAACCACAAACAGCAAAACAACAATATGATAGGTTAAAATGGATCAAACATAGCCAAAACCCCATATTTTCCCTTAAACATCTTTAGGCGAAACTAATGATATGATTAGCAAAACTTAACCAGTTTAACCCAAATTCATATCAAAGGTCTAAAATATCATTTCGAATTTTATAAATATTTTTAAAGAATCTTATCATGTTTAGATTCGCTAATTAACGCTAATTACCCTTAATTAGCCATAATTAGTGAGGAACTATGCAAATCACTCACCTTAGCCACAAATAAGACTTAGATCTGAAATAAATCTCTGATTTAGTGCGTATCCCAATGCTAAACAGCAGCTCTAATCTTGATTTGATGTTTGCTAAGCTCAATCTTCAAGTAGAAAGTGATTTGGAGATGATTTTAGAGGTTGGAGGCCATTTTTAGGGTTTCTAAGAGGTAAGTGGAGGCTAGAAAACTGAAATAAAATGAAACCCTAACTCTTTTCAGCCTCCCCATAACCCTAATCCCGAAATGGGTTATGGGCCCATTCACTAATCATCCTATTTGGCCCGATTAAGCAGTTTTTCACCTTCCAAACCTTATTTCAGCCATATCTCCTAAACGGTAAGTCCGTTTCTCACATGTGACCACTCTACGGAAAGGAAATCCATCAAACGAATCTAATGGAGGTGGTTTCAGGTCAAAATTCCTTTCCAATCAAAAGTTATGGCCAAAACAAGATTAGCTAGGGGCAAAACGGTCGTTTAAAAATCGCCAAAAATCATGAACATGGGAAATGGCTCTAATGGTTGTTTCCCAAAGTTACATGACCATACGACTTCATATGGGAAAGAAATAAATATTCTATGATCCTCCGATGCGTAGAATGCGGGTTGTTACATTCTCCCCCCTTAAGAAATTTCGTCCCCGAAATTCCCTAATCAAAACACACACAAGGGTCCCGCATGCCTATCAGCCATGAAACAACAATCAAACATGCAAAACAAGTCTGTCCTAGCATGCGGAATAACTAAATCGCAAAGAAAATCTTACCAGGCAAAGAGTTCTGGATACGTCTTCCTAATGCTCTCCTTTGTCTCCCAAGTACAGTCATTCTCGTTCTCGCCCCATTGAACCTTGACTAGCTTCACCGCCTTCCTTCGAAGTTGCTTCGTATCGTGGTCGACAATACGAATCGGCTTGCGGTTCCCAACCGCCTCGGGTTCCACTTCGAAGTCCTCTAACTGATCAGGTGAAATAGTCATATTTGGGTCGTGCACGAACTTCCTTAGTTGGGAAACATGAAATATATTGTGAACTCCCGCCATCTTTTCAGGTAAGCCAACTCTATACGCCAAATTTCCAACTTGTTCGAGAACTGGGATTGGACCAACAAATCTTGGTGTCAACTTGCCTCTCCTGACAAATCGTATCACGCTCTTCAATGGAGAAATCTTGACAAACACCAAGTCACCAACGGAGAATCTTAAGTCTCTCCTCCTCTTATCAGCATAACTCTTCTGCATATCTTGGGCAGCCTTCATTCGTTGCTGAATGATCTTAATCTTGTTCGAGGTTTCTCTTACTACATCTGGTCCAAGCACAAACTTCTCACCGGTCTCTATCCAACATGATGGTGAGTTGCACGGTCTTCCGTACAAAGCCTCATATGGAGCCATGCCGATACTGGATTGGTAGCTATTATTATATGCAAACTCTACTAGATGCAAATGGTCATCCCATGATCCACCAAAATCCAATATACAAGCTCTCAAGAGATCTTCCAATATACGATTCACCCTTTCCGTCTGACCGTCGGTCTGAGGATGATATGCGGTACTGAGATGTAATTCTGACCCCAGAGCCTCTTGTAAGCTCTTCCAAAACCCACTAGTAAACAACGGGTCTCGGTCACTCACAATGCTTTTAGGTACTCCATGAAATCTCACTACCCACTTCATATACAATTCTGCTAACTTAGCTGCCGTTCTGGTCGATTTGACTGGTATAAATATTGCACTCTTGGTCAATCGATCCACAATTACCAAAATTCTATCATATCCCGATCTAGTCCTCGGTAAACCATCGATGAAATCCATCGAGACTTGCTCCCATTTCCATTCGGGAATTTCTAATGGTTGCAACAAACCACTAGGCTTCTTTTTCTCGGCTTTAACTAGCTGGCAATTCATGCACTTGGATATAAACTTCCCAACGGCTCTTTTCATCCCTTCCCAGTAGTAAGTCTGTTTCATGTCTCGATATATCTTATCACCACCGGGGCGTATAGTCAGTTTTGAGTGATGACATTCTCTAAGCACTTCATCTCTCAAACCATTCACGTTGGGTACAACTAGTCTTCCATTCTTTCTAAGCCATCCATCTCAATCAAGCCCATACAAATTCATCTCCTCACCGTCAATATTTATTTCTAACTTGGAGATGATTTCCAATAGATTATGATCGTCCCTTTGGCTGGAACCAATCTGCTCAATCAAAGTGGGTCTGATCGTCAAACTAGCTAACTTCTCTGGATCCAATTCGCACTTTGGTCTGAAATCAAACCCTGCGATATACTCCAGTTGTTTCCATTCTAGAAACATAGCCCCTAAACTGGCATGTCTCCTACTCAAGGCATCGGCTACCGCATTGCCCTTCCCAGGTGTATATGCGATATCAAAATCATACGAAGCCAAGAACTCTAACCATCTCTGCTGGCGGAGATTCAGATCCTTCTGAGAGAAGAGATACTTTAACGATTTATGATCAGTAAACAACTCAAATCTTTCTCCCAAGAGATAATGTCTCCACATCTTCAGCGCAAACACGATCGCTGCTAGTTCCAAAGCATGGGTAGGATACCTTTTCTCATGTGGCTTTAGTTGCCGACTAGCATAAGCTACAACCCTACCTCCTTGCATCAATACAACACCTAGTCTGGTACCACAAGCATCCGTGTATACCGTTATTTCTTCATTCCCTTTAGGAATGACTAGCACTGGCGCACGCGTCAACTTTTCTTTTAGACTTTTGAATGCATTCTCACACACTCCGTCCCAGACGAAGGCCTGATTCTTCTTAGTCAACTAAGTCAACGATGTCGCTATCTTGGAGAAGTCCTGGATAAACTTACGATAATATCCAGCTAACCCCAAGAAGCTTCTTACGTCTGTTGCATTCTTGGGCGTAGGCCAATCCTGTACCGTAGCCACCTTCGCAGGGTCCACGGCAATACCATTCTCTGAAACAACATGGCCCAAGAATCTCACTTCCCTCCTCCAAAAGTGACACTTAGAGAATTTCGCTTTCAATTGGTGTTTCCTCAACACCTCCATCACTATCCTCAAGTGTCCCTTGTGTTCCTCCTCTGTCCTTGAGTAAACAAGGATATCGTCTACGAACACAAGAAAAAACTTATTCAACTGATCTCTGAATACTCGATTCATAAGATCCACAAAATAGGATGGTGCATTGGTCAACCCAAATGGCATGACCAACCACTCATAGAATCCAGACGGCATCCTAAATGCCGTTTTCGGAACACTTTCATCCGCTACTCGGAGCTGATGAAATCCTGTCGCGAGGTCCAACTGAGAGAACACTCTTGCTCCTTCCAGTTGATCAAACAAATCATCTATCTGCGGTAGAGGATACTTATTCTTCCTCGTCACTTTATTCAACTCGCGATAATCCACACACAATCGAAGGGAACCATCTTCCTTAGTAGCAAACACAACTGGTGCTCCCCACTCGGAGACACTTCTTCTAATAAATCCCTTCTTCAAAAGATCGCTGACTTGCACCTCGAGCTCTCGCTACTCCCTTGGTGCCATACGACGAAGTGGCATCACTATAGGTCTGGCATCTTTCACTAGATCAATACGGAACTCAATCTCTCGTTGTGGTGGAAGTCCGGTCACCTCCTCGAAGACGTCCGGATACTGGCCAACCACGGGCACATCTAACAACTCATCATGCGGGATGTCGAGGGAATTTATAAAACTAGCCATTACCCCATCACTAGGTAGACTACCAAACACTAGCCTCCGCCCATCATCCGCTCTAACTGTCACTAAAAAGCCCTCACAGTCTACCACCACCCCGTATCTTTGGAGCCAATCGACTCCCAATATAATGCCATACCCAGTAAAGCCCAAAACAAAGCAATCACAAACAAATATACATCCATGACTCGATAAGACCAAATTTCGGCAAATCATACTAAGGTTAGTCGAGCCACCAATCGGGTTCGTCATAACCAATGGTCTATCGACTATCTCGGGTTCCAGTCCCAACTTATCCACCAAGTCACTAGATATGAAGGAACGGGAAGCCCCAGTATCAAACAAAACTCGAACTGGTACATCATAAATAGAAAGCATACCTTGAATGACGACATTCTTTCCTTTCTCCGCCGCAGTTGGGGCATTCGACGAAGAAGGAATAGCGTTAAGGGCATATGCTTTTACCATCTGCTTTTCTTTAGGAGGTTGTAGACACTTATCCTTGAAATGTCCCACTTGGCCACAGTTGAAGCACTTCTTATCTGCTGACTTGGACCGACAATCTTTGGCATAATGGCCCTTCTTACCACAGCTGAAGCACTCAACATCTTTCTTGCTCTTTTTTTGGCCATCCTTAGCTTCGTTCTGCTTCCTCTTGTTCTGAGAGTAATTCTTGCCTCCACCGCTTGCTTGCGGCTTTGGCCCTTCTGCAGATGCAACCTCAGTTTTTGGCTTAGGGTAAAGACTCTCTGATCTCAAAGCTTTTCCAACAATCGATTCAAAAGTCTCGTCGATGTGGTTGATAAGCCTTTCCCCCAAGTATCCATCCAATCCAGTAATGAACTTCTCATTCTTCTTCTCAGGAGTATCGATAAGAGATAGTCCATACTTCGACAAAGTGTCGAACTCAGTAATATAGTCAGAGACTGCACTACCATTCTGCTTGAGTTCCAAAAATCTCTTAAACAACACTAACTTCTGGGCAGCTGGAATGAACTTCTCGCTAAAGCGAGCCTTGAACTAATCCCAAGTAACCTGATCTTCTGGAGTTGCTGTTTTAATGGCATTCCACCAATTCATCGCTCGCCCTTGCAGCTGACGAGACGCTAGTCTTCTCTTCATCGCGTCCTCGATACCTAAGTCGTTGAAGATACGATCATAGCTATCCAACCAATCCTGAACATCTGCGGCCGACTCCGTTCCATGGAACGGCTTCCCACCAAGGTTAGTGTAATCCTTGCACAGCTTGGCAAAATCGACCCTAGGCGCCTGCACTACTGGACCACCACCATTTCCGGGATTGGGAACTGCTCCCTGAACATCCCTAAGCATCTCCCTCATGAAGTTAGTGAACATTGTCCTCATGTCAGGAGCATCTCCATTATTGGTCCCTCTACCGGCACCTCTTGCGTATCGGCTCATCATTCAATCTGTAAAGAGAAAATGATTAACGACCCCATAGTGGTGCTAGTGCAGTACGACTTCATTCTTATACTACTAATAGTGTATATATATAGTTTTTGAAAACCAAAGTAATCATAAATATGCGCTCTCATATACGTACTATCTCTCCCTAGTGTCTTTCTCTAGGTTAACTACGCAACCTAGAGCTCTGATACCAAATGTGACGGCCCGCTCCGCACCAACCGACATTTACTCCAAAGGTGCGCTGTACACATGTCCAGTTAACACGGGACGGTCGTCAAAAGGAAAGAAAGACGATGAAGAAACAACAAAGAACCTATAGAATGTCTCACAGCACATAGGATAAAATATAATACCAACATACTTGACATAAAATAGGTGAGACAGTGCATAAGCTGAAAATAAACTAACATAGCAGCGGAAAATCCAAGTACAACTTATGATCCAAAGCCAACATTATTACAACTTTTCAAACTGTCTCAAAAATCAAAAGCAAGATAAAGGAGGTACAATACTAATGCCCAAGTAGCGACCACCAACGACAAAGGGAGAATATATATATATCATACGTGGAAGCCTCCTGCTCGCCTCTGAATCAGCTACTCGCGCATCACCAGCTAACCTGTCACTAGTCTGCTCGTGTGAGCACCCAGAGTAATAAGAAGAGACATAAAACTCTGGGTCAAACAAAAAATCTGGTATGAGCGATAAGCATCTAAACAGAACAATAACAGGTATACTAAACCATACCTGAACCTGGACCTGCAACCAAAGAGTTAGCACTGCATACTGTACAACACTCTAAGGTGCCACTAACACATAGTGTAAAGATACGGGGGTGGGAGTGTTCATGTCATAGTGATGGCAAACAATCAAGCATAGCAACCATCCTCACATCTCTCACTCAGTGCGTAAAGCATAAGATATTCACCACTTCGATCACCTCAATACTTTGCTATGATCACCTTGCCCCATGAAGTCATAAATGGCTTCACTGCACTGATACTTAGCCACTAATCCTTTGTTGTGTCCACTTGCCCCATGGAGTTATTCACCCCATCCGCGCTGGCTCATAGCCTTACCAATCCTTTACTATGTCCACTTGCCCCATGGAGTTATTCACCCCATCTGCGCTGGCTCCTAGTCTTACTACGATCACTTTGCCCCTCGAGTCATAATGACTCTACTGCACTGATAACGTAGTCTTGCTAACATCACCTTGTCCCTCGAGTCATAGTGACTCTACTACACTGATAAGTAGCCCATCTTTCACTTCAGTGGTGAATCGAAGTTATGAACGTCGACAACTCCTTAGCACACGTCCCACAGCCAAGCCCAACCATGAAGTGAACTCATTGGTTCCCAACTGGATCCGGAGCTCTAACTTCCATTTGGACTACCTTTGCATCTCGGGTTATTGGTCATCACCGGATCGGTTCGGATCATTCATCTCGTGGCGGTTCGGATCGCGGTTCGCCCCCAAGCACGGTTCGTGGTTCCTCCTTCTACATCCCTAGATCGGATCGGGTCGTGGTTCATCCCCCTAGGCCTTTGCTTCATGATGATCGCCCGGGTCGGATCGTTCGTGGTGATGCTTCCATCGATCGGGTCGTGCCCCATGCTCCATGGTTCGGATCGTACAAGCGGATCGGGTGCTCCAGCGCGTGACGCGGTTCGGGTTCGAGCTCCTCCCACCATCGGATCGTGGTCTCCGGTCCGGGTCGTGGCAAGTACCCACGAACGGTTCGGGTCGGGTAAGGGGGGTCCGATCCGATCCCTGCCTGCAATTTCCTACAGCTTTCCAGCGACTGTTTTTACGCCTCTCGATGGCGTTTTTGACCATTCTAACTATTCTAATCAATCACAAAGCACACCATACAGTCATAGCAACATGTATAATCAACCAAAAACACCAAAACAACAATATGATAGGTTAAAATGGATCAAACATAGCCAAAACCCCGTATTTTCCCTTAAACATCTTTAGGTGAAACTAATGATATGATTAGCAAAACTTAACCAATTTAACCCAAATTCATATCAAAGGTCTAAAATATCATTTCGAAATTTATAAATATTTTTACAGAATCTTATCATGTTTAGATTCGCTAATTAACGCTAATTACCCTTAATTAGCAATAATTAGTGAGGAACTATGCAAATCACTCACCTTAGCCACAAATAAGACTTAGATCTGAAATAAATCTCTGATTTAGTGCGAATCCCAATGCTAAACAGTAGCTCTAATCTTGGTTTGGTGTTGATCTCTCTTGATTTGATGTTGCTAAGCCCAATCTTCAAGTAGAAAGTGATTTGGAGGTGATTTTAGAGGTTGGAGGCCATTTTTAGGGTTTCTAAGAGGTAAGTGGAGGCTAGAAAACTGAAATAAAATGAAACCCTAACTCTTTTCAGCCTCCCCATAACCCTAATCCCGAAATGGGTTATGGGCCCATTCACTAATCATCCTATTTGGCCCAGTTAAGCAGTTTTTCACCTTCCAAACCTTATTTCAGCCATATCTCCTAAACGGTAAGTCCGTTTCTCACATGTGACCACTATGCGGAAAGGTAAACCATCAAACGAATCTAATAGAAGTGGTTTCAGGTCAAAATTCCTTTCCAATCAAAAGTTATGGCCAAAACGAGATCAGCTAGGGGCAAAACGGTCATTTAAAAATCGGCAAAAATCATGAACATGGGAAATGGCTCTAATGGCTGTTTCCCAAAGTTACATGACCATACGACTTCATATGGGAAAGAAATAAATATTCTACGGTCCTCCGATGCGTAGAATGCGGGTTGTTACAAGTTGAGACCTTCATTTTACGCTTAAGGATTATACGTAGAAAACAAAGTGGAATCAAATAATGAAGAAATAAATAGGTTATAAACTAAACCTCACCATCACTTGGCTCAAGCTCGGCCAAATAACATGGATCCGAATGAGCTAGAATTACCAATGCAGTATTCATTTCCGCCATATACATGTGCAAAGGAACATGCTGTCAGCATATTGCATTTCCAATTCACTTTCCCTCTCCAGCATATTATTTATTTATTTCCCTATTCTCCTTACATATATACATATTTTCCCTCATTTGCACATGCACGCATGTCTACACTATGACGCCTGCTCCCTATTTCTCCATTATTTCATGAACCCAAACCCACATGCTTCCTCTCTTCTCAAGCTCCTCCACGCCATGCCCTATAAAACAAACCGAGCCCCTCCTTCATGCAACACAAGTTCACCACATCCTACCATGTACACGCCCTCGACACCTGCTTTCTTTCCTTTCTTTTTACCTTGGTATGCACATGTCTTCTTTTTCACGAGGCCGCCTCCCCTATACCGTTACTTCCCTTCCTGATACGAATTGTGCCCTTCACCAATCACCATGTGGCCAAACCTGAGTCCGCCTTCCCTGAGCAACTCACACTCGCACTCAGCAAAACAATGCCACAACCACCACCGAACCAGCAAACTCCCCATCACAACGGAACCAACCCATCACCCTACAGGAAACATCAAACATAACACGTCTCCAAGAAATCATTTCCGCTCCTCCCTGGCGATGTCGGAACCCTATCAGCCCATTCCCTTCCGACCGCCTTTCTCCGGTGTATCGTCCTCCCCAGTCCCAACTTGTCTCAACCTATCAAGCTTCCGCAAAATGTAACGACCCATCTTTTTGCCCGATTTTTGCCGGTAATCAAACCGACTTAAACCGTTCACAAAGATAAATTGTTATAGGTACATACAAATATTGAACAAAAATAACAGGACTTTTTATTTCATTACAAAATATTACATCAGAGTTACCAGGAATACATCAAAGTACATCGATTTTCACAACGGAAGAAATACTAAAATCAGCGGAAGAATACGAATGCTCCCATACATCATAGCTCCAGCTAAACCAGAATCCATCTCTAACCAACTCCCAAGGCTAAATCTGCGAACCAAACTACTAGGCTGTCCGTGTAAAAATTATGGGCACCCAGAGTTTAGGTGTGGAACAATAAACTCCAAGTCAGTCGTGGGACTGGTGTGAGAACTCAAAAACAGTTGTTATTTAGGATTCATTTTTAAAGTTGGGAAATTCAACGGACCACGCTGCTAACGCGGGACGGGTTAACTCCATATGAATTCCCGTACATAGAAATTTGATATGACTTTTGAAAATGAAGCTATCATAATCTCGTCCCATATCACACAATGCAAGCGCACACCAGATGGGCGAGTTTTACCTTATGATAACCAAACATGCTTTCATAGGTGAAAATCCTCTTCTAATATTATCATATAGTGTGGAAAACAATTTCACAAATAAATGTATTAATCCTAGACGGCATAATACCCATAATATTATGTCGCCATATATATATATATATATATATATATACAATCAAAATCGTATGGCTCGTATTGGAGATTGGATTTCCAACTTGATGATTCCAGGCTCGAAAGATCAATCAGGGATACAAAACGAAGTGCCTCACGGCTTTTTCATCCATCACGGACACCAACTACACATCGTCAGGGCAGATCAACGGTTTTCGACCAGACACGCCCCCCCCAAACATACCCAACTTCCCCAGGTTCATAAGTGGTTTCCCACTGCTGCACAGCTTCATCATCAATTCATATATAAGTATAAAACCTAACTGTCGGTTTCTCATCAATCTGGTGTGTGTGGTTTGTCGATGTCACGTTATACACAAAGCTATGCTTCGATAAGCCATTCTTTGATCATCACTAGCTCGTTTCATAACTCGGGTATGCCACATTGACAATTCACGACATATCACTGTTTTCAACCAATGCATACCCTTTAAGTTCATATGACTTAGAGATGAGGAAAATATATTGCCACAAATCCGATATACATTAACTGAAATCAGTGCTATGCGGTCAATTTCAACGTCAGACACACCATCCATTCAAATCCATTCTGGGTCTGGACGGAACAACAACCCGAAAATACTTAAATATGTTCAGGTCATAGGCAACCCATACCTTGTATCGGGTGGCCTACCCAACCGAGACATCAATCAACAATCAATCTAAACAATTCAAATATTCCCGGTCTTCATTCGTCGTTTACCAAGTCTTGAATTGGTTCATAACGTCGTATTATTACTTGGAATGGTTTTTGAACCTATACTCGATCCCGGTCTTTCCAAGTAATAAGCGCACTTAAAATAGTAGCTACGGTTTAAATAGGCTTCAATTCAAATCTCCTTCCAAATAGTTATCAATTCATTTACGACTTAAGATTTGAATTACTATAAATTTCATACAATCTCATTATCATCTTAACTCTTCTTTGAAATCAAAGATTATACCTTCTCTTAATTTTTTTTACTTTTAATTCCCTCGAATCAAAGATTTGATTAAGTCCCCAATTTCAATATGAATTTCCACCATTCAGTCTCATTGGGTTTCAAGAATGATATTATTGAAGATACGATTCACGACAAAACCCAAATCAATCGATATTGTATCATAAGTTACACAGAAATTTTTATCCACTTATATTCGATATAAATTCTTATAATCAACGAATATTATAAGTGGAATAACGATATAATAATATCTTTCAAATTCCCCAGATAATATTCATTTACACCATGAAATTTTATACCAAATATCGAAGATTATTTCTATCTAACTTATTTCAATCAGGTGGAGAAAACCATATATTAATTAAAAGATTTATTCAACTCTTTGATATTTGATCTGGATAGAAATACCATCAAATTATCTTCAATATTAATCTCTGTATCCAACTCATATTATAAGCGGAATAATGGTGAATTACCATTTAAATTCCTCAGATAATAAGAGTTTTCATTTACCAAATTAATATCAAACATCCGAAGATTTATCTCCAACCATATCCAAATTTCAAATTTGGAAAAGCCATTTCAATTCCATATGAATATTTCCAATACTTTAATAATCTTTGAAACTATTCTTATAGTCAACTAATGGTTCACGCTTATAAATTTCAAAACCAATAACAACATTTGGGAGTGTTACTAAAAGAACTGCTGTTAAAATAGCCATTTAAATCAAATAGATTTAAAATTTATTTGAAATTCAAATATTCCAATTCTAATCGCCTTTAAAATTTATAAATAGGAATTATCATAAATTTCTCCAATTTAATAAACTTGTTTTATTCGACTTTTCGTTGTGATCGCCAACAGCATGCATAGTGATCTTTCCAAATTTGTTTTAAATATAACTTGAAAAATCATATGTTGAAAAATCGAAAATTTCCTTTCTATTAAAATAGTATTATTATTTGAAATCCAACGTGCCTTATTTCAAGTCAAGCCAATTTAAAATAATCAAGTCGTAACCATTCGAAGTTTGAAATCAATGTTTACAACTGTCGCACCGGAGCGCGTTTTATTCAAGCCATATAACGATTATAAATTATTCACACCCTTTTCAATTTAATTTATATTTCCAAATCATTTGAAAAACAGTTCCAAATTAGATTTCGAATTTACCATCCCGTTGTCGGACCAGTTAGGGATAGCCAGGGAGAGCAGGAAACTGAATTTCCAAACCCAAGCCTAGACACTTATCTTCTCTGTCATCCTAGAACGTTCTGGTGTATATTATAAAGAGACATCGTTAATATATATAAAACCATATTCAAATTTCAAAATATCATTTTGAATTTAAATTGAAAACAATATATTTTTACCAAAACCAGTTTCAAATAGATATAAAGATCGTTATACAAAATCAATACATAATTCAAATCATTTTCCAAATCCTAATTCAATATTTAAAAGTTGATATTTAATTCAAAACCAAAATTTTAAATATTATTTAATAATTAAATAAAATCGTATATAGGAAGGAGATTTTAAATCGATCACCCATATATTTCCATAACCACGGTGTGTTTGTGTGTGTGTGTGTAATATCATGCAATGCAGTCATATTTATCCAAATGAACCATATGATCAAATGGATACGAATTCATTCATCACAACAAATATTTAACTGTGCACAAGCATTACAGACAATAACGCTTACCAGTTTCAGTGTATTATCTAATTATATGAACAACCACTAAACATCAACATCCATCACACAATCATCATAATCTAATTAAAGTTAATCCAATCTAATCATAATTAGCAAATCTAAATAAATATTTAAATTAGAAGTTCTCACCATTCGAGCTCCAAACTTTTCATTATCATAGATTCCTTATGGACGAGCCAACGAACACTGCCATCATCACTCGTATTGCTCCCAATCCACTCTTATCAGCAGTTGGTAATTTTCTGCTGATTTAATATATATTAATAACGTTACTTGTTATATATATATATATAGACCTTTTTATTTTATTTTATTATAAATTATACTTAATTAAAATTGTCAAGATTATAAATTAATGGGTCCTTTTTTCCAATATGATTCTAATGCTTCTGACGGTGAGCGAATCGGATTTAAAACGAGTGAGATATTGGTGTCTGAAGTTTGAACTAATTTAAACTTGAATATAAATAAAACATACCAAGATTCTTGGCCCAAGCCCAAACCTCAACGTTCGGCCTGCTCCCTCTCCCTCTTCTTCTTCCTCTTCTCACGTTCTACTCTTGCTCCTCCTGTAACCGTCAACGTGAACCCTGTGCACGTGCACCGACCAATTACTCAACCGAACTCAAATCTAAGACCACCAACCAAATTCTCTTCACCTCCTCATCTCATCGCACCACGCCAACCAAACTCCGGAGCCGTATATCAAAATCCAAACTCCCATGGCCGTGACCTGCTTCTGACAAAACGTGTGTACCAAAACCGTCACACCCTCAACTCTTGCTCTGATCTTCACTAATTTTGTCACCAGAAATCTCTCTCCAACCTCGACACAACACCATCCTCTGATTCTCCTATCTCCACTTGATTCTCCGACAAAGTCTAAACCTAGTTTCGAACTTTTTCGATCGTCGACATGGAATCATGTCCTTTTCGCATCAAAAATACTACATGCTCCGCTGATCATGACGGTAATGACAGCGCGATTCAATTTGAAGCGGATTGGGAGTTATGATTTTTCCGAAGTTTCGAACCCAATTACTCGATTCTCTGTAAATTTGCGATTTCTCTTTCGTTTTTCAACAAAATTCCAATTCGTCAATTTTTAAAAATCATAAATGATGATCTGAACATCTTCTATGCTAAAGACGAAGGCCAATACTTGATGGTTTAAGAGTTATAGATTTTTGATTAAGTGGAAATGTGGTTTTCATATACTGGAATGAACAAACAAAAGAAGCAGCAACATTTTTGAACGTGAATGGCTGAAGTGAGCTATGAAATGGAGTTAGGCTCTCCATATATAAGATGATTTCAAGGGTATTTTAGTCAATACATTCATGGACACGTGGCTCTCTTCATGGCATCTACTCCATGCATGGTAACATTTAATAAAATAATCTCACCGTGAGATTATGTTCTGCATCTTCTTTGTTTTTCTCTTCATGGCATCTACTCCATGCATGGTAACATTTATTTTAGTCATACTTTTATTTTAGTCAAGTGTTGGAAATACAGATTGTTAAGGGAAAAACAAAGAAGATACAGAACATAATCTCACGGTGGAATGAATAATCTATAATATAAATGTTACCTTTACTAAAATAGAAGACCTTTATACATATAACAATTTTTAACGTACATCAGAGCATAAACTATAAATCAGCCTGGATAGTTATAATAGCTCGTCCTCACAGTTACTGATATATACATAAAAGATAAGTGGAAAAATGAAAGAATATACTGGTGTATATCTTTCCTTCCACCTCTTCTCCTGAACCTTTATACCATCCAAATCTAATATGCAAATATGTTAGGTCTGAATGGAGAATTTTAACGAAATAACAACCCAGATCGGCCTGATATACCAGCATTATAAAACATACCTCAATTGGATTTTTGTTCTATAAAAATCTTTTAAAATACAATGTATCATAAGACACGCCGCAAATAAACATAAATAGATTTTTACCTTACGATCACCAAACCTTTTCGTGTCAAATCTCATGATATTATAATAATGTCTAAAGACACAAATAGAAATAATCAAGTAACTTTGAATCATGTAAATACATCACGACAATACTAGGTACATAATCAAAACCCGATATGGCACATTCGCTAATTGTGTAGGGTTTCCATGGAGGTCCTCTTCGAGAAAGGTCCTCTTGCACAAGGATCTGAGCTATCCTTTCAAAGCATTATACCCAGCTAGCCATGGTACTATAGGAAAAAGCACGGCTGGTTTTGCTCAGACAGAATGCATCGCCCCAGTATGCCTAACATCTGAGAGTATTGCTAGAAAAGGGGTTTGAGTGCACCCTATAGGTTTTCCAACCCTACTGGCCATGTCTCTTATCTCTGGTTTTAGTCATCTCCGTTGATAAGGCAACGTTCGAAGTTCTAAATTACTCATAACAATCAAAGATAAATCACGGAATCTCATTTCCTTCAAAACTTTTGAAACTAGTTTTTCTCCAAAACTCCGAGATTTAAATTCTCAAATTTTCGGTTTAAACCCATTTCTACTTATAAACATTCTTATAAATTACACTTATAAAATTTTATTTCCATATACGAAATCATTTCAAATTTTATATCCAATTCGTTATCAGAACTAATAATTCTAACTGAAATTAGGATTAAATTCAACACTTATAATGAATGCCTTATGAAACTAACTCCATAAGTGTTCGTATTTACTTCAGTCAATCAATAATTATATGATAACTAAATGTTATCACCTCTTAACAAACAATATATCATAATTAACTATACATTTTATAAAAATTATCCTTTGTATATAAAATATATTTTAGGTAAAATTATTTTATTTACCTGATCAAAACAATACTATGTCAATTTGCCTTATTTAAGAGTTTCGAATTCCTTATCGATATTATGGCTCTCCCCTAGCGATCAGAATTCATAAATCACTCAATAGATAAGTCAACATAATATAAAACACTTTTATTATACTAATAAATGCATACTCTCATATAAATACACTCAAACTCATTTTTGGGTGTTACTAACTCTATCTCTAACGAGTCAACTCCCTACCAAAGTCTAGGTGTTCTCTCAACCTATGCTCTGATACCAACTGTAACGACCCGTAATTTTGACTATCAAAGGTCGACACTAACACATTTATAGTATTCACCATGCCGAACATTCAAGTGCCGAAAATACGGATTGTTAGGTGAAAAAGAAAGAAGATACAGAACAGGATCTCACAATGGAATGAATAATATATAATATAAATATGATCTTTACGAAATAGAAGATCTTTATGCATACGACAATTTTAAACATACATCAGAGCACTAACTATAAATTAGCATGGACATTTATAATAGCCTAGCCTCATAATTGCTAATAAATACATAATAGATATAGTGGAAAATTAAAAGAATAAACAAGTGTATGTCTTGCCTTCCACCTCTTCGCTTGAATCTTTTACTATCCAAATCGAATCTATAAATTTGCTCGGTTTGACCAATGCATTTTAACGAAATAATTCCCTGGATCATTCTGATAAACCAGCATGATAAAAACACATATCAATTGGATTTTTATTCTATAAAAATCTTTCAAAATACAATGTATCACAAGACTACCCCGCAAATAAGCACGGACGGGTTTTTACCTTACGGTCACCAAACATTTTTGTGTCAAATATCATGATATTGTAATATTGTCCGAAGGCACAAATAGAAATAATCAAGTAGTTGTGATGCTTGTAAGTGTACATAACAACAATGCTTGGTATATAACCAAAACCAAATATGGCACGTTTGCTACTTGTGAAGTGTGTCCATGAAGGTGCTCTTTGTACGTCGAGAACGGTCTTCCTGCAAAAGGACCATAGCTAACCTTTCGAAGCATTATACCCAGCTAGCCAATGTACTATAGGAAAAACACGACTGGTCTTGTTAAGACCAACTGCATCACCCTGGCATGCCAAACATTTGATATTATTACTAGAAAAGGGGTCCGACTACACTCTATGGGTTTGTCAATCCTACCGACCATGTCCCATATCTTTGGTTTTAGTCATCTCCAGTGATGAGGCTACGTCCAACATTCCATCCTATGCATAACAATCAAAGACAGATACGAAATCCTATTTGCATTCACTTGCATCGCAAATTTTGGAATCATACGCATAATTCCCACAACTTAAAAGATCTTGGAATCACATCTAGAATCCATACCCTAAGCGGGTCTTAGAATCGCACATGGATTCCAACATCCAAAGTAATATCAATTCTACTCCATAAAACATATATATGGTTTTCGTAGTGTTTCCGGTTAGTGTCATATCCTACGACCACACACTACGGTCTACCTGGCGCTCCACAACCCAAAAAATAGATTTTTCAACGAGCTCAACTCCAGTTCTTTTGGAATTAGGCAAACAATATACAAGAGCAAGGATCACCTCTAATCATTTATGTCGACGGATCACCTTATCATTTGCCCTGGTAGAGCCACGAGCTTATGTGTACATTATAGCACCACTGACGGTAATTGTACAACAAAATTATTTTGTTTCTCCTAGATATTTCCCGAGTTAAACCTTCGGTGTTAAGTATGGAAAAATGTTCCATACCACAATTTAAAAGGATTTCTCGTTTAGGTCAATATTTGGTAGTCGGTAACTTAACTATCAATAAACATTCAAACAATCACATCAATCATATATTCAATTTCCCATGGAAATCACTAAACCTCATTTAATTAGTTCTTATTAATTAAATCTCTTTGTATACTATGAAAACATTCCCATATACTTGTCTCAATTGTATAAGTATATTCACTACATTTAATACTTAGAAATATATTCATGAATTATTAAGGAATGTTCCTTTACTTCAAATCATTATTTATGGATTTGAACCCTTTTATTTTCATAACATGGTTTGTTAAACCTTTGAATGAAACATTTAGATATAAATATTTTTACAAAACTCCTTTAAAAAACATTAGTTATACAATAAAATTTCTTTATAAGACAATTTCTAATTTTAAACACTTAGATTCAATTAATTTTCTAAGACCATTATAGACAAATAAGTAATAATTTCAAACCTTTACTAATAAAATATTTAACTTATTGTTTAACTTATTAGTAAATAAATAAAATAACTTTTAAGCCATTTAATAATGTGATAATTCACGAACCTTTGAACAATATCAATAATTAAAAATTTATCCTTTATAACATTTATTAATTAAATAGTAATTGGTTAATCTTTTAAAACCTTATTAATAGAATAAATAATTTATATAAAAATCAATTATTAACTTCCAAATATTATTTAATAAGCAAATCATTAAATTATAAAACATAAATAAGGTACATAATTTTAATTAAAAACAGTATAAATAAAATAATTTATATTTCAAAATTTTGTTCAAATAGGCTTGACGACTGCAGTCACCCAATAGTTACATCTCCATCTCAGAGAAAACCATAACTAACTATAGGCTTCAGAATCTAAGGTTAAAATATGGGATTCCGATAAATCATAGTCAATGGACAGTAGGAATTAACTCCTTGATTTACGCCATAACAACATAGTAGATCACATATACGCGATGGTTATGTTGCTATCCCAACGAAACCATAAGTAGACTGTATGCAATCTCTGCCCCTCAAGTTACGTTATCCTATTAACAAACACATGGATCATGGTTACACGATGGTTGTGTCGCTTTCCCAGTGAAACCATAAGTAACTGTAGGTGTAATACCCAACGATTTTCGCTATAGGTGTTCCCAAAGATCTGTAATGTTTAAAAGAAATAAAAATAATCTTGCTTCAAAAACTTTATTTAAATAAGGATCAACAATCAAACGATGCTTAAAGAAGCTACTATTTATCCAATTTAGTTTCCAGTCATAACGCTATCATTTACATGAACAAGCATGTATGCAAATAATCTTCACTTAGCAATTAACAACTAACATATTTCGTATCATAATTTATACAGGCAATCACATGAGTAATATGGCAAAGGGGATTTATTCTACTTAATAGGTGTTAATGGAAAATTTTATCCAGTTTATTTAGCTAAATAGAAAACACCAAGCATATACTTAATTTTATTACATTATGACTAAATGATGTAGTTATTCAATGGTCCCCATAAATCTTCACACAAGCAGTTATTGAAGAAATTTGAATATAAATAAAATAAAAAACATCTAACAACAATTCGAGATGATACAACATGACCCTAGACAGTTTTATCCAAACTAGTAGCATTTCAAGATGCTATCTCGCAGTCCTAAATTTAATTCAACTACCAACCACTTTATCAGTTCAAAAATGCAATTAACAATGTGGTTATTTTAACCAAACTAATTAACTAACAATTCACACAAGTAAGTATTTAATTTTTTATCTACTTAAGTATATTCTAAATCAGAAAGGTGAATTTTACTCACCATTGTACCAGTTATCGCTTCATGTTTTGATATTTGTAAATTTTGAACAGCATTCGAATTAAGAAAAAAATTCAAGTAGACTCCAATTGCAATCAATCCAGTTCTAGAACTTAGATATTGTCTGTGACAACTCCAATTTTTACATACCGAATTTTTTTTCAAAAACTCCAATCTATCGAAACTCGGATTGAGTTGCTATGGTATCCTGCTGAAAAGACAGAGACATAAAACATGTCAGAGCTCAGAAAATATCTCACAGCGAAATGGATAAAATATAATATACTTAAAGTGTAACACCCCACACCCGCTAAGGTCACTCACTTAGGGAATGCCTTAGTTTTGGTGGAGTATTTTTAGTGAGTATAGAACAGAAAAATTACAACAGGACAGATATAAGTCATACTTGAAAATTTAAAAGATCATTTCCATTAACAAAACATGTTTGGTTACATCACAAAACCATAACAAGAGTCAAGTACATAATATCCATCCTGATAAAATAGAAGTACATAATCCCTTTACATAGATAATAGCCAAAATAGAAAAGATAAACCGAGCTTTACTTCTACGGTCCAAGCCCCAAAAGATAGATATAGCGGTCTGGTCCAAGCCCATTAGTGCTAGGCCCACTCTGATAACCTGAGGGTTGGAAAAAGATAAACAACAACGGGGTCAGACATAAGTCTGAGTGAGTCCTATAACCCTAACAATACAATCATTAAAGTAATTAGGGTATGATATAAACAAGATACGGTACCTCTGGGGATAATGACTACACTAAGTAGCCAACAAAACACAGGATGTACTACGATAACCGAAACAACGTATTTATCCACCCAAGGATAATTACTAGCTTACACCACCCCAGACCTACCCACCCAAGGGTAATTCCTACACTGCACCACACCAGTTCTACCCACCAAGAGTAATTCCCACTTAAAGGTTGATCCCATCTAAAGACTTAGAAAATATAACTAGTAGTTTCTGGTACCTCTAGCTGACCATGTAGGTGCCGTCTGCCCCTACCTCCACTAGGTGTACCTAGTAATCTTACCCAGTAGTTTCGTGTACCCCTACATAGGTGTCGTCTGCCCCTATCTTTACTAGGTGTACCCACTACTCCCAAGCGATCGGCTCCCTAACGTAGATACCCGTGCTGGCCCCACAGTGGGGTGTATCACTCCCCTAAAGTGGCAACCAATTCTATCAACGGTGCACGGCTTATATCTACACGGTGCAACAACGGCTTATCTACCAGCCCGGGCCCACACACGCATATGAAGCCCGTTGGACTTGCGTTGCCACCGCTACCCCGTTTTGGCCTCTTATAATCAAGCCCAATATGCGTGTCCCGTCACTCGACATGGGTCGAGCCCACAAAGATACGTTTGGGATATTGGTTGAAATGGGCCCCCACAAGCTACTACTTAAGCTTGTCATTTAATCTAGTGCATCCCACTTAACCTCTTTTTATAATCATGCCCCCTTACACGTTAAGGCTTGGTTAAGTCATCTAATTATATTTCAATTGCCACTTAAGGCGCCCACTAGATTTCCGCATGCCACCCAAGGCACTACTTGATTCCCACATGCCACCCAAGGCACTTACTTAATTCCCACATGCCACCCAAGGCACTTACTTAATTCCCACATGCCACCCAAGGCACTTACTTAACCCTTTAATCATGTTTAATTACATGTTCCACTTTGGTTAAGTATTCTAATCGTATTTTCTATTGCCACCCAAGGCAACCCACTAGTTTCCTCATGCCACCCAAGGCACCCCCACTAGTTACTACATGCCACCCAAGGCACCCACTTAACCCCTCATGTCCCACTACATGCTAATATGGTTAAGTGTTTCTTAATTAATTAAGACCGTGATCTCCCATAAAGACCTCCCACATTAAACTGGCTGTTATGACCGCCTGGTTAAGCCGGTAGGGTCCGGGCAGTCTTACGTCATAACAGAGTCTAACCTCGTGTCTTTACTTTAATCACGTATTTAATTTATGGCTAAGACCTCTCACATTGGGCTGACATTTGTAGCAACTGGTTAGGCCGGTCGGGTCCGGGCAGTTTTACACTACAAATGAGTCCAACCTCGTGTCTTAGTCGCTTAATTACACCTAATTAATCACCCCCATATTAATTATCCCTAATTAATATCAAGTTTTCCATAACATGGGTAGACCTAACTCAATAGGTAAATTCCCATGGGGTAGACCTAACTCAATAGGTAAATTCCCACTTATGGTAATTTATTTTTATGGTATGCTTAATCATACCCAACCATGCTTTAATTAACATATTTACCAACCCCATCGTTTCCCCACGTAAATCGTTCTCATTTCATGAAATAACAAAAGGGGAAGATCATCACAAATATCATGGGTTTAGCATACAACTTTGTCATGGGTTAAGAGGATGTCAACTTGCATATATGAGCATATATTAACCCAACCACATTTAACCCAAACTTGCACATTATCATACACATGTCTTGCATAACATGTTGAACTTGCATATAAGCATTCTCATAACTTGCATAACATGTTAAACATGCATTTAAGCCTACACATAACTTGCATAAGCATTCACATACTTGCATATCACATTAAGCTCGCATTTAAGCATATACATAACTTGCATAACATCATGCACATAACTTGCATAATCTCATAAACTTAACTTGCATAACACCATGCACATAACTTGCATACCCTTATACACATAACTTGCATATGAACTTGCATAACAACATGCACATAACTTACATAACATCATGCACATAACTTGCATAACATGTTGAGCTTGCATGTAAGCATAACTTGCATAATATGTCGAACTTGCATATATGACTTGCATCTTAAAAGAGGGTAAACATGCATAGCATATAAAGGAGCCATCTTGCATATGTATACACCATATTTAAAAGGGTAAACTTGCATGTCATGATTTATGCATAATACCAAACACTTAGCATGCATAAAACTACCTACTTATCATGCATAAAATCAAATACTTATTATGCATGAACCCACCACTTAACTTGCATAAACCCAAACACTTAACA
This sequence comes from Allium sativum, assembly GCA_030737875.1. Classification (NCBI taxonomy): domain Eukaryota; kingdom Viridiplantae; phylum Streptophyta; class Magnoliopsida; order Asparagales; family Amaryllidaceae; genus Allium; species Allium sativum. Next base: position 73,055,266 of record CM060927.1, on the reverse strand, counting down.
TGCATAAAACCCAATACTTAGTATGCATACAATCAAATACTTAGCATGCATAACATCAAATACTTAGCATGCATAACACCAACTACTTAGCATGCATAAAATCACATGCATAACTTGCATATCATGTTACATATGCATAAATGTTCAACATAGTGTTTTGCATCATAAAACATGGCCTTAAACTTGCATTTAACATAAAACTTGCAAATCACATATCATACAAACTTGCATAAACACATTTATCCACAAACATAGCCATGTCTTATCACATCCTACCATAATAAATTTAACAATTGATTATTAAAGCCATAGAAACTCACCAAAACTAAGATTAGCAAACTTATGAAGTAAAACTAGTTGCCAAATATGAAGAAGAAGATGATTAGGGGTTGATTAGCTTGCAACTCTCTTCATTGATTTGTGGAGGCCATGATCAAGTTTCATTTTGCCATAGTTTAGTTACAAGATCTAATTATGAATGAATTAGGGTAGGGTTAGGGTCTTATTTATAGGATTAGGTAGTGTTATAGGCCCTTAGATTAACCCTAGATTAGTTTAGGTCCGTTAGATTTAGGAAATCTCTAGAACCCAGCCCAGCCCTAGCCAGAAAACCAGATCTGGTGCACCCAAGCACCCTGGTTCGACACGCCGTGTCGACAGGCAAGTCGACAGGCAAGTCGACACCCCTGTCGACAGGCCTGTCGACAGCCCTGTCGACATGGTCAGGGCGGGAATCTTCCCGCCTGGCCCCGCTGGTTCTAATTTGAAACCTGAATTTAAATTTCTAAATCTGTTTTTAGCTTTAAATTTTTCTGCAAACTTCTTTGGGCCATAACCGGGCCATACGGACTCCGATTCTCGAAAACTCGGACTCTATTTCGCGTATTTTTCCGAGACGAACGCAATAACGCAGCCCGTTACCCCCAATTCCCACGTCTGAGATTATTTATCCTGAAATTAGTGAATTTTAGTATTAACTAAAATTCGGGGTGTTACATTCTCCCCTCCTTAAAGGATTTCGTCCCCGAAATCTCTAAGCTAAGGAGAATGCATATCCTACCATCCAAACAACCATCTACTCAAATCATCAACCACGGGCATCCATTGTCCTTAAAACAATTTCTAATGATGTATGAGCATATGCAAAAAGTGTGTGTATATGTTCCCTATCTAATGTATGAACATATGCAAACCATGATAGTGCCATGCATCCATTATGTATGCGAGAAAACCCTATCGACACATACAATATCTACATGAGTGCACAATCATTCACCAAAATGCATCATCCATATGATAACACAATCATTATACATCCATAGATATAGCTTCCTACACACAATTTTATGCAATATGCAATATGAAGTGATTGAGCCGATCTAGTGCCTAGAGTGTGTGTATATGCATCCACGAGCAACCACTAGCAAACACTTGCATCCACTTGCATCCATCAACCATAACATGTCTCAAACACATGTTTCAACCATAGGTTTACCCTATCTAAAGGTCAAAGGTACTAACGAGAGGACATACTAAAGATAAGATAAGCACAAGATATGCGATGAAGGAGAAGCAAAAGGACATACCCTCCGAAAGAAAGGGTACCTCGAACGCATCTTCGCTTCCGTCTTCCAGGTAGCGTCGCTCTCTTCATCTTCCCTTTGTACTTTGACTAGTTGAACCTCTCTGTTTCTCATCTTCCAAATCTCTGACCCAAGGATGCAAGTAGGAGCTCGTCGAATCGTCGCATCATGCTCTACTTCCATTTCTCTAAGCAAACTTGGCCCTACCACCTCTGCGGTCTCATGTAGGCACTTCCCCCCATGGGATACATCATGTACACCACTAAGTCTGTCGGGCAACTCCACCAATGGAAGATGCTCCTCCCATGTACCTCCAAGATCCAAGATACATAGCCTCAAAAGGTCTTCTAAAATATGATTCACCCTCTCGGTCTGGCCGTCCGTCTGAGGATGATATGCAGTACTCAAACACAACTGAGTCCCTACCGCCTCTTGCAAACTCTTCCAAAACTCTCAAGTGAAGATAGGATCTCGATCACTCACTATGCTAGAGGGTACCCCATGCAATCGAACTATCTCTCGAAGATATACAGAAGCTAGCCATGGAGCAGTCCACTTACTCTTCACAGGTATGAAATGGGTGCTCTTAGTAAGTCTGTCTACCACCACCCAAATTCCTGTATTACTCTTTCTCGATCTGGGTAACACGTCAATAAAATCCATCGAGACGCTGTCCCACTTCCATTGCGGAACCTCCAATGGGTGAAGCAACCCACCTGGTTTCTTTCGCTCCGTCTTCACTTGTTGGCACACCAAGCATCGAGCGACATGCTCGGCCACATCTTTCTTCATACCGGCCCAGAAGAAAGTCCTTTTCATGTCTTGGTACATCCCGTCCCCACCGGGATGAATGGTCATCCTAGAACGGTGTGCATTATCAGGAATAACCTTCCTCAAACCCTCGTCTTGCGGTACACAAGGTCTACCGTCTCTACGCAAGCACCCCCTATCGTCTAGGGTGTACCTACTCAAATGGCTGGACGACTCCCCCCCCTTATGAGCTTCTCCACCAACTCAACCAACTGTGGGTCGTCCCTCTGTGCTTCTACAATTTGCCCCAAAAGAGTAGGTCTAACTTCCAAGGAAGCTAGCAAACCGGGTACATAATCAACGGAAGGTCTGAAATCCAACATAGAAATAAACTCTAGGCTCCGTCGTTCAACGAACCACAAACTCGAGGACAACCCTTTTTCTACTTATGGTGTCCGCTACCATGTTACCCTTGCCAGGGGTATACGCTATCTCAAACCCATAGGATGCTAAGAATCCCATCCACTTTTACTGTCCTAAGATTATGTGCTCGAAGAGCCTCCAACACTTCCCTAAGATGTAGGGCATGCTCTTCTCCACCAGGATATCATCCAAAATCATTACAACTATCCATCCCTCACGCAGACCACCCTAGTCGAACTCGGCATTCCCCCAAATGCAAGCCCCAAAGGCCTAAACCAATATCAGACAAACACCCAAGGGATACCTCCTTCGAATTCAGACGACCTACGTGAGATGATGCTAGTAAAATCGGCTAAATAATTAAGCCCCTTGTCCAACCCTGGATGTCCTCGCCAGTCTTACTCCAAAACCACCGTTTTTCCCTAACTGGCTTTGCTCCTAGAAAAGACCAAGATGTCATCCACAAAGACCATCACAACTTATTTAGGTACTCCTTGAACACCCTTCTTATCAAATCATCAAAGTATACGGGGGCGTTCGTCAAACCCAATGGCATCACCAGCCACAAAAAAAAATCATCCGGAGTCCTAAAGGCAGTCTTTTCTGTACTATCCTCAGCCACTCTCAACCGATGAAATCCCGTGGCTGAGTCCTACTATAAAAAATACTGAGGCGCCAGCTAACTGATCAAACAGATCATCAATCCTCGGCAATGGGTATCTATTCTTCTTTGTGAGTATATTTAGTCCTCTTTAGCCTACACAAAGTCTGAGGGACCCATCCGCCTTCGTAACAAAAACTACTGGAGCGCCCCACTCCGATATACTTCGTCTTATGAACCCCTTCTCAAGCAAATCGCCTACTTACTTATGGAGTTCCCTCCTCTCACGAGGAGTCACGTGGCACACTGGCCAAGCCACTGGTTTGGCATTGTCTACCAGATATATTTGGAAGTCAATTTCCTGCTCCGGAGGTAAACCCTTCACCTTCCCAAACTCATCCGAGTATTCCCGGACCACCCTAACAGATCGCAAACTCTTGACCGATGTGTCAAGCAATTCTAGATAACTTAGCATAACAGATTCTATGGGATTACAAGAGATCTCGAGAGTGTTACCCTAGCGGGCCATAAGCCTAACAACTCTCCCTTCAAAATCAAGAACGGCACCTCTACTGGATAACCAGTCCATGCCCACAACTAACCCATAGCCCGTGAAGCCCAACAAGCATCACACCTAAACCCAATGCTAAGTATAGAAACTTTCAAACCCAACCACATCATGGAGCCCAATTGGGTTTGAAACAACTAAGGGATCATCTACCAAACTGGTGTCTAAGTGCAGTGACTCAACTAACAATGATGAGATAAACGAACTCGATGCATCAAATAAAGTTTGAACCGGATATCATAGAAATCCAAATTCCAACCTAGACGGTCCTATCCCCATCTGGTACCCTAGCCGTGAGGGAATACCACTACCCTCCATACCTTGCCTTTGCTTCTTTGGACAATCCTAATAAGGTGTCCTATCCCTTCCAAAAGGATAACTACCAGCCTTCTTCTTCCCTATTCTCCACTCATAACCTCCCACCCATGAGGTTTCATCTTTCATTAACCAAACAACTATTTGAGCCTTCCTCTCATCGTCTATCCTATAGGTACCTACCAGTCCTCCTCCTCCTTGAACCAACTTCTGGTCCGACTAATGTCCAAGTTCCTTGAAGTGGTTTTCCATCCTTATCTATCTTAGAAAGATCATCTATACGCGGAGGGGAAACTCAAAATGAGAGAGAGGAAGAGATTCAAAATGGAGAATTCGAAAGATATAGATATGGCTATTGGGGATTATGCTTTTCTTTCAAAAACTTTTCTCTTAAAAGACATGTTTTTGAAAATACTCCCTTCAAAAATATTCTTAGAAAATAGTTTTTCTAAAAAATTTATCTGTTCTGGTAACCTTAAGCTCTGATACCACGTGTAACACCCCACACCCGCTAAGGTCACTCACTTAGGGAATGCCTTAGTTTTGGTGGAGTATTTTTAGTGAGTATAGAACAGAAAAATTACAACAGGACAGATATAAGTCATACTTGAAAATTTAAAAGATCATTTCCATTAACAAAACATGTTTGGTTACATCACAAAACCATAACAAGAGTCAAGTACATAATATCCATCCTGATAAAATAGAAGTACATAATCCCTTTTCATAGATAATAGCCAAAATAGAAAAGATAAACCGAGCTTTACTTCTACGGTCCAAGCCCCAAAAGATAGATATAGCGGTCTGGTCCAAGCCCATTAGTGCTAGGCCCACTCTGATAACCTGAGGGTTGGAAAAAGATAAACAACAACGGGGTCAGACATAAGTCTGAGTGAGTCCTATAACCCTAACAATACAATCATTAAAGTAATTAGGGTATGATATAAACAAGATACGGTACCTCTGGGGATAATGACTACACTAAGTAGCCAACAAAACACAGGATGTACTACGATAACCGAAACAACGTATTTATCCACCCAAGGATAATTACTAGCTTACACCACCCCAGACCTACCCACCCAAGGGTAATTCCTACACTGCACCACACCAGTTCTACCCACCAAGAGTAATTCCCACTTAAAGGTTGATCCCATCTAAAGACTTAGAAAATATAACTAGTAGTTTCTGGTACCTCTAGCTGACCATGTAGGTGCCGTCTGCCCCTACCTCCACTAGGTGTACCTAGTAATCTTACCCAGTAGTTTCGTGTACCCCTACATAGGTGCCGTCTGCCCCTATCTTTACTAGGTGTACCCACTACTCCCAAGCGATCGGCTCCCTAACGTAGATACCCGTGCTGGCCCCACAGTGGGGTGTATCACTCCCCTAAAGTGGCAACCAATTCTATCAACGGTGCACGGCTTATATCTACACGGTGCAACAACGGCTTATCTACCAGCCCGGGCCCACACACGCATATGAAGCCCGTTGGACTTGCGTTGCCACCGCTACCCCGTTTTGGCCTCTTATAATCAAGCCCAATATGCGTGTCCCGTCACTCGACATGGGTCGAGCCCACAAAGATACGTTTGGGATATTGGTTGAAATGGGCCCCCACAAGCTACTACTTAAGCTTGTCATTTAATCTAGTGCATCCCACTTAACCTCTTTTTATAATCATGCCCCCTTACACGTTAAGGCTTGGTTAAGTCATCTAATTATATTTCAATTGCCACTTAAGGCGCCCACTAGATTTCCGCATGCCACCCAAGGCACTACTTGATTCCCACATGCCACCCAAGGCACTTACTTAATTCCCACATGCCACCCAAGGCACTTACTTAATTCCCACATGCCACCCAAGGCACTTACTTAACCCTTTAATCATGTTTAATTACATGTTCCACTTTGGTTAAGTATTCTAATCGTATTTTCTATTGCCACCCAAGGCAACCCACTAGTTTCCTCATGCCACCCAAGGCACCCCCACTAGTTACTACATGCCACCCAAGGCACCCACTTAACCCCTCATGTTCCACTACATGCTAATATGGTTAAGTGTTTCTTAATTAATTAAGACCGTGATCTCCCATAAAGACCTCCCACATTAAACTGGCTGTTATGACCGCCTGGTTAAGCCGGTAGGGTCCGGGCAGTCTTACGTCATAACAGAGTCTAACCTCGTGTCTTTACTTTAATCACGTATTTAATTTATGGCTAAGACCTCTCACATTGGGCTGACATTTGTAGCAACTGGTTAGGCCGGTCGGGTCCGGGCAGTTTTACACTACAAATGAGTCCAACCTCGTGTCTTAGTCGCTTAATTACACCTAATTAATCACCCCATATTAATTATCCCTAATTAATATCAAGTTTTCCATAACATGGGTAGACCTAACTCAATAGGTAAATTCCCATGGGGTAGACCTAACTCAATAGGTAAATTCCCACTTATGGTAATTTATTTTTATGGTATGCTTAATCATACCCAACCATGCTTTAATTAACATATTTACCAACCCCATCGTTTCCCCACGTAAATCGTTCTCATTTCATGAAATAACAAAAGGGGAAGATCATCACAAATATCATGGGTTTAGCATACAACTTTGTCATGGGTTAAGAGGATGTCAACTTGCATATATGAGCATATATTAACCCAACCACATTTAACCCAAACTTGCACATTATCATACACATGTCTTGCATAACATGTTGAACTTGCATATAAGCATTCTCATAACTTGCATAACATGTTAAACATGCATTTAAGCCTACACATAACTTGCATAAGCATTCACATACTTGCATATCACATTAAGCTCGCATTTAAGCATATACATAACTTGCATAACATCATGCACATAACTTGCATAATCTCATAAACTTAACTTGCATAACACCATGCACATAACTTGCATACCCTTATACACATAACTTGCATATGAACTTGCATAACAACATGCACATAACTTACATAACATCATGCACATAACTTGCATAACATGTTGAGCTTGCATGTAAGCATAACTTGCATAATATGTCGAACTTGCATATATGACTTGCATCTTAAAAGAGGGTAAACATGCATAGCATATAAAGGAGCCATCTTGCATATGTATACACCATATTTAAAAGGGTAAACTTGCATGTCATGATTTATGCATAATACCAAACACTTAGCATGCATAAAACTACCTACTTATCATGCATAAAATCAAATACTTATTATGCATTAACCCACCACTTAACTTGCATAAACCCAAACACTTAACATGCATAAAACCCAATACTTAGTATGCATACAATCAAATACTTAGCATGCATAACATCAAATACTTAGCATGCATAACACCAACTACTTAGCATGCATAAAATCACATGCATAACTTGCATATCATGTTACATATGCATAAATGTTCAACATAGTGTTTTGCATCATAAAACATGGCCTTAAACTTGCATTTAACATAAAACTTGCAAATCACATATCATACAAACTTGCATAAACACATTTATCCACAAACATAGCCATGTCTTATCACATCCTACCATAATAAATTTAACAATTGATTATTAAAGCCATAGAAACTCACCAAAACTAAGATTAGAAAACTTATGAAGTAAAACTAGTTGCCAAATATGAAGAAGAAGATGATTAGGGGTTGATTAGCTTGCAACTCTCTTCATTGATTTGTGGAGGCCATGATCAAGTTTCATTTTGCCATAGTTTAGTTACAAGATCTAATTATGAATGAATTAAGGTAGGGTTAGGGTCTTATTTATAGGATTAGGTAGTGTTTTAGGCCCTTAGATTAACCCTAGATTAGTTTAGGTCCGTTAGATTTAGGAAATCTCTAGAACCCAGCCCAGCCCTAGCCAGAAAACCAGATCTGGTGCACCCTGGTTCGACACGCCGTGTCGACAGGCAAGTCGACAGGCAAGTCGACACCCCTGTCGACAGGCCTGTCGACAGCCCTGTCGACATGGTCAGGGCGGGAATCTTCCCGCCTGGCCCCGCTGGTTCTAATTTGAAACCTGAATTTAAATTTCTAAATCTGTTTTTAGCTTTAAATTTTTCTGCAAACTTCTTTGGGCCATAACCGGGCCATACGGACTCCGATTCTCGAAAACTCGGACTCTATTTCGCGTATTTTTCCGAGACGAACGCAATAACGCAGCCCGTTACCCCCAATTCCCACGTCTGAGATTATTTATCCTGAAATTAGTGAATTTTAGTATTAACTAAAATTCGGGGTGTTACATAAAGTATAGCCTTACCGTATTAATAATACTGCCTAACCAGTATCCAAAGCTATCATGTCTCTGCCACAAATCTAAACTGCGAGTATGTTATAAGGAGGGGGTCAGAACACAAGTTCTGGTGCCTGGATTTAAACTATACACTTTGGATAATCCTACATATACCGTTCAATCATATTTTCTTATTTATTAGGTTGCTTGGGTTAACAGCACTCAAGGCTTACACACACGTCGCACCCATTTACTTTCCAGTGGATTAACCTAATACAGTATACTTGTAGCTACCCCCAATATCGAGGTACAACCCATGGTACCCCACTCGCACGGTTTCCACCGTAACACCATCGAAATATACGCAGTCCCTCATCCTACGCCGTAGTGATGTATGGATCTCTATATAACAACATTACGTTCCGCATATATCTATCATTACAATGCTACGCAAACGTACGGACTACCACCTTTGTTCGAATCAGACTCCATACCGAAGTAATGCCCTCAAGTCTATGATACACCACCCAGAGCCGACATGCATGTCTCTAGACTGTCCACCATACGTATCTTCAATTGTAGCTCGATGCCTTAATCGCATGTCCTCTAATGTGCACCGAGTTCCATGGCAGGGCGATATAAGAAACACGGAACTCGGTCTGGAGCTTTTCCATATCTGTACGGGCCCGCCTTTAAGAGCCTCAAAATACAGATAACCCTAGAGTCTGTTTTCCATGGTGGCTATGGCCCCACCTCGGCCCCTCCCTTAACTAGTAAAGACTACAAGAGCTAAGCGACTGCCCACCTAGTAGTGTGCATAGCTACATCTGCAGTCAAGGCCCACCCACCTAGTAATTACGCGTAGACCCAACTCTGCGAGCACAGCCTAAATCATCTGTCACCGCACAGAGGACTACTAGGAGCACCTTACATACCTCAAGATCCCACGTGCTTCCCCTTCTAGTCCTTTGGAGCTGTCAGAACAGCCAGATGAATGTGCGCTCCCCTCGTGCCTTATAACACATCGATGATCTACCCCGTTGGGTTATTCACCCTCAACCGTACAGACTGGACCAAGCGCCTCACTTTAATATGTTGTTAGACCCTATGTCTAAACATTCTTTTACGCGCTTGCCTTACCTCACCAGGTTTCCATTTAACTTGGTTATTCCCATTCATATTGAATTCTTATTCAAATTACCAAGTTTCCCTTGCTTATTAATTTCAGTTACAACTTAACCCATTCATGTTTATTAATAATCCCACAACACGTTATTCTCTAGATTGTGGCCCAAGGTCTGTAATCCACAATCTCTTTTATATTCTAGTTTGATTTCATCATTACAATAACATGTTTCACTTAATATGTAATTAAGTATATCCAATTCACATGTTTTCTAATTAACATGTCACTTACCATTTATGATTAAATATAACTTATTTCATTTCACATGTTTTCCTCATCTTTTCTCATTTAATCATAATTCCATTTTACATTGTCAATACAACTTATCGTTGTATACTTATTAACTTAGTTCTATTAACTAAGGCCTATTAATAAGTTTCTCTACCGTTTATTATAACCTATGTTATAATTTCCTCTTGTCCCTAGGACAAGCCTAAACATTCTTATCAACGTGTTTTAGGCTTCCAAGCTTACAGATTACTTAATTTATAATTAAGTACAATATAGTTTCCCCCTTTTCTTAACTGGTTTCAGGTTTTCCCCTTAATTTATAATTAAGTGTCCATTAACTCAATTCACCAGTTATCCCATTCCCTTACTAGTTTATTATAACCTAAGTTATAATATTCACTTGTCCCTAGGACAAGTCTACCTATTATACAACATTTTCGTTAATGTTATTTATTTATAATAGGTTATTACCATCCCCCTTTTAAACCATTTACTGTTGTAAACCATTATTCTCATTCACTGCAATACATATTCCTTATTATATTAAGGAAAACACTTCATGCACCTTATCAGTTTGATAGAAGGAATCGATGATTTATTTTCATAACGTATTCCCATCTAAATCCGTGGTAGCAAGTAATTTCTTTACTTTTCTTTATATACTGTGGCTTAATTGCAACAAAGTTCTCGGAAATAGGTCATTTAGGGAAATACATCACTTTTCCTTCTTATCGCACTAACTCAGTTCATTACATCCCTTCCCTTCTTATTTTCTGAGTTAGAAATTTAATTACCACCATTGCCATTTATTCATATCTTGTTATATATATATATATATATATATAAGCCCTAGACCTCTCACATTAAGCCGACACTTGTGGTTGCTGGATTTGCCGGGCGGGTCCGGGCAAACTTCTACCACAAGTTGACTTAACCTCGTGTCTTGGCGCCATTACATTTTTTTAATTTTTCACTTAGGCCTCTCACATTTGGTTCAACATTAGTGGCTGCTGGATATGTCGGTCGGGTTCGGGCAGACTTCCGCCACTAACGCAACCTAACCTCGTGCCATAAGTGCAGTTACAATTTTTAATTGTAATCCTAGGCATGTTTGTTCTTTAACAATTACTTCCCTTTCATGAAGATTTTAGGCATATTATCCCTTTCAATGTAATCTAGTTTACAGTAATCTAATTTACATGTTGTCCAATTTTGCTTATATTTTGTCGCATGTCATTTTCAACATATGTCTTAATTCTATTTTGACATGTAAACATTCAATCGAGTAATTATTTAAATCCAACTAATTAAACATGTCGTTCACTCAATAATATGCCCTAGGTGAATCATATAATTGTGCCAATTCATACAAGTAAGGGTTCTTGTGACAAATTAACAGGTAGTATGAACAACAGTAGTTTCTAACCATTTCTAACAAGTTGTTTTTCAACATGTACTCATTCCAATACTTTTAATAGATTCAACATATGAATTTTCTGATCTATTCATATTAACGTCCCAACTTGTTATAACAACAATTTATAATTAAACTGGCAATTTCACAATTTATTAAAAAGGGGAATGCTAAACGATTTTGCACCATTATCTAAAATAATATGGCTTAAATCCACTCACCTTTCATGCTTTCCCCAAATTTTGGATCTGGTCCGTTCTATCATCCATGGTTTCCTTTTAATTTGATTCACCGCCTAACGACCATGGATTTATTATTTTCATTAAAAGAGAGAAGGGGGAGAAAGAATAAGAATTAGAATGGATTAGATCTAGAATTTTACCTTGCTTTCACGATTCTGCATAATCTTTTTATTAACGTTGATTCCCTCTTCCAGATCTGAATTCATAATTTTTCTAGGCTAATATTTTAATTTTCAGAATAGATTTGAGAAGATGGAGAGAGTAATGGCATAGCTCCGACGTAGCTACCGAATTATGAGATTAAGGGTTAGGTCTAGGATCTTATTTATAGGTGCAGTAGGGGAACCAAGACCCTTAGATATAAATCCAAAACACCAAAACCGACCACGTCAGAAAAGAAGGTTCCAGATTCGCGGGTGGGTTGACCCCCCTTTGGGTGGGTCGACCCATGGGTCGACCCCCAATGGGCAAAATTCCCGTCCAACTTCCCGCCATGCGAATTTTGATTTTTGAACTGATTTTCGAATTTTCTAGATATATTTATTTAATATATATATATATATGTGCTCCTTATATGTATACAAACTTCTAATGCTCATAACTTCTTCATACGTTGTCCGTTTTACGCAAAATTGGTGTCTATCTTGACCAGAATTTCGAGACGGACGCAATGGCGTAGTCCTTTTACTTAATTCTAAATATTTAATTAAGTTATTCTTATTTTATTATCTTTAGTTACAAATGCGAGGTGTTACATTGTCGTTACAAGTTGAATGCGATAAACCATGTTATCACATTTTTATTTTCATAGAGATAAAACTGTAGTTATTCACTAATTAGAATATTTAAGTGGATTGCTTATAATCCATGTTTAGACCCTAATTACCCCCGAATTATTATTCTCAAACACAAATTCCAGCTCCAGTAAACCAAACCCACCTCGTCGACTACTTATTCACCTACTTCCCCTTTTACCATTAACGAACCCATCAACTGATCACATCATTGCATTACCCATTCAGCTCTCCAAACCCCACACAAAAGCTAGCATGGATGCTCCCTCAATTTGCGAACCCGAACTTACACCTTGTTCTAAAAACCAATGAATTAAGATCGCACAATCTTTAACCCTAATATCTTCATAAAGCTTCCAAACTTCGAAAGAATAATCACACCTTTCCACGCTCATGTCAATCCAACTTATCGTAATTACGAAGGCAGGATGATTTGATTCAAGATTTTAAATGGAGGAAATAAATTATATTTAATTTTAAACGTATAGCCATTATGAAGTTTGCTGGAGCTTTAAAGGGAAGTGGAGGATGTTCTTTTTTTCCTTTTCTCGGCCTAAGGAGATAAAAAAATCATGAGATGAAACAAATGAGTTGCCCCTTTTGTAGAAATGGAATGGTACTTCTTAACCGTGTGTTGTCTAATTTATGTAGGAGTAGGGTGTTGTAAAAGTAGGAGTTATTTTTAGTTTAGTTTATATAAAATTTCCCGATATCTCGTCATACAACTTTGATTTCGCATACGAACTCTAAACGATAAAGCATAAATATCACCATGCTTAGAATAGCAATAGATTTTAAGTTATTAATAATATATAATATACACTTGTTATTGAAATTTGAAAAATCACAAAACACTATTATTTCACTATAAAATCCAATTGTAACATTATAATTTGAATTGTTGAATGATACATGTTTGTATCACACACGATTGTACAATAAGTCCGACCATCGTGGAATATGACACCATACAATGATTTATTATACTGGATCCGATAAAAATTGGTTTCGTCGAAATCCAAGATATTTTGCAGAATTGCTAAATTCACACATTAATTAAACCGACTTATTACTAAACGATATTAATCTTTTAAATTTCAATGATAATAATTTCTTATTATCATTCTAATTGAATCGTAAATAAATTAAACTAATCTAATTCGTATTAGATTCCAAATTCCATCAATTTACGAATTCTTATTATTTAAATCGACCAATTAACCCCTAAAATTTCAAATCCAAGTTAACTAATTTTACAAACTAATATTAATATTTAATACTAATTAAATATTCAACATTAAGATTTTGGGTTGTTACAGCTATGGTAGCATGCCCCTTACACTGAAGTAACCCTGCTCGGATGTGAACTGGACCCATTCATTATCATCACTCATCTGCGGATCCTCCTTTAGATGGACAACTATTTAGCACTAGGACCAACAATGTTTTACCTACCATGATTCGATGCATCGCACGCTTGTCCATCACTAGTACGCATTGACAAGGGATCCTTATACTAATTAGCCAGTTATCTACCATGATTTGGCATTCGTGTCTCCTTATGAGTGTTGTTGGTACATGCCTCTAGTCACTTATCATCCCCGATTCGGCATGTGTGTCTGGTCTTTCATTGGTGCAGAATCCTCCATACAATAACCTTGTTGCCGTCCTATCCCGGTCCACATAACTGAGTTTTATCTATTTGTCAGTCACCTACCATGATTTGAGATCCATGTCTAACCTACCACTGCTACAGAACCTCGATATGCATTTTATTTATGTTTTATGATAATCCCTACTTTGCCACGAAGAAATATCATATAGGTTTTAGTCCCTACTTCGCCATATAAAGTGGTTTCTTTTTAGTTCCTACTTCGTTGTGAAGTGTTAAAGTTTTATTTACTACTTCACCATGAAGTAATATAACAGATTTATTTCACCATGAAATAATATTTCTTAATTATAACCCATTTCGTAATTTAATTGCATTTCCCCAAGATTTTGTTATTGCAACACAATTTTGATTTATCGTTGATCAACCGTTTTACAAATGTTTTCTGTAATTTTGCATTTATTATTTCTGTATTCATGAAAAACAGCCCTCTTTCCATTATTTTTCACTTAGTTTAATGGATTAAATTTACTTTTTAAAATTAACATTTACAGATTTATTTACCATTGATAACATATGTAAAAGAACCATTGGAAACTAAAAATAAGTGAATAAAATAAAATAACTATAAAGAAATAGGCTGAAAATATACTTGTGTATAAAATAATTAAAAACTGTAAACTAGAACTAATTGTAGTCCTATTATTTTTATCATTCGAATTATAATTAATAACTCCCACTCACCTGTAATCGTTAGCCTTATGTCGATAATCTTCCTTGATCCCTGCTCCTACATTGTCTACTATTTTTATTTCAAAATTATCTTCCAGAAAAATATTTAGATTTATGTCCCGTCTCAGTCAAGAGGGACCCAGAGTAAGAAGATTTGAGTATAAGTAAATGGTTAAGACTGTGGACTTATGTTAAGGGATCTCTGACTATAGGATTAGCTAGAACAGACTAAGACTGGACATGTCACACATTCAGATCTGATCATCAGATCTAAAAATCAACATCCATGATCAACAAAAATTAGAATTAACAAGGCTTGGCACATACATACACATTTTCATGTCCAAAATAGAAGTGTAGATCGCCCTTTCTTGATGTTGGCTCAACCTAGCTACGAGTTAGGTCAACCTGACCCATTATTCTTTTTAAACTATGAATTCTTCTTTCAATCTTTTCTTCATAACTTCTTTGTTTTAACTCGAATTTCGATAATTTATATAAGGAAATTTCTAGAAAATTGTCACGGACACAATGGAAAAGTTTCCATAGCCAAATCCAGATATCTGTAAAAGTTTTATAATTTCATTTTTTATTTACTGTTATTTTTTTTATTGAATTCATTTTCCTTCATTGATAATATAATTAAAATATCAAGGGTATTACATTCTCCCCATCCGTTAAGGATTTCATCCTCGAAATATCCAAGAATAGAAAATATAATTAACAGCTACAATCCAAATCTAAAACCATCTTCTCAAACATCATCCATCGCTTCCATTGTCCTTAAACTTTCTAACGTAATTTATGTTGTTAACACCAAAATTCACAGTGGCAAAATATAAAGAAGCAGAAGTTCCAATACTAGAAAGTATGAAAGGAAAAGCCTTGGATACAGCTATGTCAACACCAAAAGAAGAAGATGAAATCTTGTTTCTCCTATAACTTTTGATTGGTGAGAGATTCAGACCTGAAACCACTTCCATTGGATTCAGACCTGAAACCACTCCCATTGGATTCAGATGATGGTTTCCCATTCCGTAGAGTGGTCACATTAGGCAAACGGATGTATCATTTGGGAGTAATGGCTAAACCAAGTTTAACAAAGGCTGTTGACGAAAGGCTGATGACGAAAGGTTGTTGACGAAAGGATGATGACATAAGGCTGTTGACGAAAGGCTGATGACGAAAGGTTGTTGACGAAAGGCTGTTGATGAAAGGTTGATGACGAAAGGCTGTTGACAAAAGGTATTGATGAAAAGCTGGTGACAAAAGGCTATTGATGAAAGGCTGGTGACGAAAGGCTAACGACGAAAGGCTGGTGACGAAAGGCTGACGACGAAAGGCTGGTGATGAAGGGCTGTTGATGAAAGGCTGAGGACAAAAGGAGAAGCTAGAAAAAGACAAAAAAAAACGATAGTAGAAGGCCGTAGGAAGCAGGAGAAAGCCATAAAAAGACAAAAAAACGAGACCAAAATGGTACAGAAAGCTGGAGAAAGGCAGAAAAAGAAAAAAACACAAAAAGCCAAAAAGAGAGCAAAAAGGTGACACCAAAAAAGTGGCCCAAAAAAAGAGCAGGAGAAAAAACAGCTAAAAGGAGCCCAAAACCTCTATAAATAAGACCCCAGGGGTCTCATTTGGAGGGATTTTTCTCCTTATTTCCACGATCTTCCTCTCCATTTTAGAGAAGAAAACCCAAATTTGTAAATCAATTTGGGAATTTCTTATGTAACCTCCTCCATGAATAAAATCGTCAAAGTCGTTAAAGTGGATGTAAGTTCAAGTTGAACTGAACCACTATAAAATTGTTGTGTTCTTACTTTTCCGCATGCTATGCTACTTTTCAGTATATTTTTGTGTGTATTTTTCTATGCGGTTGGATCATCAGAATATTCCTGCTCAAGCCGTTAGGTTCTTAGCAACCTGACGCTTTCTCTACGGTCCATTTCCTTGGGCCTATCTCTAGTGTTGACGAAAAATATCGTTAACATTTTGGCGCTAGAAGGAGGGCCTGAACCTCCGTCTCTGTTCCTACCTTTAACCTTTTGGATAGTATTGCGACATTTCTAATTGTGTTGTTCCATCCCAGTTCGGACGAAGCTTTGAAGAAGCAAGATTATAGAAGGAATCTCAACAAGGAGCTTCTGAATACCAAGGTACTCTGAAAATCAATTAAAGGATGATTCAATTGGGGAAAAGTGGAAAAGAAGGAACCAACATGTCATTCATTCCAGAAAACGACATCAAAATTACCAAAACAGAAACTGGAGGATCTTCAACTTTAAGAAACGATGAGTTGGAAATATTACACTTGGCTACGCAAATTGATACCAGTAGGATATTTATTGAAGCAGACTTTGTCCGAAGATCCTCTGAAGCAGAACCTTATGAAGCGGAATCAAGGATCATAGCACCTCAGAAACTTTATAATCAAATCGAGTCTTCATCAAATCTACGTAACAGCCTAATCTCATGGAGAAGTAACCAAGCATCAAAGGAGGCAGTTAGTTTATAAGAAAACGAAAGCCTAACATGGATAAAAGATAGAAAGTTGCAAGGAATCCCGTTCTCCAAAGAGATAATGGTGGTGAAGGTTCCATATGGTTCAAAAGAGCACAAACTTGCGTATGATAGGACTACAGACCCTGAAGAATACCTTGCCATGTTTGAGAATTACATAGATAGGTATAACGCTTCTGAAGCCCTTCGATGCAAGGTCTTCGTAACAACTCTTCATTGAAGAGCTCTTAAATGGCACAAACATTATCATGGCCCTCTCAACATATCTTGGAAGCAATTGTCGACCGCATTTAGCACGCAATTCCATATGTAAAAGGATTCAACAAATAGCATTTATGGTTTAGCCAGAATCAAGCAAAGACCGGAGGAGCCCCTTAATTGCTATCTAAAGAGGTTTCATAATAATTCACTCAAAGTGAAAGGGGCAACGGATAGAGAGAAGCTAAGAGTTGTATGGTCAGGGCTGCTTGTACCATCCCCCTTTTGGAAGGTGCTTATCTTAAACGAATGTGAAAGCTTGAATGATTTATAATCCAGAGCTAATACAGTCATTCTTATGGATGAGATACTTAACGCAAGGAAAAGCTTGAAGCAAGAACAAGAGGGAGGGCCTGATTCCAATCCCCTTGCAGAAGGTTCTACAAAATTGAACAAAAGGAAAGACTATTGCTCTTATCATAAGACAGAGGGATACAAAACCAAACAGTGTTGGAGTTTGATAAAGATACATCAAGCCAAAAAGAAAAGAAAGCTCATTAGAGACATTCAAAGTAAAATCAATGGGAAAGCTGGTCAGAGACAACTCAACATGGAAATGGAAACTTAACAATAAGCCTCTTATCTCGAATGATTACTTTTATTATTCGTTTAGCTTTATCATTTTTCCTATAGTCAAACAAATATTAATGTAAGTTCGAGCGCTATTACAGGTAAAACCAAACCGTGTTCAGGCTCATGCATATAACAAAAGCTCAAGTAGAGAACTTTTTTGTTTATGTCTCATCCCAAGAGAAGGAACGAAAGGTCAAATGGAAGCACTTAAAGAAGCGCAATACATGAATGAATACACAACAAAGTTATCAATAAAAGACAAGCTTCGGTGGAGGCTATTCATACAAATATGCAGCAACGAAATGCTTAAATGCTCAACATTGCTCAGATCAAATAAGACTCTTCTAAATCTTATCTCTTCTATTTCAGAATTTCATGACTTTGTCAGACATATTATATTGACATACTTAAATGCTTCTATGAAAGGTATGGAACCTACCCTTGATAAATGATATCAACAAAGCTTCCGAAGGGAGAAGCTACATCAACAAAGCTTCCGAGGAAAGAAGCTACATCAACAAAGCTTCCGAGGAAAGAAGCTACATCAACAAAGCTTCCGAAGGGAGAAGATACATCAACAAAGCTTCATAGGAAAGATGCTACATCAACAAAGCTTCCGAAGGGAGAAGCTACATCCATAAAGCTTCCGAGGGAAGAAGCTACATCAACAAAGCTTCCGAGGGAAGAAGCTACATCAACAAAGCTTCCGAGGAAAGAAGCTACATCAACAAAGCTTCCGAAGGAAGAAGCTACAACAACAAAGCTTCCGAAGGGAGAAGCTACATCAATAAAGCTTCCAGAGAGAGAAGCAATAACAAACACAACCTCCCAGAAGAGGAGCGACAAACAAAGCTTTCAGAGAGAGAACCAACAACAAACACAACCTCCCAAAAGAGGAGCGTCAAACAAAGCTTCCAAGAAGAGAAGCCACAAAGTTACATCTCCACCTAGTGGAGTCTCCTCCTAAGTGGGGCTAACAAAAAAAGTTACATCTCCACCTAGTGGAGTCGCCTCGTAAGTGGGGCTAACGAACAAAGTTACATCTCCACCTTGTGGAGTCGCATCCTAAGTGAGGCTAACACCCCCTACAAAATATAATATCCCTAAGTGGGACTAGTAATTCCCACATCTTCCCATATAAAGGACCAGTGTCACTCTCTTAAAGAGAATTCATTCATTTGCATATCCTATGGGTTAGGAGTAACGCTAGATGCTAGATACCCTACGGCTAGAAAACTAAGAGAAGCTCCCACTAAATGACTAATCATCTCAGGATAGGGTTATTTTATCACGAAAGCAGTCCTCTATATATACACACCCGAAGATTACTTCTCGGAATGTTTAAGACCATTTCTTACAAAAGTTCTCTGAGCGAACCTCCGAGAAACACACACATAATCTATGGTTGCTTGATCGCTTTCAATAATATATGGATAGGTTGACACTACACACATGTATGGTCTTTGGATGGTTTGTGATGCTTTCGTTGGATGATCCTTAAGTAACCTTTTATGTTTCTTCCATGCCTTTTTATTAGTGGCATTTTATTTAGCTATGACATTCTTTAATAACTCTTAGTTAAAGATATGGTTCTTTGACATGAATTTCTGATTTATGCTTTACCCATGTATGAATCTTGGGGCTTCCATATGATTTCTGATTTATGCTTTACCCAAGTATGAATCTGGGGCTTCCATATGATTTCTAATTCCTATTTACCTAAGTATGAATCTTGTGGTTTCTACTAATTCCGATTTGCAGGGTTCTAACCTTGTATCATAACTACTCGGCTTGGCATTTCTAGTCTCTTACTTGAAATCTCTAAGCAAAGGTTATAGTTTCCTGGTGCCTAACGAAGGGAAGTTTCTGACCTTATGTTATTCTTATCCCAAATCATGTTGCTATAGGTTTGGATTAAAAACAATGCTTCACATATTATAAGTGAAATATCACTCACTATGCAAGTCATGTTACTTTTATTAACACATTATATTCGTCAATGATGATCATTTGATTGCAAATATCTAAATGTAAATTTTGGATTTGTTATATCACACTTTCAAGAATGAATTCTTGATAATTGAATGTTTAGGTAACAATAATAATGCTCATCTAGTATTGATAGAAGAATGTTGTGCTTTAAATCATATCATCCAACATGAATACAAGTTTCAATTTGCACACTATATCCACAAAAAAGTTCATAACTTCGGCTCTATATTTAGGCCCTATTTGATTAAGGAAAGTCTATGCTTCCCCTTGCATCATTACTCTAGGTTGTACGAAACTAATACCAAAGATTTTTATAATGATTCTTGAGTGACAGGCAAGCTGTGCAGGAGCCACAGGATTTTGTCCTAAAGAACAAAAACTTCTTTATATTAAGGGAGGGCTAACTGTTAACACCAAAATTTGCACTGGCAAAATATAAAGAAGCAGAAGCTCCAATACTAAAAAGTATGAAAGGAAAATCCTTGGACACAGCTATGTCGACACCAAAAGAAGAAGACGAAATCTTTTTTCTCCTATAACTTTTGATTGGTGAGAGATTCAGACCTGAAACCACTTCCATTGGATTCAGAGGATGGTTTCCCATTCCGTAGAGTTGTCACATTAGGCAAATGGATGTATCGTTTGGGAGTAATGGCTAAAACAAGTTTAACAAAGGCTGTTGAAGAAAGGCTGTTGACGAAAGGCTGATGACGAAAGGTTGTTAACGAAAGGCTGATGACGAAAGGCTGTTGATGAAAGGCTGATGACGAAAGGTGTTGACGAAAGGCTGTTGACGAAAGGTTGTTGACGAAAGGCTGTTGACGAAAGGTTGTTGACGAAAGGCTGTTGACAAAAGGATATTGATGAAGGGCTAGTGACAAAAGGCTATTGATGAAAGGCTGGTGATGAAAGGCGGACGACGAAAGGCTGGTGACGAAAGGATGATGACGAAAGGCTGGTGACGAAAGGCTGATGACAAAAGGCTAGTGACGAAAGGCTGTTGACGAAAGGCTGATGACGAAAGGAGAAAGCCAGAAAAGACAAAAAAACGACAGCAGAAGGCTGTAGGAAGCAGGAGAAAGCCAGAAAAAGACAAAAACCGAGACCAGAATGGTACATAAAGTTGGAGAAAGGCAGAAAAGACCAAAACACAAAAGACAAAAACGAGAGCAAAAAGGTGACACCAAAAAAGTGGCCAACAAAAAGTGCGGGAAAAAGAATCAGCAAAAAGGAGCACAAACCCTCTATAAATAAGACTCCAGGGGTCACATTTGGAGGGACTTTCTCCTTATTACCATGATCTTCCTTTCCATTTTAGAGAAGAAAACCCAAATTTGTAAATCAATTTGGGAATTTCTTATGTAACCTCCTCCATGAATAAAATCGTCAAAGTCCTTAAAGTGGATGTATGTTCAAGTTGAATCGAACTGTAACAACCCAAAAAATCAGAACCAATTTAAAAATTTTATTTTGGCGATTTTAATGGATTTTGAATATTTAAAATGAATTATTTTAAATAATAACGATTAATAATTTATTTTCGACGAAGTTAGAACATATAAATTTATTTCAAATATAAAACGAGCCTGAAATGGCGTGGTAGTTTGAAAATTCAATTTCTAATTTCAATTGAATATACATAATTCAATATAAGTCAGAATTGGACGAAACAAGAAATATTTGAATCCGATTAACTATATCTTTCTAACGAATGTGAAAAATCCAGATTTCATAATATAAATAAAAATTTATGTCCAGATTAAAATTTAAAATAGTCGCTATGGAATTTATATATATTATATATATTTATAATATATATAAAGCCCTTAAAAATAGCCATTTTGCAAACGACATCCATTTTTGATGAAACCACTTTTTTGGATCCGGAATGTCAAATTATTGCTAGGTTCCAATTTTCATAATTTTTCGAATCAATATGTGAGCGTGGCGCATTTAAACGCGTTTGGCACTTTCTGTTTGAATTTAATCGACTGGAAAATGGCCATTTTTCAAACGGTCTTCAAATTTGACAAAATTAGTTTTGTTAGGAAGGTATCGTCCAAACATAGCCAGATTTATTTTTTTGGAATTTTTGGAGTCAGTATGTGGCCCCGACAAATTAAAATGTACGTTCAAATCTAAAATTGAATGTTTTATATTTTAATTTGAAGAATAACCGACTGAAACAGTCGAATGGGCTTACGAAATATATCCCATTGTGTTTGGAATGGAGGTAATTAGCTCGGGGCGATACTCGTTGAATTTAAATTGGAGTTCGAACGGAAATAAACAAATTAGAGAATTAAAATAATAAATATATATATTATTAAAACCCTCACCCCTCTTTTATCTCTCTCCCCCCACACCCGTCAGTTTTTCAAAATCAAATAAAATAAAAAAAACAAAGCAACGAACGAAACCCGACTTCGCTCAGCCCCCGTCCTTTCGTCATCGTCGCCACTTCCCCCTGGCCTCCGCCACGATGACCGGACCCCCTCCTTCTCCTCCGCCTGCTCTTCAACC
Source organism: Allium sativum (assembly GCA_030737875.1). Lineage (NCBI taxonomy): Eukaryota > Viridiplantae > Streptophyta > Magnoliopsida > Asparagales > Amaryllidaceae > Allium > Allium sativum. The sequence continues at coordinate 73,032,695 of CM060927.1, read as the reverse complement.
CACACCCAATCGAAAAATCCCCAATTCGATCGAACGCCGCTGCCAGTGCCCACAACCTCACCGCCTCCACCTGTCGCGAGCGCCCCAGCGCCACCAGAGGCCGCCGACCTCCCCAAGCCCCCATCGACAGTGAGCATCTTTATTTTTTTATATTTTTTTATGTATTAAGGCATTATTTGTAAATTCGAATTTTTATAAAGTAAAAGATTAGATTTTTAAAACTAAAAGATTAGAATTTTAAAACTGAAAAGATTAGATTTTTAAAACTAAAAGATTAGATTTATAAACTAAAAAGATAGGATTTTTAATCGTATAAAATATATGATTTTTATCATGTAGAAAGGATTATAAAAAAATGAGATTTTTATTTGTAAATATCATATTAAAATGTGTTTTTATGTGAATGATAATAATATAAAAATATGATTTTTATATATGAAGTAGCGAAGTAAAAATACGATTTTTATTATATGATTAGCAAAATGAAAATACGATCTTTACATGAATAGCGTAGCAATAAAAATACTATTTTTATGATATAAATAACATTATAAAGACATGATTTTTATCATATGAACGGATTCAAAAAGAAGTGATTTTTATATGAACGGTATTAACATAAAGATGTGATTTTTACTATGTATGTAGCGTCATAAAAATTGGGTTTTTATGTATGTAGCGTCATAAAAATACGATTTTTATGTATATGGTTTCAAAATAAAAATGCGATTTTTAAATATATGAAGCGTTATTAAAAATGTGATTATTAATATAAATCGCGTGAAACAGATCTCATTGGAAACACGACAAATGACACAACGCGTTGTAATGAATCCAAACCGTTCATAAATAAAGAATGGAGGTGTGGATCCCTAAGGTGAGAACTTGTCACTTTAATTTTATTTTCTAGTTAAAATATATACTAGGATGCAGACGGTGCTTAGTAGCACCCGACACCCGTTGTCCACAAACCATGGATGACTTGTTTGATTGTTTGGTTTGGTTGATTTATTGTGGTTGATTGGATTATTTGTTTGAATTTGGTTGTTTGGGTGAAATGAATTGATTAGAATTGGTATGTACATGGCGCGAGCCATTAGTAGGCGAGGGATAAGGATAGAACTTATTCCGGTTCTAGTATCGCGCCGTTGTGCTGCGGAAATTTTCTAAAATATTAGAACAATAAAAATATCATTTTTATTGTATAAATGAACTGTATAAAATATTCATGTGTTGGAATAAATATTTTATAGTTAAAAATATAATTTTTAACGTGTAAATGAATAAAATAAATATTCATTTACAAATCAGACGATTTGTTTATGTACACCCATTTATTTGATATTGATTGGGACGATATATTTTACACATCGCCCAACTGCACAAATAAAATCTGTGTTTGATGATTGAAACCCCACACGGGTATTATGATGATATTTGACGTACACTAATCCCAATTGTTTAGTTGTATGTTGATCGATTGGTTGATAGACTGTTGTAAGCGTTAATTATTTATACTTAATGCTTATGCAGTTGTGTGGTGCACTTTGGATGATGGCTGATTGTTTATCACTGTAGTTGTATACATGTGTTGTATGGAATCCATATAAATAATATTATATGGTATTTGATTGGGTCTCATTCCAATTTGGAAAATAAAGGAGATTTTAAAATAACGAATATTTCAAAATAATATTCTATATAGGATTAAAAACAAATTTTGATGTCTGATTTTGGATGGACACGAAATATTGAAAAATATGAAGCCGTGTGTATTAGATATGCGCCATTTTAATGCGAACGATATTTACATCGATTTTATTCGTTTTTATAACAAATATCGAAAAGGAAGTGATTTCAAAATCTAATGTTTTGAAAATATTATCATTTATATATTAATGATATGTAATATTCAATTTTGATCTAAAATTGAATATGAAGTTGAAATCGTTTTTAAAACGATTTATAAAATACGTTTTAAATAGAAATCGATGAAATATATAATATATATTATATATATTAAATGGCCTGAATATAACGCGCCGCGCCGCGGCCGTTCCCGAATTTCAACCATTGACTTCGAATGGATGTTACGGGATATCCGACCGTCGGATTCTCCTAAAATCGGAACCATTGGGTTCGTATCGAAAAGATCTTTCTAATAACTATGAGAAATTTGAAATCTAATGGTTGGATTTGGAATTAGGTCCAAACCAAATTTGGAAAAGGTCGATGTAAGTGCAGTTCGATAGCCGTTTATGGAAATCCACTGTACGGGCCTTGATAAAATTATTAAAAATATTAATAATTCGTGTAAAATCATAATAAATGATTCTGAAAGAATTTGGATGAAAAATTCCACGTTTGCGAAGATAAAAATATATTTTTATCAAAATGGACTAGTTATCAACTAGATTTGAAATCCAATAATTTTTAAATAAAATAAATTGGTTTTGAGAATGGGTTTTGATATAACCAGAATTTCCAATATATGAATTGGAATGGATTTGAATGGAAATCATCTTCGGAATATTCCGATATTGGATTTCGTGAATATACGGATATTGTTATGGAAACTTGGAAGATATATTTTATATCGTTATTTCCAATACGATATTTGTGGATTTCAGAATTTGATATTGAATATAAGCCGATACATTTTCTATTCAGAGCCTTGTATTTAATATCAAATGGAATTTTGGGTTTGTCGTGAATGGTATCTTTAAAAATGTCGTTCTTAAACCCAATGGAGTTAAGAAAATTAGAAACTAACTGGAGATTAGCTAAGTTGAATGGTTTCCTCGGTATTGATCTGATGCTGGTTTTGGCCTTCGGGGTTAATACCTAGGGAATTGTTCTCTTACTAATTTACGGTTAGAGGCTGATGGAATGGGGTCTTCAGTAACACTGTTCTTAAAGCCCGTGTGAAAAGAATAAATTTTTTAATTAAGATTATTAGGATTTCCAGTTATATTTAGTAATTGGAATAAAATGGAATGTGAATTGGGTTTTAACTAGAGATTAGCTAAGTTGAATGGTTTCCTAGGTGTTGATCTGATGTTGGTTTCGGCCTTCGGGATTAATACTTAGGGAATTGTTCTCTTACTAATTTACGGTTAGAGACTGATGGAATGTGATTTGGAATATATAAATCTTTAATTAAGATTTAATGGCAATTTTCCAAAGTAAAGTTTTCCAATTTAATATATTGGAATTGAATGGAATTCGATTTGGTAATAATCGAAGTGAGTTTCCGTGGAGGAAGACTGTTAATATATATGGAATTTAAAAGGATTTGTCGTTATTCCATTTATATTATTAGTCGGATACGAAAATTGATATCAATTATATATATTGATCTGATTTCCGTGAAGATTCCATGGTTAATGGAATGTGATTTTGGGTTTATCGTGAACTGTGTTTTAAATAACATTGGTTCTTTAACCCAGTTAAAATCAGGATTACGTGTATAACATTGTAATTAGAACTGTATTGTTGATCTCTGCTAAATATATATCTATTTGGTGGTGGAGAATTTATTCTCTTGCTTAACACCCTTTTCTGAGATGTATGAGCTTAGACGTTATATATCGGCAGAAATCAGTGGAACGGTGTGGATTATCAATGTGGCATGTTTGGGTTTCCCAAAGTTAAATAATCATTAATATTGATTTTTGGGAAGATTAAAACTAAGTGGAGTTTTAATGAATCTTTAATTATATTGTAAAGAGAATGTGATAATCTAAATTATCAAATTTGGGATATTATCGAGAATGGAGTATCACCAGTTCTGCTCCAAGCGATAGTAAAATCTTTAATTAGATTTGAACGTGAAATGGTAATTAATATTTACCGATAACACCGTGGTGTTAGATATGGAGTATTACCAGTTTTGCTCCATGGGATGAATAGGTTGGTATTGGGAAATAAAACAAATGATTACTTCGTTAAGGTGCGCTAATCCCGACTAGTTTGGAAAATCTTAATATGATTTGATATCCAAAGGAAGATTAAAGAATAAATTTAAAAGAATTTATCTTTGATAAAATTAATGGGAACCTATCCCTAAAGGTGTGAATATTCAAATAAAAGAATATTCTGGATTGGAATGAGGCGTATGTTGTGTTTGTGTAACACTTATTTATTATATATGCGGGTTATTCGGAAAGGCCGGGTTTATATCCATTCTGAATAACTGATTCAACGATAAGTCGACGATGAAGACTGTGGTTGAATACCAGAGGACTTCACATCATTTGGACGATTACTGATGTCTTGATTGGGTTGTACACAAGACAAGGTAATAAGTGGTGATTGTACAAACGTACTTGGAGATCGACCGGATATGCGAGGACCTCTCTCCTGTATTGGACATATGGGACGAGGAATAAGGTGCCTCCGGTTTCATTCAGACCCATAACGAACTTGTAAATGGATTGTGTGTCTGACATTAGATTTTATTCCGTGTGATTTATTTCTATTAAATATATATTTGTTTGGCGGCATAGTTCTCTTGTTTAACGCCCTTCTCTAAGACGTACGAGCTTAGAGGTTATATATTGATAGATATCAATCACATGGCATGAATTGCCTGTGTGGCATGCTGAGTTGCATGGATCAAGGCTTCTGTTGAAAAGCAAAGTCTTATGGTTGATGATCAAAGCACGGCCTTAAATGGCATAGCTTTGTGTAAAGCGTTAATTCGAGAGCCTCCCACCTCGGTATGAGTCAAAAACGGAATCGTGACTGCAGGGAGTGCACGACGATTCTTTCTAGCTATGGGTGGTGTCAGCATTTACAAGCCCTGGCATTTATATATTTTTACCTATGTGGTTGTTGGTTTGCGAGACGCCTCGGATATATCGGTTACTACGGTGCCGATGGATTGGTCCGATAGAACCGGGAAACGTGTGTTTAGGATTATTAATCCACAAAAGTATGTGTGGACCGGCCCTAAAGATCCAAGGATTGCCCCACGGTGTGTAATCCTGAGGCATTTTGTAAAGACCCGAAAATCCCCGCCCTTTGAATCGACCATAAACCACACAGGTCTGATCCAAAAGTTGGAAATCCTCGAATACTTTAACTTTGTGCATACAACACATCAGAATAAATAACAGAAGACTTTTATAAACATTATAATAATGTTACATCAGAGTACAGAATATATCAGAGTACATCGAATATAATACAGCGGAAGATAATTTATAATAAATTTAATACAGTGCAGCGGAACAATAAAATGATACAGCGGAAGTCTATCAATGCTCTGGACACAGCTTTAAGCTTCAATCCAGAATCTTGCTCAAAAGATAAATATCTACAAAACAAGCTACTCGACTGCCCGTTTGGAAAATATGGGCACCCGAGTTTGCAAGTGAAACAAACTACAGGTCAGTCATGGGACTGGTATGAGAAATCTACTTAACTTATCTAATAATAAGGCTAATCACATGACAACGCCGCTAACGCGGAACGGGTTTACTCTATTGGATTGCCAGTGCATAAAATAAAGTAAATCATTAAACAACGCAATGCTTTTTAGAAAAATGAAACCATTATAAGACTCAAGTCCCATCACACAATGCAACGCAAACCGGAGGACAGAGTTTTACCTTATAATGGTCAAAATATGCTTGATATGTGAGAACGGATTTGATACTATTATTAGTGTGTATATGTTTAAAAAACATTTCAATCATAATGTATCAATCATAGACGGCATAGCTACCATATACTATGTCGCCATACTAGTTATACAATCAAAACCACATGTTTCGTATTGGAAGTTGGATTTCCATCATGAACCAAGGTAAGGGATCGTCCTTACCGAATTCGAGACAATCTAGCCCATGTCTCAGGATCATTCGCAACTGCACCTTAGAGCAACAGGGTCGGTCCACAAATACGTTAGTGGATTAGTAATGCCTGAAAAATACGTTTCCCCACCCTATGGGGCGTAAATAGAGCCACTAGGGACTCAAATAACCCAGGCGCCTCATTCCATCATCCACATAAGTAAAATTCCAGGGCTTGTAAACGCTGACACAACTCCTACCTATAAAGAAACGTATGTCCTCCTAGCAGTCCTCTCTCGTTTCCGGTTCATACCGGGGTGTGAGGCTCGCGAAGTTACGCTATACACAAAGTTATGCCTAAATAAACAGTACTTTGATCATCGACCACAAGGCTCTACTTTTCAACAATAAGCCCTGATCATTTGCATCTTAGCATGCCACATTGTCAATCCATACCACACCATTGATTTCTGCCAATATATAACCTCTAAGCTCGTACGTCTCAGAGAAGGGTTTTATGCAAGAGAATAAATTCTCCGTCACCAAACAGATATATATTTAGCAGAGATCAACGAATACAACATAAAGGAATACAACGTCAGACATACCATCCATTTACAAGCCCGTTCTGGGTCTGAACGAAACCGGAGACACCTTATTCCTCGTCCCATATGTCCATTATAGAAGAGAGGTCCTTGCATATCCGGACAATCAACAAGTACGTCTGGACAACTACCACTTTAACCCTTTCAAGGTAGGTACTCCAATCATGGGCATCAGTAGTCATCCATTCGATGTGAAGATCTCCGGTCTTCAACCACCATCTTCATCTTCGACTTTTAATTGTCGTAGTAATTATTCAGAATGGGTTAAACCCGGTCTTTCCGAATAACTCGCATATTTGATAATCAAAAATCAAGTGTTATAAAAACACATCATTCGCCACACTCCAACTCAGAATATTCTTTTAATATAATATTCACATTATTAGGGAAAGGTTCTCATTAATTTTATCAAAGATAAATCCTTTAATCTTTATCCTTTAATCTTCTTTTAAAGATTCATTAATTCTCCAATTTGGGTTTTAATATCAAAAATCATTACTTAATGATTATTCAAATTTAGGAAATTAATCTTACTTTTAATTGGGTTAAAGAACAAATGTCATTTAAAAACATTGTTCACGATAAACCCAAAATCAACTTCCATTAAATATGGAATTTCCACAGAAATCAAATCAATATATAATCGATATAAGTTTTCGTATCAGACTAATAATATAAATGGAATAAAGGCAAAGCCTTTTAAATTCCGTATATAGTAACGGTCTTCTTTTACAGAATCTCATCTCGATTATTATTCAATCGAATTCCATTCAATTCCAATTTAATATATTAAATTGGAAAACTTTACTTTGGAAAATTTCCATTTAAATCTTAATAAAAGATTTATAAATTTCAAATTATATTTTCATTGTAAATTGGGTTAAAGAACAAATGTCGTTAAAACACAGTTCACGATAAACCCCATTCACATTTTCATTTCATTTCAATTACCAAATATAATTGGAAACTCTAATAATCTTAATTAAAAGATTTATTCTTTTTACACAGGGTTTTAAGAATAGTGTTATTTAAGACTATTGACATGCCTTTTTGTCAAAGCAGTTACACGCCAAGTATTTGGTGAGCGACGCGCTCAAGCGTCAAAAAGCACAAAGCAGTTGGGTCGAAGTCGCATCGCAAACACACTGAAACCCAAAGCTTCTATCAGATGGCCCCTGTCGGGCCCAATGGACTCTTAGTCAAGCCATCACCCGAGCCGAAGGCGACCCGCGCTCCGAGCCGAAGGCAAGCCGTCCAGTGGGTCCGGGCGTAGCGCCGGTGGGGTTCCGGGGCCCCACAGTCCCGGCGGCGATCGACCTAACAGGTTAGGTCGAAACTGTGGACACCGCCCGATTCATCCGATTTTCTCCATGCCGGAAGCTCAGATTCCTTCACTCCGGACCAGCAAAACCGTGGATTCCTTCACTTCGTATCCAGGAGCTTCGATGCACTAAAAACGATGAGATTCTAGCACCAAGAAGATCGCCTCTTTCCCCTCCTCAAATTTCGCACCCCGGGTGGGGTTCGAAATTTCGTACCCCTCGGGGGTACGAAATTTCGAATCCCCTCATGAGGGGTTGAAATTTCGAGCCCCCCAAGGGGTTCGAAATTTCGAACCCCCTGAAGAGGGTCGAAATTTCAAGCCCCTCCAGGGGGTTCGAAAATTTGAACCCCCTGACACGAACCCCCTGAAGGAGTTCGAAATTTCGAGCCCGCGCCTGGGGGGTCGAATTTCCTGCATATGACCTTGTTTGGGTGCGAAAATGGCTCTTGTGGGTCCCGCTGCTCAACTACTCCCACCTAACCTCCTTCCTATAAATACTCCAAGCCTTGGCCTTCATTTGGATCCTTCTCCCTTGGAATTTTTGGACCTTAAGAGCTCCAAAAACTCATTAATGGCTTCCAACACCTTCGCCATGGCCATGGGAGATGGGATAAAGACCTAAAACATGACATGCATGTTTTCCTTCAACACTTGAAGACTAGCAAGCCTTGCTACACCGCCTCTAGACCTCTTGGACACTAAAGCCTACCTTGCCTATAGTTGACTAAGTCAACTCACTTCAAGGAAGAAGAAGGACAACTTAGTGAAAATTCACCATACATACAACTTTGTAAGGAAATATCGTAACATCTCTTGTAATCGATCAAAGAAATGATGAATGAGAATTATGAAGTGGACATAGGCATTAGGGCCGAACCACTATAAAAGATGTGTCTCTCCGCATTTACATTATTTACTACTTATTCTGATAATTGTTCACACACACATATTGGGTGTTGGCATGCGACAAATTTTCCCATCAACATTTTGGCGCGCCAGGTAGGGGACGCACAGCTTCGACCTCTACATCGAGTTAAGTACTCGAATTTGTCTTCAAACCTCGTCTTCAACTTCAACATTACTCGCTTTACATCAAGGTTAAGCGCAAGAATCTCCCAGGTATCACTGAAGCTCATGCGGAAGATGAAGTAAGTCATGAACTTTCTTCGAATGAAGTTCCATCGAACTATGTCACTCGAGAAGACGTCGATGGAATGATTAAGAACCTCGCTACTGATTTGGGTGCTCGACTCGAGCGACAGGAAGACGCCTTCAACGCCGCTCCAGCCTGTGACACTCTGGTCAGACCAGTCACGGGCTCTGCTGTTGGGAACCTCGCTTAAGCGCCAGCGCGCACAGCTTTGGATGGTAGCGCTCCCACTTTTCCGAGAACCAGGATTGCGCATAATGTGGCACCTCAAGTTGGAATCCAACCATACTTTATCTTCAACCAACTGATTCCCAACTTGAACTCGAACACTGGGGGCACCAGTGCCGCTTTGGATAATTTAAATCAGTTGCTCGCTTTTGGAAATGGGTCCGAGATTGCAGATGTCCTCCGTCGGTTCACTCGAGGCGGCGCTTCTTCTATGGACATGGACTGTGTGACTCGTAGCCCGCTCTCTTTGGATATCAGGAACTCTCGGAACCCACCTGACTTCAAGCTACCAGACTTGGGTGCTTATGACAGCCGCAAGGACCCCACCGCTCACCTCATGAGATACACTCGACACATGGAAGTTCTCTCGGCTTCGGAAAATGTCATGGCCAAGTGCTTCTCGCTCTTCTTAATAGATATAGCCGCAATGTGGTACAGGCAGCTGGAGCCGGACTCCATTAATTCTTGGAACGCTTTGATTACCCAATTCGTGGAACAGTTTAGAGTCAACATAGCTCGCCCAAAAAGCGTCATGACTCTCAATAGCGTTAAGCAGAAGTCCGGCGAAACTCTACGAAAGTTCTAGAAACGGTTCAATGTTGCGGTCGCTTCTGTCGACCGACCTGACCCTTCCATGGTTTAATGGCCGTAGTATCTGGTGTTCTGGATAAATCTGAATTCAGGACTTCATTGCACCAAGACCCTCCAAGGGACCTTGGCGAGTTCTACTTTGAAGCTGAAAGGTTCCTTCGAGAAGAAGATGCGAAGGCCAACAATATCAAGAAGGTTATCGAGATTAATGCCGCTAAGGACGTGAAATCTCCAGATCCTGGAAAAGCTAAAGATTCTGCTCAGCAACCTCCAATGGTGAATGATCGCAAGAACACTGGTAGGCAACAATGGTACTCGACTTTCACGGAGCTTACTCACACTCTCGAGGAGATCTACCGAGAAGTTAACCCTATTGCTCCCTTCAAAAGGCCTTTCACTCGGGATCCCCCTCGACTACTCACCAATCCCGACCAATATTGCATATTTCATGAAACCGATAGTCACAATACAAAACGACTGTCAACATCTTAAGAATTCTATTGAAGAACGTGTTAGGCATAGGGAGATGGCGAAGTTTGTTCAGACCCCTCAAAGGAATCAGGACAGGCCCGGGACTGGCACATGCCGCGGCATCGTCATTAGCTAAGTCTATCAATGAATCTGATGCCTAGGGTCCAAGCCTCCCTAGCATCAATATCTTATGGCTTTTCGGTCTTCTAATCTTATTATGGATCTCTATGGCTCTCAAATAATGCGCTCCTCACTCACTGCTTTCTCAGTCTAGCTCTATAGACTCGAGTATTTGGGTTTCAGCCCATGGCATTGTACTTAAGGACCTTAGTCCTCTATATGTATCCTTCCTTTTGGGTATTAATGAAAAGTCCACTTTTCTTGACCTCTTGTCTTACTTCGATAAGGTCGCCCTAACCCTACTTTCCAAGGTCATCTCACTAATTTGAGATCTCCTTGATTGCTACCTGCCAAGGTCGTCTCGCTTAGGCGTGATCTCCTTGATTGCTACTTGCCAAGGTCATCTCACCAATGTGAGATCTCCTTGATTGCTACCTGCCAAGGTCATCTCACCAATGTGAGATCTCCTTGATTGCTACCTGCCAAGGTCATCTCACCAATGTGAGATCTCCTTGATTGCTACCTGCCAAGGTCGTCTCGCTCAGGCGAGATCTCCTTGATTGCTACCTGCCAAGGTCATCTCACCAATGTGAGATCTCCTTGATTGCTACCTGCCAAGGTCGTCTCACTCAGGCGAGATCCCCTTGATTGCTACCTGTCAAGGTCGTCTTGCTCAGGCGAGATCTCCTTGATTGCTACCTGCCGAGGTCATCTCACCAATGTGAGATTTCCTTGATTGATACTTGCCGAGGTTATCTCACCAACGTGATATTTCCTTGATTGCTACCTGCCAAGGTCATCTAACCAATGTGAGATCTCCTTGATTGCTACCTGCTAAGGTCGTCTCGCTCAGGCGAGATCTCTTTGATTGCTACCTTCCAAAGTCGTCTCGCTCAGGCGAGATCTCCTTGATTGCTACCTGCCAAGGTCGTCTCACCTATGTGAGATTTCCTTGATTCCTACTTGCCGAGGTCATCTAACCAACGTGAGATTTCCTTGATTGCTACTTGATCGACGCTAGTCTATGAATTAGAAAAGCGCGACATTTAAATTAAATTCTGCAAGCATACAGGTGTGTAGCATACAGGTCGAACACAGGGAGGTGAATTAAATCAAATTATTTATCTAATCTCTTGGGCGAGTTAGACAAAACTTTGGAGGTTGATTTTGAAAATTAAACAAAACAAAATTAAAACTGTAATTTGATTCAGAACAGATCTAACTGAACCGACGATCAAATCACAATTTCAATGGAAAAGCAATGAAACTATGAATCAGATTCAAATCTAATCAAATCCAATTTAACCTATGAACGCGATTAAAATACAGAAAATAAAAGTGCAGAATATAAATAACAACAGGAAATAAAATTAGGATTACCGCTGAATCTAATCAGACGGTCAATCACTAATGAAAAGAAATGCAAAATACAAATAGTGTTCTACCGAATCTAATCGTGTAGACAACACTAATTGCTAAGAAATAGAAAATTGCATAAGATAAAAAGAAAAATGAGTTTTATTAATGAAGAAAAGAATAGAATGAGATATATGATAGGATGGTGGCTACAATGCCATTACAAGGGTATATATAGGGTAGATAGCCAAACCCTAACCCTAACCCTAATGGTAAATGGGCCTGGTCATTACACCACTAATTAGTTTACAATGAGAAACATAAATGGGCCCTAGATAAATAAAGCAAATTTGGGCCTTTTCTCTTTTTCCTCTTGCTTCCTTGACATTTCTTCATTGATTTGTGATGTGCCAATCCTTGTTATCAATCCTTTTCTTGTCCAACAGCAACTAGATGTGATATCTTCATCTACAATTCTTCAAAATGCAAATACACAGCAAATTGAACTCTATTTCTCTACATTTCTGGTTGCATGCGGGCTGGGTTGGAATATCTGTAAAAGTAACAAAACAATACCCAAGTAATATTTATTTATATACAAAAGACGAGATATTAGAGCATAAAATAAACACATTTCTATGTCAATCACTACTTGCCGAGGTCATCTCACCAATATGATATTTCCTTGATTGCTACTTGCCGAGGTCATCTCACCAATGTGAGATTTCCTTGAATGCTACTTGTCGAGGTTATCTCACCAATGTGAGATTTCCTTGAATGCTATTTGTCGAGGTCACCTCACCAATGTGAGATTTCCTCGAATGCTACTTGCCAAGGCTATCTCACCAACGTGAGATCGCCTTGAATGCAGTCTACCAAATGAGTAAGATGACCTATGGGAGCCTGGTCGGTAACACGACAAGACTGCTCACATATATTTGTGCATGTACCTTTTCTATGCAGGTTACTGGGATCCTCCAGTCTCTCGGATATTCTGGTTGTTCTGGCTTTCTATTAATACGAGATTCCTCTCCTTAATATGATCCCAAGTAATCGTCAGACTTCTCTCCTTAATACAATCCCAAGCGATCATGATCTTCCACTAATATGATCAGACGAGATCATGGATTTCTGGCTCATCAGCTTTGGTTTTCTGGATAATACTATCCGGCGTGGTCGTGGCTCTTCCGTCTTATGAATATAGAAGCTCTCTTCGGACTTCTCCGAGCTCTGGTTTCTGGATTTCTCTTCTCCTCGCAAAACACATCTTCCTTAGAATAAGCAAGATATGTTTTGGGGGGAAAATGTTGACATGCCTTTTTGTCAAAGCAGTCACACGTCATGTATTCGGTGAGTGACGTGCTCAAGCGTCAAAAAGCACAAAGCAGCTGGGCCGAAGTCACGTCGCAAACACACTGAAACCAAAAGCCTCTATCAGATGGCCCCTGTCGAGCCTAATTTACTCTTAGTCAAGCCGTCACCCGAGCCGAAGGCGAGCCGCGCTCCGAGCCGAAGGCGAGCCGTCCAACGGGTCCGGGCACAGTGCCGGTCGGGGTCCGGGGCCCCACAGTCCCGGCGGCGATTGACCTAACCGGTTAGGTCGAAACTGTGGACACCGCCCGATTCATCCGATTTTCTCCATGTCGGAAGCTCAGATTCCTTCACTCCGGACTACCAAAACCGCGGATTCCTTCACTTCGTATCCAGGAGCTTCAATGCACTAAAAATGACGAGATTCCAGCACCAAGAAGATCGCCTCTTTCCCCTCCTCAAATTTCACACCCCCGGTGGGGTTCGAAATTTCGTACCCCTCGGGGGTACGAAATTTCGCGCCTGGGGGCTCGAATTTCCTGCATATGACCTTGTTTGGTGCGAAAATGGCTCTTATGGGTCCCGCTGCTCACCTACTCCCACCTAACCTCCTTCCTACAAATACCCCAAGCCTTGGCCTTCATTTGGATCCTTCTCCCTTGGAATTTTTGGACCTTAAGAGCTCCAAAAACTCATTAATGGCTTCCAACACCTCCACCATGGCCATGGGAGATGGGATAAAGACCTAAAACATGACATGCATGTTTTCCTTCAACACTTGAAGACTAGCAAGCCTTACTACACCTCCTTTAGACCTCTTAGACACTAAAGCCTACCTTGCCTATAGTTGACCAAGTCAACTCACTCCAAGGAGGAAGAAGGACAACTTAGTCAAAGTTCACCATACATACAACTTTGTAAGGAAATATCATAACATCTCTTGTAATCGATCAAAGAAATGATGAATGAGAATTATGAAGTGGACATAGGCTTAGTGCCGAACCACTATAAAAGTTGTGTCTCTCCGCATTTACATTATTTACTGCTTATTCTGATAATTGTTCACACACACATATTGGGTGTTGGCGTGCGACAATTTTGCCTGTCAACAAAGACACCATTCACGATTACCCATAATCCAATTTATTTATTTCAAAACATTGGATTATTATTCTAGTAAATAACTAGTTCATTTTGATAAAAATATATTTTTATCTTTACAAAACTGGAATTCTTCATCCAATCTTTTCAAATCATTTATTATTATTTTACATAATTTTTCCATATTTTTAATAATTTTATTAAGGCCTTTACAGTCGATTTCCAATAATGGCCACCGAACTGCACTTATAGCGACCTTTTCTGAAATTTATTTGGACTTAATTCCAAATCCAACCGTTAGATTTGAAAACTCTTATATTTATTGGAAAGCTCTTTTCGATACAAACCCAATGGTTAAGGGTTTTAGGAGAATCCGACGGTCGGATCTCCCGTTACATCAATTTGAAGTTAACGGTCGAAATTCGCGGACTGTCGCTGCGCGTTCTATTCGGGCCATTATATATATAATATATATTATATATACTTTGTCGATTTCCATTTAAATCGTATTATAGAAATCATTTATAAATTTATTTTAAAACGATTTTAACTTCATTTTCAATTTTAAATCAAAATTGAATATTCTATATCGTTATCATGTTAAAATGATAATATTTTCAAAATATTAGATTTTGAAATCAATACTTTTCGATATTCATTATAAAGTGAATAAAATCTATTGATAAACCCGTTCAGGTTAAAATAATGTTTGCTACTTAATTTGGCTTCACATTTTTGTATTTTTGTGTCCATCCAAAATCGGACATAAAAATCATAATTTTATTCTTTACTGGATATTATTTTAAAATATCAATTATTTTAAAATATTCTTTATTTAAAAGATTTATTACTTTAAAATATTCTTTATATAAAAGTGTTTTTTTAAATATTTTTTATTTAAAAAATATTCTGAATCGGAATGCGACTCAATCAATTACCATATAATTTTAGTTACATGGATTGCACACATCGCATGTATGTAACAATAAACGATATATAATCAATAAACAATACATTCACTTCCAGAGTGAAATTTACAATTGTGTGAACATTAAAATAAATAAATAAATAAATAAATAATGCTTATCGTAGATTGTCAATCCATCGATTGACACATAACTAAACATCAGGACTAGTGTATGACAAATATCGTCCCAATACCCGTGTGGGGTTTTCAGCCAACAACAACAATTTATTTAAATAAATCATTGGTTAATAAATTTAACCAATTATAATTCGGTATGAAATATTTTCATTTTTTTATTCTAATAGAACGTTTCTAATGTAATGACATTTTTAATTAAATGACGTTTTCTAATAACATGGCATTACTAATAAATGACATTCTTCTAATAACATGGCATTGCTAATAAATGACATTTTCTAATAACATAACATTTTTAAAATAAATGATGTTTTTATATTAATATAACATTTCTAAACAAATGATGCTTTTGTTCTATCAATAATGATATTATTATACTAATATGACATGTTTAACAATAATGATATTATTGTTCTAATAAAACCTTTCTAATAAAAATGACATGTTTAATCTAAATACACATTTTTAACTAAAATGACATTTTTAATCTAAATAAACATTTTTAACTAAATGATATGTTTAATCTAAATAAACATTTCTATCTAAATTGATCTTTTTATTCTAATGTACATTTTCTAACAAAATGTTCCCTATTATTCTAATGTACATTTTATAACAAAATGTTCTTTTTATTCTAACGTGACATTTTATTCTAAGATGACATTATATAGCACAAATGATATTTTATTCTAAGGTGGCGTTTATAACAAAAATGATATTTTATTCTAATGTGACATTTTATAGCAAAAATGATATTTTATTCTAAGGTGACATTTTATAACAAAAATGATATTTTATTCTAATGTGAGATTTTATAAATTCTTATGTTTAATTAATTCTTAACATTTCATGTTAACATAAAAAGAATATTTTTATGTTTAATCAATTCTAACATTTCATGTTAACATAAAAAGTATATTCTTATGTTTAATCAATTCTTAACATTTCATGTTAACATAAAAAGAATATTTTTATGTTTAATCAATTCTAACATTTCATATTAACATAAAAAGTATATTCTTATGTTTAATCAATTCTTAACATTTCATATTAACGTAAAAAGAATATTTTTTTGTTTAATCAATTCTAACATTTCATGTTAACATAAAAATAATATTGTTATGTTTAATCAATTCTTAACATTTCATATTAACATAAAAAGAATATTTTTATGTTTAACAATTCTAATACACATGTTAACATAAAAGGATAATTTTTTTCAACATAATTCTATTCATCTAAAATGACAATTTTATTTTGTCTATTTTATTTCAACAAAAATGTTATTTTTGTTTTGACATAATAATCTAACAAATCAACAGATCAACATGACAGCAACAATCAACCCAAATCAAATCACATATAAATACAACTTGAATTTACTGCGGATTGGTAATGATTTCTAACACGATCATAACTAATAAATTATAATTATTTAAAATAAGAAATCTCACATCGGGTTTTCCACTTTGCCAAAATTTAGACGAGCTTCAAATCAGTTTCCGTCAGTTCCATCACGAAGATCTCGCTTTCACGATTCAAAAGATTTCAGTTTTGTGTAATTCCGCTTCTGTTTGACAAAGTTACGTTGACTTAACATTGGATTACACTAATCAATAATTGATTAACAATTAATTAATGAAATAAGGGATTAACCCTTTCTTCCTTCACGTTCAAACTACAGGCCGCTGTTTTCAGGTATTCGAATCCAAAAAGCTCCTCCCTTTTTCCTCCTGTCGCACGCACTTCAAGGGGCCGGAGCCCGATCAGACGACACCACCATGCTCCCCTTGGCGCTGCCACCAACAGCCTTGAATGGCGTCAGACTCGCACCCCTCTCCTCGCCTAAAACGGCGTTCGAACTCCGTCAGTTCAGGCATGAAATTCTCCCGCTTCTCAAGACAAAATCCAACCTCATCCGTATGGAATTAACGAGCTCAAAAATCTCTTCAATGTTTTCTTAAGATCCATTATCTAATTCGATTTATATTAGAAGAATTTGGGGGATTTTCGTTGGAGCTTTTCAGCCGTTGAGATGATGAAGGCGGCGGCTCCATTTGAACTAGGGTTTTTGAAATGAGTGCGTTTTTTACAGGTCCCTATTAAGTTTCAAAATATAAAAAAAACCCGGTGATAAAAATAATATAGAATACATCCCTATTTTTGAATTTCCGCTAAAAAAATTCCAGATCTACCCTTACACCCTAAAAAACTATCCAACAACTATTTGTCCTCATTTACTCATTCTATGCTCCTATTATCTCGCTCATAAACCTAATCCTACAATTCTGGAAAACCGTCGATCACTCCAACAGCGTTGTTTTAATTAATTTTTTGATTTTTACGAAAAATAGACAATTAGATACATATATTACGTAAAATTGCATACATTTATGCAACTAAGTGGAATAATTGCATACATATATTAATATTATGCAGAAAATAAATTATTTGTTTTGCGCAACAATGAAGTAGACGTGCATACATTAATATTATTCAGAAATAAATAATTACTTGAATGTAGGGACTACAATTTTTTTATTAAGATTTTTACGAAAAACTAGACAATTAGATACAAATATTAATTAAAATTGCATACATTTATGCAAAAAACTGAATTAATTGCATACATATACAGAACTTTACTGCATAATTGCTGAAACAAAAGAAATGACAAAAAGGTAAATACATATAATTATAACAAGATGCATATATATATATATATATATATATATATGCAAATAACAGAAATATTTGCATACTTACGTGAAAAAATTCATAACATTTACATGTACTACATCAAAAAATAAGTACAGACCACATTTACATGTACTACATCAACAATTTCAGAACATTTACAAAGAAAAGATGATGGTCTGTTGAAGAACAAATAAATTTGTTAAGACCCAGCTTATTGCGCAAACCACACCTAGTAGTCTCGGTAGAAACAACTGAAGATTTTAATGAGTTGGAAAAGGATGGAGGACCAAGCTTCAACAACACCACTACACCAATATCCGCCAGAACACTGTTATCAAAAAAAGAAAATCAACATTAATAAGATTAATGTGCAATAACCTAAATTACAAAAACAGCTTCAGATTAATGCAAATACATGCGTACATTTCAGCAAAATAACAATAATTTCTGAATATTTATATGCAAGTATTCTAAATATATGCATAGAAATATGAATATATTTGTAAAATAATATGTTTTTCTGTTTGTCTGATTAAAAATTGCATTCATATATATGCATATATGAAGAATAGACGCATATTTGTCCGCAACTTTTTATCAGAAGTTCAGCAAAAAATTACAAAAACTGCTTCAGAATAATATAAATACATGCGTACAATTCAGCAAAATAACAATAATTTATGAATATTTATATGCAAGTATTCCAGATATATGCATAGAAATGTGAAAATATTTGTAAAATAATATGTTTTTCTGTTTGTTTGATAAAAAAATGAATACATATATGCATATATTAAGAATAGATGCATATTTGTCTGTAACTTTTTATCACAAGTTCAGCAAAATTAGAAAGGCACAATGAATAAAAAACTACATGAAACCTTCTCAAACGGCATGGTATCTCAAACATAGCCCAGTGTATCACAAAGTCCATAAGTAATCAAACCAAAAGTGAATCACAAATTCGAAAGGCACAATCAATTATTTTGAGCCAAAAGGGAATCAAACCAAGTAATCACATAGCCCAGTCATCCTTAAAATTAAAGTTGAAAACTTAAATATAGAAAACTGAGAGCAAGGGACTCATCTACACTCCGTCGATCACGGCAACGAGAAGAGGTGACTGGTAAAGCTTGCGGCGGAAACCAGAGACAGCGGACAAACGGTGGGGCCTGCGACGCTCCAAGTAGCGAACGCCCGAATGGTGGTGCGACCGATGAGCGGAGGTGATGGCTTCCGATTTGAAGAGAAGGGAACGATGTGATTAGTGCAAAAGGGAATGATGTGATTTGAGGAGAAGGGAACGATGTAAGCAGTGGAGTTTTGGATCTGGAGCCGTCGCCGCCATGGATTGCTCAATTTTGTTTCTGTACAAAATAAAACCTAATACGTAACCTATAAACAATCCACACACCGTTGAAATTGAATGAGGGCATTTTCGGAAAAATAAAAGCTACGATTCAAAAATAGGGATGAGATTTAGATGTTTCAAAAGGGGAGGATGTGAGCCTAATTAACTTTATTTTTAAGGATGTGAGCCTAATTTTCACTTTTGAAATATTAAAATAATAATATTTTGATCGTTTTACGTGTTTTAGAGTCAAAAACTGAACTGTCTCCAAATCAGGCCCAATAAACTGCCTAACAATAGGTTTTAAGGCCTTTTGAACGCAATGGGACTAGTGGCGAAGCCCAATTTTTAAGTTTGTAGCACTTTCACTTAAAACGTCATATTTTTAATTAAACAACGTACAAATTTCAATATACATTTTAATTTACCGGGGCCACATACTGACTTCAAAAATTCCTGAAAAATAAATCTAGCTATGTTTTGATGATACGGTCCTAACAAAACTAATTTCATCGAATTTGGAGACCGTTTGAAAAATGGTCATTTTCTGGTCGATCCAATTTGACTGAAATTGACAAAACACGTTTTAATTTGCCACACTCACATATTAATTTCAAAAATTATGAAAATTTAAACCTAGCAATAAATTGACATTCCGGACCCAACAAAAGTGGTTTCCTCGAAAACGGAGGTCGTTTGTAAAATGGTTATTTTTAAGGGCCATATATTATATTAAAATATATATAAATTCTATAGCAACTTTTTTAAATTTTAAACTGGACATAACTTACAATTGATAAAGTGAAATCTCAGTTTCTCACATTAGTGAGAAAGATATTACTGAACAGATTCAAATATTTCTAGTTTCGTTCAATTCTGATTTATATTGAATTCTGTATATTAAATTGAAATTAGAAATCGAATTTTCAAACTACCGCGCCATTTCAGGCTTGTTTTATAATTAAAATAAATTTATTCGTTTTAAAATAAATTTTATTTAAAATAAATCATTTTAAATATTCAAAATCCATTAAAATTTTAAATTGGTTCCAAAATTCCGAGTTGTTACACATTTGCTAGAGTGTCTCGAACGGAGAGGAGCCATCCCTGACCTCGACTCATGACGGAAATCCAATTTCCAATACGACATTTCGGTTTTAATTGTAGAACTAGTATGGCGACATGATATATGGTACCCATGCCGTCTATGATTGATACATTTATATTTGAAGTTGTTTTCTTCACTTATATTAATAATAAAAGATTAAATTTCGTGCATCAAGCATTACTTGGCTATTATAAGGTAAAACCCTATCCTCCGGCTTGCGTTGTATTGTGTGATGGGACCTGGGTCTTATAATAGCTTCATTGTTCTTTACTTTAGCATTGTGCTGTTTGTTTTATGCACTGGTATTCTTAGGGTTAAACCCGTTCCGTGTTATACGGCGTGGTCCCTTGATTTACCTTATTTTTAAACTAAAGTTTTAAATAACTGTTTTAGTTCTCACACCAATCACATGACTGACCTGGAGTTTATTGTTTTAACCTAAACTCTGGGTGCCCTTATTTTCCACACGGGCAGCTAGTAGTTTTGGTTTTGCAGATTATTTCTTATAGGATCCTGGTTTACATCTGGAACTATACTCGGAAAGCTCTATATCCGTGTATTTCTTTCAGTTGTGTTATGCATTATTTTCCGCTGCGTTGTATATTTAAATCTCTGATATTTATCAAATGTATATTATTTATTCATACTCTGTTATATTCTTGTACTCTGATGTAATTGTTGTAATAAGCAATGAAATGTTCTGTTGTTTGTGTTCTGATTTGTCTTGTTCTCAACTCAATCTGGGCTTTCCTTCACGGGGAAGTTCGGGTGGTTTTAGTTGGTATCAGAGCTTTGGTTTACAGAGCTCGAGAACAAGACACATTATAACCAAATGAAAGAATTCATCAGAGATTGGATTAGTAATATCCAATAAGAATGACTCGTTAGAGATGGGATCAGTAGCATCCTAGAATGAGTCCGAAGAGGGTTATTTTTAAAAATAAAAATAAAAACAAATTTTGTTTTCAAAATTTAAACCTTATTATACGTATTTGAGTATTTTATTTTATATTGAATTTGGACAATCGAGTATATAAAGATTTTGAATATACGCGTAATTAACGGATATTCGAAGTTTTAATATACTGGATAGATATAGAATCACACTCTAGTCTCCCGGGGATAATCCTGGTGATGTCCGGACATCATCAGTATTTATGTTCGAGTTTCGAAAGTGGGATATCTATATATTTCCAATTGACTGGTGTGAGAACCAAAATATAGTTAGAATATATTGTTGTGACTTGGCATCAAAAATATGATTTTTGACTATGTATTAAAGTTATGTGTTTGAAAAGCAAATCAATTAACTGATTGCTGATTGTGTTGGATGATTATTGATTTGATAAATTAAAAGTTTGAACAGTAAAGCCAAGTAAAATTTAATGGTTGAATTAAATTTAATATTGATTGGATTCATTTATATATATAGTTAGATGTGTGTATATGTTTATTAAACAGGTTAAGGATTTGCTGCTGAGTAAAGAATTAAATTTGCGTGCCCGACAAATAGGTAAACCTTAATGAGTTGGCTGCGCAATTTTATTATATATATAACTCCTGTGAGTGCCATTAGATGCGTTGTGATGGTTGTTCTGTGTGAGATTGTAAACCACGCCATAGGATAGCAACAAATAAATTATGACCTACACGTCATAACATACTACTGAAGATGGCATACTACATGAAGACAGCATATCATATCATATTCCATATAAGCAATTGGCGCTTATATGACGAGGTTTGGTTTACCATACAAGCAAGATGCTTGTATGGCGATGACTGATTTTTAGGTTGAACTGAAGACTGAACATTGATGACCTACATATCATATTCCATATGAGCATTTGGTGCTTATATGACGAGGTTTTGATTTCCATACAAGCGAGATGCTTGTATGGCGAGGACTGCACAACAGATTGAGCCAAGGACTAATATGGACTAAATAAAATATAACGGTAAATTGCCAGATTAAATAAAAACCCCACACTGGTCTAGGGTTGACAATAATCACGTCTCTCTAGTTATTAAGGCACAAAAACTATTTATAGGGAGACGAGAATTTATTCTCTGGAGTTATGATCTATACACACTCCCCTGTGGACACAAGAATATATCACTATAAATATGTGTATGCTTTTTAGGATTTATTGGTTGCCTAATACGGCCCAATAAATTTCCAAACTACTCCCCGTACAAAGGAGGTTATGGCGAATTTTTTCAAAAATTTTGTGTGTTAGCCAAATTTTTGAAGAATTGAAAAATTCTTAGAAACTGAAAAGTTGAAGAATGGAAGCCAGAATGAAAGTTGAGTTGATTAGTTAAACAACTTTCAGCTCCGTTCCTTTTCGAGGACGAAAAGATTTAAAGTGGGGGAAATTGTAACAACCCAGAAAATCAGAACCAATTTAAACAATTTTTTTAGCGATTTTAATGGATTTTGAATATTTAAAATGAATTATTTTAAATAATAATGACTGAAAATTTATTCTCGACGAAGTTAGAACGTATAAGTTTATTTTAAATATAAAACGAGCCTGAAATGGCGCAGTAGTTTGAAAATTCGATTTTTAATTTCAATTGAATATACAGAATTCAATATAAGTCAGAATTGGACGAAATAAGAAATATTTGAATCCGATTAACTACATCTTTCAAACAAATGTGAAAAATCCAGATTTCATAATATAAATAAAAAGTTATGTCCAGATTAAAATTTAAAACAGTCGCTATGGAATTTATATATATTATATATATTTATAATATATATAAAGCCCTTAAAAATAGCCATTTTGCAAACAACCTCCGTTTGCAACGAAACCACTTTTGTTGGATCCGGATGTCAAATTATTGCTAGATTCTAATTATCATAATTTTTGGAATCAATATGTGAGCGTGGCGCATTTAAATGCGCTTGGCACTTTGTGTTTGAATTTAATCAACTGGAAAATGGCCATTTTTCAAACGGTCTTCAAATTCGACGAAATTAGTTTTGTTAGGACCATATCGTCCAAACATAGCCAGATTTATTTTTCTGGAATTTTTGGAGTCAGTATGTGGCCCGGCAAATTAAATGTACGTTAAAATCTAAAATTGAATGTTTTATATTTTAATTTGAAGAATAACTGACTGAAACAGTCGAATGGGCATACGAAACATATCCCATTGTATTCGGAATGGGGGTAATTAGCTAGGAGCGACAGTCGTTGGGTTTAAATTGGAATTCGGACGAAAATAAACAAATTAGAGAATTAAAATAATAAATATATATATTATTAAAACCTTCACCCCTCTTTTATCTCTCTCCCCCCTCACCCGTCAGTTTTTAAAATCAAATAAAATAAAAAAAACCAAAGCAACGAACGAAACCCGACTTC
This sequence comes from Allium sativum, assembly GCA_030737875.1. Classification (NCBI taxonomy): domain Eukaryota; kingdom Viridiplantae; phylum Streptophyta; class Magnoliopsida; order Asparagales; family Amaryllidaceae; genus Allium; species Allium sativum. The sequence goes on along the minus strand of CM060927.1, from coordinate 73,008,999 downwards.
GCTCCAGCCCCCCTCCTTTCGTCATCATCGCCACTGCCCACTTTGGCCTCCACCACGATGACCGAACCCCCCTCCTTCTCCTGCTCTTCAATCCACACCCCATCGAACAACCCCCAATTCGATCGAACGCCGCCGCCAGTGCCCACAACCTCACCGCCTCCACCTGTCGCGAGCGCCCCAACGCCACCAGAGGCCACCGACCTCCCTGAGCCTCCATCGACAGTGAGCATCTTTATTTTTATATATTTTTTATGTATTAAGGCATTATTTGTAAATTCGAATTTTTATAAAGTAAAAGATTAGATTTTTAAAACTAAAAGATTAGATTTTTAAAACTGAAAAGATTAGATTTTTAAAAATAAAAGATTAGATTTATAAACTAAAAAGATAGGATTTTTAATCGTATAAAAATATGATTTTTATCATGTAGAAAGGATTATAAAAAAATGTGATTTTTATTTATGTGAATATCATATAAAAATGTGATTTTATGTGAACGATAATAATATAAAAATATGATTTTTATATATGAAGTAGCGAAGTAAAAATACGATTTTTATTATATGATTAGCAAAATGAAAATACGATCTTTACATGAATAGCATAGCAATAAAAATACGATTTTTATGATATAAATAACATTATAAAGACATGATTTTTATCGTATGAACGGATTCAAAAAGAAGTGATTTTTATATGAACGGTATTAACATAAAGATGTGATTTTTACTATGTATGTAGTGTCATAAAGATTGGATTTTTATTTTGTATGTAGCGTCATAAAAATACAATTTTTATGTATATGGTTTCAAAATAAAAATGCGATTTTTAAATATATGGAGCATTATTAAAAATGTGATTATTAATATAAATCGCGTGAAACAGATCTCATTAGAAACACGGTAAATGACACAACGCGTTGTAATGAATCCAAACCGTTCAGAAATAAAGAATGGAGGAGTGGATCCCTAAGGTGAGAACTTCTCACTTTAATTTTATTTTCTAGTTAAAATACATACTAGGATGCAGACGGTGCTTAGTAGCACCCGACACCCATCGTCCACAAACCATGGAAGACTTGTTTGATTGTTTGGTTTGGTTGATTTATTGTGGTTGATTGGATTATTTGTTTGAATTTGGTTGTTTGGGTGAAATGAATTGATTAGAATTGGTATGTACATGGCGCGAGCCATTAGTAGGCGAGGGATAAGGCTAGACCTTATTCCGGTTCTAGTATCGCGTCGTTGTGCTGCGGAAATTTTCTAAAAATATTAGAATAACAAAAATATCATTTTTATTGTATAAATGAACTGTATAAATATTCATGTGTTGGAATAAATATTTTATCGCTAAAAATATAATTTCTAATGTGTATATGAATAAAATAAATATTCATTTACAAATCGGACGATTTGTTTATGTACACCCATTTATTTGATATTGATTGGGACGATATATTTTACACATCGACCAACTGTACAAATAAAATCTATGTTTGATGACTGAAACCCCACACGGGTATTGGGATGATATTTGACGTACACTAATCCCAATTGTTTAGTTGTACGTCGATCGATTGGTTGACAGTCTGTTGTAAGCGTTAATTATTTATACTTAATGCTTATGCAGTTGTGTAGTGCACTTTGGATGATGGCTAATTGTTTATCATTGTAGTTGTATACATGTGTTGTATGGAATCCATATAAATAATATTATATGATATTTGATTGGGTCTCATTCCAATTTGGAAAATAAAGGAGATTTTAAAATAACAAATATTTTAAAATAACGAATATTTCAAAACAATATTCAGTAAAGAATTAAAATCAGATTTTGATGTCCGATTTTGGATGGACACGAAATATTGAAAAATATGAAGCCGTGTGGATTAGATATGCGCCATTTTGATGCGAACGATATTTATATCGATTTTATTCATTTTTATAATGAATATCGAAAAGGAAGTGATTTCAAAATCTAATGTTTTGAAAATATTATCATTTATATATTAATGATATGGAATATTCAATTTTGATCTAAAATTGAATGTGAAGTTGAAATCGTTTTTAAAACGAATTTAAAACGATTTATAAAATACATTTTAAATGGAAATCGACGAAATATATAATATATATTATATATGTTAAATGGCCTGAATAGAACGCGCCGCGGCCGTTCGCGAATTTCGACCATTGACTTCGAATGGACGTTACAGGAGATCCGACCGTCGGATTCTCCTAAAATCGGAACCGTTGGGTTCGTACCGAAAAGAGCTTTCCAACAAATATGAGAAATTTGAAATCTAACAGTTGGATTTGGAATTAGGTCCAAATCAACGTTGGAAAAGGTCGCTGTAAGTGCAGTTCGATGGCCGTTTATGGAAATCGACTGTACGGGCCTTGATAAAATTATTAAAAATATTAATAATTTGTGTAAAATCATAATAAATGATTTGAAAAGAATTTGGATGAAAAATTCGACGTTTGCGAAGATAAAAATATATTTTTATCAAAATGGACTAGTTATCAACTAGATTTGAAATCCAATAATTTTTAAATAAAATAAACTGGATTTGAGAATGGGTTTTGATATAACCAAAATTTCCAATATATGATTTGGAATGGATTTGAATGGAAATCATCTTCGGAATATTTCGATATTGGATTTCGTGATTATACGGATATTGTTATGGAAATTTGGAAGATATATTTTATATCGTTATTTCCAATACGATATTTGTGGATTTCAGATTTTGATATTGAATATAAGTCGATATATTTTCTATTCAGAGCCTTGTATTTAATATCAAATGGGATTTTGGGTTTGTTGTGAATGGTATCTTTAAAAATCCTGTTCTTAAACCCAATGGAGTTAAGAAAATTAGAAACTAATGGTTTCTTGGGTATTGATCTGATGTTGGTTTCGGCATTCGGGATTAATACTTGGGGAATTGTTCTCTTACTAATTTACGGTTAGAGGCTAATGGAATGGGGTCTTCAGTAACACTGTTCTTAAACCCCGTGTGAAAAGAATAAATATTTTATTTAAGATTATTAGGATTTCCATTTATATTTAGTAATTGGAATAAAATGGAATGTGAATTGGGTTTTAACTGGAGATTAGCTAAGTTGAATGGTTTCCTAGGTGTTGATCTGATGTTGGTTTCGGCCTTCAGGATTAATACTTAGGGAATTGTTCTCTTACTAATTTACGGTTAGAGACTGATGGAATGTGATTTAGAATATATAAATCTTTAATTAAGATTTAATGGAAATTTTCCAAAGTAAAGTTTTCCAATTTAATATATTGGAATTGAATGGAATTCGATTTGGTAATAATCGAAGTGAGTTTCAGCGGAGGAAGACTATTAATATATATGGAATTTAAAAGGATTTGTCGTTATTCCATTTATATTATTAGCCGGATACGGAAATTGATATCGATTATATATATTGATCTGATTTCCGTGAAGATTCCATGGTTAATGGAATGTGATTTTGGGTTTATCGTGAACTGTGTTTTAAATAACATTAGTTCTTTAACCCAGTTAAAATCAGGATTACGTGTCTAACATTGTAATTCGAACTGTATTGTTGATCTCTGCTAAATATATACCTATTTGGTGGCGGAGAATTTATTCTCTTGCTTAACACCCTTCTCCGAGACGTATGAGCTTAGAGGTTATATATCAGCAGAAATCAGTGGTACGGTGTAGATTATCAATGTGGCATGTTTGGGTTTCCCAAAGTTAAATAATCATTAATATTGATTTTTTGGAAGATTAAAACTAGGTGGAGTTTTAATGAATCTTTAATTAGATTGTAAAGAGAATGTGATAATCTAAATAATCAAATTTGGGATATGATCGAGAATGGAGTATCACCAGTTCTGCTCCAAGCGATACTAAAATCTTTAATTAGATTTGAACGTGAAATGGTAATTAATATTTTACGATACGTGAAATGGTAATTAATATTTACCAATAACACCGTGGTGTTAAATATGAAGTATTACCAGTTTTGCTCCATGGGATGAATAGGTTGGGATTGGGAAATAAAACAAATGATTACTTCAGTAAGGTGTGCTAATCCCGACTAATTTGGAAAACCTTAATATGGTTTGATATCCAAAGGAAGATTAAAGAATAAATTTAAAAGAATTTATCTTTGATAAAATTAATGGAACCTATCCCTAAAGGTGTGAATATTCAAATAAAGGAATATTCCTGATTGGAGTGAGGCGTATGTTATGTTTGTATAACACTTGTTTATTATATACGCGGGTTATTCGGAAAGGCCGGGTTTATACCCATTCTGAATAACTGATTCGACGATAAGTCGACGATGAAGACTGTGGTTGAAGACCGGAGGACTTCACATCGTTTGGATGATTACTGATGTCTTGATTGGGCTGTACACCCAAGACAAGGTAATAAGTGGTGATTGTCCAGACGTACTTGGAGATCGACCGGATATGCGAGGACCCCTCTCCTGTATTGGACATATGGGACGAGGAATAAGGTGCCTCTGGTTTCGTTCAGACCCATAACGAACTTGTAAATGGATTATGTTTTTTTGAAACCAAAAATGTGTGATCCTCTGAAAAGAAGAGAGCACACATATATATAGAATAAACGAAGATACAGAGTCCGGCAATAGAACATATGAATACAAGATAATACCCAACTCGACTCTATGTATGTGGAGGATAGTAGATAGATGAGCTCCGGATAAACCACCGCCCATCTACTCCAATATCGAATTCCGGCAAAGCCACCACCCGATATTGGAGTATATCTACTCCACTACAGTAAGCCAAACACTCTGAGTAAAAAACAAACAATAATGAACATCAGCACAAACTCTCTCACAATATACCCATAAGACTATAAATGGAATGTAAAACTTCAATCCAAACATCGCTCTTCTAAGTTCCACAGAACTATCCGCACCGCACTTACACTTAATCAACAACCTAAAACTACAAAAAACTCAACAAACTATTAGTAATTTTACCCACATATATGTATGGAAGAAGACGAGTACAAATATATATATATATATATATGTATATAATGTATGAACACATGTATATATATATATATATTCTTACATAGTAACCTACCATATATATATGTGTAGAATAAAAATATAAACGAAATTAATGAAAGAATTAACAATCAATACGATACCTATAACGAAAAAAACTGCTGATCCTAATAAACAGAGACAAATTAAATCTAACCTTAGTTAAAAAACTCTCAAAACCCCATTTCCCGTAGCACTTGTAATGTGAGTTAGACATCCATTCCAAACAAAAATACACTATTTTAACATTAAATTATCCATATAAACATTATTAGAATGAAAAAATCTCTGATTTCTCTCATACCAAATAAACCAACTAATGATATTGACTAAAGAATCTAAAATGTATCTTTTACTACCATTATAGACAAATCTATAAGAGTCCCAATATTCAACACAACTATTAAAATAATTGGGCCAATCAAATACAAATATCCTTAAAACCATATTAAATATAAAATTTGTGATATTGCATGAAAAAAATAAATGAACAACATCTTCATATGCAAGATTACAAAAACAACATTTAACATCAAAATTTATATTCTTCTTTTTTAGAAGCTCAACCGTATTAAGTTTCTTATGATTGATTAACCACATAATAAATTTAGTTTTAGGAGGAGAATTAGATTTCCAAATATACTTAAAAGGCCGAAATGAGATTCCTGAAAAATTAATAAAATTATACATAGAATAAACCGAATAGACTTGACTCTTATCCAATCCCCAACTAATAAAATCCCTATGCTCATCAATGTGATATAATGACAACTTAGTATATAATAAAGCTAATTGTCTTAACATATTCCCTTCTAAGATATGATCAAATGAAAACTGCCATGGGGGATCTAATTCTCTTCTGTAGACATCTTTAATCAATGCATTTTTAAAACTACAGTTATTAAAAAGTTCCCTAAATTCGATTTTAAGTGGTAGACGAGAAATCCATCTATCATGCCAAAAGTAAGTCGAATCACCCGAATGAACAATAACCTTAAGACCTAAATTAAAAAAATCAAAACACTTTAATACTGATTTCCAAAAGTAAGATAATCTATTATACCAACTAACCCTAGAGCCCACAAGAAATTCTCCTTCAGAATAGTAATATTTAGAAATGATATCCTTCCAAGTAGTCCTCACTATAGGATTCCTAAATTTCCACAACCATTTGGCTAGTAGGGAAGAGTTAAAATTACCTAGATTAATGATCCCCAATCCCTCATCTAACTTAGGCTTACAACACATCTCCCAATTTACTAAACATTTGAAACCCCTACAAATAGAATCACTACCCCCATTCCATAGGTAATTACGTCTTATTCTATCTATTTTTTCAATAACCCATTGAGGAAATCTATGTATAGACATCCAATAAGCGGGTATAGCAGATAATACCGAATTAACCAATACTAATCTACCTGCTCTAGACAAAAATCTATTGTTCCAATTATTTAGTCTACTATTAATCTTATCAATTATGACTAACCAATCCTCCTTCTTTAGTTTCGAAGGCCTAATCCTAAAACCCAAATAGTCAAGAGGAAATTTCATTATAGAGCAGTTTAAAGTGCTAGCAACCATAGCCTCAACATTACCAAAGTCATTAATGACCATAACTGAACTCTTGTCAAAATTAATCTTAAGACCTGATAACATCTCGAAAAGAATAAACTTGAGGGCAATAATGTGCTTAGGTAGGTGGGAAGAAAATAACAAAGTATCATCCGCAAATTGAAGTAAAGATAACTCATTGTTAAATTCCTCATTACCTACTTTGCCCAGTATCCCTAATCTCCCTGCTTTTTTAATAATTTTAGAAAAAACATCTACTGCTAAATTAAATAAAAGAGGTGATAAAGGATCTCCCTGCCTAAGACCCCTCTTAGATTGGATCTTCTTTCCCGCAACCCCATTAACAATAATATTAGAACTACCAGACTTTAGTAAAAGCATTATCCAATTAATCCATTTAACACTAAAACCTCTAGCAAAACACACTTCACATATAAAATCCCAGTCAATGGAATCGAAAGCCTTTTCGAAATCTAATTTTAAAATGGCACAAGAAAAATTATTTTTAACGCATACATTAATATACTCTTGCACAACTGCCACTCCATCCACTATTTGTCTACCTTTAATAAAAGCAGTTTGCGAGTGATCTATAAGATCATTCATCTTACCGCTAAGCCTATTCGCTAAAACTTTTGAAATTATCTTAACAGAGATGTTTATCAAAGAAATAGGTCTAAAATCCTTTAAAAGTTTAGCATCTTCTCTCTTCTTAATAAGGATAACATTAGCAAAATTAAAATTACCTAAACACAAATTACTGCTATAAAAATCGTTAAATAATGTAATAAAATCAGATTTTAATACCTCCCAAAACTATTTGTAAAATAACACAGAAAAACCATCGGGTCCTGGAGCTTTGTCACTAGGCATATCACAAATAGCCTTCCAAATCTCCTGTTCAGAAAAAGATTTATCTAAATCTAATAACTCTCCCTTGTCATCATTAGGGTAAATGCCCTTCCAATTAACATTAATTCTTCTCTTGATCCTAGTCCCAAAAATTTGTTTGTAATAATTGGTGAAAGCCACATTTAAATCACGTTGAGCTGTCATTTCCTCATTATTTAATAAAATAGAATGAATTAAATTGTCACGCCTCCTCTTATTAGCCATACTATGAAAAAATTTCGTGTTATTATCCCCTTCCTTAATCCATTGAACACGTGATATTGCTTCCACATTATTTCTTCTTTTTTTAAAATCAAATTGAACTCACTTCTGAGATTACAAAGCCTACCGCTCTCACTTAGATTAAGCGACCTAGATTCACTAAGCTTATCTAAGTCTAACATCTCACATAAAATTTTATCTTTCTTAATTCTGACATTACCGAAAACATATTTATTCCATCTCTTAAGAAAAAAAATCTTAATTTACCCAGTTTTGATACAAAAATCTTAGCCGAATTGCCAGCGTACAATATATTCAAATATGATAACGAATTCCACTTAGCAGTGACAAGTTTAATAAAACTGATGTCTAGTAGCCACATCTTCTCAAATTTAAAATTGTTACAAACTAACATATTCGAATCACATGACAGGATTAAAGGACAATGGTCCGAATATAGAAATGGTAACCCTTTTACTTTACAAATTGGAAATTTTTCATCAACCTCCGTACTTATAAAAAACCTATCTAATAAAGCACAAGTCGGTCTACTACTAATGTTAGCCCTAGACCAAGTAAAAGATCTATTGCTAAGCGGAATTTCAATCAAATTATTAACAAGAATAAAATCGTTGAATTCTTCCATGTCCGAGAAATCTCCTTCACGAGGAGATCTCTCTCCTAAATACCTAGTAACATTAAAATCCCCCCCTACAATCCAGAGATTTAGGGCAAATTCCCTAAAATCTGAACATTCCTCCTATAAACGTCTCCTCTCAATCTTAGTGTGAGGGCCATATACATTCGTAATGCCTAATAAAGAATTATCACTAAGTGAAATTAATATGATGTGTAGAGAATGTGACTTAGGAAATTCCTGTATTAGTTTATATTGGTTATCTTTCCAACCAATCATAAGCCCTCCTGCACTGCCAATTGACGGCAAACATGCCCAACTACGAAAATGGGATCCACCTAATCTATCGTAAAAAATAGTGTCAGTACTCTCAATTTTTGTCTCTTGAAGCAAAGCAATGTCAATATGATAGTCTATAAAGAAATTCCTAACCTTTGCACATTTTCTAGGTTCATTTAAACCTCTAATATTCCAACTAACTATCCTCATCTATTCAAAGAATAGACTCTCTCTAATTCCTTACTCCTAATGAAGTCAACATCTAACTCAATATCAAAAAAAATAAATGACGTATCATTGGCAAGCTGAATCAGCTGACCAGTCGAAAGACTACTCAAAGCATAAGGAGAATAGCTACTACCATAAACTGGAGACGTACCTGAGCCCCGATCCGAAATACTATTACTAGCATTCGGATACAGAGACCTACCTCGAAGAGGAGAGGAACTAGATCTAATCCTAGCACTACGACGGATCAAACCAGTACTGGGTATCACTCTTCTACGTCTTCCCCTCCTAGATGAGGAAGTGGATACATCACTACTCAGAGAATGCTCACTGCTGGGTTCAACTAATCTATCACTGACTGAAAAGCTCAACCGGGTTCTGCAAACCCTGTAGATCGAGGCATAACATGCACAAAAGCAAATACATCATATTCCGGCCTCAGAAACAAAGTACGAAGACCCATTCCCAACTCATTCAAGAGCACTACATCATAGACACTGAATCTCAAATACCAGCGGTCATCCATCGCCCATGATCTATCCATCGCCCATGATCTGTCCAAGTCCCCATCAACGATCATATTACTACTGACAATATCCTTAGTTTCTCCCATGCTAACCAAATGATCATGTTTTGATCCCCTGAAAAACAACCGCAAAGCATTACTACATGAGGACTGGATGACCTCCCTCTTTACTTCATTACTAACCGAGCCAGCATATGAAGAAATCAACTCATCCACCTTCCCACCGAATTGATCCAATAGGTTAGCACCCTTATTAACTTTTTCAGTAGCAAATCTCCCAATTTTAATCCTCCCTACTTTGAATCCTTTCTTTTTTGGAACTGAGAGCAGTTGGGCTATTTCCGAAGTCTTCATCCCATTTATACCAAAGCCTGTTAAAATATCTTCAATAGCAGAGGACCTATGAGACTCATTAACGTCCTCAACCCTTCCATATTTAAGCCTACCGACTGTAAAATCTTTCCTTAACAATGAGCTTTGCTTCGACCCCTCAACAAAGTTAATGTCACCTTTCACATTCATCTGCGAATCCAAACTAACAACATCATCACTCAACAAATTGAAACTATTTGATAAGGCCACATCATCAGCCACCTTCCAGACAGACCCTTCCACTTCGTCAGAAACACTTTCATGCTCAACCACCGTGTCGTCTTCAAACACATAACCATCCATGTCTATGTCATCCACACCTGTCATCACCGCTCTGAAACTCTCATTCGGGACTTGCTTACTACCATTACAGTCATCGTTAAACCCAATATCAACACAACTACCCATGCATGTCATCACATACGGATCCAAAATCATAGGATCACTCCATGAAGACCAATGTAGTTCAGTACCATCCAACATCTCGTCTTCTAACAGCAATCTACCAGCATTTATCAAAGTAGAAGAAGAATCCAAGTTTACCCATGTCGAAGACTTTTTTGCCATCCCATCATTAAATAGTAAGAAACCTTCTATCTGATACTGGGGATCTCCTTGTGTTCGCAATTGATTGCAGTATTCAGAGCATCGAAATGTTTAAGAATTTTGTCCAACAACCATAATGCTATTTTTTTGTTTCTGACATCCGAAACAGTATATAATCTTCTCAGTTTAACAAAATTCAACCTGAATGAGAATGCATGATCTTTTCTTGTCAATGGACTAGGTAAAGGTGGATATACATTTATAATTTCAGCCCTCTTACTCCATAGAATCCCATCTACCAAACCTTCTAAATTCCATCCCAACAACAATAGTAAATACGCCCCATCATTCACATTAGCAGGAAAATCTATGGTAAAACGATCAATAAACATAATCAGTTTTCGACAAATCATCAAACAGTTGAAGTGCATCAGTTCTAAAGCAGATTTTCCTGTATACCTTTCTGGACAATTGTTTTTACGATGCCCCACTTTTCCACAATAAAAACACCTCAAACCATTTCGACATTCCATTGCTATGTGCTTGGCATCACCACAACGAAAACAGTATCTAACCTGCTCATTTTTCCTATAGCGGGTGTTTATGGATATCGTCGGGTTCCATATAGGCCTACTAATGGGTTGTTTTACCACATCCGCAAAAGAACAGTTTAGACCTCTCTGATTTGAATGATTATCAATGTTAGATGAGTAATAATGAGAGATCCCACACTGTTTGAAAGTCAAATTTAGCCTACCCACCTTCAAGTTAGTCCTTTTTCTAATCAAGTCCGGGGCAGAATTTTTGCAAATACCTGAAATGCCATGCATAATACTCCTTGATTTACCTCCAAAATCAATACATCCCCTGATTCAAGAATAATCTTCCTGTCCAAATTACTTTCACCTCTATAAACAAACTCAGCCGCATCCCCTATTGAAAATGAGACAACAGGAAGTCCAAGCTGAATACTTTCAAAGTCTTCATCCTTGTCCTGATGCATCCCCAATTTCCCATCAAATTTATAATAGTTAACAATACAAACATCAGGAAGCATCCATGGAATATCGTCTGCTCTACCACCCTTGATAACTAATTCATTGTGCGCAAATACCATGGAATCGCTCACCAATCTTTTGAATTCGATTGGAATTTCAGGAGGTATAAAACCATCGAATTTCCTTCTATCTTCATATGCCTTAGTTTGTGGATTCCAGTGTTTCCCTAAACACATCATATACAAATTAAGCATCGCCCCATTCTCATAAGTTGGCCTGAAGAAACCACCATTACCAATTCCCAAATCTTTGCATTTGTTAACAATTTGTACCTGATCATTGAGACTCAAAAAATTCTTTATTAAAATCAGACCAGTACCCAGAATTTGTGCATCTTTAATCTGTGCCTGTTTTTGCCAAGAAAGACCTCCTTTTGAAAAAGCCGAACAGTTACCAAATCGATGACCCAACAAGCCACAATTAAAACATCTGGTTTGTTGTCTACAATCTCTCGCAAGGTGACCGTCGTTACCACATCTAAAACAACCCCCATGCCGGTACAGAGAAACTGTTGTAGTCAAGACAGGAGCGAAGTTGTTCTCCTTAACATACAAATTAGATTTATCTAAATGAGAATGAGTAAACAATGAATTAAACCGAGAATTATTTGCCGAGAAAGAAGAAGAGTAGAAAGATTCGGTCGCCATTTTTTTTATTGTAGTGACTTGGAAGTTGGGTTTTGAGACAATGGTTGTAATGTTTTGACTAAACCACGCTGCTTATGAAATAATTCCAGTTTTTCCCACTGTTTGTATGTCTGTCTTGTAAATTATCTGTATCTTTGACCTATAATGCTTCACCGAAGTTAATGCATTCCCTTGTGAGTGACCTTAACGGAGGTGGGGTGTTTCACCATGCGATTGATATCCATCAATATATAACCTCTAAGCTCGTACGTCTTAGAGAAGGGCGTTAAGCAAAAGAATAAATTCTCCGCCGCCAAACAGATATATATTTAATAGAAATCAATCACACAGAATAAAAACCAATGTCAGAACTTGTAAATGGATAATGTGTCTAACATTGGTTTTTATTCTGTGTGATTGATTTCTATTAAATATATATCTGTTTGGCGGCGGAGAATTTATTCTTTTGCTTAACGCCCTTCTCTAAGACGTACGAGCTTAGAGGTTATATATTGATGGATATCAATCACATGGTGAAACACCCCACCTCCGTTAAGGTCACTCACAAGGGAATGCATTAACTTCGGTGAAGCATTATAGGTCAAAGATACAGATAATTTACAAGACAGACATACAAACAGTGGGAAAAACTGGAATTATTTCATAAGCAGCGTGGTTTAGTCAAAACATTACAACCATTGTCTCAAAACCCAACTTCCAAGTCACTACAATAAAAACTCTGTCTTGATTAAAAACTCCAAATACATAAAGAAGCATAAAACAGTAGTAAGCGGCATAAATTTCAATAAAAGTGTAACCACAGCCATAGCCCAAGAAAAGAGAATCCAAGCAATACATCTACTCTCTTCAAACTGGAAAAGGTCTGAACTAAGCTGAAGTATTCCCTCCCTGCGGACCTGGGGGGGCGCAGAAGAAAAGAAGATGATAGAAAACGGGTCAGACATAAGCCTGGTAAGCCCAGTGATTTTCAGCATGCAAACAAGAAAAAGGATCATGACATGAATAAACTGAATATAAGACAATACCATAGTAACAAGATAACATAAGACAAGGTAAGGCAAGATAAACTGAATATGTTATCGCACTCATTTCTATTTCTCTGCACCTACTAATAATTGTTTCAACTAGCCTCATGTGTTCATAATAAAATGATCCCTTTATCGATCGGCTTCTACTCGCATGTATTTATTACTTGTGTCATTCGGCCCCGCTTGTTTGTAGATACCTGTGTTGGTCCCACCATGGGGTGTATCAATCCCTATGATGGCAACCCGGCACAATTCAAGATGCATAGTGTATAACTACTGATGCCCAGTGCCTGATTTTTCCACTCCGGAGTACGTGCACGTTCGTACTCCGTCGAAACCTACACTGACACACCACATGCCGCTATTTTGACCGCTTATAATCAGACCAGTAATCGTGCCCCACTCTGCCTAGTTCAGGGTACCATGATACATCTATGTGGGTTACTGCTGAAATGGGTCCCCGTTACTAGGGTTTCCTAATCAACATGTTATAACGGTTAAGTGTTCTCAATTTAACCTAACCCCACACATTTGTTTAATTAACATGTTGTATTGGTTAAGTGTCGCCTATTCATATGTTACTTAACCTTACCATTCTTAGCATGTCTGTTCATTAGCATTAATTCACTCATTAATGCACCAACCTCTCACATTAGAACTGTTGTTTGCGGTTGCTGGATGTGTCGGGCGGCTCCGGGCGGACTTCTACCGCAAACTCATTCTAACCTCGGGTTTTTGGGCTTAATGCGCTAACCTCTCACACTAGATCTGTTGTTGCGGTCGCTGGATGTGTCGGGCGGTTCCGGGCAGCCTTACACCGCAACTCAATCTAACCTCGGGTTAGGCATGTTCATCTTTTAGACAATTTACATATTTACCATACATGTCTAAGTCTAGATTTTTGTATGCCAATTATCCAATTATGTCTCATTTACTTGTTATGTCCAAAATTACTCCAATAAGTTATACCCAGTTCCCCGTGTTACAATCGTATGTACAACAAGATTCAAACTAGGTTTCCAATTGAACCTAGTATTCATAAAATAAAACAAAAAGGGGAATAGAGAAGAAACGCAAGAATTGACAAAAAAGAATAACCATGTAAAGGTGTACCAAACACAAGAATCATGGCCAATAGATTTGTTGTACCTTAACAATAAACATGAGCAAACTGAGCAAGTTACATCGTAGGTACAATGATTCGATAGAACTGAACATAAAAGAATCACCAATTTGATGTACAACAAGATAGATTCAATTATATCACTAGTAACAGTCTCACAGGCATAGGTAATCTCAGATTTGACAAAAGAATAGGAATGAATCAGAATTGGTTATCATTTCAATTAGGCATAGTTCTAGATTCGATTCATTACAGTCATTATTCCTATTATGTGTTCAAATTTGAATAATAACTGAACTTATAGCGATAGGATTAGAAAAAGAGAATTATTTGATGTTGTAGCGATTCTAATCTCTCTTTGTTGATTGAAGTGGAAAACATTTACTTTAATTTGAAGCTCTCCAATTTGATTTCTAGTTTGGAGAAGAAGGAGGAGGTTGGGCTAGCTTAGAGATGGACAATATGGTGGCATCATAGAATAGGGTTATGAGGTTAGGGTTAAGTTTAGATATGTATTTATAGACGTGTAGGATTAATTAGAGCCTTTAGATCAACATAGGATCCATCCAAACCATCTAGTCCAAGAAAATGTGTCATCAGGCCAATTAGAGAACGCTATGTATGCCCTAAAACACAAGAATTCATCACAGGCCATTTTGGACCGATGGGACCGACTCCAAACACCTTGAGTCGACCTCGGGTCGACCCAAAAAATAGGTCGGTTCGGCGTTTTGCCTTCCCGCTTCCGTTGTTTTGAATTTTTTTCTTGAATTTTTAGGTTGATTTTATTTTATTAATTTATATATATACATGCATTTCCCTTATATGTATACAAATTTCCAAGGTCCATAACTTTCTCATACATTATCCATTTAACGCAAACTTTAGGTCCATCTTGACCCGAATTTTGAGACGAACAAAATGGTATAGTCTGTTTTACTTAATTCTTCTTCTAAAAATTAAGTATTCTTCATTTTCCAAATTTAATATTCATAGAAAATACGGGGTGTTACACATGGCATGAATTGCCTATGTGGCATGCTGAGTTGCATGAATCAAGTCTTCTGTTGAAAAGCAAAGTCTTGTGGTTGATGATCAAAGCACAGCCTTAAATGGCATAGCTTTGTGTATAGTGTTAATTCGCGAGCCTCACACCTCGGTATGAGTCAAAAACGGGATCGTGACTGCAGGGAGTGCACGACGGTTCTTTCTAGCTATGGGTGGTGTCAGCGTTTATGAGCCCTGACATTTATATATTTTTACCTATGTGGTTGTTGGTTTGCGAGGCGCCTCGGATATATCGGTTACTACTGAGCCGATGGATATGTCCGATAGGACCGGGAAACGTGTATTCAGGAATACTAATCCACAAAAGTATGTGTGGACCGACCCTGAAGATCCAAGGATTGCCCTGCGGTGCGTAATCCTGAGGCAGTTGCCGGAGTGTCTAGAACGGAGAGGAGCCATCCCTGGCCTCGACTCATGACGGAAATCCAATTTCCAATATGACATTTCAGTTTTAATTGAAGAACTAGTATGTGACATGATATATGGTACCCATGCCGTCTATGATTGATACATTTATATTTGAAGTTGGTTTCTTTACTTATAGTAATAATAAAAGATTAAATTTCGCGTATCAAGCATTACTTGGCTATTATAAGGTAAAACCCTATCCTCTGGCTTGCGTTGCATTGTGTGATGGGACATGGGTCTTATAATAGCTTCATTGTTCTTTACTTTAGCATTGCGCTGTTTGTTTTATGCACTGGTATTCTTGGGGTTAAACCCGTTCCGTGTTATACGGCATGGTCCCTTGATTTACCTTATTTTTAAACTAAAGTTTTAAATAACTGTTTTAGTTCTCACACCAGTCACATGACTGACCTGGAGTTTATTGTTTTAACCTAAACTCTGGGTGCCCTTATTTTCCACACGGGCAGCTAGTAGTTTTGGTTTTGCACATTATTTCTTACAGGATCCTGGTTTACAGCTGGAACTATACTCGGAAAGCTCTGTATCCGTGTATTTCTTTCAGTTGTGTTTTATATTATTTTCCGCTGCGTTGTATATTTAAATCTCTGATAATTATCAAATGTATATTATTTATTCATACTTTGTTATATTCTTGTACTCTGATGTAATTGTTGTAATAAGCAATGAAATGTTCTGTTGTTTACGTTCTGATTTGTCTTGTTCTCAACTCAATCCGGGCTTTCCTTCACAGGGAAGTTCGGGTCGTTTTACAAACCACTATAAAATTGTTATGTTCTTATTTTTCCGCATGCTATGCTACTTTTCAGTATATTTTTGTGTGTATTTTGCTATACGGTTGGATCATCAGAATATTCTTGCTCTAGCCGTTAGGTTCTTAGCAACCTGATGCTTTCTCCACGGTCCATTTCCATGGGCCTATCTCCGGTGTTGACGAATAATATCGTTAACATATGTTGTTATGCAATCGTGTGATGTTTATGTTGCTATCAAAAACAGAGGGTTAAGCAATGATTCGGTCGACCATATGTTTATGCAAATACGCTCGTGTCATGCATCTAAATGTATGCAAAAATCATTATAATGACTAATAGTGCGTGCTACAATCCATATGCAACATCCATATGCTAAAAATCTGTTTATGTTGGCAATGGAATAAATAATTAAAATTCCACACATATGCATATGCATACGCTTTTGTGATCTAGTTCGCCGACCCTTAAAAGATAATAGTGCCTAGTGTGTGTATATGTAACCATTGCATCCACTAGCAATCACTTACAACCACTTGCATCCATCATACGTAACATCTTCTAACAATATGTTTACATCTAATCCTACCATTCATAGGCTTGATCCTAAGATCTACCCTCCCAAAGGATATTGTAACAACCCGGAAAATACGAGCCAATTTAAAATTTTTATTTTGGCAATTTCGATGAATTTTGAATATTTAAAATGAAATATTTTAAATAATAACGATGAGAAATTGATTTTGAATATATTTAGAACGTATATATTTATATCGATTGTCGTTAGAATATAAATAATTATTTATAATTATAAAAGGAATTGAAAATGGCGCGGAGTTCGATAATTCGATTTCAAACTTCAAATGAATGTACAGGATTCAAAATAATCCAGATTTTAGCGAAACCAAAAACAATAGAATTTATTTGATAATATCTTTCCAACGAATCCGAAAAATCGAAATTTCATAGCGGGAATCAAAAGATATGCCCAGTTGAAAATTCAGAATAGTCGCTATGGAATTCTAGCCCTTAAAAATGGAAGTTTTGCAAACAACCTCGGTTTTCGACGAAACCACTTTTGTTGGATCCATGATGTCAAGTTATTTGTAGATTCCAATTTTCTTAATTTTTCGAATCAATATGTGAGCGTGGCAAAGAAAAACGCGTTTGACCAGTTTCAGTTGATTTTAATCGACTGAAAAATGGCCATTTTTCAAACGGTCTCAGAATTCGATGAAATTAATTTCGTTAGGACAGTATCGTCAATGCGAAGCTAGAAATAAAGTCCGTATGTGGCCCCGGTAAATTAAACTGTGTGTTCAAATTGAATATATACTGGTTTATATTTTGATTTCGACGAAAACTGATCGTAACGGCCAAATTGGCTTACGCAGCATATCCCATTGTGTTCGGAATGGGGGTATTTAGCTGGGGCGACAGCCGTTGGGCCTCGAGTTCGAATTAAAAAGTTGCTTTTTGAATTTAAAAGTAAATAAATATATATAAATTATTATGTAAGCCATCACCTTCTCTCAGTCAACGTTAGATTTCAAAACAATAAAAAAAACCGATGCCTCAGATCTGAACCCTCCTCCCCTTCGCCACCTCGCGTCGTTCGCCGAACCACCCACCGAGCTGCCTCGCCGCCGCCTAGGGCGGGCGCACCCCCCTCTGGACCCCCCTTCTTCTTCTCCACTCTTCCCCGCTCCTCTACCCGATCCTCTCTCCTCTCTACCTCCGTTCTTCTACAAACCCCACAACACCGCCTCCTGAACCGACGCAACCCCTCCCTCAGCGCCACCACCGCCTGAATTCTCCCCCCTCTTGCCGGAGCTCCTCCCCTCCGAGCGACGGCAGCTCCACTGGCCCGACCACGCACCCCCCTCTCCTTCGAATGCGATGTAAGTTTTTAATTTCGAATTTTATTTATTTCTTTCGATTTAAAAACTGATTGTATAGGTAGAGATTTAAAAGTATAATTTTTAAATGATAGAATTACGATTTTTAAGTAGTCAAAATATAATTTTTATATTTGTAGAGGATTCAAAATATAATTTTTATATTCGTAGAGAGTTCAAAATATAATTTTTATATGGTAGAGAAGTTAAAAATATAATTTATACTAGTGGCATATTAAAAATATGATTTTTATATAGGTATGATAGTAAAAATATGATTTTTATTTAATTGGAGTAATAAAAATATGATTTTTATTATATGAGAAGTAAAATAAAAATACGATTTTTATGCTAGTATAAAGTTATGATTTTTATATATATTTGAGCAAAGTAAAAATATAATCTTTACAATGTATAGAGCGATAAAAATATAATTTTTATCCATGGAGTGATAATATAAAATATGTGATTTTTATATATGTAGTGAATACGGGCAACGAAAGTGACAAAAGACGAAAAGGTGAAGATTTCCTACATAAGAAGAGTCATGGCGTTTGGATTAGCTTTTGGTGAGAACTTCTCACTTTAAATTTCTTTTCTACTTATAAAATATATACTATGATGCAGACGGTGTTTAGTAGCACCCGACACCATCGTCCACAGACCATGGACTTGTTTGTTTGGTTGTTTGGTGATTGATTAGATTATTGGTTGGAATTTTGTGGTGTGAATAATGAAATTGATTTGATGATATGTGTATGGCGTGGTCCATCACTAGACCGGGGATAAGGCTAGGCCTTGTCCCGTTTCTAGTATCGTGCCGTTATGCCGCCGAAATTTTCTAAAATAAGTTAGAAAAATAAAAATATCATTTTATTGTGTAAATGAACTGAATATAAATTCATGTGTTGAAATAAATATTTTATCGTTAAAAATATAATTTTTAACGTGTGTGAATAAAATAAAATTCATTTACAAATCAGACGATTTGTTTATGTACACTGATTTGACTGATATTGATTGGGACGATAAATTTTACACATCGCCCAACTGCACAAATAATATTCAGTGTTTGTTGATGTGAAACCCCACACGGGTATTGGGATGATATTTGACGTACACTAGTCCTAATAATTAGTTGTGTGTCGATCGATAGGTTGACAGACAGTTGTGTTGTGCACTTTGGATGATGGTTGATTATTTATTGTTGCTATTATATACATGTGTTGTGTGTAATCCATATAATTAACATTATATGGTAATTGATTGGGCCTCATTCCAATTTAGAAAAGAAAGAATATAAAGAAATATATATTCATGTGTTGAAAAGAAATATATATTCATGTGTTGAAAAGTAATATATATTCATGTGTTGAAAAGAAATATATATTCATGTGCTGAAAAGAAATATATATCCATGTGTGGAAAAGAAATATATATTCATGTGTTGAAAATATATATATTCATGTGTTGAAGAGAATATTCATTTGTTGAATAAAATAACAAAGTTATTGAAATATATAAAGCTGTGTTGATTAGATTTGCGCCATTTTGACGTGAACGATATTTATATCGATTTTATTCGAATATCGAAAAGGAAGTGATTTCAAAATATAACGTTTTGAAAATATATATATCGATGATGTGGAATATTCAATTTTGATTTGAAATTGATTATGAAGTTGAAATCGTTTTGAAAACAAATTTAAAATGATTTATAAAATACGTTTAGAATTGAAATCGATGAAATATATATATATTATATATATTATATATATTAAATGGCCTGAATAGAACGCGCCGCGCCGCGGCAGTTCGTGAATTTCGACCATTGACTTCGAATTGACGTTACGGGAGATCCGACCGTCGGATTATCCTGAAACCGGAACCGTTGGGTTCGTATCGAAAAGAGCTTTCCAACGAATATTTGAAATTTGAAATCTAATGGTTGGATTTGGAGATACGTCCAAATCAAATTTATAAAAGGTCGCTGTAAGTGCAGTTCGACGTCCGTTATTGGAAATCGACTGTACGGGCCTTGATAAAATTATTAAAAATATCTATAATTTGTGTAAAATCATAATATATGAATTGGAAAGAAATGGGATGTAAAATTCCACATTTGTAAAGATAAAAATATATTTTTAT
This sequence comes from Allium sativum, assembly GCA_030737875.1. Classification (NCBI taxonomy): domain Eukaryota; kingdom Viridiplantae; phylum Streptophyta; class Magnoliopsida; order Asparagales; family Amaryllidaceae; genus Allium; species Allium sativum. The sequence continues at coordinate 72,988,488 of CM060927.1, read as the reverse complement.
CGAAATGAACTAGTTATGAACTAGAATTAAAATCCAATATTTTTTAAATAAATAAATTGGGTTTGAAGTGGTTTTAAAAATAAACAGAATTTGATATTGAATATAAGCCGAAATATTTTCTATTCAGAGCCTTGTATTTAATATCAAATGGAATTTTGGGTTTGTCGTGAACCGTGTTTAAAATGACGTTGGTTCTTTAACCCAATTAAAGATTAAAACTAAGTGGAGTTTTAATGAATCCCTAAATTAGATTGAAACGATCGAGGATGGAGTATCACCAGTTTTGCTCCAAAACGATAGTCAAATCTTTTATTAGACTTGAACGTGAAATGGTAATTATATTTACCGATAACACCGTGGTGTTAGATATGGCGTATTACCAGTTTTGCTCCATGGGATAAATAGGTTGGGAATGGGAAATAAAATAAATAATTACTTCAGTGTGGTTCGCTAATCCCGACCAGTTTGAAATGATATCCAAAGGAAGATTAAAGAATAAATTTAGAAGAATTTATCTTTGATAAAATTAATGGGAACCTTTCCCTAGGAATATCCTGAATTGGAATGAGGCGTACGTTGTGTTTGTGTAACATTTGTTTATTTTATACGTGGGTTATTTGGAAAGACCGGGTTTACCCATTCTAAATAACCGATTCGACGATATGTCGAAGTTGAAGACGGTGGTTGAAGACCAAGGATCTTCACATCGTTTGGGTGATTACTGATGATCTTGATTGGGCTGTACACCCAAGAGGAGGGAATCAGTTGGTGATCGTCCAGGCATACTTGGAGATCGACGGATATGCGAGGAAAGTGCCTCCGGTTTCGTTCAGACCCAGAACGAATTTGTAAATGGACTGTGTGTCTGACATTGGATTTTATTCTGTGTGATTGATTTCTATTAAATATATATATATCTGTTTGACGGCGGATAATTTATTCTATTGCTTAACGCCCTTCTCTGAGACGTACGAGCCCAGAGGTTATATATCGATAGATATCAATCGCATGGCGTGAATTGCCTGTGTGGCATGCCTAAGTGGCAAATGATCAAGGCTTTTGTTGAAAAGCAAAGTCTTGTGGTTGATGATCAAAGCACGGCATACGTGGCTTAGCTTTGTGTATAGCGTGGATTCGCGAGCCTCACACCTCGGTATGAGTCAAAAACGGGATACGGACTGCATGGAGAGCACGATGTTTCTTTCTAGCTATAGGTGGTGTCAGTGCTTAAACTGGCTGGCATTTATATACTTTTCACCTGTGTGGTTGTTGGAATTAGGCGCCTCGATTTTAGGCCTGTTAGGACCGGGAAACGTGTGTTCAGGAATACTAATCCTCGAAAGTAAGTGAGGACCGACCCTGAAAATCCAAGGATCATAGTGGGTTCCTGAGACATTTGCTAGAGTGTCTCGAATCGGAGAGGAGCTTGCCCCTTGCCTCGACTCATGATGGAATCCAATTTCCAATACGTGTCATTCGGTTTTACTTGTAGAGCCTAGTATGGCGACATAGTATATGGTAGTTATGCCGTCTATAATTTATACTTATGATTGAAGTTGTTTTCTTCACTTATAGTAATAATAAAAAATGATTTGTTTTAAACGTACCAAGCATGTTTGGCTATTATAAGGGAAACCCCTATCCTCCGGCTTGCGTTGCATTGTGTGATGGGACCTGGGTCTTATAATAGCTTCATTTTTCGAAAAAGCATTGCGCTGTTTATTTATATGCACTGGTATTCTTGGGAGGAAACCCGTTCCGTGTTATACGGCGTGGTCTCTTGAATTACTCTCTTTTAAAATTGATTTAAATAACTGTTTTAGTTCTCACACCAGTCACATGACTGACCTGGAGTTTATTGTTTTAACCTAAACTCTGGGTGCCCTAACTTTCGACGCGGGCAGCTAGTAGTTTTGGTTTTGCAGATTTATATTCACAGGGTCCTGATTTACAATTGGAACGATGCTCGGAAAGCTCTGTATCCGTGTATAACTTTCAGTTGTGTTGTGTATTGTATTATTTTTCTGCTGCTATGTGTTATTTATTGTAATCTCTGATATTTATCGAATGTATAATATTCATTTATTGTATATTCTTGTAATATGATGGAATTGTTGTAATAACAATGAAATGTTCTTCTGTTTGTGTTCTGATTCGTCTTGTCCTCACGGTAATTCGTCCTTTCTCTTCTCTTTGGAGATGGGGAAGTTCGGGTCGCTACATTTGGTATCAGAGCTCTGGTTTACAGAGCTCGAGAATAAGGCACATTAGAACCAAACGAAAGAATTCATCAGATATTGGATTAGTAATATCCAATGAGAATGCCTCGTTAGAGATGGGATCAGTAGTATATTAGAACGAGTCGAAAGAGAGTTATTTTTAAAATAAAAATGAAAACCAGTTTTGTTCTGAAAATTTAAACCATTTTATACGTATTTGATTATTTTATTTGTAATTGTTTTGGACAATCTAATATATAAAGATTTTGCATATACGCCTTGCAAACATATATTCGAAGTTTTAATATACTAGATAGATATAGAATCATACTCTAGTCGCCCGGAGATGATTCTGATGATTGTAGCTACATCATCAGAGTTTGTGTTCGAGTTTCGAAAGGCGTGATATCTATATATTTCCTTTAGACTGGTGTGAGAACCAAAACTAGATAGGATATATTTATTGTGAATTGGCATCAAAAACATGATTTTCTATATAGATATATCAAAATTATGAATTTGAAACATTAATTCACTAATTGATTGATGGTTGTGCTGTATGATTATTCTTTTAAACCATTATATGAATGAACGGCGATTTTAGGCCAAATTGAACCAAATATTGAACTATATTGAAAATTATTTGCAAATGCATACATGTACATATATATATATGTGTGAACAGGTCATAGCAAGGAGGCTAGAGCTGAGGAATAAAATTGTTTGCCCAACAAATAGGTACATGTTTATTTTATTTCTTGAGTTTTGGGTGATTTTGTGAGCCGATTGGCTAACCGCTTGGCTTTTTCTTTTTCTTTTTGACTGAAGAAGGCAATGGGAGGCTATATGAAATATCCCTAAGTCCCCGGTGCAGGGGAGGTTATGGCGAAATTTTTCGAAAATTTAGGGTGTTAGCCAAATTTTTGAAAAGTTTGAAAAGTTCTTAGAAACTGAAAAGTTGAAGAACTTAAGCCGTAATGAAAATATTGGAAGTTGAGTTGGTTTGTACAACAACTTTCAGCTTCGTTCCTTTTCGGGGACGAAAAGTTTTAAGTGGGGGAGATTGTAACAACCCGGAAAATCCGAGCCAATTTAAAATTTTTATTTTGGCAATTTCGATGAATCTTGAATATTTAAAATGAATTATTTTAAATAATAACGATGAGAAATTTATTTTGAATATACTTAGAACGTATATATTTATATCGATCGTTGTTAGAATATAAAGAATTATTTATAATTATAAAAGGAATTGAAAATGGCGCGGTAGTTCGATAATTCGATTTCAAACTTCAAATGAATGTACAGGATTCAAAATAATCCGGATTTTAGCGAAACCAAAAATAATAGAATCTATTTGATAATATCTTTCCAACGAATCCGAAAAATCGAAATTTCATAGCGGGAATCAAAAGATATGCCCAGTTGAAAATTCAGAATAGTCGCTATGGAATTCTGGCCCTTAAAAATGGAAGTTTTGCAAACGACCTCGGTTTTCGACGAAACCGCTTTTATTGGATCCGTGATGTCAATTTATTGCAAGATTCCAATTTTCATAATTTTTCGAATCAATATGTGAGCGGGGCAAAGAAAAACGCGTTTGACCAGTTTTAGTTGATTTTAATCGACTGGAAAATGGCCATTTTTCAAACGGTCTCAGAATTCAATGAAATTAGTTTTGTTAGGACCGTATCGTCAATGCGAAGCTAGAAATAATTTTTCAGGAATTTTTAAAGTCCGTATGTGGCCCCGGTAAATTAAACTGTGTGTTCAAATTGAATATATACTGGTTTATATTTTGATTTCGACGAAAACTGATTGTAACGACCGAATTGGCTTACGCAGCATATCCCATTGTGTTCGGAATGGAGGTATTTAGCTAGGGGCGGCAGCTGTTGAGCCTCGATTGGAGGTCGAATTAAAAAGTTGCTTTTTTAATTTAAAAGTAAATAAATATATATAAATTATTATATAAGCCCTCACCTTCTCTCAGTCAACGTTAGATTTCAAAACAATAAAAAAAAACCGACGCCTCAGATCTGAACCCCCCTCCCCTTCGCCACCTCGCGTCGTTCGCCGGACCACCCACCGAGCTGCCTCGCGGCCGCCTAGGGCGGGCGCACCCCCCTCTGGACCCCCTTCTTCTTCTCCACTCTTCCCCGCTCCTCTACCCGATCCTCTCTCCTCTCTACCTCCGTTCTTCTCCAAACCCCACAACGCCGCCTCCTGAACCGACGCAACCCCTCCCTCAGCGCCACCGCCTGAATCCGCCCCCTTCGTGCCGGAGCTCCTCCCCTCCGAGCGACGGCAGCTCCACGGGCCCGACCACGCACCCCCCCTCTCCTTCGAATGCGATGTAAGTTTTCAATTTCGAATTTTATTTATTTCTTTCGATTTAAAAACTGATTGTATGGTAGAGATTTAAAAGTATAATTTTTAAATGATAGAATTACGATTTTTAAGTAGTCAAAATATAATTTTTATATTTGTAGAGGGTTCAAAATATAATTTTTATATTCGTAGAGAGTTCAAAATATAATTTTTATATGGTAGAGAAGTTAAAAATATAATTTTTATACTAGTGACATATTAAAAATATGATTTTCATAAAGGTATGATAGTAAAAATATGAATTTTATTTAATTGGAGTAATAAAAATATGATTTTTATTATATGAGAAGTAAAATAAAAATACGATTTTTATGCTAGTATAAAGTTATGATTTTTATATATCTTTGAGCAAAGTAAAAATATAATCTTTACAATGTATAGAGCGATAAAAATATAATTTTTATCCATGGAGTGATAATATAAAATATGTGATTTTTATATATGTAGTGAATACGGGCAACGAAGGTGACAAAAGATGAAAAGGTGAAGATTTCCTACATAAGAAGAGTCGTGGAGTTTGGATTAGCTTTTGGTGAGAACTTCTCACTTTAAATTTCTTTTCTACTTATAAAATATATACTAGGATGCAGACGGTGTTTAGTAGCACCCCATACCATCGTCCACAGACCATGGACTTGTTTGTATGGTTGTTTGGTGATTGATTAGATTATTGGTTGGAATTTTGTGATGTGAATAATGAAATTGATTTGATGATATGTGTATGGCGTGGGCCATCACTAGACCGGGGATAAGGCTAGGCCTTGTCCCGTTTCTAGTATCGTGCCGTTATGCCGCCGAAATTTTCTAAAATAAGTTAGAAAAATAAAAATATCATTTTATTGTGTAAATGAACTGAATATAAATTCATGTGTTGAAATAAATATTTTATCGTTAAAAATATAATTTTTAACGTGTGTGAATAAAATAAAATTCATTTACAAATCAGACGATTTGTTTATGTACACTGATTTGACTGATATTGATTAGGACGATAAATTTTACACATCGCCCAACTGCACAAATAATATTCAGTGTTTGTTGATGTGAAATCCCACACGGGTATTGGGATGATATTTGACGTACACTAGTCCCAATAATTAGTTGTGTGTCGATCGATAGGTTCACGGACAGTTGTGTTGTGCACTTTGGATGATGGTTGATTATTTACTGTTGCTATTATATACATGTGTTGTGTGGAATCCATATAATTAACATTATATGGTAATTGATTGGGCCTCATTCCAATTTAGAGAAGAAAGGATATAAAGAAATATATATTCATGTGTTGAAAAGAAATATATATTCATGTGTTGAAAAGAAATATATATTCATGTGTTGAAAAGAAATATATATTCATGTGTTGAAAAGAAATATATATCCATGTGTGGAAAAGAAATATATATATTCATGTGTTGAAAAGTATATATATTCACGTGTTGAAGAGAATATTCATTTGTTGAATAAAATAACAAAGTTATTGAAATATATAAAGCCGTGTTGATTAGATTGGCGCCATTTTGACGCGAACGATATTTGTATCGATTTTATTCGAATATCGAAAAGGAAGTGATTTCAAAATATAATGTTTTGAAAATATATATATCGATGATGTGGAATATTCAATTTTGATTTGAAATTGAATATGAAGTTTAAATCGTTTTGAAAACTAATTTCAAACGATTTATAAAATACGTTTAGAATTGAAATCGATGAAATATATATAATATATATTATATATATTAAATGGCCTGAATAGAACGCGCCGCGCCGCGGCAGTTCGTGAATTTCGACCATTGACTTCGAATTGACGTTACGGGAGATCCGACCGTCGGATTATCCTGAAACTAGAACCATTGGGTTCGTATCGAAAAGAGCTTTCCAATGAATATTTGAAATTTGAAATCTAACGGTTGGATTTGGAGATACGTCCAAATCAAATTTAGAAAAGGTCGTTGTAAGTGCAGTTCGACGACCGTTATTGGAAATCGACTGTACGGGCCTTGATAAAATTATTAAAAATATCTATAATTTGTGTAAAATCATAATATATGAATTGGAAAGAACTGGGATGTAAAATTCCACATTTGTAAAGATAAAAATATATTTTTATCGAAATGAACTAGTTATGAACTAGAATTAAAATCCAATATTTTTTAAATAAATAAATTGGGTTTGAAGTGGTTTTAAAAATAATCAGAATTTGATATTGAATATAAGCCGAAATATTTTCTATTCAGAGCCTTGTATTTAATATCAAATGGAATTTTGGGTTTGTCGTGAACCGTGTTTAAAATGACGTTGGTTCTTTAACCCAATTAAAGATTAAAACTAAGTGGAGTTTTAATGAATCCCTAAATTAGATTGAAACGATCGAGGATGGAGTATCACCAGTTTTGCTCCAAAACGATAGTCAAATCTTTTATTAGACTTGAACGTGAAATGGTAATTATATTTACCGATAACACCGTTGTGTTAGATATGGCGTATTACCAGTTTTGCTCCATGGGATAAATAGGTTGGGATTGGGAAATAAAATAAATAATTACTTCGGTGTGGTTCGCTAATCCCGACCAGTTTGAAATGATATCCAAAGGAAGATTAAAGAATAAATTTAGAAGAATTTATCTTTGATAAAATTAATGGGAACCTTTCCCTAGGAATATCCTGAATTGGAATGAGGCGTACGTTGTGTTTGTGTAACATTTGTTTATTTTATACGTGGGTTATTTGGAAAGACCGGGTTTTACCCATTCTAAATAACCGATTCGACGATATGTCGAAGGTGAAGACGGTGGTTGAAGACCGAGGATCTTCACATCGTTTGGGTGATTACTAATGATCTTGATTGGGTTGTACACCCAAGAGGAGGGAATCAGTTGGTGATCGTCCAGGCATACTTGGAGATCGACGGATATGCGAGGAAAGTGCCTCCGATTTCGTTCAGACCCAGAACGAACTTGTAAATGGACTGTGTGTCTGACATTGGATTTTATTCTGTGTGATTGATTTCTATTAAATATATATCTGTTTGGCGGCGGAGAATTTATTCTCTTGCTTAACGCCCTTCTCTGAGACGTACGAGCCCAGAGGTTATATATCGATAGATATCAATCGCATGGCGTGAATTTCCTGTGTGGCATGCCTAAGTGGCAAATGATCAAGGCTTTTGTTGGAAAGCAAAGTCTTATGGTTGATGATCAAAGCACGGCCTACGTGGCTTAGCTTTGTGTATAGCGTGGATTCGCGAGCCTCACACCTCGGTATGAGTCAAAAAGGGGATACGGACTGCAGGGAGAGCACGACGTTTCTTTCTAGCTATAGGTGGTGTCAGTGCTCAAACTGGCTGACATTTATATACTTTTCACCTGTGTGGTTGTTGGAATCAGGCGCCTCGATTTTAGGTCTGTTAGGACCGGGAAACGTGTGTTCAGGAATACTAATCCTCGAAAGTAAGTGAGGACCGGCCCTAAAGATCCAAGGATCATAGTGGGGTCCTGAGACATTTGCTAGAGTGTCTCGAATCGGAGAGGAGCTTGCCCCTTGCCTCGACTCATGATGGAATCCAATTTCCAATACGTGTCATTCGGTTTTACTTGTAGAGCCTAGTATCGCGACATAGTATATGGTAGCTATGCCGTCTATGATTTATACTTATGATTGAAGTTGTTTTCTTCACTTACAGTAATAATAAAAGATGATTTGTTTTAAACGTACCAAGCATATTTGGCTATTATAAGGGGAAACCCTATCCTCCGGCTTGCGTTGCATTGTGTGATGGGACCTAGGTCTTATAATAGCTTCATTTTTCGAAAAAGCATTGCGCTGTTTATTTATATGCATTGGTATTCTTCGGAGGAAACCCGTTCCGTGTTATACGGCGTGGTCCCTTGAATTAATCTCTTTTAAAATTGATTTAAGTAACTGTTTTAGTTCTCACACCAGTCACATGACTGACCTGGAGTTTATTGTTTTAACCTAAACTCTGGGTGCCCTTATTTTCGACACGGGCAGCTAGTAGTTTTGGTTTTGCAGATTTATATTCACAGGGTCCTGATTTACAGCTGGAACGATGCTCAGAAAGCTCTGTATCCGTGTATTACTTTCAGTTGTGTTGTGTATTGTATTATTTTTCCGCTGCTATGTATTATTTATTGTAATCTCTAATATTTATCGAATGTATAATATTCATTTATACTCTGTATATTCTTGTAATCTAATGGAATTGTTGTAATAACAATGAAGTATTCTTCTGTTTGTGTTCTGATTCGTCTTGTCCTCACGGTAATTCGTCCTTTCTCTTCTCTTCGGAGATGGGGAAGTTCGGGTCGCTACAGATATCAAAAAAAATCCTAATCAAAAGGAGAAACTAGGGATAGAACATCTAAGGGATATTTGCAAAAAGAATGTGAGTAAGAAGATTGGATCCTTCTATAAGACATCTAAGTTGCTACGTCTAAAAGTTATGTACAATTATGTACAAATCTATTTCCATAAGTTAGTACTCTATAAATAGTGTTTCTAAGATTCTCATATTATGCTTAAATGAAAAAACCTTGATGAGTACCAAACTCTCTTAACATCAAACCTACTAGTGGTAAGATTCATCCCTATACCCCATTATAATCCAAGGCATACTTCCAAGGTAAATACTTATCTCAATCATCGTATGCCATATTCATGAACCTGTTTATGGGTCTTTACTTTATGGAAACAATATTATCTCTGGTGCCATTATTCCTACTTCTACAGCTATAGGTTTGCATTTTTACCCGATATGGGAAGCAGCATTTGTTGATGTCCAATTATCCTTCTTTTCCTCTACTGTGGGGTGTTCCCAAAAGAATCGACATATATCCCAAGTGCTTTTATTTCTTATACCCAAGATAAAGAATACAACTTCAACTACATCCTTACTTTTACCGAGAGTATATGAAACCCCAAATCATTATATGCTTTAAACTCTTAAGTTCCGACCTCTCTAAGAGGACAAATAACCCAAGGAATTATGGTCAGCTTACGATCTAAGCATTTCTTATAATAGATAATGTCTCCAAGACCTGACTGGAAAACTAATTACAGCTGGCTCAAGGTAATCCCTCCCATGGGTTCCTATACATTGTGTCATTCGGTAGTACTAATATCAACGTATTTGCAAACTCTTTTTAGTTTTCCAAAAATATCTTCGCACTTTTTTTCGATAAAATCCCATATCTTCTTAGCAAAATAGATTAGGAGAACTGATATCGTAGAAAAATTTCTTACAACTTTTCTATAGTAACCCACTAATCTAAGAAAATTTCCTTACCTTCCAAAGGTGATTTTTAGAAAACATGGTTTGGGGCCTATGTTTCTAAAGGATACCATATCTCTTATCTAAATGCTAAATTTGACTTCATTACCTTTTTGGTTAGACTAAAATGTCATACATAAAGACTCAAATCCGCTTATTCAATCCTCACAAAACACTCTTACCCATCCAGTTAACAAACTGGGCTGAATTATAAGCTAATACCATATGATATAACTAACGATTCATAAAAATTCATTGAGTGTTCTAATAGAGGTTTTGTTTATATTACCTTCCACTACTCATGAATGGAAGAAACCATTGACAAAAAGCTAGTCGTGGAAAATCTTAGCTCCTACTAATTAATAATGACACCATTAATGTGAGGAAAAGAACAACTGTCCTTATAAATCCTTCCTCTAAAAACTCCTCAATCTGTAATTCTTGAAATCTCTTTAATTTGTTTACGTAACTCCCACCTTTAGAGCCTTATATCTCACCAGTTTTGCTATCGTCTTCCATAACCAGATATATCATAAACTCAACCCCTCCTTGAGGCCGAGTCCAATGGCTTCATCAAACATATGTAGAATTTTTTTAACCAAAGGTACAAAAATCAATGTACCAAAAGATAGGTCTAGGGAAACATAGGAGAATACAAGCAACTCAACATGACTGACCCTATAGGATCGCATGAAATCTTAAGGATTCGTCCATTTCAAGTTCCTAGCCTGACAACCACCCATTTGCAATCTAAGATATCCCCATCGATAGTTAACCAATTCATCCCGAAAATCATCCCATATACCAAAAATACCAACCCATATGCACCACAGTAAAATTCTACCCCTAGAATCAAAATTTTCAAATCCCGACATATCCCAAATAAGAATGTCAATCCTCTACGAGGTTGGATACTAATACAGGGTCCGTGATTAGGTATCAATCTAAGAGCAAAAATCCTACTAATGAATTGAGAGTGAGGAATTGTGATGCTTATGAATCAAAAAGAGTTATGATAGGAAAACTGAAAATGGAAATCAAGCCTTAAACGGTAACTTTTCTACCTTTATCCGGTCCGCCACTCGATGATGGAACTGCCTTTAGAGCCTGAACCCGTACTGACTAAGTGCCAACCCTCTGTGCTACTTAGTTTTCTAAGGAAAATCCCAGCTAAAGTGTCGTGTTTGCTCACAAAAGAAACACTTCACCTTATCCTCCCCATCTTACAGTCTTTAGCGTAATAACTGAGTATCCCACAATTCTAATACTTCTCATCTTTCCTAACCAGACACTTTTTGGGTCCACTAATTATCTTCTTATTGCCATTTTTATAGTTCTTCCACCAAGCTTTCTTAGTATCTCTCGCTTTCGGAGCCTTCTTGATATCTTCCTTAGTAACCGTTAACATGAGAACAACTCCACTAGAGACTCAAATGCAGCTCCTATCAGTACATGAGTAAGTCCAACCCTTGAAGGGCTTGGTACAGTCCCTTGTCAAATTTTAGTGCTTTTTTATGCTCAGTATGGAATCAAGACCACATTGACTAGCATTGGTAAAAACAACAAGATCTTGATTCCCTTCGGTAACTACTGAGATAGGAGCATGAGTGTGAAGTTCTTTCAATTTCTAGAATGAAACTTCATACTTATCTAACCAAATGGAATGAAAACCTTTCCTCGTAAAACATGTAGGAGGAAGAACAATGCAAGATAAATATTTAATGAATTGGAAGTGATAACATATAAATCCAATGAAACTACAAATCTCAAAAACATTCTCTAGCCTTTCCAATTTTTAATAGCTTCTATCTTTGATGGATCGATAGAAATGACATCAGAAGATACAATGTGGCCAAAAAATTCACCTTCTTGTCCCAGAAATAAAACTTGGAGAATTTGGCTTTAAGATGATTATGGTGAAGCATGTTCAATGATCATGATCGGCTTCAGATCTTAGAATAAACAAGGATATCATCAATGAAATATAAGACAAACTTAACGAGATATTCCTGGAATACTCGACTTATGTGATCGAAAAAATAAGCAGGAAAGTTTTCCAAACCAAAAGACATAATGAGACACTCATAAGATCCATAATGAATGTAGAATGTGGTAAAAGGAATGTTATCCTCCATAACTCGTACCTAGTGAAAACCAATGGTAAGATCAGAGTTGAGAGAAAACCTTAGTGCCACGTAGTTGATCGACATATCATCGATCCTAGTCAATAAGTACTTACTCTTGAAGGTAAACTCATTAAGCTGGTAGCAATCGATTCAAAGGCTAAGAGTACCATCAGATTTCCAAGCAAACATGAACGCGGATCCCCATAGAAATGAACCAGATCAGATAAACTTCTTAGCTTCTAGTTCCAACAGTTACTTCTTAAGTTCCTCATTTTCCTTAGTGTCCATCCTCGTGGGAGGACGATTAATAGATTGAGCACCAGGAATGAGAGCGATAGAGAACTCAATTGTCCGCTCGAGTGGAAAACTCGAAACAGGCTCAAACACATTAGAAAATTCATAACCAATGAGAATCTGTGATATCTTATCATCATCTGACGATTCAAGAGAAAATAAAGATTCTTTGGGATTATAATCGATGTCCCGAAAACAACGGGTAACTGATTAGCCGAATCAAGATACTTTAGATACATGATACTTTTAGAATATATGGTGCAGGCTTTGTATCGAAGGAGCTAATCCGTCCCCAAAATCATATCAAACCCAAGATAATGAGTAATGGGAAAATATGCACGAAAAGAAAAACTATGAAGTGAAATATAAACATTTTCACAAAGCATACTAAGTGTTGCGAACCCTCTAATAGGATTTGCAATCTTCAAAGAAATCATATAGCAAGATACTTCTAGGTATATGATCAACAGACTCCTTTGATACAAATGATTGTGATGCAACCGGGTCGAAGAGAACTCGAATAGAGCGATCATGAAGTAAAGTGGAACCTTAAAGAATAGATGTGAAGGTACCTCTAGGCTTAGAAGATCCACCATAAACATCCACAACATTGAGGTTTTGAAATTTAGGACCCTTAGGAGACCTAGGGCATGATGAAGACCAATATCCCTCTTACTTGCAAATACGGCAAATGCAAGGCTAGAACAATCATGAAGAAGATGATCATGAGATCCATAATTATAACATCCACTCTGGCTAGAAGGTGCTACACTTGAATGACAACTAAAACCAACTTGCTTCTTCTTCTTGTTATGTTGAAAATTTTTGAATTTGTGTAAAGGTAACCTCTTCATTTTTGGATTCTTCGGATTCTCTAACTCATCACTACTATCCTTCTCTTTCTTGACAACTTCAATATGAAGTGCTTCATTGACTAACTCATCAAAAGAAATCTTAAGTTGGAGCATCAAAGACTTCTTCAAATGTTTCTCCAAACCGCACATAAATTTCAAATTCTTTTTGTTTACGACGTACTAATATGCTTAATAACATACTTGGACGAGGCCTCAAAAGAGGAAATATACTCAGAAACATAAGATTTTCCTTGGTTCAAATCAAGGAAGCGACAAGTAAGAAGGAATTTTTTTGTTCCGGAATGAATTTAAGCTTAAATCATTCCTTAAACCGATTCTATGAAAGTGTGGACTCATCAACTTCAGCATCCAAAAGCACATACCAATCCAATGCATGTTCTTGAACGTCCTAGATGCTACAAGAACGCAATGGTGGTCAGAAAGATCTGTAAGAGAAATGATGCACTTGCATACATGCAACCCTGCTCGGACTTCTAAAATGGTCTCTGAGCCTTTATAGAGCGTGTCTCGTAGATGTGAAAAGTCGCTACACATACGTGCAAAGGTTCACTTGAGTGGAGAGTTTGAACGAGTAGGTGCTGGAGGCTAAGTACTACGAAATAGCTCCACGAACTGATTGGTAGATATAGACATCGTCTGGATGTGGGATGTTAGACTACCCAACACCAGAACAGTTACCTCTGGCTCTCCCAACCATAAGCTGAATGGATAAGATAAGATGAAGATTATTCATAAGTGTAAAACATTATTAATTTAATTCAACATATGGAATACAATAGAGTTAAAATGTATTCTAGATGTACTCCCAATTATATCTACCTGTAAGGAAAAAAAAGGTTAAGGACATAATTATTGATAACGAAAAAAATGATTAGGCTGACTCGAATGTTATCCTTCAATGTACTATAGTACATGTTTTGTTCTGTGTTTATCATATCGTGTTCTAAATTCTGCTCTGATACTAAGTGGTGATGCCCGGACCCGAGACTCATACTAACAAAGAGCTTTACTAAGTAATCATGTCTGCTAATGAAGAGAATAAGAGTGGTTACGGGAGACCGTTCGTGAGCTTTATTTTGAACAATATTGAATATGTCAGTTGAATGCTCCAAAAAAAATTCTTACCTTACGTACATCAACGTATCCAATGAAGGTTTTACATGAAACTATGGTGGGTGATGGTTCTATTCAAAAAAATATAACATCATATAATGTAGTTCAAAAAACACTAGCACACACAGGCTTATCTATTAATGCAGTGGAAGTACAACACATAAGTGTTACAATATTAGGTGGTTTCTACGAACCATATATACAAACAAGTTAACCAAAGTATATACATAAGGAGCAAAACAAAACGACGACATGACACATGCACAAGCATCAAAATAATATAGGATAGTGCATGGAGAAAGTAACGCTAAGTGGGATTCAATAGCAAGTGACTAACCCGAAAGGACTTAGTTTGACCCGAGTACATAAATGCACAAGTCAGTCTAGCTTATACAAGATAGTCAGAACATGATAGGTGAAGTATAATGTCATAATGTGATAAAGTTTCTCAATAGAGAAGGAACAACTTAAGCTCGAATCAACATAATGTACATGATAGAATTTCATCTAAATCAATATGTGTTATCCATAAAAAATCATACATACTCTGATGGATCAATCAAATAAGGTAGTGTGATTCGATTGTTCAATTTAACTACGGGTTGGTACAAATCTTTAATAATGGATCGGTCCAAATCTTTCATAATGGGTCGGTCAAGTTCAGCATATAACGGGTCGTTATCAAGATAAGTACGAGGGTCGGTCGGTACTAAACAATACGACTTGGTATGATTAGCAAAAGATACGGTTCGGTCGGTCCCACTGCGTAATTGGTCGGTCGGTAAGGAAGCAACATGGTGGTCAATCTCCAGTTCCCGGTCGGTCGGTCTTAAGTGTCTGGTCGGTCGGCCTGATCTTCTCATCTGAGCAGTCAGCTCCTTTTCAACACGGGTCGGTCTCGTTCGGGTAGGTCAGTATTGCGATGGGTTGGACTGATAAAACAAAGGATTTGGGTCGGTCGGTATTGTTTGGATCGGTCGGTACCATTTGGTCGATTAGAAATTTGACAACTGGTAATAATTGGCAATAACATTTTTGTAAATAACTTTAAGGCCGACCCAAAACCTACACACTATATTTCAGCCTCTCCTCACACCTATAAATACACCATGAACTCCACATTAATGGGGATCGATCTCCAAGACCCCGAAGGGTTGTCCAACTATTTTTCTCCTCCATTCTAAGTGATTCTTCCTTCACTAATCATCTCCAAACGAAGATATAACACCAAATCCGGCATGGAATCATTCAAAGTCACTCAAATGTCTGAGAAGTTGTAGATCTACATCACCACACAACACATTTAGAGAATTCCATCAAATTCCATGGCTAATTTGAATAGATTGAAGAGAAGAACTTTAGAGAGAGGAAATGAATGTAATGAGAGAGAATTTTGCTATGTAAACTCAATGATGATAATAAAAGTTACTCTCATAGTGGATGTAGGCTTTTCCTTAGCAGAACCACTCTAAACTTTGTGTTCTCTATTTTTTACCGTTTATTTTGTGATTGTGGCTCTATTTTTCCTTGTCATACCGTTCGGTGAAGTATCTTAGAGATACCCTTGGTGTTGTAGTCATTTTTTGGTTTTAACATCTGGCGCCCGTCGTGGGGCCACGTTTGCACTCTCATTCTCCAATAGCTTCGTAGAGATAGTGTTGGAAGTCCGTTCTTACTATAGATCCTTTGAATCTAAAGTCTGGGCAAAGTCATGAAATTCTCTTCGAAAAGTTACAACTTTATCCAAAACAATGGAAAGGCCAAAGAAAACCATGAGTAAAACCATTGAAGAAACTAATGATGTTGCCAATGAGAATACACCACTTACCAACTTCTTTGAAGTTGGTGAATCCTCTAAAGTCGGAGCTGGTGTAACAAGGATTGAATTAAAGGATGTTGTAGCCGGTCTTACACAACAAATGGAAATCTCCAATAAAGCCATGATGGCGAAGATGGAATCTCTTTTCGCTCTTCAACCAGCTACGGTAAAAGTTGCTACCAAAGCTATTCCCGTAGAGAATGCGGGATCTTCTTCCTCAAGCCCGAATTGCGAATGCTCCATTCAAGAGGCCGCTAGGCCAAACAATGCTCATCACGGAGAGGCTAAACTACCTGTCTGAACCCATTCTGAAACAGCACCCTCTTGACAAGTCGCTGGCTCCGCCAAAGTGGCACCTTCCCATGTAGAAGGTGCAAGGCCCTCGATCCCAAACCGTGACCGTTTACTTAGGCAAACATCCAGTAAGGGTGACGGCATCCGCTCCGCGGGCCATCACAACGATGAGGAGCGCCTGGAAGAGATGGTACGACAAATCATGAAAGAGAGTAGGGAAAGAAGTGATATTGAGAAGGAGTAGGGTTTTGCTCCGACCAGGACTCCGCTTGCAGAAAGAATCAAAATGACTCCCTTTCCAAGGAAATTCAAGCCTCCAATGATGCAAGCCTATAACGGGACTGGCGACCCCAATGTATTCTTGTTCAAATATGACTAACAAATGGATGGAGCACATGCCACTGATGAAATTAAATGCTTGTATTTCCCTATATATCTCGAGGGGATAGCCTTTCTCTGGTTCACAAAGCTACTCCGAGGTCTATAAATAACTTCTCTATGTTGACCAAATTCTTCAGGGAACATTTCAGGGTATAATCCACTAAGGTAAGAGATGTAATGTCATTAAATGAACTCGAGCAAGGGATAGGAGAGTCGGTCAAGGCCTTCCTCACCAGATTAACGTTGCTGCAGCCGAAATGGACAACCATGAACCTCGGCTAGTTCTGATGGCTCTAAAAGGGGCCATAGATAAAAAATCTGAGTTAGGAAGATGGATAAAAATGAAAAAGACCGATACTTTGGAAAAATTCTATGACAAAGCGGAGGAAATATGAGTATTGAAGAAGAACCTGCTTATGCCATAAATCCTCCTAAAGGTATTATACTTCCAGAAGGTAATACAAATGCTCAGAGTAATCGGAAGAATCCTGGTGGTCAGAAAAGGGGCAACGATGGAAAAGATAATCGGGCTAACAAGAAATTCTGCTTCTTTAAGAATTACAAGTTGACTCCTTTGAATGACACCGTAGAAAACATCTTCATGGAGACCAAGGATACCGAGGGATATCCGACGCCAAAGCAGATAAAAGTCAATGATGCTAGGATAAGATCGGGCAAGTTCTATCGGTTCCACAACCAACCTGGCCACAATACAAATGAATGCAGACATTTGAAGAGCCTGATTGAGGAGTTAATAAGGAGAATAAACACCAGCAATATATGAAGAACCCACAGAATACTCAAGCTGCCCAAGGGCAGGGTACATCTATGGGACAGCCTGGACCAGAAGAGAATGCTCCAACCGCCACTAATCCAAGACCAATCATCAACACGATTTCAGGTGGACCCCACCCAGCCAGAAGAAGTTGGGGGGACATTGTAAAGTATACTGATGAGATGAAAAACCCTTTGAGAGAGGAAGGATGCATGGTCTTAAATAACACCTTTCTCGTGAATATGCCGAAGACTTCAGGGGACGATGTCGTGTTCAAGGATAGAGATTCAAACGGATTGCTAACAACAAAAGTTGATCCAATGGTTGTTACCATAGCTTTGGGTACAGCTATAGTAAGGAGGGTCTTGGTGGACAGCGGGGCATCTGTCAACGTTCTTTTCATTAATGCATTCAATAAGATGAATCTCTCTATGGATGATGTAAGAGCCTGCTAGAATAAGATCCATGGGTTCACGGGGCAACCCACTCAGCCAATTGGCGTCATCGACCTTCTTGTAGAACTCGGAGAAAGAGAGCAGAGGGTTGCTATGAAGCAAACTTTTGTTATATTCAACGAACTTTCAGCCCTTACCGCATTCAAGATAGCACTGGCTCCATGGTGTTTAACCATGAAGTTCCCAACAGAGAATGGAGTCGGTGTGATTAAAGGTGACCAGAAGATGACGATAGAGTGTTACATGGAAGAGATAGTTGAAGCCAAGAAAAAGGAGACAGGGAAGAATGCTGAGGCTCTGCTCCGCATTTGTGACACCGCCTTATAACAACTAGGTTGGGGCCCTTGCACTGGCAAGCACAGCGGAGCTCAAAAAGAAATGGACCCAAGGAAAGCTAGCGTAGGGGAAAGTAGAATGGCACCAGCTGAAGCCACAATCCTTATTCCAGTCCATGAGAAAGATCCTGACAAAGTGTTGAAAATAGGCTCTCAGCTGGGCCTGAAGTTGCAGAAAGAATTGACCATGTTCCTAAAAGAAAATCTGGACATTTTCGCTTGGAGCCATTCCGACATGTGTGGGATCTCTCCGGATGTTGTAGTTCATAAGTTGAATATAGATCCAAGCGTAACTCCAGTTAAGCAGAAGAGGCGGTTACAGGGACCCGAAAGATCTCAAGCCCTCAAGGAAGAGGTGGACAGGTTAATGGAAAATGATTTCATACTAGAATCCACATATCCAGATTGGGTCTCAAATCCAGTTCTAGTGAAAAAATTCAACGACAAGTGGAGAGTATGCATCGACTACTCGGATCTTAATAAAGCATGCCCAAAGGATAGTTTCCCGCTGCCTTGGATCGATCAGCTCGTTGATGCAACGGCATGGCACCTCCCACATAATTGACTCAAATGGTCAGCCCATGGTCGTTTGCCGTTTGGGGCGTAGATTTAATCGGAGCATTACCTACAGCCAAGTCAAGTATGAAGTATGCAATAGTAGCCGTTGATTATTTTAACAAATGGCCTGAAGCTGAGCCACTGGCCACCATTACTTCAAAGAAGGTAATCAACTTTGTCTTGAAGAACATCATCTATAGATTCGGTGTGCCGTAGAAAATAATCAGGAACAATGGGACTCAGTTCGAAAGCAATGAATTCTTAGATTTCTGTGCTAAATACAAGATTAAGAAGAGTTTTGCAGCTGTTGCTCATCCGCAGGCCAACGGGCAAGTCGATGCAATAAATAAGATCTTAAAGTCAACCATCAAGAAACGTCTCGAGAAAGCTAAAGGTGGTTGGGTAGATGAGCTTCCCCTTGCACTATGGGCATATCGCACAACTCACAAAACTGGGATTGGGCACACTCCATTCTCACTTGCATTCGGATCTGAGGCTATGATTTGGTAGAGCTGGAAGTTCCCACTCACCGCAGAATCCACTTCAACCAAGAAGAGAATGAGAAGCTGCAGCTTGAGGCACTTGATTTGCCTGAAGAAAAGAGGAAAGAAGTAGAACTCAGAGTTGCTTCTCACTAGAGAAGGATCGTTAGACATTTTAATTCTAAAGCCAAATAGAGGACCTTTGAGATTGGGGACCGTGTTCTGAAGAAAGTAATGACTGGAAATGGAGATTTCAGACCCAATTGGGAAGGAGCATATATGATAAGCCAAAAATTCTTAGACGAAACCTTCGAACTAAAGACGATAGACGGGATCCAACTTCCTAGAGTCTGGAATAGCATACACCTCCGTCGTTATTTTGCTTGATGTTTCTTTCACATATCTTGTAAAAGTTGTAAACGTTATGCATTGTAAATACCATGCAAATGTTGTCACTAAGCTTTGTACATATGAATGAAAGAAATTGCCTTGCTAGCCTGAATCATACATTGGAAAACTCTTGTTTATTTATTCAAAGGTTGCTAAGATTAGATTTTGAGTTCAGGCTATGGCAAAGAATGCTAGCGCATCAGTGACCTACTAAGACCTGGTGGCCTTTATAGCACATCCCGATGGGAACAGCACATGTGTCGAATGTTGCAAACATCATTCGCAATAAGTACGAAGGTGTAAAGCATCACCTTGAAAATATCACGGGTCACCAAGAGTCAAATGGTCAAGCGATGCAACGTTCAACATAAACGCCAAAGTTGCACGTTTCACCAAAGGGGCACATCGTAATCCATGATGTTGAGGGCCTCAGTTCAGTTTCTACGATCGCTTAAAAGATCAAGCATCCGGTAAATAGGACTGATGTCCTTCCCGTGAAACAACACAAAAACAAGAAGCCTCTCGTAATAAGGTCCAACATAAATCAAAGACCTCTCCGGGGGCACTCAATTGATCGTCAGAGTCATGAATTACCTGACCCAATTTCGACAAACATTGAGTTGAAACAAAAGACCTCTCAAGGGGCACCCAATCGATCGTCAGTGTCAAGAATTACCTGACCAGATAGCGACATATATTGGGTTAAAGACCTCTTCGGAGGCGTCCAGCCATTTGCGTAAACATCTGGTCAACCCAAATGCGAAGAATGTTGGCATCAAAGACCTCTTCGGGGGCACCCAATCGATCGTCAGTGTCAGGAATTACTTGACTAGATAGCGACATACATTGGGTTAAAAACCTCTTACGAGGCATCTAGCCATTTGCATAAACGTCTGGTCATCCCAGATGCGAAGAATGTTGGCCTCAAAGACCTCTTTGGGGGCACTCAATCGATCGCCAGTGTCAGGAATTACCTGACCAGATAGCGACATACATTGGGTTAAAGACCTCTTACGAGGCATCCAGCCATTTGCGTAAGTATCTAGTTGTGAAAACCCGTAACTTCCCCGTATAGGAAAGCGTCGGATAGTTCGAGAACAAGCCACAACAGAACGCATACAGAAGAACATTTCATTGTTATTACAACAATGCACCAGATTACAAGAATATACAGAGTATAAATGAATATTACACAGAAATATCAGAGATTTAAATTACATTTAAATACATAGCAGCGGAAAATAATACAATACACAACTAGAAGAGATATACGGATACAAAGCTTTCCGGATATCATTCCAGCTGTAAACCAGGATCCTGTGAATATAAATCTGCAAAACCAAAACTACTAGCTGCCCGTGTCGAAAATAGGGGCACCCAGAGTTTAGGTTGAAACAATAAACTCCAGGTCAGTCATGTGACTGGTGTGAGAACTAAAACAGTTATTATTCTTTATTTTAAAAGTTAGGTAAATCAAGGGACCACGCCGTATAACACGGAACGGGTTTCCTCCCAAGAATACCAGTGCATAAAACAAACAGCGCAATGCTAAATAAAGAAAAATGAAGCTGTTATAAGACCCAGGTCCCATCACACAATGCAACGCAGCCGAGGATAGGGTTTTCCCTTATAACAGCCAAAGAATGCTTGATACGTTTAAAACAAATCATTTGATACCACTATAAGTGCATAGTGTATAAAACAACTTCAAATCATAAGTACCAATCATAGGCGGCATGGGTACCATATATCATGTCGCCACATATAGGTTTACAAATAAAACTGCAAAGTCACGTATTTGGAAATTGGATTTCCTTCTATGAACCGAGGCAAAAGATAGTCCTCAACCGATTCGAGACTGCCTAGCCCGAGTCTCAGGATCAGAGCTCGAGTGACCCTTGGATCGTCAGGGCCGGTCCACCGATGTGGATTAAACTTAAACCCTGAACATGCGTTTCCCCGCCCTATGGGGCGTAAATGAGCCAACTAAATGACTCCATCGGTTCGAGAACGACCGATCAATCCGAGGCGCCTCGCAACAGCAACAACCACATAAGTCAAACTCGTCAGGGCGTGTAAAACCACTGACGCCACTTCTAACTAGGAAGAAACGCATGCCCTCCCTGAGGTCCTCTCCCGTTTTTGGTTCATACCGGGTGTGAAACACGCGAAATAAACGTTACACAAAGCTACGCCACAAAGGCCTTGCTTTGATCATCACCACAAGACTTTGCTTTTCAACAGAAGCCTCGATCAATTGCCACTTAGGCATGCCGCACAGGCAATTCACTCCATGCGTTTGATATCCATCAATATATAACCCCTGAGCTCGTACGTCTCAGAGAAGGGCGTTAAGCAAGAGAATAAATTCTCCGCCGCCAAACAGATATATATTTAATAGAAATCAAACACACAGACTAAAATCCAATGTCAGACACACAGTCCATTTACAAGTTCGTTCTGGGACTGAACGAAACCGGAGGCACCTAGTACCCCGCATATCCATCGATCTCCAAGTACGTCTGGACGATCACTAACTGTTTCCATCTTCTTGGGTGTACAGCCCAATCAAGATCATCAGTAATTACCCAAACGACGTGAAAACCTCCGGTCTTCGACCATCGTCTTCATCTTCGACTTATCGTCGTATCAGTTATTCAGAATGGGATAAACCCGGTCTTTCCGAATAACTCGCGTATATTTTAAATAAGTGTTACACAAACACAACATACGCCTCATTCCAATTCATTAGTCACTAACCGTAAATTAATCAAGAGAATAATCCCCCAAATATTAACCCCGAAGGCCGAAACCAACATCAGATCAATATCCAGAAAACCATTCTGCTTGGCTAACCGACAGTTCGTTTCTAAATTTCACATTCATAGGGAAAGGTTCCCATTAATTTTATCCAAGATAAATTTCTTGAATTTATTCTTTAATCTATTTTGGAATATCGATTCAAAACTAGTCGGGATTAGCGAACCTTACCGAAGTAATCATTTGTTTTAATTTCCCAATCCCAACCTATTCATCCCATGAAGTAAAACTGGTAGTACTTCATATCTAACACCACGGTGTTATCGGTAAATTCAATTACCATTTCACGTTCAAATCTAATTAAAGATTTAACTATCGTCTGGAGCAAAACTGGTGATACTCCATTCTCGATCATTTCAATCTAATTAAAGATTCATTAAAACTCCACTTAGTTTTAATCGTTAACTGGGTTAAAGAATCAGTGTCATTTAAAACACGGTTCACGATAAACCCAAAATCACATTCATTAATTATCGGGTTAAAGAACGAGTGTTATTTAAAACACTGTTCACGATAAACCCAGAAATCAATATCAATTCAATTCCAATTAAATATTATTTAATTAGTACACTTCATTAAATCTAAATAAAAAGATTTAATCTTTTCTCAACTGGGTTCAAGAACAGTGTTAGTGAAGACACCATTCACGACAAACCCAAATCACATTCGATATTCAATACAAGGCTCTGAATAGAAAGTATATCGGCTTATATTCAATATCGAATTCTACGACTAACAAATGTCGTATTGGAAATAACGATATAAATATATATATCTTTCAAATTTCCATAACAACACCTGTATAATCACGAATTCCAACATCGAAATATTCCGAAGACAATTTCGATTCAAATCCACCCCAATGCAATCATTGGATATTCTGGTTATTTTTAAAACCCTTTTTAAATTCAATTTATTTATTTAAAAATAAATAGAATTATAATTCTAGTTCAAAACCAGTTCATTTCGATAAAAATCTATTTTTATCTTTTCAAATATGGAGTTTTTTCATCCCAATTCTTCACAAATCATTTCTTATGATTTTACACAAATTATTACTATCTTTAATAATTTTATCAAGGCCCGTACAGTCGATTTCCATCAACGGCCATCGAACTGCACTTACAGCGACCTTTTTCGAATTTGATTTGGACGTATCTCCAAATCCAACCGTTAGATTTAAAATTTCTAACATTCGTTAGAAAGCTCTTTTCGATACGAACCCAACGGTTCCGGTTTTAGGAGAATCCGACGGTCGGATCTCCCGTAATGTCCGTTTGAAATAAAAGGTTGAAATTCGCGAACTGCCGCGGCGCGGCGCGTTCTATTCAGGCCATTATATTATATATATGATATATATAATATATATTTCGTCGATTTCTATTTAAAACGAATTATATAAATAGTTTTAAATTCGTTTCAAAAGCAATTTCAACTTCCGTTTCGATTCAAATCAAAATTGAATTCTTCTCTATAAATTCGTTTTAAAATTCATTTCTATTCAATTCAAATTTCAATTCAATTTGAATTCATTTCAATTTGCTTTCAATTCAATTTGAATTCGTTTTCAATTCATTTCGAAATCGTTTTCAATTCAATTTATTTCGAAATCGTTCTCAATTCAATTCATTTCGAAATCGTTTTCAATTCAATTCATTTCGAAATCGTTTTCAATTCAATTCATTTCGAAATCGTTTTCAATTCAATTCATTTCGAAATCGTTTTCAATTCAATTCATTTCGAAATCGTTTTCAATTCAATTCATTTCGAAATCGTTTTCAATTCAATTCATTTCGAAATCGTTTTCAATTCAATTCATTTCGAAATCGTTTTCAATTCAATTAATTTCGAAATCGTTTTCAATTCAATTCATTTCGAAATCGTTTTCAATTCAATTCATTTCGAAATCGTTTTCAATTCAATTCATTTCGAAATCGTTTTCAATTCAATTCATTTCGAAATCGTTTTCAATTCAATTCATTTCGAAATCGTTTTCAATTCAATTCATTTCGAAATCGTTTTCAATTCAATTCATTTCGAAATCGTTTTCAATTCAATTCATTTCGAAATCGTTTTCAATTCAATTCATTTCGAAATCGTTTTCAATTCAATTCATTTCGAAATGGATAAAATCGATATAAATATCGTTCACGTCCAAATGGCGTCAATCTAATCAACACGGCTTCATAAATTTCTATTTTCAAATATTCTATTTCAAATATTTCTTTTTCAAAATAGTTGTTATTATCAAAATATTTCGTTCAACACATGACCAATCTCAATGGATGAGTACTGTCAACACATGAACTTTTATTTTATATCGATAAAGATGTAAGTTTTATTATCAAAATATTTCGTTCAACACATGACCAATCTCAATGGATGAAACTGTCAACACATGAACCTTTATTTTATATTATTCTTTGCTTTTCAAATTGGAATGAGGCCCAATCAATCACCATACAAAATTAATTATATGGATTTTCATACAACACATGTATATAATAGCATTGAAAATAATCAACCATCAACCAAAGTGCACTACACTGTATAAGCATCAAATATAGATATTCAACGCTTATAACAGCCTGTCAATCAATCGATCGACATATTTAATCAATCAGGATGAGTGAACTTCAAATTTCATCCCAACACCCGTGTGGGGTTTCAAACAATCAAACGCATATTTTATCTGTGCAGTTGGGCGATGTGTAAAATTTATCGACCCAATCAATGTCATTCAAATAGGTGTACATAAACAAACCGTCCGGTTTATAAATGAATATTTTATTTTATTCACTTCACGTTAAAAATTATATTTTTAACGATAAAACATTTTATTCCAACCTATGAATTTCTATTCAGTTCATTCTTCAAATAAAATGGTATTTTTATTTTTCTAACTTATTTTAGAAAATTTCGGCGGCATAACGGCACGATACTAGAAACGGGACGAGGCTTAGCCTTATCCCCGGTCTAGTGAAGGCCCACGCCATTCACACATCATCAAATCAATTCATTTCACCACACAATTCAATTTCAATCAAATAATCTAACTAATTTTCGCAATCAAACAAACAAGTCCATGGTCTGTGGACGGTTGTGTCGGGTGCTACTAAGCACCGTCTGCATCCTAGTATATATATATAACTAGAAAAAGAAATTGAAAGGTGAGAAATTCTCACCGATAGCTATCCTAGCTCCACGGCTCTTCTTAGTAGAAAATCTTCGTCGTTCTTGCCCCTTGTCACTTTCTTCGCCCGTATTCTCTACATATGTAAAAATCGAATTTTTACTTTGCTATTCAATATATAAAAATCATATTTTTATTTCAAAGTTCAATATATAAAAATCATATTTTTATTTCAAAGTTCAATATATAAAAATCATATTTTTATTTCAAAGTTCAATATATAAAAATCATATTTTTATTTCAAAGTTCACTATATAAAAATCATATTTTTATTTCGAAGTTCACTATATAAAAATCATATTTTTATTTCAAAGTTCAATATATAAAAATCATATTTTTATTTCGAAGTTCACTATATAAAAATCATATTTTTATTTCAAAGTTCACTATATAAAAATCATATTTTTATTTCAAAGTTCAATATATAAAAATCATATTTTTATTTCAAAGTTCACTATATAAAAATCATATTTTTATTTCAAAGTTCAATATATAAAAATCATATTTTTATTTCGATGTTCACTATATAAAAATCATATTTTTATTTCAAAGTTCAATATATAAAAATCATATTTTTATTTCAAAGTTCAATATATAAAAATCATATTTTTATTTCAAAGTTCAATATATAAAAATCATATTTTTATTTCAAAGTTCAATATATAAAAATCATATTTTTATTTCAAAGTTCAATAAATAAAAATCATATTTTTATTTCAAAGTTCACTATATAAAAATCATATTTTTATTTCAAAGTTCAATATATAAAAATCATATTTTTATTTACATTAGAAATCAAGTCTTTTATATTTTTTAAAATCGAAGCTTTTATATTTTAAAAAAAAACGAATCTTTTATATATTAAAAACCTCGTCTTTCCTAAAATACCTACTTTATATTTTTATACCAAATCAGAGAAAGCTAAGAAAAAAAAATATAAAAACAAAAATAAAATAGGAAAAGAACTTACAGATGAAATTATGGGAGGGGGAGGGGCTCGGCGTAAGGGTGAAGTGGGGCGCTCAGATGGTTGAGCTTCGGTCAGGCAGAGGGTGGTGGCGCACTGGCTCGCGCGGGTTTTAATGGGTTTGGGTGGGGGATTTTGACTCGGCGGTTGTAATCAGGGAAGGGGAGAGAGTGAGGGTAGGAGGAGAGAGAAGGTGCAGGTTGGACGGTGGCGGTGGGGCTGGCGTTGGGCGAGGCGTCGATCGATTTAGGTCTGGGGGGGCGGTTTTGGAATTAAAGAAGAAAAGGGGCGGAGGGAAGAGGAGATCGCCGGAGGAGGGTTTGGTGGAGGCGCCGGCAACCCAACGACGTTGCTGGAGGGGGCGCGGTGGCACGGATCGCCACTGACGACGGGGAGTTGGTCTTCTTTTTTTTTTTTTATCGACAGTTATGAGAGGAGAGAGAGTGAGAGAGAGTTTATTAACATATAATTTAATTATTTAATTTAATTTATTTCTCCTTTTAAGTTGACTTTTCATTCAACCTTCAAACGAGACCCAACGACTGTCGTCCTTAGCGTTTTACCCCCATTCCGAACACAATGGGATATGCATCGTAAGCTGATTCGATCGTTACAATCAGTTTCCGTTGAATTTACATTTAAATCACTATATTGAATTTTAAACGTACATTTCAAATTACCGGGGTCACATACTAACTAGAAAAATTCCTAAAAAATATTTTCTAGCTTCGTATTGACGATACGGTCCTAACAAAACTAGTTTCGTCGAATTCTGAGACCGTTGGAAAAATGGCCATTTTCCAGTCAATTAAAATCAACTAAAACTGGTCAAACACGTTTTCCTTTGCCACGCACACATATTGATTCGAAAAATTATGAAATTTGAAACCTAGTAATAACTTCACATCCCGGGCCCAACAAAACTGGTTTCGTCGAAATCCGAGGTCGTTTGCAAAATGTCCATTTTTAAGGGCCTGAATTCCATAGCGACTATTCAGAATTTTCAACTGGACATATCTTTTGATTCCCGCTACGAACTTTTGATTTTTCGGATTCGTTGGAAAGACATTCACTATTAGATCCCATTATTTTTGGTTTCACTAAAATCCGGATTGTTTTGCACCCGGTACATTCAAATGAAATTTGAAATCGAATTATCGAACTACCGCGCCATTTTCAATTCTATTTATAATTATATATAAATATTTATATTCTAACGACGACGTATATAATATATACGTTCTAATTAGATTCAAAATAAATTTTCTCGTCGATATTATTTAAAATAATCTATTTTAAATATTCAAAATTCGCTAAAATTGCCAAAATAAAAATTTTAAACTGGCCCAGATTTTCGGGTTGTTACAATCTCCCCCACTTAAAACTTTTCGTCCCCGAAAAGGAACAAAGTCGAAAGTGGTTTGATTAATCAACTTCACGCTCGATCTGACTTCCATTCTCCAACTTTTCAGTTTCTGAGAATTTCCAAAATTTCAAAAATTTGGCTAACACCCTAAATTTTCGAAAAATTTCGCCATAACATCCCCTGCAATGGGAGCATCGGGGAATTTCAAATAGCTTCCCCGGTCCTTCAGATCTCAAAAAGAAAAAGAAAAAGCCAAGCGGCTAGCAATAGGCTCACAAAATCATCATCACCCAAACAAAACAGGAAATTATGTAGTAAACATGTACCTATTTGTCGGGCAAACAAATTTTATTCTCTGGCTCTAGCCTCCTTGCTATGACCTGTTCAATGATATATATATATGCATATACAAGCAAATGCGACCAATTTTCAATACAGTTCAATATTTGGTTATATTAGGCATAATGGTTCAAAATTATCAAACAAATAAACAAACAACACAAACATCAATCAATTAGTGGATTAGAGTTTCAAATTGATAATTTTGATACATATACAAAAATCAGATTTTTGATGCCAAATCACAACAATAAGCCCTATCTAATTTTGGTTCTCACACCAGTCAATAGGAAATATATAGAAAGCCCACTTTCGTCACTCGAACATAAATTCTAATGATGGAGCTCCATCATCGAAATCATCTCCGGGCGATTAGAGTGTAATTCTATATCTATCCAGTATATTAAAATTTCGAATACACGCGGATCAGACGTATACGCAAAATCTATATATACTGGATTGTCCACATCAATATAAATAAATAACCAAATACGAATAGTTGATTTAAATTTGCAAAACAAAATTTGTTTTCATTTTCAAAAATATACTCTTCACACTCGTCCTAGGATACTACTGATCCCATCTCTAACGAGTCATTCTAATTGGATATTACTGATCCAATATCTGATGAATTCTTTCGTATGGTTCTAATGTGCCTTGTTCTCTGCTTTGTAAACCAAAGCTCTGATACCAAATGTGAAAACCCGTAACTTCCCCGTATAGGAAAGCGTCGGATAGTTCGAGAACAAGCCACAACAGAACGCATACAGAAGAACATTTCATTGTTATTACAACAATGCACCAGATTACAAGAATATACAGAGTATAAATGAATATTACACAGAAATATCAGAGATTTAAATTACATTTAAATACATAGCAGCGGAAAATAATACAATACACAACTAGAAGAGATATACGGATACAAAGCTTTCCGGATATCATTCCAGCTGTAAACCAGGATCCTGTGAATATAAATCTGCAAAACCAAAACTACTAGCTGCCCGTGTCGAAAATAGGGGCACCCAGAGTTTAGGTTGAAACAATAAACTCCAGGTCAGTCATGTGACTGGTGTGAGAACTAAAACAGTTATTATTCTTTATTTTAAAAGTTAGGTAAATCAAGGGACCACGCCGTATAACACGGAACGGGTTTCCTCCCAAGAATACCAGTGCATAAAACAAACAGCGCAATGCTAAATAAAGAAAAATGAAGCTGTTATAAGACCCAGGTCCCATCACACAATGCAACGCAGCCGAGGATAGGGTTTTCCCTTATAACAGCCAAAGAATGCTTGATACGTTTAAAACAAATCATTTGATACCACTATAAGTGCATAGTGTATAAAACAACTTCAAATCATAAGTACCAATCATAGGCGGCATGGGTACCATATATCATGTCGCCACATATAGGTTTACAAATAAAACCGCAAAGTCACGTATTTGGAAATTGGATTTCCTTCTATGAACCGAGGCAAAAGATAGTCCTCAACCGATTCGAGACTGCCTAGCCCGAGTCTCAGGATCAGAGCTCGAGTGACCCTTGGATCGTCAGGGCCGGTCCACCGATGTGGATTAAACTTAAACCCTGAACATGCGTTTCCCCGCCCTATGGGGCGTAAATGAGCCAACTAAATGACTCCATCGGTTCGAGAACGACCGATCAATCCGAGGCGCCTCGCAACAGCAACAACCACATAAGTCAAACTCGTCAGGGCGTGTAAAACCACTGACGCCACTTCTAACTAGGAAGAAACGCATGCCCTCCCTGAGGTCCTCTCCCGTTTTTGGTTCATACCGGGTGTGAAACACGCGAAATAAACGTTACACAAAGCTACGCCACAAAGGCCTTGCTTTGATCATCACCACAAGACTTTGCTTTTCAACAGAAGCCTCGATCAATTGCCACTTAGGCATGCCACACAGGCAATTCACTCCATGCGTTTGATATCCATCAATATATAACCCCTGAGCTCGTACGTCTCAGAGAAGGGCGTTAAGCAAGAGAATAAATTCTCCGCCGCCAAACAGATATATATTTAATAGAAATCAAACACACAGACTAAAATCCAATGTCAGACACACAGTCCATTTACAAGTTCGTTCTGGGACTGAACGAAACCGGAGGCACCTAGTACCCCGCATATCCATTGATCTCCAAGTACGTCTGGACGATCACTAACTGTTTCCATCTTCTTGGGTGTACAGCCCAATCAAGATCATCAGTAATTACCCAAACGACGTGAAAACCTCCGGTCTTCGACCATCGTCTTCATCTTCGACTTATCGTCGTATCAGTTATTCAGAATGGGATATGTAACACCCCGTATATTCTATAACCGTGAAAGTCATAAATTAAAGTATAATTAATTTGAAATCAAGGAACTAAGGGAAACGGGATACGCCATTGCGTTCGTCTCAGAAAAATACGCGAAATAGAGTCCGAGTTTTCGAAAAACGGAGTCCGTATGAAGAAGATATAGCCTCTGGAAGTTTCTGAATTAAGTTTAAAATTCGAACAGCTCAGAATAAAACAGTTTAAAATTAAAACCGGGCCCAATTGGCCAGGGCGGGAAAAATCCCGCCAGATGCACCCAGGTCGACTGGGCTGTCGACCTGGTCTAACCAGGTCGACAGGGCTGTCGACAGGGTTGTCGACAGGGCTGTCGACCTGGTCCAGAGACAGGTCGAACCCAGTCCAACCCGGCTGGCCTATTCTCTGTTAGTCGATTTTCTGTGGTCTTCTTTGTCATTAGGGCTAGGTGGCAGGTTCTAATTGGTCTCTCTTTCGAATGAATGGCTACGATCAATCCAAGCAACATCAATGGTCCTAATCAGTTCCTAACCTCTATAAAAAGGACCCTAGACTCTACCTAGGTTTCTTGCACAATTCTCTAGCCTCCATTGCTCTCTTCTTCTAATAAAAAAATAATAAAAATGGCGTCTCTGCTCTGCTGGAATTAAAACTAGAAGATAATCAACATCAGCCTAAGCAACTCAATTCAAACTAGAGGTTAAAGTTCTGCAAAAGATTCTACAACAAGTTAAAAGTTCTTTCTTTAATCCAATCAAGGCAAGTACAGTTATTCTCCGCTATAAACGTTAATTATAATTTTGATATGCATTTAAATCTGAGTTTGAGGTTGTATTCTCTTCTGTTAGATCTGTTTTCTGTGACTGTTCTATATTCCTTTCTTCTTTTCTGTTTCTATAGCCAGGCTACCACGAGCCTGTGCCTAATCTCATAAGAGATGAACGTATGAACGCAAGTTTTGGGATGAATGATGAGAAATTTGACAAAACCAAATTGAATGTATGACTTTAGGTCTGAGGCATAAAATATATTGGACATATGACTTGGGATTGCATGCATAAATTTGACTATGAACATATAATTTATGCATGTTGTATGCATAGTTATGTTGTAATTTAGACCTGTAATTAATTAGAAAAAAAATAGCATATGTTATAAACTAGTTTTAGACCTATGCATATTTTGTGATAAAAGAAGAAGAGGAACCACTGTAAAGATTACATATGATTTGAGACTTTGGACAAAATGCATATAAAAAGGCAAGATCTGATTTTTAGAAGATATGGTTTAAAGATTTATATTATTGGGGATAGTTTGCATAATAATTCATGACATGAAAAGAAGGAAGATATGGAAACTTAAGATTTACATTAATTAGGATATCTATTATTGTAATTACACCTAAATAGGGATTTTTGGATATATGACATGCATTGAAATTAATGGTTATATTTGGTATAATCTATATTGGAACATATGTTATATGGCAAATTATGTCCATATTCTGCGCTTAAGCAAACATGGAATATATGTTGTGAATCATGAAAAAATTATGTAGGCATATGAATTTAGGCCTAATTTATGACTAGGCAAGGCATGTAAATAGAACCTTTAGAATTATTAGGTTTGCTAAATCTGCTAATTTGCTAAGTTGCCTAAACTGCTAGTTTTGTTATATTGCCTAGACTACTAATTAGATTGAAATGCCAAATCTGTTAAATTTGTCTGTTGAGATGCCTAATCTGTTATATGCCAAAATCTGCTAAGTGCTAAATCGGTTAAATCTGTTAAGTCACCCAATCTGCTAAAATCTGTTACCTGCTGAGTTGATGTGATCATTCTGTTATTGATATAATCTGAATTGGCATATATATTGGGTGTGCGCATAAACGGTAAATAATTAATTAATTGGCCGCAAAGATGAATATGGCTAACTCGAGGTTAGAATGAGTTTGCGACGTAAATCTGCCCGGAACCGCCCGGCACATCCACTGGCCGCAAACAATAGGTTCTAATGTGAGAAGTTAGTCATAACATGCGTAAGACAAGAGGTTAGGTCTGGCTTGTGGCAGAAGTCTGCCCGGAACCGCCCGGCATATCCAGCGGCCACAAGCTACCGACCTAATGTGAGAGGTCTGTGCATTAATAATTAATTAATGCAAATCTAAGATAAGAATGACGTCTAAAACGTATTGGGGGAAAATAGGGTTAAACCAAAGGGATTAATAGATGTAGTAAAACCCGTCCATGAATCTGTAGGCCCAATACAAAGTTAGACAAATCTGAAAAATCTGTACATCTGATCCGTTAGTCTGAAAACTTGTTAACTCAATTTGTGAACTAGTAAATCTGAATTCTGTATGTCTGAACTTGTAAACAAATAAATCTGAAATCTGTTAGTTTGGGGACACAAGGTTAGGAGGGGAATTACTTGTGTCATCTGTTGTTTGGGACCCATATTAGTCAGTAACCCTTTCTGGTATCAAAACTTTGACCCAACAGTAGGTAGGGTCCGGGCACGCTTACTGAACTAATTATAAGTGGTTCATTCTGATAATGGCGAGGGGTGTTGATGGTGCGTTCCAACCGGGTCATGTGCGTGCATGGATCCCGGTCTGCCTCTGAGGATGTAAGACGCCGTGACATCTGTAAATAGGTCTGTGCCAATTGGTTGTCACTTTAGGGAGTGATACACCCTACTGTGGGGCCGACACAGGATATTTATGTATTAGGGAGCCGATCGCTTGGGGTAGGGTTTTAGGGTACGCTTAGTTCTGTCTGTTTCTGGTCGGGTGGTAAAGGCCCATTACTAGTGTACACCTAATTCCACATTCTGTTTCCATAGGGATAAATCTGTTTCTTCTTCTGTCTGTTTCTGGTCGGGTAGTAAAGGCCCATTATTAGCATTTTGTTTCTGTTAAAGTATTCTGTACCCGTTCCTGCTTCAATTTAGACATTAGGGTGACGCCTAATTCTGTTATACTAGTATTAGTGCAGAGAAGTGTAAAACAATAGTTTATATCATTCTGTTTTTCTGTTATATCTGCTACACCTGTTATAGTTATCTCACATCCAGTTTTATGTTCATATCATATTATTATTATCTGTTCATATGTTGAAAGTCACTGGACTTGCCAGACTTTTTGTCTGACCCTTGTTGTTTTCGCCTCCTTTCTTCCATTTCCCCCCCCCCCAGGTTATCCAAGGAGGGAAATACTTTAGCTTGATCCAGATTTCTCTTTGCTTGAAGTGCTTAAAGTATGGCTTGGCTCTGTATTGCTTCCGTTCCATGGGGATTATGATTTTAAACTATGCATTTTGAAGGCTTTTGTACAAGACTGATATTTTGTACTTGAATTCTGAAATTTGAGAGGATGTAACCATATTAATTTATGTTTCCGCTGTAATAAAGTTAAAATTTTTCAAGTACTGTTTTATCTGCCTTGTAAGTTTCTGTTCTGTTTACTAAAATGCTCCACCAAAGTTAAGGCATTCCCTTTGTAAGTGACCTTAACGGAGGTGGGGTGTTACACTTGGTATCAGAGCTGAAGGTTACCAGATTTGGGTAAATTTTTTGAAAACTATTTTCAAAAAGGTTTTGGAAAGGAAGTATTTTCAAAAATAAAGCTTATTTTGAAAAAAACATGATCCCCAAGAGCCATATATCTTTCTTTCAGTCCTTTTTTTTGTATTGAACCTTTCCTTTTTCGTTCCAGCATGTCTGAAGCATCTGAGATACCAGAGGGTGTTCATGTACCCGGTTGGTTTCGTCAATATCTTGAGGCTAGGACCGCCGCTGCAGGTCCAGCAAATGATCCCCCTCCTCCACCCCCTCCTCGTGCTATTGCTTTCTCAAAAATCTGTAGAGATTTTAGGGCCATGGGTGGGAAGGATTTCAAAGGAACTGAATCATTCGTAGAAGCAAAGAATTGGCTCAAAGAAACTGAGGATCTGTTCGTTATCTTCGAGGTGGACGATAGGCAGAAGGTACAGTTGGCAGTATGGCTGCTCAAAGACGAAGCTTCCTACTGGTGGGAAGTCACTAACGCCGAGAGGCCGGTGGAGACATGGATGGATTTCAGAACAAGGTTTGAGACAAAATTCCTCTCGCAAGCTGAACGAAGTTTACAATTGGAAAAGTTCTTGTCTCTTAAGCAAGGAAGTATGACGGTCAAGGAATACGTCAACCAGTTCAACCAACTAGCAAGATTCGGATTGGATTTAGTCAACACTCAGCATAAAAAGGCTCTCCGCTTTGTTAAAGGATTGAATGAGCCACTGCACAGCCTAGCCATGACCCATGTACCCATGGGAGCAACTTACGAGAAATTGGTGGATATGGCACTACTGCACGAGGAAGACAAGGGCCCGAAAGAGACAAAGAAGGAAGAACCACAGAATAAGAAAGCGGGGCCCAAAAAGGAAACACAAAAGAAGGATGAGAAGTCTAAAGATAAGAAGGGGAAAAAGTGCTTTACTTGTGGGAGCTCAACTCATCTGAACAAGGATTGCAGAAAAAGGAAGGGCGCTTGCTTCAACTGTGGGGAGATGGGACACTTCACTAGAGACTGCCCGAAGAGACGAGGACAAGGAGGGCAGGCGAACACTCTTGAGGCTAGTGGCTAGGATAGAAATAGGAAATTTTCTATAGTAGGTTTAATTTATTTATCTGATTATGAAGTCAAGACTTTTTCTGATTCTGGTATTTTGATTTTGTAATCGATACTCTGCACTTTAATACTAGTATTATTTCTGAATTCCGCTGTAGACTCAGACCCATAAGGGTTATGGATCATCTGTTTGGGACTGGGGTTTGAGGGATATCTGTGTTAGGCGTCAAGTATGACGCATACATTCTGAGTTTTCGTGGGGTATCAATTTGATGTTGGTTCCGGTCTTTGGGGCCGATACTTAGGACCCATGTCTAATGGGAACCAAATTTTCGTTCTATCTGTACTCGCTTCCATCATTCGACTGTATCCTATCGATCGAATATTTGAACTTTAGGTAGAAACTAATGGGTGTAAACATGTGTTTGAGACATGTTATGTTTGATGGTTGCAAGTGGATGCAAGTGGTTGCTAGTGGTTGCTCGTGGATGCATATACACACACTAGGCACTAGATCGGCTCGAAAGCACTCTCATACTGCATATGGATGTGTAAGCATTTTTAAATTTTTATGGATGCAAAATGGTCGAATCAGCATATGGATGTTGCATATGAATGAGCAGTTGTGCACTCCTATAGAAATGATATGTCTCAAGTAGGAAAATTTGCATACATATTGGACTCATGGCACTAACATGATTTGCATTAAGGAGGTCGACTGAATCAGTGGGCCGCCTGATTTTGCATTAGATACGGACATGAACACACACTGTGCATTTAAACATGAAAGCATTAGAAGTCTATAAGGACAATGGATGCCTGTGGTTGATGATTGAGTAGATGGATGATTGGATGGTAGGACACATTCTTCTTAACTTGAAGATTTCGGGGACGAAATCCTTTTAAGTGGGGGAGAATGTAACACCCCGTATATTCTATAACCGTGAAAGTCATAAATTAAAGTATAATTAATTTGAAATCAAGGAACTAAGGGAAACGGGATACGCCATTGCGTTCGTCTCGGAAAAATACGCGAAATAGAGTCCGAGTTTTCGAAAAACGGAGTCCGTATGAAGAAGATATAGCCTCTGGAAGTTTCTGAATTAAGTTTAAAATTCGAACAGCTCAGAATAAAACAGTTTAAAATTAAAACCGGGCCCAATTGGCCAGGGCGGGAAAAATCCCGCCAGATGCACCCAGGTCGACTGGGCTGTCGACCTGGTCTAACCAGGTCGACAGGGCTGTCGACAGGGTTGTCGACAGGGCTGTCGACCTGGTCCAGAGACAGGTCGAACCCAGTCCAACCCGGCTGGCCTATTCTCTGTTAGTCGATTTTCTGTGGTCTGCTTTGTCATTAGAGCTAGGTGGCAGGTTCTAATTGGTCTCTCTTTCGAATGAATGGCTACGATCAATCCAAGCAACATCAATGGTCCTAATCAGTTCCTAACCTCTATAAAAAGGACCCTAGACTCTACCTAGGTTTCTTGCACAATTCTCTAGCCTCCATTGCTCTCTTCTTCTAATAAAAAAATAATAAAAATGGCGTCTCTGCTCTGCTGGAATTAAAACTAGAAGATAATCAACATCAGCCTAAGCAACTCAATTCAAACTAGAGGTTAAAGTTCTGCAAAAGATTCTACAACAAGTTAAAAGTTCTTTCTTTAATCCAATCAAGGCAAGTACAGTTATTCTCCGCTATAAACGTTAATTATAATTTTGATATGCATTTAAATCTGAGTTTGAGGTTGTATTCTCTTCTGTTAGATCTGTTTTCTGTGACTGTTCTATATTCCTTTCTTCTTTTCTGTTTCTATAGCCAGGCTACCACGAGCCTGTGCCTAATCTCATAAGAGATGAACGTATGAACGCAAGTTTTGGGATGAATGATGAGAAATTTGACAAAACCAAATTGAATGTATGACTTTAGGTCTGAGGCATAAAATATATTGGACATATGACTTGGGATTGCATGCATAAATTTGACTATGAACATATAATTTATGCATGTTGTATGCATAGTTATGTTGTAATTTAGACCTGTAATTAATTAGAAAAAAAAATAGCATATGTTATAAACTAGTTTTAGACCTATGCATATTTTGTGATAAAAGAAGAAGAGGAACCACTGTAAAGATTACATATGATTTGAGACTTTGGACAAAATGCATATAAAAAGGCAAGATCTGATTTTTAGAAGATATGGTTTAAAGATTTATATTATTGGGGATAGTTTGCATAATAATTCATGACATGAAAAGAAGGAAGATATGGAAACTTAAGATTTACATTAATTAGGATATCTATTATTGTAATTACACCTAAATAGGGATTTTTGGATATATGACATGCATTGAAATTAATGGTTATATTTGGTATAATCTATATTGGAACATATGTTATATGGCAAATTATGTCCATATTCTGCGCTTAAGCAAACATGGAATATATGTTGTGAATCATGAAAAAATTATGTAGGCATATGAATTTAGGCCTAATTTATGACTAGGCAAGGCATGTAAATAGAACCTTTAGAATTATTAGGTTTGCTAAATCTGCTAATTTGCTAAGTTGCCTAAACTGCTAGTTTTGTTATATTGCCTAGACTACTAATTAGATTGAAATGCCAAATCTGTTAAATTTGTCTGTTGAGATGCCTAATCTGTTATATGCCAAAATCTGCTAAGTGCTAAATCGGTTAAATCTGTTAAGTCACCCAATCTGCTAAAATCTGTTACCTGCTGAGTTGATGTGATCATTCTGTTATTGATATAATCTGAATTGGCATATATATTGGGTGTGCGCATAAACGGTAAATAATTAATTAATTGGCCGCAAAGATGAATATGGCTAACTCGAGGTTAGAATGAGTTTGCGACGTAAATCTGCCCGGAACCGCCCGGCACATCCACTGGCCGCAAACAATAGGTTCTAATGTGAGAAGTTAGTCATAACATGCGTAAGACAAGAGGTTAGGTCTGGCTTGTGGCAGAAGTCTGCCCGGAACCGCCCGGCATATCCAGCGGCCACAAGCTACCGACCTAATGTGAGAGGTCTGTGCATTAATAATTAATTAATGCAAATCTAAGATAAGAATGACGTCTAAAACGTATTGGGGGAAAATAGGGTTAAACCAAAGGGATTAATAGATGTAGTAAAACCCGTCCATGAATCTGTAGGCCCAATACAAAGTTAGACAAATCTGAAAAATCTGTACATCTGATCCGTTAGTCTGAAAACTTGTTAACTCAATTTGTGAACTAGTAAATCTGAATTCTGTATGTCTGAACTTGTAAACAAATAAATCTGAAATCTGTTAGTTTGGGGACACAAGGTTAGGAGGGGAATTACTTGTGTCATCTGTTGTTTGGGACCCATATTAGTCAGTAACCCTTTCTGGTATCAAAACTTTGACCCAACAGTAGGTAGGGTCCGGGCACGCTTACTGAACTAATTATAAGTGGTTCATTCTGATAATGGCGAGGGGTGTTGATGGTGCGTTCCAACCGGGTCATGTGCGTGCATGGATCCCGGTCTGCCTCTGAGGATGTAAGACGCCGTGACATCTGTAAACAGGTCTATGCCAATTGGTTGTCACTTTAGGGAGTGATACACCCTACTGTGGGGCCGACACAGGATATTTATGTATTAGGGAGTCGATCGCTTGGGGTAGGGTTTTAGGGTACGCTTAGTTCTGTCTGTTTCTGGTCGGGTGGTAAAGGCCCATTACTAGTGTACACCTAATTCCACATTCTGTTTCCATAGGGATAAATCTGTTTCTTCTTCTGTCTGTTTCTGGTCGGGTAGTAAAGGCCCATTATTAGCATTCTGTTTCTGTTAAAGTATTCTGTACCCGTTCCTGCTTCAATTTAGACATTAGGGTGACACCTAATTCTGTTATACTAGTATTAGTGCAGAGAAGTGTAAAACAATAGTTTATATCATTCTGTTTTTCTGTTATATCTGCTACACCTGTTATAGTTATCTCACATCCAGTTTTATATTCATATCATATTATTATTATCTGTTCATATGCTGAAAGTCACTGGACTTGCCAGACTTTTTGTCTGACCCTTGTTGTTTTCGCCTCCTTTCTTCCGTTTCCCCCCCCCCCCCCAGGTTATCCAAGGAGGGAAATACTTTAGCTTGATCCGGATTTCTCTTTGCTTGAAGTGCTTAAAGTATGGCTTGGCTCTGTATAGCTTCCGTTCCATGGGGATTATGATTTTAAACTATGCATTTTGAAGGCTTTTGTACAAGACTGATATTTTGTACTTGAATTCTGAAATTTGAGAGGATGTAACCATATTAATTTATGTTTCCGCTGTAATAAAGTTAAAAATTTTCAAGTACTGTTTTATCTGCCTTGTAAGTTTCTGTTCTGTTTACTAAAATGCTCCACCAAAGTTAAGGCATTCCCTTTGTGAGTGACCTTAACGGAGGTGGGGTGTTACAGGATAAACCCGGTCTTTCCGAATAACTCGCGTATATTTTAAATAAGTGTTACACAAACACAACATACGCCTCATTCCAATTCATTAGTCACTAACCGTAAATTAATCAAGAGAATAATCCCCCAGATATTAACCCCGAAGGCCGAAACCAACATCAGATCAATATCCAGAAAACCATTCTGCTTGGCTAACCGACAGTTCGTTTCTAAATTTCACATTCATAGGGAAAGGTTCCCATTAATTTTATCCAAGATAAATTTCTTGAATTTATTCTTTAATCTATTTTGGAATATCGATTCAAAACTAGTCGGGATTAGCGAACCTTACCGAAGTAATCATTTGTTTTAATTTCCCAATCCCAACCTATTCATCACATGAAGTAAAACTGGTAGTACTTCATATCTAACACCACGGTGTTATCGGTAAATTCAATTACCATTTCACGTTCAAATCTAATTAAAGATTTAACTATCGTCTGGAGCAAAACTGGTGATACTCCATTCTCGATCATTTCAATCTAATTAAAGATTCATTAAAACTCCACTTAGTTTTAATCGTTAACTGGGTTAAAGAATCAGTGTCATTTAAAACACGGTTCACGATAAACCCAAAATCACATTCATTAATTATCGGGTTAAAGAACGAGTGTTATTTAAAACACTGTTCACGATAAACCCAGAAATCAATATCAATTCAATTCCAATTAAATATTATTTAATTAGTACACTTCATTAAATCTAAATAAAAAGATTTAATCTTTTCTCAACTGGGTTCAAGAACAGTGTTAGTGAAGACACCATTCACGACAAACCCAAATCACATTCGATATTCAATACAAGGCTCTGAATAGAAAGTATATCGGCTTATATTCAATATCGAATTCTACGACTAACAAATGTCGTATTGGAAATAACGATATAAATATATATATCTTTCAAATTTCCATAACAACACCTGTATAATCACGAATTCCAACATCGAAATATTCCGAAGACAATTTCGATTCAAATCCACCCCAATGCAATCATTGGATATTCTGGTTATTTTTAAAACCCTTTTTAAATTCAATTTATTTATTTAAAAATAAATAGAATTATAATTCTAGTTCAAAACCAGTTCATTTCGATAAAAATCTATTTTTATCTTTTCAAATATGGAGTTTTTTCATCCCAATTCTTCACAAATCATTTCTTATGATTTTACACAAATTATTACTATCTTTAATAATTTTATCAAGGCCCGTACAGTCGATTTCCATCAACGGCCATCGAACTGCACTTACAGCGACCTTTTTCGAATTTGATTTGGACGTATCTCCAAATCCAACCGTTAGATTTAAAATTTCTAACATTCGTTAGAAAGCTCTTTTCGATACGAACCCAACGGTTCCGGTTTTAGGAGAATCCGACGGTCGGATCTCCCGTAATGTCCGTTTGAAATAAAAGGTTGAAATTCGCGAACTGCCGCGGCGCGGCGCGTTCTATTCAGGCCATTATATTATATATATAATATATATAATATATATTTCGTCGATTTCTATTTAAAACGAATTATATAAATAGTTTTAAATTCGTTTCAAAAGCAATTTCAACTTCCGTTTCGATTCAAATCAAAATTGAATTCTTCTCTATAAATTCGTTTTAAAATTCATTTCTATTCAATTCAAATTTCAATTCAATTTGAATTCATTTCAATTTTCTTTCAATTCAATTTGAATTCGTTTTCAATTCATTTCGAAATCGTTTTCAATTCAATTTATTTCGAAATCGTTCTCAATTCAATTCATTTCGAAATCGTTTTCAATTCAATTCATTTCGAAATCGTTTTCAATTCAATTCATTTCGAAATCGTTTTCAATTCAATTCATTTCGAAATCGTTTTCAATTCAATTCATTTCGAAATCGTTTTCAATTCAATTCATTTCGAAATCGTTTTCAATTCAATTCATTTCGAAATCGTTTTCAATTCAATTCATTTCGAAATCGTTTTCAATTCAATTCATTTCGAAATCGT
The DNA here is from genome assembly GCA_030737875.1 of Allium sativum. Lineage (NCBI taxonomy): Eukaryota > Viridiplantae > Streptophyta > Magnoliopsida > Asparagales > Amaryllidaceae > Allium > Allium sativum. The sequence goes on along the minus strand of CM060927.1, from coordinate 72,946,615 downwards.
TTTCAATTCAATTAATTTCAAAATCGTTTTCAATTCAATTCATTTCGAAATCGTTTTCAATTCAATTCATTTCGAAATCGTTTTCAATTCAATTCATTTCGAAATCGTTTTCAATTCAATTCATTTCGAAATCGTTTTCAATTCAATTCATTTCGAAATCGTTTTCAATTCAATTCATTTCGAAATCGTTTTCAATTCAATTCATTTCGAAATCGTTTTCAATTCAATTCATTTCGAAATCGTTTTCAATTCAATTCATTTCGAAATCGTTTTCAATTCAATTCATTTCGAAATGGATAAAATCGATATAAATATCGTTCACGTCCAAATGGCGTCAATCTAATCAACACGGCTTCATAAATTTCTATTTTCAAATATTCTATTTCAAATATTTCTTTTTCAAAATAGTTGTTATTATCAAAATATTTCGTTCAACACATGACCAATCTCAATGGATGAGTACTGTCAACACATGAACTTTTATTTTATATCGATAAAGATGTAAGTTTTATTATCAAAATATTTCGTTCAACACATGACCAATCTCAATGGATGAAACTGTCAACACATGAACCTTTATTTTATATTATTCTTTGCTTTTCAAATTGGAATGAGGCCCAATCAATCACCATACAAAATTAATTATATGGATTTTCATACAACACATGTATATAATAGCATTGAAAATAATCAACCATCAACCAAAGTGCACTACACTGTATAAGCATCAAATATAGATATTCAACGCTTATAACAGCCTGTCAATCAATCGATCGACATATTTAATCAATCAGGATGAGTGAACTTCAAATTTCATCCCAACACCCGTGTGGGGTTTCAAACAATCAAACGCATATTTTATCTGTGCAGTTGGGCGATGTGTAAAATTTATCGACCCAATCAATGTCATTCAAATAGGTGTACATAAACAAACCGTCCGGTTTATAAATGAATATTTTATTTTATTCACTTCACGTTAAAAATTATATTTTTAACGATAAAACATTTTATTCCAACCTATGAATTTCTATTCAGTTCATTCTTCAAATAAAATGGTATTTTTATTTTTCTAACTTATTTTAGAAAATTTCGGCGGCATAACGGCACGATACTAGAAATGGGATGAGGCCTAGCCTTATCCCCGGTCTAGTGAAGGCCCACGCCATTCACACATCATCAAATCAATTCATTTCACCACACAATTCAATTTCAATCAAATAATCTAACTGATTTTCGCAATCAAACAAACAAGTCCATGGTCTGTGGACGGTTGTGTCGGGTGCTACTAAGCACCGTCTGCATCCTAGTATATATATATATAACTAGAAAAAGAAATTGAAACGTGAGAAATTCTCACCGATAGCTATCCTAGCTCCACGGCTCTTCTTAGTAGAAAATCTTCGTCGTTCTTGCCCCTTGTCACTTTCTTCGCCCGTATTCTCTACATATGTAAAAATCGAATTTTTACTTTGCTATTCAATATATAAAAATCATATTTTTATTTCAAAGTTCAATATATAAAAATCATATTTTTATTTCAAAGTTCAATATATAAAAATCATATTTTTATTTCAAAGTTCACTATATAAAAATCATATTTTTATTTCGAAGTTCACTATATAAAAATCATATTTTTATTTCGAAGTTCACTATATAAAAATCATACTTTTATTTCAAAGTTCACTATATAAAAATCATATTTTTATTTCGAAGTTCACTATATAAAAATCATATTTTTATTTCAAAGTTCACTATATAAAAATCATATTTTTATTTCAAAGTTCAATATATAAAAATCATATTTTTATTTCAAAGTTCACTATATAAAAATCATATTTTTATTTCAAAGTTCAATATATAAAAATCATATTTTTATTTCGAAGTTCACTATATAAAAATCATATTTTTATTTCAAAGTTCAATATATAAAAATCATATTTTTATTTCAAATTTCAATATATAAAAATCATATTTTTATTTCAAAGTTCAATATATAAAAATCATATTTTTATTTCAAAGTTCAATATATAAAAATCATATTTTTATTTCAAAGTTCACTATATAAAAATCATATTTTTATTTCAAAGTTCACTATATAAAAATCATATTTTTATTTCAAAGTTCAATATATAAAAATCATATTTTTATTTACATTAGAAATCAAGTCTTTTATATTTTTAAAAATCGAAGCTTTTATATTTTAAAAAAAAAACGAATCTTTTATATATTAAAAACCTCGTCTTTCCTAAAATACCTACTTTATATTTTTATACCAAATCAGAGAAAGCTAAGAAAAAAAATATAAAAACAAAAATAAAATAGGAAAAGAACTTACAGATGAAATTATGGGAGGGGGAGGGGCTCGGCGTAAGGGTGAAGTGGGGCGCTCAGATGGTTGAGCTTCGGTCAGGCAGAGGGTGGTGGCGCACTGGCTCGCGCGGGTTTTAATGGGTTTGGGTGGGGGATTTTGACTCGGCGGTTGTAATCAGGGAAGGGGAGAGAGTGAGGGTAGGAGGAGAGAGAAGGTGCAGGTTGGACGGTGGCGGTGGGGCTGGCGTTGGGCGAGGCGTCGATCGATTTAGGTCTGGGGGGGCGGTTTTGGAATTAAAGAAGAAAAGGGGCGGAGGGAAGAGGAGATCGCCGGAGGAGGGTTTGGTGGAGGCGCCGGCAACCCAACGACGTTGCTGGAGGGGGCGCGGTGGCACGGATCGCCACTGACGACGGGGAGTTGGTCTTTTTTTTTTTTTATCGACAGTTATGAGAGGAGAGAGAGTGAGAGAGAGTTTATTAACATATAATTTAATTATTTAATTTAATTTATTTCTCCTTTTAAGTTGACTTTTCATTAAACCTTCAAACGAGACCCAACGACTGTCGTCCTTAGCGTTTTACCCCCATTCCGAACACAATGGGATATGCATCGTAAGCTGATTCGATCGTTACAATCAGTTTCCGTTGAATTTACATTTAAATCACTATATTGAATTTTAAACGTACATTTCAAATTACCGGGGTCACATACTAACTAGAAAAATTCCTAAAAAATATTTTCTAGCTTCGTATTGACGATACGGTCCTAACAAAACTAGTTTCGTCGAATTCTGAGACCGTTGGAAAAATGGCCATTTTCCAGTCAATTAAAATCAACTGAAACTGGTCAAACACGTTTTCCTTTGCCACGCACACATATTGATTCGAAAAATTATGAAATTTGAAACCTAGTAATAACTTCACATCCCGGGCCCAACAAAACTGGTTTCGTCGAAATCCGAGGTCGTTTGCAAAATGTCCATTTTTAAGGGCCTGAATTCCATAGCGACTATTCAGAATTTTCAACTGGACATATCTTTTGATTCCCGCTACGAACTTTTGATTTTTCGGATTCGTTGGAAAGACATTCACTATTAGATCCCATTATTTTTGGTTTCACTAAAATCCGGATTGTTTTGCACCCGGTACATTCAAATGAAATTTGAAATCGAATTATCGAACTACCGCGCCATTTTCAATTCTATTTATAATTATATATAAATATTTATATTCTAACGACGACGTATATAATATATACGTTCTAATTAGATTCAAAATAAATTTTCTCGTCGATATTATTTAAAATAATCTATTTTAAATATTCAAAATTCGCTAAAATTGCCAAAATAAAAATTTTAAACTGGCCCAGATTTTCGGGTTGTTACAATCTCCCCCACTTAAAACTTTTCGTCCCCGAAAAGGAACAAAGTCGAAAGTGGTTTGATTAATCAACTTCACGCTCGATCTGACTTCCATTCTCCAACTTTTCAGTTTCTGAGAATTTCCGAAATTTCAAAAATTTGGCTAACACCCTAAATTTTCGAAAAATTTCGCCATAACCTCCCCTGCAATGGGAGCATCGGGGAATTTCAAATAGCTTCCCCGGTCCTTCAGATCTCAAAAAGAAAAAGAAAAAGCCAAGCGGCTAGCAATAGGCTCACAAAATCATCATCACCCAAACAAAACAGGAAATTATGTAGTAAACATGTACCTATTTGTCGGGCAAACAAATTTTATTCTCTGGCTCTAGCCTCCTTGCTATGACCTGTTCAATGATATATATATGCATATACAAGCAAATGCGACCAATTTTCAATACAGTTCAATATTTGGTTATATTAGGCATAATGGTTCAAAATTATCAAACAAATAAACAAACAACACAAACATCAATCAATTAGTGGATTAGAGTTTCAAATTGATAATTTTGATACATATACAAAAATCAGATTTTTGATGCCAAATCACAACAATAAGCCCTATCTAATTTTGGTTCTCACACCAGTCAATAGGAAATATATAGAAAGCCCACTTTCGTCACTCGAACATAAATTCTAATGATGGAGCTCCATCATCGAAATCATCTCCGGGCGATTAGAGTGTAATTCTATATCTATCCAGTATATTAAAATTTCGAATACACGCGGATCAGACGTATACGCAAAATCTATATATACTGGATTGTCCACATCAATATAAATAAATAACCAAATACGAATAGTTGATTTAAATTTGCAAAACAAAATTTGTTTTCATTTTCAAAAATATACTCTTCACACTCGTCCTAGGATACTACTGATCCCATCTCTAACGAGTCATTCTAATTGGATATTACTGATCCAATATCTGATGAATTCTTTCGTATGGTTCTAATGTGCCTTGTTCTCTGCTTTGTAAACCAAAGCTCTGATACCAAATGTGAAAACCCGTAACTTCCCCGTATAGGAAAGCGTCGGATAGTTCGAGAACAAGCCACAACAGAACGCATACAGAAGAACATTTCATTGTTATTACAACAATGCACCAGATTACAAGAATATACAGAGTATAAATGAATATTACACAGAAATATCAGAGATTTAAATTACATTTAAATACATAGCAGCGGAAAATAATACAATACACAACTAGAAGAGATATACGGATACAAAGCTTTCCGGATATCATTCCAGCTGTAAACCAGGATCCTGTGAATATAAATCTGCAAAACCAAAACTACTAGCTGCCCGTGTCGAAAATAGGGGCACCCAGAGTTTAGGTTGAAACAATAAACTCCAGGTCAGTCATGTGACTGGTGTGAGAACTAAAACAGTTATTATTCTTTATTTTAAAAGTTAGGTAAATCAAGGGACCACGCCGTATAACACGGAACGGGTTTCCTCCCAAGAATACCAGTGCATAAAACAAACAGCGCAATGCTAAATAAAGAAAAATGAAGCTGTTATAAGACCCAGGTCCCATCACACAATGCAACGCAGCCGAGGATAGGGTTTTCCCTTATAACAGCCAAAGAATGCTTGATACGTTTAAAACAAATCATTTGATACCACTATAAGTGCATAGTGTATAAAACAACTTCAAATCATAAGTACCAATCATAGGCGGCATGGGTACCATATATCATGTCGCCACATATAGGTTTACAAATAAAACCGCAAAGTCACGTATTTGGAAATTGGATTTCCTTCTATGAACCGAGGCAAAAGATAGTCCTCAACCGATTCGAGACTGCCTAGCCCGAGTCTCAGGATCAGAGCTCGAGTGACCCTTGGATCGTCAGGGCCGGTCCACCGATGTGGATTAAACTTAAACCCTGAACATGCGTTTCCCCGCCCTATGGGGCGTAAATGAGCCAACTAAATGACTCCATCGGTTCGAGAACGACCGATCAATCCGAGGCGCCTCGCAACAGCAACAACCACATAAGTCAAACTCGTCAGGGCGTGTAAAACCACTGACGCCACTTCTAACTAGGAAGAAACGCATGCCCTCCCTGAGGTCCTCTCCCGTTTTTGGTTCATACCGGGTGTGAAACACGCGAAATAAACGTTACACAAAGCTACGCCACAAAGGCCTTGCTTTGATCATCACCACAAGACTTTGCTTTTCAACAGAAGCCTCGATCAATTGCCACTTAGGCATGCCACACAGGCAATTCACTCCATGCGTTTGATATCCATCAATATATAACCCCTGAGCTCGTACGTCTCAGAGAAGGGCGTTAAGCAAGAGAATAAATTCTCCGCCGCCAAACAGATATATATTTAATAGAAATCAAACACACAGACTAAAATCCAATGTCAGACACACAGTCCATTTACAAGTTCGTTCTGGGACTGAACGAAACCGGAGGCACCTAGTACCCCGCATATCCATCGATCTCCAAGTACGTCTGGACGATCACTAACTGTTTCCATCTTCTTGGGTGTACAGCCCAATCAAGATCATCAGTAATTACCCAAACGACGTGAAAACCTCCGGTCTTCGACCATCGTCTTCATCTTCGACTTATCGTCGTATCAGTTATTCAGAATGGGATATGTAACACCCCGTATATTCTATAACCGTGAAAGTCATAAATTAAAGTATAATTAATTTGAAATCAAGGAACTAAGGGAAACGGGATACGCCATTGCGTTCGTCTCGGAAAAATACGCGAAATAGAGTCCGAGTTTTCGAAAAACGGAGTCCGTATGAAGAAGATATAGCCTCTGGAAGTTTCTGAATTAAGTTTAAAATTCGAACAGCTCAGAATAAAACAGTTTAAAATTAAAACCGGGCCCAATTGGCCAGGGCGGGAAAAATCCCGCCAGATGCACCCAGGTCGACTGGGCTGTCGACCTGGTCTAACCAGGTCGACAGGGCTGTCGACAGGGTTGTCGACAGGGCTGTCGACCTGGTCCAGAGACAGGTCGAACCCAGTCCAACCCGGCTGGCCTATTCTCTGTTAGTCGATTTTCTGTGGTCTGCTTTGTCATTAGGGCTAGGTGGCAGGTTCTAATTGGTCTCTCTTTCGAATGAATGGCTACGATCAATCCAAGCAACATCAATGGTCCTAATCAGTTCCTAACCTCTATAAAAAGGACCCTAGACTCTACCTAGGTTTCTTGCACAATTCTCTAGCCTCCATTGCTCTCTTCTTCTAATAAAAAAATAATAAAAATGGCGTCTCTGCTCTGCTGGAATTAAAACTAGAAGATAATCAACATCAGCCTAAGCAACTCAATTCAAACTAGAGGTTAAAGTTCTGCAAAAGATTCTACAACAAGTTAAAAGTTCTTTCTTTAATCCAATCAAGGCAAGTACAGTTATTCTCCGCTATAAACGTTAATTATAATTTTGATATGCATTTAAATCTGAGTTTGAGGTTGTATTCTCTTCTGTTAGATCTGTTTTCTGTGACTGTTCTATATTCCTTTCTTCTTTTCTGTTTCTATAGCCAGGCTACCACGAGCCTGTGCCTAATCTCATAAGAGATGAACGTATGAACGCAAGTTTTGGGATGAATGATGAGAAATTTGACAAAACCAAATTGAATGTATGACTTTAGGTCTGAGGCATAAAATATATTGGACATATGACTTGGGATTGCATGCATAAATTTGACTATGAACATATAATTTATGCATGTTGTATGCATAGTTATGTTGTAATTTAGACCTGTAATTAATTAGAAAAAAAAATAGCATATGTTATAAACTAGTTTTAGACCTATGCATATTTTGTGATAAAAGAAGAAGAGGAACCACTGTAAAGATTACATATGATTTGAGACTTTGGACAAAATGCATATAAAAAGGCAAGATCTGATTTTTAGAAGATATGGTTTAAAGATTTATATTATTGGGGATAGTTTGCATAATAATTCATGACATGAAAAGAAGGAAGATATGGAAACTTAAGATTTACATTAATTAGGATATCTATTATTGTAATTACACCTAAATAGGGATTTTTGGATATATGACATGCATTGAAATTAATGGTTATATTTGGTATAATCTATATTGGAACATATGTTATATGGCAAATTATGTCCATATTCTGCGCTTAAGCAAACATGGAATATATGTTGTGAATCATGAAAAAATTATGTAGGCATATGAATTTAGGCCTAATTTATGACTAGGCAAGGCATGTAAATAGAACCTTTAGAATTATTAGGTTTGCTAAATCTGCTAATTTGCTAAGTTGCCTAAACTGCTAGTTTTGTTATACTGCCTAGACTACTAATTAGATTGAAATGCCAAATCTGTTAAATTTGTCTGTTGAGATGCCTAATCTGTTATATGCCAAAATCTGCTAAGTGCTAAATCGGTTAAATCTGTTAAGTCACCCAATCTGCTAAAATCTGTTACCTGCTGAGTTGATGTGATCATTCTGTTATTGATATAATCTGAATTGGCATATATATTGGGTGTGCGCATAAACGGTAAATAATTAATTAATTGGCCGCAAAGATGAATATGGCTAACTCGAGGTTAGAATGAGTTTGCGACGTAAATCTGCCCGGAACCGCCCGGCACATCCAGTGGCCGCAAACAATAGGTTCTAATGTGAGAAGTTAGTCATAACATGCGTAAGACAAGTGGTTAGGTCTGGCTTGTGGCAGAAGTCTGCCCGGAACCGCCCGGCATATCCAGCGGCCACAAGCTACCGACCTAATGTGAGAGGTCTGTGCATTAATAATTAATTAATGCAAATCTAAGATAAGAATGACGTCTAAAACGTATTGGGGGAAAATAGGGTTAAACCAAAGGGATTAATAGATGTAGTAAAACCCGTCCATGAATCTGTAGGCCCAATACAAAGTTAGACAAATCTGAAAAATCTGTACATCTGATCCGTTAGTCTGAAAACTTGTTAACTCAATTTGTGAACTAGTAAATCTGAATTCTGTATGTCTGAACTTGTAAACAAATAAATCTGAAATCTGTTAGTTTGGGGACACAAGGTTAGGAGGGGAATTACTTGTGTCATCTGTTGTTTGGGACCCATATTAGTCAGTAACCCTTTCTGGTATCAAAACTTTGACCCAACAGTAGGTAGGGTCCGGGCACGCTTACTGAACTAATTATAAGTGGTTCATTCTGATAATGGCGAGGGGTGTTGATGGTGCGTTCCAACCGGGTCATGTGCGTGCATGGATCCCGGTCTGCCTCTGAGGATGTAAGACGCCGTGACATCTGTAAATAGGTCTGTGCCAATTGGTTGTCACTTTAGGGAGTGATACACCCTACTGTGGGGCCGACACAGGATATTTATGTATTAGGGAGCCGATCGCTTGGGGTAGGGTTTTAGGGTACGCTTAGTTCTGTCTGTTTCTGGTCGGGTGGTAAAGGCCCATTACTAGTGTACACCTAATTCCACATTCTGTTTCCATAGGGATAAATCTGTTTCTTCTTCTGTCTGTTTCTGGTCGGGTAGTAAAGGCCCATTATTAGCATTTTGTTTCTGTTAAAGTATTCTGTACCCGTTCCTGCTTCAATTTAGACATTAGGGTGACACCTAATTCTGTTATACTAGTATTAGTGCAGAGAAGTGTAAAACAATAGTTTATATCATTCTGTTTTTCTGTTATATCTGCTACACCTGTTATAGTTATCTCACATCCAGTTTTATGTTCATATCATATTATTATTATCTGTTCATATGTTGAAAGTCACTGGACTTGCCAGACTTTTTGTCTGACCCTTGTTGTTTTCGCCTCCTTTCTTCCATTTCCCCCCCCCCCCCAAGTTATCCAAGGAGGGAAATACTTTAGCTTGATCCAGATTTCTCTTTGCTTGAAGTGCTTAAAGTATGGCTTGGCTCTGTATTGCTTCCGTTCCATGGGGATTATGATTTTAAACTATGCATTTTGAAGGCTTTTGTACAAGACTGATATTTTGTACTTGAATTCTGAAATTTGAGAGGATGTAACCATATTAATTTATGTTTCCGCTGTAATAAAGTTAAAAATTTTCAAGTACTGTTTTATCTGCCTTGTAAGTTTCTGTTCTGTTTACTAAAATGCTCCACCAAAGTTAAGGCATTCCCTTTGTGAGTGACCTTAACGGAGGTGGGGTGTTACACTTGGTATCAGAGCTGAAGGTTACCAGATTTGGGTAAATTTTTTGAAAACTATTTTCAAAAAGGTTTTGGAAAGGAAGTATTTTCAAAAATAAAGCTTATTTTGAAAAAAACATGATCCCCAAGAGCCATATATCTTTCTTTCAGTCCTTTTTTTTGTATTGAACCTTTCCTTTTTCGTTCCAGCATGTCTGAAGCATCTGAGATACCAGAGGGTGTTCATGTACCCGGTTGGTTTCGTCAATATCTTGAGGCTAGGACCGCCGCTGCAGGTCCAGCAAATGATCCCCCTCCTCCACCCCCTCCTCGTGCTATTGCTTTCTCAAAAATCTGTAGAGATTTTAGGGCCATGGGTGGGAAGGATTTCAAAGGAACTGAATCATTCGTAGAAGCAAAGAATTGGCTCAAAGAAACTGAGGATCTGTTCGTTATCTTCGAGGTGGACGATAGGCAGAAGGTACAGTTGGCAGTATGGCTGCTCAAAGACGAAGCTTCCTACTGGTGGGAAGTCACTAACGCCGAGAGGCCGGTGGAGACATGGATGGATTTCAGAACAAGGTTTGAGACAAAATTCCTCTCGCAAGCTGAACGAAGTTTACAATTGGAAAAGTTCTTGTCTCTTAAGCAAGGAAGTATGACGGTCAAGGAATACGTCAACCAGTTCAACCAACTAGCAAGATTCGGATTGGATTTAGTCAACACTCAGCATAAAAAGGCTCTCCGCTTTGTTAAAGGATTGAATGAGCCACTGCACAGCCTAGCCATGACCCATGTACCCATGGGAGCAACTTACGAGAAATTGGTGGATATGGCACTACTGCACGAGGAAGACAAGGGCCCAAAAGAGACAAAGAAGGAAGAACCACAGAATAAGAAAGCGGGGCCCAAAAAGGAAACACAAAAGAAGGATGAGAAGTCTAAAGATAAGAAGGGGAAAAAGTGCTTTACTTGTGGGAGCTCAACTCATCTGAACAAGGATTGCAGAAAAAGGAAGGGCGCTTGCTTCAACTGTGGGGAGATGGGACACTTCACTAGAGACTGCCCGAAGAGACGAGGACAAGGAGGGCAGGCGAACACTCTTGAGGCTAGTGGCTAGGATAGAAATAGGAAATTTTCTATAGTAGGTTTAATTTATTTATCTGATTATGAAGTCAAGACTTTTTCTGATTCTGGTATTTTGATTTTGTAATCGATACTCTGCACTTTAATACTAGTATTATTTCTGAATTCCGCTGTAGACTCAGACCCATAAGGGTTATGGATCATCTGTTTGGGACTGGGGTTTGAGGGATATCTGTGTTAGGCGTCAAGTATGACGCATACATTCTGAGTTTTCGTGGGGTATCAATTTGATGTTGGTTCCGGTCTTTGGGGCCGATACTTAGGACCCATGTCTAATGGGAACCAAATTTTCGTTCTATCTGTACTCGCTTCCATCATTCGACTGTATCCTATCGATCGAATATTTGAACTTTAGGTAGAAACTAATGGGTGTAAACATGTGTTTGAGACATGTTATGTTTGATGGTTGCAAGTGGATGCAAGTGGTTGCTAGTGGTTGCTCGTGGATGCATATACACACACTAGGCACTAGATCGGCTCGAAAGCACTCTCATACTGCATATGGATGTGTAAGCATTTTTAAATTTTTATGGATGCAAAATGGTCGAATCAGCATATGGATGTTGCATATGAATGAGCAGTTGTGCACTCATATAGAAATGATATGTCTCAAGTAGGAAAATTTGCATACATATTGGACTCATGGCACTAACATGATTTGCATTAAGGAGGTCGACTGAATCAGTGGGCCGCCTGATTTTGCATTAGATACGGACATGAACACACACTGTGCATTTAAACATGAAAGCATTAGAAGTCTATAAGGACAATGGATGCCTGTGGTTGATGATTGAGTAGATGGATGATTGGATGGTAGGACACATTCTTCTTAACTTGAAGATTTCGGGGACGAAATCCTTTTAAGTGGGGGAGAATGTAACACCCCGTATATTCTATAACCGTGAAAGTCATAAATTAAAGTATAATTAATTTGAAATCAAGGAACTAAGGGAAACGGGATACGCCATTGCGTTCGTCTCGGAAAAATACGCGAAATAGAGTCCGAGTTTTCGAAAAACGGAGTCCGTATGAAGAAGATATAGCCTCTGGAAGTTTCTGAATTAAGTTTAAAATTCGAACAGCTCAGAATAAAACAGTTTAAAATTAAAACCGGGCCCAATTGGCCAGGGCGGGAAAAATCCCGCCAGATGCACCCAGGTCGACTGGGCTGTCGACCTGGTCTAACCAGGTCGACAGGGCTGTCGACAGGGTTGTCGACAGGGCTGTCGACCTGGTCCAGAGACAGGTCGAACCCAGTCCAACCCGGCTGGCCTATTCTCTGTTAGTCGATTTTCTGTGGTCTGCTTTGTCATTAGGGCTAGGTGGCAGGTTCTAATTGGTCTCTCTTTCGAATGAATGGCTACGATCAATCCAAGCAACATCAATGGTCCTAATCAGTTCCTAACCTCTATAAAAAGGACCCTAGACTCTACCTAGGTTTCTTGCACAATTCTCTAGCCTCCATTGCTCTCTTCTTCTAATAAAAAAATAATAAAAATGGCGTCTCTGCTCTGCTGGAATTAAAACTAGAAGATAATCAACATCAGCCTAAGCAACTCAATTCAAACTAGAGGTTAAAGTTCTGCAAAAGATTCTACAACAAGTTAAAAGTTCTTTCTTTAATCCAATCAAGGCAAGTACAGTTATTCTCCGCTATAAACGTTAATTATAATTTTGATATGCATTTAAATCTGAGTTTGAGGTTGTATTCTCTTCTGTTAGATCTGTTTTCTGTGACTGTTCTATATTCCTTTCTTCTTTTCTGTTTCTATAGCCAGGCTACCACGAGCCTGTGCCTAATCTCATAAGAGATGAACGTATGAACGCAAGTTTTGGGATGAATGATGAGAAATTTGACAAAACCAAATTGAATGTATGACTTTAGGTCTGAGGCATAAAATATATTGGACATATGACTTGGGATTGCATGCATAAATTTGACTATGAACATATAATTTATGCATGTTGTATGCATAGTTATGTTGTAATTTAGACCTGTAATTAATTAGAAAAAAAAATAGCATATGTTATAAACTAGTTTTAGACCTATGCATATTTTGTGATAAAAGAAGAAGAGGAACCACTGTAAAGATTACATATGATTTGAGACTTTGGACAAAATGCATATAAAAAGGCAAGATCTGATTTTTAGAAGATATGGTTTAAAGATTTATATTATTGGGGATAGTTTGCATAATAATTCATGACATGAAAAGAAGGAAGATATGGAAACTTAAGATTTACATTAATTAGGATATCTATTATTGTAATTACACCTAAATAGGGATTTTTGGATATATGACATGCATTGAAATTAATGGTTATATTTGGTATAATCTATATTGGAACATATGTTATATGGCAAATTATGTCCATATTCTGCGCTTAAGCAAACATGGAATATATGTTGTGAATCATGAAAAAATTATGTAGGCATATGAATTTAGGCCTAATTTATGACTAGGCAAGGCATGTAAATAGAACCTTTAGAATTATTAGGTTTGCTAAATCTGCTAATTTGCTAAGTTGCCTAAACTGCTAGTTTTGTTATATTGCCTAGACTACTAATTAGATTGAAATGCCAAATCTGTTAAATTTGTCTGTTGAGATGCCTAATCTGTTATATGCCAAAATCTGCTAAGTGCTAAATCGGTTAAATCTGTTAAGTCACCCAATCTGCTAAAATCTGTTACCTGCTGAGTTGATGTGATCATTCTGTTATTGATATAATCTGAATTGGCATATATATTGGGTGTGCGCATAAACGGTAAATAATTAATTAATTGGCCGCAAAGATGAATATGGCTAACTCGAGGTTAGAATGAGTTTGCGACGTAAATCTGCCCGGAACCGCCCGGCACATCCACTGGCCGCAAACAATAGGTTCTAATGTGAGAAGTTAGTCATAACATGCGTAAGACAAGAGGTTAGGTCTGGCTTGTGGCAGAAGTCTGCCCGGAACCGCCCGGCATATCCAGCGGCCACAAGCTACCGACCTAATGTGAGAGGTCTGTGCATTAATAATTAATTAATGCAAATCTAAGATAAGAATGACGTCTAAAACGTATTGGGGGAAAATAGGGTTAAACCAAAGGGATTAATAGATGTAGTAAAACCCGTCCATGAATCTGTAGGCCCAATACAAAGTTAGACAAATCTAAAAAATCTGTACATCTGATCCGTTAGTCTGAAAACTTGTTAACTCAATTTGTGAACTAGTAAATCTGAATTCTGTATGTCTGAACTTGTAAACAAATAAATCTGAAATCTGTTAGTTTGGGGACACAAGGTTAGGAGGGGAATTACTTGTGTCATCTGTTGTTTGGGACCCATATTAGTCAGTAACCCTTTCTGGTATCAAAACTTTGACCCAACAGTAGGTAGGGTCCGGGCACGCTTACTGAACTAATTATAAGTGGTTCATTCTGATAATGGCGAGGGGTGTTGATGGTGCGTTCCAACCGGGTCATGTGCGTGCATGGATCCCGGTCTGCCTCTGAGGATGTAAGACGCCGTGACATCTGTAAACAGGTCTATGCCAATTGGTTGTCACTTTAGGGAGTGATACACCCTACTGTGGGGCCGACACAGGATATTTATGTATTAGGGAGCCGATCGCTTGGGGTAGGGTTTTAGGGTACGCTTAGTTCTGTCTGTTTCTGGTCGGGTGGTAAAGGCCCATTACTAGTGTACACCTAATTCCACATTCTGTTTCCATAGGGATAAATCTGTTTCTTCTTCTGTCTGTTTCTGGTCGGGTAGTAAAGGCCCATTATTAGCATTTTGTTTCTGTTAAAGTATTCTGTACCCGTTCCTGCTTCAATTTAGACATTAGGGTGACACCTAATTCTGTTATACTAGTATTAGTGCAGAGAAGTGTAAAACAATAGTTTATATCATTCTGTTTTTCTGTTATATCTGCTACACCTGTTATAGTTATCTCACATCCAGTTTTATGTTCATATCATATTATTATTATCTGTTCATATGCTGAAAGTCACTGGACTTGCCAGACTTTTTGTCTGACCCTTGTTGTTTTCGCCTCCTTTCTTCCGTTTCCCCCCCCCCCCCAGGTTATCCAAGGAGGGAAATACTTTAGCTTGATCCGGATTTCTCTTTGCTTGAAGTGCTTAAAGTATGGCTTGGCTCTGTATAGCTTCCGTTCCATGGGGATTATGATTTTAAACTATGCATTTTGAAGGCTTTTGTACAAGACTGATATTTTGTACTTGAATTCTGAAATTTGAGAGGATGTAAAATTTATGTTTCCGCTGTAATAAAGTTAAAAATTTTCAAGTACTGTTTTATCTGCCTTGTAAGTTTCTGTTCTGTTTACTAAAATGCTCCACCAAAGTTAAGGCATTCCCTTTGTGAGTGACCTTAACGGAGGTGGGGTGTTACAGGATAAACCCGGTCTTTCCGAATAACTCGCGTATATTTTAAATAAGTGTTACACAAACACAACATACGCCTCATTCCAATTCATTAGTCACTAACCGTAAATTAATCAAGAGAATAATCCCCCAGATATTAACCCCGAAGGCCGAAACCAACATCAGATCAATATCCAGAAAACCATTCTGCTTGGCTAACCGACAGTTCGTTTCTAAATTTCACATTCATAGGGAAAGGTTCCCATTAATTTTATCCAAGATAAATTTCTTGAATTTATTCTTTAATCTATTTTGGAATATCGATTCAAAACTAGTCGGGATTAGCGAACCTTACCGAAGTAATCATTTGTTTTAATTTCCCAATCCCAACCTATTCATCCCATGAAGTAAAACTGGTAGTACTTCATATCTAACACCACGGTGTTATCGGTAAATTCAATTACCATTTCACGTTCAAATCTAATTAAAGATTTAACTATCGTCTGGAGCAAAACTGGTGATACTCCATTCTCGATCATTTCAATCTAATTAAAGATTCATTAAAACTCCACTTAGTTTTAATCGTTAACTGGGTTAAAGAATCAGTGTCATTTAAAACACGGTTCACGATAAACCCAAAATCACATTCATTAATTATCGGGTTAAAGAACGAGTGTTATTTAAAACACTGTTCACGATAAACCCAGAAATCAATATCAATTCAATTCCAATTAAATATTATTTAATTAGTACACTTCATTAAATCTAAATAAAAAGATTTAATCTTTTCTCAACTGGGTTCAAGAACAGTGTTAGTGAAGACACCATTCACGACAAACCCAAATCACATTCGATATTCAATACAAGGCTCTGAATAGAAAGTATATCGGCTTATATTCAATATCGAATTCTACGACTAACAAATGTCGTATTGGAAATAACGATATAAATATATATATCTTTCAAATTTCCATAACAACACCTGTATAATCACGAATTCCAACATCGAAATATTCCGAAGACAATTTCGATTCAAATCCACCCCAATGCAATCATTGGATATTCTGGTTATTTTTAAAACCCTTTTTAAATTCAATTTATTTATTTAAAAATAAATAGAATTATAATTCTAGTTCAAAACCAGTTCATTTCGATAAAAATCTATTTTTATCTTTTCAAATATGGAGTTTTTTCATCCCAATTCTTCACAAATCATTTCTTATGATTTTACACAAATTATTACTATCTTTAATAATTTTATCAAGGCCCGTACAGTCGATTTCCATCAACGGCCATCGAACTGCACTTACAGCGACCTTTTTCGAATTTGATTTGGACGTATCTCCAAATCCAACCGTTAGATTTCAAATTTCTAACATTCGTTAGAAAGCTCTTTTCGATACGAACCCAACGGTTCCGGTTTTAGGAGAATCCGACGGTCGGATCTCCCGTAATGTCCGTTTGAAATAAAAGGTTGAAATTCGCGAACTGCCGCGGCGCGGCGCGTTCTATTCAGGCCATTATATTATATATATAATATATATAATATATATTTCGTCGATTTCTATTTAAAACGAATTATATAAATAGTTTTAAATTCGTTTCAAAAGCAATTTCAACTTCCGTTTCGATTCAAATCAAAATTGAATTCTTCTCTATAAATTCGTTTTAAAATTCATTTCTATTCAATTCAAATTTCAATTCAATTTGAATTCATTTCAATTTGCTTTCAATTCAATTTGAATTCGTTTTCAATTCATTTCGAAATCGTTTTCAATTCAATTTATTTCGAAATCGTTCTCAATTCAATTCATTTCGAAATCGTTTTCAATTCAATTCATTTCGAAATCGTTTTCAATTCAATTCATTTCGAAATCGTTTTCAATTCAATTCATTTCGAAATCGTTTTCAATTCAATTCATTTCGAAATCGTTTTCAATTCAATTCATTTCGAAATCGTTTTCAATTCAATTCATTTCGAAATCGTTTTCAATTCAATTCATTTCGAAATCGTTTTCAATTCAATTCATTTCGAAATCGTTTTCAATTCAATTCATTTCGAAATCGTTTTCAATTCAATTCATTTCGAAATCGTTTTCAATTCAATTCATTTCGAAATCGTTTTCAATTCAATTCATTTCGAAATCGTTTTCAATTCAATTCATTTCGAAATCGTTTTCAATTCAATTCATTTCGAAATCGTTTTCAATTCAATTCATTTCGAAATCGTTTTCAATTCAATTCATTTCGAAATGGATAAAATCGATATAAATATCGTTCACGTCCAAATGGCGTCAATCTAATCAACACGGCTTCATAAATTTCTATTTTCAAATATTCTATTTCAAATATTTCTTTTTCAAAATAGTGGTTATTATCAAAATATTTCGTTCAACACATGACCAATCTCAATGGATGAGTACTGTCAACACATGAACTTTTATTTTATATCGATAAAGATGTAAGTTTTATTATCAAAATATTTCGTTCAACACATGACCAATCTCAATGGATGAAACTGTCAACACATGAACCTTTATTTTATATTATTCTTTGCTTTTCAAATTGGAATGAGGCCCAATCAATCACCATATAAAATTAATTATATGGATTTTCATACAACACATGTATATAATAGCATTGAAAATAATCAACCATCAACCAAAGTGCACTACACTGTATAAGCATCAAATATAGATATTCAACGCTTATAACAGCCTGTCAATCAATCGATCGACATATTTAATCAATCAGGATGAGTGAACTTCAAATTTCATCCCAACACCCGTGTGGGGTTTCAAACAATCAAACGCATATTTTATCTGTGCAGTTGGGCGATGTGTAAAATTTATCGACCCAATCAATGTCATTCAAATAGGTGTACAAAAACAAACCGTCCGGTTTATAAATGAATATTTTATTTTATTCACTTCACGTTAAAAATTATATTTTTAACGATAAAACATTTTATTCCAACCTATGAATTTCTATTCAGTTCATTCTTCAAATAAAATGGTATTTTTATTTTTCTAACTTATTTTAGAAAATTTCGGCGGCATAACGGCACGATACTAGAAACGGGACGAGGCCTAGCCTTATCCCCGGTCTAGTGAAGGCCCACGCCATTCACACATCATCAAATCAATTCATTTCACCACACAATTCAATTTCAATCAAATAATCTAACTAATTTTCGCAATCAAACAAACAAGTCCATGGTCTGTGGACGGTTGTGTCGGGTGCTACTAAGCACCGTCTGCATCCTAGTATATATATATATAACTAGAAAAAGAAATTGAAACGTGAGAAATTCTCACCGATAGCTATCCTAGCTCCACGGCTCTTCTTAGTAGAAAATCTTCGTCGTTCTTGCCCCTTGTCACTTTCTTCGCCCGTATTCTCTACATATGTAAAAATCGAATTTTTACTTTGCTATTCAATATATAAAAATCATATTTTTATTTCAAAGTTCAATATATAAAAATCATATTTTTATTTCAAAGTTCAATATATAAAAATCATATTTTGATTTCAAAGTTCACTATATAAAAATCATATTTTTATTTCGAAGTTCACTATATAAAAATCATATTTTTATTTCGAAGTTCACTATATAAAAATCATATTTTTATTTCGAAGTTCACTATATAAAAATCATATTTTTATTTCGAAGTTCACTATATAAAAATCATATTTTTATTTCAAAGTTCACTATATAAAAATCATATTTTTATTTCAAAGTTCAATATATAAAAATCATATTTTTATTTCAAAGTTCACTATATAAAAATCATATTTTTATTTCAAAGTTCAATATATAAAAATCATATTTTTATTTCGAAGTTCACTATATAAAAATCATATTTTTATTTCAAAGTTCAATATATAAAAATCATATTTTTATTTCAAATTTCAATATATAAAAATCATATTTTTATTTCAAAGTTCAATATATAAAAATCATATTTTTATTTCAAAGTTCAATATATAAAAATCATATTTTTATTTCAAAGTTCACTATATAAAAATCATATTTTTATTTCAAAGTTCACTATATAAAAATCATATTTTTATTTCAAAGTTCAATATATAAAAATCATATTTTTATTTACATTAGAAATCAAGTCTTTTATATTTTTAAAAATCGAAGCTTTTATATTTTAAAAAAAAAACGAATCTTTTATATATTAAAAACCTCGTCTTTCCTAAAATACCTACTTTATATTTTTATACCAAATCAGAGAAAGCTAAGAAAAAAAAATATAAAAACAAAAATAAAATAGGAAAAGAACTTACAGATGAAATTATGGGAGGGGGAGGGGCTCGGCGTAAGGGTGAAGTGGGGCGCTCAGATGGTTGAGCTTCGGTCAGGCAGAGGGTGGTGGCGCACTGGCTCGCGCGGGTTTTAATGGGTTTGGGTGGGGGATTTTGACTCGGCGGTTGTAATCAGGGAAGGGGAGAGAGTGAGGGTAGGAGGAGAGAGAAGGTGCAGGTTGGACGGTGGCGGTGGGGCTGGCGTTGGGCGAGGCGTCGATCGATTTAGGTCTGGGGGGGCGGTTTTGGAATTAAAGAAGAAAAGGGGCGGAGGGAAGAGGAGATCGCCGGAGGAGGGTTTGGTGGAGGCGCCGGCAACCCAACGACGTTGCTGGAGGGGGCGCGGTGGCACGGATCGCCACTGACGACGGGGAGTTGGTCTTTTTTTTTTTTTATCGACAGTTATGAGAGGAGAGAGAGTGAGAGAGAGTTTATTAACATATAATTTAATTATTTAATTTAATTTATTTCTCCTTTTAAGTTGACTTTTCATTCAACCTTCAAACGAGACCCAACGACTGTCGTCCTTAGCGTTTTACCCCCATTCCGAACACAATGGGATATGCATCGTAAGCTGATTCGATCGTTACAATCAGTTTCCGTTGAATTTACATTTAAATCACTATATTGAATTTTAAACGTACATTTCAAATTACCGGGGTCACATACTAACTAGAAAAATTCCTAAAAAATATTTTCTAGCTTCGTATTGACGATACGGTCCTAACAAAACTAGTTTCGTCGAATTCTGAGACCGTTGGAAAAATGGCCATTTTCCAGTCAATTAAAATCAACTGAAACTGGTCAAACACGTTTTCCTTTGCCACGCACACATATTGATTCGAAAAATTATGAAATTTGAAACCTAGTAATAACTTCACATCCCGGGCCCAACAAAACTGGTTTCGTCGAAATCCGAGGTCGTTTGCAAAATGTCCATTTTTAAGGGCCTGAATTCCATAGCGACTATTCAGAATTTTCAACTGGACATATCTTTTGATTCCCACTACGAACTTTTGATTTTTCGGATTCGTTGGAAAGACATTCACTATTAGATCCCATTATTTTTGGTTTCACTAAAATCCGGATTGTTTTGCACCCGGTACATTCAAATGAAATTTGAAATCGAATTATCGAACTACCGCGCCATTTTCAATTCTATTTATAATTATATATAAATATTTATATTCTAACGACGACGTATATAATATATACGTTCTAATTAGATTCAAAATAAATTTTCTCGTCGATATTATTTAAAATAATCTATTTTAAATATTCAAAATTCGCTAAAATTGCCAAAATAAAAAATTTAAACTGGCCCAGATTTTCGGGTTGTTACACTAGTCATCCTAGTTGCAAAGAATGTTGGCCTCAAAGACCTCTGTGAAGGCAAAAGACCCTTGCGGGGGCATCCGATTAGACTAGGATCTGATCATCTTTGATTCGATGATCAACGGCCTCAAAAGACCTCTTCGGGGGAATTCGACAAGTGTCCGAATTATTCAGGCACAACGAATAACAGATTTCAAAGACCTCCTCTCCTGGGGCACTCGATGAAATCACCGACGCTAGAATACATCAGCCTAGTGAGCATCTCCTATGACTGAATTAACTACTCGGAAAAAGATAAACATTGGACCAAAAATATAAGACCTCTCGGCAAGGGGCACAAAAACAAGGAATTTCTTCTACTAAAAAGGCATGAACCTGGACAACTAAGCTAAGAATCCTTGATTAATGAGAAAACCAGTAAGTTCCTAGCACGATGGTGAAAGCAATAGACTTAACCACCGAAGCAGGAACATCCCGTGTTTTAGCCATAACCAAGAAACTCTAGTATAGTTGATAACCAGTCTATAAAGCTTGTAACTTGTAACGACCTTTTGGTATGGGGCCACCACCACTGCATTATAAATCAATAATGCTCTCAAAACATACCATAAGGTCGCTATAACTTGCTAAACCAAAATAGCTTATACTGTAAATGTGTAAAGAAATAGGTGTGGAATGCAAACAAGAAAGTACGATAAAGCTTAAGTACAACAAGCAGAGCACAGTATCATCACAGCGACAACACAAGTCAATCACAAAATCACAAGAGTATCAGATACAAATGTGCGTAAAGTAATAAGCATAAAGTTGAGAGCGAGGACTGGCACTCGCATATACAACCAGTCTAAATGCAGTGACAGAAAGTAAGGAAAAGATGATCATAAGAACTACTTCTTCTTCCCACTCTTGGAGTCACTTGACCTTAGAGAAGGCTTGGTAGAAGGAGGAGGAGTAGTGCCAATTGGCTGGCTTCCATCTTTGATTACCGGGCCACTAGGACTCTCTTGAGAAGATATAGTGATAATCCCTTTCTTCTCAGCAGCATGCTTTCCTTTATGCTTTAAGGACGATGCAAGCTTTGTTTTATGTTTCTTTGGATACTCAGCATCTTTGCACGGGGTCTCGTCAGTATAGTCTGAATCTCCCTCACCAGAGATGTAATCAGCATCATCGTTCAAATCGGCAAGTGCATCGATCTGTATGGCCTGTTATCGTGGGGTCGCGGAACAAAGCAAAGATGCATCACTCGGAGGGGAAGTAGTAACTGTGGGAGGAGCAATCGACATCAAGGTCGAGTCAGTAACCATAGCTTCAGTCATCATAGCAGTAGATCTGCCAAATGGAGGCTCTAGTGAGATCAAACTTAAAGCAGATGAACAATAAGTGAAGAATGTAGTGGTACCGGGTGAAGGGCACAGGAAGTCTAAGTATAACATAGCTTGGACAATTTTAGTTTTACCTGTGGCTTCAAGATTCGCCTGAACGTTCTTGTATTCGACCTTAAATTTATATGCATCGTTATTATCTTCCTCATCATCTCCGTTGTGCCCCTCAATAGTGCCTCTCTCAATTTTGTGTTCCTCGGCAACTGTGTCCTTCTCTTTAAGAGCAATATCGGGATCAATAGAAATTTGTGAACCAGTGGTCTCAACATTAATAGGAAGAGTAGGGGCATCAATATTGGTTGTATCCTGAGCTTTCTCCCCTGAAGGCCTGGCCTTGTCACTTAACATATTTCACACTTTCTTCAACTGAATCTTTCCCTCAACTAAGGCGTTGCGGGACTCTTCATCTAAGAGATCTTCAATAAGATCATCTTCGCTGCGCTCGCCTTCACTGCGCTTGCCTTTATTAATCTCAAGTTTATGTTCCCAGACGAGAGCTAAAGTAATTTCAAACTTATCTTCCATATAATGCAAACTTCCTCGACTCATGATGCTGAAAACATAAAACTTAAACAAGGAAGCATCGGCGTCCGACTGAGCTTTTTCGAGAGCAGCTACAGCTTTAAGTCTTTCTTCTTCGAGAGTTTTATTACTGGCTTGTGCCATAGAAATAGCCACACTTTGAGAAGTGATCTCTTCCTGAAGAATAGGAGAAGCATTCTTTTCAGTAGCTAATTGAGACTCGGCAAGTTGTCGAGCAGATTGAGCATCTTAAACCTGTGCGGCTAGTAAACACTCCCGTTGCTTCATAGCAGCAAGCTCTTCTTTGAGCTTCTTGTTTTCATCTTCTAAACCCTCCAATCTATGCTTATTTGTGTAAAGGAAGCATTAGTTTTGTCCTGGGATTCAAGGGCCTAGATAAGCTCAGCCTCGTCATTCTCCAAAGTGGCAATTCATTCAATGTTATCTTTGTTAAGCCTTTGAAGATCAAAGGCAAATGCATTCCAAGTAGTCAGTTGTTTCTCAGCGTGATCCCTGATCGCATTTATACATGCTTCCAACTGGCTCTTAGCAACATCGAATTATGTGAGCATGCAAGTCTTCATGGTGTCCATTTCACCGAGTATGATCCGCTTGTTGGATGGATATATGTCCAGGTCAAAGTACATCCCATTTAAACACCAACCCTTAAATCACTCAGCAAGCTCAAGATTACATGATCTAGGAACATAGCGAGGCCTTCTTATGATCATTTGGAGGTAAGTCGGTGTTGGAGTGATAGATGGAGAGGCCAGGGACGGTTAATCGGAAGCAGTCTGAATATTCGGCATTGGAAGTTTGTCTAATTTGTGAAGCTTCCAAGAATCACCCTTGCCCTGGACATCCTTGCCCCGCTTCTTCCGGCGATTCTCTTCATCATGATGATCATCATATTCGTCACCAAGCCAAGTATGTCGGCTCCGTTCCTCATCATCTTCCTGCTCTTGACGATGCCTCCTTCTCCTTTGTTCGTCGGTTTCCGGAAGCTCAGGGGTTTGCTAAGGCTGATGGGAAAGTTGCGGGTCTCGAGAATACTGAGGTCGTTGTGAATGCTTTGAGTGTCTCAGAAGGCGCTTTGGATTATGTTGTCTTGACTTTTCATTGAAATCCATCATAAACGAGGGCTTCATTTTCGGACCTGGAAGAAAGAGACAAAGCAAAGGTTCAGTACTCACATTAAAAAAGTACTTGGGCAAGTACAAAAACTAATGCAATGAATTAAAAACTCATAGCATAAGGAAAACGTCTGCTGGTATATGTCTAATAACGAACCAATCTTAAATGTCGGTTCTAAGTTGATCCCTAGGTCTGCAAGCATTTCCCCTGGTAAAGTAAGGAGAGCTTCAAGTATGTTGGTTCATGTATTTATGACCGGGGGTTTAATTGGTTGGGTAACAATATCACCCTGAATGAGATCTTTAGCTGAGCTAATATCACTCAAGTTCTTAAAAGTATCTGAGGAGCTCTCCCCTTGAGTGACTTGAGCAATAGGGTTCTCATTAACCTTATTAACATCTACATTATCCTTGGAAAATGTCTTAGCATCTCCATCTCTAGGTTGTTTGGTCCCATCCAACGGGTCCGAAGTGGTTTCTGAAGAAGATTTATCGCCCTCAGCTCGCTCAACTTCCTCCATGGAATCCAAGGTATTACCCTCCTTTTCAATTTGTCCAGACAAAGCCATGAGACTCTTACCCTCGTGTTGTTGGAACCCCTCTTCTTCAATAGAAGTCAATTTAGACTTAGGCGGTGTCTTACTACTACTTGCGAGGTCTGAACACTTCTTTAAAGGAGCTTTCTTAGCGGGGAATTTACTAGCAGTTTCTTTCTTAAAAGCCGGGTCTAATACAAGAGTCCGCAAAGGGTGGAGAAGTTGACACTGGCGAAGAAATTCCTCTGTGATTAAGAATTTTCTACTTCTCTCTTCCTCGTTAGTAACATTCAGAGAATCAAACAACTCCTGACAAGCGGTATCATCTGGATCAGAAGACGGAATTTTTGTAAAACAAAAAAGGGATTTAGTACTCGAAGCTTAAGTATAAGAAGAAATAAAGGAGTTTTGGGTAGTAGATTTTCACCTCCTTCCATTCACCTTCCATAGAAGCCGTCAGGATATCTTATGTAGCAATAATGATTTATAAATCCCTTAACACTTTCCAACAAAACAGTTATAACCTTGGGATACTTTCCTTCGACGTAGATAACTGATGGCTTATCTCGCCTCTATTTAAAAGTAGATAATGAGCAGATTTCTTAAAAGGTAGGCATACGTTGCTTAGTCCTCATGAACAATACGTAAAGACTGGTTAAAACGGCATAGCCATTCGGGTGTAATTGCATGGGGGAAATAACTAGGCGCCTAAGGATCATTTCTAGGAATGGACTGAAAGGAGGGACGACTCCCATCGCTAACATATGTCGGTTAACTGCAACATATCCAGGAGGCAGGGAGTTAGCAAATTCATTCTTCTTCGGAAATTTAGCATCAGTTTCTAAAATCCAAAACTGAGCAAGCATACTTTTATGTGAACGGTCGTAAAGTTTGGTTGGTTTTCTCTCACTAGGTACTTCGGTAAGAGGCCTAGGCACAGGGAATTCTGAGCTAATATTTGATCCAGGAGCATTAGTTGCGGCCTCATTATAAACTTGGGCAAAAGTACCAGCCTGAGTGGATTTAGATGCTTCCTCAAGTTGTTGGCGTGATTTCTTTCTAGTTGCCATTTCCACACAAATAACTGTATTTGAAAACAAACTACAGGCGACAAGATAATGATGTGTTTAAAATATGTGTCATGAATAAAGAATTATTAAATGCTCGACACAATGCAAACTCAGTGCTTAGGAGGGTAGCTGAGAAATTACAAGTACATGGGGGAAATAGCACCAAGTGATCCAATAAGACATGGAATCAATCTACCCATATTGGATCGGTCCCAACCAATCCAACACGGGTCGGTATTAACCATCCCTTGTGGGGTCGGTCTCGACCGACCCAATATGGGTCGGTATTAACCAACTTGTATTGGGTCGGCCCCAACCAACCCAGTATGGGTCGGTAGTAACCAACCCTTACCGGGTCAGTCCTAACCGATCCAATATGAGTTAGTGACAATACCGACCCATACTGTATCAGTCTCGACCGAGCCAATGTAAATCAGGAACAGCTCGTCTACCAAGACATATGATTTCTCAACAACCCCGTAGAAGCTTAATCGTGCTTTGAGAGTTCAAGCAATTTTAAAATGGTCGGAGTGATCAAGTACTGGGATTCACGCAGTGCAAACACAACCACATTCAACTATCGGCAAGAAGAAATCCAAGTATCACAACATTATCACCAAATTCATTTTGAGCGTAACATTTTGAGCAAACAAAAGACAAGACTGATCATAGTTGCAAAATCAAGTATAGGAGTATGAGCATTCTAAGCAATTTCAGGTGTCGTGCATTTCTAAAAAACCATACGTGCATCAAAGGGAAATCAGAGTTTCAGGGATTCTATACATTTCGAACTCCTCATACACAACCTTAAACCCATTTCAATCAACTCCACTCCTATTTCAAATTGTTTTTATATCAGAAATTTACAATATAAAACCCCGTACGCTCAAGCATGCATTTCAGCCCCAAAGTTCTTCAACTCCATCCCTAATTTCTAAATTTCCAAATTCAATGCAAATCTCGAAAAGGGTTTTTACTTGTGATTACAGCAAGAGATCGAATCGGGCCGATGGAGACTGGTTCCAGTTCGTTGGCGCTAAAGAAAGACAGGCTCGAGGGGTTTGGACTCCAATTTGATTCAAATCAGCAGATGGAAAAGCAGCGTCCAGACATAATTTGAGTTGAAGGAGAACCCGGTTGAATATGAAGATTGAAGTTCAAGCAAGGTTGAATTTTTCTTAGAACAAAAGAATGTCACCATTAAAAAAGAAAACATCCAGTCGAGAAAGAAGAAATGAGAAGAGCAAGGGATTAAACGAGATTATATATAATAACCATGCTTATTGGGCTAACTCGACCCATCACAAAGCGGGTCGACCAGTCCATGGAAGTGAATGCACCGATTCATGAAGCGTGACGCGACCGATCCGTATAAACTAATTCACAACCGACCCATAATTAAATGCACGGGGCAATGAGAGTGATCCATCAAAGTGTAATGCATTTTAAAATATTTATTTTGGAGCTTATGACTTTTTACAAATAAAAAAAATTATAAACTCCGAGGGGCAAAATGTTATCCATAAGAAATCATACATACTCTGATGGATCAATCAAATAAGGTAGTGTGATTCAATTATTCAATTTAACTACGGGTCGGTCTGAATCTTTCATAATGGCTCGGTCTGAATCTTTCATAATAGGTCAGTCAAGACTGCCATATAATGGGTCGTTATCAAGTTAAGTACATGGGTCGGCCTGTACTGAACAATACGACTTGGTCTGATTAGCAGAAGATATGGGTCGGTCGGTCCCACTGCGTAATTGGTCGGTTGGTAAGGAAGCAACACGGTGGTCAATCTCCAGTTCCTGGTCGGCCAGACTCAAGTGTCTGGTTGGTCAGCCTGATCATCTCATCTGAGTAGACAGCTCCTTTTCAGCACGGGTCGGTCTCGTTCGGGTCGATCAGTACTACGATGGGTTGGACTGATAAAACAAAGGATTTGGGTCGGTCGGTGCTGTTTGGGTTGGTCGGTACCATTTGGTCGGTCAGAAACTTAACAATTGGCAACAACTGGCAATGGCATTTTCATAAATAACTTTGAGGCCGACTCAAAACCTACACACTATATTTCAGCCTCTCCTCACACCTATAAATAGACCATGAAATACACATTAATGGGATCGATTTCCAAGACCCCGAAGGGCTGTTCAACTATTTTCTCCTCCATTCTAAGTGATTCTTCCTTCACTAATCATCTCCAAACGAAGATCTAACACCATATCCGCCATGGAATCATTCAAAGTCGCTCGAATGTTCGAGAAGTTGTAGATCTACATCCCCACTCACCACATTTAGAGAATTCCACCAAGTTCCTTGGCTAATTTGAATAGATCGAAGAGAAGTACTTGAAAGAGAGGAAATGAATGTAATGAGATAGAATTTGTGCTTTGTAAACTCAATGATGATAATAAAAGTTACTCTCATAGTGGACGTAGGCTTTTCCTTAGCTGAACCACTCTAAACTTTGTGTTCTCTACTTTTTACCGTTTATTTTGTGATTGTGGCTCTACTTTTCCTTGTATACCGTTTGGTGAAGTATTCTAGAGATACCCTTGGTGTTGTAACCATTTTTGGTTTCAACAATATGTAATGTTCTATGCATTAGTCAACAACAACAACACACAAATGTTTCCATTGACAACAGGTTTCTTAAGCTCTAAGGCTAAGCGATATATGAAATTCCCCAAACACGTAGAAACGACAATATGGAAACCAACATAATATCAATATATAGAACTCGTTTAAGCGTTCAAATCAACTTAGGCCGAAGCATGCCAATTACTGACAAAGATGGCACCCAACAAATGACCCGAGGGTTTAGTACCGGCAATAACATTTTAGAAGGCCAACAAAAAGTTTCAAAAGCTTCCAAATAGCAGCCAAATTAGTGACAACAATGCATCACAAACCACATGTTCTCAATTAACCATTTGCTATAAGTTAGTTAATTCCACTCTAACGTAGAGCGTCAATTAAACAAGTCCAGAAATAACTGATATAGAAAACCTATGTGTCCCACACCTTATAGTTTATTATATCATTTAAATCATTTCTTTTTTCTCTCGAAGAGTGCAAAAACTTGAGATTTTATATAGAAAATATATACTTCAAGAAAATGAGTTTTAAAACAAGTTTTGAAAACGTATGGTAATTATTTCTTTTATTTTTATAATAGAGACCATTTATACATAAAATACCTTTTATAAATTGATTATGAAATATTTATTTCAAAATTTGTTTTTAAGTCAAAACTTCTTTTAAAATTGATTTATAAAACACATGCACCTGCAAATTCAATTAGAAATTCAATAAAACAAACATATCAAAACTCACATGAAACTTGTCAATCCGAAGCACGAATTGGTTTTATTGTTGGCACTTCCATCTAAAGGAGTTATCCTATTAAATACAACTCTAAACATGCATCAAAGTCACTTAGGAAAACTTAGAAAATAAATACATTACAATACGTATAAGTGGTTTGACTAGAAACTTAGAGTTGTATTTCCTGGGTCGATCACTATAAAGGCTGGGTAAAACTAGTGGTGGACCTGCCTTCATCTTGGGTTGACCTATAGGTATACTATGCAAGTCTTAGGTCAACCTAATGGTCACGATTCCTATAGGAATTTTTGCCTTGATCATTTTCGTTTTTGAACAATGTTTCACCATATATTCATGTGGAATTTAGTCATGATTTTAAATATATAGATAAAACTACACATTGACTACAATCCAAAAAAAAATCAACATGGTTCCAATGCAAAACGAAAGAGCAACAAGCTTGTAAAGACAATTATAAGTACAAAATTAATATAAACTTGAAAAACTTAGGATTCATTTACTGTAAACCAATTCAATCATAGGAAATCACAAATTAGAGACATGCATAGAGGTTCAAACCAGAGTGAGTGAAAACTCACATTTGAATGATTATAGTGAATTAAACAGTGATTTTGCAATAAGAAGAAAGTTATGGATCTCAAAAATACTTCAGATACCTGTAAATTTTGTAGTATTAGCAAGCTTTTCTCTAAATTTTAACTGAAGTTTGGTTTTGATTTGTAAATTGGGGAGGAGTTGCTAATTTTTCTTACTTGGATTATTTTCAAGAAGTAGAAGACGAGAATACAAAAGAAAATACGTGCTCTACTCTTTTCCTCCTACCAAATTCAAAATGGGTAACTGGGTTTAGGTTTTGGACTCAAACTAACCCAATAAGCCCAAAATATGGTTATGTTAAGTTAATTAGGCTATGTAGTATGAAATTAACACATCTTCAATTAAAGTATAGTATTCACACAAAATTGTTTACATTTAAATGTTTTGACTTTACAAAAATTATTATAAACACATAAAACTCTCCGTTAATGGCGATTGGGAAAAACCCGTTTTTTCTTCGTTCTTCTTCTGTTTCCTACTCTCTTTTCCCTCTGCATTCAATCCATCCACCGCACTTTCGCCCCTTTCTTCTGTTTCTATTCCCCGCTTCCATCATCATGGAGAGTCACTCACGAAATCCTTACCTAGATCTTGACCGATTCTATCCTTCTTGGCCGGTTTTATGTGTTGTACATCGACGCCTTTTCATCCACTCTCTTCGCACATGAACATGGTGTTACTCCCTTATGTTCGACCTCCTTGTCATTGTTTTTTTAGTATTGTTCGCGACTCACTTTCTATATCTGCCTTCTTCGTCTTGCATATTAACCGAATGGCAAATCGTAGTTTATAGCTACTTGTTGTGGATGAGAATCCCTTCAAGCTGGTGTGACTCATCAGCTATATGTTTTCTAGATCTGGTAATTAGTTTTGTTGGTCATGTTAATGACATTCTTTGGTGGTCGGGTTTGTGTTCTCGGTTTTTTGGATGTTTTCGACTTGTTCTTGTGTGTGTTTTGTGGTTTGTTTGGTGTTTATGTAGGCATGTGACGTGTTATTGTCCTTCGGTTATGTTCTTTGTTGTAGCATCCTCTGTGCAATGGTAGTTAATGTAGTGTGTAGTGAAATCCAAGTCTTTGGTTTGCCAAGTTCGTTCCTGCTTTGTCTCCCCGGTAATAGCCTCGGGTACGGTGTTGTCCAACAAGACTGTGGATGGATGTTTTGGTTACTCATATATTGGTATCTACTATTGCTGTGTGGTGGTGATTTTAGGTATGTCATGTATGAAGTCAAACTTGCTCGAAGTCATGTAGTTTCTTCTTCAAATAAATTGATGTGCCATGCTAGTTGTTCTATGTAATTTGTGTAGCTCTGCTGCTTCCTGATTTCTTTATTGTCATTATGGAATATGTCAAAGTTGCTTACGATCTTGGAATGGTGATTTTGATGCTTGTCCTGTCTTATCTTGCCTTGTCTTGTGTCATCGTGTTGCTACAGTCTGTGAGCTTTGTAATTGTTTACACATCTTGTGCAGTCTTTTTGTACCTTTTGTTCAAACACTCTAGCATGGAGTAAGCAATTGGGTCAGGCAACGTCATGACCGTCTTTGTCACAGTTATAACTATGCTTCTTGCGTGGAGCATGTAGTCATATTGTAGTTTAGATAAATGTCTATCTCTAGCAATGTAAACTAGTCTAGTTATAGTGGACGGTCCACGCTAAAATTGATTGTAGTAAGTTAGCAATCTAGCAATCTCTTGTATTTATTTTGTAATTACTATTTGTTATAATAATATACTGTTACGGACCACTATAAAAACTAGTCAGCCTTGCCAAAAAATAATATTATAAACATGTATAAAATTATTTTAAGTTAAACATAATTTCTAAATGGAAACAACAAAATTTACATTTTTAACTAGAAGTTTATTTAACATTCTTATTTATCTAAAACTAATAATTTTAACATCAGAGCTTGTCATAAATTCATTTACATATCAAAATAAATGCAAAAACCATATTAAAAATATTTTAACACTTAAATATTGAGTTTTAATTAAATTTCACTTATTATATTTTTAATTGCGGCCTAATTAAATTTTAGAATACTACTTTTACAACAAAAATTCACCGTTAGCAATAATTTACAAAATTATTTCATTTAGGCACATAAAATCCCTTAACACGCTTCTTTAATTGTAAATTCACATTATAAAGTTTTTAAAACTTTATTTCCGTTTAAATTTACTCAACAAAACAAATGTTGAATAACTTCTTTTATCTCTTCATTTAGTTTCAATTTAACCTTAATCCAACGTATTTCTATCTAATTCAACTAAAACTCATAGTTCATTCAACTTATATAATTATATGAATTATCCTCTCCATATGTATATTTATTTTTCTTAGTTTATAAATTATATCATTATTATAAAAATTTTACATAGGTAATCACAAAATCAGGGTTGTTACAGAATATCCTTTATAAAAATTATGTCCATGCAATTTCTGAAGAAGAATTGTATTCAATACAATTTATTTCATTATAAAATGGAAAATAGATAAGTTTGGGTCAATAATGCTTACTCTCAACACAAAAAGAAAGGAAGTTAGGATATGCTTACTCGATAAATTCTCTGGTTTCTAATGTTAAATATTTGGGATTTGAAGATCACTGAATCTTCATGGGCAGAGCATCCATCTTTCGAAGGCGCCTTACCTCCGAAGAAAGAACATGAACATGATGTTGCATGATATATAAGTCAAGTGAGATCTCAAGCTCTTGCAAATTAGGAGGATCAACAAATGAATTTGAACCACGAAGACAATTTTGAAGTTGATGCATGATGTTGCATACGTAACATATTTCCCTCATTTCGGCTTCAACAACTGAATTTGAATCACAAATAGAGAATTCTATAGGCTTCCTTCGATTGTCCACACAAGATTTCTGTCTGCTCTAAGTCTTTTTCATTCTCTGATGAATAAGATTAATTTTCTTAGAAGCCTCATGAATAAAGTTGCGGCCTAAAATCAACTTCTCTCCGGACTTTAACCAATAATAGGCCGTCAACATGGCCTTTCTATAAGGTTTCGAAAGGAGCCATACTGGTATTGGATGGAAACTATTGTTGTAGGTAAACTCAACAAAAAGTAGGTTGGATTTTCAATTAGCACCAAAATCAATAATACATGCACAAAGAAGATCCTCAAGAATACAATTAAATCGTTCAGTCTTCCCATTAGATTCTGGACGATAATCTATGCTGAAATTAAGCTTTTTACCTAAAGCTTTGTGGAGACTCCGCCAGAATTCACTAGTAAAGAGTAGATATCTATCACAAAAAATTGAACTAGGAACACCATAAATTCTCACGATTTCCTTATTATATACAGCTTAGACATAAGAGAAGCTATCCTATTGGACTTAACATGAGTAAAATGAGATGACTTAGTCAAACGACCAAATCTAAACGAGGTAGGCCATCAGTAGACCCTATTAAAACATGATCCCATTTCCACAACAGGTCTTTAAGAGATTGCAAAAGAGCACTAGGACATTGGTCTTCAGCTTTGATGAGTTGATAAGTCATGCAACTGCTCACATAACCTACAATATCATGCTTCATTCCTTTCTAGTAGTATAACAATCTCATATTGGCATACATCATTCTACTATCGAGATGAATAGTATACTTAAAACGGTGACACTCATCAAGAATGCCCTACCTGAGACAACCAACCTTAGGCAAGATGTAACACCCCACCTCCGCCAGGGTAACTCTTGCAAGCACACTGGCTTTGGAGGGGTGTTTAAACAAGGTAAACATGCATGCAGATATCACAAGACAGAACATATAAGTAAAACAGAGTAGTAAAGCAGCGGATAAAACTTAGCATTTCAAAACCATAGTCATGTTACAACAAAGTACTTGGTCATTATTTTCCAACAACAAAGTCTAGATAAAAGTATAAACTGAAAAACTGAAATACATAAAGTACTATCCCCAAAATGAAGTGATAAACCATAGCTAGCTCAATGTCCAAAACCGTACATGAGCAAATCCAGTAAGTAAGTTGTAAAGATCCAAGCTAAGCTCCAATGTTCCCACCCTGAGAACCTAAGGGGGGGGACGGAAGAAAAGAGGCGAAAGAAAACAGGTCAGTCAAAAAGACTGGTAAGCCCTACTACTATCTGTCTATGAACTAGTAAAGTTAACTGGCATGAGAAGCTGAGATGAACATAAGGATAACAACATACTGGCATGATGATTAACTAACAAGATAGATAAAGGTGTCATCGCATAATTAAGGTTAAGTTTTGCACCACGGGTGTACTAGCATTCTAACATGTCAAGTAAAAACAAGAATTGATCCCTTGGCCCAAGCTTGGCCCATCATCATGAGGTGACCTAAATTAAGGTCCAACTACACGGTCTAGTCGATCGGCTCCCTATAAGCCTAACTCGTCAAGTGTCGGTGTCATACGGCCTAATCATGTAATGTAGTTGACTGTGCAGGGTCCACCCTAGGGTGTATCAGGCCCTATGGTGTAACCCTCTGACACCATACCATGATGCACAGTCCAAACCTACCGGTGCCCGTGTTCAACTCCGGACTTAATGTGCACGACCATGGTCCGCCTGAACAACCGGGGCATCATTCAGCCGTTTCTTTTGGTCTCTTACAATCAGCCCAGTAATCGTGCCCCACCCTAGCCTAGTCCTAGGGTCTTATGATACTACCTAGAAGGTTACTGCTGAAAAGGACCACGCAACTAGGGTTTCTTAACGGGTTAAATGTGGTTAACCTGATCCAAACGTGGATTAAATCGGTTAAGAGTACCCAAGGCTCCTGACTTAACCTCGATTAATCCATCAAGCCCAAATTGGTTAAGTATTAAGTGGACCATGACTTAACCCTAATCAGGAGGCATTAATTAACTTAATGCGCTTTAACCTCTCACATTAGACTTTGTTGTGGTTACTAGTTAAGCCGGGCGGGTCCGGGTAGCTTTACACCACAACTTGGTCTAACCTCGGGTTCGAGCACAACATGACCAACTTCTCACATTGGGTCCTATTGTTTGTAGCCACTAGTTAAGCCGGGCGGGTCCGGGTAGATTTATGCTACAAACTCAACCCAACCTCGAGTTGGCCACACTCATATTTGCTAAGTGTCATGTCCATTATGTTTCCAAAACATAATTACAAGTTAACATATCACGTTATGTTATAAAAACCATGTTTATGTCCTAATGTTACCCAACCCCAACGTAATCCCATCGTTTACATAATCGCAACAACGCATAAAGGATAAAATGGGGAACTTAGCATAATCATGACATAAAGGTATTGAAGCCACAAGTTTATCATGGTGGCATATGAAATGTACATACGTTCATATACTTGCATATTGCATTATTAGGCTTCAAAAGCATGCATAAAACCAAACTTAGCATATGAGTGATACATGGTGATAAATAACATGTAGAAGTTGCTAGAAGTTCGCATTTAGGCTCACATGTAAGTTATCATAAGGGATATGATAACTTTCATGTTGCCAAAATGCAACCTTTAACATAAAGCTTGAAGCTTTAAGGCCATAAACTCAAGTTTAACTTGCATAACATGATAACATGTGTATAATGATCAACCCAAACTTGCATAACATGATAACATGTGTCATACATAACTTGCATAATGATCAACCAAACTTGCATATAATGATCAACCAAACTTGCATATAATGATCAACCAACTTGCATATAATGATCAACCAAACTTGCATATAATGATCAACCAAACTTGCATATAATGATCAACCAAACTTGCATATAATGATCAACCAAACTTGCATCATTCATTTAACTTTAGAGTTCAATAAAAAGAAAGTAGAAAAGGGCTTACAATGCTATGAAGACACAAATAAATAGTTATTAAAAGATTGAGACGAAGCCCTTATGCAATCACCAAAAAGACCCAAATATGCAAGCTCCAAATGAAAAACCCTTGAGCCAAATCAATAAAAACCCTTGCTTTGAAATAGAAATGTTGCAACTTGACTTGAATGCAAACTAAGAACATTCATACAAGCTTGAAAATACTTGTATGCATTCAAAATCTCTCATATAATTTAACTTATAAATTTTAGCATGAGAGTGGAGGCCATGAGAGGAACAATTTTGGCATAGTTTAGTTGTAGGAATGAATAATGATGATTTAGGCTAGGTGTTAGGTCCTTTTTATAGAAGATTAGGGTAATATTAGCCATAGGATTAACCCTAGATTCAATCCAAGCCATCAAAGCATGTCTTGGGGAAGAAGTCAAGTGTAGGAACCATCTAGGGCCTTTAGATTAAAGCTGAACCATGAGAACCATTCAAATGCAAAATCTGCATTTGAGCGAATCGGCCCACGGGTTGACAGCCAAACACCCTGGATTAACCCCTAGTCGACCCAGCGGGCTTGGGTCGACCTCAAAAATCGGCCGGTTCGGTTATTCCCCTCTCCCAATTCGCTGTTTTGAACATTTTTGCATATTTATTTATTTAATTTTCAATTATATATATATATATATATCAATATATATATATTTCTCTGCGCAACCCATTTCACTTAATTAAGTATACTTTAATTTGTGAATTTTTTCGTGAAACTTCGCGAGGCCATATCTTGGTCATACGGACTCCGATTTTCGAAAACTCGGACTCTATTTCGCGTATTTTTCCGAGACGAACGCAATGGCACAGCCCGTTTCCCTTGATTCAGATTTTACAGTTTAATTCTGCCTCCATTTATGTTATAACATGTTATTCAAAAATAAGGGTTGTTACATTCTCCCCTCCTTAAAGGATTTCGTCCCCGAAATCTCCAAGTTAGGAAGAACGTATCCTACCATCCATCATCCATATACTCAAAACATCATCCACGAGCAATCATTGTCCTTAAAAGGTTCTAAATGCTGTATGATCATATGCAAAGGTGTGTGTATATGTACTTATCTAATGCGAAAATCAGGAGGTTACTGATTCAGTAAACCCCCTTAATGCAAAATATGTTAGTGAAATGAGTCCATATGTATGCAAATTCCTAACATAATTTATAATCTCTACATGAGTGCACATAACATTCATCCATATGCAACATCCACGTGATAGCATAACAAGTTTTCATCCATGAATAAGCATAAACACTCATGCATATGCGGTATGAAAGTGTGTGAGCCGATCTTAGTGCCTAACGTGTATTATGCATCCACGAGTATCCACTTGCAAACACTTGCAACCACTTGCAAACATCAAACATAACATGTTTCAAATACATGTTTCAACCAAGGGTTTCTACCTAAGGTTCTCATGACAAGATTTACGAAACAAGATAAACTAGATAAGCATGGATAGCAAAGGGAAGATATACCAATCTAGGAAAAAAGATTGAAAATGTATCCTCCAAGAGAAATGGATAAAGCACGCGCCTCTTCTCCTTGGTTTCCCAAGTTGCGTATCCCTCTGTTTCACTCCATTGCGCCTTAACAAGCTTAACTTCTTAGCTTCTTTGTCTTCATTTCCATGATACGAATCGGAGCTCGTCTCAGGGTTGCTTCATCCTCTACCTCCATGTCTTCAAGAATACTTGGTTCAACCACTTTGGCGGTTCTGTGCAAACACTTCCGGAGATGCGAGGCATGAAAGACATTATGCACTCCGGCCAGCTTCTCGGCAATTCCACCTTATAAGTCATCTTCCCGACTCTTTCTATAGTAGGGAAGGGTCCTACGATCCTTGGTGTCAGCGAACCATATTTCGCAAAGGAGAAATCTTCACAAAGACCATATCTCCAATTTTAAATTCCAAGTATGTCCTTCGCTTGTCTGCATAGGATTTCTGTCTGTCTTGGGCCGTTCTTATCCGTCTTCGAATCAATTCAACCCTCTCGGATGTGTCCCTTATCATGTCGGGCTCAATTATAAGTCTATCTGTTGTCTCCCACCAACAAAATGGTGACCTACACGGCCTCCCATACAATGCTTCAAATGGTGCCATCCCTATGCTGGCTTGATAGCTATTATTATAAGCAAACTCTACAAGAGGAAGGTGGTCTTCCCAAGTACCACCGAAGTCGAGGACACAAAGCCTCAAGAGATTTTCTAGCACTCTATTCACCCTTTCGGTTTGGCCATCCGTCCGGGGGTGATAGGCTGTACTCAGATTCAATCGCGTACCCATTGCTTCTTGCAAACTGTTCCAGAACTGGCTAGTGAAAATTGGGTCACGATTGCTAACTATGCTAGAAGGAACTCCATGCAGCCGCACTATCTTTTGAAGATAAACAGATGATAGCCGTGATACGGTCCTCTTGCTTTTCACCGGAATAAAATGGGATTTCTTTGTAAGTCTATCAATTATTACCCATATCCCATAAAGCCCAAATAGTTTGGTGACGAACATCTTTACCCCAACTATATCTCACAAACAGGCGAGTCATACTCCTTTTGGGGTTTGCAACAGAACTAAGATTGAGGATAGGACCGAGAGGATATACTTAAAAGATAGCATGCGAGTAAGCTCTACGGAACAATAGGGATCAAGGATATACTCTTAGAAAGAGATATAATGCGCGTATCAAGTCTTCAGTCTTCTAAGCCGCATTTTCTTGTGCTTAATCCCATCGTGCCCTGACCGTCTTTTAACTTCGCAATTCCGTAGTTCTTAATTCTTGTTCCCAAAATATGAGTTAGAACTCATTTCATCGTTGCCTCTCGTTCCACTTACACTTATTCTTTGCCTAAAATACTTGGCTTAAACATAACTGCGTGCTCATGGTTTCGTGCAAGCTTTCCAAGATTCGTTAGTGAATCTTGGATCTCGTTTACATATTATACGGTATCCCACGCAGAAAACTATCTCTTGAAAACAGTGCCAATCCACGTTGCCAAACTAGAGCTGAGGTAAGGGCTCTCTTGAGCCTTTGAAAAGCAAGCTCACACTCCAAGTCCCATGCAAAGACTAAGTTCTTCTTCATCAACTTAGTAAGAGGGGCCGAAATCTTAGCAAAGTCCCTGATGAACTTCCTATAGTAGCCCGCCAAACTGAGAAAGCTCCTTACTTCGGTTGCATTCCTCGGAGTCTTCCAGTCTTGAACCACAACCACTTTCGCGGGATCCACCGCTATGCCTTGCTTAGAAACTATATGTCCAAGAAACCGAACTTCCCTTCTCCAGAAATGACATTTGGAGAACTTGGCTTTCAACTGATGCGCTCTAAGCGTATCCATCACTTCCTTGAGATGCCTAGCATGCTCTTCCTCATCCTTTGAGAAGATCAGAATATCATCCACGAAGACAACCACGAACTTGTTAAGGAACTCTCTGAACACCCTACTCATCAAATCTATGAAGTAGGCGGGTGCATTAGTCAAACCGAATGGCATGACAAGCCATTCAAAGAATCCATCTGGAGTCCTAAACGCAGTCTTATCAATACTATCCTCAGCCACTCTAAGCTGATGGAATCCGGTGGCTAGATCGAGCTGAGAGAAAACAGAAGCACCTACCAACTGGTCAAAGAGATCATCAATTCTCGGTAACGGGTGCCTATTCTTCTTTGTCAGCTTGTTCAACTCTCGATAATCAACACATAGACGAAGCGAACCATCCGCCTTAGTGGCGAATACCACCGGAGCACCCCATTTAGAAATGCTTCGCCTAATAAAATTCTTCTCAAGCAACTCCTTGATTTGCTTACTGAGCTCCCCTCTCTCACGTGGAGCCATGTGCCTAACTGGAAATGATACTGGCTTGGCATTATCAACTAAATAAATGCGGAAATCTATCTCTCGTTTAGGGGGTAACCCCTTAACTTCTTCAAAGACATCGGGATAGTCTCGGACCACCCTTACAGATTGCAGATCATCGATGGACGAGTCGAGAGATTCAAGATAACATAACATGACGGGACCTCTAGGGTTACAAGAAATTTCTAGGGGATTACCGAGGCGAGTCATGAGCCTCACTACCCTATGCTCGCAATCAAGAATGGCTCCATAACTGGACAACCAATCCACCTCCAAAATCAACCCGTATCCCATAAACCCGAGAACCTAAACATTACACATGAATTCTATGCTCAAGATAGAGATTTTCAAATCCATACAAACCACAGGTAGATGGGCGGAACCCCCAATTGGATTTGAAACACAAACGGGATCCTCAACTAAGCTAGTACTTAGGTGCAAACTTTCAACAATACCAGAAGAGATAAAACTATGCGATGCGCCAGAATCAAATAAGGTGCGAACAGGAAAATCAGAAATGTAAACATGAATTTCTATAAAAACTCAACCTCGATCAAAAGCTGGAAGAGCGAGGAGAGCCTGCAATTGCCCTCCAGAGGGTCTTACTTGCCGAGTTTGTCCTTGCCCTTGTCCTTGCTTCTTGGGGAAATCCTTG
Source organism: Allium sativum (assembly GCA_030737875.1). NCBI lineage: Eukaryota > Viridiplantae > Streptophyta > Magnoliopsida > Asparagales > Amaryllidaceae > Allium > Allium sativum. Next base: position 72,906,608 of record CM060927.1, on the reverse strand, counting down.
CTAAAATGTCCAGACTCTCCGCAATGAAAGCATCCCCCCAACTTCCTTTTCTTCTTCCTACAGTCTTTGGCTATGTGCCCAGTAATCCCACAGAAGTTGCACTTCCTTCTTTCTCTTGACTTGTTGTTCTTGCTATTGTTGTTCTTGCCTCCTTTTCCGGAATCTACCTTCTCGCCTTGAGACTCATTTGCCTTGACCTCCTTCTTGCCACTCTTATCTCCCTCTTGAAGCAGGGCCATATTCACCAAACTCTCGAAAGTTGCCCCCAGGGGTATATGAGACATGGCCAAACCGCGCAATGGCTCATTCAATCCTAGAGCAAAGTGTAGGGCCTTCTTCCGAGCTGTGTTTACCAATTCTAGACCGAACTGAGCAAGTTGATTAAACATATCCACGTATTCCCTAACTGTCATGTCCCCTTGCTTTAGAGATAGGAACTTCTCCATCTGAAGATTCTCTTCTGTCGATGATAGGAACTTTAGTCCAAACCTTCTCCTAAAGTCATCCCAAGTCTCAATGGGTCTAGTAGTGGCGGTGACTACCCACCAATAAGCGGCTTCCCCTTTCAATAGCCATACCGCCAACAGAACTTTCCTACGATCTTCCACATCCAAGATATCAAAGAGGTCTTCAGTTTCCTTTAACCAGTTTCTTGCCTCCACAGAAGTCTCCGTTCCGTCAAAATTCTTGCAACCCATCGCCTTAATGTCTTTGCAAAGCTCCGCGAAATTCACTTGTGTATGCTGAGGGGGAGGAGGAACCTCAGCTACGGGAGGAGGAGAGATGTTAGCGACAGGGGAAGGAGGAGGAATGTTTGCGGGGCCGGCTTCATTCGCCCTTGCCTCCATAAATCTCCGGAACCAGACGGGTACTTGTACGCCTTCCGGGATGTTAAAGCGATCGGCCATACTGAAACGAAGAAAAAGATAGATAGATTCAGAACGAAGGAACGAAGGATAGTGCTATGGCTTTTGGGGAATAGCCTTTTTTTAAAAATAACTAGACTTTTCTTGGAAAATACTTAATTGGTTTTGAAAATAGTTTTTCAAAAGGTAAGTTTTAAAAACCTTTTGCTCGAATCTTGTTAACCTTATGCTCTGATACCAAATGTAACACCCCACCTCCGCCAGGGTAACTCTTGCAAGCACACTGGCTTTGGAGGGGCGTTTAAACAAGGTAAACATGCATGCAGATATCACAAGACAGAACATATAAGTAAAACAGAGTAGTAAAGCAGCGGATAAAACTTAGCATTTCAAAACCATAGTCATGTTACAACAAAGTACTTGGTCATTATTTTCCAACAACAAAGTCTAGATAAAAGTATAAACTGAAAAACTGAAATACATAAAGTACTATCCCCAAAATGAAGTGATAAACCATAGCTAGCTCAATGTCCAAAACCGTACATGAGCAAATCCAGTAAGTAAGTTGTAAAGATCCAAGCTAAGCTCCAATGTTCCCACCCTGAGAACCTAAGGGGGGGGACGGAAGAAAAGAGGCGAAAGAAAACAGGTCAGTCAAAAAGACTGGTAAGCCCTACTACTATCTGTCTATGAACTAGTAAAGTTAACTGGCATGAGAACCTGAGATGAACATAAGGATAACAACATACTGGCATGATGATTAACTAACAAGATAGATAAAGGTGTCATCGCATAATTAAGGTTAAGTTTTGCACCACGGGCGTACTAGCATTCTAACATGTCAAGTAAAAACAAGAATTGATCCCTTGGCCCAAGCTTGGCCCATCATCATGAGGTGACCTAAATTAAGGTCCAACTACACGGTCTAGTCGATCGGCTCCCTATAAGCCTAACTCGTCAAGTGTCGGTGTCATACGGCCTAATCATGTAATGTAGTTGACTGTGCAGGGTCCACCCTAGGGTGTATCAGGTCCTATGGTGTAACCCTCTGACACCATACCATGATGCACAGTCCAAACCTACCGGTGCCCGTGTTCAACTCCGGACTTAATGTGCACGACCATGGTCCGCCTGAACAACCGGGGCATCATTCAGCCGTTTCTTTTGGTCTCTTACAATCAGCCCAGTAATCGTGCCCCACCCTAGCCTAGTCCTAGGGTCTTATGATACTACCTAGAAGGTTACTGCTGAAAAGGACCACGCAACTAGGGTTTCTTAATGGGTTAAATGTGGTTAACCCGATCCAAACGTGGATTAAATCGGTTAAGAGTACCCAAGGCTCCTGACTTAACCTCGATTAATCCATCAAGCCCAAATTGGTTAAGTATTAAGTGGACCATGACTTAACCCTAATCAGGAGGCATTAATTAACTTAATGCGCTTTAACCTCTCACATTAGACTTTGTTGTGGTTACTAGTTAAGCCGGGCGGGTCCGGGTAACTTTACACCACAACTAGGTCTAACCTCGGGTTCGAGCACAACATGACCAACTTCTCACATTGGGTCCTATTGTTTGTAGCCACTAGTTAAGCCGGGCGGGTCCGGGTAGATTTATGCTACAAACTCAACCCAACCTCAAGTTGGCCACACTCATATTTGCTAAGTGTCATGTCCATTATGTTTCCAAAACATAATTACAAGTTAACATATCACGTTATGTTATAAAAACCATGTTTACGTCATAATGTTACCCAACCCCAACGTAATCCCATCGTTTACATAATCGCAACAACGCATAAAGGATAAAATGGGGAACTTAGCATAATCATGACATAAAGGTATTGAAGCCACAAGTTTATCATGGTGGCTTATGAAATGTACATATGTTCATATACTTGCATATTGCATTATTAGGCTTCAAAAGCATGCATAAAACCAAACTTAGCATATGAGTGATACATGGTGATAAATAACATGTAGAAGTTGCTAGAAGTTCGCATTTAGGCTCACATGCAAGTTATCATAAGGGATATGATAACTTTCATGTTGCCAAAATGCAACCTTTAACATAAAGCTTGAAGCTTTAAGGCCATAAACTCAAGTTTAACTTGCATAACATGATAACATGTGTATAATGATCAACCCAAACTTGCATAACATGATAACATGTGTCATACATAACTTGCATAATGATCAACCAAACTTGCATATAATGATCAACCAAACTTGCATATAATGATCAACCAACTTGCATATAATGATCAACCAAACTTGCATATAATGATCAACCAACTTGCATATAATGATCAACCAAACTTGCATATAATGATCAACCAAACTTGCATATAATGATCAACCAAACTTGCATCATTCATTTAACTTTAGAGTTCAATAAAAAGAAAGTAGAAAAGGGCTTACAATGCTATGAAGATACAAATAAATAGTTATTAAAAGATTGAGACGAAGCCCTTATGCAATCACCAAAAAGACCCAAATATGCAAGCTCCAAATGAAAAACCCTTGAGCCAAATCAATAAAAAACCCTTGCTTTGAAATAGAAATGTTGCAACTTGACTTGAATGCAAACTAAGAACATTCATACAAGCTTGAAAATACTTGTATGCATTCAAAATCTCTCATATAATTTAACTTAGAAATTTTAGCATGTGAGTGGAGGCCATGAGAGGAACAATTTTGGCATAGTTTAGTTGTAGGAATGAATAATGATGATTTAGGCTAGGTGTTAGGTCCTTTTTATAGAAGATTAGGGTAATATTAGCCATAGGATTAACCCCAGATTCAATCCAAGCCATCAAAGCATGTCTTGGGGAAGAAGTCAAGTGTAGGAACCATCTAGGGCCTTTAGATTAAAGCTGAACCATGAGAACCATTCAAATGCAAAATCTGCATTTGAGCGAATCGGCCCACGGGTTGACAGCCAAACACCCTGGATTAACCCCTAGTCGACCCAGCAGGCTCGGGTCGACCTCAAAAATCGGTCGGTTCGGTTATTCCCCTCTCCCAATTCGCTGTTTTGAACATTTTTGCATATTTATTTATTTAATTTTCAATTATATATATATATATATATCAATATATATATATATTTCTCTGCGCAACCCATTTCACTTAATTAAGTATACTTTAATTTGTGAATTTTTTCGTGAAACTTCGCGAGGCCATATCCTGGTCATACGGACTCCGATTTTTGAAAACTCGGACTCTATTTCGCGTATTTTTCCGAGACGAACGCAATGGCACAGCCCGTGTCCCTTGATTCAGATTTTACAGTTTAATTCTGCCTCCATTTATGTTATAACATGTTATTCAAAAATACGGGTTGTTACACATGACTAATCGATTCTTCCTACTAATACAACCATGAGTTTCAGCACTGAAATCCTTTAGCTCATTGCTATAGGATTTCGTCTTATAAAGCTGAATAAGATGCATAAGATCTGGATCTTAATGCTGAGCATCGACAATACGATCCAATATAATGGGATGAGCCTCCATGCTAAATAATAAAATAAGAAAATCTAATACTAGAGCACAATCAAAAATGATCAAAAAGGGATAAAGCTTTCAATTTATTTCACTCTCCTTTTCAAGAGTGTACTGGATATCGAAATTGTAAGAAGCGAGGAACTAGAGCCAATGTTATTGCCGCATATTAAGCTCTTTCGGGGTGAATAGGTACTTCAAGGATTTATGATTGGTGAATATAAAAAAGCGCTTGCCCAAAAGATAATGTCGCCAAATCTTTAAGGCAAAGACTATGGCAGGCAACTCTAAATCGTGTATGGCGTACCGAATCTTGTTCGGATGCAATTGCCTAGAAGCATAGGAAACAACCAGATCATTTTACATAAAAACAACACTAAGACTACATCGACTGGCATTAGTATAAACAATGAGATCTTGATTCCTTCGGGAACTATTAAGATAGGAGCATAAGTGAGAAACTCTTTCAAATTATGAAAAGATGATTCACACTAATCGGACCAAATGATATGGACACCTTTCCTTTTATGGCTAGTAAAAGGAAGGACACTGCAAGAGAAATTTTTAATAATCGACATTAATAACTCGCCAATCCAAGAAATCAACGAATCTCAAAAACAACCTCTGGTCGTTTCCAATTCTAAATAACTTCAATCTTTGATGGATCGACGGAAATGGCATCAAAAGATAGAATATAACCAAGAAATTTCACCTTTTTCGCCCATAAATGAACTTGGAGAATTTGGATTTAAGCTGATTATGGAGAAGAGTGCTTAAGACCATTCTCAAGTGATGAGCATAATCGGCTTCAGAATAAGAATAAACCAGGATATCATCAATGAAAACTAAGACAAACTTATCGAGATATTCCCAAAATAATTGGTTCATGAGATCAAAAAAAATAAGTAGGAGCATTTGTCAAATCGAATGGAAAAACGAGCCACCTAAAAGATCCATAACGACTGTGGAGTATCGTAAGAGGAATGCTATCCTCCACAACTTGTATTGATGAAAACAAGTGGTGAGATCGAGCTGAGAGAAAACCTTAGTGCCACATAACTGATCGAAGATATCATCGATCTTAGGCAATGAATACTTATTCTTATTAGTAAACCCATTAAGCATGCAATATCGATGAAAATCTTAAGAATACCAACGAATTTAAAAAAAACATGATTGCGACTCCTCATAGAGATGAATTAGATTAGATGAATTGCATAGCTTCTAGTTCCAACGAATGCTTCTTAAGTTCCTTATTTTCCTTGATGGACATTTTTGTAGGAGGACGACTAACAAGCAGAGCACTAGGAATTAGACCGATGCAGAACTCCATTTCCCACTTAGATGGTGTAACACCCCGTAGCTTTAACAACACTAAAGAGGAAAAATTAAAGTATAATTAATTTAATATTCAGAATTAAGGGAAACGGATTGTGCCATTGCGTTCACCTCGGAATTCTAGTCAAAATAGACACCTGGTTTGCGTAAAATGGACACCGTATGAAGAAGTTATTAAGGTTTGAAGTTTTTATACGCGCAAGAAGAGTATAAATACATATATATAGTCCAGAAATTCAAAATTAAGTCAAAACAGTTCAAATCGCGTAGAAATGAGGTGAGCGCGAAATATCCCGCCCAGGGGTGTCGATCTCCTAAGGGGGATCGACCCCTGGGTCGACCACTGAGGGGGGTCGACCCCCCTAGGGCAGACGTGGCGGATTAGGGTTTGGGGCTGGCAGTTATAAATATGGCCTCATTTCTCATGTTTTGCACACTGAAAATGATGGAGGACTAGATGTTGTCGCTGCTCAGATTGAATCAAACCTTTTTCTTCTTCTGTAATCGAGTTAGTCAAGTTTAGAGTTATTCATGTGTAGATCTGTGATTCAACATCTGCTATTCTTCTTCTATTTTTCTAGATCTGAACACGGTGAGTCTATGTTAATTTTAGATCTAAATATTTAAAAAGTAAAACTTGTTAGGACTATAACTTGGATCTATGCCTATGACCATTTGAATCATATCAGATCTTAAGAATGGGTTTTCATACATATTCGTGTGGAAAGATGAATAGGTACACTAAATTTTCATTTAGTTCTCATTCCTTGCACTGCTATAACTAGTTTATCTTAGTTATTCTGACATGATTATGAACTAGATCTAAACCTATACCTATTTATCATGTCAGATCTGCCATTGTTTCACTGTTTAGATCACCTTATACCTATCATGTTTGTGGTTAAGTTGGATCTGTTATTAGTTGGACATCTAAATCATTGATTAGATCTTATCATGCCTGTTATGACATCTCTATTATGTTAGAATCAGCTCGATTATCACATGTTCACCAGATCTGTTCCTATATGCTCATCTTATCATTATGCCACTATGTGTTTATGTCAATCTTGTTAGTATGATCATTTCCCCCATCTTCCCTTCATCCTTTCCCTTTTATTTTTATATAGGCAGGCTACTTTCGAGCCTAGTCATGCCGCTAAAGTATGCGAATGCGTTAGATTGGGAACGAGGGGAAACCGTAAAATTGGGCATAACTTGTAATTGGGAATTTAGGCATAACTTGGATAAAGTGTAATAATATTAATTTGGGACATACGGTTCATTATGAACATAACTTGGGAAAAGGGGTATGAAAACCTATAACGACATAGGTAAATGTGGTTAATAATGGAAATGCCTAGGATTACAGAAATTAGAAACTGTAACCTTGCCTAGACACGAGGTTAGATTACATTTGTGGTAGAAGTCTGGCAGGAACCGCCCGGCATATCCAGTGACCACAAATGGTGAATCTAATGTGAGGGGTCTATGTGCATAAACACGAGACGTGCTAAGACACGAGGTTAAGCATGACTTGTGGTGGAAGTCTGCCCGGAACCGACTGACATATCAAGCATCCACAAGTGGTAGGCTTAATGTGGGAGGTCTAGCACATTATAACCATAAACGGACATGGTAATGAATTGGAATACTTAACCTAGTTGAATCCACAGGGATTGTATGAACATGAACTTGAATAGGGGTTAAGTAAACTTGTTTGAAACAATGGGTGGGTTAAGTAAATCTAGGGTGGGTGGGTAATATTTATATATAGGCCACGAACTTAACCTGTTGGGATTATGCAACTTTATGACACCGGTAGGTAGGCATAATCTGTGAAAAACCTAGTGGGATGCAAGACAAAGGGGAGAGCTTGCATCATCTTGTGTGTGGGACCCGTTTCAATCAGTAACCCATATTTAGGTATCAAACGAGTACTCCGAACTTGGTCGGAGTCGGGGCACGGTTACTGGACTGAATATCAAAGATCCAAAAGTGGGGACGGTGTATGACAGCGCGTTCCATCGGGGTCAGGTGCGTGCATGACTCCGCCTTCTCGGGAAAATAAGACGTTGTGACATCAGTAGATATGGTTGTGCACATCCGGGAAATGAAGGGTTGTCACTTTAGGGAGTGATACACGCTACTATGGGACCAACACAGGGTATCTACAGAGTAGGGAGCCGATCGATTAGGGTAGTAATTAGGGTACATCTGTACTCTGGTAAAGTTTAGGAGCCTGTTAGGTTGGGCTGCCTGTTGATCGTATTGGGTTAAAACCTATCACCAGAAGTATGCCTAAGTCTACCATCTTACACATGTTGGGGATCATCTCATTCTGGTTATACTAGTATTAGTGTAGAGGAATCATTAGAGAAGCACAACATACTCTATCATGTTTATCCTGTTTACCTTGTCATACCTGTCTTTTATGATGTTATCTTTCTTATCCACTTTATATGCCTGTCATGATACTTTTACTTGTTTATATACTAAAAGTAACTGGACTCGCCAGACTTTATGTCTGACCCATTTTGTTTCTTCTTCTTTCTCTTCCGTTCCCCCCCCCCCCATAGGTTCTCAGGGTGGGAATACTTAAGCTTGATCAGGATTCTGCAATCGTCTTGCTTGGAGCTTCTTAGATGTATTGCTCAAGCTCTCATCTTTGCTACTATGGCTATGTTTCTTTAGGGGATTATGCTTCTTTTATTACTGTATTCTGATGTTTTAAGTATAAGACAAAAAATTCAATAATGTACTGGTTTTTATGTATTTCAGACATATGATGTTTTGAACCACGATGCTTTATGATTACTAAAGTTTTAATTCTGCTGCTATTTTATATCTGTCTTGTAATGTTTCTGTTTCTGTTTACCTATAACGCTTCACAAAACTTAATGCATTCTGTTAATGAGTGACATTAACGGACGTGGGGTGTCTGATTTGGTACCTGAGCTGAAGGTTACCAGATCAAATAAAAGATTTTGAAAATTATTTTCAAAAGGGTTTTAAAAGAAAGCATTTTCAAAAGAAAAGTCTATTTTGAAAAACATATTCCCCAAGCCATATGTAATATCTTTCGATCCTTTTCTCTGAATCCCTTTCCTTTTCTTTTCAGCATGTCTGGGGAACCTAATATTCCAGAGGGCGTTACGATACTAGCCTGGTTCCGTAGGTATCTAGAGGCCACGGTGCCTGCCTGTAGTCAAGCTGACATTCCTTCCCCAACTGCACCCGTCATTCCTCCTCCAACTTCGCGTGCAATTAATTTCTCTAAGGTCTGCAAAGATTTCCATGCTATGAGAGGAAAGCCATTCCATAGAACCGAGACGTTCGTAGAGGCAAGGAATTGGCTCAAGGAAACGGAGGATCAGTTCGGAATCTTCGAAGTGGATGATCGTAGGAAGATTCAATCATATGCCTAGCTACTGAAAGATGAAGCTTCGTTTTGGTGGGAAGTAACCCAATCAGGGCATCCGGTGGAAACTTGAGATGATTTTAGACAGAGGTTTAAAATGAAGTTTCTTTCTCAAGCTGATAAAAGCATGCAAATGGAAAGGATCTTGGCGCTCAAGTAAGGAGGCATGACTGTTAAAGAGTATGTGAACAAATTCAACCAATTGGCGAGGTTTGGATTGGAGCTGCAGATACTCCGCATAAGAAAGCTTTGCGTTTTGTTAAAGGACTGAATGAACCCCTTCATGGGTTAGCTATGTCCCATATTCCAATGGGAACTACTTTTGAAAGGCTTGTTGATATGGCCTTGATGCATGAGGAAGACAAAAGCGATAAGAAGGAAGTTAAGGTTGAGGAAACACAAAATAATAAAGTATGGCCCAAGAAGGGACAACAACAACAGAAGAAGAAGAAGAAGAAAGGCGGAAAGAATGACAAGGCTAAGGATAAGAGGAAGTGCCATAGTTGTGGACGAGAGGGTCACTTGGTAAAGGACTTAAAAAGAAGGAAGAATACTTGCTTCAATTGTGGAGAGGTCGGACACTTTACTAAGGAGTCCCCAAAGAAACAAGGACAAGGTCAAAGGGCAGGAGCTTCTGGAGGGCAGGTGCATGCTCTCGCGACTAGTGCTCCAGATAGAGGTAGAAAAATTTCCATGAAAGGTTTGATTTCTCTTTCCAATCATCCTATTAGAACTCTTTTTGACTCTGTCACTTCACATTCATTTATATCTAGTTCTGTGGTTGAATCTCTGCACCTAAATACTAGTATGGTGGTGGATCCCGTAGTTGTCTCAAACCCCATTGGTGGTTCGACTCATTTGTCCATGATTAGTCGGGGTTTGAGAATATCTGTGTTAGGCATCGAATTTTAGTGCGACGCATATGTGGTTGGTTTTATGGGCTATGGTTTGATTCCAGGGGGTGGATTTGCTAGCCATGTATGGTGCCATTCTAGATTGTGAAAGGAGGGTCGTTAGACTTTTGACTTGCCAAGGAAGAACCCTCGAGATTTCTTGTGACCCGCAAGGGTCTTTGATGCTTATTTTCCTTGAGTCTCTTGATGCATCTATCGATGATCCGATGATCTACGATCTATGCCAGTAGTCCGATATTATCCTGATGTTTTTGATGAGGTACGGGGCTTACCTCTGAGGCATGAAATCGTTTTTTGTATGTATTTGGTAAACAATGCAAAGCCAGTTGCATTACTTGTGCGCCATATGGCTCCAAGGGAAAGGAGGGAGCTTAGTAAGCAAGTAGGGGAGTTGGTTGTGAAAGGGTTTATTACGCGAAGCATATCTGGATTGGGTGCTCCAGTAGTATTCGCAACTAAGGCGAATGGTTCGCTTCGCTTATGTGTAGACTATAGAGAATTGAATAAACTCACTAAGAAGAACAGGCACCCACTCCCGATGATAAATGATCTTTTTGACCAACTTGTTGGTGCATCGGTATTCTCTCAGTTAGACTTGGCCATGGGGTTTCATCAGTTGAAGGTGGCCGAGGACAGTATAGATAAGACCACTTTTAGGACTCCAGATGGTTTCTTTGAATGGCTCGATATGCCTTTTAGGTTGACGAATGCACCCGCCTATTTTGTTGATCTAATGAGTAGGGTGTTTCAGGAGTTTCTAAATAAATTGGTCGTGGTCTTTGTTGATGATATCTTGATCTTTTCGAAGAGCGAGGAAGAGCATGCCTTAACTATATGGGAGGTCTTGAAAACTCTGCGTGCGCATCAGCTTAAGGCAAAGTTCTCCAAATGCCATTTCTGGAGAAAAGAGGTTAGATTCCTAGGGCACGTGGTGTCTAAAGAAGGGATAGCAGTACATCCAACAAAGGTGGTTGCAGTTCAGGATTGGCATATTCCAAAGAATGCAATGGAGGTGAGAAGTTTTCTGGGGTTAGCAGGCTATTATAGGAAGTTCATTAAGGACTTCGCAAAAAATATCAGCCCCACTCACCAGGCTGACAAAGAAGAATTTGACGTTTTCATAGGACATAGATTGTGACACCCTATGTCCGTTAATGTCACTTATTAAGAGAATGTATTAAGTTCCGTGAAGCGTTATAGGTAAATAGAAACAGAAACAGAAACATTACAAGACATATATAAAATAGCAGTGGAATTAAAAACTTTATTAATCATAAAGCATCGTGGTTCAAAACATCATATGTCTGAAAATACATAAACCCAGTACATCATCAAAACTTCTGTCTTGCACTTAAAACATCAGAGTACAAAAATAAAAGAAGCGTAATTCCCCAAATAAAAACATAACCATATTAGATAAGAGCTCGAGCAATACATCAAAGAAGTTCCAAGCAAGATGAAGGCAGAATCATGTTCAAGCTTGAGTATTCCCACCCTAAGAACCTTGGGGGGGACGGAAGAGAAAGAAGAGGAAACAAAATGGGTCAGACATAAAGTCTGGTGAGTCCAGTTACTTTTAGCAAATAAATAAGTAAAAGCATCATGATAGGCATATAAAGTGGATAAGAAAGATAACATCACAAAAGGCAGGTATGACAAGGTAAACAAGATAAACATGATAGAGTGTATACGCTTCTCTAATGATTACTATGCACCGATACTAGTATAACTAGAATGAGATGATCCCCAACATGCATAAGATAGTAGACTTAGGCGTACTTCTAATAAGAGGTTTTAACCCCATACAATCAACAGGCAGCCCAACCTAACATGCTCCTAAACTTTACCAGAGTCTAGATGTACCCTAATTACCACCCTAATCGATCGGCTCCCTACTCTGTAGATACCCTGTGCTGGCCCAACGGTAGGGTGTATCACTCCCTAAAGTGGAAACCCTTCATTTTCCGGATGTACACAACCATATCTACTAATGTCACAGCGTCTTATTTTCCCGAGTAGGCAGAGTCATGCACGCACATGACCCCGATGGAACGCGCCGTCGGACACCGTCCCCACTTTTGGATAACTTATAATCAGCCCAGTAAGCGTGCCCCGTTTCTGACCTAGTTCGGGGTACTCGTTTAATACCTGTATATGGGTTACTGACTGAAACGGGTCCCATACACAAGATGATGCAAGCTCTCCCCTTTGTCTTGCATCCCCATTACTAGGTTTTCCACAGATTATTCCTACCTACTGGTGTAATTTGCTTATTCCCAACAGGTTAAGTTTGTGGGCCTATGTATAAAAATATTACACACCCACCCCAGATTTACTTAACCCACCCACTATTTCAAACAAGTTTACTAAACCCCTATTCATGTTCATACAATCCCTATGGATTCAACTAGGTTAAGTATTTCAATTCGTTACCATGTCCAATTATGGTTATAATGTGCTAGACCTCCCACATTAAGCCTACCACATGTGGATGCTGGATATGCCGGTTGATTACGGGTAGACTTCGGGCTTAACCTCGTATCTTAGCACATCTCGTGTTTGTGCACCTAGACCCCTCACATTAGATTCACCACTTGTGGTCGCCGGATATGCCAGGCGGTTCCAGGCAGACTTCTACTATAAATGTAATTTAACCTCGTGTCTAGGCACGGTTACAGTTTTTGTAATCCTAGGCATTCCAATTATTAACCAAATTTACCTATGTCGTTATAGGTTTCCATGCCCCTTTTCCCAAGTTATGTTCATAATAAACTATATGCCCCAAATTCATATTATTATGCTTTATTCAAGTTATGTCGAACTTCCCAATTACAAGTTATGCCCAATATTAACGTTTTCCCCTCATTCCCAATCTAACGTATTTGCATTTTTCAGCGGCATGCCTAGGCTCGAAGTTAGCCTGGCTATATATAAATAAAAGTAAAAAGATAGAGGGAATAGGACAGAGATGATCATACTAACAAGGTTGACATGTAATGGCTAAACGTATAGTGGCATAATGACAAGATAAGAATATAGGATGAACATGTGACAATAGCACTAATTCTAGCATAATAGGGATAGGCACGATATGACCTAAATAATGATTTAGATGTCCAATTAATAACAGATCTGATTTGGCCATAAACATAATAGAATAGGTATAAGGTGATCTAAATAGTGAATTAGATCTACAATCAAAGGCAGATCTAACATGATAAAGGTTAAGATCTAAGTCATAGTCATGTCAGAAAATCATAGATACACAGGTTATAACAAATCTAATATGATTCAAGCGGTCACAAGCATATATCCAAATTATAGTCATATCAAATTTTACTTTTTAATTATTTAAATCTGAAAGTAACCTATACTCACAGTGTTTGGATCTAGAAAAATAGAGAAGAGATTGCCAGCGCTGAATCACAGATCTAATCTTAATTAACTTGTTTGCAAAAGAAGAAAAAGGCTTTATTTGATCTGGGCAGAGTGAGCATCTTGTTCTCCATTATTTTTGGTGTACAAAATATGAGAAATGAGGCCATATATATAGCTTCCAGCCCAAAACCCTAATCCGCCACGTCTTCCCTAGGAGGGTCGACCCCCCTTAAGGGGTCGACCCATGAGTCGACACCCCCTTGAGGGGTCGACCCATGGGTCGACACCCCTGGGCGGGATATTTCCCGCTCACCTCATTTCTACGCGATTTGAACTGTTTTGACTAAAATTTAAATTTCTGGACCCTATGTATATATATATATATATTCTTTTTGCGCGTATACAACTTCAAACCTTAATAACTTCTTCATACGGTGTCCGTTTTACGCAAACCAAGTGTCTATTTTGACCAGAATTCTGAGACGAACGCAATGGCGTAGTCCGTTTCCCTTAATTCTGAATATTATATAATTATTCTTTAATTTGTCCTCTTTAGTGTTGGTAAAATTATAGGGTGTTACATTCTCCCCTACTCAAAGGATTTCGTCCCCGAAATCTCTAAGTTAAGAAGAATGTATATCCTAACATCCATCACCCATTTACTCATCCACCAAGCACAGGCAACCATTGTCCTTAAAGACTTCTAATGCTTATATGAACATATGCAAAGGCGTGTGTATATGCCCCAATACTAATGCGAAGATCAGGCGGTCTACTAATTCAGTCGACCTCCTTAATGCAATGTATGTTAGTGCCATGAATCCAACATGTATGCAAAAATCCTATTATAACATGTAAGTTCTATATGGGTGCACGACCACATGTCCAAATGCAACATCCATATGATGATACATCCATTTCCATCCATTAATTGAAGAAAAATGCACACACATCCATATGCAGTATGAGAGTGATTGAGCCGATCTAGTGCCTAATGTGTGTGTATATGCATCCACGAGCAACCACTAGCAAACAATTGCGTCCACTTGCATCCATAAAACATAACATGTCTCAAAAATATGTTTACATCCAAGGGATTCCTACCTAAAGGTCGAAGATTCGATCGATAGGATATACTTTAAATGATAGAAACAAGCATAAATAAAAGCTTTGGAAAGGAAGTTAAGAACATACCCTCGAAAAGAAAAGGGTATGAAGCACGAATCTTATCTTCGGTCCCCCAAGTTGCATCCTCTGGGTTATATCCCCACTGAACTTTCATCAACTTTACTTCTCTATTGCGCAGCTTCTTAACTTCTGATCCAAAAATACGGGTAGGAACTCGTCTGACTATCGCCTCCCGTTCCACCTCTGCTTCCTCCCATATACTCGGCTTAACTACTTCTGCAGTATCATGCGAGCACTTCCGAAAATGAGAAACATGGAAAACATCATGAACGCCGGATGGCCAGCCCTTTCTGTTATGGGAAATGGCCCTACAAATCTTGGCGCCAATTTCCCTACAAATCCAAAGCGAACCACACTCAAAGGTGACACCTTAATGAAAACCATGTCTCATACTTCAAATTCAATGTCCGTCCTTCTCTTGTTTGCGTAGGATTTCTTCCAATCTTGAGCGGTCTTCATTTGTCGTCTAATAAGATCAATCTTCTCGGACGTTTCTCAAACCATATCTGGTCCAAGTAATAGCCTTTCTGTAGATTCCCACCAACAAGTTGTTGATCTACAGGGTCATCCGTATAATGCTTCGAATGGTGCCATGCCAATGCTAGCTTGATAATTGTTGTTGTAGGCAAACTCTACTAAAGGAAGATGCTCTTCCCAAGTCCCTCCGAAGTCTAGGATAAACAGCCTTAAAAGATCCTCAAGAACTCTGTTCACCCTTTTTGTCTGTCCATCGGTCTGTGGGTGATAAGCGGTGCTCAAACACAACTATGTACCTAATGCTTCTTGCAAGCTTCTCTAAAATTCACTGGTGAAAATAGGGTCACGATCGCTTACGATGCTGGAAGGTACTCCATGAAGACGGACTATCTCATGAACGTAAATTGCTTCCAACCAAGTTGTCGTCCTTTTGCTCTTAACCGGAATGAAATGAGCGCTCTTAGTGAGTCTGTCTACTGCAACCCAAATACTGGTGTTGCCTTTCTTTGATCTAGGCAAACCATCTATGAAATCCATAGAGATGCTCTCCTACTTCCACTGTGGAACCTCCAAAGGATGAAGTAAACCACCGGGCTTCTTTTGCTCAGCTTTGACTTGCTGACAAATAAAACATTGAGAAACAAACTCTGCCACATCTTTCTTCATCCCAGACCAAAAGAAAACCCTCTTCATATCTCTATACATCTTATCACCGTCGGGATGAATAGTCATCTTAGAATGATGGGCTTCTTCTAGGACTGTCTTTAACAAACACCTATTTTGGGGAACACAAAGCCATCCATCTCGTCGCAACCATCCTTTATCGTCTATGGAATATCCACTGAGGTGACTAGAAGTCTCCCCTTTACTAAGCCTATCCAAGATGTCTGAAATCAGTGGATCCTCTCGCTGCGAAGCTCCTATCTGATCCACAAGAGTGGGTCGTATCTCTAGAGATGCAAACAAACCAGGCAAAAACTCGGTGGAGGGTCTAAAGTCAAAAGTCGATATGAACTCCAAGCTTTTCCTCTCCACAAACAGAGGACTTAAGGCCATCCTCTGCCTACTCAGTGCATTTGCCACCACATTACCCTTGCCAGGGGTATAAGCAATCTCGAAATCATAAGAAGCTAGGAACTCCATCCACCTTTGTTGCCTTAAATTAAGATCCTTCTGCGAAATCAAGTACTTAAGAGATTTATGATTACTATGCTTAATTCTAATAAGCCGACGAGTAGGCTTATCTATCTGTGAGTGTCAAGAATGGGGTGTCTAGGCAAGGGGTGATATGCAACCGGTGCTCTAACTTACCTGGCCTCACTCTTGATCGAGGGATAGTTAAGTTGATAATGTCGGAAACGAGTTAAGTGCACGAAGTGTGATTTTTATAAGCATAAAATGGTTTTGGGTTTGTCGTGACAATGTGTTAATTACATTAGTCTTTAACCCTCTCAGATATATCATCAAAGTAAATATAATTGAATCTTTAAACGAATGTTTAAAAATGATTATAATGATTTGTTTTGGGTTTGTTGTAAACATTGTTTTAGCAACACTTGTTTTGAAACCTTTGGAATGTAGTTAAACTAGAATATACGGTTTAATGATTTTGAAAATACTTAGATCTTTAATAATTGATTTTAAAGATAGAAACAAGTATAGAAATCTTTCGGGTTAAAGATATTGAATAAGATGTTTAACTTATAAAAGAAAAGAGGTTCTTTATTAAACAATGGTTTTAACCTCTTTGATTATATTTTAGGAATTCTTAGAAATGAATTATGGATATACTTATACCGGAGGGATAAGTATATAAATACGTTTTGAAGTATTGAAGTTATAAAGGGAATCTTAGAAATGAATTATGGATATACTTATACCGGAGGGATAAGTATATAAATACGTTTTGAAGTATTGAAGTTGTAAAGGGAATCTTAGAAATGAATTATGGATATACTTATATCGGAGGGAAAAGTATATGAATACATTTTGAAGTATATAGGCTAAGAAAGGAAATCTTGAAAATGAATTGTAATTATACTTGTACCATAGGGATAAGTACATTAATACCTTTTAAGTATTAAGATTATAAAGGAACAGTAAATTAGTAGAATATATACATATACACCTTTTATATGTATAAGTTGAATATATACGCAAGTGTATAAAGGAATATTAATCGAGTATGAGTTATTGATTAATGAGGAAGTCTAGTTGGACACATGAAGTTTTATTAGATAAAAGAAGTTTACTAATAAAGGAATATTAACCAAGTATGAGTTATTGATTAATAAGGAAGTCTAGTTAGACAAATGAAGTTTTATTAGATAAAAGAAGTTTACTAATAAAGGAATATTAATCGAGTATGAGTTATTGATTAATAAGGAAGTCTTGTCAAATGAAGTTTTATTAGATAAAAGAATTTTACTAATAAAGGAGTATTAATTAATGAAAGTTTAATTAAATGGGAAAGGAATTAGAAGTCGTTTATATGAGTTAATCGTGCTTTGACTATTATCATGCTATGTCACTTGATAGTGATTTGATTGTTTATCGTGCTTCATGATCTTGATAGTGCCTTGAATGTTTATTCGTTTGTTATGGAAATTAAGTGAGGTTGTTTTCCATATACAATCATTTATTGTGTGTACTATAGTCGGTTTCGACTATGGAACTTGTCCTTAAATCTAGCGACTGTTTTTGAGGAGACCGGGATTGATAAGTGTTCTACTTATCGAAAACCACTTCAAAACTAGTACACGGGTTCTATGTTTTGGAAGCGGCTGGGAAGTGAAGTCTATATGGGGATTCGAGATCTATTGAGATGCTCGAACACATATAGTGATTCTAAGGTCTGTGAAAGAATCTATGTGTGATTCCAAGATCTGTTGACGTATTAGAATCCATGTGTGATTCTGAGATCTGTGAAGGAATCTATGTGTGATTCCAAGATCTATTGAGCTGTGGGATTCCAACTGGGAATTCTTGTTCTGTTCGAGTGATGAAGACTCATGTGAAAGATGCCGAATGAAACCTCGACATCGGAAATGGCTAAAAACAGAGTAGGAGCACAATCTGGGGTTTTGCTAACCTACGGCAGGATATATTGACTCATATCTAGTGTATGCTTATTATCGAATCGTGCGGGAGCTCCTCGAAGTTGCGCGCGGGAGTTGGATATATTTGGTTCCACATGGTACACTTCGGTGTTTCGTGCGTGGGCCAGTTGTGTTTACCTTATGGTATATTTTATCTAGAGATATGCGACGCTCGGAGGTATTTTCTGACCCTTGTGCATGGAGTTTGGATCTGTATTGAGAGATCTCCGATGGAAAATCCAATATACGAACGTACCTTAGCGGTCTTGTTTGTACGCTTAATAGTTGTCGAATGTAACCATTCCTTCTATGTGAATTTATTTATATTCTACACCCTAGACATTATCTGTAATACAACTATACTTCTCTTAATAAACGGTTAGATTCTTTTGATGGGAAAAACTAAAGTGGAAATATGCACGGTCCCCTCAGTGTTGTTACATGCAATGTGTATCTTGAGTTTCTCATACCAGACTGATGTCTGACGCTTGGTTTTTGTTTTTCCTTAAAATCAGCACGTACTCCTTCGAGTAGGCTGAGTATGGCAGGTTTTACTTTGGATGCCTTGGAGCTTTTGGAAGAGAGTTGGAGTTCATCTTATCGTGCTTTTTATATCCATTGCATTCTATGTTGTACATCAACATTTATGAGGACGGGTTGTTATAACTGTCCAAGTTGATGATAGGTTAGTCTTCTCTGATAGTTGTAATCATACCAGTTTTATTTTGTAAAGATCATTCATTATATTATATGTTACCGTTCCGTTGTGAGATTCTGATATTGTGTCCTCTTCTTCCTCAGTCTTTTTTCTTTTTATTTTATTTCACCCTAACTTTTCGTCTTTCCGGCACTTGGGTGCTCGGCACGTGAATACCGTGGATGTATTAGTGTCGACATTTGAGGGTCGAAAAGTCGGGTCGTTACATTTGGTATCAGAGCACAAGGTTGAGCGAACACCTTGACTTTGCTTGGGTATGACTCATCAAGAGATAGGGTAATGGAATGCCCTAACATGAATTGAGTGTATCATATATATGAGAGCGCGTATTTGTTAGTGCTATAAAATTATTTTATGTTGTGTTAGTAAATCTGTTGAGTGGTTTATGAATTCTAGTCGATATGTGCCATGGTATCGATAGGGATTTCTAAATACTTAAAAAAGGCAAATTGACACAATATTGGTTTTAAAATTGGTAAATGAAATAATTTTACCTAGGCTTATATTTTTGTATAAAATATAAACTTTCATAAATTGATATAGTCATTTATGATGTGTTTGGTTGTTTGGAATGATAATATTCAACTATTATCAATTATTGAATATTAGTTATGCTTGACAGTTTATGAGCATGTACTATTGCCTATTGACTTATAACTAGTTTACCTTTTAAAAACATTGGTTGGGTAGATGGTAATAAGTGGGAAAATTAGATATGAACACTTTGTGAATTAAGTTTCATAGTTTAACTATAAGGCGTTTAATGATGATGTTAGGTTAAATTGAATTTTAACATGATTCGTCTATTATAATCCGAATAATGATAAGAATTTGTGAAATAAGTTAGATAAAGAAGTGCTTTATATAAATTATTGAAACTTGATTAAGTCATTTTATGGATCCATATAGTCTATCCATTAAGATTGCATATATGTGAATAATGCCGTTTGTAGCTTTGTAGGTTTCATTTGTTAAAATGAAATGGGATTTTCAACGATTTTGGATAGTTGAAACCTTCTGAATTATTACAGAACTTGAATTTAAGTGTTTGTGAAAATATAAAGTTGAGTTTATATAACACTTGAATTATTATGATAGCAAGTTAGAACAAGTTCAACATTTGATTAACATACTTAACAAATTTGATGTTTGGATATACTCATAGAATGTGTTAGAGTATTATATGTGTCCGAAATTATGTTATACATTGTTTAATAACTTGAAGTACAGTTTTATGAAATGATTCATAAGTGGTTTTAGTATTAATAAAGAAATACTAAGTGATAATTGAATGTTGAAAAAGAGGAAGGATATTAGAATAAAATGGCATACTATACATATAGAAGAATTAATAAAGGATATTGGTAGTTAAGGAACCAATAGGATAAAATACATGAGTTGTACGTAGATCGTTTTATTCGCATAGTTGATCTTGGTACAGATTCGAGTACAGGATTTTGAAGGTGATTTACACCGGTCCTAACAAGGATTCTTCACTAGACTTTTGACGGCGAATACTTGATGTGGATTTTTGATATGATCCTGAAGTTTTCTATCATAGTGTATGGCTATGTAAGGAAGATGAAAGTTTCTGGTCAAGGAACTAGATTGGATTACGCACTAGAGATGTCAAGTGTGGTATACTAGTTCGGAAGAGAAGTCTTGTGATAGGGAAAGAAATATGATCAAACAATGTGTACAGATGGTTTATATGCATTGTACGGGATTTAGCGCATACGGAAATTTTAGGAAATGACTCTTCGATTTGTTATGAGGTATTGCGAATCATCAATTGAGTAATCCCTAAAGCTGTTGAGCGTAAGGCATGCTTAGTAGATAGTTTATCATCCTTAAGCGATGCGGGGGTTTGAACTTGATCAAGTCATGAGCTTTGTTTACTAGTAGTATGATATTGTTAAGTATCGATGTTTGATTGTTTCTTTGGTTTTCTCGTGTTGCAATTTCGGGGACGAAATATTTTAAGTGGGGGAGAATGTAAAGACCCGGAAAAATCGAACACTTAATCTTTGAATATCGTAACAATTTGTAATATTGTTAAATGTTATAAATGTGATTTTATAACCTTGTTGAACATCTTTTAATCAATAATTAATGATATTAGACTCGTTTTGGAAAAATGCTTTCAAAAATATATTTTTGGTAAAATATTGATAAAATGACCGAAAATCGTTTTATCAATAAATGGCTATTTTCTAAGTAAAAGTTGTTGAAAATTTTAGTGAATGTCTAATTAATCATTAGGAAAGTAATTAGCTAATAAAAGTATTTTTCATATTTATGGTTAACTATTTTGACGATGTCATCATTTTAAAAAATGAGCATTTATGGAAAGTTTTTATATTTTGGGTATTTAAATATTCAAATAATGGTTTTATAATTTTAATATTCTTGTTTTAATTATTTAAATAAGTTAATGAATTTATTTCCAAGTTTTGTTTACTTAAATAAATCATTTGATAAAGAACTAAATATATGACTGGGGTTCAACTTTCAGATTTACAACTTATCGTTGAACAAAAGTTGTTTCAGATCGTTGCAAAGTTGGTTGATACATACATACACATGAATATACATAAGTACACAAGTATAAGTATATGCATAATTAGTCACATCAAGGGTTTAGAAAATATCTTAAGTGTATGTATACAAGCTTCTTATATGTATACAAATGAATGCTTACATCTTAAAAAGCAAACTTACCATCTCTTACACACCTTTCACTTCTCTTACACACCATCTCTTCTTTCATGAGTGCATTTAAGGTTTTAAGGGCATTTTAGTCTTTTCCCATTCACCTTGCTTTGCCGATAAAAGAAGGGGCATACCTTCTCTTTTCATACACAAATATTCTGTAAAGACCCGCAACTTCCCCGTAAAGGAAAGTGTCGGATAGTTCGAGAACACGACAAAATAGAACGCATACAGAAGAACATTCCATTGTATATTACAACAATGCATCAGATTACAAGAATATACAGAGTAAAAATGAATATTACACAGAAATATCAGAGATTTAAATTACATTTAAATACATAGCAGCGGAAAAATAATACAATACACAACTAGAAGAGATATACGGATACAAAGCTTTCCGGATATCGTTCCAGCTGTAAACCAGGATCCTGTGAATATAAATCTGCAAAACCAAAACTACTAGCTACCCATGTCAAAATAAGGGCACCCAGAGTTTAGGTTAAAACAATAAACTCCAGGTCAGTCATGGGACTGGTGTGAGAACTAAAACAGTTATAAATCTTTATTTTAAAGTTAGGTAAATCAAGGGACCACGCCGTATAACACGGAACGGGTTTCCTCCCAAGAATACCAGTGCATAAAACAACAGCGCAATGCTAAATAAAGAAGAATGAAGCTGTTATAAGACCCAGGTCCCATCACACAATGCAACGCAGCCGAGGATAGGGTTTTCCCTTATAACAGCCAAAGAATGCTTGATACGTTTTAAAACAAATCATTTGATACTATAATAAGTGCATAGTGTATAAAACAACTTCAAATCATAAGTATCATCATAGGCGGCATGAGCGCCCCATCCCACTATGTCGCCATACTAGGCTCTACAAATAAAACCGCAAATGTCACGTATTTGGAAATTGGATTTCCGTCTATGAACCGAGGCCAGGGATCGTCCTCAACCGATTCGAGACAATCTAGCCCATGTCTCCGGAGCAGCCGCAACTGCCCCTTGGATCGTCAGGGCCGGTCCACCGATGTGGATTATAGTGCCTGAACAATACGTTTCTCCGCCCTTTGGGGTGTAAACGAGCCAACGAATGACTCCATCGGACCCGGATCGTCCGATCAAACCGAGGCGCCTCGCAACAGCAACAACCACACAGGTGAAAAGTATATAAATGTCAGGGCTGGTAGGTCACTGACACCACCCTAGCTAGAAAGAAACGCATGCCCTCCCTGAGGTCCTCTCCCGTTTTTGGTTCACAACCGGGGTGCGAGGCTCGCGAATTCACGTTACACAAAGCTGTGCCACACAGGCTGTGCTTTGATCATCACCACAAGACTTTGCTTTTCAACAGAAGCCTCGATCAATTGCCACTTAGGCATGCCACACAGGCAAATCACTCCATGCGTTTGATATCCATCAATATATAACCCCTGAGCTCGTACATCTCAGAGAAGGGCGTTAAGCAAGAGAATAAATTCTCCGCCGCCAAACAGATATATATTTAATAGAGATCAATCACACGGACTAAAATCCAATGTCAGACACACAGTCCATTTACAAGTCCGTTCTGGGTCTGAACGAAACCGGAGGCACCTAGTACCCCGCATATCCATCGATCTCCAAGTACGTCTGGACGATCACCAACTGTTTCCATCTTCTTGGGTGTACAGCCCAATCAAGATCATCAGTAATTATCCAAACGACGTGAAGACTTCTGGTCTTCGACCACCGTCTTCATCTTCGACACCACGTCGAATCAGTTATTCAGAATGCGTATAAACCCGGTCTTTCTGAATAACTCGCGTATATATTATAAAAGTGTTACACAAACACAACATACGCCTCATTCCAATTCAGAATATTCCTTTATTCAAATATTCCTATACTTTGGGAAAAGTTCCCATTAATTTTATCCAAGATAAATTCTTTAAATTTATTCTTTAATCTCCTTTGAATATCAATTCAAACTAGTCGGGATTAGCGAACCACACCGAAGTAATCATTTATTTTATTACCCAATCCCAACCTATTCATCCCATGAAGTAAAACTGGTAATACTTCATATCTAACACCACAGTGTTATCGGTAAATTCAATTACCATTTCACGTTCAAATCTAATTAAAGATTTAACTATCGCCTGGAGTAAAACTGGTGATACTCCATTCTCGATCTTTTCAATCTAATTAAAGATTCATTAAAACTTCACTTAGTTTTAATCTTTGACTGGGTTAAAGAATCAGTGTCATTTAAAACACGGTTCTCGATAAACCCAAAATCACATTCCATTAATTATCGGGTTAAAGAACGAGTGTTATTTAAAAACACTGTCCACGATAAACCCAAAAATCAATATCAATTCAATTCCAATTAAATATTATTTAATTGGCACACTTCATTAAATCTAAATAAAAAGATTTAATCTTTTCTCAACTGGGTTCAAGAACAGTGTTAGTGAAGACACCATTCACAACAAACCCAAATCACATTTGATATTCAATACAAGGCTCTGAATAGAAAATATATCGGCTTATATTCAATATCAAATTCTACGACCAACAAATGTCGTATTGGAAATAGCGATATAAATATATATCTTTCAAATTTCCATAACAACATCTGTATAATCACGAACTCCAACATCGAAATATTCCGAAGACAATTTCGATTCAAATCCACTCCAATGCAATCATTGGAAATTTTGGTTATTTTCAAAACCCTTTTCAAATTCAATTTATTTATTTAAAAATAAATAGAATTATAATTCTATTTCAAAACTAGTTCATTTCGATAAAAAATCTATTTTTATCTTTTCAAATATGGAGTTTTTCATCCCAATTCTTCTCAAATCATTTCTTATGATTTTACACAAATTATTACTATTTTTAATAATTTTATCAAGGCCCGTACAGTCGATTTCCATCAATGGCCATCGAACTGCACTTACAGCGACCTTTTTCAAATTTGATTTGGACATAATCCCAAATCCAACCGTTAGATTTCTAATTTCTCACATTCGTTAGAAAGCTCTCTTCGATACGAACCCAACGGTTCCGGTTTTAGGAGAATCCGACGGTCGGATCTCCCGTAATGTCCGTTTGAAATAAATGGTCGAAATTCACGAACTGCCGCGGCGCGGCGCGTTCTATTCAGGCCATTATATTATATATATAATATATATAATATACACTTCGTCGATTTCTATTTAAAACGAATTATATAAATAGTTTTAAAATTCGTTTCAAAATCTATTTCAACTTTCATTTCAATTCAAATCAAAATTGAATTCTTCTTTATAAATTCGTTTTAAAATTCATTTCTATTCAATTCAAATTTCAATTCAATTTGAATTCATTTCAATTTGCTTTCAATTCAATTTGAATTCGTTTTCAATTCAATTCATTTCGAAATCGTTTTCAATTCAATTCACTTTGAATTCGTTTTCAATTCAATTCATTTCGAAATCGTTTTCCATTCAATTCACTTTGAATTCGTTTTCAATTCAATTCACTTCGAAATCGTTTTCAATTCAATTCACTTTGAATTCGTTTTCAATTCAATTCATTTCGAAATCGTTTTCCATTCAATTCACTTTGAATTCGTTTAAAATCGATATAAATATCGATCACGTCAAAATGGCGTCAATCTAATCAACACGGCTTCATAAATTTCTATTTTCAAATATTCTATTTCAAATATTTCTATTTCAAATATTTCTATTTCTAAACTGGAATGAGGCCCAATCAATTACCATATAAAATTAATTATATGGATTTTCGTACAACACATGTATATAATAGCATTGAAAAATAATCAACCATCAACCAAAGTGCACTACACTGTATAAGCATCAAATAAAGATATCTAACGCTTATAACAGCATGTCAATCAATCGATCGACATATTTAATCAATCAGGATGAGTGAACTTCAAATTTCATCCTAACACCCGTGTGGGGTTTCAAACAATCAAACACATATTTTATTTGTGCTGTTGGGCGATGTGTAAAATTTATCGTCCCAATCAATATCAGTCAAATCAGTGTACATAAACAAACCGTCTGGTTTGTAAATGAATATTTTATTTTATTCACATTCACGTTAAAAACTATATTTTTAACGATAAAATATTTATTCCAACACATGAATTTTCTTTTCAGTTCATTTATTCAATAAATGACATTTTTATTTTTCTAACATATTTTAGAAAATTTCGGCGGCATAACGGCACGATACTAGAAACGGGACAAGGCCTAGCCTTATCCCCGGTCTAGTGAAGGCCCACGCCATTCACACATCAATCAAATCAATTTCAATTCACCACACAATTCAATTTCAATCAAATAATCTAACTAAATTTTTGCAATCAAACAAACAAGTCCATGGTCTGTGGACGATTGTGTCGGGTGCTACTAAGCACCGTCTGCATCCTAGTATATATATATAATTAGAAAAAGAAATTGAAAGGTGAGAAATTCTCACCGATAGCTATCCAAACATCTTGACTCTTCTTTTGCAGATTCCTTCGTCGACCTCGCCTTTTTGTCGCTTTCGCCCGTATTCTCTACATATGTAAAAATCGAATTTTTACTTCGTTATTCAATATATAAAAATCATATTTTTATTTCGAAGTTCAATATATAAAAATCATATTTTTACTACGCTATTTTCCATATAAAGATTTCGCCTTTTTATAAATAAAGATTTCGCCTTTTTATAAATATAGATTTCGCCTTTATGAAAATATAGATTTTATTTTCATTTCATCACTATAAAAATTATATTTTTAATTCGAAGTTCAATATATAAAAACCATATTTTTCTTTCTATGTTCACTATATAAAAACCATATTTTTCTTCAATTTCATTATAAATCAGTGTTTAACTATTAAATTCATTACATAAAAAGTGAAAAGAAAAATATATTTTTATATTCGTAAAAATCATATCTTCCTATTTGAAAAATCAAGCTAATTTCCTTAAAAAAAACACAAAGCTAATTTCATTTAAACTATGCTAAACATTTAAAATGAATTAAAACAAAAATAAACAAATAAATGAAATTAATAAAACTTACAGTGAATGTTTTTTTTTTTTTGGGGGGGGGGGGGGCTGTCGGTTGCAAGAGGAGGTCGGGGTGGTGTTTGGCCAGAGGCGGCGGCTAGGGTTCGGCGCGAGGTGGATGGAGGCGGAGCAGGCGAGGGGGTTTTTTTTTTTTGGGGGGACGCGCTCGTGTCTGGACGGGGACAGGGAAGGAGGAGAACTAGCGGAGGGAGAGCGGGGCCAGGGGAGGAGCTCCTCCGTCGGAGCGGCGGCGGCGCAGAGGCGACGCGCCCATCTGGAGGCGTGTTCCGATCGCTAGGGCACGGTCTCTTTTTTTTTTTTTCTTTTTATAATCGATCTGAAATGAAGAATATAGGGGGGGCCAGAAATCATTTAAGGGGAGGAAGGTATTATATTTTTTTTATTTTATTTTTTTATTAAATTAATTTAATTTCTCTCTCCTAAGTTGACTTTTCATACGACCTCGAAACGAGGCCCACCGCCTGTCGTCCTTAGCATTTTGCCCCCATTCCGAACGCAATGGGATATGTATCGTAGGCTGATTCGACTGTTTGAATCAGTTTCCGTTAAATTTACATTTAAATCATTATATTGAATTTTAAACGTACATTTCAAATTACCGGGGTCACATACTAACTAGAAAAATTCCAGAAAAATATTTTCTAGCTTCGTATTGACGATACGGTCCTAACAAAACTAGTTTCGTCGAATTCCGAGACCGTTGGAAAAATGGCCATTTTCCAGTCGATTAAAATCAACTGAAACCGGTCAAACGCGTTTTCCTTTGCCCCGCTCACATATTGATTCGAAAAATTATGAAATTTGGAATCTAGCAATAATTTGACATCACGGACCCAACAAAACTGGTTTCGTCGAAATCCGAGGTCATTTGCAAAATGTCCATTTTTAAGGGCCTGAATTCCATAGCGACTATTCAGAATTTTCAACTGGACATATCTTTTGATTCCCGATATCAAATTTCGATTTGTCGGATTCGTTGGAAAGATATTATCAATTAGATCCTAATGTTTTTGGTTTCACTAAAATCCGGATTGTTTTGCACCCGGTACATTCAATTGAAATTTGAAATCGAATTATCGAACTACCGCGCCATTTTCAATTCCATTTATAATTATATATAAATATTTATATTCTAACGACGACGCGTATATATATATACGTCGATTTCAATTCAAATTAAATTTCTCGCCGATTTTATTTAAAATAATTCATTTTAAATAATCAACATTCGCTAAAATTGCCAAAATAAAAAATTTAAACTGGCCCAGATTTTCGGGTTATTACAATCTCCCCCACTTAAAACTTTTCGTCCCCGAAAAGGAACAAAGTCGAAAGTGGTTTGATTAATCAACTCTACGTTCGATCCGGCTTCCATTCCCCAACCTATCAGTTTCTGAGAATTTTCTAATTCTTCAAAAATTTGGCTAACACCCTAAATTTTTGAAAAATTTCGCCATAACCTCCCCTGCACCGGGAGCATCGGGGAATTTCAAATAGCTTCCCCGGTCCTTCAGATCTCAAAAAGAAAAAGAAAAAGCCAAGCGGCTAGCCAATAGGCTCATAAAATCATCATCACCCAAACAAAACAGTAAATTATGTAGTAAACATGTACCTATTTGTCGGGCAAACAAATTTTATTCTCTGGCTCTAGCCTCCTTGCTATGACCTGTTCAATGTAAGTACATGTATGCAAGCAAATGCGACCAAATTTCAATACAATTCAATATTTGGTACAATTAGGCATAATGATTCAAAATTATCAAACAAATAAACAAACAACACAAACATCAATCAGTTAGTGAATTAGAGTTTCAAATTCATAATTTTGATACATATACAAAAATCATGTTTTTGATGCCAAATCACAACAATAGGCCCTATCTAATTTTTGGTTCTCACACCAGTCAATAGGAAATATATAGATATTACACGTTCGTCACTCGAATATAAATTCTGATGATGATATATCAATCATCAGAATCACCCCCGGGCGACTAGAGTGTAATTCTATATCTATCCAGTATATTAAAACATCGAATACACGTTAGCTAGACGCATACGCAAAATCTTTATATATTGGATTGTCCTAATCAATATAAAATAAATAATCAAATACGAATAATTGATTTAAATTTTCAAAACAAAATTTGTTTTCATTTGAAAAATATACTCTTCACACTCGTTCTAGGATACTACTGATCCCATCTCTAACGAGTCATTCCCCTTGGATTTTACTAATCCAATATCTGATGAATTCTTTCGTATGGTTCTAATGTGTCTTGTTCTCTAGCTTTGTAAACCAAAGCTCTGATACCACGTGTAAAGACCCGCAACTTCCCCGTAAAGGAAAGTGTCGGATAGTTCGAGAACACGACAAAATAGAACGCATACAGAAGAACATTCCATTGTATATTACAACAATGCATCAGATTACAAGAATATACAGAGTAAAAATGAATATTACACAGAAATATCAGAGATTTAAATTACATTTAAATACATAGCAGCGGAAAAATAATACAATACACAACTAGAAGAGATATACGGATACAAAGCTTTCCGGATATCGTTCCAGCTGTAAACCAGGATCCTGTGAATATAAATCTGCAAAACCAAAACTACTAGCTGCCCGTGTCAAAATAAGGGCACCCAGAGTTTAGGTTAAAACAATAAACTCCAGGTCAGTCATGGGACTGGTGTGAGAACTAAAACAGTTATAAATCTTTATTTTAAAGTTAGGTAAATCAAGGGACCACGCCGTATAACACGGAACGGGTTTCCTCCCAAGAATACCAGTGCATAAAACAACAGCGCAATGCTAAATAAAGAAGAATGAAGCTGTTATAAGACCCAGGTCCCATCACACAATGCAACGCAGCCGAGGATAGGGTTTTCCCTTATAACAGCCAAAGAATGCTTGATACGTTTTAAAACAAATCATTTGATACTATAATAAGTGCATAGTGTATAAAACAACTTCAAATCATAAGTATCATCATAGGCGGCATGAGCGCCCCATCCCACTATGTCGCCATACTAGGCTCTACAAATAAAACCGCAAATGTCACGTATTTGGAAATTGGATTTCCGTCTATGAACCGAGGCCAGGGATCGTCCTCAACCGATTCGAGACAATCTAGCCCATGTCTCCGGAGCAGCCGCAACTGCCCCTTGGATCGTCAGGGCCGGTCCACCGATGTGGATTATAGTGCCTGAACAATACGTTTCTCCGCCCTTTGGGGCGTAAACGAGCCAACGAATGACTCCATCGGACCCGGATCGTCCGATCAAACCGAGGCGCCTCGCAACAGCAACAACCACACAGGTGAAAAGTATATAAAAGTCAGGGCTGGTAGGTCACTGACACCACCCTAGCTAGAAAGAAACGCATGCCCTCCCTGAGGTCCTCTCCCGTTTTTGGTTCACAACCGGGGTGCGAGGCTCGCGAATTCACGTTACACAAAGCTGTGCCAGACAGGCTGTGCTTTGATCATCACCACAAGACTTTGCTTTTCAACAGAAGCCTCGATCAATTGCCACTTAGGCATGCCACACAGGCAAATCACTCCATGCGTTTGATATCCATCAATATATAACCCCTGAGCTCGTACATCTCAGAGAAGGGCGTTAAGCAAGAGAATAAATTCTCCGCCGCCAAACAGATATATATTTAATAGAGATCAATCACACGGACTAAAATCCAATGTCAGACACACAGTCCATTTACAAGTCCGTTCTGGGTCTGAACGAAACCGGAGGCACCTAGTACCCCGCATATCCATCGATCTCCAAGTACGTCTGGACGATCACCAACTGTTTCCATCTTCTTGGGTGTACAGCCCAATCAAGATCATCAGTAATTATCCAAACGACGTGAAGACTTCTGGTCTTCGACCACCGTCTTCATCTTCGACACCACGTCGAATCAGTTATTCAGAATGGGTATAAACCCGGTCTTTCTGAATAACTCGCGTATATATTATAAAAGTGTTACACAAACACAACATACGCCTCATTCCAATTCAAAATATTCCTTTATTCAAATATTCCTATACTTTGGGAAAAGTTCCCATTAATTTTATCCAAGATAAATTCTTTAAATTTATTCTTTAATCTCCTTTGAATATCAATTCAAACTAGTCGGGATTAGCGAACCACACCGAAGTAATCATTTATTTTATTACCCAATCCCAACCTATTCATCCCATGAAGTAAAACTGGTAATACTTCATATCTAACACCACAGTGTTATCGGTAAATTCAATTACCATTTCACGTTCAAATCTAATTAAAGATTTAACTATCGCCTGGAGTAAAACTGGTGATACTCCATTCTCGATCTTTTCAATCTAATTAAAGATTCATTAAAACTTCACTTAGTTTTAATCTTTGACTGGGTTAAAGAATCAGTGTCATTTAAAACACGGTTCTCGATAAACCCAAAATCACATTCCATTAATTATCGGGTTAAAGAACGAGTGTTATTTAAAAACACTGTCCACGATAAACCCAAAAATCAATATCAATTCAATTCCAATTAAATATTATTTAATTGGCACACTTCATTAAATCTAAATAAAAAGATTTAATCTTTTCTCAACTGGGTTCAAGAACAGTGTTAGTGAAGACACCATTCACAACAAACCCAAATCACATTTGATATTCAATACAAGGCTCTGAATAGAAAATATATCGGCTTATATTCAATATCAAATTCTACGACCAACAAATGTCGTATTGGAAATAGCGATATAAATATATATCTTTCAAATTTCCATAACAACATCTGTATAATCACGAACTCCAACATCGAAATATTCCGAAGACAATTTCGATTCAAATCCACTCCAAAGCAATCATTGGAAATTTTGGTTATTTTCAAAACCCTTTTCAAATTCAATTTATTTATTTAAAAATAAATAGAATTATAATTCTATTTCAAAACTAGTTCATTTCGATAAAAAATCTATTTTTATCTTTTCAAATATGGAGTTTTTCATCCCAATTCTTCTGAAATCATTTCTTATGATTTTACACAAATTATTACTATTTTTAATAATTTTATCAAGGCCCGTACAGTCGATTTCCATCAATGGCCATCGAACTGCACTTACAACGACCTTTTTCAAATTTGATTTGGACATAATCCCAAATCCAACCGTTAGATTTCTAATTTCTCACATTCGTTAGAAAGTTCTCTTCGATACGAACCCAACGGTTCCGGTTTTAGGAGAATCCGACGGTCGGATCTCCCGTAATGTCCGTTTGAAATAAATGGTCGAAATTCACGAACTGCCGCGGCGCGGCGCGTTCTATTCAGGCCATTATATTATATATATAATATATATAATATACACTTCGTCGATTTCTATTTAAAACGAATTATATAAATAGTTTTAAAATTCGTTTCAAAATCTATTTCAACTTTCATTTCAATTCAAATCAAAATTGAATTCTTCTTTATAAATTCATTTTAAAATTCATTTCTATTCAATTCAAATTTCAATTCAATTTGAATTCATTTCAATTTGCTTTCAATTCAATTTGAATTCGTTTTCAATTCAATTCATTTCGAAATCGTTTTCAATTCAATTCACTTTGAATTCGTTTTCAATTCAATTCATTTCGAAATCATTTTCCATTCAATTCACTTTGAATTCGTTTTCAATTCAATTCACTTCGAAATCGTTTTCAATTCAATTCACTTTGAATTCGTTTTCAATTCATTTCGAAATCGTTTTCCATTCAATTCACTTTGAATTCGTTTAAAATCGATATAAATATCGATCACGTCAAAATGGCGTCAATCTAATCAACACGGCTTCATAAATTTCTATTTTCAAATATTCTATTTCAAATATTTCTATTTCAAATATTTCTATTTCTAAACTGGAATGAGGCCCAATCAATTACCATATAAAATTAATTATATGGATTTTCGTACAACACATGTATATAATAGCATTGAAAAATAATCAACCATCAACCAAAGTGCACTACACTGTATAAGCATCAAATAAAGATATCTAACGCTTATAACAGCATGTCAATCAATCGATCGACATATTTAATCAATCAGGATGAGTGAACTTCAAATTTCATCCTAACACCCGTGTGGGGTTTCAAACAATCAAACACATATTTTATTTGTGCTGTTGGGCGATGTGTAAAATTTATCGTCCCAATCAATATCAGTCAAATCAGTGTACATAAACAAACCGTCTGGTTTGTAAATGAATATTTTATTTTATTCACATTCACGTTAAAAACTATATTTTTAACGATAAAATATTTATTCCAACACATGAATTTTCTTTTCAGTTCATTTATTCAATAAATGACATTTTTATTTTTCTAACATATTTTAGAAAATTTCGGCGGCATAACGGCACGATACTAGAAATGGGACAAGGCCTAGCCTTATCCCCGGTCTAGTGAAGGCCCACGCCATTCACACATCAATCAAATCAATTTCAATTCACCACACAATTCAATTTCAATCAAATAATCTAACTAAATTTTTGCAATCAAACAAACAAGTCCATGGTTTGTGGACGATTGTGTCGGGTGCTACTAAGCACCGTCTGCATCCTAGTATATATATATAACTAGAAAAAGAAATTGAAAGGTGAGAAATTCTCACCGATAGCTATCCAAACATCTTGACTCTTCTTTTGCAGAATCCTTCGTCGACCTCGCCTTTTTGTCGCTTTCGCCCGTATTCTCTACATATGTAAAAATCGAATTTTTACTTCGTTATTCAATATATAAAAATCATATTTTTATTTCGAAGTTCAATATATAAAAATCATATTTTTACTACGCTATTTTCCATATAAAGATTTCGCCTTTTTATAAATAAAGATTTCGCCTTTTTATAAATATAGATTTCGCCTTTATGAAAATATAGATTTTATTTTCATTTCATCACTATAAAAATTATATTTTTAATTCGAAGTTCAATATATAAAAACCATATTTTTCTTTCTATGTTCACTATATAAAAACCATATTTTTCTTCAATTTCATTATAAATCAGTGTTTAACTATTAAATTCATTACATAAAAAGTGAAAAGAAAAATATATTTTTATATTCGTAAAAATCATATCTTCCTATTTGAAAAATCAAGCTAATTTCCTTAAAAAAAACACAAAGCTAATTTCATTTAAACTATGCTAAACATTTAAAATGAATTAAAACAAAAATAAACAAATAAATGAAATTAATAAAACTTACAGTGAATGTTTTTTTGGGGGGGGGGGGGGCTGTCGGTTGCAAGAGGAGGTCGGGGTGGTGTTTGGCCAGAGGCGGCGGCTAGGGTTCGGCGCGAGGTGGATGGAGGCGGAGCAGGCGAGGGGTTTTTTTTTTTTGGGGGACGCGCTCGTGTCTGGACGGGGACAGGGAAGGAGGAGAACTAGCGGAGGGAGAGCGGGGCCAGGGGAGGAGCTCCTCCGTCGGAGCGGCGGCGGCGCAGAGGCGACGCACCCATCTGGAGGCGCGTTCCGATCGCTAGGGCACAGTCTCTTTTTTTTTTTTCTTTTTTCTTTTTTATAATCGATCTGAAATGAAGAATATAGGGGGGGCCAGAAATCATTTAAGGGGAGGAAGGTATTATATTTTTTTTATTTTATTTTTTTATTAAATTAATTTAATTTCTCTCTCCTAAGTTGACTTTTCATACGACCTCGAAACGAGGCCCACCGCCTGTCGTCCTTAGCATTTTGCCCCCATTCCGAACGCAATGGGATATGTATCGTAGGCTGATTCGACTGTTTGAATCAGTTTCCGTTAAATTTACATTTAAATCATTATATTGAATTTTAAACGTACATTTCAAATTACCGGGGTCACATACTAACTAGAAAAATTCCAGAAAAATATTTTCTAGCTTCGTATTGACGATACGGTCCTAACAAAACTAGTTTCGTCGAATTCCGAGACCGTTGGAAAAATGGCCATTTTCCAGTCGATTAAAATCAACTGAAACCGGTCAAATGCGTTTTCCTTTGCCACGCTCACATATTGATTCGAAAAATTATGAAATTTGGAATCTAGCAATAATTTGACATCACGGACCCAACAAAACTGGTTTCGTCGAAATCCGAGGTCATTTGCAAAATGTCCATTTTTAAGGGCCTGAATTCCATAGCGACTATTCAGAATTTTCAACTGGACATATCTTTTGATTCCCGCTATCAAATTTCGATTTGTCGGATTCGTTGGAAAGATATTATCAATTAGATCCTAATGTTTTTGGTTTCACTAAAATCCGGATTGTTTTGCACCCGGTACATTCAATTGAAATTTGAAATCGAATTATCGAACTACCGCGCCATTTTCAATTCCATTTATAATTATATATAAATATTTATATTCTAACGATGACGCGTATATATATATACGTCGATTTCAATTCAAAATAAATTTCTCGCCGATTTTATTTAAAATAATTCATTTTAAATAATCAACATTCGCTAAAATTGCCAAAATAAAAATTTTAAACTGGCCCAGATTTTCGGGTTATTACATATTCCTAAGCAAAAGTGAAGCTTTTTAATGGCTTATCTTCATCTCCTTCCTCTTCCTTACTAACTTTCTAAAAGTACACTCAAATGAACTTCAAATCAAGCCAAGCTTTGCGTGAAGCCTTCCTACACCATTACAAGACCTTCTAGCAAGTTAGAAGTTGAAAAATCCAAGCACCTCTCAAATTCCATTAGAGG
Source organism: Allium sativum (assembly GCA_030737875.1). Lineage (NCBI taxonomy): Eukaryota > Viridiplantae > Streptophyta > Magnoliopsida > Asparagales > Amaryllidaceae > Allium > Allium sativum. The sequence continues at coordinate 72,871,179 of CM060927.1, read as the reverse complement.
GCGTGAGGTATAAAGCAAGGAGGAAGCAAGGAAAAGCAAGTGAAAGCAAGGAAAGGAAGGAAAGAAAGGAGGTTGCTAGTTTGGATCTTGGTTCTTATTCTTGGAGCTAGGATTTGCTAAGGATTAAGGTGAGTTTACTCACTATTTAGGACAACAAACATAAACCCTTTTGCATGTTTTTAACTCTTCTTAAAGTTGCTTGAATGTTGGTAACTTATGTTAAAAATGTTAACTTGATTCTTACTTTAAAAGTAAGCGACATATGTGATCCACGTTAATGGATTGGAATGGACTTGAATGGACTTGGAATTGGATTTGAATTGACTTGTATAACAAGTGGAATGGATTTGAAACAAAGCACATAAGTATTAGTATGGATTAACATATTATGGACTTGAACTTGAAAGTGCACTTATAATGATAGTCGCTACATATGCGGTTTGAATTGTTGTGTTTTCAACACTTTGTATGAAACTTTGCAATGACATCCTTAGTGATTTATTATCATATTAAAATGGTTGTTTAACTTGTATGTTAAATTGAAGTAAGTTTGAAAGTGTGTGAAAATAGAATAGTCATATAAGTGCACTTCCTAATTACTTGTTTATTGAATATCATGATTACTATGCTTAATTCTAATAAGCCGACGAGTAGGCTTATCTATCTGTGAGTGTCAAGAATGGGGTGTCTAGGCAAGGGGTGATATGCAACCAGTGCTCTAACTTACCTGGCCTCACTCTTGATCGAGGGATAGTTAAGTTGATAATGTCGGAAACGAGTTAAGTGCACGAAGTATGATTTCTATAAGCATAAAATGGTTTTGGGTTTGTCGTGACAATGTGTTAATTACATTAGTCTTTAACCCTCTCAGATATATCATCAAAGTAAATATAATTGAATCTTTAAACGAATGTTTAAAGATGATTATAACGATTTGTTTTGGGTTTGTTGTAAACATTGTTTTAGCAACACTTGTTTTGAAACCCTTGGAATGTAGTTAAACTAGAATATACGGTTTAATGATTTTGAATATACTTAGATCTTTAATAATTGATTTTAATGATAGAAACAAGTATAGAAATCTTTCAGGATAAAGATATTGAATAAGATGTTTAACTTATAAAAGAAAAGAGGTTCTTTATTAAACAATGGTTTTAACCTCTTTGATTATATTTTACGAAATCTTAGAAATGAATTATGGATATACTTATACCGGAGGGATAAGTATATAAATACGTTTTGAAGTATTGAAGTTATAAAGGGAATCTTATAAATGAATTATGGATATACTTATACCGGAGGGATAAGTATATAAATACGCTTTGAAGTATTGAAGTTATAAAGGGAATCTTAGAAATGAATTATGGATATACTTATATCGGAGGGATAAGTATATGAATACGTTTTGAAGTATAGAAGCTAAGAAAGGAAATCTTGAAAATGAATTGTGATTATACTTATACCGTAGGGATAAGTACATTAATACCTTTTAAGTATTAAGATTATAAAGGAATAGTAAATTAGTAGAATATATACATATACACCTTTTATATGTATAAGTTGAATATATACACAAGTGTATAAAGGAATATTAATCGAGTATGAGTTATTGATTAATGAGGTAGTCTAGTTGGACAAATGAAGTTTTATTAGATAAAAGAAGTTTACTAATAAAGGAATATTAATCAAGTATGAGTTATTGATTAATAAGGAAGTCTAGTTAGACAAATGAAGTTTTATTAGATAAAAGAAGTTTACTAATAAAGGAATATTAATCGAGTATGAGTTATTGATTAATAAGGAAGTCTTGTTAGACAAACGAAGTTTTATTAGATAAAAGAAGTTTACTAATAAAGGAGTATTAATTAATGAAAGATTAATTAAACGGGAAAGGAATTAGAAGCCGTTTATATGAGTTAATCGTGCTTTGACTATTATCATGCTATGTGACTTGATAGTGATTTGATTGTTTGTCATGCTTCATGATCTTGATAGTGCCTTGAATGTTTATTCGTTTGTTATGGAAATTAAGTGAGGTTGTTTTCCATATACAATCATTTATTGTGTGTACTATAGTCGGTTTCGACTATGGAACTTGTCCTTAAATCTAGCGACTGGTTTTGAGGAGACCGGGATTGGTAAGTGTTCTACTTATCGAAAACCACTTCAAAACTAGTACACGGGTTCTATGTTTTGGAAGCGGCTGGGAAGTGAAGTCTATATGGTGATTCGAGATCTACTGAGATGCTCGAACACATATAGTGATTCTAAGGTCTGTGAAAGAATCTATGTGTGATTCCAAGATCTGTTGACGTATTGGAATCCATGTGTGATTCCGAGATCTGTGAAGGAATCTATGTGTGATTCCAAGATCTATTGAGCTGTGGGATTCCAACTGGGAATTCTTGTTCTGTTCGAGTGATGAAGAATCGTGTGAAAGATGCCAAACGAAACCTTAACATCGGAAATGGCTAAAAACAGAGTAGGAGCACAATCTGGGGTTTTGCTAACCTACGGCAGGATATATTGACTCCATATCTAGTGTATGCTTATTATCGAATCGTGCGGGAGCTCCTCGAAGTTTCGTGTGGGAGTTGGATATATTTGGTTCCACGTGGTACACTTCGGTGTTTCGTGCATGGGCCAGTTGTGTTTACCTTATGGTATATTTTATCTAGAGATATGCGACGCTCGGAGGTATTTTCTGACCCTTGTGCATGGAGTTTGGATCTGTATTGAGAGATCTCCGATGGAAAATCCAATATACGAACGTACCTTAGCGGTTTTGTTTGTACGCTTAATAGTTGTCGAATGTAACCATTCCTTCTATGTGAATTTATTTATATTCTACACCCTAGACATTATCTGTAATACAACTATACTTCTCTTAATAAACGGTTAGATTCTTTTGATGGGAAAAACTAAAGTGGTAATATGCACGGTCCCCTCAGTGTTGTTACATGCAATGTGTGTCTTGAGTTTCTCATACCAGACTGATATCCAATGCTTGGTTTTTGTTTTTCCTAATTAAAATCATCACGTACTCCTTCGAGTAGATTGAGTATGGCAGGTTTTACTTTGGATGCCTTGGATCTTTTGGAAGAGAGTTGGAGTTCATCTTACCGTGCTTTTTATATCCTCTGCATTCTATGTTGTTCATCAACATTTATGAGGACGGGTTGTTATAACTGTCCAAGTTGATGATAGGTTAGTCTTCTCTGATAGTTGTAATTATACAGTTTCATTTTGTAAATATCACTCATTATATTATATGTTACCGTTCCGTTGTGAGATTCTGATATTGTGTCCTCTTCTTCCTCAGTCTATTTTCTTTTTATTTTATTTCACCCTAACTTTTCGTCTTTTCGGCACTTGGGTGCTCGGCACTTGAATACCGTGGATGTATTAGTGTCGACATTTGAGGGTCTAAAAGTCGGGTCATTACAATCCTCTTCTAGCCCCGCTATTTTCCGCTGCATCCGCTAAATCAAAGCTTTTTAGCGTCCTCTTTAGCAATATTAATATATAGGGCTTGATTTGACTAGTTCTCTTTTCAAATAAATTAATTAACTTAGCGTAAAGGGGTAATTTAAGGCATAGGTACCTAATATATGGTAACAATCAATTGCATTCATCAAATTTGTCGTGCATAACTATGATATTCCGTGATTTCGTTATATATGATTAATTAATATTAGTTTATTGTATGCATATAATGTGAGAAATATGATTAATTAATTTACAAATATTTGGTTTTACGTCTAATGAACCTTTTTGCGCCTCCGCTATATCCCCGCTTTATCCCCGCTACACCTTTTTGAACCTTCGCCGCTATTGAACCGCTAAGCGCTTTAACTGCACAGCCTACAACAACAGTTATCAAGCTAGCATTGGCATGACACCCTTCGAAGCATTATACGGACGACCCTGTAGATCACCGACTTATTGGTGGGAATCTACAGACGAATGAAGACAGCTCAAGACAGGAAGAAATCCTACGCGGACAAGAGAAGGAATGACACTGAATTTGAAGTGGGAGACATGGTTTTCATAAAAGTATCACCATTAATAAATGTGGTTCGCTTCGGATCTGTAGGCAAATTGGCACCAAGATTTGTAGGGCCATTTCCCATAACAGAAAGGATTAGTCAAATGGCCTATAGAGTAAAGCTACCCGAGAAACTGTCCGGCGTTCATGATGTTTTCCACGTTTCTCATTTGCAGAAGTGTTTGCATGATATCGTAGAAGTAGTTGAGCTGGCTATATTGGAAGAAGTAGAGGTGGAACGGGAGGCAACAGTCAGACGAGTTCCTACCCGCATTCTTGGATTAGAAGTTAAGAAGCTACGAAATAGAGAAGTCAAGTTGATGAAGGTTCAATGCGGAGATAACCCAGAAGATGCAACTTGGGAGACTGAAGACAAGATTCGTGCTTCGTACCCTTTTCTTTTTGAGGGTATGTTCTTAATTTCCTTTCCAAAGCTTTTATTTATGCTTGTTTCTATCATTTAAAGTATACCCTATCAATCGAATCTTCGACCTTTAGGTAGGAACTTCATGGATGTAAACATGTATTTGAGACATGTTATGTTTGATGGATGCAAGTGGATGCAAGTGTTTGCTAGTGGTTGCTCGTGTATGCATACACACACACACACACTTGGCACTAGATCGACTCAATAACTCTCATACTGCATATGGATGTGTGTGCATTTTTCTTCCTTTATGCATGAAAGTGGGTGTATCATCATATGGATGTTGCATTTGGACGAATGATTATGCACACATATAGAACTTACCTGTAATAATAGGATTGTTGCATACATGTTGGATACATGGCACTAATATACATGGCACTAACATACCTGTAATAATATAAAAATTCAAATAGAATTTGAATATAGAAAATTCAAATAGGATTTGAATATAGAAAAATTCAAATGGAATTTGAATATAGAAAATTCAAATGGAAATTCAAATGGAAATTCAAACAGAATTTGAATATAGAAAATTCAAATGGAATTTGAATATAGAAAATTCAAATAGAATTTGAAAATAGAAAGTTGGAATCATTTCGAAATGGGAACGACGTAATATATTTCAGAATGCGGATTTTTAAACAGAATAGAAAATAAATCCAAAGGATTTATAATTTGTAAAAGGAATTGGAATTTAATATAGAAGATCGAAGTATAAATAAATTTATTATCGAGTAAGGAAAAGTCGACAATTATAGATAATCGAAAATATTATGTTGAATTGGGAAACTAATTGGATATATATTAAAAATATATCAGAATGGAGTTGAATTTATTATAAACGAAGTTTAAACATTTATATATATATATATAATTAAAACGAACTCGCCGCAGCGCTGCAGTTCGTAAATTGGCGTTTCGAACTTCAATCGAGCATACAAAACTCAATTAAGTTGAAATTCTTTGAAACAAGAATTGTCAGGACCGGTTGAATAATAGTTTTCTAATGGAAGAGAAAAATCTGGATTTCGTCTTATAGATTTTATGTTATGTCAAAATCAAATTTTTAGAAAAACAGCGCCAGAATCATTATAAAACCATAACGGTTTATTTAAATAAATAAAAGGATTTTAAAGAAATAAAAATCCGAATTTGCCATTAGAAAAATCCAGACTGGAGATAAAAAAAATATGAACTCCAGTGAAGTAAGTGAAATGATTTTTGAGCCAAAAATCAGATTTTTAGTTGTTGAATAAAACTAACTAATTTGAATAATAATTAGTTAATCGAAATTCGATAGGAAAATGGACTTTGAATGAGTAAAGGAGATTTGAGAATTCTTATTCGAAATCGAATATGGAACTTGAGTCGAAATGGAATTAAATTGATTTATAAGCAAACTAAAATACATACGAACATGATATGTTCAAATAACAAGTGAAATAGGCTAAGAAGCTAATTGAAGAATAAATGGGCAAAACTGAATTCAAAAGATTGGATTGAGTTGAATTGAATTGAAAATAGGTGAAAAAGTGTTAAACAGGTATGGAATGAAGAGAATGAAGTTTATAAATTTAGTGCCCGACAATAAGGTACATGTTTAAATTCCATATGAGTTTTATGCGCCGAATCGGCAAGCCACTTGGCTTTTTGATTTTCTTTTTGAATGGAAAGTGCCTAGAGAGGCGAGTTGAGGTTTGAACTATTTGCCGGTACAAAGGAGGTTATGGCGAATTTTTCCGGAAATTTAAGGAGTTAGAATATTTTTAAGAAATTTTGATAGATAGAAATCAATGTATCAATATATATAGAATTCGATAAGGAAATGAACTTGAAAATAGAATATTATAAACAAAAAGGAAATCGATAATCTCAAATTAGAAAGGAAAACGTATACGGGTTTAAAAATGGATAATTAGTTTTATGATGTTGATTATTCGAGGTAAGTGGTCTTGTCCGTTTTGAAGTTAAGGATGTTTTCAGTCAAGGTCTGAGAGGTAGTTATACCCCAACTTGATTGATTTCGTTCTTAACCGATAAATGGAAAGATCCAGTCTCAAAGAGAAATGTTTGAATAGAAGTTAGTTGAATGCAGTATTTTGGGTTATTGTAACGATGTTTTACACAACATTCGTTTTAACCCAAGCAAGTGGAAATTTAGAAATATAATAAATAAATATTTCCTGAGTGTAGAAATGAACGGGTATGAAAGAGATAAGTGATTGGAATGTTTTCCAATTATAAATATAAGATATTTTTTACGTATAGAAAATAAAAGGAGGCGATATATGGAAATGTTTTCCAAATAGCCAAAAGGGCCAAGATGATTGTTGAAAATATTTGGTTAACAAATATTGATAAGGAAATGGAGTAGTGAGTTAATTAATGAATGAAATATCAATCGAATGGCCCAGTGATTTGTTTGATGCTTGGAATGGATGTTTGTTTTTCTTCGATAGTTAAATAACCGACTATCGAAGTGTTTGCTAATATCGTTGTCAATATGGAGAGACCGGTTGGATTATTATCCGAGAACCACTCCGTATTGACAGTAGCGTTGCAAATCAGTTTATATAAAGATAATCAAAGACGGAGTGAAGTGAAAGGGCTTTTTCTATTAATAGAAATTGTGCCTTCGGTTTCGTTCAGTCCCAGAACGAAGAGTATGGACGAATGTCTGACAGAGTATTTCCAATGATCGCATATGTTGGTCTGTGACTCTGTATAAATATATATGGTGGCGGAGAATTTATTCTCTTAGCATAATATCCAGAATATATTTGTGCAAATCAATTAGTGATTGACGGATCTGACAACGTGGCATTCAAAGTGATTGTGCTATCAATGAATGATAAGTAATCGTTGCCTCAGGCCTCAACAACCGGGAAATGACAAAAAATCGGGCAGGTAGCATGGCTATGTGGGTCGCTCCCATTAGGGTGTATAATCACCTATCCAGAGAAATTCCATTTACTTCTTTAATCAATCGATGTTGTCCCTTTTCGGGAAACGGTTGCTGATCCCAACCGTTGGTGATATACATTCGATACACTCAAGCGAAATAAGCGGTCGGTCATATGTGGGCCGGGTTGCAAGACTTTCTTGTTGAACCCAGTGTATTCCTCTCTAGAGATACACTATCGGAAGGTGGTCCCATACCTTGTCATAATCGGAATCCAATCTTCAATAAGCGCCCTGCGGTTTTTTGATTTTTATATTATATATGGAGCGGGAGATGCAAGCGTTCAGCTAGATTCTATTTATTTGATTTAGACACTATTATAATATCACTGGATTTTTGTATCAAAGTGTTTTGGGTTATAGTAAGGTAAAAACCGTCCATGTTTATGTGTGGGTTGGTCTTACTATTATCCTTTCTTTCGAAAGGATTTTTGAAAGTTAAACAAATGGTTGGAGTTTACTCACACCAGTACCATGACTGACCCAGAGTTTATTTTGTTTGTTTTCCCTAAACTCTTGGGTGCCCAAATTTGTACGGGCAGTCAAGTAGTCGGAATTTTACAGATTCACTAGGAGGAGTTTGAAGCAGGAGGCTCCACTAGTTAGCTATAGACTATCATATATTCCGCTGTGTACCATGTTTGTATCTGGAAACAGGTGTTTATAACTGTTCCAGAAATAGTTGTTGTGCTCTGATGATGCTATGTATATAAAGTTACCGAATTGTATTTCAAAGTTTATGTTACCTAATATATTTTATTCGTTCCGCTGTGAGTTTGTGATCTTCGTTTTCTTCTATTCTAATATTTCTTTCTTTCTATTCTCACCCTCTAACTTCTTTCTAATAATGATTCGTATTTCTGTGCAATTTGGGTTGGACGTGTGGTGTTATTAGTCAACTCAGATAGTACGGATTTGTGGGCCATTACAGTTGGTATCAGAGATTAGGTTGAGTGAATACCTAGGCTTTGGTGGGGTTGTGCTCATTAGAGATAGGGTCAGTAGTACCCTAGAATGAGTTGAGTGTATATATACGAGAGTGCATATTTGTTAATTGATAAAAAAACTGTTTTATATTGTGTTGGCTAGTCTGTTGAGTGGTTTATGAATTTTGATCGAATTGTGGGACGCCACGAAGTCGATAGAAATTTCTAAATACTTGAACAGAAGATTGAACACGATATTGTTTTTAAGTGGGTAAATGAAATAATTTTACTCAAAATTCTATTTTGATAGAAAAAGAATAATTTTCAGAAAATTATTATAATATATGGATGTGTTGATTGATATTATAATCAAATGAGAATATAAAACGAGAATGGTTATATATAACCAAATATAACTTGTATATGAATAATATATACAAACGAGATGAACTGAAATTTGATTTCAGAGTAAGAATTAAGAATTTAAGTCCCTGGTGTTTGGAAAAATATTTGCTGAAGTATATTGAAATAATATAACTTTGTTTTGAAAGGATTTTTGAATGGATTTTGAAAGGATAATGCACTGAACTCACTTCAGTGGCTGGAAAATAATTCTGATGATGACTGCAGCTTCATCAGTGTTCATTTTCGAGTTTCTAAGTGATGGATTGCTACCTTAGAAAAGTTTTTGCTGGAAATTTGTTTGAAAGCAAAATGAGTTGATATGAAAATTCAAATGTTTTGAATTTTAGATGGAAATAAATATATGTATATATATTTATGGGATTTGAAATGGAAACCCGGGAGTTTGAATTCTGAAATTAAATTTAACTATAGCAAGTTAAATGGATCAAAGGGAAAAAATTGACTATAATCAATTTGAATAGATTTAAATGGAATATGAATTGGATGTGAAATATTTATTGAAAACCATTCGGGTTAAACGAATGTAAGTATATATGGTGTGTCATATGAATGAAAAACCAAATGTTTTGGTAGAACTAAATTTGTTGAAATATGAAAAGTTGAGTTTCAAAATAAGTGGGTTTTTGAAAAGATAATGGTTTTGAAGCATTTTTCCTACCTTAGTAATTTCGGGGACGAAATTCTTTTAAGGGGGGAAGAATGTAACGACCCGGATTTTTGACCTGTTAATTTTAAATATTTAATATTTGTTTTAAATATTTAGTTGATAATATAAATTAATTTTTATATTGAGTTATCGATTTAATAATCGAATATAATTTAATTTAGAATATATCAAATTATTGTAATTCGAAATATAATTGAAATCGAAGTTAAAAACCGAATCAAAATGATTCAGATGGTAAGTAGGAATTTTATTTGATAAATACGATAATAAATAATAATTTATTTTCGAAGAGTTTATTTGTTTTTGAATTTAAATTATATTGTATTAATTTATTTTGGTTATTTATATTCACGTTCAAATTAAATATCAAAATATATTCAGTTAGTTCAGAATAGTGTTATACTATTGAAACAACAGTGGTTACGTTAACATAGCGGTTCGTGGTTTAAATTAATGGACCCCGAGATATATGATTGTGGATAGTACAAAATCAAATCGATATCTGTTTAAAAATAATAGGAATCGTTTTATATCAAATCAGAATCCTTTTAAATTAAATAAAAATCGCTTTATCTCAAATCACATTAATATACCGTACCACGTTTCCTTAATGCAGAAGTATTATTCCTTTATATAAATGCGATGGCTTCCCATTTATTTCCCTTTTTATTTCGTTCTTCAGCAAGACAATTTTCCTTTTCTATTCAAAATCGAGTTCTCCCTTCTCATCTAAATCGTATTCATTCCATCGTTAATATAAAAATACCGCACCCTTCCTTTAAATTTGCAAGATCAAATGGACACCCGAAGAGCTCGTATACACCCTTCAAATCAAAATCAGAGTTTCGAACAAGGAAAAAGGGGAGAATTCGAAACTGAATTCGAATATACATCATCGAACGATGCGGAGAGAGAACTTGACACTGGATCTGTCGCAACCTAGGGTTGGGCTTGATTTCGAGCAGTTGGAATTTCGAATGGGTTTAGATTTGGGCTTAGTGGATGGAGTAGAAGTTGGCGTGAATATTAGAGGTGATTCGAAGTATTGTGGTGATGTCTGTTCATGTCGAAGTAACGACGGATTTCTTGGGAAGCGTGCGTATGTTGGATAATGGTGAAGGGGCTGGACCATTTTCAATGAGGAGGATATTAGGGGTTTGATGGTGGAAATATTGGAGTGATGGACGAGCTTCAATTTTTGGTAATCGATTAACGTAAGCGGGTGTGTTCCTGTGTGTTTCAATTGGGGAGGAAAGGAGTTTAGTGATGCCGGGTTGCTGCTTAAAAAAAAGGGTGGTTGCGTTGTCTTGATGAAGAAAGGGGCACAACAGTGAGTGTTTTGGTGATTTTAGTTGTGGCCTGAAATCAGTGGTCAGTAAGGAGGTGAAGGATGTTGTTTTGAGTAGTGAGGGAGTCGCGAAGGCTGTTAGGGATCGAACCGGAGTGGGTACAATAGTGGGGTTCGGGGTACAATAGTGGGATTTTGGAATGAACGGTCTGTGGTTTGTTAAGGCATTGGAAAAACAATACAGTGGACTTTGAGGCAATGTGATGGCTTTACAGTAGCGATACAAGTGGTGAAATGGTTAGGAGGAGGCTTGTCGAGATCAGTGAAAAATTGTGGAGCTTGCTTCATCTTTGATTGAGGAAATAAGGTATATATTTTATAAAATTTAAATATATAGAATAATTATTCATTCGTTAAATTAAATAGATAAATGTTTAATCGTTAATTAAAATAAATAATCCTAGGAAAAGATTTCATTCGAGATTCATTCGAGTAGATGGAAAGACGAGACGATGGAGAACAGTAAATGAATATTCGACAATGGAAAATCACGGTGAGTAAATATCACTTAAATTTACTGTTTAGAATTATTTTTAATCGTTAAAATAATTGTTGGTTGCTTGGATGCGTTTAAATATTTTTGTGGATATTATATATTAGTTATTTAGGTTTGTTGTGGTTATTATATATATATATATTGGTGATTGGTTGGATTCCCGCGGTACCATTAGCGGATGCCCGCAGTATCATTAGCGGATGACCCTATACACCCCACGCTATGATAGTGGATGACCTTCTATATCGCGATATCCTGCCACGAAGCAGGATGGGTATTATTTCTGTTGGCTAACGTTTGTGGATGTAGGAAACAGGTTGGAGGGATCCAACTGGATTCCTCAGAAATATTATTATTTGTTTGCTTTCACATATATTATCATATATGATGTGTTGATTGATAATTGAGTGGTTTGATTGTTTAAATATTACTGGGGCCAAAATTTTAATTTATAAAAATATCGTGGAAAGAGATTTGGAGATTTAAAAGGAAAATTCTATTTTTTTTAAAACAGAATTTGGATTTAGAATATGCTAAAAATATTTACTTGTTTTGAAAATAAATAAAACAAGTATTGAATTTATAAACGATGTTTATAAATTGAATAATGTGGGGAATTGAAATAAATTTATAAACGGTGTTTATAAATAAAGTAGAAAAATTATCATTGGATAATTTGAATATTTAAATTCAAATGTGAATTTAAAAATAGAAATGAGGGATTTTTTTTAAAGAAATAAACGATTGAATTTATTCTGATGTTCAAAATATAAATTGAACTAAAATAAATCCGTAAGGATTTATGGTTTGAATTCGATTAGTTCGAATTTATTTAAATAGAAGTTAAATTGAATATGAAAATAAATTGGGTGTTATAAGTTATTATAATATAGAAAATTCAAATAGAATTTAAATATTGAAAATTCAAATAGGATTTGAATATAGAAAAATTCAAATAGAATTTGAATATAGAAAATTCAAATAGGATTTGAATATAGAAAAATTCAAATGGAATTTGAATATAGAAAATTCAAATGAAAATTCGAATAGAATTTGAATATAGAAAATTCAAATGGAATTTGAATATAGAAAATTCAAATAGAATTTGAAAATAGAAAGTAGGAATCATTTCGAAATGGGAACGACGAAATATATTTCAGAATGCGGATTTTTAAACAGAATAGAAAATAAATCGAAAGGATTTATAATTTGTAAAAGGAATTGGAATTTAATATAGAAGATCGAAGTATAAATAAATTTATTACCGAGTAAGGAAAAATCGACAATTATAGATAATCGAAAATATTATGTTGAATTGGGAAACTGATTGGATATATATTAAAAATATATCAGAATGGAGTTGAATTTATTATAAACGAAGTTTAAATGTTTATATATATATATATATTAATATAATTAAAATGAACTCGCCACAGCACTGTAGTTTGTAAATTGGCGTTTCGAACTTCAATCGAGCATACAGAACTCAATTTAAGTTGAAATTCTTTGAAACAAGAATTGTCAGGACCGGTTGAATAATAGTTTTCTAATGGAAGATAAAAATTTGGATTTCGTCTTATAGATTTTGTGTTATGTCAAAATCAAATTTTCAGAAAAACAGCGCCAGAACCATTATAAAACCATAACGATTTATTTAAATAAATAAAAGGATTTTAAAGAAATAAAAATCCGAATTTGCCATTAGAAAAATCCAGACTGGAGATATAAAATAAATATGAACTCTAGTGAAGTAAGTGAAATGATTTTTGAGCCAAAAATCAGATTTTTAGTTGTTGAATAAAACTAACTAATATGAATAATAATTTGTTAATCGAAATTCGATAGGAAAATGGACTTTGAATGAGTAAAGGAGATTTGAGAATTCTTATTCGAAATCGAATATGGAACTTGAGTCGAAATGGAATTAAATTGATTTATAAGCAAACTAAAATACATACGCACATGATATGTTCAAATAACAAGTGAAATAGGCTAAGAAGCTAATTAAAGAATAAATGGGCGAAACTGAATTCAAACGATTGGATTGAGTTGAATTGAATTGAAAACAGGTGAACATGTGTTAAACAGGTATGGAATGAAGAGAATGAAGTTTATAAATTTAGTGCCCGACAATAAGGTACATGTTTAAATTCCATATGAGGTTTTATGCGCCGAATCGGCAAGCCACTTGGCTTTTTGGTTTTCTTTAGGAATGGAAAGGGCCTAGAGAGACGAGTTGAGGTTTGAACTATTTGCCGGTACAAAGGAGGTTATGGCGAATTTTTCCGGAAATTTAAGGAGTTAGAATATTTTTAAGAAATTTTGATAGTTAGAAATCAATGTATCGATATATATAGAATTCGATAAGGAAATGAACTTGAAAATAGAATATTATAAACAAAAAGGAAATCGATAATCTCAAATTAGAAAGGAAAACGTATACGGGTTTAAAAATGGATAATTATTTTATGATGTTGATTATTCGAGGTAAGTGGTCTTGTCCGTTTTGAAGTTAAGGATGTTTTCAGTCAAGGTCTGAGAGGTAGTTATACCCCAACTTGATTGATTTCGTTTTAACCGATAAATGGCAAGATCCAGTCTCGAAGAGAAATGTTTGAATAAGAGTTAGTTGAATGCAATATTTTGGGTTGTTGTAACGATGTTTTACACAACATTCGTTTTAACCCAAGCAAGTGGAAATTTAGAAATATAATAAATAAATATTTCTTGAGTGTAGAAATGAACGGGTGTGAAAGAGATAAGTAATTGGAATGTTTTCAAGTTATAAATAGAAGATATTTTCTACGTATAGAAAATAAAAGGAGGCGATATATGGAAATGTTTTCCAAATAGCGAAAAGGGCCAAGATGATTATTGAAAATATTTGGTTAACAAATATTGATAAGGAAATGGAGTAGTGATTTAATTAATGAATGAAATATCAATTGAATGGCCCAGTGATTTGTTTGATGCTTGGAATGGATGTTTGTTTTTCTTCGATAGTTAAATAGCCGACTATCGAAGTGTTTGCCAATATCGTTGTCAATATGGAGAGACCGGTTGGATTATTATCCGAGAACCACTCCGTATTGGCAGTAGCGTTGCGAATCAGATTATATAAAGATAATCAAAGACGGAGTAAAGTTCAAGGGCTTTTTCTATTAATAGAAATTATGCCTTCGGTTTCGTTCAGTCCCAGAATGAAGAGTATGGACGAATGTCTAACAGTGTATTTCCAATGATCGCATATGTTGGTGTGTATAAATATATATGGTGGCGGAGAATTTATTCTCTTAGCATAATATCCAGAATATATTTGTGCAAATCAATTAGTGATTGACGGATCTGACAATGTGGCATTCAAAGTGATTGTGCTATCAATGAATGATAAGTAATCGTAGCCTCAGGCCTCAACAACCGGGAAATGACAAAAAATCGGACAGGCAGCATGGCTATGTGGTCGCTCCCATTAGGGTGTATAATCACCTATCTAGAGAAATTCCTTTTACTTCTTTAATCTTTCAATGCTGTCCCTTTTCGGGAAACGGTTGTTGATCCCAACCGTTGGTGATCTACATTAGATACACTCAAGCGAAATGAGCGGTCGGTCATGTGTGGGCCGAGTTGCAAGACGTTCTTGTTGAACCCAGTGTATTCCTCTCTAGAGATACACTATCGGAAGGTGGTGTCATACCTTGTCATAGTCGGAATCCAATCTCCTATAAGCGCTATGCGGTTTTTTGATTTTTATATTATATATGGAGCGTGAGATGCAAGCGTTCCGCTAGATTCTATTTATTTGATTTAGACACTATTATAATATCACTGGATTTTTGTATCAAAGTGTTTTGGGTTATAGTAAGGTAAAAACCGTCCATGTTTATGTGTGGGCTGGTCTTACTATTATCCTTTCTTTAGAAAGGATTTTTGAAAGTTAAACAAATGGTTGGAGTTTGCTCACACCAGTCCCTTGACTGACCCAGAGTTTATTTTGTTCGTTTTCCCTAAACTCTTGGGCGCCCAAATTTGTACGGGCAGTCAAGTAGTCGGGATTTTATAGATTCACTTGGAGGAGTTTGAAGCAGGAGGCTCCACCAGTTAGCTATAGACTCTCATATATTCCGATGTGTACCATGTTTGTATCTGGAAACAAGTGTTTATAACTGTTCCAGAAATAGGTGTTGTGCTCTGATGATGGTATGTATATAAAGTTACCGAATTGTATTTCAAAGTTTATGTTACCTAATATATTTTATTCGTTCCGTTGTGAGTTTGTGATCTTCGTTTTCTTCTATTCTAATATTTCTTTCTTTCTATTCTCACCCTCTAACTTCTTTCTAATAATGATTCGTATTTATGTGCAATTTGGGTTGGACGTGTGGTGTTATTAGTCAACTCAGATAGTACGGATTTGCGGGCCATAACAGTAGAATTCTGGCCGTAACCGCCCGACATATCCAGCAACCACAAGTGGTGAATCTAATGTGAGGGGTCTAGGTGCAAAAACATGAGACGTTCTAAGACACGAGGTTAAGCCCGACTTGTGGTAGAAGTCTGCCCGGAACCGATCGGCATATCCAGCATCCATAAGTGGTAGGCTTAATGTGGGAGGTCTAGCACATTATAACCATAAATGGACATGGTAATGAATTGGAATACTTAATCTAGTTGAATCCATAGGGATTGTATGAACATGAACTTGAATAGGGGTTAAGTAAACTTGTTTGAAACAATGGGTGGGTTAAGTAAATCTGGCGGGGTTGGTAATATTTATATATAGGCCACAAACTTAACCTGTTGGGATTATGCAACTTTATGACTAGGCAAAATCTGTGAAAAACCTAGTGGGATGCAAGACAAAGTTGAAATCTTGCAACGTCTTGTATATGGGACCCGTTTCAGTCAGTAACACATATATAAGTATCAAACAAGTACTCCGAACTAGGTCGGAGTTGGGGCATGCTTGCTGGACTGAATATAAGAGATCCGAAAGTGGGGACGGTGTCTAACGGCGCATTCGATCGAGGTCATGTGCGTGCATGACTCCACCTGCTCGGGAAAATAAGACGCTGTGATATCAGTAGATATGGTTGTACACATCCGGAAAATGAAGGGTTGCCACTTTAGGGAGTGATACACCCTACCGTGGGACCAGCACAAGATATCTACAAAGTAGGGAGCCGATCAATTAGGGTAGTAACTAGGGTACATCTAGACTCTGGTAAAGTTTAGGAGCCTGTTAGGTTGGGCTGCCTCTTGATTGTATAGGGTTAAAACCTCTCACCAGAAGTACGCCTAAGTCTACCATCTTACACATGTTAGGGATCATCTCATTCTGGTTATACTAGTATTAGTGCAGAGGAATCATTAGAGAAGCACAATATACTCTATCGTATTTATCCTGTTTACATTGTCATACTTGTCTGTTATGATGTTATCTTTCTTATCCACTTTATATGCCTATCATGATAATTTTACTTATTTATATGCTAAAAGTAACTGGACTCGCCAGACTTTATGTCTGACCCATTTTGTTTCTTCTTTCTCTTCCTCCCCCCCCCAGAGTTCTCAGGTGGGAATACTCAAGCTTGATCAGGATTCTGCTATCGTCTTGCTTGGAGCTGCTTAGATGTATTGCTCAAGCTCTTATCTTTGCTACTATGGCTACTAGTTGAATCAAAGCATTAGTATTGGTGGGTTTGAGTTTGGGGTAATTCCTATCATACCACCGCGTACTCATTGAGATCGCCTGGGTATAGAGGTTATAGACACCCTTACCAGTGAGAAGCGGTTAGCTGTCTGACTATGCTAGCTCCTGTTGGAATCCAAGAGATATATAATCGTTACATGAAAGAACTTTTTTTTGTTGACCATGAGGCGCAAGACGTCGGTGTTCCTCTTTCAGAGAAAGCCTCCAGTCGGATTTCCACCCATAGATATCGCGAACCTCCCCGATTTGCTCGTCGAAATTGGAAATCGTCCAGTTGTCGGACTTAGATAATCTTAGGCCAAACTAAATGCCATAGTGACTTGGCTTTGGGGTGGTTTCTCCATGGACAGGTAAGAAGACCGGACGATAACAGTAAGCAGAGGATGTTGGTAGAAGACCACTAGCCAATGATCAGGAAGCCGCCCCTGCTTTCCAAACCTTTCCTAGTGAACTAGAGATTCTCGGATCTGGAGAATATGGTCGTTCACGACTATTGGTAGCCCTTTATGTCCAATTCGGAAAAGAGAAGAAGTAACATCCATAGCTAGACTTGAGGCTGGACTTAACCCTGTGATGCTAGATCACAAATGATTCGGATATAAGGCTAGAAATATCTACAAGCTGAATAACTAAAGTATCGAATGCTGCCAATGTTTATACTGGGAGCTATTAAACTAATTAATATAATAGAGTTCTTAATGAGGTTGGTACGGTCCTATGGGTATGGAAGGAAAGTATAAAAGTCCAGATCCATCCGAGCCAGACGTGGCAAAAGGGGTCGAACCCAATGGCTTCGCCAGTAGCATAATCGTCGTTTAAGCACTCAAGCAGCACAACGCAGCACCTGGAGCAAAGGCTGGAGAGGCGCCGGTTCAACTGAACTATCAGGGACGCTCTTGGGATCGATGGAATGGAAGCTAACTGCTACTAGCAACTGCAAATCCGTACTATTTGAGTTGACTAAACACAACATACGTCCAACCCAAATTGCACAGAAATACGAATCATTATGGAAAGAAGATAGAGGGTGAGAATAGATAAGATAGAAACTTAGAATAGAAGAAGAAGAAGAACAGAAACACAACACAGAATCTCACATCACAGCGGAATAAAATATAATATATAACAGCTTTTGAAATACAAAATTTGACTATATATATACATAACATTATCATCAGAGTACAACACTTACAATACAGCGGAAATAACACTAGACAACTAACGTTGAAACCTCCTGCTCCAAGCTCCTCCAAATATCTGTAAACACCTGAACTACTTGACTGCCCGTACAAATTTAGGCACCCAAGAGTTTAGGTAAAACAAAATAAACTCGGGTCAGTCATGGGACTGGTATGAGTAAACAGTTTTAAAACAGCTCGAGAAAATAAACGATAACTCATAAGACCACGCCGTATAACACGGAACGGGTTTTTCCCTTATGAGAATCCAAAATGATCTTTATATCAAAACTCTTTTGATATTATAATAGTGTCTAAATCACATAAATAGAAATTTAGTGGAACGCTTTCATCTCACGTTCCACATATATAATGTACAACCAAAACCGCAAGCACTTATTGGGTAATGGATTTCCAACTATGACAAGGTATGGAACCACCTGCCGCTGGTGTATCTCTAGAGGAGAATACACCGAGTTCAACAAGAACATCTTGCAACTCAGCCACACATGACCGACCACTCATTTCTCTTGAGTGTATCGAATGTATATCACCAACGGTTGGGATCCGCAACCGTTTCCCGAATGGGACAACATCGAATAGAATAAGGAATTAAATGAATCTCTAGATAGGTGATGATACACCCTAATGGGAGCTAACCACATAGCCATGCGACCTGCCCGATTTTTGTCATTTCCCGATTGTTGAGGCCAGAGGCTACGATTACTTTCCATTCATTGATAACACGATCACTTTGAATGCCACATTATCAGATCTGTTAATCACTAATTTCTCTACACAAATATTCTGGATATTATGCTAAGGGAATAAATCCGTTGCAACCACATATATTTATACAGACCAACCCATTCGAATCATTGGAAATACTCTGTCAGACACTCGTCCATATACGGTCGTTCCGGGACTGAACGAAACCGAAGGCACTATTCAGTACATCCATCCTAGGCAATCTCTACCTAGGACTTATACAACAGCCCTTGCACTTTTAGTCCGTCTTCAATTTTCTTGGGCATATATGATTCGCAACACTTATGCCAATACGGAGTGGTTCTTTGGATAAGAATCCAACCGGTCTCTCCATATTAACAACGTTCAAATGGTCAAAACTTTGATAATCGGTGATTTAACTGTCAAATGAAAAATGTCCGTGTACACACAACAATCTTATTTCCAAATGGAATTATCGATCACATCAACAAACATATATATATATATATATTCATATTACCTTGTTATCTATATTAAGAAAATATATGTTATTAACTCTGGAAAACGTTCCCATTGCATATTTTCATATCACTATTCTTCCACATCTATCAGACTCTAACTGTAACTAGTAAGAGAACAACTTCCTCAGTATAAACCCCGAAGGCCGAAACCAACATCAGATCGATACTCAAAAAGTCATTCAACTCAACTAATTTCCAGTCAGTTTCTAATTCTGCTTAACTCTATTTCTTTAACTCCATTTGATTAACTTCTTATCAACACGATCATTTTAAATCTGCAAATCATTTGCTTTTAAATCATCATTCCCTTTAAAACGTATACCTCCTAGGATTTTATTTATAAAATTCCTTTTCGTTTATAATATTCTATTTTAAGTTCGTTTCATTATCGAAATATATATATATATCGATTTCTAGTTTATCAAATCTTCTTAAAAATATTCTAACTCCTTAAATTCCCGGAAAAATTCGCCATAACCTCCTTTGTACCGGGAGCATCGGGAAAATCCCCAAACCGCCACACAGGCCTCTCTAATCAAAAAGAAAAAGGAAAAGCCAAGCGGCTTGCCGATACGGCGCATAAAACCTCATATGTGAATTAAATACATACCTTTTTGTCGAGCATTCTATTTATATACCTTCATTAACCTTATCCCATACCTGTCTCCTGTATATCTATACCTGTCCAATTTATTTCAACCTTACCCGATCATTTTAACTCAATTCGTTAATTAATTTGTTAATTAACTCTTTAGTCTATTTCACTTTTTATACTTGAACATAATATGTTCAAATAAAATTTAACTTGCTTATTAACTAATTGAATTTCAATTTTCAATTTAAGTTTCATATTCGAATTCGAATACGAATTCACAAGTCCAGTTTACTTATCCCAATTCAATTTCGATTCATAACTCGATTTGCCAGATCACTTGAAATAACTTGGATATCATTGCCAGATCACTTGATTTTCTCGTGTCCGATCACTTGCCAAATTTGGTGATTTGCCAAGTGACGATCACTTTAAATAACTTGGCAATCGTTTATAGATCACTTCCCAATTCACCCTTTAAATTCATATTCGAATTTAAATCTCTAAATTATCTAACGATAATTTATCTCACTAAATTATAAGACATCGTTTATAATTTAACTTCTTTTCATGATATTTTTAAATATCAATATTTAGGCCCAGTGATATTTAAACACCAAACAACCAATTATTTATTTTTCTAACACATCATATATGACAATATATATGCAAACAAATAAACAAACAGATAATATATTTTTGAGGGATCCAGTTGGATCCCTCCAACCTGTTTTCTGCATCCACAGACGTTAGTCAACATAGTAATACCCATCCTGCTTCGAGGCAGGATATCGCGGTATAGAAGGCCATCCACTATCATAGCGTGGGGCGTATAGGGTAATCATCCGCTAATGATATCGCGGGTATCCGCTAATGAGACTGCGGGAATCATCCAACCAGCCAACCAATATATATACATATAATAGCCAAGCCTAAATAACTAATATATATTTAAACAGGCAAAGTAATATTTTAATGCATACAAACAATCAACAATTTATTTTTAATGCTAAAAATAAATTTAACGATTGAGATTTTACTCACTAGATATTTTGTTGTCGAAATGAATTGGTGATATTTGATTTAAATCAAAATCCCACAACGGATTCTGAAAAAATCCCAATCCAACTCCAGCTCGTAGTATTCGATGGTACGATTTCAGTATTGCTTGTTTGTTCCAGTCGGACCTCATTCTAACGAGATATAAATTATATAATCTTTTAATAGAATTAAGTAACTAATACTTTAATTAATTAAATTAACTACCTTACCAAAACGTGTGGACTAAACCCAATATCTTGCTAACTAGAACAATTTCAAGTTTTAATTTAATTTTTCCACTTATCTAATTTATAATTCATATAGTGATTTACTAAATCTTTTCTTGCTTTCAGTTTTTACCCAAATTCTAGATTAAAGGTTAAATGACATTTTCCCTTAACAGAATAAATTCCAGTTTTAACTTGTACACTAAATAAGTAAATGAATCAAATTATAATAGGAATTCACCTCTTGTTAGTTTAATTCTCCCAAAACTCAGCAGACCCTTTTTCCTTACATCCTACTGTCAAACGCATCCTTCCTTTCCCTGTAACTGAAATCATAGCCCGAACTTTGAAACCCTATAAGCTCATTTCTCTTTGCAAACACCATCCCAAAACAACATTGACCGAACTCCGTATGTACATCCATCTGCCGCACCATGTTTACCCAGTCCATCTTCAATGTCTCTCCACTACAAACCTTATTTCGATACCATCAGTGTTCGGACTCATCCCAAATAACAATTGGAAAAAAACCGAACTCCAATAAACTCATACCAGCGTCAACCTCGTTCTCCTTCTATCATCAACAAATTCCAACAACCAATCACTACACCATACTCCTTACTGAAGTTTCCATTTCCAGGTCATCCTTTCGTCGAGCTCGACTACTCCCAGGTGTCATGACCTGCTGCCCTAAAAACCCAACTCCAAGCGTCCCCTCTTTCTTCCATCGCACTTCCAATCCATGACGTTTACCCTAACAAATCGCGAAATCCTCTTCTCAAATTAATACCGCAGATCGACATTTTTTTCTTTCTGTTGAGTTCCGAAGTACCCTCGACTAGCCTCAACGACGCGCCTCACTTCCCTAAGCTCCTCGCAACCCTTCTCCTGACCTGACAACACCCACTGACGACGTGACCAAGCCCTCGGTCGTGCTAAGCAATGAACGAAGAAAATGGATCGCGACTACATCCTCTGGCTTCACGATACCTCAAGTCTTCAAAATCGCAAACACTGATTTCGATTTTTCTTCTAATGATTTGAACATGGGTCGGCTTTGATTTAAAGGAAAAGGAGAATGATGTTTTCGATTCACTGATTTCATTTGGAAAGGGTTCGGCTTTATATAAAAGGGAGGGTCATCGTGGTTAAAAATTGAACAGCAAGGCCATTTGATTTCTCCTCGTTGCTTTGCTTATGTCCACCAGAAAAGAAAAGGAATTTATGATATTTAATTTTATTTTAATTTATTTAAACCGGTATCCTTTTATTTAAATTACCACGTTTATTTCAACTCCTATTTGAGTCCAACAACAGGCCTTCCTAGGGTTAAACCACTATTCTGAACACACTGGGACAAGTATCGAAGCCCAATTTGATCATCTGGAGAAGATATTAATTTAAATTGATATAAATTAAATTTAAAACAATAAATTTTGCGATAATAAATAAATATTATTATTCGAATTCAAACAGAAGTCTGAACTGTATTTAATTTAGTTTTAAATCTCGAACTGAATTATATTTTCGCATTACGATGATTTAATATACTCGATATTAAATTGAAATTGATTATTAAATTAATAACTTAATATAAATATTCATTTATATTATCAACTCGATATTTAAATCCGTATTAAATATTTAAAATTAACCCATAAGAATCCGGGTCATTACAATCTTCCCCTCTTAAAAGAATTTCGTGCCCGAAATTACTAAGTTAGGAAAAAGTGCTACAAACCCATTAACTTTTTCAAAATCTTACTTATGCTGAAACTTATCATTTCACATTTCTACAATTTCGGTTCTACCAAAACTTTTGGTTTACATTTATTTAATCTGAATGATTTACAACTCATATACTCACATCCAATTCATATTCCATTCGTATGCTTTTAATTTCATTTAAATTGATTCCAATTTAATATATTCACTTCAATTCATTTAACTTGCTTAAGTTAAATTTTAAATTTTAGAATTCAAATTCTGAATTCAATTTTATTTTATCTCATTTGTATATCTCATTCATATACAGAATTTACTTGGTTATATTCCAATTTTATAATCTCATTTGATTATAATAACAACCAATATATCCATATATGATAATAATTCTAGAAAATTATTACTTCTATATCAAAATAGAATTTTAGGTAAAATTATTTCATTTAACCGCTTAAAACAATATCATGTTCAATCTTCTGTTCAAGTATTTACAAACTCTTATCGACGTCGTGGCGTCCCACGATTCAATCAGAATTCATAAACCACTCAACAGACAAGTCAACACAATATTAAACATTTGTTTTAATCAATTAACAAATACGCACCCTCGTATATATACACTCAACTCATTCTAGGGTACTACTGACCCTATCTCTAATGAGCACATGCCACACAAGCCTAGGTATTCGCTCAACCTAAGCTCTGATACCAAGTGTAATGGCCCGCAAATCCATACTATCTGAGTTGACTAAATACAACATACGTCCAACCCAAATTGCACAGAAATATGAATCATTATGGAAAGAAGATAGAGGGTGAGAATAGATAAGATAGAAACTTAGAATTGAAGAAGAAGAATAGAAACACAACACATAATCTCACATCGCAGTGGAATAAAATATAATATATAACAGCTTTTGAAATACAAAATTTGACTATATATAAACATAACATTATCATCAGAGTGCAACACTTACAATACAGCGGAAATAACACTAGATAACTAACGTTGAAGCCTCCTGCTCCAAGCTCATCCAAATATCTATAAACACCTGAACTACTTGACTGCCCATACAAATTTAGGCACCCAAGAGTTTAGGTAAAACAAAATAAACTTTGGGTCAGTCACGGGACTGGTATGAGTAAACAGTTTTAAAACAGCTCGAGAAAATAAACGATAACTCATAAGACCACGCCGTATAACACGGAACAGGTTTTTCCCTTATGAGAATCCAAAGTGATCTTTATATCAAAACTCCTTTGATATTATAATAGTGTCTAAATCACATAAATAGAAATCTAGTGGAACGCTTTCATCTCACGTTCCACTTCCACATATATAATGTACAATCAAAACCGCAAGCACTTATTGGGTAATGGATTTCCAACTATGTCAAGGTATGGAACCACCTGCCGCTGGTGTATCTCTAGAGGAGAATAAACCGAGTTCAACAAGAATAATTTGCAACTCAGCCACACATGACCGACCACTCATTTTGCTTGAGTGTATCGAATGTATATCACCAACGGTTGGGATCAGCAACCATTTCCCGAATGGGACAGCATCGAATAGAATAAGGAATTAAATGAATCTCTAGATTGGTGTTGATACAACCTAATGGGAGCTAACCACATAGCCATGCTGCCTGCCCGATTTTTGTCATATCCCGATTGTTGAGGCCAGAGGCTACGATTACTTTCCATTCATTGATAACACGATCACTTTGAATGCCACATTATCAGATCCGTTAATCACTAATTTCTCTGCACAAATATTCTGGATATTATGCTAAGGGAATAAATACGTTGCAACCATATATATTTATACAGACCAACCCATTCGAATCATTGGAAATACTCTGTCAGACACTCGTCCATATACGTTCGTTCTGGGACTGAATGAAACCGAAGGCACTATTCAGTACATCCATCCTAGGCAATCTCTACCTAGGACTTATACAACAGCCCTTGCACTTTTACTCCGTCTTCAATTTTCTTAGGCATATATGATTCGCAACGCTTATGCTAATACGGAGTGGTTCTTTGGATAAGAATCCAACCGGTCTCTCCATATTAACAACGTTAAAATGGTCAAAACTTTGATAGTCGGTGATTTAACTATCAAATGAAAAATGTCCGTGTACACACAGCGATCTTATTTCCAAATGGAATTATCGATCACATCATCAAACATATATATATATATATATATATATTCATATTACCTTGTTATCTATATTAAGAAAATATATGTTATTAACTCTGGAAAACGTTCCCATTGCATATTTTCATATCACTATTCTTCTACATCTATCAGACTCTAACTGTAACTAGTAAGAGAACAACTTCCTCAGTATAAACCCCGAAGGCCGAAACCAACATCAGATCGATACTCAAAAAGTCGTTCAACTCAACTAATTTCTAGTCAGTTTCTAATTATGCTTAACTCTATATCTTTAACTCCATTTGATTAACTTCTTATCAACACGATCATTTTAAATCAGCAAATCATTTGCTTTTAAATCATCGTTCCCTTTAAAACGTATACCTCCCAGGATTTTATTTATAAAATTCCTTTTCATTTATAATATTCTATTTTAAGTTTGTTTCATTATTGAATTCTATATATATATCGATTTCTAGTTTATCAAATCTTCTTAAAAATATTCTAACTCCTTAAATTCCCGGAAAAATTCGCCATAACCTCCTTTGTACCGGGAGCATCGGGAAAATCCCCGAACTACCGCACAGGCCTCTCTAAACAAAAAGAAAAAGGAAAAGCCAAGAGGCTTGCCGATACATCACATAAAACCTCATATGTGAATTAAATACATACCTTTTTGTCGAGCATTCTATTTATATACCTTCATTAACCTTATCCCATACCTGTCTCCTGTATATTTATACCTGTCCAATTTATTTCAACTATACCCGATCGTTTTAACTCAATTTGTTAATTAACTCTTTAGTCTATTTCACTTTTTATACTTGAACATAATATGTTCAAATAAAATTTAACTTGCTTATTAACTAATTGAATTTCAATTTCAATTTAAGTTTCATATTCGAATTCGAATACGAATTCACAAGTCCAGTTTACTTATCCTAGTTCAATTTCGATTCATAACTCGATTTGCCAGATCACTTGAAATAACTTGGAAATCATTGCCATATCACTTGATTTTCTCGTGTCCGATCACTTGCCAAATCTGGTGATTTGCCAAGTGCCGATCACTTTAAATAACTTGGCAATCGTTTCCAGATCACTTCCCAATTCACCCTTTAAATTCATATTCGAATTTAAATCTCTAAATTATCTAAGGATAATTTATCTCACTAAATTATAAGACATCGTTCATAATTTAACTTCTTTTCATGATATTTTTAAATATCAATATTTAGGCCCAGTGATATTTAAACACCAAACAACTAATTATTTATTTTTCTAACACATCATATATGACAATATATATGCAAACAAATGAACAAACAGATAATATATTTTTGAGGGATCCAGTTGGATCCCTCCAACCTGTTTTCCTGCATCCACAGACGTTAGTCAACATAGTAATACCCATCCTGCTTCGAGGCAGGATATCGCAGTATAGAAGGTCATCCACTATCATAGCGTGGGGCGTATAGGGTAATCATCTGCTAATGATATCGCGGGCATCCGCTAATGAGACTGCAGGAATCATCCAACCACCCAACCAATATATATACATATAATAGCCAAGCCTAAATAACTAATATATATTTAAACAGGCACAATAATATTTTAATGCATACAAACAATCAACAATTTATTTTTAATGCTAAAAATAAATTTAACGATTGAGATTTTACTCACCAGATATTTTGTTGTCGGAATGAATTGGAGATATTTGTTTTAAATCAAAATTCCACAATGGATTCTGAAAAAAATCCCAATCCAACTCCAGCTCGCAGTATTCGGTGGTACGATTTCAGTATTGCTTGTTTGTTCCAGTCTGACCTCGTTCTAACGAGATATAAATTATATAATCTTTTAATAGAATTAAGTAACTAATACTTTAATTAAATTAACTACCTCACCAAAACGTGTGGACTAAACCCAATATCTTGCTAACTAGAACAATTTCAAGTTTTAATTTAATTTTTCCATTTATCTAATTTATAATTCATATAGTGATTTACTAAATGTTTTCTTGCTTTCAGTTTTTACCCAAATTCTAGATTGAAGGTTAAATGACATTTTCCCTTAACAGAATAAATTCCAGTTTTAACTTGTATACTAAATAAGTAAATGAATCAAATTATAATAGGAATTCACCTCTTGTTAGTTCAATTCTCCCAAAACTCAGCAGACCCTTTTTCCTTCCATCCTACTGTCAAACGCATCCTTCCTTTCCCTGTAACCGAAATCATAGCCCGAACTTTGAAACCCCCTAAGCTTCTTTCTCTTTGCAAACACCATCCCAAAACAACATTGACCGAACTCCATATGTACATCCATCTGCCGCACCATGTTTACCCAGTTCATCTTCAATGTCGCTCCACTACAAACCTTATTTCGATACCATCAGTGTTCGGACTCATCCCAAATAACAATTGGAAAAAAACCGAACACCAGTAAACTCATACCAGCGTCAACCTCCTTCTCCTTCTATCATCGACAAATTCTAACCACCAATCACTACACCATACTCCTCACTGAAGTTTCCATTTCCAGGTCATCCTTTCATCGAGCTCGACTACTCCCAGGTGTCATGACCTGCTGCCCTAAAAACCCAACTCCAAGTGTCCCCTCTTTCTCCCATCGCACTTCCAATCCATGACGTTCACCCTAACAAATCGCGAAATCCTCTTCTCAAATTAATACCGCAGATCGACATTTTTTTCTTTCTGTTGAGTTCCGAAGTACCCTCGACTAGCCTCAACGACGCGCCTCACTTCCCTAAGCTCCTCGCAACCCTTCTCCTGACCTGACAGCACCCACCGATGACGTGACCAAGCCCTCGGTCGTGCTGAGCAATGAACGAAGAAGATGGATCGCGACTACATCCTCTGGCTTCACGATACCTCAAGTCTTCAAAATCGCAAACACTGATTTCGATTTTTCTTCTAATGATTTGAACATGGGTCGGCTTTGATTTAAAGGAAAAGGAGAATGCTGTTTTCGATTCACTGATTTCATTTGGAAAGGGTTCGGCTTTATATAGAAGGTAGGGTCATCGTGGTTAAAAATTGAACAGCAAGGCCATTTGATTTCTCCTCGTTGCTTTGCTTATGTCCACCAGAAAAGAAAAGGAATTTATGATATTTAATTTTATTTTAATTTATTTAAACTGATATCCTTTTATTTAAATTACCACGTTTATTTCAACTCCTATTTGAGTCCAATAACAGGCCTTCCTAGGGTTAAACCACTATTCTGAACACACTGGGACAAGTATCGAAGCCCAATTCGATCATCTGGAGAAGATATTAATTTAAATTGATATAAATTAAATTTAAAACAATAAATTCTGCGATAATAAATAAATATTATTATTCGAATTCAAACAAAAGTCTGAACTGTATTTAATTCAGTTTTAAATCTCGAACTGAATTATATTTTCGCATTACGATGATTTAATATATTCGATATTAAATCGAAATTGATTATTAAATTAATAACTTAATATAAATATTCATTTATATTATCAACTCGATATTTAAACCCGTATTAAATATTTAAAATTAACCCATAAGAATCCGGGTCATTACAAGAATCATTAGAGAAGCGCAATATACTCTATAATGTTTATCTTGTTTACCTTGTCATACTTGTCTGTTATGATGTTATCTTTCTTATCCACTTTATATGTCTGTCATGATAATTTTACTTATTTATATGCTAAAAGTAACTGGACTCGCCAGACTTTATGTCTAACCCATTTTGTTTCTTCTTCTTTCTCTTCCTGCCCTCCCCCCTCCCAGGTTCTCAGGTGGGAATACTCAAGCTTGATCAGGATTCTGCTATCGTCTTGCTTGGAGCTGCTTATATGTATTGCTCAAGCTCTTATCTTTGCTACTATGGCTATGTTTCTTTTGGGGATTATGCTTCTTGTATTATTGTACTCTGATGTTTTATGTACAAGACATAAATTTCAATGTTGTACCGGTTTTTATGTATTTCAAACATATGATGTTTTGAACCACGATGCTTTATGATTAATAAAGTTTTAATTCCGCTGCTATTTTATATCTGTCTTGTATTGTTTCTTTTTTTGTTTACCTATAACGCTTCACGAAACTTACTGCATTCTCTTAATGAGTGACATTAACAAACGTGGGGTGTCACTGATGGTAAACCTAAAAAAGTCTCACACACATCATAAAGTTCACAAATAATGGAAATTTGATACATGTAATCATCATCTCGAGATTTGAGAGAAAATAAAGATACTTAGGAATCACGATCAACATCCCGAGGAATAACATATAATTAGCTAGTTAAATCAGGATGCTTATTATACAAGATCCTTTCATAACATAGGATTTGGAATTTGTATCGAGGGAACCAATCCATCCCTCAATTCATATTGAACCTAAGATAATTAATAACATGTAAGCTCGCATGAAAAAAAATCACAGAAAGAAATCCTAACATTTTCGCAAAGCATACTAAGTGTTACAAACCCTTCAATAGGATTCACGAACTTCAAAGAAGTTATTTGGCAAGGTACTTCTAAAAGTGCATGACCAATAAGCTCCTTTGAAATGGATGAGTGCGATGTACCCATATAGAAAAGAACTCAAATAGAGTGATCACAAAGTAAAATGGAACCCTCAAGAATAAATAAGAAGGTACCTCTAGGCTGAGAAGATATAACAGAAACATCCACAAAATTGAGCTTTCTAGGTTTAGTACTCATAGGATCTCAAGGGAATGATGAAGACACTGACATTCCTCTTGCTTGCAATAACGACAAACGCGAAGCTTAGGACAATCACAAAGAAGGTGATTATGAGGTGCTACACTAGAATGAAAGCTATAACCAACTTGCTTTTTCTTCTTCTTGTGCTGAAAATATCTGGGTTTGTGGAAAGGAAACCCCTTCTTGTTCAAATTTTTTCGAACCTCTAACTCATCATACTATCCTTCTCTTTCTCAACTCCTTCAAGTTGAAGTGCTGCATCAAATAACTCCTAATAGAAATCTTAAGCTGGAGCATCAAAGAATTCTTATAATGTTTAGTCAAATATTTCTTCAAACCACACATAAACTTCAAATTTTTTTGTGAAATGTACTAATATGCTTAATACAACACTTGGACAAGGCCTCAAAAGAAGAAATATACTTGGAAATAGAATATATTCCTTGCTTCAACTCTAAAAAAAAATACAAGCAAGAAGGTCTTTTTTGATTTGGGAGTGAGTTTTAGCTTATATCATTCCTTAAAATGATTCCATGAGAGAGTAGACTCGTTAATTTCATCCATGAAGAGCTTATACAAATTCAATGCACGATCTCGCAACGTAATAGATGCTACAAGAATGCGATGGTGGTCAGAAAGATCCATACAAGAAAAAGTTTGCTCGCATGTACGCAAACATGCTTGGACTTCTAAAACGGTCTCCAAGCCTTTAAAAGGCTTTCCTCTTAAATGCGAAAAGGAGCTACAAATACGTGGAAAGGCTAGCTTGCACGGAGGAGATAAACGAGTAAGAGATGTAGGATGAATACTATGAAATAGCTCCCTGAAATATTGGCAGACATATAGACCCATCTCGATATGGGCCAATGGATTACTTAGCACCAGAGTGGCTACCTCTGCCTCTTCCATCCATAAGTTGATAGGATAAGATAAAATAAAGATTATTCATAGGAGTATGATATCATTAATTTAATTCAACATTTGGAGTACTACAGAATTAAAATGCATCGTTATATTTATTGTCAAGTTATATCTACCTTAAAAGACAAAAGGATTAAGGATAACAACAAAAATAGATTAGGTTAACTCGAATGATATCCTTCAATGCAATGTAATACGTGTTCTATTCTTTGCTTATCATATCTTTTTCTGAAGCACACTCAATTCCAAGTTGTGGTGGCCTACCCTGAGACCTGCACTAACAGAGAGCTTTACTATGTAACACCATGCTAGTGAAGAGATTAGGTCTGCTTAGGAGCGATCATCCATGATTGAACAATATTGAATAATCGATTGTGTGCTACAATTTTTTTCTTTTTACCTTGTGACGACCCCAAAACCCCGTACCACGGTGTCAAGGGTTATCTTTGGAATATAACACATAAACAGATAATAGCAGAACAGAAATAAATAAATACCCCAGATAATGAACAAATAGTACACTGGATAAACAATAATCATCAGAGTTACACAGTATACAGGATCATACTTAGTACAAATACAGTTTAGCTATACATAAATGTCTACAGTGGAAACAAACATAATATGTACAATAGGAGCTAAATTTTAACACCCCTAAGTCCCACATCGTGTAAGCCTGTGTAAAGTGGGTACTTATATAGTAGATCCCATCTCTTACTAACGTCGAGGCCTTTTGAGGAACAAAACCCCACACCTATACGGTGGCTAAGTTGGTGACAATATCTTGCGTGAACGGAGGTGCGGGCTGTTACAGTGGTATCAGAGCCAATACCCAGCCAGAATTGTGGCTCCTGTGTGGACCACAGCGCCTGGGTGAGGTGTTCGTGAGCCAACGGGGACGTTGGGCTCTGTAGGAGGGGAGAATTTAACACCCCTAAGTCCCACATCGTGTAAGCCTGTGTAAAGTGGGTACTTATATAGTAGATCCCATATCTTACTAACGCCGAGGCCTTTTGAGAAACAAAACCCCACACCTATGCGGTGGCTAAGTTGGGGACAATATCTTGCGTGAACGGAGGTACGGGTTGTTACATGAACATCATAAAAAGAGATAAATAATAGAATCCATCTTCAGCTCCAGATATCCAGAAAAACCTGCTGAAACCTGAATACAAGGCTGCCCGTGTAGAAAAAGGGGCACCCGAGTTTGCAAGTGAAACAAACTACGAGTCAGTCATGGGACTGGTACGAGAAATCTACTTAACACATTATATAATATGGCTAATCACAGGACCACGCCACTTTCGCGGAACGGGTTTACTCCATTGGATTGCCAGTGCTTTAAAACAAGTAAATCTTTTAAACATCGCAATGCTTTTTATAAAAATGAAGCCATTATAAGACTCAGTTCCCATCACACAATGCAACGCAAACCGGAGGATAGAGTTTTACCTTATAATGGCCAAAATATGCTTGATACGAATAAAACGAAAGCATTTGATATTATTACTAGTGTTTATATGTTTCAAAAACAATTTCAAATCATAAGTATCAATCATAGACGACATTAATGCCCCATACCACTATGTCGCCATATATAGGTATACAATCAAAACCGCATAGTCACGTATTTGGAAATTGGATTTCCGTCATGAACCAAGGAAAAAGATAGTCCTTACCGAATTCGAGATGCTCTATCCCGTGTCTCAGGCAAGTACTCAGTCAATCCCTTGGATCGTCAGGGCCGGTCCACCGATGTGGATTAAAATGCCTGAACACTGCGTTTCCCCACCCTTTGGGGCGTAAATGAGCCAACGAATGACTCCATCGGTCCCGGATCGACCGATATATCTGAGGCGCCTCGCAACAACAACAACCACATAGGTGAAAATAATATAAATGTCAGCCAGTTTAAGCACTGACACCACCTCTAGCTAGAAGGAAACGCATGCCCTCCCTGAGGTCCTCTCCCGTTTCTGGTTCATACCGGGGTGCGAGGCTCGCGAATTCACGTTATACACAAAGCTACGCCACACAGGCGGTGCTTTGATCATCAACCACAAGAATTTGCTTTTCAACAGAAGCCCTGATCACTGCATCTTAGCATGCCACACAGGCAATTCACACCATGCAACTGATGGTTATCAATCGCACAGAATGAATTCCAATGTCAGACACACAGTCCATTTGCAAGTCCGTTCTGGGTCTGAACGAAACCGGAGGCACTATATACCTCGCATACCCATCGATCTCCACGTACGTCTGGACGATCACCACTCATTATCCATATTTCGGGATGCCTCCCGATCAGGATATCAGTTACCATCCAAACGAGGTGGAGATCTCCGGTCTTCGACCACCGTCTTCATCTTCGATTTCTTATCGTCGATTCAGTTATTCAGAATGGGATAAACCCGGTCTTTCTGAGCAACTCGCGTATATAATAAAAAAGTGCTACACAAACACACATACGCCTTATTCCAATTCATTAGTCACTAACCGTAAATCAGTAAGAGAATGATTTCCCAAA
Source organism: Allium sativum (assembly GCA_030737875.1). Lineage (NCBI taxonomy): Eukaryota > Viridiplantae > Streptophyta > Magnoliopsida > Asparagales > Amaryllidaceae > Allium > Allium sativum. The sequence continues at coordinate 72,837,801 of CM060927.1, read as the reverse complement.
TATTAACCCCGAAGGCCGAAACCAACAATAGATCAAAGCCCAGGAAACCATTCGACTTATCTAACCTTCAGTTAGTTTCTAAATTTCACATTCCATATCGTTTATAATATTTTATAACGATTTATCGCTATTTTTATTTATTTAAAAATAGCCAATTTATTCAAACGACACTTCAGGCCATAACGCGGCCGTGGCGTTGTTTTTCTTCAGATTTGATTTACACATATCTGAAAATCTAACCGTTGGATCTTCACAAAATTTATATCATTAGAAAGATCTTTTCAAAACGAATCCAACGGTTTTAGTTTTGGGAAAATCCGACGGTCCGATCTCCCGGTACAATCGTTTGAAATTTCGATTTCAAAATACGAACTGCAGCGTCGTTATTCGATTTAATTTAATTATATTTATATATATATATATATATATAAAAATATAATCGATTCTGGCACTGTTTTTCTTTAGATTTGAATTAAACATTCCAGACAATCCAACCGTTGGATCTTTACAAAGTCAGTGTCGTTGGAAAGATATTTCCAAAGCGAACCCAACGGTTTCGGTTTCGGGAAAATCTGATGGTCGGATCTCCCGCACTAATCGTTTGAAATCACGGTTTCAAAACACGAACTACAACTTTGTTATTCGATTTATTTTAATTATATATATAAATATAATCGATTCTTCGATTTCAAAACCATTTTCTTTTCATACCTTTGATAAAAATGATATTTTTATCCAACTAACTTCTATTTCAACACTTCACTATTTTTAACAATTCATGTATATAATAAAAATATGATTTTTATTGTTAAACAATTTATTTCAAAACACGACTATTTTATATAATTCATATAAATGATAAAAATATGATTTTTATTATAAAACAATTTATTTCAAACTACGGCTATTTTATATAGTTCATATAGATGATAAAAATATGATTTTTATTATGAAACAATTTATTTCAAAACACGAATGCCATTCAACACATGAATTTCTATTCAACACATGAATGTTTTCTATAGTTTATATATATATATATATAAAGAAAAGGTGATTTTTATATCTAAAACAATTTATTTAAAACTCGAATACCATTCAACACATGAATTTCTATTCAACACATGAATGTCTTCTATAGTTTATATATACAATGAAAAGGTGATTTTTATTGCAAAACAATTTATTTCAAAACACGACTATTTTATATAGTTCATATAGATGGTAAAAATATGATTTTTATTATGAAACAATTTATTTCAAAACACGAATGTCGTTTGACACATGAATTTCTATTCAACACACAAATATAGTTTCAACACATGAAAATAATTCTAACACATGAATATTATTCAAAATTTCGGCAGCATAATGGCAGGGTAGTTAAAACCGGGGCCGTCCCTAGTACGGCTCCTCGCTCTACCTTAAAGCCTCGCAGCCTTTGACAATGGGGATTTCATGCATCTAGTTCGCACGCAGGCGGCATGTATATTTTTTTTTCTTTTCCACAAACTAATCCTATGTGGTTTCAACCAAATAATTCTCAACCATTCGTAATCAACCAATTTTCACACCAATCACAACCAATAAATATCGTCCATTGTTTGTGGACGAGGGGCGTATATATATATATATATATATATATATATATATATATATATATATATATATAAGCATTTCACTTCTATTCAACACATATATAATTTTTACAACGCATATATAACTTATAAATCGAACGTACAACTTATATAACGCTTATACAAGAGGTGTACAACGCTTATATAACTCATACATCGACTATATAATTTATACATCGTCGTTTTCCATATTGTTTATAATTTAGAAATCTCACATTGGGTTCCACTCCACCAAAAATAGCAGAAGGCTCAGAAAAATATGCGGTCTCTTCTAGAATGTAAAAGACGTCCACACGAGTCCACTGTCTCTTGTTTCATGAATTTCGTCAACAAACGGAAAAGATATGATTTTTACAGTGAAATCAAAAACCGTAGCGCTTTAAAGTGCTATAGAATAGTTTAAAATAGTTTCAGCGTTACCTGTCCAATTCGTTCAAAACTAGGTTTTGATCCTACGCCAAATCCGTTCAACTTGAAGACGATCCACCAGCACCACGTGGAAGAGCGTGGAACGACGCCTCTAGGGGGACCCACCACCCTCAACTCGACGACACGGCTGGGGCGAATTCCGGTGAGGTACGGCGGCACTTCAGGGCTTTGATTCTCGATGGATACAACTCGATGGAGGGCGAGCCCTATATGGATTTGAAGAGGAGACTCAGATCTTCAAAAAGTTCCAAAGGGGGGTGTGGTTCCATTGCGAGATGGAAGAGAAAAAGAGGAGAGAAGGATCGAAGCAGCGCCGCCGTTTATCGCGATTGCGAGGGAGAGAGAAAAGAGAGAGAGATGAGGTGGCCCAATGATTTTTTTTATATTTATAAATTTTAAAATCCGAAAGTACCCCTTGCCACACACGAACACCAATCCAAATCCAACGAATGTTGTCCCTAGCGTTTTACCCCCGTTTGGAACACAATGTGATATGTTTCGTAGGCCCATTCGACTGTTTCAGTTAGTTTTCCTTTAAATTAAAATATAAAACATTCAATATTTAATTTGAACGTACATTTCAATTTGCCAGGGCCACATATTGATTCTAAAATTTCCCAAAAAATAAATCTAGCTATGTTTTGACGATACGGTCCCAACAAAACTAGTTTTGTCGAATTCTGAGACCGTTTGAAAAATGGCCCATTTCTGGTCGATCCAATTTAACTATAATTGACCAAAACGCGTTTTCCTTTTCCACGCTCACATATTAACTTCAAAAATTATGAAATTAGAAACTTAGCAATAGTTTAACATCCCGGATCCAACAAAAGTGGTTTCTTCGAATTCCGAGGTCGTTTGCAAAATGGCCAATTTCTCGGGCTATATAAACTCTATAGCGACCTTTCTGAAAATTCATTTGGCCTTAACATTTGCTTCCTGCTATGAAACTTCGATTTTTCAGATTCGTTAGAGAGATATTCACTAACAGATTTAAATATTTTTGGTTTCACTCAAATCCGTTTTGTTTTGCACCCGGTACAGTCAGTCAAAGTTTGAAATGAAAATTTGAAACTGCCGCGCCATTTCAGGCCTTGTTTATAATTCAAAGTAATTATATTTATTTCCAAACGTCGATCCAAACTCACTTTTCGTCGTTATTATTTAAAATATTAATTTTAAATATTCAAAATCCACCAAAATAGCCAATTAAAATTTTTCAAACTGGTTCATATTTTCCGGGTTGTTACAATCTCCCCCACCTGAAAATAATCAACTTTACTTTCAATCTGGCTTTCATTCTCCAACTTTTCAGTTTATGAGAATTTTCTAATTCTTCAAAATTTGGCTAACACACTAAATTTTCGAAAAATTTCGCCATAACCTCCTTTCTACGGGGAGGGGTTTGGAAATTTATTGGGCCGTATTACATACCCAATAAATCCTATAAAGCATACACATATTTATAGTGATATATTCTGGTGTTTACAGGGGAGCATGTATAGATAATAACTCCAGAGAATAAATTCTTGTCACCCTGTCTAAGCCTGAGGGAGTGTGTATTTTTAATTGCTCCAGAGAATAAATTCTCGTCACCTCGTCCCGTGTGGGAAATAAATAATCCGTGTGCCGTATCTAATAACTAGAGAGACGTGATTATTGTCAACTCCAGACTCGTGTGGGGTTTTTATTAATCTTGGCAATTTATCGTTACAATTTTATATGGTCCATATCAGTCATCAGTTCAACCTGTAATATATAGTCCATATTTGTCATCAGTTCAACCTGTAGTAAATAGTCATCGCCATACAAGCCTCTCGCTCGTATGGTAAATCTTCAACCTCGTCACACAAGCTCCAAATGCTTGTGTGGTATATGATGAAGTATGCCATCTTCAAGAAGTATGCCATGCAGTGTAGTTCAAAATTAATTGTTACTATCCTATGGCGACATTTATTAATTACACACAGAATATCCAGCACTCCGCATCCAATGGCACTCACAGGAGTTGATACAATAATAAAATTGCGCATCCAACTCATTAAGGTTTACCTATTTGTCGGTCATGCAAATAAATTCTTTACTCAACAGCTAATCCATTTACCTGTTCAAACATATATAATGCACATGTATATATTTCTATCCATTTCTAAATCAGTTCAATGTGTGATTTAATCGAATAAACTTTACCATTCATTCTCTTATTGATTAAATTATCTATCTTTCTAATAATTTAATTAATCAAATTCCAAATCACAGAACACAAACAACAATCAATTTATTTTTAACTTTTCAAAAATACACTAATTAATTCATATATCCAAAAATCATATTTCTAAAACCAGACTATATATATAATCACAAATACGTTATTTATAAACATATAACTCTCAACTCGTTCTGGGGCATTTCTGACCCCATCTCTAACGAGTTATTTTGATTCTACTTTACTCACACTAGGATATTACTGATCCTATCTGTAATGAGTCACTCGCCCTAGAACACTATTGGTTCTATCTCTGACGAGTTCTTCAATATGTTATATTCCTGAGCTAAGGTTAACCAAAGCTCTGATACCACACTGAGACAATACCGCGAAATCCGGTAGGCTTTGCAACCATCCCTTCATCCTCCAGTACAGCAGGTAAAACCTACCGTGGCTCACAATTGTCCCCTAGTCCCTTATTTTACGGCGACCCTCTCGAGCCTCCCGGCCACTGCCTAACCAAACCTCAACAGGGACATGTAGGGGTAGGAGTCTCCCGTTCGCCACCAAACCGCGAAGCGAGAACCCCCTATCATGCGTACCCAGCCTACTCAGGACCGGCAACAAGGACTGGTATGAGAAATCTACTTAACACATTATATAATATGGCTAATCACAGGACCACGCCACTTTCGTGGAACGGGTTTACTCCATTGGATTGCCAGTGCTTTAAAACAAGTAAATCTTTTAAACATCGCAATGCTTTTTATAAAAATGAAGCCATTATAAGACTCAGTTCCCATCACACAATGCAACGCAAACCGGAGGATAGAGTTTTACCTTATAATGGCCAAAATATGCTTGATACGAATAAAACGAAAGCATTTGATATTATTACTAGTGTTTATATGTTTCAAAAACAATTTCAAATCATAAGTATCAATCATAGACGGCATTAATGCCCCATACCACTATGTCGCCATATATAGGTATACAATCAAAACCGCACAGTCACGTATTTGGAAATTGTATTTCCGTCATGAACCAAGGCAAAAGATAGTCCTTACCGAATTCGAGACGCTCTTGCCCGTGTCTTAGGCAAGTACTCAGTCAAGCCTTTGGATCGTCAGGGCTGGTCCACCGATGTGGATTAAAATGCCTGAACACTGCGTTTCCCCACCCTTTGGGGCGTAAATGAGCCAACGAATGACTCCATCGGTCCCGGATCGACCGATATATCCGAGGCGCCTCGCAACAACAACAACCACATAGGTGAAAATAATATAAATGTCAGCCAGTTTAAGCATTAACACCACCTCTAGCTAGAAGGAAATGCATGCCCTCCCTGAGGTCCTCTCCCGTTTCTGGTTCATACCGAGGTGTGAGGCTCGCGAATTCAAGTTATACACAAAGCTATGCCACACAGGCGGTGCTTTGATCATCAACCACAAGACTTTGCTTTTCAACAGAAGGTCTGATCACTGCATCTTAGCATGCCACATAGGCAATTCACACCATGCAACTGATGGTTATCAATCGCACAGAATGAATTCCAATGTCAGACACACAGTCCATTTGCAAGTCCGTTCTGGGTCTGAACGAAACCGGAGGCACTATATACCTCTCATACCCATCGATCTCCACGTACGTCTGGACGATCATCACTCATTATCCACATTTCGGGATGCCTCCCGATCAGGACATCAGTTACCATCCAAACGAGGTTGAGATCTCCGGTCTTCGACCACCGTCTTCATCTTCGATTTCTTATCGTCGATTCAGTTATTCAGAATGTGATAAACCCGGTCTTTCTGAGCAACTCGCGTATATAATAAGCAAGTGCTATACAAACACACATACGCCTTATTCCAATTCATTAGTCACTAACCGTAAATCAGTAAGAGAACGATTTCCCAAATATTAACCCCGAAGGCCGAAACCAACATTAGATCAAAACCCAGGAAACCATTCAACTTATCTAACCTTCAGTTAGTTTCTAAACTTCACATTCCATATCGTTTATAATATTTTATAACGATTTATCGCTATTTTTATTTATTTAAAAATAGCCAATTTATTCAAACGACGCTTCAGGCCATAACGCGGTCGTGGCGCTGTTTTTCTTCAGATTTGATTTATACATATCTGAAAATCTAACCGTTGGATCTTCACAAAATTTATATCATTAGAAAGATCTTTTCAAAACGAATCCAAAGGTTCCAGTTTTGGGAAAATCCAACGGTCGGATCTCCTGGTACAATCGTTTGAAGTTTCGATTTCAAAATACGAACTACAGCGTCGTTATTCGATTTAATTTAATACCTTTAATTCAAAATATAATCGATTCTTCGATTTCAAAACCATTTTCTTTTCATACCTTTGATAAAAATGATATTTTTATCCAACTAACTTCTATTTCGACACTTCACTATTTTTAACAATTCATGTATATAATAAAAATATGATTTTTATTGTTAAACAATTTATTTCAAAACAGGACTATTTTATATAATTCATATAGATGATAAAAATATGATTTTTATTATAAAACAATTTATTTCAAACTACGGCTATTTTATATAGTTCATATAGATGATAAAAATATGATTTTTATTATGAAACAATTTATTTCAAAACACGAATGCCATTCAACACATGAATTTCTATTCAACGAATGAATTTCTATTCAACACATGAAAGTTTCCTATAGTTTATATATATATAATAAAAAGGTGATTTTTATATCTAAAACAATTTATTTAAAACTCGAATACCATTCAACACATGAATTTCTATTCAACACATGAATGTCTTCTATAGTTTATATATATACAATGAAAAGGTGATTTTTATTGCAAATCAATTTATTTCAAAACACGACTATTTTATATAGTTCATATAGATGGTAAAAATATGATTTTTATTATGAAACAATTTATTTCAAAACACGAATGTCGTTTGACACATGAATTTCTATTCAACACACAAATATAGTTTCAACACATGAAAATAATTCTAACACATGAATATTATTCAAAATTTCGACAGCATAACGGCAGGGTAGTTAAAACCGAGGCCGTCCCTAGTACGGCTCCTCGCTCTACCTTAAAGCCTCGCAGCTTTTGACAATAGGGATTTCATGCATCTAGTTCGCACGCAGGCGGCATGTATATTTTTTTTTCTTTTCCACAAACTAATCCTATGTGGTTTCAACCAAATAATTCTCAACCATTCGTAATCAACCAATTTTCACACCAATCACAACCAATAAATATCGTCCATGGTTTGTGGACGACTGGCGTGTATATATATAAGCATTTCACTTCTATTCAACACATATATAATTTTTACAACGCATATATAACTTATAAATCGAACGTACAACTTATACAACGCTTATACAAGAGGTGTACAACACTTATATAACTCATACATCGACTATATAATTTATACATCATCGTTTTCCATATCGTTTATAATTTAGAAATCTCACATTGGGTTCCACTCCACCAAAAATAGCAGAAGGCTCAGAAAAATATGCGGTCTCTTCTAGAATGTAGAAGACGTCCACACGAGTCCACTGTCTCTTGTTTCACTGAATTTCGTCAACAAACGAAAAAGATATGATTTTTACAGTGAAATCAAAAACCGTAGCGCTTTAAAGTGCTATAGAATAGTTTAAAATAGTTTCAGCCATTACCTATCTGATTTGTTCAAAACTAGGTTTTGATCCTATGCCAAATCCGTTCAACTTGAAGACGATCCACCAGCACCACGTGGAAGAGCGTGGAACGACGCCTCTAGGGGGACCCACCACCCTCAACTCGACGGCACGGCTGGGACGAATTCCGGCGAGGTACGGCGCCACTTCAGGGCTTCGATTCTCGACGGATACAACTCGATGGAGGGCGAGTCCTATATGGATTTGAAGAGGAGACTCGGATCTTCAAAAAGTTCCAAAGGGGGTGTGGTTCCATTGCGAGATGGAAGAGAAAAAGAGGAGGGAAGGATCGAAGTTGCGCCGCCGTTTATCGCGATTGCGAGGGAGAGAGAAAAGAGAGAGAGAGATGAGGTGGCCCAATGATTTTTTTTATATTCATAAATTTTAAAATCCGAAAATACCCCTTGCCACACACGAACACCAATCCAAACCCAACGACTGTCGTCCTTAGCGTTTTACCCCCATTCCGAACACAACGGGATATGTTTCGTAGGTCCATTCGACTGTTTCAGTCAGTTTTCCTTCAAATTAAAATATAAAACATTCAATATTTAATTTGAACATACATTTCAATTTGCCAGGGCCACATATTGATTCTAAAAATTCCCGAAAAATAAATCTAGCTATGTTTTGACGATACGGTCCCAACAAAACTAGTTTCATCGAATTCTGAGACCGTTTGAAAAATGGCCCATTTCTGGTCGATCCAATTTAACTTTAATTGACCAAAACGCGTTTTTACTTTGCCACGCTCACATATTAACTTCAAAAATTATGAAATTTGAAACTTAGCAATAGTTTAACTTCCCGGATCCAACAAAAGTGGTTTCGTCGAATTCCGAGGTCGTTTGCAAAATGACCAATTTCTCGGGCTATATAAACTCTATAGCGACCTTTCTGAAATTTCATTTGGCCATAACTTTTGCTTCCCGCTATGAAACTTCGATTTTTTAGATTCGTTAGAAAGATATTCACTAATAGATTTAAATATTTTTGGTTTCACTCAAATCCGTTTTGTTTTGCACCCGGTACAGTCAGTCAAAGTTTGAAATGAAAATATGAAACTGCCACGCCATTTCAGGCCTTGTTTATAATTCAAAGTAATTATATTTATTTCCAAACGTCGATCCAAACTCACTTTTCATCGTTATTATTTAAAATATTAATTTTAAATATTTAAAATCCACCAAAATAGCCAATTTAAAATTTTCAAACTAGTTCAGATTTTCCGGGTTGTTACATACCTTATGTGGATCGGCATATCCAATGTAGGTTAACACAAAACTACAGTGGTAATTGATGTATTCATAATGAAATATAACAACGTCATATAATATAATTCACAAAACAAAAAAACACACTCACACGCACACGTGCACACACACACACATACACACACACACACACACATATACATATATATATATATATACACACACACACACATAGACAAATGGAATTGCAACACATAAGTTTTACGTAAATAGGTGGTCCTTATGAACCATACATGCAAGCGGGTTCACAAAAGAATATACATAAAAAGTATAATAGAAAGACTATACGTCACGTGCATTAGCTTCAAAAGGAAACATGATGGTATAGCAGAAGCAAAGCCATGTCTGAATAAATAACGAGTGAGTAACCTAAAACAACTCGGTCTGACCTGAGTACATAAATACACGAGTTATTCTAGCTTAAACAAGATAGTTAGAACATGGTATATAAAGTATAATATCACAATGTGATAATTCTTCTCAATAGAGAAGGAGCTACTTAAAAATGAATCAACATAATGTACATAATATAATTTTAACTAAATCAACATATAATGGTCTCATGTATTAGGCAACAACAACAAAGCACAAAGCACAAAGCACAAGTATTTCCATCGATAACAAGTAGTTTAGGCTCTAAGGCTAAGCTATATATGAAATTTATTAAACACATAGAATACACCAAGATGGAAGCCAATAGAATATCAACATATAAAACTCGTTTAAGAGTTCAAATCAACTAAATGTAATCACGATAATTAATCACAAAGATAGCTCCAAGGCTATATATATACACACACACACAACGTAAAAAAATGGTGAAAACATTTTGAAATCAATGAATTCGAGAAATCAAGTATATTGAAATTTAGAAATAAAATAAAAATGGATCCTTATCACCATTGGAAAGCATAAGCAAGGCTTCACGTGCATCATCAACAAATGATCGAAGCCTGCCAAGTCTAATAACAAATATGGCGCCCAGCACATGACCTGAAGGTCCAACAAATGACTAAAGCCTAACAAATAACCTAAAGGTCTAGTATTGAAAACTACAGAAGGCCTGAAGGCCAATAGAAAGTGTCACAAATTTTCAAATAGCAACCGAAACAGTGATAGCAGTGTGTCCCATACCACACGTTCTTACTTAACCATTTATTATAAATTTGTTAATTCCACTTTAGTGTAGAGCTTCAATTGAACAAGTCCAGAATCAACTTATGCGTGTCCCATACCACGTGGTTTATAATATGGTTTAAATCAATTTCTTGTTTTCTTGAAGAGTATAAGAATATGTATTTTTTGTAGAAAATGTATACCACGAGAAAACGAGTTTTAAAATGATTTTTGAAAACGTATTGTAATTATTTCTTTTAAATTTTATTTATAATAGAGATTATTTATATATAAAATATATTTGAAATAATTATTTTAATAAATTGATTTATGAAATATTTAATTTAAAATTTGGTTTCAAATTTAAATTTCTTTTAAAATCGATTTATAAGACATGTGCACGAAATTCGTAAATCAATAGAAATTCAAAAAAACAGCATATCAAATATATAAATGGATTTTTGTCGATTAATTTTGAACATTTAATATTGTTTTAAATGTTGAGTTGATAATATAAATGGATTTTTATATGAAGTTTATAGATTTAATAAATGGATTACGATTTAATTTCAAATATATCGAATAATCGTAATACGAAAATGAAATATAATTGAATTCTGAGTCAAAGATGAATTGAAATGATACAAATGGCCAGTATAAATTCTATTTGAATAAAAACAATAATAATAATATTTTATTATCGAAGAGTTGTTTATTTTGATTTTAAAATTATTTTTAATCATTTTAATTTGATACATTAAAATAGTTAATTTTCATACAACCTCGGTTTTTGGCGAAACTAATGTTATTGGGTCTGGAACGTCAAATCATAGTGTTGTGTCAAATTTCATCGCGATCGAAGCTCATCTGGGCTGGTTTTAGTAGGAAACTTCAGGCGTAAGTTTTGGGTATATTTTATATGTATATAGATCGAATCGAAATCAAATCGGAATATATTTAAATAAAATAAAAATCTCTTTGTATCAAATCACATTTATTTGAAATCAAATCGATTTAAAAACGAAATCATATTGAATTAAAATTGTCATGTACTTAACCAACATACATTTAATACCGCGTACGTTCTGTTCCCCTCCTCCTTCTATATAATGGTGTCTACCCCTCCCTCCTTCTATTTTAATTTTGGTCATTTCTCAGAAAACCCAAATCAAAGTTGCCCTTTTAAAAAACATTTCTTCCCTTCCTTGTATTAAAATCAATCAAAAGCTTCAGTGAAAGAAAAATAATGGCCGCTCCTTTCCTCAAAATCATACGACTTCAAATCAAAAACCCCTAATTCTCCTATTATTTGATCGCCTAAAAATCAGTAAAGTGAATTTCATTTTGGGGTGCGATGACCATTTGAGCTACATAGCTTAAAGCGAGCTAGGGTAAACCGAGTTCACCACAAACTCGTGAAGTCCTAGCAAGATTTTCAGAGTCGGGGAGTCTCGATCGGTGAGGGGTTCTCAGAGTTTGAAAGAACCCGATCACCAAAATAGTCGCACAGCTTGTACAAGGGAAGAGGTTGCATTTTTTTGGAGGGATGGAGGGCTGTTATACGCCATTGGGAAGGTGGAGTTTCATATACAAAAATGTCGATCACCTGTACGATGACAGTGGGTTTTGGAATGAGGCTATGCGTGGTTTGATCTGGGAAAATAAGGGAGTTTGAGTTGCTGCTATTTGGAGATGGAGATAGGGCTGGAATTGTGAAGCAGGTTCTTGTTTGGAGGTAATTGCAGTTGCTGAAGTGGTGAGAGATGACGGCAGATTGATGGGTTGAACTAGAAGTGCATAGGCGCAAGTTTGGGGATAAAAATGGTGCACAATGAAATGGGAAAGATGAAGGAAAGGTAACACCATTTTTTATAAGAGAGTAATCAAAGGAGGATTATCAAGGTAAATTATGTTATTAATTAATTTTTAATTAACAAGTTAATGCGTATTTAAATTATATCAAAATTGATAACACGTCTACATATTTCATATGATAACATTTTCGATAAAACAGAGTATATTGGAAATCGTATGGGAAATTACTTCGAAATGATATTGGACTGAAGTGAATTAGAGCCAGCTATGGTTTTCAATAAAATTAAACATTTGTTTAATTTAATTGGAAATGAATTGCTATTCCGATAATAAAAATCAATGTGAGTAAAATCACTCTCTAGTTCATTTATAATTTATAATAAACGAATTTTTATTTAGTATATAATTTTTGTATGCTATTTGTTTGATGTTTGGATGCATTAATGAATGATTGATAAAATTGTGGCTATTATATATATATATATATATATATATATATATATATATATATATTAGTTGTTTTTAGACTTGGTAGTTGAATATTTCCCATAGTACTATTAGCAGATGAGGCCCTATGCGCCCCACAATATATATAGTGGATGACCTTCCATACAGCGATATCCTGCCTTGAAGCGAGATGGGTATTATTTATGTTGTTTAACATCCGTGGATGCAAGAAAACAGGTTGGAGGGATCCAACTGGATTCCTCAACAATTTTATTATTTGTTTTCATATATAGGGTAATATGATGTGATAAATAATCTATGATTGATTTCTTGGTGTTTTAGATGTTGGAGTATCACTAGCCTTTAAAATCGATATATAAAAATATCATGAAAAGGAATTTTGAGATTTTAGAAAAACAATCAAAATAGAATTTGAATTTCGAATGGGCTAGGAAAAATAAACTTGATTTTAAAAGTAATACAAACAAGTAGTAAATTTATAAATAATGGTTATAAAAGATGAGAAATAATTATTATTAGATAATTTGGGAATGTAAATTCAAGAGCGGATTTAAAAAGGAAAAATTATTTTCCCAAAGTAGAAATTGGATTTCAAATAGAAACTTGTTTAAATATATAAACAAGTAGTATACATTATAAGCGATGTTTATGAATGAAGGAAAAATAATTATCATTGGATAACTTTGAGGATTTAAATTCAAGTATGAATTTATAAGGAAGTTTGAAATCGTTTCAAAAAAATTAATGGAAGTTATTCCGATGTCCGAGATATAAATTTAATTGAATTATATTCGTTAGAATTCGACTATGTCAAACTTATATAAAATAATTTATTCATAAAGAGGATATTGGAATTGTATCAGATAGAAACTAAAATATGAAAAGTCGTGTGACTTTGTGTAGGATCTTTGTATATGGAATAAAGCAGAATTGACTATGATATACTAACTTGTCTAATACAATAGTTATGCAAGTAAAACTAAATGATTTAGAATATCATAAATAAGTAAAAGCAGTAAGTAAAGTGACACCAGGAATTTTATACTGGTTCGGACTTCCCGTCCTACATCCAGTCCTAGACTCCTTTGGGAATTCACAATCAACGCCCTCTCTTCACTCGGAGGAATAGGTTCACAACAATCCGAGCCCCAACAAGGATTTCCCCGCCTGAGCACCGACATAGGACTTTTAAAAATTACAAGAGTTTGACTTCTGCTCGTGTTCTTGAAACACTGAATAGCCAATGATTAATTACACCCTTCCTATAATCTTATCCTCAATTATATATCGTGTATGTGAAGATTGAAGGAAGTATATTACTTATTGAATCAAGAGATATGAAATAATTCCAATTATTCAACAAGTAACTTGAATATATGAAAGCTTTTTAGAATGCAAGAGTATAGAAATGTAGATCAGAAAATAGATTAGAATCGGAAAGAATTGGTGACTAAAACTGAGTTTGTAGAGTATATAGTTAAAAGGTAGTGATCCTTCATGAAGAGTTTAATCAAAGAGATGCACCTATTTATTTTCAGAAATGAAGAGAAACCCCTTCATGAAGAATGGCAACCTTTCATAAAAATGGTTGTTGTTTCGAATCAGTCGGCTGGTCTATAAATCATTAGTCAACTGGTTAAAAATACTGAAAATCGTATATATTTAAAATTTGTAGAAACTAGCCGTTACTGGGCAAAATATGCTTGACCGGTCGACTGGTTCAATGGTCACCAGTTGACTGGTTCAATATATTTTGTCCAGTCATGGTTATTTTTCTAGCCATTTGTTTATATTTATATATATTATCAAAATACATGCATATGTGTTATATAAAAAGGATAGATTTTAACATTGATCTAACACAACTAAACACACACACACACACACACACACACACACACACACACACACACACACACATATATATATATATATATAAACTAACTCTTTGATTTGATCTCTATTTCGTCGTTGTCTTGAATAAAAAATCTTGTGAATCAACATTCTCCCCCTTTTTTGATTGATGACAAAATCTTGCATTTTTGTTGAGATAATGAATTGCTCCCCCTGAATGTATGATTGTATATATTCATCTCCCCTTGACTAAAAAGCTTATCTGCAACATTTTGTTAGTGTGTAATAAACTTACCATTTCCTATAACAAAATGTTAGTGTATAAAATAATTATATACAAATATAATGATACAGATTTCTCCCCCTTTGTCATCGATTAAAAAGAATAAACATCGTGAGAAAGCAGTAATCGAGAGAATGGATAATCATAGATCTTTATATGATACAATCCCTAGCTCTCGTCGGAGTTTAATGAAAGTATTCTCTAATAGGGGTTTAGTAAATATATCAGCAATTTGATTTTCCAAGTTTACAAATTCTAAATTAATAATTTTCTTTTCAATATTGTCTCTCAAGAAATGATGTCGTATATCAATATGTTTTGTTCTAGAATGGTTTACAGGATTTTTGGATAAATTTATTGCACTCGTATTGTCGTAATAAATTGTTGAGTTATTTAGATTGACATTAAAATCTTTTAGTGTTTGCTGGATATATATTACTTGAGTACATGCTAGTGCCGCAGATATATACTTAGCTCACATATTGACAGTGAAACGCAATTTTGTTTCTTGCTGAGCCAAGATATAAGTGATTTGTCGATGAAGTGACAAGTACCACTTGTACTTTTACGATCAGTCTGTGATCCTCCAAAATCAGCATCACTATATGAGACTAATTCGAAGGAACAATCTTTCGGATAGAAAAGTCCAAAATCTTTGGTACTGCTAAGATAATGTAATATATGTTTTACTGCCCTCAAATGTGATTCTTTTGGATTAGCTTGAAAACGGGAACATAAACAAACACTTATCATAATATATGGTCTACTAGCAGTTAAATATAGAGGTGAACCTATCATGCTTCGATATAATTTTTGGTTGAAACTTTTACCATTTTCATCTTTATCTAAATGTGTCATTGTACTCATCGGTGTAGATTTACTTGAAGTATTTTCCATTCCAAAACGTTTTATTAGATTAGTGCAATATTTTTCTTGATTTATGAAAATACCATTTGATATTTGCTTAATTTGTAAACCCATAAAATAAGTTAGTTCTCCTATATGCAACATTTCAAATTCGCTGGTCATTCATTATATTTGAAAATTCTTGACATAATTTTTCATTTATTAAACCAAAAATAATGTCATCGACATATATTTGAACTATTAAAATATCTATATCAGCTCTCTTTATAAAAAGTGTTTGATCAACCTTTCCAATTTGGAATCCTGAAGGTATTAAATAATTTTTAAGACGTTCATACCAAGCACGAGGTGCTTGTTTTAATCCATATAACGCCTTTTCAATTTGAAAACATGATCAGGAAATTATTCATGAACAAATAGTGGAGGTTGTTCAACATACACTCTTTCTTTAACATAACCATTTAAGAAAGCACTTTAAACATCCATTTGGTATAGTTTAAAGTTATGAAAACATGCATATGCTAATAAAATTCAAATTGCTTCTAGTCGGGCGACTGGAGAAAATGTTTCTTTATAATATGTGCCTTCTTCTTGATTATAACCTTGTCCAACAAGCCTAGCTTTGTTTCTAATAATATTACCTAATTTGTTTGCTTTATTTTTGTAAACCCATTTTGTACCAGTGACAGTTTGATCACTTGGTCTTGGAACTAGTTCCTGTAACACCCCACCTCCGCTAGGGTCACTCTTTCGGGGGCACTAGCTTCTGGGGGGCGTTAGAACTGGGTAAGTATGCATAATGATATATCAAGGCAGAACAAGAACATAAATATATATATAAAACAGAGTAAGTGAGAATAAAACAGCGGAATATCTCAAACCATCTCAAAACAAGTCTTAGTACATCATAAAGTCAACTGCCAAAATAAACATGTCTAGTACATCATAAACAGAAATACTGTAATACATAGTGCTATCCCCAAAATAAAGATGATAAACCATAGCGAGCTCAATGTCCAGTCATACATGAGCTATCCAGCGAACAAGCAAGCGATCCAAGCTAAGCACCACTGTTCCCTCCCTGAGAACCTGGGGGGGGGGGGGGAAACGGAAGAAAAGAAGCGAAAGAAAACAGGTCAGTCAAAAAGACTGGTAAGCCCTACTACGATCAGTCTATAAACTAATAAAGCTAACATCATGATGGAAACTGAGATGAACATACTGGCAATAGATAAAGGTGTCATCACATAGAGAAGATTAAGCTTTGCACCACAGTGTACTAGCAAACTAACATAACAGGTATTGATCCCTCAGCCCAAACTTTGGCCCAATAACATGAGGTGACCTTAATACAAGGTCCAGCCCAACGGTCTAGTCGATCGGCTCCCTATAAACCTAACACGTCTAGTGTTGGTGTCCATACGGCCCACATATGGTTGTAGTCAGACTGTGCTGGGTCCACCTTCGGGTGTATCAAGCCCTCGGGTGTCAACCCCAGACACCTAAGCAATAATGCACAGTCTAAACCTACTGGTACCCGTGCCTCGAGTTTGTCCAACACCGGACTACGTGCACGTCCGTAGCCCGCCTGGACCCGCACCGCTGTACCACTCAGCCGTCGCTTTGGTCGCTTACATCAGTCCAGTAATCGTGCCCCGCCCTAACCTAGCCTCTAGGGTTGTGAATGATACCAAACTGGGATTACTGCTGGAACAGACCACGTTGCTAGGGTTTTCTAAGAGGGTTAAGTGTGGTTTAACCCTTCACTAATCATGGATCAAATTAGTTAAGTGTAACCAACAGTTCACCACTTAACCCCATTTAATCCCTCGTATCCCCAAAATTGGTTAAGTATTAGTGGGCCATGACTTAACCCTAATCATGAGGCATTAATTAATCTAATTGTGCCTTAACCTCTCACATTAGACTTTGTTGTGGTTACTAGTTAAGCCGGGCGGGTCCGGGTAGCTTTACACCACAACTTGGTCTAACCTCGGGTTCAAGGTACACATGACCAACTTCTCACATTGGGTCCTATTGTTTGTAGCCACTAGTTAAGCCGGTCGGTTCCGGGTAGGTTTATGCTACAAACTCAACCCAACCTCGAGTTGGCCACACTTATGTTTTCTAAGTGTCATGTCCACTTTATTTCAAAACATGATTACAAGTTTAACAAATACTTGGGTAGACCTAACTTAATAGGTAAATTCCCAAGGGGTAGACCTAACTTAATAGGTAAATTCCCAATCTTCCATTTTCATGTATTTTAAGTTTTACCCAAAACCCCCCAACGTCATTCTATCGCTTACATATTCGTCATAACGCATAAAGGATAGAAAGAGGGAACTTGGCACAACATACATGATAAATCTTACATATCATACTAAACATGCATAACATGTTAGACTTGCATAACTTAGCATAGTGAACTTGCATAAAACATGCATAACTTATTAGACTTGCAAATCATGGCATAGTGAACTTGCATAAACATGCATAACTTGTTAAACTTGCAAATCATGGCATAGTGAACTTGCATAAACATGCCTAACTTATCAAACATGTGTAACATAGCATAATGAACTCGCATAAGCATGCATAACTTATTAAACATGCATAACATAGCATAGTGAACTCGCATAAGCATGCATAACTTATTAAACATGCATAACATAGCATAGTGAACTCACATAAGCATGCATAACTTATTAAACATGCATAAATCCCAACTTTCATCACATATTAACTTTAGAGTTTCTAAAATGAAGGTAAGAGGGCTTACAAATATTATGAAGACTCAAATCTATTAATAAAGATTGAGAAGCCCTTTATGCAAGCATATAAAAAACCCAAAACAAAGCTCCAATTAACAAAAATCCCAAAAACTCTAGCTTAGCAATTAAAACTTGCAACTTGATGATGTATGCAAGCTAATGATCATTCTTACAACTTAGAAATGCTTGTATGAACATCAAAACCTTCATAGGAATGATTTATGAAGAGGTTGGAGGCTAGTGTTTTTAGGTGGAGGCCATTTGAGAATTCAATTTGACATAGTTTGGTTGCTAGAATGAATAATGAGTGATTTAGGGTAGATTAGGGGCTTATTTATAGAAGATTAGAGTGTTTTTAGCCCTAGGATTAACCCTAGGTTAGTTTAGGCCCGTCAGATTTAGGAATTCTCTAGAACCAAGCCACAAGACCAAGCCCAAATCACAAATGGTGCGCCAGGCAAAACTGCCCGGCCACCCCGTGTCGACAGGGCTGTCGACAGGGCAGTCGACACCCTTAGACCCCTGTCGACATGCCTGTCGACATGGGGGTCTGGGCGGGAGTTTTCCCGCCTGACGCCAGTTAGCCCTAATCCTAGTTTTTAATTTGAAATTTAAATCTGTTTTTAACATGGAAATTTCTGAAAACTTCAATGGGCCTTAACTGGGTCATACGGACTCCGATTTTCGAAAACTCGGACTCTATTTCGCGTATTTTTCCGAGACGAACGCAATGGCATAGCCCGTTTCCCTTGATTCAGATTTTAGAATTAATTTCTGCCTCGATTTATGTTATAACAGGTTATTGAAAATACGGGTTGTTACATTCTCCCCTCCTTAAAGGATTTCGTCCCCGAAATCTTTAAGTTAGGAAGAACGTATCCTACCATCCAATCATCCATCTACTCAAAGCATCATCCACGAGCAATCATTGTCCTTAAAAGATTCTAAATGCCGTATGAACATATGCAAAAGTGTGTGTATATGTACTTATCTAATGCAAAGATCAATGCAAAATATGTTAGTGAAATGTATCCATATGTATGCAAATCCCTAACATAATGTATAATATCTACATGCGTGCTCAATCATTCATCCATATGCAACATCCATGTGATGGCATACAAATTTCATCCAAGAATAAGCATAAACACTCATGCACATGCAATATGAGGAGTGTGTGAGCCGATCTAGTGCCTAATGTGTATCATGCATCCACGAGTAACCACTTGCAAACACTTGCAACGATCAAACATAACATGTCTCAAACACATGTTTCATCCAAAGGGTTTCTTCCTAAGGTTCTCATGACAAGATTAGCACGATAACTAGATAAACATGGATAGCAAAGAGAAAGATATGCTAACAAAGGAAAGAGATTGAGAGTGTACCCTCAAAAAGGAATGGATAAAGCCCACGCATCTTCTCCTCGGTTTCCCAAGTTGCGTCTTCTTCGGCTTCACCCCATTGAACCTTCACCAGCCTGACCTCTCGATTCCTTAGCCTCTTGGTCTCCGTCCCCAAGATACGAATCGGAGCTCTCCTCAAAGTTGCCTCTTTCTCTACTTCCACGTCTTCAAGAATGTTAGGTTCAACCACCTCAGCTGACTCATGTAGGCACTTTCGGAGATGCGAGACATGAAAGACATTATGCACTCCGGACAGCTTCTCGGGCAATTGCACTTTATAAGCCATCTTCCCAATTCTCTCTATGATAGGGAAGGGTCCAACAAATCTCGGTGCTAACTTCCCAACAGCTCCAAATCGGACAACATTCCGCAAAGGAGAAACCTTTACGAAAACCATATCCCCAACATCAAACTCCAAATCGGATCTTCGCTTATCAGCATAGGATTTCTGTCGGTCTTGGGCCGCTTTCATCCGTCTTCTAATCAACTCGACCTTCTCGGATGTATCTCTAACCATGTCAGGTCCAAGTATAAGCTTATCTGTAGTCTCCCACCAACATGTAGGTGACTTGCACGGTCTCCCATATAAAGCCTCAAATGGTGCCATCCCTATGCTTGCCTGATAACTGTTATTATATGCAAATTCCACAAGAGGAAGATGGTCTTCCCAAGTTCCACCAAAATCCAGAATGCAAAGCCTCAACAAGTCCTCAAGTACCCTATTCACCCTTTCTGTCTGACCGTCCGTTTGTGGGTGATAAGCCGTACTCAGGTTCAACCTCGTGCCCATAGCTTCCTGCAAACTGTTCCAGAACTGACTAGTAAAGATGGGGTCTCGGTCACTGACTATGCTGGAAGGGACTCCATGTAGTCGTACTATCTCCCGAAGATATACTGATGCTAGTCCAGATGCGGTCCTTTTGCTCTTCACCGGAATGAAATGAGCACTTTTCGTAAGCCTGTCCACAATGACCCAAATGCTCGTATTCCCCTTCCTTGACCTTGGAAGCCCATCAATAAAGTCCATAGAAATACTCTCCCACTTCCATAGCGGGACCTCTAGAGGATGCAATAGCCCACCGGGCTTCTTTGACTCGGCCTTAACTTGCTGGCAAATAATACATCTAGAGACAAACTCTGCCACATCCTTCTTCATCCCAGGCCAAAAGAAAATACGCTTCATATCTTTATACATCTTGTCTCCCCCCGGATGTATAGTCAACTTGGAGCGATGTGCTTCCTCAAGAACTTTCCTCACCAAGTCTTCTACCATCGGAACACAAAGCCTTCCGTCTCTCCTCAGCCAACCCTTATCATCTATAGAATATCGAGCAAGGTGACTAGATGTCTCCCCTCGAATCAGCTTATCCATAATCTCAATTATCTGAGGGTCTTCCTTCTGCGAAGCCCCAACTTGATCCAGAAGGGTAGGCCTGAGCTCAAGAGATGCTAAAGAACCGGTCATCAACTCAACTGTCAAAGAAAAATCAAAGGTTGCCAAGAACTCTAAATTCTTCATCTCAACAAATAGAGGATTTAGTGTCAACCTTTTTCTACTCAACGCATCCGCTACAACATTCCCCTTGCCAGGGGTATAGGCTATATCAAAATCATAGGACGCCAAGAATTCCATCCATCTCTTCTGCCTCAAGTTCAGATCCTTCTGCGAAAAGAGATACTTCAAAGACTTATGATCAGTATACAGCTCAAATCTCTCTCCCAGAAGATAATGACGCCAAGCCTTGAGTGCATATACTATTGCTGCCAGCTCTAGATCATGAGTGGGATAATTCTTCTCATGCACCTTAAGTTGCCTTCCACCAAAACATATAGCTCTGCCCTCTTGCATCAGAACGGCGCCCAATCCCGTGCCACAAGCATCAATGTACACGGTAAACATCTTACCACCATAGGGTAAAGCTAGAACTGGTGCTGAGGTAAGGGCTCTCTTAAGTCTCTGAAAAGCAAGCTCACAGTCCATATCCCAAGCAAAAACTAAGTTCTTCTTCGTCAACTTAGTAAGAGGAGCGGATATCTTCGCGAAGTCCTTGATGAACTTCCGGTAAAAACCCGCAAGACCTAGAAAACTTCTCACCTCGGTTGCATTCCTTGGAGTCTTCCAATCCTGAACTGCGACCACCTTAGCGGGATCCACCGCTAAGCCTTGCTTGGATACGATATGCCCAAGGAATCTAACTTCCCTTCTCCAAAAGTGACACTTGGAGAACTTGGCCTTTAACTGATGCGCTCTAAGCGTATCCATCACTTCTACAAGATGCCTCGCGTGCTCTTCTTCATCCTTGGAGAAGATCAGAATATCATCCACAAAGACCATGACAAACTTGTTCAAGAACTCCCGAAACACCCTACTCATCAAGTCCACGAAATACGCGGGTGCATTCGTCAAACCGAACGGCATAACTAGCCATTCAAAGAATCCATCTGGAGTTCTGAATGCAGTCTTGTCTATACTATCTTCAGCCACTCTGAGCTGATGAAATCCAGTAGCAAGATCAAGCTGAGAGAAAACAGAAGCACCAACAAGCTGGTCAAAGAGATCATCGATCCTCGGTAACGGGTGTCTGTTCTTCTTAGTCAGCTTATTCAATTCTCTATAGTCCACACAGAGTCGAAGAGAACCATCTGCCTTAGTAGCAAACACCACAGGCGCTCCCCATTCGGATATACTTCGTCTGATGAAGTTCTTCTCAAGTAATTCCTTTACTTGCTTGCTGAGCTCCCGTCTCTCACGCGGAGCCATGTGCCGAACGGGCAAAGAAACAGGCTTAGCATTATCCACCAGATAAATGCGAAAATCAATCTCTCGTTTAGGGGGCAACCCCTTAACTTCTTCAAAAACATCTGGATAATCTCGGACCACCCTTACAGACTGAAGGGCTTCCTCTGACGAGTCGAGAGATTCAAGATAGCACAACATGACGGGATCCTTCGGATTGCATGAAATCTCTAAGGTGTTGCCAAGGCGAGTCACAAGCCTCACAACCCTATGCTCACAATCAAGAATGGCTCCATATCTGGACAGCCAATCCATGCCCAATATCAATCCGTATCCCCTGAAACCAAGAACATACGCACTACACAAGAACTCTACACTGAGTATAGAGATCCTTAGATCCTCACATATCATAGATAGATAAGCAGAACCCCCAATGGGATTCGAAACACAAACGGGATCATCCACTAAGCTAGTACTAAGGTGCAAACTATCAACAAGATCAGATGAAATAAAGCTATGTGATGCACCAGAATCAAACAAGGTACGAACTGGAAGATCGGAAACATAAACAAGGTTCTCAACAGAAACACTACCTCGATCGGGAACTGGAGCGGTATTGAGAGCATGAACTTGCCCTCCTGAAGGTCCAGCCTGTCCTTTCTTCTTCGGGCATTCCTTGCTGAAGTGTCCAGTCTCACCACAGGAAAAACATCCACCACTAAGCTTCCTTTTCTTCTTCCTACAATCCTTAGCAAAGTGTCCAGGCGCACCACAGTAATTGCACTTTCCCTTGCCTTTGTTGTTGTTCCCCTTCTTGTTCTTGCTCTGATTCCCTTGACTGCCTTGACCACCTTGATTGCCTTTACCTTGAGTATCAGCCTTCTTTGCTTGAGTATCACTCGACTTGACCTCTTTCTTTCCATCTCCCTGAAGTAGAGCCATATTGACCAAACTCTCAAAAGTAGCTCCATGCGGAATATGTGACATCGCCAAGCCCTGCAGCGGCTCATTCAACCCTCTAGCAAATCGAAGAGCCTTCTTCTCAGGAGTGTTCACCATATCCAAACCAAAACGGGCCAGCTGATTAAACTTGTTCACATACTCCTTGACAGACATATCACCTTGCTTTAATGCAATGAACTTCTCCATCTGTAAATTCGCCTCAGCAGAAGATAGAAACTTGGCCACAAATCTAGCCCTCAAATCGGCCCAAGTCTCAACGGGCCTCGTCCCATTGGTGACCTCCCACCAATAGGCCGCTTCATCCTTCAAAAGCCACACTGTCAATAAGATCTTCCTCTCGTCATCAATCCCAAAGATAGCAAATAAGTCCTCAGTGTCTTTCAGCCAATTCCTAGCTTCAATAAAAGATTCCGTGCCTAGGAAATTTTTGCCTCCCATCGCCTTGAAGTCTTTACAAACCTTCGTGAACTCAACCTGAGGATGCTGAGGGGGAGGAGGAGGAAGAGGAGCCTCAGCAACAGGAGGAGGAGGAACATTAGCAACGGGAGGAGGAATATTAACATTAGGGGGAGGATTCTCAACTACAGGAGGAGGAGTGGGAGTAGGGTTTGCGGGGCCAGCTACCGCCCTAGCTTCAAGAAGTCTCCTATACCAGAGTGGTACATTTACTCCATCCGGGATGGCAAGATTCTCAGCCATACTGAAACGAAGGATAAGATAAGATTAGGTCAAGAGAACGAAGGATAACACTAATGGCTTTTTGGGGAATAGCCTTTTAAAATACTAGACTTTTCTTGGGAAAATACTTTATACTTGTTTTGAAAATAGTTTTTCAAAAGTCTTTTAAAAACTTTTTTGTTCTTTCTTGTAAACCATATGCTTTGATACCAAATTTGTAACACCCTACCTCCGCTAGGGTCACTCTTTCGGGGGCACTAGCTTCTGGGGGGCGTTAGAACTGGGTAAGTATGCATAATGATATATCAAGGCAGAACAAGAACATAAATATATATATAAAACAGAGTAAGTGAGAATAAAACAGCGGAATATCTCAAACCATCTCAAAACAAGTCTTAGTACATCATAAAGTCAACTGCCAAAATAAACATGTCTAGTACATCATAAACAGAAATACTGTAATACATAGTGCTATCCCCAAAATAAAGATGATAAACCATAGCGAGCTCAATGTCCAGTCATACATGAGCTATCCAGCGAACAAGCAAGCGATCCAAGCTAAGCACCACTGTTCCCTCCCTGAGAACCTGGGGGGGGGAAACGGAAGAAAAGAAGCGAAAGAAAACAGGTCAGTCAAAAAGACTGGTAAGCCCTACTACGATCAGTCTATAAACTAATAAAGCTAACATCATGATGGAAACTGAGATGAACATACTGGCAATAGATAAAGGTGTCATCACATAGAGAAGATTAAGCTTTGCACCACAGTGTACTAGCAAACTAACATAACAGGTATTGATCCCTCAGCCCAAACTTTGGCCCAATAACATGAGGTGACCTTAATACAAGGTCCAGCCCAACGGTCTAGTCGATCGGCTCCCTATAAACCTAACACGTCTAGTGTTGGTGTCCATACGGCCCACAT
Source organism: Allium sativum (assembly GCA_030737875.1). Classification (NCBI taxonomy): domain Eukaryota; kingdom Viridiplantae; phylum Streptophyta; class Magnoliopsida; order Asparagales; family Amaryllidaceae; genus Allium; species Allium sativum. The sequence goes on along the minus strand of CM060927.1, from coordinate 72,812,648 downwards.
ATGGTTGTAGTCAGACTGTGCTGGGTCCACCTTCGGGTGTATCAAGCCCTCGGGTGTCAACCCCAGACACCTAAGCAATAATGCACAGTCTAAACCTACTGGTACCCGTGCCTCGAGTTTGTCCAACACCGGACTACGTGCACGTCCGTAGCCCGCCTGGACCCGCACCGCTGTACCACTCAGCCGTCGCTTTGGTCGCTTACATCAGTCCAGTAATCGTGCCCCGCCCTAACCTAGCCTCTAGGGTTGTGAATGATACCAAACTGGGATTACTGCTGGAACAGACCACGTTGCTAGGGTTTTCTAAGAGGGTTAAGTGTGGTTTAACCCTTCACTAATCATGGATCAAATTAGTTAAGTGTAACCAACAGTTCACCACTTAACCCAATTTAATCCCTCGTATCCCCAAAATTGGTTAAGTATTAGTGGGCCATGACTTAACCCTAATCATGAGGCATTAATTAATCTAATTGTGCCTTAACCTCTCACATTAGACTTTGTTGTGGTTACTAGTTAAGCCGGGCGGGTCCGGGTAGCTTTACACCACAACTTGGTCTAACCTCGGGTTCAAGGTACACATGACCAACTTCTCACATTGGGTCCTATTGTTTGTAGCCACTAGTTAAGCCGGTCGGTTCCGGGTAGGTTTATGCTACAAACTCAACCCAACCTCGAGTTGGCCACACTTATGTTTTCTAAGTGTCATGTCCACTTTATTTCAAAACATGATTACAAGTTTAACAAATACTTGGGTAGACCTAACTTAATAGGTAAATTCCCAAGGGGTAGACCTAACTTAATAGGTAAATTCCCAATCTTCCATTTTCATGTATTTTAAGTTTTACCCAAAACCCCCCAACGTCATTCTATCGCTTACATATTCGTCATAACGCATAAAGGATAGAAAGAGGGAACTTGGCACAACATACATGATAAATCTTACATATCATACTAAACATGCATAACATGTTAGACTTGCATAACTTAGCATAGTGAACTTGCATAAAACATGCATAACTTATTAGACTTGCAAATCATGGCATAGTGAACTTGCATAAACATGCATAACTTGTTAAACTTGCAAATCATGGCATAGTGAACTTGCATAAACATGCCTAACTTATCAAACATGTGTAACATAGCATAATGAACTCGCATAAGCATGCATAACTTATTAAACATGCATAACATAGCATAGTGAACTCGCATAAGCATGCATAACTTATTAAACATGCATAACATAGCATAGTGAACTCGCATAAGCATGCATAACTTATTAAACATGCATAAATCCCAACTTTCATCACATATTAACTTTAGAGTTTCTAAAATGAAGGTAAGAGGGCTTACAAATATTATGAAGACTCAAATCTATTAATAAAGATTGAGAAGCCCTTTATGCAAGCATATAAAAAACCCAAAACAAAGCTCCAATTAACAAAAATCCCAAAAACTCTAGCTTAGCAATTAAAACTTGCAACTTGATGATGTATGCAAGCTAATGATCATTCTTACAACTTAGAAATGCTTGTATGAACATCAAAACCTTCATATGAATGATTTATGAAGAGGTTGGAGGCTAGTGTTTTTAGGTGGAGGCCATTTGAGAATTCAATTTGACATAGTTTGGTTGCTAGAATGAATAATGAGTGATTTAGGGTAGATTAGGGGCTTATTTATAGAAGATTAGAGTGTTTTTAGCCCTAGGATTAACCCTAGGTTAGTTTAGGCCCGTCAGATTTAGGAATTCTCTAGAACCAAGCCACAAGACCAAGCCCAAATCACAAATGGTGCGCCAGGCAAAACTGCCCGACCACCCCGTGTCGACAGGGCTGTCGACAGGGCAGTCGACACCCTTAGACCCCTGTCGACATGCCTGTCGACATGCCTGTCGACATGGGGGTCTGGGCGGGAGTTTTCCCGCCTGACGCCAGTTAGCCCTAATCCTAGTTTTTAATTTGAAATTTAAATCTGTTTTTAACATGGAAATTTCTGAAAACTTCAATGGGCCTTAACTGGGTCATACAGACTCCGATTTTCGAAAACTCGGACTCTATTTCGCGTATTTTTCCGAGACGAACGCAATGGCATAGCCCGTTTCCCTTGATTCAGATTTTAGAATTAATTTCTGCCTCGATTTATGTTATAACAGGTTATTGAAAATACGGGTTGTTACAGTTCCCAGATTTCATTTCGTTCAAACTGATTTAATTCTTCTTGCATAGCAATTATCCAGTTTTCATTTGTTGATGCTTATTTTGGGTTCAATATTTGATAGGAAAACAACATTACTTACTAAATTTAGTTGGCTTCTTGTTATTACATTTGAAGTAATTTCTCCAATAATATTTTGAATTGGATGATCTCGTAATATTCTTGGTGGAGATCTAACTTCATTAATATGAATATTTTGGTTATTATTATCGATATTATCTTAAGTTTTTGTAACATTGTTATCTATGTTATTATGAAAAATGTTTTCATCTTCTCTATAAATTAAAAAGTCATCGTCGTGAGAAGATTTTTTTTTCATAATGTCTGAAATAAAAGAATTCTGAATAAATTTTCATCAAAAGAAACATTAAGTGATTCTTCTATTTTACTTGTTCTTTTATTGTAAATACGATAAGCTTTGCTTCGTTCAGAGTATCCCAAAAATATTACTTCATCGGATTTTGAATCAAATTTTCTTAACTGATCTTTTGTATTTAAAATAAAGCATTTTGTAACAACCCAGATTTTTGAAGAGTGATAGTAACGATACAATGATTTTGATGTTTAAAAATATATATAATAAATTTAGATTTAACGTTAAAATAATAATTATATTGGGATTTTGTTATATAATTTGGAATTCTGTTTATTTTGAGCTATATTTGAGTTTATTTTAAACGAAACCCCTTTCATAAGTTAAACTTCATTGTGAATTGTTTGAGAAAATTATTATGATAAACTTGCATTTATTTGAATTTTCTTTAAAATAGAATTCCATACGAATGAAGCAAACGTTATTCATAAGTTTTGAGTTATTAAAATATTTGAAATTTGGCATTTTAAACTAAAACAAACTTTGGAAAATTAATTTTGTACTTTAATGAAGAAATGATTTTTTTATATATATAATTTGATTGTTTGGTAAGTTGCTGGGATTTGATTTAATTTATGGTTTAATACCATCTCAATTGAGTACCACGTGTTTTTTTCCTTTGTTGGTCTAAATCCTTCGTTCATATTATAAAATGGGTAAACCCAGTTCCTTTCGGGGAGGGGTGGGGACAAGAACATTTCCTCCTCTTATTATTTTAACAGCCGCATTGTTTTCTTCCTCCCAATAATTTTCCCCAAATTTCAAAATCGACCTTGCTTCCCAAATCGCGCCGCCGCATAGCGCCTTTTCCTCCATAGATCGAGGCCGCTTCACTTCCTCAGCGGCCTTCGTCTACACCGCCTCTTTCACAAACCCGCAACCTCCACTTCGAGGCAGCGTTACCTAGAGTTGCTCCACCGTGGAGCTTCAATTCCCTTGACAACCAACTTTTCCACCGCTTCGTCCTCCTCTGGGCAGAAGGACACGCAGGCCCTGGTTTGTACTCTGGTCACCGCGCCACCGAAAATTAGAAACTCCACCTCATGTTGTCTACAGACCAGTATTGCTTCTCTACCTAACAGCTTATGCTCTCGCTTCGGCAACCAATTGTAAGTCTAACTTATGATTATACTTATTCCAAGTTGCGACTTTATATCCACTAAGTATAATTGTTGTAAGTTGTTTACTGTTGCTTGTTGTTTACCTTTGTTCACCGTTAAGAGTTTAGTTCGGTCGTTGCTAGCAAGTAAAGTTGGAATCAGTTGGGTATTCACAGTTTCGGGGTTAGCAACGATATGCTTTTGATTAATACGCAACACTATGAGCACAACTTGCAAATGGTATGAAAGTTGATAAGCTGAAGTCTACGATGAGGTTATATTTTGTTCCTTTTTAAGTTACTTTACCGCACCAGAGTTTAAAAATAAAGATGTGTACTATTTTGTATTATAAACATCCAGCTCATTGCAATGGCATCTATCCCACACAAGTTTCTACCATACTACTGTTTAGTTGCACCATGCATGTTTAGTATTTAAACATTTTCATATGTTATTGAATGAAAGCTCACCTCTTTTGTTGAATAGTACTTAGGTTGGAATGTTAATACGGCATTTTGTCGTTGCCTTAACTCATTTGTGTTCTGCTGCATGCATTTTGTTGCTTTATATGACTTGTTACTCACACTTGGGCTTAGAATAGTTTTGTACCATGTTCGGCCTGTGTAATTTTATATCTTACCATTGAACCTACCCCTGTTTTCTGGTGCAGTATGAATTGCTTATGGACTGTCATGTCCATTTCTTGGTTGCTTATGTGTGCCTGTTATTGATTTTGGGAAAGACATCATTGCGTGTTAAGGATTTAAGCTGTATTTGGTTACATTCTACCTAAAAACATGCATAAACTACTGATATTGGTTGTTCACAATTTTGCACTTTTGAAAGTATAATTTCCGAGTAGGTCATTTCAAGCCAACTATAAAAGTAACCACTAAAGGACAACAACAAGGGAATGTAAACAGGTTAGGCAATGAAGGATACATATCAAAAGCTGTTTTAAGGGAGAATTAATATTAGGCCATGATGCTAATTAAACAATTTGCTATCGTTATTTGACTGCATAAATGCATATGCATATGTGCCGATGCAATTTTATTCGTTGGTTGGACCTTGACAGCTTTGTTGTTTCAAAGTGATGTATATCAGGTTTCAATGTAACTTTAAACAATGGATACATATAACTTTCTGCGTTTGGAGTAGCATATACATTGATTTTATAACATGTAGCCATTGATGACATATACTTGATCTAATGGGAATGGGAATTATTGGGATGGTTATAATGTTTTGAATTGGTGGTTTGGGTCTAAAAGCTATGAAATAACTTACTGCATATACTTATTTTGATGCTCCATGCATGTTGAGTTTGGTCGCCAGGCACTACATGTAATTTGCTTTTATTCTTATCTTGCTGCCCTAGTATAAACATGAGTTTCACAGAACTTGCTTTGGAGTTGGTTAGTATACATATTTCGACAGTCCACATTTGGTTATTTTGCTCCATACGTTACATGGCAGTTCATATATATATATATATATATATATATATATATATATATATATATATATATATATATATATATATTAAAAGCTACCATCAATTGTGGAGCGTGTGGGATGAGACACTTATTCAGCTTATGGCTGCCCAAACAAAACTGTCAACGACATCATAAGGAATGGAAATTGGGACTGTTTTCAACTACCTATATCAAATGACATCAGAAATTATATTTTTCAAACCCCAATCATTAATTCTAGAGATAAAGACATCTGGACTTGGAATCAACATGATAGCTTCATTTTGAGTACGGCATATGATAATATTAGACATGCAAATCCAATAGTTGAATGGCACAAAATTGTCTGGAATAAAGTGAATGTACCAAAGATGGCATGCGCAACATACAAAGCTATTTTACAACGATTACCCACTAAAGACAGACTTAGTAAATGGGGTATTAACGTGGAAACAGTCAGTGTATTGTGCAACAACGAAGAGGAATCTCACAGTCATTTGTTTTTTTCAATGCCCTTTCACAAGAAATATTGTAAGAAATATTATGCATGCTACAATAGACAAACTGGAAGACATGCTTGCTCACCTGATCAACGGTTGGAAGAGTATAGACATGGTGACCGAAGTAATCAGCATCGCCTTCACTACTGTGATATGGTGGATATGGAAGGAGCGTAATAGAAGAATACACAACAATAAAAGCAAATGGTTAGAGGAGATCTGTTGCCACATTCGAATTGATGTAGATATCACGAAGAAGACTAAAATGAAGAGAAGACTTACACCATTCCTGGAACACTATGGAGATGATGAGACACACGAGGACCGAAGGGGGAGAGACGCTGGAATCACAAGTACTTCGAACCCATTTCAGCCGCCATGATCATCGGCTAGGGTTTAGGAATGTTTTTTCCTATTTTTGGAATGTCTAGTTAGTGGATACTCTGAACTCAAATGTATTTACTCCTTGTTGCGATTGGGCTATTGGGCTTGGTTGCGATGAACTGTGTATCTCGCATCATGGGTTGTTATGCCTAATAAAAATTAAACCCATTTTCAAAAAAAATAAAAAATATATTAAAAGCTACCTTGCTGCATTAAAATACATACACGCGAGACAAGCTTGTCATCCCTACTTGTTTCAAGCCGCAACCTCCCTTTTTATGGATACTTCATGCACGATACATACGGTAAATTCGAGCAGTAAAATCCGATTTTTGTACCCCTTTATGACCAGTTTCCTTTTCCAGTTGTTCAGTTAGGATATTCGAAACTAATATAGTTTGTGATGGGTTGCTACTTCTCTTTGATTGGACATACCATACTGTAACCAGTCCTATGTGTGGCTCGTATTACATAAACCTTACCTACCTTAGTATTGCTTCGTAGTCGATGTAACTTTCTTTTCTTTTTTACTCAGCTATTTTTGGTTCGGGCCTCACGCATGTGACCGCACCCACGTGTTGCGTTGCTTGTAATGTTTATTTCCGATAGTTTTTTGATTTGGACACTCGAAATTAGTAATAATTGTCAGGATAAACTGGTTATATTTATGCGTTTATCGAAGTTTGCTAACTTGAAATAAGTTTAATTCTGACCCGAGTGTTGTGTTTTGCATGGAATGCTCGGGTCAGGCCCCAAATGTTACAGATGCAAAGATTTCAGCTCTTAAAGAGGAGAGACGCGTGAAGACGCATGTGTGTGCAAGACTCGATTGAACTGTAAATTTTATTTTTAAAACTTATGAATGTATTTTTTTTCCGCTGTACAAAACATTGTAAAACTCTAATGTTTGTATAAAATTTTACTTTGCTGATATTGTTGAGCGTTGCGATTTTGTGTTATATTTCATTTTTAAACCTTGTAAGCCAATAACAATCCGTCATTTTGAACGCTTCGAGTTGGCTTAATTACCGACCTAGGGCGGTCAAAATGGCGGGTTATTAAAGTTGGTAACAGAGCTATGGTTTTTATAAAACTTGGCTTATTGGGTTTAAAAACTCATTAGAGATGGGGTTGGAATACCCTAGAATGAGCGGAATTGACACTAGAATCGCTCTAGAGAGTGCGCATTTTTTTGGAAAGAATAAAATATTTTGATGATATTTTGAGGAAAATATATAAGTGATTTTAAAAGGAGATTTTGGTTAAAAAATCAAGCTGAGTAATAAGCATGGGTTCTTGAAAAATAATTAGATACTTGACAAAGTGGAATTCGAATGCTATTTGAGAAATGTTGACGAAGTAAGAACTAAATCGGTTTTGAAATGTGATCGGATTGGGGTCGGTATTTATAACTTTTAACATAATGTTTAGTTGTTAGAAATAAAGTAAGAGTATCGACGATAATAAATAATAAAACAACAAAGTATAAACTAATTATTTTCTTTTGATCATTTAAATCTTATAATTACTTTGTCAAATATGTGGTGAATTAAACATAATTCTCATTGAGATTTATGTGAAATTCCATATGATGAGGATTTTGAGTAAATGGATTAGTAATACAAACGGTATGGGACGTTCGGTAATGCTTTTTTGATCACTCTCTTGACTTCTCATATGGAATATTCGACTATTTTTGTTCGTGAGATTTGCTTCCTTATTATAAATAATGTGATATAGGAGCATGTGAATAATTACTGTTTGAAAGTATACTTCAATAACTGAATTGATGTGGTTTCTAAGTTGACATGCTTTTATGTCATTAGTACGACGATACTTTTTGTTCTAAATCACAACTAATGTGATTTGATTTACTTTGTCATATTGTTTTATATCTAATATTTATTATGAGTATCGTATTGATTTATATATGATACTCTGACTTGATTTATTTTATCATATTGTTTTTATTTATGATAAAGTCGAATATCAGTTTTGTTTTGCTTAATTTGGGTTGTGATTACCATTATGTGATGATTTTTTTTTCAAGACATGGTTGAGTTTTTAAAGTGTTACGACGTTATAAACACTTTGAACTTCATGGCATATTTATTGTAAAATAGAATTTTAAAAATACTTTTGATTTTGGGGTTGGGATAGATTGGACTCTGTTATACCAATGGACCAAAACTCCATCTAGGTCGACCTGATTCAGGATCGCTACCTGAATAGGTAGTTTTAAATTTCGCCCATCCACCACCAAAAGTCAACGGTCTACTACATTGGGCAATTTTGTTGTTTCGATCGGGATTCCCGATCGACAGATCACGTACTGCAATATATGAGGCATGAGGGGGGTCCCACGTGTAGTACTGTGAACGGGTAGCATACGGCCTTGGCCTTAGACCGTCTTGGTTATCCTGGGTTGATCGCTAGGTGTGTTATGGCGCTATGAGTAGATTACGGTGCTGATGTCTCGATGCGCGCTCGAGCTCTACCACTGTGCTTTTACAATATTAGCGTCTGTTTGTTTGGCATGTTATGAGTCGAGTTATATTTATCCCATAATCCCCTAATATTTTATTACATCACTATAATTGATTAATTTTATATTATCATATTGATTTATATATGATAATTTTTATGAGTATCGTATTGATTTATATATGATACTCTGATTTGATTATATTATCATATTTATTTATATATGATAATTGTTATGAGTATCGTATTGATTTATATATGATACTCTGATTTGATTATATTATCATATTGATTTATATATGATAATTGTTATGAGTATCGTATTGACTTATATATGATACTCTGATTTGGTTTATATTATCATATTATATATGATAATTGTTATATTGATTTGATTGACAAACGACAAATGCCATGAATATTTTATTGACTTGATTTATCGTATTGTTTTACATATGATAAATGCAATGAAGATTTTATTGACTTGATTAATTATCATAAGATATTTATTATAAGTATCTTATTGTTTGAGTATCGTATTGATTTATATATAGTACTCTGTTTTGGGTTATTTTATCATATTGTTTTTATATATGATAAATGTCATGTGGATTTCATTAGTTTATGATACTCTGACCTAATTATTATGAGTATCCTATTAATTTATATGTGATTTGTTGAGAGCTTCGCATTGATTTATATACAATACTCAATTTTGATTTAATTTATCATTTTGATTTATATGATATTCTTTTAAGAGCATCGCATTGATTTATGAGTAATACTCTGGCTAAATTTATTATGAGTATCATATTTTGGTTTATACGTGGTATTTTAGCTCGGGTTATTTTATCATATTGCTTCACATATGATAAATACCATGAAATATTTGATTTTTGTAAGCTAATTTATTATAGTTATTTTTACCATCTGGTTATATTCGTTATGAGTATCGTTTTTTTTAGAAATGATACTCTGACTTAATTCATTTTATCATAGTATCTCATAAATGTTATGAATATCGTATTGATTATTATTATCGGAATTGTATTGATTTATATACGATATCATTATTTAATATTGAAAACGAAGAGTGGGTGTCCTAAAAAGATGTATTTTATCTGGGATAAGAGTTGAAATTCTTACAATCAAGTTGAACTTTTATGTTGTTATAATCTAAACAAGTTGGGGAAGATTATAGAAGTTTTGAACTTTATATGTCGAATACTTAAATAAAAGGGAAGAAGTTGAGGTGCACCGTTAGAATTTAGTCATGTTGTATTTAATATAAGCAAATTGCGAGGACGCAATTTCTTTAAGGGGGGAAGTTTGTAACAACCCGGATTTTTGAAGAGTGATAGTAACGATTCAATGATTTTGATGTTTAAAAATATATATAATAAATTTAGATTTAACAGTAAAATAATAATTATATTCGGATTTTGTTATATAATTTGGAATTCTGTTTATTTTGAGCGATATTTGAGTTTATTTTAAACGAAACCCCTTTCATAAATTAAACTTAATTGTGAATTGTTTGAGAAAATTATTATGATAAACTTGCATTTATTTGAATTTACTTTTAAAATAGAATTCCATATGAATGAAGCAAACGTTATTAATAAATTTTGAGTTGTTAAAATATTTGAAATTTGGCATTTTAAACTAAAATAAACTTTGGAAAATAAATTTGGTACTTTAATGAAGAAATGATTTTTTATATATATAATTTGATTGTTTGGTAGGTTGCTGAGATGTAGAACGCTGACATAATGTGTTCTCGTTGATCTAATTTATCGTTTAATACTGCTGGAAATTTGTACCATTTGGTTTCATTGTACAGGAATTTATCGCCACTTGTCCTTTACCATCTGAATTGGGTACCACGTGTTTTCCCCCCTATGTTGGTGTAGATCCTTTGTTCGTATTATAAAATGGGTAAACCCAGTTCCTTTCGGGGGGGGGGGGGGGACAAGAACATTTCCTCCTCTTATTATTTTAACAGCCGCATTGTGTTTCTTCCTCCCAATAATTTTCCCCAAATTTCAAAATCGACCTTGCTTCCCAAATCGCGCCGCCGCATAGCGCCTTTTCCTCCATAGATCGAGGCCGCTTCACTTCCTCACCGGCCTTCGTCTACACCGCCTCTTCCACAAACCCGCAACCGCCACTTCGAGGCAGCGTTACCTAGAGTTGCTCCACCGTGGAGCTTCAATTCCCTTGACAACCAACTTTTCCACCGCTTCATCCTCCTCTGGGCAGAAGGACACGCAGGCCCTGGTTTGTACTCTGGTCACCGCGCCACCGGAAATTAGAAACTCCACCTCATGTTGTCTACAGACCAGTATTGCTTCTCTACCTAACAGCTTATGCTCTCGCTTCGGCAACCAATTGTAAGTCTAACTTATGATTATACTTATTCCAAGTTGCGACTTTATATCCACTAAGTATAATTGTTGTAAGTTGTTTACTGTTGCTTGTTGTTTACCTTTGTTCACCGTTAAGAGTTTAGTTCGGTCGTTGCTAGCAAGTAAAGTTGGAATCAGTTGGGTATTCACAGTTTCGGGGTTAGCAACTATATGCTTTTGATTAATATGCAACACTATCAGCACAACTTGCAAATGGTATGAAAGTTGATAAGCTGGTGTCTACGGTGGGATTATATTTTGTTCCTTTTTAAGTTACTTTACCGCACCAGAGTTTAAAATTAAATATATGTACTGTTTTGTATTATAAACATCCAGCTCATTGCAATGGCATCTATCCTACACAAGTTTCTACCATACTACTGTTCAGTTGCACCATGCATGTTTAGTATTTAAACATTTTCATATGTTATTGAATGAAAGCTCGCCTCTTTTTGACGAAAACTTTAACTGACTGTAACTATGGCGGCAAAAAAAATTTCGTCTTCTTGGAACAAATCTCTCCCAAACTATCTTTTCTCTCAATCTTTTTCCGATGTAATTAATCAGAATGGAATGGGGATTAGGGCAAATACTCTCGTTCCCAATTGCTCTGATCGATGTCTTAGATGTGGAATTCAGGGGCATTTGGCGAGTAGTTGCTGCGGTTTCTTGAATAAGAATCACGTTAATTATTTGAACTTTGCTTTGGGGGAGAAGAGTTTTAACATTTGTTCACTCGGCAACGAAGAGGGCTCTCATAGTTTAAATCCGAATTCTTTGCAGAGTTATCATATCCTGAGTCAAGAAGGAATCCAGCGCTCTCTTCCTAACATAAGAGAGGTTCCCTATAATCATAATGCTTCTTCTATGAATTCAGGTTCGTTTGCCTTGAGTCACTCTTTTTCGCTTTCTTATGCGGACATGGTTAGAAAGCCTTCTAGTGTTTTGGATTGGAATACTACTATGTCAAAAAACTCTAATGAAAGGCATAGTGTCCGAAGTTGTTTTAAATGTGGTGACTCGATTCATTTGGCGATGGGCTGTCGAAATGGTTTCCGTTGCTTTACTTGTGGTGTTTTAGGTCATCGCAAGACCAATTGTCCGAGGAGATTCAGTGGGAATTCAGTCTTTGATATTTTGCACTTTAACTGTTTGAGAATATGTCAGAATATTATATTGTTGTCGGATCTTTATGTTCTAGACTTTGCTGGAAGGAGGATTGATGGGGCTTATTTGTTATTGCTTTTGGGGTGGCATTTGGAGGCGTTAGTTGATGGAATTCTATGGTATAAGAGGTGGGATAATGTTGTTGCTTTTCCTCCTTTGCCGAGTCAGCTAAGCAGAAAGGATCATGCTCTCTCATTCTGCAAAAATTTCCTGAAATTTCGTATGATATATGAGGAATCGACGGCAAGAAACAAGAGGAAAGCTTGTTTGTTTTTGAATGAAATTCTGAAGCACTTCGACGTCATAAACACCATTATTAATTGTGAAAGGCGAGCTGTCGCTTTTCAGAATTTTTCAGGTAGGGATGTTCATTTGGATCCTGGTAGGAGAGACAGGTCTTGTGAAGAAATTGTTCAGAAAGAGGGTTTGAGTAAGTATGTGAATGCAGATAGTTTCTTTGATGAACTGTTGGTGGTTAATGTTGGGTTTGTTTGGGATTTTTGGCGAATGGATCCTATATTATGTGACCCTGCAGTTTCATATTGCATGGGACGTCTGGATGACATCAGTCTTTCGACAAGCAAAGGGAGGTGGCCTAGGGAGATGATGACTGGAGAGGACGTGTTTGATAGGTGTGGTTATGATGTGGTTGATGAGACTGGAAGTCTAGTTGCAGTTTTTGTTGAAGATGCTAACTGGAAGGTGGCTGTTGACATAGATCTTTCGAACAGCTTCAATCTGTTAGAAAACTTTGAGACTGAGTCTGCTCTTCCCTTCATAGAGTCGATTGCTGTTAAATCCAAAAATTCGTCTCATGCTTCCAGAAAAGGCTTTAGAGTTGGAAGGATTAAGGTAGTAAGGCAAACCAACAAAAAAGCAAAGCGATGTGAACATGATGAGGAATTTATTAGGGATGTTTCTTCTTCGGATCTCTCTGGTAATCATGTTTTGATGGGGCGTGGTTTGCCTGGATGTACGGTTGGTACGGATGAAGCAATAGCTGTAGGTAATGTTGCTTCATATGTTGGTTCGGTAATTAATGAAGTAAGGAAGGAGGTCATCCAGACCTCATGTTGTAATGCTGTGCGGTTGAATTCCAGGGGATCAAAGCATGATCATTTGGTCAGCATGGGTGTAACAAAGGGTAGTAATAATTGGAGCGTAGATGGGGGCTGGATAGATCATATGCGATGGGAAGCAGGTTCGGAATTGGGTGGCTCCTGGTGTTTGAGAAATAGTGATAATGGTGTAGCGCTCTTGAAGGAGTTGGGAGTGGGTCTTCGAGCTTTGTTACTGAGGCCGGAATATGATGTTTTTTCTTTTGTGCATGTCATGCCTCGATCTACAGGGATTTCAAAAGTCTGTTTGAGCTTTCCAGTCAGTGATGGTCAGCTCAGTGACTTGCTATTGGTTGGCGATACCGATCATAGTGGTGGGTCATCTCTTGCTGGTGATTTGGTATCTCCGGCTAGGAGAGGAAGGAGGAGGAGAGAAGAGAGCGGTTATGGAGTGGTTAGACGCAGTGCAAGGTTGAGATATAGATCTGCATCATCTCACGGTAGGTCCCAGGGTTCGGTTGCTAGTAGTAGCAATACGAACTCGGGCTCAGGTATTGCTCCTGTTCTCGGTAGTGATTATTCTCGTTATGCTTTAGGTAGTCTTTCCACTGATCAGCTATTTCAGTTAGCTAGTGACACAGCTTTCGTTTTTTCTGACTTAGATTTAGATGCTGATTTTATTAGTAGAGAACTAGAGCGAGCTTCATCTATAGGTCGATGAGGATCGTCAGTTGGAACATTAGGGGTCTAAATGAACCCAAAAAATGCGATAAAGTCAGGATTTTTTTTAAAGATTTTCACCTAGATATTGTTTTACTTCAAGAAACTAAGATAGATGATCCTGATCCTAGTTTTTATAAAAGGTTAGGAGGGTCTTACTTTCGCAGGTGGTCTTGTCTACCGGCAATAGGTACTGCCGGTGGGCTTATGATCGGTTGGAAAGACAACCAATATAGACTCGTACAGGAGCAGCCTATGATGCATTCATTGCATATTATATTAGCCTCGACAGTAGATAATTCCCTTTTGGGCATTTCTAATGTATATGGCCCACATTCTAAATTAGAGAGAAGACGGTTGTGGATAGAATGTACTGACTTTAGTAATCTCTCTTTCAATCAATGGGTTGTAGGGAGGGATTTCAATGTCACCAGATTTTTAGGGGAGAGAGCACCTAGAGAAGGAGATTTCTCTGACATGGAGGAATTTAACGAATTCATAATAGGAAATAATCCGATAGAGATTCCGATGTATAATAGAATGTTCACATGGTCCAATGTTAGAGATACTCCTTCTTTCGCTCTATTAGATAATTTTTTTATTAATAATGAGATTGAGGATAGATTTTCCATATGTAGAGTTAAAGGTTTACCATTCTTATTGTCAGATCATTGTCCAATCATTTTATCTTGTGATTCGAATTTAATAATAAGTAGAAATTTTAAATTCGAAAAGATGTGGTTACTGGACAGTAGTTTTAGTAATTTGATCTCGGTTAAATGGAATTCTTTATTTTATTTCAATAATTTGTATAAAGATAACTCAGCTAAGATTTTTGTTGCAAAACTAGGAAAGCTAAGATTTTTTCTTAATCGATGGAACAAGTTCGTATTTGGTAATGTCAGAATTAAAAAAGACAAGATTTTATGTGAAATGTTAGATATAGATAAAGTTAGTGAAACTAGAATTCTTAATATGAATGAGAGGGATAGACTTAGTAATTTAAGGTATGATCTTAAGTTGATTATGGAGAAAGAAGAGGTCATGTGGAGACAAAGATCTAGAATTCAATGGATAAAAGATGGTTATAATAACACGAAATTCTTTCATAGTATGGCCAATAAAAGGAGGCGTGATAATTTAATCCATTCCATTTTAATCAATGATGTAGAGGTATCCGTCCAGAAGGACCTTAATGATGCTTTTACAAGGTATTACAAGCAGATCTTAGGTACTAGGATAAAAAGAAGGATAAATATTAGATGGAATGATATTTACCCGTCTACCTCTAGGATTGATTTGACTGGCTTAGATAGTCCATTCACTGAGAATGAGATATGGAAGGCAATCTGTGATATGCCTAGTGACAAAGCATCAGGACCTGACGGTTTTTCAGTTCTTTTTTACAAACAATTTTGGGAGATTCTAAAGGTTGATATTATTAATCTTTTTAATGATTTTTATAGTGGTAATCTGAGGTTAGGGAATTTTAATTTTGCTAATGTAATTCTCATACATAAGAGAGTTGGAGCGAATTCACTAAAGGATTTCAGACCTATCTCATTAATTAATGTATCGCTAAAGATCATCTCAAAAGTTCTTGCAAATAGACTTAGTACTAAGATGAATGACCTAATAGACGCTTCACAAACAACGTTTATTAAGGGTAGAAACATAGCGGATGGGGTAGCGGCAGTACGGGAGTATATAAATGTATGTGTTATAACTTAACATGCGCCATCTTGAAGTTAGACTTTGAGAAGGCTTTTGACTCAGTTGATTGGGATTTTATCTGTGAGCTTTGTCTCGCTAGGGGTTTTAGTGTTCGATGGACAAACTGGATTATGTTACTTCTTAAGTTGGGTTGTTCTAGTATAGTGGTTAATGGAGTAATTGGTAAAAAGATTCAGTCCAAGAGAGGTCTCAGACAAGACGATCCTCTCTCGCCTTTTTTATTTAATCTAGCGGTTGATGTTTTCTCAAGAATTATCAAGAGGGCTGGGAATTTAGGTGTCTTAGGTAGTGTGGGGAATGAGGAGTTTCATAGTGAATTGTCTATACTTCAATTTGCAGATGATACTCTATTATTTTCGTCTCATCTTCTTAAGCATGTTATTACTCTCAAGTTTATATTATATTGCTTTGAGATGTTGTCTGGACTTCGAATTAATTTTGATAAGAGTGCAGTCATGGTCCTTAATGATAGTTGTAATGTTGAGCCCTTAGTAGCTAACACCTTAAACTGTTCTATTATGAAATTTCCGTTTGACTATTTAGGGTTTAAAATCAGACCTTCTAATGTGAATATATTTAATAACTGTGAGAAATATTGGAATCACTATAGACTTACTTATAAATCAAAACAGAGATATGTAATGGATTCGTTAATTATTATCATTAGTTGGTTCATTTGGATGGAAAGAAATCAAAGACTTTTTCATTTTATTTCAGTGTCCCCTGATAATTTAATCATTAAGATAGTTTATTTCTGTTTGGATTGGATGACCACCCCATGTTATAAGTATTTTAGAGATTTGTATTCTGGAAACTTGTTGCAAAAAGTTAGGTCTAATTTAGAGTTATTTAAGAGTATCATTAGATATTTTGGAAATAATAGGTTTAGTATAAGTGCATAGAAATTAATTGTAATTTTGGAAATGTTTGTTTTTTTACTTTTTATCATATATATGTATGGACATATAATGTATATATAAATATATTTCTGTACATTTATATATACAAAATATATCCATACATATATGTGATGGTAACTAACGAGGGTCGTTGTAGTTATTATCCCGGTTTTCAGGTGGAAGGAATATTGAAGAAATGCATGGATTGCTTCAAAGTTGGGGTTCTTCGTAAATTATTTCCTTTCAGCATTTATTTCTGCTTATGACACATATATGTTTTTGGGTGGAAGTGCATATTGGAGGAATATATGGATAGCTATCTGGTTTTGATGCTTGGTTTTTTTGGTGGAGCTCTTATGGTGACTATACTTTGAGAGTTGTTGTGGGTTGTACTTATTATTATTCTTCCTGGGAGGTTTTGATTATAGTATTGGAGTAGATATACTTCTATATCGGGTGGTGGCCTTGCCGGAATTCGATATAGGAGTAGATGGGCGGTGATTTATCCGGAGCTCATCTATCTATTACCAAATACTTTTCTAGAGTTGTGTTGACATTCGGAGTGTTGTTGGTTGTTTTACTCCTAGGGAGTTGTATTGGGACTCTGTATTTTTTATGATATTATGATATATATGTGTGCTCTCTTCTTCTTAGAAGATCACACATTTTTTGTTTTCAAAAAAAAGAAAGCTTGCCTCTTTTGTTGAATAGTACTTAGGTTGGAATGTTAATACGGCGTTTTGTCATTGCCTTGACTCATTTGTGTTCTGCTACATGCATTTTGTTGCTTTATATGACCTGTTACTCACACTTGGGCTTAGAATAGTTTTTGTAGCATGTTCGGCCTGCGTAATTTGATATCTTACCATTGAACCTACCCCTCTTTTTCGGTGCAGTATGAATTGCTTATGGACTGTCATGTCCATTTCTTGATTGCTTATGTGTGCCTGTTATTGATTTTAGGAAAGACATCATTGCATGTTAAGGGTTTAAGCTGTATTTGGTTACATTCTACCTAAAAACATACATAAACTACTGATATTGGTTGTTCACAATTTTGCACTTTTGAAAGTATAATTTCCGGGTAGGTCATTTCAAGCCAACTATAAAAGTAACCTCTAAAGGACAACAATAAGGTAATGTGAACAAGTTAAGCAATGAAGGATACAGAACAAAAGCTGTTTTAAGGGAGATTTAATATTAGGCCATGATGCTAATTAAACTGTTTGCTGTCGTTATTTGACTACATAAACGCATATGCATATCTGCCGAAGAAATTTAATTTGTTGGTTCGACCTTGACAGCTTTGTTGTTTCAAAGTGATGTATATCAGGTTTCAATGTAACTTTAAAAAATGGATACATATAACTTTCTGCGTTTGGAGTAGCATATACATTGATTTTATAACATGTAGCCATTGATGACATATACTTGGGCTAATGGGAATGGGAATTATTGGGATGGCTATAATGTTTTGAATTGGTGGTTTGGGTCTAAAAGCTATGAAATAACTTACTGCATATACTTATTTTGATGCTCCATGCATGTTGAGTTTGGTCGCCAGGCACTACATGTAATTTTCTTTTATTCTTATCTTGATGCCCTAGTTTAAACATGAGTTTCACCGAACTTGCTTTGGAGTTGGTTAGTATACATATTTCGACAGTCCACATTTGGTCATTTTGCTACATATGTTACATGGCAGTTCATATATACATATATTAAAAGCTACCTTGCTGCATTAAAATGCATACATGCGAGACAAGCTTGTCATCCCTACTTGTTTCAAGCCGCAGCCTCCCCTTTATGGGTACTTCATGCATGATACATACGGTAAATTCGAGCAGTAAAATCCGATTTTTGTGCCCCTTTATGACCTGTTTCCTTTTCCAGCCGTTCAGTTAGGATATTCGAAACCAATATAGTTTGTGATGGGTTGCTACTCCTCTTTGATTGGACACACCATACTGTAACCAGTTCTATGTGTGGCTCGTATTACATAAACCTTACCTTCCTTAGTATTGCTTCGTAGTCGATGTAGCTTTCTTTTCTTTTTTACTCAGCTATTTTTGGTTCGGGCCTCACGCATGTGACCGCACCCACGTGCCGCGTTGCTTCTAATGTTTATTTCGGCAGTTCTTTGATTTTGACACTCGAATTTAGTAATAATTGTCAGGATAAACTACTTATATTTATGTGTTTATCAAAGTTTGCTAACTTGAAATAAATTTAATCCTGACCCGAGTGTTTTGTGTTTTGCATGGAACGCTCGGATCAGGCCCCAAATGTTACAATGCAAAGATTTCAGCTTTTAAAGAGGAGAGACGCGTAAAAACACATGCGTGCGCAAGGCTCGATAGAATTGTAAATTTTATTTTTAAAACTTATGTGTATTTTTTTTCCGCTGTGCAAAACATTGTAAAACTCTGATGTTTGTATAAAATTTTATTTTGCTAATATTGTTGAGCACTGCGATTTTGTGTTATATTTCATTTTTAAACCCTGTAAGCCAATAACAATCCGTCGTTTTGAACGCTTCGAGTCGGCTTAATTACCGATCTGGGACGATCAAAATGGCGGGTTGTTACAGTTGGTATCAAAACTATGGTTTTATAAAACTTGGCTTATTGGTTTTAAAAACTCATTAGAGATGGGGTTGAAATACCCTATAATGAGCGGAATTGACACTAGAATCGCTCTAGAGAGTGCACATTTTTTGGAAAGAATAAAATATTTTGATGATATTTTGGGGAAAATATATAAGTGATTCTAAAAGGAGATTTTGGTTAAAAAAATCAAGCTGAGTAATAAGCATGGGTTCTTGAAAAATACTTAGATACTTGACAAAGTGGAATTCGAATGCTGTTCGAAAACGGTTGGGTTGATATTTATAACTTTAACATAATGTTTAGTTGTTAGAAATAAAGTAAGAGTATCGGCGAGAATAAATAATAAAACAACTAGGTATAAACTAATTATTTTCTTTTGATCGATTAAATCTTATAATTACTTTGACAAATATATGGTGAATTAAACATAATTCTCATTGAGATTTATGTGAAATTCCATATGATGAGGATTTTGAGTAAATGGATTAGTAATGTCAGACGGTATGGGACGTTTGGTAATGCTTTTTTGATTACTCTCTTGACTTCTCATATGGAATATTCGGTTGTTTTTGTTTGTGAGATTTGCTTCCTTATTATAAATAATGTGATATAGGAGCATGTGAATAATTACTGTTTGAAAGTATACTTCAATAACTGAATTGAAGTGTTTTCTAAGTTGACATGCTTTTATGTCATTAGTATGATGATACTTTTTGTGCTATATCACAACTAGTGTGATTTGATTTACTTTGTCATATTGTTTTATATCTAATATTTATTATGAGTGTCGTATTGATTTATAAATGATACCCTGACTTGATTTATTTTATCATATTGTTTTTATATATGATAAAGTCGAATATCAGTTTGGTTTTGTTTGATTTGGGTTGTGATTACCATTATGTGATGATTTTTTTTCAAGACATGGTTGAGTTTTTAAAGTGTTTTGATGTTATAAACACTTTGAACTTCATGGCATATTTATTGTAAAATAGAATTTTAAAAATACTTTTGATTTTGGGGTTGGGATAGATTGGACTCTGTTATACCAATGGACCAAAACTCCATCTTGGTCGACCTGATTCAGGATCGCTACCTGAATCAGTGGTTTTAAATTTTGTCCATCCACCACCAAAGGTCAACGCTCTGCTACATTGGGCAATTTTGTTGTTTCGATCGGGATTCCCGATCGACAGATCACGTACTGCAATATATGAGGCATGAGGGGGGTCCCACGTGTCGTACTGTGAACGGGTAACATACGACCTTCGCCTTAGACCGTCTTGATATCCTGGGTTGATTGCCAGGTGTGTTATGGCGCTATGAGTAGATTACGGTGTCGATGTCTCGATGCACGCTCGAGCTCTACCACTGTGATTTTACAACATTAGCGTCTGTTTGTTTGGTATGTTATAAGTCGAGTTATATTTATTCTATAATCCCCTAATATTTTATTACATCACTATAATTGATTAATTTTATATTATCATATTGATTTATATATGATAATTTTTATGAGTATCGTATTGATTTATATATGATACTCTGATTTGATTATGTTATCATATTTATTTATATATGATAATTGTTATGAGTATCGTATTGATTTATATATGATACTCTGATTTGATTATATTATCATATTGATTTATATACGATAATTGTTATGAGTATCGTATTGACTTATATATGATACTCTGATTTGGTTTATATTATCATATTATATATGATAATTGTTATATTGATTTGATTGACAAACGACAAACGCCATGAATATTTTATTGACTTGATTTATCGTATTGTTTTACATATGATAAATGCAATGAAAATTTTATTGACTTGATTAATTATCATAAGATATTTATCATAAGTATCTTATTGTTTGAGTATCGTATTGATTTATATATGGTACTATGTTTTGGGTTATTTTATCATATTGTTTTTATATACGATAAATATCATGTGGATTTCATTAGTTTATGATACTTTGACCTAATTATTATGAGTATCCTATTAATTTATATATGATTTGTTGAGAGCTTCGCATTGATTTATATGCGATACTCTGTTTTGATTTAATTTTTCATATTGATTTATATATGATATTTTTTTTAAGAGCATCCATTGATTTATGAGTAATACTCTAGCTAGATTTATTATGAGTATCATATTTTGGTTTATACGTGGTATTTTAGCTCGGGTTGTTTTATCATATTACTTAACTATGATAAATACCATGAAATGTTTGATTTTTATAAGCTAATTTATTATAGTTATTTTTACCATCTGGTTATATTCGTTACGAGTATTATTTTGATTTAGAAATGATACTCTGACTTAATTCATTTTATCATAGTATCTCATAAATGTTATGAATATCGTATTGATTATTATTGTCGGAATTGTATTGATTTATATACGATATCATTATTTAATATTGAAAACGGAGAGTGGGTGTGCTAAAAAGATGTATTTTACCTGGGATAAGAGTTGAAATTCTTACAATCAAGTTGAATTTTTATGTTGTTATAATCTAAACAAGTTGGAGAAGATTACAGAAGTTTTGAATTTTATATGTCGGATACTTAAATAAAAGGGAAGAAGTTGAGATGCAACGTTAGAATTTTGTCATGTTGTATTTAATATAAGCAAATTGCGAGAACGCAATTTCTTTAAGGGGGAAGTTTGTAACAACCCGGATTTTTGAAGAGTGATAGTAACGATTCAATGATTTTGATGTTTAAAAATATATATAATAAATTTAGATTTAACGTTAAAATAATAATTATATTGGAATTTTGTTATTTAATTTGGAATTCTGTTTATTTTGAGCGATATTTGAGTTAATTTTAAACGAAACCCCTTTCATTAGTTAAACTTCATTGTGAATTGTTTGAGAAAATTATTATGATAAACTTGCATTTATTGGAATTTACTTTTAAAATAGAATTCCGTACGAATGAAGCAAACGTTATTAATAAATTTTGAGTTGTTAAAATATTTGAAATTTGGCATTTTAAACTAAAATAAACTTTGGAAAATAAATTTTGTACTTTAATGAAGACATGATTTTTTATATATATAATTTGATTGTTTGGTAGGTTGTTGGGATGCAGAATGCTGAATAATGCGTTCTCGTTGATCAAATTTATCTTTTAATACTGCTGGAAATTTGTATCATTTGGTTTCATTGTACAGGAATTTATCGCCACTTGTCCTTTACCATCTGAATTGGGTACCACGTGTTTTTTTCCTATGTTGGTCTAGAACCTTCGTTCGTATTATAAAATGGGTAAACCCAGTTCCTTTCGGGAGGGAAGGGGGACAAAAACATTCCCTCCTCTTATTATTTTAACTGCCGCATTGTGTTTCTTCCTCCCAATAATTTTCCCCAAATTTCAAAATCGACCTTCCTTCCCAAATTGTGCCGCCGCATAGCGCTTTTTCTTCCACAGATCGAGGCCGCTTCACTTCCTCACCGGCCTTCGTCTACACCGCCTCTTCCACAAACCCGCAACTGCCACTTCGAGGCAGCGTTACCTAGAGTTGCTCCACCGTGGATGTAATAACCCAGAAAATGTGAACCAATTTTAAAATTTTAAAATTGGTTATTACCAAAGAATTTGAATAATTGAAATAGCATATTTCAATTAAATAATGAATTGGGACTAGTAAGGCAGTTTGAAAATTTGAATACAAACTTTGTCTGACTGTACCGGGTGGAAAATATAACGGATTTTAGCGAAACTGAAAATATTTAAATCTGTTTATGAATACCTTTCTAACGAATCTGAAAAATCGAAGTTTCATAACGGGAATCAAAAGTTATGGCCAAATGAATTTTCAAAAAGGTCGCTATATAGCATATATAGCCCTTGAAAATAGATATTTTGCATAAGACCTCGGAATTCGACGAAACCACTTTTGTTGGGTCCGGGATGTCAAATTATTGCTAGGTTTCAAATTTCATAAACTTTGAAGCTAGTATGTGAGCGGGACAAAAGAAAATGTGATTGGTCAATTTCTGTTAAAATGGATCGACCTGAAAATGGACATTTTGCATATGAACTCAGAATTTGACGAAACTGGTTTTGTTGGGACCGTATCGTCAAAACAAAGCTAGATTTATTTTTCTGGAATTTTTTGATTCAGTTTGTGGCCCTGGCAAATTGAAATGTATGTTCAAATTGAATATAAAATGTTTTATACTTAAATTTGAAAAATAACTGACTGTAACAGTCGAATTGGCCAACGAAACATATCCCATTGTGTCCGGGATGGGGGTAAAACGCTAGGGGCGACAGTCGTTGGGTTTGATTTCGAGTTCGTTTGACAAAACCCCAATTTTCAAAATTATAAAACCATTGGCCAATCATAGATTTTCTTTTATTATTTTATTTTCTGGAAATATCTCCAAACCCCATCCGCTCCAGCGATATCGACGTCCACCGTAGCTCCGTCCTTCCCCCTCATTTTCCGGCCGCCACAGGCGAAACCAGGCCGCGCCACCACCTTCCCTCGAAAGCCCCTTCGCCCCTCTTCAGATCCGACCCAGTTTCGCCATCAACTGTAGCGCCACCATCGAGATCTGACGCTCCAAAGTGGGCACGTTTGAACCGCCGCCCAGGGTCCCTACCGCCGTCGAACTGGAAGAGGTTGGTGGCACCGGGAAGCCCTCCCCTCCCTCGTCGACGTCCAACAACCTGATCGACCTATCGAGCAACGGATCGAGCGAAAAATCAAAACCTAAATTTGAGCAGGTTTGAAAACTAACGGGTTGTTTAATTTTGAACTGTTTTTACACTATAAAGCGTTGCAAACTTGTAAAAATCGTATCTTTTTCATTCGTTAACAAAATTTGATGAAACAGGAGACACCGTGACCGCGTGGAGGCTCTCTACCATCTAGCAGAAGCCGCGGATTTTTCTGATCTTCCTACGAATTTTAGCACTACAAAAACCAATGTGAGGAATCTAAACTAAATTGTGTGAATGGAATCGTGTTGTATAAATTATATAAGCGAAGTGTAAATTATACACGCATTGTATACTTCATGTACATGTGTTGTATTAGTTATATTAGCGATGTATAAATTATACAAGCGTTGTATGAAACATATATGCTTTGAATTGTGATGAGATGCAAGTGAATTATAGGAATAGTATATATATATATATATATATATATATATATATATATATATATATATATATATATATACACACACACTCCCCTCGTCCACAAACCATGGACGATATTTATTGCTTGTGATTGACGTGATATTATATGGTATGACGAATGGTTGGAAATAATTGTTTGTGGTTGATATTGTGGTCGAAAAATGCCTTTGTGGTTGAAAAATACCCTCTTGTGGTTGAAACAAATTAGAATAGGATTGTGGAATTGAAAATAAAACATGCTGTAACACCCCACTCCCGCTATGATCACTCACTAAGGGAATGCCATAGCATCGGTGGAGTATTTTAGTGAATATAGAACAGAAAAATTACAACAAGACAGATATAAATAGTACTTGAAATTTTAAAACATCATCTCATAACAGCGGAAGTAAAACATGTCTGGTTACATCATAAAACCACAATAAAGGTCAAGTACAATATCCATCAAAATAAAGAAGTACATAATCCCACTCTCATACAATAGCCAAACAAAAGAAAAGATAACTGGATAACTGGAGCTTTACATCTATCCAAGCTCCTAAAGACTGGAACAACAATCCGATCAAGCTCCACTACTGCTAGGATCCACCGTAGGACCTGAGGGTTGGAAAAAGATAAAAACAACAGGGTCAGACATAAGTCTGAGCGAGTCCTATAACTTTAACAATACAATCGTTAAAGTAACCAGAGAAGACATAAACTGATATACGGTAACATATAGGGATGAATGGCTACCCTAAGCAGTCAACTAAACGAAGATAAAGGATAAAGACGCATCTACCCTCCCTAAGGTAAATTACTAAACTGCACCACACCAGTCGTTCCTAACTTAAAGGTTGATCCCACCCAAGGACTTATAAAATTTACTAATTAGTACCTGCGTACCCCTAGGTGACCAAGTAGGCGCCACGGGGCCCTACAATCCACTAGGTGTACACACTACTTCCCATTCGATCGGCTCCCTAACGTAGATACCCGTGCTGGCCCCACCGTGGGATGTATCATTCCCCAATGTGGCAACCTGATGAAACTAAAGGTGCACGGCTTATATCTACTCGATGCAACAACGGCTTACCTACCAGCCCGGGCCCACTCACGCATATGAAGCCCGTTGGACTTGCGTTGCCACCGCTAACCCGTTTGCCTCTTACAGTCAAGCCCAGTATGCGTGTCCCGTCCTCGACATGGGTCGAGCCCACAAAGATACGTATGGGTTACTGGTTGAAATGGGCCTCCACAAGCTACCCACCTAAGCTTGTCCCTTTTTCTAGTATATCCCACTTAACCCTTTAATCATGTTTTAATTACATGTTCCATTTTGGTTAAGTATTCTAATCGTATTTTCTATTGCCACCCAAGGCAACCACTAGATTTTCTCATGCCACCCGAGGCACCCACTTAACCCCTCATGTCCCTCTACATGCTAATGTGGTTAAGTGTTTCTTAATTAATTAATTAAGAACGTAACCTTTGTAAAGACCTCTCACATTAGACTGTCTTTTATGACCGCTGGTTAAGCCGGTTGGGTCCGGGCAGCCTTATGTCATAACAGAGTCTAACCTCGTGTCTTTACATTAATTACGTATTTAGTTTGTGCCTAAGACCTCTCACATTGGGCTAACATTTGTAGCAACTGGTTAAGCCGGTTGGGTCCGGGCAGTTTTACGCTACAACTGAGTCCAACCTCGTGTCTTAGTCAATTAATTACACCTAATTAATCACCCTCATAATTTTATATTAATTATCCCTAATTAATCAAGTTTTCTTAACATGGGTAGACCTAACTTAATAGGTAAATTCCCATGGGGTAGACCTAACTCAATAGGTAAATTCCCAACACATAGTATGGGTACACCTAACCAAATAGGCAAATTCCCATACTATGTTTATTTATTTTGTGTTATGCATAATTATATTAATTTCACACAATCTTATTAACTTATGCATTTAATTACCCCATCGTTCCCACGTAATTTCGTTCATGATATAACACATATAAAAGGTGTCAACTTGCATATGAATGAACATGTTTCAAAGGTGCCATCTTGCATATTAACAAACACATAACTTGCATATGAACTTGCATAACATGTCACATAACTTGCATATAATATGTCACATAACTTACATATTCATTTTGCATAACAAACTTGCATATTAGCTTATAGACTTGCATAATGTGTCATCATGAACTTGCATATTAATAAACATGTAACTTGCATATTTACATACATGTAACTCGCATATTAACAAACATGTAACTTGCATATAAAGAAACATGTAACTTGCATATTTACATACATGTAACTTGCATATTAACAAACATGTAACTTGCATATTAACAAACATGTAACTTGCATATTTACATACATGTAACTTGCATATTAACAAACATGTAACTTGCATATTAACAAACATGTAACTTGCATATTTACATACATGTAACTTGCATATTAACAAACATGTAACTTGCATATTTACATACATGTAACTTGCATAGCATATTACCATGAACTTGCATAACATGCATATGATTACATAGCCCACAACTTGCATATTTAGCATCATGCAAACATAACATACATCATATTAAACTTGCATAAGCTTACATACTCAACATGCATAAACATAAGATTAATGCTAACATCATATCATATGATTCAAAGCTCATTAACCCACATACAAAACCATAAATCTCATCACATCTCATCTAATTAGTTTACCAAAAGATCATCAAAGTGATAGAAACTCACAACTAGCAACTTTGAACACCAAATGAAGAAGATTAAGATGCTAAGAAGGGATTAGAAGTTGATTAGAGAGTGATTAGTATGCAACCCTCTTCATAAAATTAGTGGAGGCCATGAGAGCTAGCATTTTGCCATAGTTTAGTCACTAGGTTTAATTATGAATGAATTAGGGTAGGTTAGGGTCTTATTTATAGATTAGGCAAGTGTTTTAGGCCATAGGATTAACCCTAGATTCAATCCAAGCCATCAAAGCATGTCTTGGGGAAGAAGTCAAGTGTAGGAACCATCTAGGGCCTTTAGATTAAAGATGGACCATGAGAACCATTCAAATGCAAAATCTGCACTTGAGCGAATCGGCCCACGGGTTGACAGCCAAACACCCTGGATTAACCCCTAGTCGACCCAGCGAGCTCGGGTCGACTTCAAAAATCGGCCGGTTCGGTTATTCCCCTCTCCCAATTCGCTGTTTTGAGCATTTTTGCATATTTATTTATTAAATTTTCAATTATATATATATATATATATCAATATATATATATATATATATATCTACACAACCCATTTCACTTAATTAAGTATACTTTAATTTGGGAATTTTCGTGAAACTTCGCGAGGCCATATCTTGGTCATACGGACTCCGATTTTCGAAAACTCGGACTCTATTTCGCGTATTTTTCCGAGACGAACGCAATGGCATAGCCCGTTTCCCTTGATTCCCATTTTAGAATTAAATTCTGCCTCGATTTATGTTATTACAGGTTATTGAAAATACGGGTTGTTACATTCTCCCCTCCTTAAAGGATTTCGTCCCCGAAATCTTCAAGTTAGGAAGAACGTATCCTACCATCCAATCATCCATCTACTCAAAGCATCATCCACGAGCAATCATTGTCCTTACAAGATTCTAAATGCTGGATGGATATATGCAAAAGTGTGTGTATATGTACTTACCTAATGCGAAAATCAGGCGGTTACTGATACAGTAAACCTCCTTAATGCAAACCATGATAGTGCCATGCATCCAATATGTATGCGAAACCCTATTGACACATACAAATTTCTACATGCGTGCACAACCATACACAAAAATGCATCATCCATATGATAACACAGCCATGATACATCCATCAATCTAACTACCACATCCATTTATGCAATATGCAACATGAAGTGACTGAGCCGATCTAGTGCCTAATGTGTGTGTATATGCATCCACGAGCAACCACTAGCAAACAATTGCATCCATATGCATCCATCAACCATAACATGTTTCAAACACATGTTTCAACCATAGGTTTTACCCTATCTAAAGGTCATAGGTATTAGCGAGAGGATATACTAAAGATAAGATAAGTACTAGACGAGCAATAAAGGAGAAGTTAAAAGACATACTCTCAAAAAGAAATGGATACAAAGAACGCATCTTTGCTTCCGTCTCCCAAGTAGCATTGCTTTCGTCATCTCCCCATTGCACTTTAACTAGCTGAACTTCTCTGTTCCTCAACTTCCTAGTTTCTGACCCAAGGATGCGAGTAGGAGCTCGTCGAATCGTCGCATCACGCTCTACCTCTACATCTCTAAGCAAGCTCGGCTCTACCACCTCCGCGGTCTCATGTAAGCACTTCCTCAAATGTGATACATGGAATACATCATGAACACCACTAAGTCTGTCGGGCAACTCCACCCTATATGCCATCCGTCCAATCCTTTCCTTAATAGGAAACGGCCCAACAAATCTCGGTGCTAACTTCCCTACGGACCCAAAGCGAACAACATTTCTCAATGGAGATACTTTGACAAAAACCATGTCCCCAACCTCAAACTCAAGATCCGTCCTTCTCCGATCCGCATAAGATTTCTGTCTATCTTGCGCTGCTTTCATCCTTTTTCGAATTAAATCAATCTTCTCTGAAGTCTCTCTAACCATATCCGGCCCAAGCAAGATCTTATCCGTAGATTCCCACCAACATGTAGGAGATCGACAAGGCCTTCCATAAAGAGCTTCGAAAGGAGCCATACCAATACTGGACTGAAAGCTGTTATTATATGCGAACTCCACCAAAGGAAGATGTTCTTCCCATGTACCTCCAAAATCCAAGATACAAAGCCTCAAAAGATCTTCTAAGATACGGTTCACCCTCTCAGTCTGACCGTCCGTCTGAGGATGATATGCGGTGCTCAAACACAACTGAGTCCCTACCGCCTCTTGCAAACTTCTCCAAAACTCACTAGTGAAAATAGGATCTCGATCACTCACAATGCTGGATGGTACGCCATGCAATCTAACAATCTCTCTAACATAGACTGAAGCAAGCCATGGAGCGGTCCTCTTACTCTTTACGGGTATAAAATGGGCACTCTTGGTAAGTCTGTCTACCACAACCCAAATTCCCGTATTGCCCTTCCTCGATCTCGGTAACCCGTCGATGAAATCCATCGAGACACTATCCCACTTCCACTGTGGAACTTCCAAAGGGTGTAGCAACCCACCGGGTTTCCTTTGCTCCACTTTAACTTGTTGGCACACTAAGCATCTAGCCACATACTCGGCCACATCTTTCTTCATACCGGCCCAGAAGAAAACTCTCTTCATGTCTTGGTACATTTTGTCTCCACCGGGATGAATAGTCATTCTTGAACGATGTGCATCATCCAAAATAGCCTTCTTCAAACCCTCATCTTGCGGTACACAAAGTCTACCGTCTCTATGCAACCATCCCTTATCATCTATGGTGTATCTACCCAAATGGCTGGACGACTCCCCTCTTATAAGCTTCTCTACCAACACAACCAACTGTGGGTCGTCTCGCTGAGCCTCGCCAATCCGTCTCAAAAGAGTAGGTCTAACCTCCAAGGATGCCAACAAACCAGGTACAAAATCAACAGAAGGTCTGAAGTCAAACAAAGAAAGAAACTCCAAGCTTCGTCGTTCCACGAACAATGGACTCAAAGATAGCCTTTTTCTACTTAAGGCGTCTGCCACCACGTTACCCTTACCAGGGGTATACGCTATCTCGAAATCATAGGATGCTAAGAACTCCATCCACCTTTGCTGTCTTAAGTTTAAATCCTTCTGAGAGAATAAGTACTTCAATGATTTATGGTCGGTGAACAACTCGAATCTCTCACCAAGAAGATAATGGCGCCAAGACTTAAGTGCGAAAACAATCGCGGCCAACTCTAGATCATGGGTAGGGTAATTCTTCTCATGCACTCTCAATTGTCTCCCTCCATAGGCTATTACCCTTCCCTCCTGCATCAAGACTGCGCCTAATCCTGTTCCACAAGCATCGGTATAAACAACAAACGGCTTACTCCCATCCGGGAGCACTAAAACTGGAGCGGTGGTCAAAGCTCTCTTTAACCGTCGGAAAGCATCATCACAATCTACATCCCACGAGAAAACCAGATTCTTTTTCGTCAAGCGGGTTAATGGGGCTGATATCTTCGCGAAGTCTTTGATGAACTTCCTATAATATCCTGCCAACCCCAAGAAACTTCTTACCTCGGTAGCATTTCTAGGAACTTTCCAATCCTGGATAGATACTATCTTTGCGGGATCCACAGCTATCCCTTCCTTAGAGACCACATGCCCTAAGAATCGCACTTCTCTTCTCCAAAAATGGCATTTAGAGAATTTAGCTTTAAGACTATGCGCTCGAAGAGTCTCCAACACTTCCTTGAGATGTAAGGCATGCTCTTCTTCATTCTTGGAAAAGACCAAGATGTCATCCACAAAAACTACTACAAACTTATTCAGATACTCTCTGAACACTCTACTCATGAGATCAACAAAGTATGCGGGGGCGTTTGTCAACCCAAATGGCATCACTAGCCACTCATAAAAACCATCCGGAGTCCGGAAAGCAGTCTTCTCTATACTGTCCTCCGCCACTCTTAACTGATGAAACCCTGTAGCTAAGTCCATCTGCGAAAATACTGACGCGCCAACCAACTGATCAAAGAGATCATCTATCCTCGGTAATGGGTGTCTATTCTTCTTCGTGAGCTTATTAAGTTCTCTATAATCCACACAAAGTCTGAGGGACCCATCCGCCTTCGTGGCAAACACTACTGGAGCTCCCCACTCCGATATACTTCGCCTTATGAACCCCTTCTCAAGCAACTCCCCTACTTGCTTATGAAGTTCTCTTCTCTCACGAGGAGCCATGTGGCGTACTGGCAAAGACACTGGTTTGGCATTATCCACCAAATAAATTCGGAAATCTATCTCCCGCTTCGGAGGCAAACCCTTTACTTCTTCAAACACATCCGGATATTCCCGGACTACTCTGACAGAACACAAACTCTCGACCGAAGCATCGAGCGATTCAAGATAACTTAGCAAAACAGATTCCATGGGATTGCAAGAGATCTCGAGAGTGTTACCCAAGCGGGTCATGAGCCTGACAACTCTCCTTTCGCAATCAAGAACGGCACCATTACTGGATAACCAGTCCATGCCCACGATCAACCCATAGCCCGTGAAGCCCAATACAAAAGCATCACATCTAAACTCAACGCTAAGTATAGAAATCTTCAAACCCAAACATATCATAGACAGATATATGGAGCCCCCAATTGGGTTTGAGACAACCAAGGGATCATCAACTAGACTGGTGTCTAAGTGCAGTGACTCAACTAACGATGATGAGATAAAAGAATGCGATGCGCCAGAGTCAAACAAAGTACGAACTGGATGATCAAACAGAAAAACCAGACTTTCAACGGAAATAGTTCTACCTCTCTGCTGAATCGGTGGAACTGAGAGAACCTGAACTTGCCCCCCTGACTGAGGTGGTGCTATAAGAGCTTGCACCTGGCCTCCTGAGGTAGACCCCGTCTTCTGCCCCTTCTTTGGGCAGTTTTTCACAAGATGCCCTGCTTCACCACAATGAAAGCAACCGGTCTTCTTCTTTTTGCGACAATCCTTACTAAGGTGTCCTGGTGTTCCACAATTGAAGCACTTCTTCTTCGTCTTCTTTTTGTCACCATTGCCTTTTCCGCCCTTGCCTTGTTGTTGTTGTTGCGGTTTCTTCTGATCCCCCTTTTTCTCTGGTGCCTTAGAATTCTTATCATCCTCATGCATAAGTGCCATGTAGACAAGCTTCTCAAAAGTGGCCCCCATAGGAATGTGAGTCATAGCTATTCCTTGCAATGGTTCGTTCAAGCCTCTAACGAACCTCAAAGCCTTCTTCTCCGGTGTATTCACCAACTCTATGCCAAACCTTGCTAATTGATTGAATTTGTTGACATATTCTTTCACCGTGAGATTCCCTTGCTTCAAATTCAAGAACTTCTCCATAAACAGATTCTCTTCCGCCCTTGAGAGAAACTTAGCCCCAAACCTTTGCTTAAAATCTGCCCAAGAGTTAACAGGGCGTTCTCCATTAGTGACCTCCCACCAGAATGAGGCCTCTCCCTTCATTAACCAAGCCGCCAACTTGACTTTCTTTCCCTCTTCCACTTCAAAGATATCTAGCAACTCTTCCACTTCCTTAAGCCAATCTCTAGCCTCTACGAAAGTCTCTGAACCAAGAAAAGGTTTTCCTCCTATAGCCTTGAACTCCTTGCAAACCTTAGCAAAATTATCCACTCTAGGCTGAGGAGGAGGAGCGGTTGTCTCTGGTGTAGTAGCATTGGCCGGACCCGCAGCCGCGGCCCTAGCCTCTTGCAACCTCCTATACCATAGTGGTATAACTAAACCCTCCGGGATGTTAAGATCTTCAGCCATGCTGAAACGAAAGAGGAAAGATTCAAAAAGGAGATTCCGAAAGATAAAGATATGGCTATTGGGGATTATGCTTTTCTTTTTCAAAAACTTTTTCTCTTAGAAGACATGCTTTTTAAAAATACTTTCTTCGAAAATACTCTTAGAAAGTAGTTTTTCTCAAAAATTTTATCTGTTCTGGTAACCTTAAGCTCTGATACCACGTGTAACACCCCACTCCCGCTATGATCACTCACTAAGGGAATGCCATAGCATCGGTGGAGTATTTTAGTGAATATAGAACAGAAAAATTACAACAAGACAGATATAAATAGTACTTGAAATTTTAAAACATCATCTCATAACAGCGGAAGTAAAACATGTCTGGTTACATCATAAAACCACAATAAAGGTCAAGTACAATATCCATCAAAATAAAGAAGTACATAATCCCACTCTCATACAATAGCCAAACAAAAGAAAAGATAACTGGATAACTGGAGCTTTACATCTATCCAAGCTCCTAAAGACTGGAACAGCAATCCGATCAAGCTCCACTACTGCTAGGATCCACCGTAGGACCTGAGGGTTGGAAAAAGATAAAAACAACAGGGTCAGACATAAGTCTGAGCGAGTCCTATAACTTTAACAATACAATCGTTAAAGTAACCAGAGAAGACATAAACTGATATACGGTAACATATAGGGATGAATGGCTACCCTAAGCAGTCAACTAAACGAAGATAAAGGATAAAGACGCATCTACCCTCCCTAAGGTAAATTACTAAACTGCACCACACCAGTCGTTCCTAACTTAAAGGTTGATCCCACCCAAGGACTTATAAAATTTACTAATTAGTACCTGCGTACCCCTAGGTGACCAAGTAGGCGCCACGGGGCCCTACAATCCACTAGGTGTACACACTACTTCCCATTCGATCGGCTCCCTAACGTAGATACCCGTGCTGGCCCCACCGTGGGATGTATCATTCCCCAATGTGGCAACCTGATGAAACTAAAGGTGCACGGCTTATATCTACTCGATGCAACAACGGCTTACCTACCAGCCCGGGCCCACTCACGCATATGAAGCCCGTTGGACTTGCGTTGCCACCGCTAACCCGTTTGCCTCTTACAGTCAAGCCCAGTATGCGTGTCCCGTCCTCGACATGGGTCGAGCCCACAAAGATACGTATGGGTTACTGGTTGAAATGGGCCTCCACAAGCTACCCACCTAAGCTTGTCCCTTTTTCTAGTATATCCCACTTAACCCTTTAATCATGTTTTAATTACATGTTCCATTTTGGTTAAGTATTCTAATCGTATTTTCTATTGCCACCCAAGGCAACCACTAGATTTTCTCATGCCACCCGAGGCACCCACTTAACCCCTCATGTCCCTCTACATGCTAATGTGGTTAAGTGTTTCTTAATTAATTAATTAAGAACGTAACCTTTGTAAAGACCTCTCACATTAGACTGTCTTTTATGACCGCTGGTTAAGCCGGTTGGGTCCGGGCAGCCTTATGTCATAACAGAGTCTAACCTCGTGTCTTTACATTAATTACGTATTTAGTTTGTGCCTAAGACCTCTCACATTGGGCTAACATTTGTAGCAACTGGTTAAGCCGGTTGGGTCCGGGCAGTTTTACGCTACAACTGAGTCCAACCTCGTGTCTTAGTCAATTAATTACACCTAATTAATCACCCTCATAATTTTATATTAATTATCCCTAATTAATCAAGTTTTCTTAACATGGGTAGACCTAACTTAATAGGTAAATTCCCATGGGGTAGACCTAACTCAATAGGTAAATTCCCAACACATAGTATGGGTACACCTAACCAAATAGGCAAATTCCCATACTATGTTTATTTATTTTGTGTTATGCATAATTATATTAATTTCACACAATCTTATTAACTTATGCATTTAATTACCCCATCGTTCCCACGTAATTTCGTTCATGATATAACACATATAAAAGGTGTCAACTTGCATATGAATGAACATGTTTCAAAGGTGCCATCTTGCATATTAACAAACACATAACTTGCATATGAACTTGCATAACATGTCACATAACTTGCATATAATATGTCACATAACTTACATATTCATTTTGCATAACAAACTTGCATATTAGCTTATAGACTTGCATAATGTGTCATCATGAACTTGCATATTAATAAACATGTAACTTGCATATTTACATACATGTAACTCGCATATTAACAAACATGTAACTTGCATATAAAGAAACATGTAACTTGCATATTTACATACATGTAACTTGCATATTAACAAACATGTAACTTGCATATTAACAAACATGTAACTTGCATATTTACATACATGTAACTTGCATATTAACAAACATGTAACTTGCATATTAACAAACATGTAACTTGCATATTTACATACATGTAACTTGCATATTAACAAACATGTAACTTGCATATTTACATACATGTAACTTGCATAGCATATTACCATGAACTTGCATAACATGCATATGATTACATAGCCCACAACTTGCATATTTAGCATCATGCAAACATAACATACATCATATTAAACTTGCATAAGCTTACATACTCAACATGCATAAACATAAGATTAATGCTAACATCATATCATATGATTCAAAGCTCATTAACCCACATACAAAACCATAAATCTCATCACATCTCATCTAATTAGTTTACCAAAAGATCATCAAAGTGATAGAAACTCACAACTAGCAACTTTGAACACCAAATGAAGAAGATTAAGATGCTAAGAAGGGATTAGAAGTTGATTAGAGAGTGATTAGTATGCAACCCTCTTCATAAAATTAGTGGAGGCCATGAGAGCTAGCATTTTGCCATAGTTTAGTCACTAGGTTTAATTATGAATGAATTAGGGTAGGTTAGGGTCTTATTTATAGATTAGGCAAGTGTTTTAGGCCATAGGATTAACCCTAGATTCAATCCAAGCCATCAAAGCATGTCTTGGGGAAGAAGTCAAGTGTAGGAACCATCTAGGGCCTTTAGATTAAAGATGGACCATGAGAACCATTCAAATGCAAAATCTGCACTTGAGCGAATCGGCCCACGGGTTGACAGCCAAACACCCTGGATTAACCCCTAGTCGACCCAGCGGGCTCGGGTCGACTTCAAAAATCGGCCGGTTCGGTTATTCCCCTCTCCCAATTCGCTGTTTTGAGCATTTTTGCATATTTATTTATTAAATTTTCAATTATATATATATATATATATATCAATATATATATATATATATATATATATCTACACAACCCATTTCACTTAATTAAGTATATTTTAATTTGGGAATTTTCGTGAAACTTCGCGAGGCCATATCTTGGTCATACGGACTCCGATTTTCGAAAACTCGGACTCTATTTCGCGTATTTTTCCGAGACGAACGCAATGGCATAGCCCGTTTCCCTTGATTCCCATTTTAGAATTAAATTCTGCCTCGATTTATGTTATTACAGGTTATTGAAAATACGGGTTGTTACACATGCCGTCTGCGTGCGAACTAGATGCATGATCCCCATTGTCAAAAACCGCGAGGTTTTAAGGTAGAGCGAGGAGCCGTACTAGGGACGGTCCCGGTTTTAACTACCCTGCCGTTATGCTGCCGAAATTTTCTGAAAAATTCATGTGTTAGAATAATTTTCATTTGTTGAAATTAATCACATATGTTGAAACCAATATTCATGTGTTGAATTGAAATTCATTTGTTGAATCGAAATTCATGTGTTGAATATTATTTGAATTTAAACAAATAGCTTTAGCGATAAAAATCACATTTTTATATATATATACAAACTACAGAAAATATTCATGTGTTGAATTGAAATTCATTCGTTGAATCAAAATTCATGTGTTGAATATTATTTGAATTTAAACAAATAGCTTTAGCGATAAAAATCACATTTATATATATATACAAACTATAGAAAATATTCATTTGTTGAATTGAAATTCATTCGTTGAATCAAAATTCATGTGTTGAATATTACTTGAATTTAAACAAATAGCTTTAGCGATAAAAATCACATTTATATATATATATATACAAACTATATAGAATATTCATGTGTTGAATTGAGATTCGTTCGTCGAATTGAAATTCATGTGTTGAATGTTATCGTATTTTAAAATAAAATGAATAGAAAATAAAAACTACATCTTTATTGTGAATATGAAGTGTTAAAAACATTCACGTGTTGAATAAATATTTTTGATGATAAAAATATTTCTTTTATCATGTATACGCTTTAATAAAAATACACACGTGTCGAAATAAATAATAGTTTGCTAGAAATATTATTATTAGCTTTGTTCTGCATATATATACATGTGTTGAACAGGGAAAATGGATTAGCTGTAGAATAAAGAAATTATTTGCGTGCCCGACAAATAGGTAAGCTTTGATGAGTTGGCTGCGCAATTTTATTTTTATATCAACTCCTGTGAATGCCATTGGATGCGGAGTGCTGGTTATTCTGTGTGAAATAATAAACATTGCCATAGGATAGTAACAATTAATTTTGAACTACACTACATGGCATACTTCTTGATGATAGGCATACTTCATCATATTCCATATAAGCAATTGGAGCTTG
Source organism: Allium sativum (assembly GCA_030737875.1). Taxonomy (NCBI): domain Eukaryota; kingdom Viridiplantae; phylum Streptophyta; class Magnoliopsida; order Asparagales; family Amaryllidaceae; genus Allium; species Allium sativum. The sequence continues at coordinate 72,775,244 of CM060927.1, read as the reverse complement.
TGTGACGAGGTGGAAGATTTACCATATGAGCGAGAGGCTTGTATGGCGATGATTTTATACTACAGGTTGAACTGATGACTGATATGGACTATATTAAATATAACGATAAATTGCGAGATCAATAAAAACCCCACACGGGTCTGGAGTTGACAATAATCACGTCTCTCTAGTCATTAGATACGGCACATGGACTATTTATTTCCACACGGAACGGGGTGACGAGAATTTATTCTCTGGAGTTATTATCTGTACACGCTCCCCCGTAGACACCAGAATATATCACTATAAATATGTGGATGCTTTATAGGATTTATTGGGTACCTAACACGGCTCAATAAAATTTCCAAACCCCTTCCCGTTCAAAGGAGGTTATGACGAAATTTTTCGAAATATTAAGGCGTTAGTGAAATATTTGAAGTGAAAACGAAGTTGAAATTAATGAATGAACCATATTTGAAATTATAGAATGAACTATATTTATATATATAAATATAAATATAATTAAAAGGAATCGAAGCCGTGCAGTTCGTGTTTTGGAATCGTAATTTGAAACGATTAGTACGAGAAATCCGACCATCGGATTTTCCCGAAACCGCAACCGTTGGGTTCGCCTTGGAAATATCTTTCCAACGGCACCAACCTTGTAAAAATCCAACGGTTGGATTGTCTGGAATGTTTAATCCAAATCTGCAGAAAAACAGCGCTAGAATCGTTTATATTTATATATAAATATAAATATAAATATAATTAAATTAAATCGAATAACGACGCTGCAGTTCGAATTTTGAAACCGTAACTTCAAACGACTAGTGTGGAAGATCCGACCGTCGGATTTTCACGAAACTGGAACCGTTGGGTTCGCTTTGGGAATATCTTCCCACTGATATAGACTTTGTAGAAATCCAACGGTTAGATTTTCCGATATGTGTAAAACAAATTAGCGGAAAAACAGCGCCAGTGCCACGGCATGACCTGAAACATCGTTTAATTAAATATGGCCATTTTTAAAAAAATAAAAATGGCGAAAAATTGTTATAAAATATTATAAACAACATAGATTGGAAATAAACCCATGGCTTGATCTGCTTGATATTTGATGGTTGTATGTGTTTGATACGAAAATTATACTAAAGAACTGAAATATGGATGTCGAATAATATAACCATGGAAAGAATTGATTTAAATTCTAATTACGTGAATTATTTGAAAAGGCCGAACTAACCCTCATTTCAAATAATTTAGCGAGCGATTCGAATTGGAAAATACAAAGACGATTCAAGACCGATGATCTTCGTATCGGTTGGATGGGCGCTGCTGAGGTTCCTGACTGGAGTAGCTACCGTGAAGGAACGGAAGTAGTAGCCGTCTGAACGTATGTGTTGATTGTACGGATATACGAGGAATTTGACGCCTCCGGTTTCGTTCAGACCCAGAACGGACTTGTAAATGGACTGTGTGTCTGACATTGGATTTTGTTCTATACTGATTGATCTCTGTTAAATATACATCTGTTTGGCGGCGGAGAATTCATTCTTTTGCTTAACGCCCTTCTCTGAGACGTACGGGCCCAAAGGTTATATATCGATAGAAATCAGTCGTATGGAGTGGATTGCCTATGTGGCATGCCAAGATGCTGTGGTCAAGGCTTCTGTTGCAAAAGCAAAGTCTTGTGTTGATGATCAAAGCACGGCCTACATAGCCTGGCTTTGTGTATAGAGTGGATTCGCGAGCCTCACACCTCGGTATGAGTCAAAAACGGGATAAGGACCCAAGGAGTGCATGACGTTTCTTTCTAGCTATGGTGATGTAATAACCCGGAAAATGTGAACCAATTTAAAATTTTTAAAATTGGTTATTACCAAAGAATTTGAATAATTGAAATAGCATATTTCAATAAAATAAAGAATTGGGTATAGTATGGCAGTTTGAAAATTTGAATACAAACTTTGTCTGGCTATACTGGGTGGAAAATATAACGGATTTTAGCGAAACTGAAAAGATTTAAATCTGTTTATGAATACCTTTCTAACGAATCTGAAAAATCGAAGTTTCATAACAGGAATCAAAAGTTATGGCCAAATGAATTTTCAGAAAGGTCGCTATATAGCATATATAGCCCTTGAAAATTGATATTTTGCATACGACCTCGGAATTCGACGAAACCACTTTTGTTGGGTCCGGATGTCAAACTATTGCTAGGTTTCAAATTTCATAATTTTTGAAGCTAGTATGTGAGCGGGGCAAAAGAAAATGTGATTGGTCAATTTCTGTTAAAATGGGTCGACCTAAAAATGGCCATTTTTCAAACGAGCTCAGAATTCGACGAAACTGGTTTTGTTGGGACCGTATCGTCAAAACAAAGCTAGATTTATTTTTCTGGAATTTTTCGATTCAGTTTGTGGCCCTGGCAAATTGAAATGTATGTTCAAATTAAATATAAAATGTTTTATACTTTAATTTAAAAAATAACTGACTGTAACAGTCGAATTGGCCTACGAAACATATCCCATTGTGTCCAGAATGGGGGTATTTAGCTAGGCGCGACAGTCGTTGGGTTTGATTTCGAGTTCGTTTGTAAAAACACTATTTAAAATTTCCTATAAATCCTCGGCCAATAGGATTTTTTCTTTCAAAAAAAAAAAAAATCACAGAAAACCCTAGCCGCCTCTCGCTCTCGACGGTCCATCGAGCTCCGACCTTCCCTCCCTTTTTCCGGCCGCCACCGCCACCTACAGCCGACGCCACCACCACCACTCGACTTCGCCCCCTCTTCACATCCGACCCCGACACGACCCCCACCATCACCTCCTCCGCCTAAATCGAAGCCAGGAAGTCATCGACTTCCCAGCGCCCCCGCTCCGATCTGCCACCGCACCCCCTCAAACCGCCAGCGCCGTGAAGCCCTCGCCGTCCCCTTCCACGTCAGCACCCCTGATCGTCCCCACGTGCCACCGTTTTCGCGAAAATCCCAAACCTAGTTCTGAACGAAATATAAAGGTTCGATCTTTATTATTTTGAATTGAAAATAACACTTTTAAGTGTTGCAAAACTTTGAAAAATAATATCTTTTTCGTTCGTTAACGAAATTTGATGAAACAGGAGACACCGTGACCGCAAGGAGGTTCTCTACCATCTAGCAGAAGCCGCAGATTTTTCTGATCTTCCTACGATTTTTAGCACTGCAAAAACCAATGTGAGGAATCTAAACTAAATTGTGTGAATGGAATCGCATTGTATAAATTATATAAGCGAAGTGTAAATTATATACGCATTGTATACCTCATGTACATGTGTTGTATAAGTTATATTAGCGATGTATAAATTATACAAGCGTTGAATGAAACATATATGCTTTGAATTGTGATGAAATGCAAGTGAATTATAGAAATAATATATACATACACTCCCCTCGTCCACAGACCATGGACGATATTTATTGCTTGTGATTGGTGTGATATTATATGGTATGACGAATGGTTGGAAATAATTGTTTGTGTTTGATATTGTGGTTGAAAAATACCTTTGTGGTTGAAAAATACCCTCTTGTGATTGAAACAAATTAGAATAGGATTGTGGAATTGAAAATAAAACATGTCGCCTGCGTGCGAACTAGATGCATGATCCCCATTGTCAAAAACCGCGAGGTTTTAAGGTAGAGCGAGGAGCCGTACTAGGGAAGGTCCCGGTTTTAACTACCCTACCGTTATGCTGCCGAAATTTTCTGAAGAATTCATGTGTTAGAATAATTTTCATTCGTTGAAATAAATTACATATGTTGAAACCAATATTCATGTGTTGAGTTGAAATTCATTCGTTGAATCGAAATTCATGTGTTGAATATTATTTGAATTTAAACAAATAGCTTTAGCGATAAAAATCACATTTATATATATATACAAACTATAGAGAATATTCATGTGTTGAGTTGAAATTCATTCGTTGAATCGAAATTCATGTGTTGAATATTATTTGAATTTAAACAAATAGCTTTAGCGATAAAAATCACATATATATATATATAAACTATAGAGAATATTCATGTGTTGAGTTGAAATTCATTCGCTGAATCGAAATTCATGTGTCGAATATTATTCGAATTTAAAATAAAATGAATAGACAATAAAAACTACATCTTTATTGTGAATATGAAGTGTTAAAAACATTCACGCGTTGAGTAAATATTTTGGAAGATAAAAATATTTCTTCTATCATGTATACGCTTTGATAAAAATACACACGTGTTGAAATAAATAATAGTTTGCTAGAAATGTTATTATTAGCTTTGTTCTGCATATATATACATGTGTTGAACAGGGAAAATGGATTAGCTGTAGAGTAAAGAAATTATTTGCGTGCCCGACAAAAAGGTAAACCTTGATGAGTTGGCTGCGCAATTTTATTTTTATATCAACTCCTGTGAATGCCATTGGATGCAGAGTGCTGGTTATTCTGTGTGAAATAATAAACATTGCCATAGGATAGTAACAATTAATTTTGAACTACACTACATGGCATACTTCTTGACGATAGGCATACTTCATCATATTCCACATAAGCAATTGGAGCTTGTGTGACAAGGTGGAAGATTTACCATACGAGCGAGAGGCTTGTATGGCGATGACTTTATACTACAGGTTGAACTGATGACTGATATGGACTATATAAAATATAATGATAAATTGCCAGATTAATAAAAACCCCACACGGGTCTGGAGTTGACAATAATCACGTCTCTCTAGTTATTAGATACGACACATGGACTATTTATTTCCACACGGAGCGGGGTGACGAGAATTTATTCTCTGGAGTTATTATCTATACACGCTCCCCCGTAAACACCAGAATATATCACTATAAATATGTGGATGCTTTATAGGATTAATTGGTTATCTAACACGGCCCAATAAATTTCGAAACCCTCCTCGTACAAAGGAGCTTTTGGCGAAATTTTTCAAAATATTAAGGCGTTAGTGAAATATTTGAAGTGAAAACGAAGTTGAAATTAATGAATGAACTATATTTGAAATTATAGAATGAACTATATTTATATATATAAATATAAATATAATTAAATTATATCGAATAACGACGCTGTAGTTCGAATTTTGAAACCGTAACTTCAAACGACTAGTGTGGAAGATCCGACCGTCGGATTTTCATGAAACTGGAACCGTTGGGTCCGCTTTGGGAATATCTTCCCACTGATATAGACTTTGTGGAAATCCAACGGTTAGATTTTCTGAGATGTGTAAAACAAATTAGAGGAAAAACAGCGCCAGTGCCACGGCACGACCTGAAACGTCGTTTAATTAAATATGGCCATTTTTAAATAAATAAAAATGGCGAAAAATCGTTATAAAATATTATAAGCAACATAGATTGGAAATAAACTAATTTGACTTGATCTGTTTGATATTTGATGGTTGTATGTGTTTGACACGAAAATAACACTAAAGAACTGAAAAATGGATGTCGAATAATATAACCACGGAAAGAATTGATTTAAATTCTAATTACGTGAATTATTTGAGAAGGCAGAGCTAACCCTCATTTCAAATAATTTAGCGAGCGATACGAATGGGAAAATACAAAGACGATTCAAGACCGACGATCTTCGTATCGGTTGGATGGGCGCTGCTGAGGTTCCTGACCGGAGTAGCCACCGTGAAGGAACGGAAGTAGTAGCTGTCTAAACGTATGCGTTGATTGGACGGATATACGAGGAATTTGACGCCTCCGGTTTCGTTCAGACCCAGAACGGACTTGTAAATGGACTGTGTGTCTGACATTGGATTTTGTTCTATACTGATTGATCTCTGTTAAATATACATCTGTTTGGCGGCGGAGAATTTATTCTTTTTCTTAACGCCCTTCTCTGAGACGTACGAGCTCAGAGGTTATATATCGATGGAAATCAATCGTATGGAGTGGACTGCCTATGTGGCATGCCAAGATGCTGTGATCAAGGCTTTTGTTGCAAAGCAAAGTCTTGTGGATGATGATCAAAGCACGGTCTACGTGGCCTGGCTTTGTGTATAGCGTGGATTCGCGAGCCTCACACCTCGGTATGAGTTAAAAACGGGATACGGACCGCTGGGAGAGCACGACGTTTCTTTCTAGCTATGGTGGTGTCAGCGACTTACCAGCCCTGATATTTATATCTACTTTTCACCTTTGTGGTTGTTGGAATGCGAGGCGCCTCGATTATAGGTCTGTAAGGACCGGGAAACGTGTGTTCAGGAATAACTAATCCTCAAACGTAAGAGAGGACCGACCCAGCCGAATCTAGGGTTACCCAGAGTGTGTAGTCCTGAGGCATTTGCTAGAATGTCTCGAAGCGGAGAGGAGCTTGCCCCTAGCCTGACTCATGACGGAAATCCAATTTCCAATACGAGATAACGGATTCGATTGTAACTTATATATGGCGACATAGTGGCATGGGACGCTCATGACGCCTATGATTGATATTTATGATGCTATTCGTTTTTGAAACATATATGCACTAGTAATAATATCAAATGATTTTGCTTTACACGTATCAAGCATATTTGGTCATTATAAGGTAAAACTCTATCCTCCGGCTTGCATTGCATTGTATGATGGGACTTGAGTCTTATAATGGCTTCATTCTTTTTAAAAGCATTGCGTTGTTTTAAAGAATTTACTTTGTTTTAAATGCACTAGCAATCACTGGAGTAAACCCATTTCGCGAAAGTGGCGTGGTCCTATGATTTGCTTATTACTGTTGTTTAAACTGTTAAATAGATTCCTCATACCAGTCCCCATGACTGACTTGTTGTTTGTTCCACTTTGCAAATGCGGGTGCCCTTATTTTCACACGGGCAGCCTAGTTCACAGGTGACAGGTTGTTTTTGGTTCTGCACTGTTGCATAGAGTGCATTTTGGCTCATGGCGAGGCTGACTTCACAGAGATGACTTTGACATTTTCCGCCATTATTGTACTTATATTATGATTCCGCTACTGGCGATGCAGACTGCTTTACTTTCAGTACTTATTATCGTATGTATATGTACCGCCTTCGGCGAAGTAGACTGATACCCTTATTATGTCTCACTGCATATATGTATTCCGCCTCTGGCGATGATGACTGATCACTTCCCTTTTATTTACTAAGTTATATCCTACGCTGTGCTATTTTGATGTTGTGATCCCGCTGTCATATCCATGTAAAATTATTCTATTTATTGTTTTTGCTATTATCTGTTCTCTGCTATGATGATTGATGTGTTATATTCCAATGATTATCCTTAATACCGCATCTCGGATTTTGGGATCGTCACAGTTGGTATCAGAGCTTTGGTTAACCTTAGTTCTGGGATCTAACGCATTAAACACCTCGTCAGAATAGAATCAGTAGTGTTCTAAGGCGAGTAGCTCATTAGAGATAGGATTAGCAATGTCCTAGAATGAGCTAAGCAGATTAGCAAAACAATTTGATCAGTACATCATTACCTTTCCTTATGTTCCCCTGCTTTACCGTATATGGAAATTATCAAATCTGTGAGCTTGACTCTTTTCTTGCTTATACAGTACTCTCTATGATGGCTACACGAGTAGCAGCAGCTATAGGAGGCCGTGGAGGCCGAGCTGGAGTAGCAGGAGGACAGGGGAATATCCCCGTAGTTGAGGAAGGCCCTATTATTCAGCCACCAGCACCCCAGGACTTTGAGCTAGACAGAGTAGCGAAGAGGTATAGGAACCTGGAGGGAAATCCCTTTTCTGGCCTTGGTACAGTGACAGAGGCTATATCTTGGTTGAAGACCTGTGAAAAGATTTTTGAAGGCATGGGATTGGGGACCAACAACAAAGCACGACTAGGTATTTGGCTCTTACAGGAAGAAGCAGAGTTGTGGTGGGATGCCATCACCTCAGAAGATGCAGCAGGTACTGTCAGGACCTGGGAGCAATTCAAGACCATGTTCAACGAGAAGTTTGTAGCTGAGCAGGCTTTAGAGAGGATGCGAGAGCAGTTTGCTAATCTCCAACAGGGAGATCTCTCTATCCAGGATTACCTCAATAAATTCACTCAGTTATTGCGCTACGCTCCAGAGCTTATTATGACTAACAAAGCTAACAACAAGAGGTTTATATTTGGGCTAAAGTGCAAGTACCATGACAGAGCCATGAGCAACATCAAACTCTCCTTCTCAGAATTGGTAGAAATGGCTTGCAATTATGAAGATATGGATGAAAGACACGCCAACCAAGACCGCGCCAAAAGCCAAGCTGGAAATAAGCGCAAAGCTTCAGCAGATCAGCCAGAGTCTAGCATTACAGCGGCCGCTACTCAGAAACCTGGAAAGATACCGAAAGGGAATTGCTACAACTGCGGGAAGCCAGGACATTTTTCTAATGTGTGCAAAGCCCCGAAGTAGCCAAAGGCAAATCCAGACCACAGCTCAGCCGAATGCTACAACTTCCATAAGAAAGGGCACTATAGCAGGAATTGCCCTCTGAAGTAGAATGCACAAGTGGCTCATGTGTATGACGGGGAGACCCCGCCAGCTACCACCGATGGATCAGGTAAACCCGACGTCTTGGGAGGTACCCTTACCATTAAAAATATTCCTGTTTCTGTACTTTTTGATACTGGTGCATCACGTAGCTTCATTTCTGGTAACATTGTTCACAAGTTAAAATTGAAACAAAGAAAGCTTAAGGAACCAATTAAAGTTCAAAACCCGATAGGAGGTTCTGTTAGTCTCAGTACATATTGTAAAGCACCTATTTCCTTTTCTCGATACCGGTTTCCTTTTAAAGTGATTGTCATGGACCTTTTCGAATTTGACATTATACCGGGGCTGGACTGGTTAACCAAGTATAAGGCCGAAGTTAGATGTGCCGAACGAATCGTTAAAGTTAAAACGAAGCTTGGACCTATATATATACCATGCCATGGCTCAGAAATTAATAGAACAGAATTTTGGTCTTCTTTAGAAGTTACTTCCCCATCATTAGAAAAGATACCGGTCGTTAAAAACTATGCGGATGTGTTTGAAGAAGTAGAAAACTTACCGCCGCAAAGAGAAATTGAATTCAGAATAGATCTAATTCCTAAAGCCCGACCATTAGTACATCCGATTAGAAGAATGGCCCCGAAAGAAAAAGAAGAGTTAGGTAGTCAAACCCGAGAATTGCTTTGGAAGGGTCTGATCAGACCGAGCTTTTCAGCTTGGGGGGCAGCTGTAGTATTTGTCCCGAAATCAGACGGTACTCTAAGACTTTGTGTTGATTACCGAGATCTCAACAGACAAACACTGAAGAACAAATATCCCTTGCCACGTAAAGACGATCTGTTAGATCAATTAAATGGAGCAACAGTATTCTCCAGAATGGACCTAGCTACAGGTTTCCATCAATTACGTATAGCAGAAGACTGTGTTCCTTTGACAGCCTTCAGGGGTCCCGATTTATTCTACGAATGGTTAGTAATGCCGTTCGGCTTGTGTAACGCTCCGGCATACTTCGTCGATCTTATGAACAGAGTGTTTCGTAGTGTATTGAATAAATTTGTTCTAGTCTTCATCGATGACATTTTAATCTACTCCAAGTCGGAAGGCGAACATGCAAAACATTTAGAACAAGTATTGAAAATTCTATGGAGAAATGTCTTGAAAGCTAAATTTTCTAAATGTGTCTTCTGGCAGGATGAAGTTAAGTTTCTAGGCCATGTCGTATCAAAAGAAGGGATTGCTGTAGATCCAAGCAAAATTACAGCGATTCAGAATTGGAAACAACCTACTGCCCCATTGAAGTTCGAAGTTTCCTTGGATTGGCTAGTTACTATCGGAAATTCGTTCATGATTTTTCAAAGATATCTGGTGTATTGACAAAGCTTACAAAGAAACATGAGAAATTCAAATGGACTCCCGAATGTGAAGAAGCTTTCCAGGAGCTGAAACTGAAGTTGACAACTGCTCCAGTATTGACAATTATAGAAGGAAACCAAGACTTGACTTTATGGACAGACGCTTCAATTAGAGGGCTAGGTGCAGTATTAATGCAAAAAGGCCAAGTGGTCGCTTATGCCAGCCGTCAGCTGAAGCCGCATGAAAGAAACTATGCAACTCATGATCTTGAGTTATTAGCTATTGTGTTTGCTTTAAGAATCTGGAGGCATTATTTATTGGGCGAGAAGTTCGAACTATTTACCGATCATCAATCCTTGAAATATCTATTCACTCAGAAAGATCTAAACTTGAGACAACAACATTGGTTAGAATTCCTTGCAGCATACGATTTTGAGATTCTATACACTTCAGGGAAAGCCAATGTCGTAGCAGATGCGCTCAGTAGAAAGAATGAAATCATCGCCAGTTTTATCATTACTTCTTCCTTAGAAGATGAGATTACTATTCTACAGAAAGACGATGAATTTATTAAAAGGATTAGCCAGCGGATCCGAGAAGGAAAACCCTCAGATTTTAGCCTTGATAGCCAAGGGGTCCTAAGATTACGAGGGCGAATTTGTGTGCCAGAAGTTCCTGAGCTCAGAAGGGAAGTACTTGATGAATGCCACAAGTCCAAATTAAGTATCCATCCCGGTGTGAGCAAAATGTATAACGATATCAAGCGCACATTCTGGTGGAAGGCGATGAAAAGAGATATTTCATTATATGTTAGCAGATGCTCCACTTGTTAGCTAGTTAAGAGCGATCAACAGAAATTGGCTGGACTATTACAACCATTAGAAATTCCAGGATGGAAGTGGGTGCAAATTTCGATGGACTTCATTGATGGCTTGCCTCGAACTAAGAAAGGAAACGACAGTATATGGGTAATCGTAGATCGCTTCACGAAGACTGCCCATTTCATACCTGTCCGATCCAACAGAACGGCTCAAAGTTTAGCACAGATTTACTTCAAAGAAATAGTTAAACTGCATGGAGTGCCACTCAATATAGTCAGTGATAGAGACCCCCTATTTACTAACAAATTCTGGGAAGCATTCCAGACAGAATTGGGAACCAAATTGAATCTAAGCACCGCTTATCACCCACAGACAGACGGCTAAACCGAGCGGGTGAATAAAATTCTAGAAGATTTACTACGGGCTTGCGTTATCGACTTTGGAGGCTCATGGGAAGATCACTTACATTTAGCCGAATTCTCTTATAACAATAGCTATCAAGCAAGTTTGGGGATGTCTCCATCTGAAGCATTATACGGTAGACCGTGCAGATCTCCCGTATGTTGGGTAGAACCTGGCAACAGACTTGTGTTAGGGCCCGATATGATTCGAGAAGCATCAGATAAAGTCGATTTCATTAAGAAGCGATTGAAAACCGCACAGAGCTGACAGAAAAGTTGTGCTGATGCGAGAAGAAGAGATTTATCATTTGCCGTTGGCGATTATGTTTATTTAAGAGTTTCTCCAATGCGGGGAGTAATCAGTTTTGGCAAGACTGGGAAGTTGGCACCGAGATTTATTGGTCCCTTTCCTGTGCTAGAACGGATTGGAACTCTGGCTTATAGGGTTCAATTACCTGATTGGTTGCCTGGTGTACATGATGTGTTCCACGTGTCTCAACTCAGAAAACATGTTCATGATCCAGATCTTGTTGTTGAAGAAGCAGCGCAACAGGATATAGACATACTTCATCATATTCCACATAAGCAATTGGAGCTTGTGTGACGAGGTGGAAGATTTACCATACGAGCGAGAGGCTTGTATGGCGATGATTTTATACTACAGGTTGAACTGATGACTGATATGGACTATATAAAATATAACGATAAACTGCCAGATTAATAAAAACCCCACACGGGTCTGGAGTTGACAATAATCACGTCTCTCTAGTTATTAGATACGGCACATGGACTATTTATTTCCACACGGAGCGGGGTGACGAGAATTTATTCTCTGGAGTTATTATCTATACATGCTCCCCCGTAAACACCAGAATATATCACTATAAATATGTGGATGCTTTATAGGATTTATTGGGTATCTAACACGGCCCAATAAATTTCCAAACCCCTCCCCGTACAAAGGAGGTTATGGCGAAATTTTTCGAAATATTAAGGCGTTAGTGAAATATTTGAAGTGAAAACGAAGTTGAAATTAATGAATGAACTATATTTCAAATTATAGAATGAACTATATTTATATATATAAATATAAATATAAATATAATTAAATTATATCGAATAACGACGCTGTAGTTCGAATTTTGAAACCGTAACTTCAAACGACTAGTGTGGAAGATCCGACCGTCGGATTTTCATGAAACTGGAACCGTTGGGTCCGCTTTGGGAATATCTTCCCACTGATATAGACTTTGTGGAAATCCAACGGTTAGATTTTCCGAGATGTGTAAAACAAATTAGTGGAAAAACAGCGCCAGTGCCACGGCACGACCTGAAACGCCGTTTAATTAAATATGGCCATTTTTAAATAAATAAAAATGGCGAAAAATCGTTATAAAATATTATAAGCAACATAGATTGGAAATAAACTAATTTGGCTTGATCTGTTTGATATTTGATGGTTGTATGTGTTTGACACGAAAATAACACTAAAGAACTGAAAAATGGATGTCGAATAATATAACCATGGAAAGAATTGATTTAAATTCTAATTACGTGAATTATTTGAGAAGGCCGAGCTAACCCTCATTTCAAATAATTTAGCGAGCGATTCAAATGGGAAAATACAAAGACGATTCAAGACCGACGATCTTCGTATCGGTTGGATGGGCGCTGCTGAGGTTCCTGACCGGAGTACCTACCGTGAAGGAACGGAAGTAGTAGCCGTCTGAACGTATGCGTTGATTGGACGGATATACGAGGAATTTGACGCCTCTGGTTTCGTCCAGACCCAGAACGGACTTGTAAATGGACTGTGTGTCTGACATTGGATTTTGTTCTATACTGATTGATCTCTGTTAAATATATATCTGTTTGGCGGCGGAGAATTTATTCTTTTGCTTAACGCCCTTCTCTGAGACGTACGACCTCAGAGGTTATATATCGATGGAAATCAGTCGTATGGAGTGGACTGCCTATGTGGCATACCAAGATGCTGTGATCAAGGCTTTTGTTGCAAAGCAAAGTCTTGTGGATGATGATCAAAGCACGGTCTACGTGGTCTGTGTATAGCGTGGATTCTCGAGCCTTACACCTCGGTATGAGTTAAAAACGGGATACAGACCGCTGGGAGAGCACGACGTTTCTTTCTAGCTATGGTGGTGTCAGTGACTTACCATCCCTGATATTTATATCTACTTTTCACCTTTGTGGTTGTTGGAATGCGATGCGCCTCGATTATAGGTCTGTAAGGAACGGGAAACGTGTGTTCAGGAATAACTAATCCTCAAACGTAAGAGAGGACCGACCCAGCCGAATCCAGGGTTACCCAGAGTGTGTAGTCCTGAGGCATTTGCTAGAATGTCTCGAAGCGGAGAGGAGCTTGCCCCTTGCCTCGACTCATGACGGAAATCCAATTTCCAATACGAGATAACGGATTCGATTGTAACTTATATATGGCGACATAGTGGCATGGGACGCTCATGTCGCCTATGATTGATATTTATGATGCTATTCGTTTTTGAAACATATATGCACTAGTAATAATTTCAAATGATTTTGCTTTACACGTATCAAGCATATTTGGTCATTATAAGGTAAAAATCTATCCTCCGGCTTGCATTGCAATGTATGATGGGACTTGAGTCTTATAATGGCTTCATTCTTTTTAAAAGCATTGCGTTGTTTTAAAGAATTTACTTTGTTTTAAATGCACTAGCAATCACTGGAGTAAACCCGTTCCGCGAAAGTGGTGTGGTCCTATGATTTGCTTATTACTGTTGTTTAAACTGTTAAATAGATTCCTCATACCAGTCCCCATGACTGACTCGTTGTTTGTTTCACTTTGCAAATGCGGGTGCCCTTATTTTCACACGGGCAGCCTAGTTCACAGGTGACAGGTTGTTTTTGGCTCTGCACTGTTGCATAGAGTGCATTTTGGCTCATGGCGAGGCTGACTTCACAGAGATAACTTTGACATTTTCCGCCATTATTGTACTTATATTATGATTCCGCCACTGGCGATGCAGACTGCTTTACTTTCAGTACTTATTATCGTATGTATATGTACCGCCTTCGGCGAAGTAGACTGATACCCTTATTATGTCTCACTGCATATATGTATTCCGCCTCTGGCGATGATGACTGATCACTTCCCTTTTATTTACTAAGTTATATCCTACGCTATGCTATTTTGATGTTGTTACATGTTGTGATCCCGCTGTCATATCCATGTAAAATTATTCTATTTATTGTTTTTGCTATTATCTGTTCTCTGCTATGATGATTGATGTGTTATATTCCAATGATTATCCTTAATACCGCACCTCGGATTATGGGATTGTCACAGTTGGTATCAGAGCTTTGGTTAACCTTAGTTCAGAATAGAATCAGTAGTGTTCTAAGGCGAGTAGCTCATTAGAGATAGGATTAGCAATGTCCTAGAATGAGCTAAGCAGATTAGCAAAACAATTTGATCAGTACATCATTACCTTTCCTTATGTTCCCCTGCTTTACCATATATGAAAATTATCAAATCTGTGAGCTTGACTCTTTTCTTGCTTATACAGTACTCTCTCTGATGGCTACACGAGTAGCAGCAGCTAGAGGAGGCCGTGGAGGCCGAGCTGGAGTAGTAGGAGGACGGGGGAATATCCCCCTAGTTGAGGAAGGCCCTATTATTCAGCCACCAGCACCCCAGGACTTTGAGCTAGACAGAGTAGCGAAGAGGTATAGGAACCTGGGGGGAAATCCCTTTTCTGGCCTTGGTACAGTGACAGAGGCTATAGCTTGGTTGAAGACATGTGAAAAGATTTTTGAAGGCATGGGATTGGGGACCAACAACAAAGCACGACTAGGTATTTGGCTCTTACAGGAAGAAGCAGAGTTGTGGTGGGATGTCATCACCTCAGAAGATGCAGCAGGTACTGTCAGGACCTGGGAGCAATTCAAGACCATGTTCAACGAGAAGTTTGTACCTGAGCAGGCTTTAGAGAGGATGCGAGAGCAGTTTGCTAATCTCCAGCAGGGAGATCTCTCTATCCAGGATTACCTCAATAAATTCACTCAATTGTCGCGCTACGCTCCAGAGCTTATTATAACTAACAAAGCTAAGAACAAGAGGTTTATATTTGGGCTAATGCGCAAGTACCATGACAGAGCCATGAGCAATATCAAACTATCCTTCTCTGTATTGGTAGAATTGGCTTGCAATTATGAAGATATGGATGAAAGACACGCCAACCAAGACCGCGCCAACCAAGACCACGCCAAAAGCCAAGCTGGAAATAAGCGCAAAGCTTCAGCAGATCAGCCAGAGTCTAGCATTACAGCGGCCACTACTCAGAAACCTGGAAAGATACCGAAAGGGAATTGCTACAACTACGGGAAGCCAGGACATTTTTCTAATGTGTGCAAAGCCCCGAAGAAGCCAAAGGCAAATCCAGACCACAGCTCAGCCGAATGCTACAACTGCCATAAGAAAGGGCACTATAGCAGGAATTGTCCTCTGAAGCAGAATGCACAAGTGACTCATGTGTATGACGGGGAGACCCCGCCAGCTACCACCGATGGATCAGGTAAACCCGACGTCTTGGGAGGTACCCTTACCATTAAAAATATTCTTGTTTCTGTACTTTTTGATATTGGTGCATCACGTAGCTTCATTTCTGGTAACATTGTTCACAAGTTAAAATTGAAACAAAGAAAGCTTAAGGAACCAATTAAAGTTCAAAACCCGATAGGAGGTTCTGTTAGTCTCAGTACATATTGTAAAGCACCTATTTCCTTTTCTCGATACCGGTTTCCTTTTAAAGTGATTGTCATGGACCTTTCCGAATTTGACATTATACTGGGGCTGGAATGGTTAACCAAGTATAAGGCCGAAGTTAGATGTGCCGAACGAATCGTTAAAGTTAAAACGAAGCTTGGACCTACATATATACCATGCCATGGCTCAGAAATTAATAGAACAGAATTTTGGTCTTCTTTAGAAGTTACTCCCCCATCATTAGAAAAGATATCGGTCGTTAGAAACTATGCGGATGTGTTTGAAGAAGTAGAAAACTTACCGCCGCAAAGAGAAATTGAATTCAGAATAGATCTAATTCTTAACGCCCGACCAGTAGTACATCCGATTAGAAGAATGGCCCCGAAAGAAAAAGAAGAGTTAGGTAGTCAAACCCGAGAATTGCTTTGGAAGGGTCTGAACAGACCGAGCTTTTCAGCTTGGGGGGCAGCTGTAGTATTTGTCCCGAAATCAGACGGTACTCTAAGACTTTGTGTTGATTACCGAGATCTCAACAAACAGACACTGAAGAACAAATATCCCTTGCCACGTAAAGACGATCTGTTAGATCAATTAAATGGAGCAACAATATTCTCCAGAATGGATCTAGCTACAGGTTTCCATCAATTACGTATAGCAGAAGACTGTGTTCCTTTGACAGCCTTCAGGGGTCCCGATTTATTCTACGAATGGTTAGTAATGCCGTTCGTCTTGTGTAACGCTCCAGCATACTTCGTCGATCTTATGAACAGAGTGTTTCGTGGTGTATTGAATAAATTTGTTCTAGTCTTCATCGATGACATTTTAATCTACTCCAAGTCGGAAGGCGAACATGCAAAACATTTAGAACAAGTGTTGAAAATTCTAAGGAGAAATGTCTTGAAAGCTAAATTTTCTAAATGTGTCTTCTGGCAGGATGAAGTTAAGTTCCTAGGCCATGTCGTATCAAAAGAAGGGATTGCTGTAGATCCAAGCAAAATTACAGCGATTCAGAACTGGAAACAACCTACTACCCCCACAGAAGTTCGAAGTTTCCTTGGATTGGCTAGTTACTATCGGAAATTCGTTCAGGATTTTTCAAAGATATCTAGTGTATTGACAAAGCTTACAAAGAAACATGAGAAATTCAAATGGGCTCCCGAATGTGAAGAAGCTTTCCAGGTGCTGAAACCGAAGTTGACAACCGCTCCAGTATTGACAATTATAGAAGGCAACCAAGACTTGACTATATGGACAGACGCTTCTATTAGAGGGCTAGGCGCAGTATTAATGCAAAAAGGCCAAGTGGTCGCTTATGCCAGCCGTCAGCTGAAGCCGCATGAAAGAAACTATGCAACTCATGATCTTGAGTTATTAGCTATCGTGTTTGCTTTAAGAATCTGGAGGCATTATTTATTGGGCGAGAAGTTCGAACTATTTACCGATCATCAATCCTTGAAATATCTATTCACTCAGAAGGATCTAAACTTGAGACAACAACATTGGTTAGAATTCCTTGCAGCATACGATTTTGAGATTCTATACACTCCAGGGAAAGCCAATGTCGTAGCAGATGCGCTCAGTAGAAAGAATGAAATCATCGCCAGTTTTATCATTACTTCTTCCTTAGAAAATGAGATTACTATTCTACAGAAAGACGATGAATTTTTTAAAAGGATTAGCCAGCGGATCCAAGAAGGAAAACCCTCAGATTTTAGCCTTGATAGCCAAGGGGTCCTAAGACTACGAGGGCGAATTTGTGTGCCAGAAGTTCCTGAGCTCAGAAGGGAAGTACTTGATGAATGCCACAAGTCCAAATTAAGTATCCATCCCGGTGTGAGCCGAATGTATAACGATATCAAGCGCACATTCTAGTGGAAGGCGATGAAAAGAGATATTTCATTATATGTTAGCAGATGCTCCACTTGTCAGCTAGTTAAGAGCGATCAACAGAAATTGGCTGGACTATTACAACCCTTAGAAATTCCAGGATAGAAGTGGGAGCAAATTTCGATGGACTTCATTGATGGCTTGCCTCGAACTAAGAAAGGAAACGACAGTATATGGGTAATCGTAGATCGCTTCACGAAGACTGCCCATTTCATACCTGTCCGATCCAACAGAACGACTCAAAGTTTAGCACAGATTTACTTCAAAGAAATAATTAAACTGCATGGAGTGCCGCTCAATATAGTCAATGATAGAGACCCCCTATTTACTAGCAAATTCTGTGAAGCATTCCAGACAGAATTGGGAACCATATTGAATCTAAGCACCGCTTATCACCCACAGACAAACGGCCAAACCGAGCGGGTGAATAGAATTCTAGAAGATTTACTACGGGCTTGCGTTATCGACTTTGGAGGCTCATGGGAAGATCACTTACATTTAGCCGAATTCTCTTATAACGATAGCTATCAAGCAAGTTTGGGGATGTCTCCATTTGAAGCATTATACGGTAGACCGTGCAGATCTCCCGCATGTTGGGTAGAACCTGGCAACAGACTTGTGTTAGGGCCCGCTATGATTCGAGAAGCATCAGATAAAGTCGATTTCATTAAGAAGCGATTGAAAACCTCACAGAGCCGACATAAAAGTTACGCTGATGCGAGAAGAAGAGATTTATCATTTGCCGTTGGCGATTATGTTTATTTAAGAGTTTCTCCAATGTGGGGAGTAATCAGATTTGGCAAGACTGGGAAGTTGGCACCGAGATTTATTGGTCCCTTTCCTGTACTAGAACGGATTGGAACTCTGGCTTATAGGGTTCAATTACCTGATTGGTTGCCTGGTGTACATGATGTGTTCCACGTGTCTCAACTTATAAAACATGTTCATGATCCAGATTTTGTTGTAGAAGAAGCAGCGCAACAGGATATAGACATAACTCGAGAATTAGCGCTCAGATGAGAGCCATTAAAAATTGTTGGCAAAGAAACTAGAGAGCTAAGGAGCAAAAAGATTCATTTAGTCAAAGTGCAGTTGAGTAGTGATCCTAGAGACTGTAGTTGGGAGACTGAGGAAAGCATTAAACAAGCCTACCCCAAATGCAGAGTGCACGTCTCCGACTAACTCCGATGCAAGGTACCTTTACAATACTTTGCATTTACATTTTGTTTCCTACTTTGCTGTTATTTCCTTTTCGAGGACGAAAAGTTTTAAGTGGGGGAGATTGTAATAACCTGTAAAATGTGAACCAATTTAAATTTTTTAAAATTGGTTATTACCAAAGAATTTGAATAATTGAAATAGCATATTTCAATAAAATAAAGAATTGGGTATAGTATGGCAGTTTGAAAATTTGAATACAAACTTTGTCTGGCTATACCGGGTGGAAAATATAACGGATTTTAGCGAAACTGAAAAGATTTAAATCTGTTTATGAATACCTTTCTAACGAATCTGAAAAATCGAAGTTTCATAACAGGAATCAAAAGTTATGGCCAAATGAATTTTCAGAAAGGTCGCTATATAGCATATATAGCCCTTGAAAATTGATATTTTGCATACGACCTCGGAATTCGATGAAACCACTTTTGTTGGGTCCAAGATGTCAAACTATTGCTAGGTTTCAAATTTCATAATTTTTGAAGCTAGTATGTGAGCGGGGCAAAAGAAAATGTGATTGGTCAATTTCTGTTAAAATGGGTCGACCTAAAAATGGCCATTTTTCAAACTAGCTCAGAATTCGACGAAACTGGTTTTGTTGGGACCGTATCGTCAAAAAAAAGCTAGATTTATTTTTCTGGAATTTTTCGATTCAGTTTGTGGCCCTGGCAAATTGAAATGTATGTTCAAATTAAATATAAAATGTTTTATACTTTAATTTGAAAAATAACTGACTGTAACAGTCGAATTGGCCTACGAAACATATCCCATTGTGTCCGAAATCGGGGTATTTAGCTAGGGGCGACAGTCGTTGGGTTTGATTTCATGTTCGTATGTAAAAACACTATTTAAAATTTCCTATAAATCCTCGGCCAATAGGATTTTTTCTTTCAAAAAAATAAATAAATAAAAATCACAGAAAACCCTAGCCGCCTCTCGCTCTCGATGGTCCATCGAGCTCTGACCTTCCCTACCTTTTTCCGGCCGCCACCGCCACCTACAGCCGACGCCACCACCACCACTCGACTCGCCTTCGCCCCCTCTTCACATCCGACCCCGACACGACCCCCACCATCACCTCCTCCGCCTAAATCGAAGCCAGGAAGTCATCGACTTCCCAGAGCCGCCGCCGCTCCGATCTGCCACCGCACCCCCTCAAACCGCCAGTGCCGTGAAGCCCTCGCCGTCCCCTTCCACGTCAGCACCCCCGATCGTCCCCACGTGCCACCGTTTTCGCGAAAATCCCAAACCTAGTTCTGAACGAAATATAAAGGTTCGACCTTTATTATTCTAAATTGAAAATAACACTTTTAATTGTTGCAAAACTTTTAAAAATAATATCTTTTTCGTTCGTTAACGAAATTTGATGAAACAGGAGACACCGTGACCGCAAGGAGGCTCTCTACCATCTAGCAGAAGCCGCAGATTTTTCTGATCTTCCTACGATTTTTAGCACTGCAAAAACCAATGTGAGGAATCTAAACTAAATTGTGTGAATGGAATCGCGTTGTATAAATTATATAAGCGAAGTGTAAATTATATACGCATTGTATACCTCATGTACATGTGTTGTATAAGTTATATTAGCGATGTATAAATTATACAAGCGTTGAATGAAACATATATGCTTTGAATTATGATGAAATGCAAGTGAATTATAGAAATAATATATATATATACGCACTCCCCTCGTCCACAAACCATGGACGATATTTATTGCTTGTGATTGGTGTGATATTATATGGTATGACGAATGGTTGGAAATAATTGTTTGTGGTTAATATTGTGGTTGAAAAATACCTTTGTGGTTGAAAAATACCCTCTTGTGGTTGAAACAAGTTAGAATAGGATTGTGGAATTGAAAATAAAACATGCCGCCTGCGTGCGAACTAGATGCATGATCCCCATTGTCAAAAACCACGAGGTTTTAAGGTAGAGCGAGGAGCCGTACTAGCGACGGTCCCGGTTTTAACTACCCTGCCGTTATGCTGCCGAAATTTTTTGAAAAATTAATGTGTTAGAATAATTTTCATTCGTTGAAATAAATTACATATGTTGAAACCAATATTCATGTGTTGAGTTGAAATTCATTCGTTGAATCGAAATTCATGTGTTGAATATTATTTGAATTTAAACAAATAACTTTAGCGATAAAAATCACATTTTTATATATATACAAACTATAGAGAATATTCATGTGTTGAGTTGAAATTCATTTGTTGAATCGAAATTCATGTGTTGAATATTATTTGAATTTAAACAAATAGCTTTAGCGATAAAAATCACATTTATATATATATATATATACAAACTATAGAGAATATTCATGTGTTGAGTTGAAATTCATTCGTTGATTCGAAATTCATGTGTTGAATATTATTCGAATTTAAAATAAATTGAACAGACAATAAAAACTACATCTTTATTGTGAATATGAAGTGTTAAAAACATTTACGCGTTGAGTAAATATTTTTGATGATAAAAATATTTCTTTTATCATGTATACGCTTTGATAAAAATACACACGTGTTGAAATAAATAATAGTTTGCTAGAAATGTTATTATTTGCTTTGTTCTGCATATATATACATGTGTTGAACAGGGAAAATGGATTAGCTGTAGAGTAAAGAAATTATTTGCGTGCCCGACAAATAGGTAAACCTTGATGAGTTGGCTGCGCAATTTTATTTTTATATCAACTCCTGTGAATGCCATTGGATGCGGAGTGCTGGTTATTCTGTGTGAAATAATAAACATCGCCATAGGATAGTAACAATTAATTTTGAACTACACTACATGGCATACTTCTTGACGATAGGCATACTTCATCATATTCCACATAAGCAATTGGAGCTTGTGTGACGAGGTGGAAGATTTACCATACGAGCGAGAGGCTTGTATGGCGATGATTTTATACTACAGGTTGAACTGATGACTGATATGGACTATATAAAATATAACGATAAATTGCCAGATTAATGAAAACCCCACACGGGTCTGGAGTTGACAATAATCACGTCTCTCTAGTTATTAGATACGGCACATGGACTATTTATTTCCACACGGAGCGGGGTGACGAGAATTTATTCTCTGGAGTTATTATCTAGACACGCTCCCCCGTAAACACCAGAATATATCACTATAAATATGTGGATGCTTTATAGGATTTATTGGGTACCTAACACGGCCCAATAAACCCCTCCCCGTACAATGGAGGTTATGGCGAAATTTTTCGAAATATTAATGTGTTAGTGAAATATTTGAAGTGAAAACGAAGTTAAAATTAATGAATGAACTATATTTGAAATTATAGAATGAACTATATTTATATATATAAATATAAATATAATTAAATTAAATCGAATAACGACGCTACAGTTCGAATTTTGAAACCGTAATTTCAAACGACTAGTGTGGAAGATCCGACCGTCGGATTTTCATGAAACTGGAACTGTTGGGTCCGCTTTGGGAATATCTTCCCACTGATATAGACTTTGTGGAAATCCAACGGTTAGATTTTCCGAGATGTGTAGAACAAATTAGAGGAAAAATAGCGCCAGTGCCACGGCACGACCTAAAACGTCGTTTAATTAAATATGGCCATTTTTAAATAAATAAAAATGGCGAAAAATCGTTATAAAATATTATAAGCAACATAGATTGGAAATAAACTAATTTGGCTTGATATGTTTGATATTTGATGGTTTTATGTGTTTGACACGAAAATAACACTAAAGAACTGAAAAATGGATGTCGAATAATATAACCATGGAAAGAATTGATTTAAATTCTAATTACGTGAATTATTTGAGAAGGCCGAGCTAACCCTCATTTCAAATAATTTAGCGAGCGATTCGAATGGGAAAATACAAAGACGATTCAAGACCGACGATCTTCTTATCGGTTGGATGGGCGCTGCTGAGGTTCCTGACCGGAGTAGCTACCGTGAAGGAACGGAAGTAGTAGCCGTCTGAACGTATGCGTTGATTGGACGGATATACGAGGAATTTGACGCCTCCGGTTTCGTTCAGACCCAGAAACGACTTGTAAATGGACTGTGTGTCTGACATTGGATTTTATTCTATACTGATTGATCTCTGTTAAATATATATCTGTTTGGCGGCGGAGAATTTATTCTTTTGCTTAACGCCCTTCTCTGAGACGTACGAGCTCAGAGGTTATATATCGATGGAAATCAATCGTATGGAGTGGACTGCCTATGTGGCATGCCAAGATGTTGTGATCAAGGCTTTTGTTGCAAAGCAAAATCTTGTGGATGATGATCAAAGCATGGTCTACGTGGCCTGGCTTTGTGTATAGCGTGGATTCGCGAGCCTCACACCTCGGTATGAGTTAAAAACGGGATACGGACCGCTGGGAGAGCAAGACGTTTCTTTCTAGCTATGGTGGTGTCAGTGACTTACCAGCCCTGACATTTATATCTACTTTTCACCTATGTTGTTGTTGGAATGCGAGGTGCCTCGATTATAGGTCTGTAAGGACCGGGAAACGTGTGTTCAGGAATAACTAATCCTCAAACGTAAGAGAGGACCGGCCCAGCCGAATCCAGGGTTACCCAGAATGTGTAGTCCTGAGGCATTTGCTAGAATGTCTCGAAGTGGAGAGGAGCTTGCCCCTTGCCTCGACTCATGATGGAAATCCAATTTCCAATACGAGATAATGGATTCGATTGTAACTTATATATGACGACATAGTGGCATGGGACGCTCATGTCGCCTATGATTGATATTTATGATGCTATTCGTTTTTGAAACATATATGCACTAGTAATAATATCAAATGATTTTGCTTTACACGTATCAAGCATATTTGGTCATTATAAGGTAAAACTCTATCCTCCGGCTTGCGTTGCATTGTATGATGGGACTTGAGTCTTATAATGGCTTCATTCTTTTTAAAAGCATTGCGTTGTTTTAAAGAATTTACTTTGTTTTAAATGCACTAGAAATCACTGGAGTAAACCCGTTCCGCGAAAGTGGCGTGGTCCTATGATTTGCTTATTACTGTTGTTTAAACTGTTAAATAGATTCCTCATACCAGTCCCCATGACTGACTCGTTGTTTGTTTCACTTTGCAAACGCGGGTGCCCTTATTTTCACATGGGCAGCCTAGTTCACAGGTGACAGGTTGTTTTTGGCTCTGCACTGTTGCATAGAGTGCATTTTGGCTCATGGCGAGGCTGACTTCACAGAGATGACTTTGACATTTTCCGCCATTATTGTACTTATATTATGATTCCGCCACTGGCGATGCAGACTGCTTTACTTTCAGTACTTATTATCGTATGTATATGTACCGCCTTCGGCGAAGTAGACTGATACCCTTATTATGTCTCACTGCATATATGTATTCCGCCTCTGGCGATGATGACTGATCACTTCCCTTTTATTTACTAAGTTATATACTACGCTGTGCTTTTCTGATGTTGTTACATGTTGTGATCCCGCTGTCATATCCATGTAAAATTATTCTATTTATTGTTTTTGCTATCATCTGTTCTCTGCTATGATGATTGATGTGTTATATTCCAATGATTATCCTTAATACCGCACCTCGGATTTTGGGATCGTCACAGGTGATGTCAGTGACCTACCAGCCCTGACATATATATCTACTTTTCACCCATGTGGTTGTTGGAATGCGTGGCGCCTCGATTATAGGTCTGTAAGGACCGGGAAACGTGTGTTCAGGAATAAGTAATCCTCAAACGTAAGAGAGGACCGGCCTTGGAGGATCTAGGGGTTACCCAGAGTGTGTAGTCCTGAGGCATTTGCTAGAGTGTCTCGAAGCGGAGAGGAGCTTGCCCCTTGCCTCGACTCATGACGGAAATCCCATTTCCAATACGAGATAACGGATTCGATTGTAACTTATATATGGCGACATAGTGGCATGGGACGCTCATGTCGCCAATGATTGATATTTATGATGCTATTCATTTTTGAAACATATATGCACTAGTAATAATACCAAATGATTTTGCTTTACTCGTATCAAGCATATTTGGCCATTATAAGGTAAAACTCTATCCTCCGGCTTGCGTTGCATTATATGATGGGACTTGAGTCTTATAATGGCTTCATTCTTTTTAAAAAAGCATTGCGTTGTTTTAAAGAATTTACTTTGTTTTAAATGCACCAGCAATCACTGGAGTAAACCCGTTCCGCGAAAGTGGCGTGGTCCTATAATTTGCTTATTACTGTTGTTTAGCCGTTAAATAGATTTCTCATACCAGTCCCCATGACTGACTCGTTGTTTATTTCACTTTGCAAACGCGGGTGCCCTTATTTTCACACGGGCAGCTTAGTTCACAGGTGACAGGTTGTTTTTTGCTCTGCATTGTTGCATAGAGTGCATTTTGGCTCATGGCGAGGCTGACTTCACATAGATGACTTTGACATTTTCCTCCATTATTGTACTTATATTATGATTCCGCCACAGGCGATGCAGACTGCTTTACTTTCAGTACTTATTATCGTATGTATATGTACCGCCATCGGCGATGTAGACTGATACCCTTATTATGTCTCACTGCATGTATATATTCCGCCTCTGGCGATGGTGACTGATCACTTCCCTTTTATTTACTAAGTTATATCCTACGTTGTGCTATTCTGATGTTGTTACATGTTGTGATTCCGCTGTCATATCCATGTAAAAGTATTCTATTTATTGTTTCTGCTTTTATCTGTTCTCTGCTATGAAGATTTATGTGTTATATTCCAATTATTATCCTTAATACTGCCACACGGATTTTGGGATTGTCATAGTTGGTATCAAAGCTTTGGTTAACCTTAGTTCCGGGATCTAACACATTAAACATCTCGTCAGAATAGAATCAGTAGTGTTCTAAAGCGAGTAGCTCATTAGAGATAGGATTAGCGTTGTCTTAGAATGAGCAAAGCAGATTAGCAAAACAATTTGATCAGTACATCATTACCTTTCCTTATGTTCCCCTGCTTTATCATATATGGAAATTATCAAATCTGTGAGCTTGACTCTTTTCTTGCTTATACAGTACTCTCTCTGATGGCTACACGAGCAGCAGCAGCTAGAGGAGGCCGTGGAGGCCGAGCAGGCAGAGCAGGAGGACGGGGGAATATCCCCGTAGTTGAGGAGGGTCCTATTATTCAGCCACCAGCACCCCAGGACTTTGAGCTAGACAGAGTAGAGAAGAGGTATAGGAACCTGGGGGGAAAACCCTTTTCTGGCCTTGGTACAGTGACAGAGGCTACTTCTTGGTTGAAGACCTGTGAAAAGATCTTTGAAGGCATGGGTTTGGGGACCAGCAACAAAGCACGACTAGGTATCTGGCTCTTACAGGAGGAAGCAGAGTTGTGGTGGGATGCCATCACCTCAGAAGATGCAGCAGGTAATGTCAGGACCTGGAAGCAATTCAAGGCCATGTTCAATGAGAAGTTTGTACCTGAGCAAGCCCTAGAGAGGATGCGAGAGCAGTTTGCTAATCTCCAGTAGGGAGATCTCTCTATCCAAGATTACCTCAATAAATTCACTCAATTGTCGCGCTATGCTCCATAGCTTATTATGACCGGCTTGCAATTATGAAGATATGGATGAAAGACACTCCAACCAAGACCGCGCCAAAAGCCAAGCAGGAAATAAGCGCAAAGCTTCAGCAGATCAGCCAGAGTCGAGCATTTCAGCGGCCGCTACTCAGAAACCTGGAAAGATACCTAAAGGGAATTGCTACAACTGCGGGAAGTCAGGACATTTTTCTAATGTGTGCAAAGGCCCGAGGAAACCAAAGGCAAATCCAGACCATAGCTCAGCCGAATGCTACAACTTCCATAAGAAAGGGCACTATAGCAGGAATTGTCCTCAGAAGCAGAATGCACAAGTGGCTCATGTGTATGACGGGGAGACCCCGCCAGCTATCACCGATGGATCAGGTAAACCCGAAGTCTTGGGAGGTACCCTTACCATTAAAAATATTCCTGTTTCTGTACTTTTTGATACTGGTGCATCACGTAGCTTCATTTCTGGTAACATTGTTCACAAGTTAAAATTGAACCAAAGAAAGCTTAAAGAACCAATTAAAGTTCAATACCCGATAGGAGGTTCTGTTAGTCTCAGTTTGTACTGCAGAGTGCCTATCTCCTATTCTTTCTACAAGTTTCCCCATAGGTTAATCGTCATGAATTTATTAGAATTCGATGTTATTCTCGGTTTGGAATGGTTAACAAAATGTAAGGCCGAAGTTAGATGTGCCGAGAGAATCGTGAAAGTTAAAACAAAATTTGGGCATATCACTATACCATTCCATGGCTCAGAAGTTAATAGAACAGAATTTTGGTCTTCTTTAGAAGTTACTCCCCCTTCATTAGAAAAGATACCAGTCGTTAAAAACTACGCGGATGTGTTTGAAGAAGTAGAAAACTTACCGCCGCAAAGGGAAATTGAATTTAGAATAGATCTAATTCCTAACGCCCGACCAGTAGTACATCCAATTAGAATAATGGCCCCGAAAGAAAAAGAAGAGTTAGGTAGTCAAACCCGAGAATTGCTTTGGAAAGGTCTGATCAGACCGAGCTTTTCAGCTTGGGGAGCAGCAGTAGTATTTGTCCCGAAATCAGATGGTACTCTAAGACTTTTTGTTGATTACCGGGATCTCAATAAGCAGACACTGAAGAACAAATATCCCTTGCCTCGTATAGATGATCTGTTAGATCAATTAAATGGGGCAACAGTATTCTCCAAAATGGACCTAGCTACAGGTTTTCACCAATTACGTATAGTAGAAGAATGTGTTCCTTTGACAGCCTTCAGGGGTCCCGATTTATTCTACGAATGGTTAGTAATGCCGTTCGGCTTGTGTAACGCTCCGGCATACTTCGTCGATCTTATGAACAGAGTGTTCTGTGGTGTATTGAATAAATTTGTTCTAGTCTTCATCGATGACATTTTAATCTACTCCAAGTCGGAAGGCGAGCATGCAAAACATTTAGAACAAGTATTGAAAATTCTGAGGAGAAATGTCTTGAAAGCTAAATTTTCTAAATGTGTCTTCTGGCAGGATGAAGTTAAGTTCCTAGGCCATGTCGTATCAAAAGATGGGATTGCTGTAGATCTAAGCAAAATTACAGCGATTCAGAACTGGAAACAACCTACTACCCCCACAGAAGTTCGAAGTTTCCTTGGATTGGCTAGTTACTATCGGAAATTCGTTCAGAATTTTTCAAAGATATCTGGTGTATTGACAAAGCTTACAAAGAAGCATGAGAAATTCAAATGGACTCCCGAATGTGAAGAAGCTTTCCAGGAGCTGAAACTGAAGTTTACAACCGCTCCAGTATTGACAATTATAGAAGGCAACCAAGACTTGACTAAATGGACAGATGCTTCTATTAGAGGGCTAGGCGCAGTATTAATGCAAAAAGGCCAAGTGGTCGCTTATGCCAGCCGTCAGCTGAAGCCGCATGAAAGAAACTATGCAACTCATGATCTTGAGTTATTAGCTATCGTGTTTGCTTTAAGAATCTGGAGGCATTATTTATTGGGCGAGAAGTTCGAACTATTTACCAACCATCAATCCTTGAGATATCTATTCACTCAGAAAGATCTAAACTTGAGACAACAGCTTTGGTTAGAATTCCTTGCAGCATACGATTTTGAGATCCTATACACTTCGGGGAAAGCCAATGTTGTCGCAGATGTGCTCAGTAGAAAGAATGAAATCATCGCCAGTTTTATCATTACTTCTTCCTTAGAAGATAAGATTACTATTCTACAGAAATACGATGAATTTATTAAAAGGATTAGCCAGCGGATCCGAGAAGGAAAACCCTTAGATTTTAGCCTTGATAGCCAAGGGGTCCTAAGATTACGAGGGCAAATTTGTGTGCCAGAAATTCCTGAGCTCAGAAGGGAAGTACTTGATGAATGTCACAAGTCTAAACTCAGTATCCATCCCGGTGTGAGCAAAATGTATAACGATATTAAGCGCACATTCTGGTGGAGGGCTTTGAAAAGAGATATTTCATTATATGTTAGCAGGTGCTCCACTTGTCAGCTAGTTAAGAGCGATCAACAGAAATTGGCTGGATTATTACAACCATTAGAAATTCCAGGCTGGAAGTGGGAGCAAATTTCGATGGACTTCATTGATGGCTTGCCTCGAACTAAGAAAGGAAACGACAGTATATGGGTGATCGTAGATCGCTTCACGAAGACTGCCCATTTTATACATGTTCGATCCAACAGAACGACTCAAAGTTTAGCACAGATTTACTTCAAAGAAATAGTTAAACTGCATGGAGTGCCGCTTAGTATAGTCAGTGATAGAGATCCCCTATTTACTAGCAAATTCTGGGAAGCATTCCAGACAGAATTGGGAACCAAATTGAATCTAAGCACCGCTTATCACCCTCAGACAGACGGCCAGACTGAGCGGGTGAATAGAATTCTAGAAGATTTACTGCGGGCTTGCGTTATCGATTTTGGAGGCTCATGGGAAGATCACTTACATTTAGCCGAATTCTCTTATAACAATAGCTATCAAGCAAGTTTGGGAATGTCTCCATTTGAAGCATTATACGGTAGACCGTGCAGATCTCCCGCATGTTGGGTAGAACCTGGCAACATACTTGTGTTAGGGCCCGATATGATTCGAGAAGCATAAGATAAAGTCGATTTCATTAAGAAGCGATTGAAAATCGCACAAAGCCGATAGAAAAGTTATGCTGATGCGAGAAGAAGAGACTTATCATTTGCCGTTGGCGATTATGTTTATTTAAGAGTTTCTCTGATGCGGGGAGTAATCAGATTTTGTAAAACTGGGAAGTTGGCACCGAGATTTATTGGTCCCTTTCCTATACTTGAACGGATTGGAACTCTGGCATATAGAGTTTCATTACCTGATTGGTTGCCTGGTGTACATGATGTGTTCCACGTGTCTCAACTCAGGAAACATGTTCATGATCCGGATCTTGTTGTAGAAGAAGCAGCGCAACAGGATATAGACACTATCCAGAATTAGCGCTCAGAAGAGAGCCATTAAAGATAGTTGGCAAAGAAACTAGAGAGCTAAGGAGCAAAAAGATTCATTTAGTCAAAGTGCAGTGGAGTAGTGATCCTAGAGACTGTACTTGGGAGACTGAGGAAAGCATTAAACAAGCCTACCCCAAATGCAGAGTGGACATCTCTGACTAACTCCGGTGCAAGGTACCTTTACAATACTTTGCATTTACATTTTGTTTTCTACTTTGCTGCTATTTCCTTTTCGAGGACGAAAAGTTTTAAGTGGGGGAGATTGTAATAACCTGGAAAATGTGAACCAATTTAAAATTTTTAAAATTGGTTATTACCAAAGAATTTGAATAATTGAAATAGCATAATTCAATAAAATAATGAATTGGCTAGTAAGGCAGTTTGAAAATTTGAATACAAACTTTGTCTGACTGTACTGGGTGGAAAATATAACGGATTTTAGCGAAACTGAAAATATTTAAATCTGTTTATGAATACCTTTCTAACGAATCTGAAAAATCGAAGTTTCATAACAGGAATCAAAAGTTATGGCCAAATGAATTTTCAGAAAGGTCGCTATGTAGCATATATAACCCTTGAAAATAGATATTTTCCATACGACCTCGGAATTCTATGAAACCACTTTTGTTGGTTCCGGGATTTCAAATTATTGCTAGGTTTCAAATTTCATAATTTTTGAAGCTAGTATGTGAGCGGGACAAAAGAAAATGTGATTGGTCAATTTCTGTTAAAATGGATCGACCAGAAAATGGACATTTTGCATATGAACTCAGAATTGGACGAAACTAGTTTTGTTGGGACCGTATCGTCAAAACAAAGCTAGATTTTTTTCGATTCAGTTTGGCCCTGGAAAATTGAAATGTACGTTCAAATTGAATATAAAATGTTTTATACTTAAATTTGAAAAATAATTGACTATAACAGTCGAATTGGCCAACGAAACATATCCAATTGTGTCCGGGATGGGGGTAAAACGCTAGGGGTGACAGTCGTTGGGTTTGATTTCGAGTTCGTTTGACAAAACCCCAATTTTCAAAATTATAAAACCATTGGCCAATCATAGATTTTCTTTTATTATTTTATTTTCTGAAAATATCTCCAAACCCCATCCGCTCCAGCGATATCGACGTCCACCGTAGCTCTGTCCTTCCCCCTCGTTTTCCGGCCGCCACAGGCGAAACCAGGCCGTGCCACCACCTTCCCTCGAAAGCCCCTTCGCTCCTCTTCAGATACGACCCAGTTTCGCCATCAACCGTAGCACCACCATCGAGATCTGACGCTCCAAAGTGGGCGCATTTGAACCGCCACCCAGGGTCCCTATCGCCATCGAACTGGAAGAGGCTGGTGGCGCCGGGAAGCCCTCCCCTCCCTCGTCGACGTCCAACACCCTGATCGACCTATCGAGCAACAGATCGAGTGAAAAATCAAAACCTAAATTTGAGCAGGTTTGAAAACTAACGGGTTGTTTAATTTTGAACTGTTTTTGCACTATAAAGCGTTGCAAACTAGTAAAAATCATATCTTTTTTGTTCATTAACAAAATTTGATGAAACAGGAGACACCGTGACCGCGAGGAGGCTCTCTACCATCTAGTAGAAGCCGCGGATTTTTCTGATCTTCCTACGATTATTAGCACTACAAAAACCAATGTGGGGAATCTAAACTAAATTGTGTGAATGGAATCGTGTTGTATAAATTATATAAGCGAAGTGTAAATTATATACGCATTGTATACTTCATGTACATGTGTTGTATAAGTTATATTAGCGATGTATAAATTATACAAGCGTTGTATGAAACATATATGCTTTGAATTGTGATGAGATGCAAGTGAATTATAGAAATAGTATATATATATATACTCCCCTCGTCCACAAACCATGGACGATATTTATTGCTTGTGTTTGACGTGATATTATATGGTATGACGAATGGTTGGAAATAATTGTTTGTGGTTGATATTGTGGTTGAAAAATACCTTTGTGGTTGAAAAATACCCTCTTGTGGTTGAAACAAATTAGAATAGGATTGTGGAATTGAAAATAGAACATGCCGCCTGCGTGCGAACTAGATGCATGATCCCCATTGTCAAAATCCGCGAGGTTTTAAGGTAGAGCGAGGAGTCGTACTAGGGACGGTCCCGGTTTTAACTACCCTGCCGTTATGCTGCCGAAATTTTCTGAAAAATTCATGTGTTAGAATAATTTTCATTTGTTGAAATTAATCACATATGTTGAAACCAATATTCATGTGTTGAATTGAAATTCATTCGTTGAATCGAAATTCATGTATTGAATATTATTTGAATTTAAACAAATAGCTTTAGCGATAAAAATCACACACATATATATATATATATATATACAAACTATAGAAAATATTCATGTGTTGAATTGAAATTCATTCGTTGAATCGAAATTCATGTGTTGAACATTATTTGAATTTAAACAAATAGCTTTAGCGATAAAAATCACACATATATATATATATATATACAAACTATAGAAAATATTCATGTGTTGAATTGAAATTCATTCGTTGAATCGAAATTCATGTGTTGAATATTATTTGAATTTAAACAAATAGCTTTAGCGATAAAAATCACATTTTTATATATATATACAAACTATATAGAATATTCATGTGTTGAATTGAGATTCGTTCGTCGAATTGAAATTCATGTGTTGAATGTTATCGTATTTTAAAATAAAATGAATAGACAATAAAAACTACATCTTTATTGTGAATATGAAGTGTTAAAAACATTCACGTGTTGAATAAATATTTTTGATGATAAAAATATTTCTTTTATCATGTATACGTTTTGATAAAAATACACACGTGTCGAAATAAATAATAGTTTGCTAGAAATATTAATATTAGCTTTGTTCTGCATATATATACATGTGTTGAACAGGGAAAATGGATTAGATGTAGAATAAAGAAATTATTTGCGTGCCCGACAAATAGGTAAGCCTTGATGAGTTGGCTGCGCAATTTTATTTTTATATCAACTCCTGTGAATGCCATTGGATGCGGAGTGCTGGTTATTCTGTGTGAAATAATAAACATCGCCATAGGATAGTAACAATTAATTTTGAACTACACTACATGGCATACTTCTTGACGATAGACATACTTCATCATATTCCACATAAGCAATTGGAGCTCGTGTGACTAGGTGGAAGATTTACCATATGAGCGAGAGGCTTGTATGGCGATGATTTTATACTACAGGTTGAACTGATGACTGATATGGACTATATAAAATATAACGATAAATTGCCAGATTAATAAAAAACCCACACGTGTCTGGAGTTGACAATAATCACGTCTCTCTAGTCATTAGATACGACACATGGACTATTTATTTCCACACGGAACGGGGTGACGAGAATTTATTCTCTAGAGTTATTATCTATACACGCTCCCCCGTAGACACCAGAATATATCACTATAAATATGTGGATGCTTTATAGAATTTATTGGGTACCTAACACGGCTCAATAAATTTCCAAACCC
The DNA here is from genome assembly GCA_030737875.1 of Allium sativum. Taxonomy (NCBI): domain Eukaryota; kingdom Viridiplantae; phylum Streptophyta; class Magnoliopsida; order Asparagales; family Amaryllidaceae; genus Allium; species Allium sativum. The sequence goes on along the minus strand of CM060927.1, from coordinate 72,741,774 downwards.
CTTCCCGTTCAAAGGAGGTTATGGCGAAATTTTTCGAAATATTAAGGCGTTAGTGAAATATTTGAAGTGAAAACGAAGTTGAAATTAATGAATGAACCATATTTGAAATTATAGAATGAACTATATTTATATATATAAATATAAATATAATTAAAAGGAGTCGAAGCCGTGCAGTTCGTGTTTTGGAATCGTAATTTGAAACGATTAGTACGAGAAATCCGACCATTGGATTTTCCCGAAACCGCAACTGCTGGGTTCGCCTTGGAAATATCTTTCCAACGGCACCAACCTTGTAAAAATCCAACGGTTGGATTGTCTGGAATGTTTAATCCAAATCTGAAGAAAAACAGCGCTAGAATCGTTTATATTTATATATAAATATAAATATAATTAAATTAAATCGAATAACGATGCTGCGGTTCGAATTTTGAAACCGTAACTTCAAACGACTAGTGTGGAAGATCCGACCGTCGGATTTTCACGAAACTGGAACCGTTGGGTTCGCTTTGGGAATATCTTCCCACTGATATAGACTTTGTAGAAATCCAACGGTTAGATTTTCCGATATGTGTAAAACAAATTAGGGGAAAAACAACGCCAGTGCCACGGCACAACCTGAAACGTCGTTTAATTAAATATGGCCATTTTTAAATATATAAAAATGGCGAAAAATTGTCATAAAATATTATAAACAACATAGATTGGAAATAAACCCATTTGGCTTGATCTGCTTGATATTTGATGGTTGTATATGTTTGATACGAAAATTATACTAAAGAACTGAAATATGGATGTCGAATAATATAACCATGGAAAGAATTGATTTAAATTCTAATTACGTGAATTATTTGAAAAGGCCGAGCTAACCCTCATTTCAAATAATTTAGCGAGCGATTCGAATTGGAAAATACAAAGACGATTCAAGACCGACGATCTTCGTATCGGTTGGATGGGCGCTGCTGAGGTGCCTGACTGGAGTAGCTACTGTGAAGGAACGGAAGTAGTAGCCGTCTGAACGTATGTGTTGATTGTACGGATATACGAGGAATATGACGCCTACGGTTTCGTTCAGACCCAGAACGGACTTGTAAATGGACTGTGTGTCTGACATTGGATTTTGTTCTATATTGATTGATCTCTGTTAAATATACATCTGTTTGGCGGCGGAGAATTTATTCTTTTTCTTAACGCCCTTCTTTGAGACGTACGAGCCCAGAGGTTATATATCGATAGAAATCAGTCGTATGGAGTGGATTGCCTATGTGGCATGCCAAGATGCTATGGTTAAAGCTTCTGTTGCAAAGCAAAATCTTGTGTTGATGATCAAAGCACGGCCTACATAGCTTGGCTTTGTGTATAGCATGGATTCGCGAGCCTCACACCTCGGTATGAGTCAAAAACGGGATAAGGACCCAAGGAGTGCATGACGTTTCTTTCTAGCTATGGTGATGTCAGTGGCCTACCAGCCCTGACATATATATCTACTTTTCACCTATGTGGTTGTTGGAATGCGAGGCGCTCGATTATAGGTCTATAAGGACCGGGAAACGTGTGTTCAGGAATAACTAATCCTCAAACGTAAGAGAGGACCGGCCTTGGAGGATCCAGGGGTTACCCAGAGTGTGTAGTCCTGAGGCATTTGCTAGAGTGTCTCGAAGCGGAGAGGAGCTTGCCCCTGGCCTCGACTCATGACGGAAATCCCATTTCCAATACGAGATAACGGATTCGATTGTAACTTATATATGGCGATATAGTGGCATGGGACGCTCATGTCGCCTATGATTGATATTTATGATGCTATTCATTTTTGAAACATATATGCACTAGTAATAATACCAAATGATTTTGCTTTACATGTATCAAGCATATTTGGCCATTATAAGGTAAAACTCTATCCTCCGGCTTGCATTGCATTGTATGATGGGACTTGAGTCTTATAATGGCTTCATTCTTTTTAAAAAAAGCATTGCGTTGTTTTAAAGAATTTACTTTGTTTTAAATGCACCAGCAATCACTGGAGTAAACCCGTTCCGCGAAAGTGGCGTAGTCCTATGATTTGCTTATTAATATTGTTTAGCCGTTAAATAGATTTCTCATACCAGTCCCCATGACTGACTCGTTGTTTGTTTCACTTTGCAAACGCGGGTGCCCTTATTTTCACACGGGCAGCCTAGTTCACAGGTGACAGGTTGTTTTTGGCTCTGCACTGTTGCATAGAGTGCATTTTGGCTCATGCCGAGGCTGACTTCACAGAGATGACTTTGACATTTTCCGCCATTATTGTACTTATATTATGATTCCTCCACAGGCGATGCAGACTGCTTTACTTTCAGTACTTATTATCGTATGTATATGTACCGCCTTCGGCGATGTAGACTGATACCCTTATTATGTCTCACTGCATGTACATATTCCGCCTCTGGCGATGGTAACTGATCACTTCCCTTTTATTTAATAAGTTATATCCTACGTTGTGCTATTCTGATGTTGTTACATGTTGTGATTCCGCTGTCATATCCATGTAAAAGTATTCTATTTATTGTTTCTGCTTTTATCTGTTCTCTGCTATGATGATTTTTGTGTTATATTCCAATGATTATCCTTAATATCGCCGCACGGATTTTGGGATTGTCACAGTCGGTATCAGAGCTTTGGTTAACCTTAGTTCCAGGATCTAACACATTAAACACCTCGTCAGAATAGAATCAGTAGTGTTCTGAGGCGAGTAGCTCATTAGAGATAGGATTAGCGATGTCCTAGAATGAGCTAAGTAGATTAGCAAAACAATTTGATCAGTACATCATTACCTTTCCTTATGTTCCCCTGTTTATCATATATGGAAATTATCAAATCTGTGAGCTTGACTCTTTTCTTGCTTATGCAGTACTCTCTCTGATGGCTACACGAGCAGCAGCAGCTAGAGGAGGCCGTGGAGGCCGAGCAGGCAGAGCAGGAGGACGGGGGAATATCCCCATAGTTGAGGAGGGCCCTATTATTCAACCACCAGCACCCCAGGACTTTGACATAGACAGAGTAGCGAAGAGGTATAGGAACCTGGGGGGAACACCCTTTTCTGGCCTTGGTACAGTGACAGAGGCTATTGCTTGGTTGAAGACCTGTGAAAAGATCTTTGAAGGCATGGGTTTGGGGACCAACAACAAAGCACGACTAGGTATCTGGATCTTACAGGAGGAAGCAGAGTTGTGGTGGGATGCCATCACCTCAGAAGATGCAGCAGGTACTGTCAGGACCTGGGAGCAATTCAAGGCCATGTTCAACGAGAAGTTTGTACCTGAGCAAGCCCTAGAGTGGATGCGAGAGCAGTTTGCTAATCTCCAGTAGGGAGATCTCTCTATCCAAGATTACCTCAATAAATTCACTCAGTTGTCGCGCTATGCTCCAGAGCTTATTATGACCAACAAAGCTAAGAACAAGAGGTTTATATTTGGGCTACGGCGCAAGTACCATGACAGAGCCATGAGCAACATCAAACTCTCCTTTTCAGAATTAGTAGAAATGGCTTGCAATTATGAAGATATGGATGAAAGACACTCCAACCAAGACCGCGCCAAAAGCCAAGCTGGAAATAAGCGCAAAGCTTCAGCAGATCAGCCAGAGTCGAGCATTTCAGCGGCCGCTACTCAGAAACCTGGAAAGATACCTAAAGGGAATTGCTACAACTGCGGGAAGTCAGGACATTTTTCTAACGTGTGCAAAGGCCCGAGGAAACCAAAGGCAAATCCAGACCATAGCTCAGCCGAATGCTACAACTGCCATAAGAAAGGGCACTATAGCAGGAATTGTCCTCTGAAGCAGAATGCACAAGTGGCTCATGTGTATGACGGGGAGACCCCGCCAGCTATCACCGATGGATCAGGTAAACCCGACGTCTTGGGAGGTACCCTTACCATTAAAAATATTCCTGTTTTTGTACTTTTTGATACTGGTGCATCACGTAGCTTCATTTCTGGTAACATTGTTCACAAGTTAAAATTGAACCAAAGAAAGCTTAAAGAACCAATTAAAGTTCAAAACCCGATAGGAGGTTCTGTTAGTCTCAGTTTGTACTGCAGAGTGCCTATCTCCTATTCTTTCTACAATTTTCCCCATAGGTTAATCGTCATGAATTTATTAGAATTCGATGTTATTCTCGGTTTGGAATGGTTAACAAAATATAAGGCCGAAGTTAGATGTGCCGAGAGAATCGTGAAAGTTAAAACAAAATTTGGGCATATCACTATACCATTCCATGGCTCAGAAGTTAATAGAACAGAATTTTGGTCTTCTTTAGAAGTTACTCCCCCTTCATTAGAAAAGATACCGGTCGTTAAAAACTACGCGGATGTGTTTGAAGAAGTAGAAAACTTACCGCCGCAAAGGAAATTGAATTTAGAATAGATCTAATTCCTAACGCCCGACCAGTAGTACATCCAATTAGAAGAATGGCCCCGAAAGAAAAAGAAGAGTTAGGTAGTCAAACCCGAGAATTGCTTTGGAAAGGTCTGATCAGACCGAGCTTTTCAGCTTAGGGAGCAGCAGTAGTATTTGTCCCGAAATCAGACGGTACTCTAAGACTTTGTGTTGATTACCGAGATCTCAATAAGCAGACACTGAAGAACAAATATCCCTTGCCTCGTATAGATGATCTGTTAGATCAATTAAATGGGGCAACAGTATTCTCCAGAATGGACCTAGCTACAGGTTTTCACCAATTACGTATAGCAGAAGACTGTGTTCCTTTGACAGCCTTCAGGGGTCCCAATTTATTCTACGAATGGTTAGTAATGCCGTTCGGCTTGTGTAACGCTCCGACATACTTCGTCGATCTTATGAACAGAGTGTTCCGTGGTGTATTGAATAAATTTGTTCTAGTCTTCATCGATGACATTTTAATCTACTCCAAGTCGGAAGACGAGCATGCAAAACATTTAGAACAAGTATTGAAAATTCTGAGGAGAAATGTCTAGAAATCTAAAATTTCTAAATGTGTCTTCTGGCAGGATGAAGTTAAGTTCCTAGGCCATGTCGTATCAAAAGATGCGATTGCTGTAGATCCAAGCAAAATTACAGCGATTCAGAACTGGAAACAACCTACTACCCCCACAGAAGTTCGAAGTTTCCTTGGATTGGCTAGTTACTATCGGAAATTCGTTCAGGATTTTTCAAAGATATCTGGTGTATTGACAAAGCTTACAAAGAAGCATGAGAAATTCAAATGGACTCCCGAATGTGAAGAAGCTTTCCAGGAGCTGAAACTGAAGTTGACAACCACTCCAGTATTGACAATTATAGAAGGCAACCAAGACTTGACTGTATGGACAGATGCTTCTATTAGAGGGCTAGGTGCAGTATTAATGCAAAAAGGTCAAGTGGTCGCTTATGCCAGCCGTCAGCTGAAGCCGCATGAAAGAAACTATGCAACTCATGATCTTGAGTTATTAGCTGTCGTGTTTGCTTTAAGAATCTGGAGGCATTATTTTTTGGGCGAGAAGTTCGAACTATTTACCGACCATCAATCCTTGAAATATCTATTCACTCAGAAAGATCTAAACTTGAGACAACAACGTTGGTTAGAATTCCTTGCAGCATACGATTTTGAGATCCTATACACTTCGGGGAAAGCCAATGTTGTCGCAGATGCGCTCAGTAGAAAGAATGAAATCATCGCCAGTTTTATCATTACTTCTTCCTTAGAAGATAAGATTACTATTCTACAGAAAGACGATGAATTTATTAAAAGGATTAGCCAGCGGATCCGAGAAGGAAAACCCTCAGATTTTAGCCTTGATAGCCAAGGGGTCCTAAGATTACGAGGGCGAATTTGTGTGCCAGAAATTCCTGAGCTCAGAAGGGAAGTACTTAATGAATGTCACAAGTCTAAACTCAGTTTCCATCCTGGTGTGAGCAAAATGTATAACAATATCAAGCGCACATTCTGGTGGAGGGCTTTGAAAAGAGATATTTCATTATATGTTAGCAGGTGCTCCACTTTTCAGCTAGTTAAGAGCGATCAGCAGAAATTGGCTGGATTATTACAACCATTAGAAATTCCAGGCTGGAAGTGGGAGCAAATTTCGATGGACTTCATTGATGGCTTGCCTCTAACTAAGAAAGGAAACGACAGTATATGGGTGATCGTAGATCGCTTCACGAAGACTGCCCATTTTATACCTGTTCGATCCAACAGAACGGCTCAAAGTTTAGCACAGATTTACTTCAAAGAAATAGTTAAACTACATGGAGTGCCGCTTAGTATAGTCAGTGATAGAGATCCCCTATTTACTAGCAAATTCTGGGAAGCATTCCAGACAGAATTGGGAACCAAATTGAATCTAAGCACCGCTTATCACCCTCAGACAGACGACCAAACTGAGCGGGTGAATAGAATTCTAGAATATTTACTGCGGGCTTGCGTTATCGATTTTGGAGGCTCATGGGAAGATCACTTACATTTAGACGAATTCTCTTATAACAATAGCTATCAAGCAAGTTTTGGAATGTCTCCATTTGAAGCATTATACGGTAGACCGTGCAGATCTCCCGCATGTTGGGTAGAACCTGGCAACAGACTTGTGTTAGGGCCCGATATGATTCGAGAAGCATCAGATAAAGTCGATTTCGTTAAGAAGCGATTGAAAACCGCACAAAGCCGACAGAAAAGTTGTGCTGATGCGAGAAGAAGAGACTTATGATTTGCCGTTGGAGATTATGTTTATTTAAGAGTTTCTCCGATGCGGGGAGTAATCAGATTTGGTAAAACTGGGAAGTTGGCACCGAGATTTATTGGTCCCTTTCCTATACTTGAACGGATTGGAACTCTGGCATATAGAGTTTCATTACCTGATTGGATGCCTGGTGTACATGATGTGTTCCACGTGTCTCAACTCAGGAAACATGTTCATGATCCGGATCTTGTTGTAGAAGAAGCAGCGCAACAGGATATAGACAAAACTCCAGAATTAGCGCTCAGAAGAGAGCCATTAAAGATAGTTGGCAAAGAAACTAGAGAGCTAAGGAGCAAAAAGATTCATTTAGTCAAAGTGCAGTGGAGTAGTGATCCTAGAGACTGTACTTGGGAGACTGAGGAAAGCATTAAACAAGCCTACCCCAAATGCAGAGTGGACATCTATGACTAACTCCGGTGCAAGGCACCTTTACAATACTTTGCATTTACATTTTGTTTTCTACTTTGCTACTATTTCCTTTTCGAGGACGGAAAGTTTTAAGTGGGGGAGATTGTAATAACCCGGAAAATGTGAACCAATTTAAAATTTTTAAAATTGGTTATTACCAAAGAATTTGAATAATTGAAATAGCATATTTCAATAAAATAATGAATTGGGACTAGTAAGGCAGTTTGAAAATTTGAATACAAACTTTGTCTGACTGTACCGAGTGGAAAATATAACGGATTTTAGCGAAACTGAAAATATTTAAATCTGTTTATGAATACCTTTCTAACGAATCTGAAAAATCGAAGTTTCATAAAGGGAATAAAAAGTTATGGCCAAATGAATTTTCAGAAAGGTCGTTATATAGCATATATAGCCCTTGAAAATAGATATTTTGCATACTACCTCGGAATTCGACGAAACCACTTTTGTTGGGTCCGGGATGTCAAATTATTACTAGGTTTCAAATTTCATAATTTTTGAAGCTAGTATGTGAGCGGGGCAAAAGAAAATGTGATTGGTCAATTTCTGTTAAAATGGATCGACCTGAAAATGGACATTTTGCATATGAACTCAGAATTGGACGAAACTGGTTTTGTTGGGACCGTATCGTCAAAACAAAGCTAGATTTATTTTTCTGGAATTTTTCGATTCAGTTTGTGGCCCTGGCAAATTGAAATGTACGTGCAAATTGAATATAAAATGTTTTATACTTTAATTTGAAAAATAACTGACTGTAACAGTCGAATTGGCCCTGGCAAATTGAAATGTACGTTCAAATTGAATATAAATTGAATATAAATTAAATATAAAATGTTTTATACTGTAGAACTGTATTCAAATTAACAATTTTATGACTGTTAAAAGGAGTTTGTATCTTTTCTACATATGCGGTTCATTTTTACGGTAACTTTCCTATATACATTTCCAACAATACTGACCATATATAACGCTTTTACTGTTTCAAACACTTTGCCCCTACATTCTGATGCGTTATATACATCATCTTAACTCATTAACTCTTGCGTTATTGTACAAGTCCAAAGAGGCGTCCGTCGGCTATGCACACGTCCAACGGACGTGCCATCGTACTGGGGTGTGTGTGTGTGTGTGTGTGTGTGTGTGTGTGTGTATATTAAAAGCTACCTTACTGCATTAAAATACATACATGCGAGACAAGCTTGTCATCCCTACTTGTTTAAAGTCGCAGCCTCCCCCTTCTATGGATACTTCATGCATGATACATATAGAAAATTCGAGCAGTAAAATCCGATTTTTGTGCCATTTTATGACCTGTTTCCTTTTCCAGTCGTTCAGTTAGGATATTCGAAACCAATATAGTTTGTGATGGGTTGCTACTCCTCTTTGATTGGACACACCATACTGTAACCAGTTCTATGTGCGGCTCGTATTACATAAACCTTACCTACCTTAGTATTGCTTCGTAGTCGATGTAGCCTTCTTTTCTTTTTTACTCAGCTATTTTTGGTTCGGGCCTCACGCATGTGACCGCACCCACGTGCCGCGTTGCTTGAAATGTTTATTTCGGCAGTTATTTGATTTGGACACTCGAATTTAATAATAATTGTCAGGATAAACTGCTTATTTTTATGCCTTTATTTAAGATTGCTAACTTGAAATAAGTTTAATCCTGACCCGAGTGTTTTGTGTTTTGCATGGAATGCTCGGGTCAGGCCCCAAATGTTACAGATGCGAAGATTTCAGCTCTTAAAGAGGACAGACGCGTGAAGATGCACGTGTGCGCAAGGCTCGGTAGAACTATAAATTTTATTTTTAAAACTTAGGAATGTATTTTTTTTTCGCTGTACAAAACATTGTAAAACTCTTATGTTTGTATAAAATTTTATTTTGCTGATATTGTTGAGCACTACGATTCTGTGTTATATTTCATTTTTAAACCTTGTAAGCCAATAACAATCTGTTGTTTTGAACGCTTCGAGTCGGCTTAATTACCGACCTGGGGCAGTCAAAACGGCGGGTTGTTACACATTTTGAACCAAAAACCTTAAAATATGAAATATTTAATTTTCTTCTAGTAAAAAGTTCATATGGAGTATTTTTTGTAAGAGGTCGAATGGAGACACGGTTTTTAACATAACAAGCCACTGTAATTGCTTTAGCCCAAAATTGTTTTGGCAGTGTGCTTAAATTTAATAACATTCTGGCACATTCCTGTAACGTTCGATTTTTACGTTCTACTACACTATTTTGTTATGGAGTTCAAGGAAGTGAGAAATTATGAAAAATTCCTTTATTTTGACAAAATAAATCAAAATTTTCATTTTCAAATTCTCCTCCATGATCACTCCATATATTTTTTATTTTTAAATTATTTAAATTTTGAATTTGTTTGACAAATGTTTTAAAGAGGTCAAATGTGTCACTTTTATTTTTCAGAAACATAGTCCAAGTGTAACACCTCGAAATTTTAACAACATTAAAGTGGATAAATTAAATAATAATTAATTTAATATCCAGAATTAGAGGAAACAGACTGCGCCATTGCATCCGTCTCGAAATTCTGGTCAAGATAGACATTTGGTTTGCATAAAACGGACACCGTATGAAGAGGTTACGAGGGTTTGAAGTTTGTATACGCACAAAATAATTATATATAAATATATATAATCAGAAATCAGAAAATCCGTTCAAAATTCAAAATTATGTGAGCGGGAAAAGTGGTGCCCTAGGGGAGTCGACCCCTTATGGGGGGTGTCGACCCCGGGGTCGACCCTCCAAGGGGGGTGTCGACCCCCCCCCCCCCCCAAATCCCCGGGCAAATCTGGGCAGAATTCATTTTTCTTACCTGGACGTATTTCTGGACCTGGTTCATTGGTTCTAGGCTATAAATATGGTCCCATATTCTCCTATATTCTTGATTGGAGATCATAGAGGTCATATGCTGTCGGGTTGCAAACTGAGACGGAACCAATTCTACAACAACTACTTTGCTAATCAAATTCAGAATTCAAGATCCGTTCTTTCTCAATTCTCTAAACCTAACTCTGTGAGTTTCTAGTTAGTTTTAGGTTTAAACGATAAATCTAAACAATAAATCTAAAGTAGATTGTGAAGGACTATGAATTGGATATGTTGTAAACGATAAATCTAAACAATGTCATGATAGTTCTATTTCTTAGATCTAATGTAGCTATGGTTATTCTATTATGTTACTTGTGTGAATCTTGAATTGTAACTAAGTTGTGGTGAACATAAACATGTTAATTTGGATAGTTGCAACATTGGTTAGATCTAATCCTTTTGTAAATCACCTTTCACATGTCATATTGCAATCAACAAAGATATGTTAGATATGTGAACCCATATTTAGATCTAAAACATTCTATTATGTCATCTTAATAGTGTTAGATCTATTTTAATCTTTTGACCTGGATTATGTGATTTAATCTATCACCTTGCATTCACCATGTTAGATCTAAACCAACTAGACATCTAAATTGCTAATTTAGATCTTACTATGTTTGTAACATCGTAGTTGTGTTAAAATCAATTAAGTGCCACAAGTTCATATGTTCACCTTATTATGATCACATGCCCATCATGCTAGTTTATGTTATGTTTATGCCAAGTAAGTTATAATGATCACTTGGGTTATATTCCCAATATTTTCCCTGTTATCGTTATGACTAGGCTATTGTCTATCATAGCACTACAACAAAAATACCATATTACAACTTTCATTTTACAATGGTGGAAAATGCACAGTTGTAATAAATGTTTATTACAATAGTCAGTTCACTAAAGTTGTAATAAACATATTTCTTACAACTTTTTTATTGCGACTGTTGTAATAAATGCCTATTACAACTTTTCACTCTTACCTGTTGTAATAAGTGACAACTTTAACAATTAACATTTTATAATTAGTATAATAATAATAATGAATTAATAATATTAATAATTTCTATTAAATAATCAATAATTAGTAAATAATTTTTAATAATTAATATTAATAACTAGTATACTAAATAATAAGTTACCGGTATTGTTAAATAATTAATTTTTAGTAATAAATAATTAAGAAATAATCATTAATATTAATAATTAAGAAGTAATAAATATGAAACACCCCACCTCCGTTAGGGTCACTCTCAAAGGGAATGCCCTAATTTTGGTGGAGGTTTATAAGTACAAGTCACAGATATACAAGACAGATATAAGAACACATATTTGTAAACAGCGGAAGAACAACAAACTTTTATTTCGTAAAGTCAAATACGTGTTACAACAACATCCTTTCCAAAAACATAACATAACACTTTCATAATCTGTCTTGAGTACATTATTTAAAGAAGCATAAATAAAACATAGATAAACTGCAAAAGCCCCATAGTGGATTGTCCAAAGCCATAGTTCAAAACAGGAAAGTCCAAGCAATACATTTCTCTACTTCAAGCTGGATGTCAAGGCTGATCAAGCTGCTATGTTCCCTCCCTGAGGACCTGGGGGGGGGGGGGGAAACGGAAGAAAGAAGACGAAAGAAAAATAGAGTCAGACATAAAGCCTGAGTAAGTCTAGTACTATTTTGTCTATGAATAAAGAACTGGGTATGATAAGTATAAACAAGAAGTGGGCATGCACTATAAACTTGGTTAAGTTGTCTAGGGTCGAACATACTATCGTACCCCATGTTAATCTCTGAACCCATATAAACTAGTTTCCAATTTGCACCCCATAATCAGGGTGATGTGAACCATTCTATGATGATCGGCTCCTACTCGCATAGTTACTTGTGTCTTACGGCCCCCGATGTTGTAGTTACCTATGCTGGTCCCACCATGGGGTGTATCAAGTCCCATAGTGGCGGCCCGACACAACCTTAGAGTGCACAGGTATGCTACTGGTGCCCAGTGCCTTATTTTTCTGCGCCGGAGTGTGTGCATGCCCGCACCCCGTTAGAACCTACACTGCTACACCACCGCCGTCGATTTGACCTCTTACAATCAGCCCAGTAATCGTGCCCCACCCTGCCTAGTTTCAGGGTATCCTGATACACCTTCTAGGGTTACTGCTGAAAAGGGTCCCCCGTTACTAGGTTTTCTATCTCTAGCCAACATGCTAAGTTGGTTAAGTGTTTTCTAACCTAACCCCCACCAGTCTGTTAAGTTTAGCATGTTCCATTTTGATTAAGTCTTTAGTTCACTTAATCCTAACAATCCTGACTCAGCCTTAATTGTCTTATTAAGGCCCTGACCTCTCACATTAGACAGGTATTGTTGTGGCTGCCTGTTGCCGGTTGGTTCCGGGCAGTCTTACGCCACAACTCAGTCTAGCCTCGGGTCCTTATTGGGCTCCATGTTTAACCTCCCACATTGGATAGGTATTGTTGTGACTACTGGACAGCCGGGCGGTTCCGGGCAGGTTTACATCACAACTCAATCCAACCTCGGGTTAAACACATCGTATGTTCTACATTTACATATTTTGTCTTTCTTCTTTATTTTCTTATATGTAAATATTTGCGGCCCATTATTAAGTTAATGGTGTAAAGGTTACACCAATCACGGGCCCAACCCATACTTGAATTTGGGCCCTTCTATTTTATATTTTCATTCATTAATTAATTTTAACCCAACGTTATTTTCCCCCGTTTTACACGTCCGTTTATATATATTGGGCTTAGCCTTTTAAAGCCCAATTTAGCCATGTGAAAAGGGGAGGCTTAAAGCGTGATTACATACACAAAGAGGGGAAGGTGAGCGCATGAACTTGCATATGACGTTGGAAATACATAATAGAAACTGGTGTACTTGCATAGTGGTGACATAGGTGACATGAATCAAAGCATGTGAACTTGCATAGGTTTAACTGCAACATGAACCTATATTCTTATTTATGCATAATGTCAAACATAAGCATGGCATAAATATTTCTAGCATAAGCATGGCATAATGTCAAACATAAGCATGGCATAAATATTTCTAGCATAAGCATGGCATAATGTCAAACATAAGCATGGCATAATTATTTCTAAACATGGTGTTTGCTTTAAACTTGCAAACAGGGATTTTTGAGTCTAACCTAGCCATGTCTTACATATGTCATCATATAATTCTTTTAAACAAGATAGACTTAATCATAGGTTTTCAATTATGCCAAATATTTTTCATAGCCTAGCCATATACATAAGTTTGCAAAAGCATGACTTAATACATGGATTATGGTGTCAAAATTCCAACATAGTTTCATATGAACTATAATAACCAAACTTGTTTCAATTACTTGCAAAATGATTTATGCACAAAAATATACATCATGATGGCATAATAACAAAGCCACAAACTTGCATGAATTTCAATCAACTACATACATGTAGCTTCAACATAGATTACATAATTTGCGCAATATTCCAAACGTATACTTGCATAGAACTACCGCATGTAGTTCTTTATAATGAATAACATAATTTTGCACAAATATGAACTACTTTCTTATCCCAATTCAAGCATACAAATCAATACAGTTGTTTATTCATACCAAAGTAATACTCTACTTACAATGGTTGCGGCGAATTATCTAATTAAGAGATATGATTCCTTTGTTTAGGTTGCTTGAATTGCTTTAGGCTTTAGAACTTTCTTCCTAATTCTCTCTCTAGTTGGCGGCTACTCTTAGTCGTTCCTCAGCAACATGGCGGCTATGCTCTTAATTTGAATGAATAGATTAGGGTTTAGTCTAGGGTTGTTTATATAGAGGTTAGGAATTGATTAGGACCATTGATGTTGCTAGGTTAGATCGTAGCCATTCATTAGATAGAGAGACCAATTAGATCCCGCCACCTAGCCCTAATGACAAAGCAAGCTTCTGAAAATCGGCCAAACACAGACCTGGCCAGCCAGGGCTAGACCAGACCTGGCCAGCAGGTCATTTTTGACCTGGGCGCACTTGGCAGGTGCGCCAGGTCAAAAATGTACTGGCGCACTTCACAGGTGCGCCAGTGCATTTTTGTTCTGGCGCACTTCCCAAGTGCGCCAGTGCATTCTGACCCGTTTTCCGGTTTTTCGCCCAACTTCGTTCGTCCATAACTTCTTCATACGATATCCGTTTTTCGAAAACTCGGACTCTATTTCGCGTATTTTTCCGAGACGAACGCATTGGCGTATCCCGTTTCCCTTAGTTCTTTGATTTGAAATTAATTATACTTTAATTTATGAATTGCACAGTTATAGAATTCACGGGGTGTTACATTCTCCCCCACTTAAAAGGATTTCGTCCCCGAAATCTTCAAGTTAGGAGGAATGTATATCCTAACATCCAATCATCCATCTACTCATCCATCAAACACGAGCATCCATTGTCCTTAAAAGACTTCTAATGCTTCATGATCATATGCGAAGTGTGTGTGTACATGTACTTATCTAATGCAAAATCAGGCGGTCTACTGATTCAGTTGACCTCCTTAATGCGAATTATGTAAGTGCCATGAATCCATTATGTATGCAAATTTTCCTATTCATGATTCTACATGAGTGCACAATCATTCAATACAAATGCAACATCCACGTGACAACACATTAGAGTTCAACCATATACGAATGCAAACATATATGCATATGCAATATGAAGTGACTGAGCCGATCTAAAACCTAGACTGTGTGTGTATATGCAACCACGAGCAACCACTAGCAATCACTTGCAACCACTTGCAACCATCATCCATAACATGTTTCAACTACATGTTTCCATCCAAAAAGATTCTATTTAAAAGATACGGTCGAGGAAATATACCTAAAAAGATAGATAAAAGCGCAACTTTAAGGAAAAGGAAAGATCAAGGATGTACCCTCGAACAGAAAAGGGTAGGCAGTACGGATTCTAGCTTCAGTTTCCCAAGTCGCGTCTTCCTCGGCGTCGCTCCATTGAACTTTGACGAGCTTGACTTCGCGGTTGCGTAGCTTCTTCACTTCCGTTCCTAAGATGCGGGTTGGAACTTTTCTTATGGTTGCTTCGCGTTCCACTTCGGCCTCTTCGAGGATATTTGGCTCTACCACTTCAGCAGACTCATGCAGACATTTTCGGAGGTGTGAAACGTGAAAAACGTTGTGGACTCCAGCCAACTTCTCGGGTAGCTCTAATCTATAGGCCATTTTCCCAATTTTCTCGATGATTGGGAATGGCCCTACGAACCTTGGTGCTAGCTTTCCTGTGGTTCCAAAGCGAACAACGTTCCTTAGTGGTGATACCTTGAGAAAAACTCTGTCTCCAACCTCGAATTCAAGGTCGGTCCTCCTCTTGTCGGCGTAGGACTTTTGTCTGTCTTGGGCCGTCTTCATCCTTCTTCGTATTAAGTCTACTTTCTCTGAGGTCTCTCGGATCATATCTGGTCCAAGTATGAGCTTATCAGTAGACTCCCACCAACAAGTGGGCGATCGGCACGGTCTTCCATATAAAGCTTCGAAGGGCGCCATTCCGATGGTTGCTTGATAGCTGTTGTTGTAGGCAAATTCCACCAAAGGAAGGTGGTCTTCCCATGTCCCTCCGAAGTCAAGGACGCATAGCCTTAAAAGGTCTTCCAAAACTTTGTTCACTCTCTCTGTTTGGCCGTCGGTTTGGGGATGATAGGCTGTGCTTAAGCATAACTGCGTTCCTACTGCTTCTTGCAGACTCCGCCAAAACTCACTGGTGAAGATGGGGTCTCGGTCACTAACAATGCTAGATGGTATTCCATGGAGTCGAACGATTTCCTTGAGGTAAAGTGATGCTAGGGATGAGGCAGTTCTTTTACTTTTGACAGGTAAAAAGTGGGCGCTTTTAGTAAGCCTATCCACTATTACCCAAATGCTAGTGTTGCCTCTCCTAGACCTAGGCAGCCCATCGATGAAGTCCATTGAGATGCTATCCCACATCCACTGCGGGACCTCCAAAGGATGTAGCAGTCCGCCAGGCTTTTTCTGTTCCGCCTTAACCTGTTGGCACATCATACACTTAGAAACGAATTCTGCCACGTCCTTTTTCATGCCGTTCCAAGAGAAAGTCCTTTTTATGTCTTTGTACATTTTATCTCCGCCTGGATGTATCGTCATCTTGGAGTGATGTGCTTCCTCGAGAACCTTCTTTACTAAATCTTTTGTCTGTGGGACGCATAGTCTTCCGTCTCGCCTTAGCAAACCCTTATCGTCAATGGAGTATCTGTTGAGGTGACTTGAAGTCTCACCCCTAATTAGCCTATCAATTATTTCCACAAGCTGAGGGTCTTCGCGTTGTGCTGCCCCTACTGAATCTACTAAAGTTGGGCGTACTTCGAGAGATGCTAGCAAGCCTGGTACGAAATCGGAGGAAGGTCTAAAGTCGAAGCTGGCTATAAACTCTAGGCTTTGTCTTTCAACAAATAACGGGCTTAGAGTCAATTTCTTTCGGCTCAACGCGTCTGCCACTACGTTGCCTTTGCCCGGAGTGTAGGAGATTTCGAAATCGTACGAGGCAAGAAACTCCATCCATCTTTGTTGCCTCAAGTTAAGATCTTTCTGCGAGAAAAGATATTTCAACGATTTATGGTCAGTGTAAAGTTCGAACTTCTCACCTAGGAGATAGTGTCGCCAAGACTTGAGTGCAAAGACGATGGCGGCTAACTCAAGATCGTGGGTTGGGTAGTTCTTTTCGTGCACTTTCAACTGCCTCTCGCCATAAGCTACTACCCTTCCTTCTTGCATTAAGACGACGCCTAGCCCTGTCCCACATGCATCCGTATAAACAGTGAACATCTTGCTCCCATCTGGCAGCGTCAAAACTGGGGCTGTTGTGAGAGCCCTTTTCAGTCGTTGGAAAGCAAACTCGCAATCCAAATCCCAATTGAACACTAGATTCTTCTTGGTCAACTTCGTGAGCGGAGCTGAGATTTTCGCAAAATCTCTTATGAATTTTCGATAGAAACCTGCTAGTCCTAGGAAGCTTCGAACCTCAGTCGCATTCCTTGGTGTCTTCCAATCCTGTACTGCCACTACCTTAGCGGGGTCCACTGCTAACCCTTGTTTGGATACTATGTGCCCAAGGAACCTCACCTCTTCTCTCCAAAAGTGGCATTTGGAGAATTTGGCTTTTAGTTGATGGACTCGCAAAGTTTCCATGATTGCCCTTAAGTGTTGAGCATGTTCCTCTTCACTCTTTGAGAAGATAAGGATATCATCTACGAAGACCACTACGAATTTGTTGAGGAAATCTCTAAATACCCTACTCATTAGGTCCACGAAGTAAGCAGGTGCATTTGTCAAGCCGAAAGGCATGACAAGCCATTCAAAGAAGCCGTCTGGGGTTCTGAACGCCGTTTTATCGATGCTATCTTCAGCCACCCTTAGTTGATGAAAACCGGTTGCTAAATCGAGTTGGGAGAAAACAGACGCTCCTACAAGCTGGTCAAATAAATCGTCAATTCTAGGGAGAGGGTGCCTATTCTTTTTCGTTAGCTTGTTGAGCTCCCTACAGTCAACACATAGACGGAGTGAACCATCCGCCTTTGTAGCGAACACCACTGGAGCGCCCCATTCTGAAATGCTCCTCCTAATGAACCCCTTTTCTAGAAGCTCTTTAATCTGTTTACTGAGCTCTTTCCTTTCTCGTGGAGCCATATGTCTAACGTGCAACGCAACGGGCTTTGCATTATCTACAAGATATATGCGGAAGTCTATTTCCCGCTTCGGAGGCAAGCCCTTCACCTCTTCGAAGACATCCGGATATTCCCGGACCACTCTAACTGATTTCAAATTTTCAACAGAGGCATCTAGCGATTCAAGATAACTAAGCATAACCGCATACGAGGGATTACAAGAAATTTCCAAAGTATTACCGAGCTGGGTTAGGAGCCTAACAACCCTTTTCTCACAATCAAGGATGGCCCCATTACTGGATAGCCAATCCATACCCAAAATCAAACCATACCCCGAAAAGCCCAAAACAAAGGCACTACATTGAAATTCAACACTTAGGATAGAAATTTTCAAATCCAGACAAATCATAGACAAATGAGCTGGGCCCCCAATTGGGTTTGAAACAATTAAGGGGTCCTCTACCATACTAGTTTTTAGGTGCAGAGATTCTACTAAAGAAGACGAGATAAAGGAGTGTGATGCGCCAGAATCAAATAAAGTGCGAACGGGGTGATCATAAAGATAAACTACACTTTCTACAGAAGTATTGGTACCTCGTTGTTGCAAAGGTGGCGCTTCTAGCACATGAACCTGTGCCCCTGGGGTGGATCCAGTGCCCTGCCCCTGTCCTCGTTTCCTTGGGCAGTCCTTAGCCCTGTGGCCTGTCTGACCGCACGAAAAGCACCCACCATTCTCCTTGGCCTTCTTTTTCCGGCAGTCCTTTACTAAGTGCCCCACTTTGCCACAGAAATTGCACTTCCTCTTCTCTTTGTTGCCTTTCCCGCCCTTCTTAAAGTCTGTCTTCTTAGGCTGCAAACCCTCTTTCTTCCCTTGAGAGCTTTCTGCCTTTGTCTCCTTCTTGCCCTTATCCTCTTCATTCAGCAATGCCATTTGCACCAACCTTTCATACGTGGCTCCCATGGGTATATGGGTCATGGCCAAACTGTGTAATGGCTCATTTAACCCTTTGACGAAACGGAGAGCCTTCTTGTGCGGGGTGTTGACTAGGTCAAGCCCAAACCTAGCCAGCTCATCAAACTGATTCACATACTCTCTAACAGTCTTGTCTCCTTGCTTAAGAAATAAGAATTTTTCCAACTGCAAACTTCTTTCCGCATCTGAGAGAAATTTGGTCTCAAACCTTGCCCTAAAGTCCTCCCATGTCTCCACTGGTCTTTCAGCATTAGTGACTTCCCACCAGTAGGAAGCCTCGCCCTTCAATAGCCACACCGCCAATTGTACTTTTTGTCTATCTTCTACCTCAAAGATGATGAATAGGTCCTCCGTTTCTTTCAGCCAATTTCTAGCTGCCACGAAGGACTCAGTTCCATGGAAATCCCTTCCTCCCATAGCTTTAAAATCTTTACATATCTTAGCAAACGCGTTTCCCCGAGGAGGAGGTGGAGGAAAAGGTGCCGCTGCAGCTGGATGATTTCCTTCCGCTGGGGGAGGAGGAATGGTAGGACCTGGCTGAGTGGCCCTTGCTTCTAAGAACCGTCTAAACCAACCAGGTATTGGCACCCCTTCCGGCAAGTTGAGTTCTTGGGACATGCTGAAACAAAAAGGATAGATTCAAAACGAAGGATAAGAGATAGTTCCTATGGCTTTGGGGAGTGGACTTTGCCTTTTTTAAAATAAAATAATATTTTTCTTTTAAAAATGCTTCTTTAAATTTCCTTTTTGAAAATAATTTTTCAAAACTTTTTATCTTATCTGGTAAACCTGGCTCTGATACCAAGTGAAACACCCCACCTCCGTTAGGGTCACTCTCAAAGGGAATGCCCTAATTTTGGTGGAGGTTTATAAGTACAAGTCACAGATATACAAGACAGATATAAGAACACATATTTGTAAACAGCGGAAGAACAACAAACTTTTATTTCGTAAAGTCAAATACGTGTTACAACAACATCCTTTCCAAAAACATAACATAACACTTTCATAATCTGTCTTGAGTACATTATTTAAAGAAGCATAAATAAAACATAGATAAACTGCAAAAGCCCCATAGTGGATTGTCCAAAGCCATAGTTCAAAACAGGAAAGTCCAAGCAATACATTTCTCTACTTCAAGCTGGATGTCAAGGCTGATCAAGCTGCTATGTTCCCTCCCTGAGGACCTGGGGGGGGGGGGGGGAAACGGAAGAAAGAAGACGAAAGAAAAATAGAGTCAGACATAAAGCCTGAGTAAGTCTAGTACTATTTTGTCTATGAATAAAGAACTGGGTATGATAAGTATAAACAAGAAGTGGGCATGCACTATAAACTTGGTTAAGTTGTCTAGTGTCGAACATACTATCGTACCCCATGTTAATCTCTGAACCCATATAAACTAGTTTCCAATTTGCACCCCATAATCAGGGTGATGTGAACCATTCTATGATGATCGGCTCCTACTCGCATAGTTACTTGTGTCTTACGGCCCCCGATGTTGTAGTTACCTATGCTGGTCCCACCATGGGGTGTATCAAGTCCCATAGTGGCGGCCCGACACAACCTTAGAGTGCACAGGTATGCTACTGGTGCCCAGTGCCTTATTTTTCTGCGCCGGAGTGTGTGCACGCCCGCACCCCGTTAGAACCTACACTGCTACACCACCGCCGTCGATTTGACCTCTTACAATCAGCCCAGTAATCGTGCCCCACCCTGCCTAGTTTCAGGGTATCCTGATACACCTTCTAGGGTTACTGCTGAAAAGGGTCCCCCGTTACTAGGTTTTCTATCTCTAGCCAACATGCTAAGTTGGTTAAGTGTATTCTAACCTAACCCCCACCAGTCCGTTAAGTTTAGCATGTTCCATTTTGATTAAGTCTTTAGTTCACTTAATCCTAACAATCCTGACTCAGCCTTAATTGTCTTATTAAGGCCCTGACCTCTCACATTAGACAGGTATTGTTGTGGCTGCCTGTTGCCGGTTGGTTCCGGGCAGTCTTACGCCACAACTCAGTCTAACCTCGGGTCCTTATTGGGCTCCATGTTTAACCTCCCACATTGGATAGGTATTGTTGTGACTACTGGACAGCCGGGCGGTTCCGGGCAGGTTTACATCACAACTCAATCCAACCTCGGGTTAAACACATCGTATGTTCTACATTTACATATTTTGTCTTTCTTCTTTATTTTCTTATATGTAAATATTTGCGGCCCATTATTAAGTTAATGGTGTAAAGGTTACACCAATCACGGGCCCAACCCATACTTGAATTTGGGCCCTTCTATTTTATATTTTCATTCATTAATTAATTTTAACCCAACGTTATTTTCCCCCGTTTTACACGTCCGTTTATATATATTGGGCTTAGCCTTTTAAAGCCCAATTTAGCCATGCGAAAAGGGGAGGCTTAAAGCGTGATTACATACACAAAGAGGGGAAGGTGAGCGCATGAACTTGCATATGACGTTGGAAATACATAATAGAAACTGGTGTACTTGCATAGTGGTGACATAGGTGACATGAATCAAAGCATGTGAACTTGCATAGGTTTAACTGCAACATGAACCTATATTCTTATTTATGCATAATGTCAAACATAAGCATGGCATAAATATTTCTAGCATAAGCATGGCATAATGTCAAACATAAGCATGGCATAAATATTTCTAGCATAAGCATGGCATAATGTCAAACATAAGCATGGCATAATTATTTCTAAACATGGTGTTTGCTTTAAACTTGCAAACAGGGATTTTTGAGTCTAACCTAGCCATGTCTTACATATGTCATCATATAATTCTTTTAAACAAGATAGACTTAATCATAGGTTTTCAATTATGCCAAATATTTTACATAGCCTAGCCATATACATAAGTTTGCAAAAGCATGACTTAATACATGGATTATGGTGTCAAAATTCCAACATAGTTTCATATGAACTATAATAACCAAACTTGTTTCAATTACTTGCAAAATGATTTATGCACAAAAATATACATCATGATGGCATAATAACAAAGCCCCAAACTTGCATGAATTTCAATCAACTACATACATGTAGCTTCAACATAGATTACATAATTTGCGCAATATTCCAAACGTATACTTGCATAGAACTACCGCATGTAGTTCTTTATAATGAATAACATAATTTTGCACAAATATGAACTACTTTCTTATCCCAATTCAAGCATACAAATCAATACAGTTGTTTATTCATACCAAAGTAATACTATACTTACAATGGTTGCGGCGAATTCTCTAATTAAGAGATATGATTCCTTTGTTTAGGTTGCTTGAATTGCTTTAGGCTTTAGAACTTTCTTCCTAATTCTCTCTCTAGTTGGCGGCTACTCTTAGTCGTTCCTCAGCAACATGGCGGCTATGCTCTTAATTTGAATGAATAGATTAGGGTTTAGTCAAGGGTTGTTTATATAGAGGTTAGGAATTGATTAGGACCATTGATGTTGCTAGGTTAGATCGTAGCCATTCATTAGATAGAGAGACCAATTAGATCCCGCCACCTAGCCCTAATGACAAAGCAAGCTTCTGAAAATCGGCCAAACACAGACCTGGCCAGCCAGGGCTAGACCAGACCTGGCCAGCAGGTCATTTTTGACCTGGGCGCACTTGGCAGGTGCGCCAGGTCAAAAATGTACTGGCGCACTTCACAGGTGCGCCAGTGCATTTTTGTTCTGGCGCACTTCCCAAGTGCGCCAGTGCATTCTGACCCGTTTTCCGGTTTTTCGCCCAACTTCGTTCGTCCATAACTTCTTCATACGATATCCGTTTTTCGAAAACTCGGACTCTATTTCGCGTATTTTTCCGAGACGAACGCATTGGCGTATCCCGTTTCCCTTAGTTCTTTGATTTGAAATTAATTATACTTTAATTTATGAATTGCACAGTTATAGAATTCACGGGGTGTTACAAAATAAGAAATAATATTTAATGCTAGTAATTAATTTTGGTGATGATTTTATTAATAAATTGTAGTTTTTTTAATAATTAGTAAATAATCAGTAATACGTACATAATAACTAACTTTTAATAGTTAAAATTCAATTATAACTAAGAAAAAATTAGTGATAATTAATAATAACTATTATTAATAAGTAATATTTAATATTTTTGTAAAATTTAATTCTCAAGAAATTCATATTATATTTAACATAAAATTTTACTTATTAATTCTATGAGCTCTCTAAAGTTGTAATAAACATATTTTTAACAATTTTCATTTTATTAGTTGTAATAGATGCCTATTACAAACTTCATGTTTATAATATCTATATTTAATAACTTATTACATTAATATTTAATAATAATAATTAATAATAAACTTAGGAATCAATAATATTTATCAATTATTATTAAATAGTAAATAAGTAGTAATAGTTAATTTGAAAAATGAAATAATTCCTATTAACAACTAGTAATTTGCAATTGTAGTAGTTAATAATTAATATTTACTTGATAATTAGCAAATAATTCACTATTAAATACTAGTGATTAACATTTAATAATATTTTTTTATGAAAGTAGTTACATGTTAAAACAACAACGTGGTTTCGTAGATCACGTGAAAGTACATCAGTTTGTTTACTCCAACGCAAAAAAATTATTTGGCTCCAAACCAAAAAATTCTGGCTCCAAACCAAAATTTCGCATCACCGCCCGCTTCTTCTTAAAAGAGAAACCCTAACTCTCGTGTCTTGTATCGCCGCCACAAGAAAAGCTCGTACCTTTATTCATCCATGGAGA
The DNA here is from genome assembly GCA_030737875.1 of Allium sativum. Classification (NCBI taxonomy): domain Eukaryota; kingdom Viridiplantae; phylum Streptophyta; class Magnoliopsida; order Asparagales; family Amaryllidaceae; genus Allium; species Allium sativum. The sequence goes on along the minus strand of CM060927.1, from coordinate 72,718,282 downwards.
CTAGTTCTCCCATTTTCCACCGCCGCCTCTTTTCCTATTCTTCTTTCTTCGATCCATCCCTCAATTTTGATTTCCTTCCACCTTTTCCAAACTTTCCCATCGCTGTTAAAGAGAGAGCTTTTCAAAAATCCCTTTCAGTTTCCCTCGATTTGGTCATACTTCATATCCACTACAACCCTTCTTTTCAAGATTATTTTCAACGTACTCGGCATCTTCTTCTTTCTTGTTTCCTTCGATTCATTTGCCTCTCCGGTCTTGTTTGGACTACTCACTCACTATATGTGAACGGAAGATGCAGGGATCCGGCGAGTGAAGTATAGTAGTGACGGGTTGACGATCTGAAGGAGCCGGAGGATTTTTCCGATATACAGGTCTGGAAATATTACAACAAGGGTTTTAAAAATTTTAACTAGGTTTTCATTTTGGTCTGGGTCAGCATCCGATGTACAGGTCGAACTTCGGTTATTAACAGTTTTTTTTTTGATTTTCTTTGGGATCTCGAGTTTATTATGCCTGTTACATGTTAATCCAATGTTTGGTATTGATAAAACAGTTGTGATGCTTCTCACTTCCCAGCTTGCTGGTCCTCGTCTTTCTGGCCGCTGGAATATTAATGATACTACGAAAGCTATTGTCGGTGCTTCAGATAATTCAGGTACTACTACCTTGTGTCGATCTATCGAGGTTGGTGCTATTAAATTTGGCAATGCTTCTTTACCAATGAACGTCTTGCAGGACGATAGTGTATTTGACCCTTCCAAATCTGCTGCAAGCTCTATCCACGCATTGGATTTAGAATGTCCACCTGATGCTCATGAAAATGTCACTAAGAAGCCTATGGTTTTTGTTTCCATTTCGACTGATCCCTTAGATAAAGTGGCTACTAGTTAGAGTGCTTTCGAAGCGTATGCTTATGTATCTTTTGTGGACAAAGCTTCTATCTTTCGTATGTGTTAGATCGATGTATGTATTTTGAAATGGTTATGTTTTTTTGTGACGGGTTTAGTTGGTGATGTACTATGTGTATGTTAATCGAATAATATGTTAATTAATTTATATGAATGATTCCGCATAATTATATTTGTTGCATTGAAATATAGAATATTATTATTAATAAATATGAATTCTTTATATTAGTAAGGTGTATATAAGTTACAACAGCAAAAAAAAAAAGTTGTAATAAAGCATTTTACAACGGTGTGAAAGAGATGTAATAAAATTTATTACAACGGTGAGTAAAAGTTGTTAAATACCCTATTTCACAACGGTGTTGCAACGGTGCAGAAACGTTGTAAAAGATATAAGTATATTACAACTTCTTAATACACGACGGTGGCTCCACCGTTGTAAAAGCCTTTTACAATGTTTTTGCACCGTTGTAATATGGTATATTTGTTGTAGTATAGGCATACCATCAATTTTATGAGTGTACGAATTAGGGGACGGGGGAAAAAGGGTTAATAATTGGCAGAATTCGAATAAGAACATTCTTAGACATATAATTCAAATATGGGGTAAAGTGGGCATTAAAAGGAAAGGCTTAATTAATTGATTAATTAATTAAAAATGGAATATTTTAGTAATTACAATTAGGAATTGTAATTGTGCTTATGACACGAGGTTAAGTTACATTAGTGGTGGAAGTCTGCCCGGACCCGACCGGCATATCCAGCAGCCACTAATGTTGAACCTAATGTGTGAGGTCTAAGTACGTAAATACGAATCGGCTAAGGCACGAGGTTAGGCCCAACTATGGAATAAAACTGCCCGGACCCGACCGACATATCCAGCATCCACACGTTGTAGGCCTAATATGAGAAGTCTAGCCCATTATAAACCATAAATAGACATGGTAATGAATTGGACTACTTAACCTAAGCTAATCCATAAGGATTTTATGAACTTAAATTAAGTTGGGGGTTAAGTAAACTTGGTTGAACAAAAAGGGTGGGTTAAGTAAATCTTTGGTAGGTGGGTAATATTAGTATATATAGGCCCACAAACTTAACCATTAAGTAAACATGCTTGGATAAGTGGGAGGGTTAAGTATATCTTGGGTTGGTGGGTAATATTTGTGTATATATAGGCCCACAAACTTAACCTGTTGGGGTTATGTAATTAAAGATACTGTTAGTTAAACATAACCAGTGGAAAACCTGGTAGTGGGGATACAAGACAAGGGGGAGAGCTTGTATCATATTATGTGGGACCCATTTCAGTTAGTAACCCTTTAATAGGTATCAAACGGGTACTCCGAACTAGGTCGGTGTGGGGCACACTTACTGAGTTGAATATAGGAGATCCAAACGTGGAAGCGGTGTTGGCGGCGCGTTCCAACGGGGTCATGTGCGTGCATGACTCCGCATGCTAGGGCAGATAAGACGTTGTGGCATCAGTAGATATGGTTGTGCACATCCGGGAAATGAAGGGTTGCCACTTTAGGGAGTGATACACCATACTGTGGGGCTAGCAAAGGGTATCTACGGAGTAGGAAGCCGATCGACTAGGGTAGTAAATATGGTACATCTAGTCTTGTCTGTTTCTGTGGGGTACCTGTGTTTCTGTTGGGGCTAACACCCGTTATTCCTGTTTAGGTACCGGCTAATTTTGTTTGGGTTAAAACCCGTCACTAGGGTACACCTAAAACTACCATTATATTTCTGTTGGGATCATCTTGTTTCTATTAAGAAGTTAGGGAGTATGTAATCTTGTTACGTACTTGTTATACTAGTACTGGTGCAGAGAATAAACAGAGTAGTCGTTAGTGAAGCATATACACCTCATCCTGTCTGCCTTGTCACACCTGCCATCTATGTAGTGATTTCCCTTATCCACTTTATATGCCTGTCATGTTACCTTTATTTATTTACTGACCAAAAGTAACTAGACTCGCCAGACTTTATGTCTGACCCTTTTTGTTTCCTCTTCTCTCTCTTCCGTTTTTGTAATGACCCGGATCCTTATGGGTTAATTTTAAATATTTAATACGGATTTAAATATTGGGTGGATAATATAAGTGGAAATCTATATTTGAGTTATCAATTTAATAATCTATTTCGATTTAATGTCGAATAAATTAAATTATCGTAATGCAGTAATAATTTAATTTAAAAATATACAGCTAAATTGAATCAGTTCAGATGATCAGTATAAAATTCAGTTGAGTTAGAATAATAATATTAAATTATTATTGAAGAATTTAAATGGTTTGAAATTTAATTTATATCAATTTAAATTAATATATGTTCCAAACGATCAAATGGAGCTTCGAAAACTGTCCCAGTGTGCCCGAAATAGGGGTATTACCCTAGAAGTGTCAGTTGTTGGGTTCAAAGGGGAGTTCAGAGTCATAGGATATTTTAATTAGTGGACATGTGATCAAAGCTAAATTAAAATAAAATAAGGTAAATTCTTTTGTGGACCAAATCAAAACACTAAGGCAAGAAAGACATGGCAAATGAAATGCCACGCTCCTCAATATAGAACCACACAGTTTTTTCCCTTTCTCTTCTTATAAGCCCCCGCAAAAATTCATTCCTCTGGCATTCCTCAAATCGAAATCCTCAAATAAAATGTCCGCACCTCTTCAGTAAGAATCGCGATTTCCATGTTCAGTTTTCTTCGTTGGAATCAGAATCAAGAGCTCGAGCCCTGTTATCCCTTTTCAATGGTAAATATGTTAGTACTGTTCGAACTCGAACAGTTCGAGATGGTCTCAATCGGGTTCCAGATAATTTGGGGCTCGCGACATTTAAGGGAGTTGGCGGATTCAAACTCGGGGTTAGCTTCAAAGGGGATTGCGATTCAAATTCCTGAAGCTCGGGAGTTAGGGCACAACATGAATAGGGGACTTGCGATAGGGTACTCGTGAGTCGGAGAGATGGAAGATCGATTGGGGTTTGGAGTTATAACAACGGGATGCATCTCGTGGTGACCTTCGGTGGGATTGTAGAAAGAAGAGGATCGCTACTTTGTTGAAGCAGTAGCAGGTGTTGACCAGAAGCCGCAATGATCTAGAATGGGCCAGCGATGAACTCGACAATGGGATCGAGGCTGCTGTCAAGATCGGAAGCAGTACAACGCTGAGTTTGGATCTGGAAATCATGAAGGGAACTTGGGTATGCTAAAGGATAAATCAAATAAAATCATTCGTGTGGAGTTTTCGAAGACTCAGAAATCAATGGAAAGTAACCGAAATTGGTACGAGTACAGATTTAAAATCTGGTGAGTAAATCTCACTCACCTATTATTTAGAATTTATTTTTGTTCATAAAAATAATTGTCGTGCTTGTTTGAATGTTGTATGATTGTTTTAAATATATATATTAGTTATTTAGGATCTATCTATATATATTGGGTTGATGATTGGTTGGATTCCCGCAGTCTCATTAGCGGATGCCCGCGGTTCCATTAGCGGATGATTACCCTATACGTCCCAAACTATGATAGCGGATGACCTTCATACCGCGATATCCTGCCTCGAAGCAGGTTGGGTATTATTTTGTCGACGAACGTCTGTGGATGCAGGAAAACAGGTTGGAGGAATCCGACTGGATTCCTCAAAAATATATTATCTGTTTGTTTATTTATTTGCATATATACCGTCATATATGATGTGTTAGAAAAATAAATAATTGGTTGCTTTATGTTTTTAAATATCACTGGGGCTTGAATATTGATTTATAAAAATATCCTGAAAGGGATATTTGAGATTTAAAAAGGGAATTCTATTTTTAAAAACATAATTTTAATTTTTAATGAATTGTAGGAAATATTAATTTGAATTGAATTTATAAACTTTGTTTGTAAATGAAAATGTGGGATTTGAATTGAATTTATAAACTTTGTTTATAAATGAAAATGTGGGATTTGAATTGAATTTATAAACTTTGTTTATAAATATATAATGGGGGATTTTAAGTGAAGTTATAAACGTTGTTTATAAATAAGGCATATAATTGAAATGAAATTTAATTAAAGAGAATTCAAATAGAATTTGAATAGATTTGAATATAGAAATTCAAATGGGATCTATAATATAGAATTTGAATATAGAAATTCAAATGGGATTTATAATATAGATTTGAATATAGAATTTCAAATGGGATTCATAATATAGATTTGAATAATAGATTTGAATAATAGAAGTGAAATAGATTTGGATAAATAGAAGTGAAATAGATTTGGATAAATAGAAGTGGAATAGACTAAGAAGTTAATTAACATATTTAATTAACAAATTGAGTTAAAACGATTGGTATAGTTAAAATAGATTGGGCAGGTACAGACATACAGGAGACAGGTATGGATAAGGATAATGCAAGAGTTATAAATAGATTTGTAATGGCCCGTATTTTCTAACCATTTACGCGAATTATTTTATTTATTTAAATAAAGATTTTTATATGTTTTGATATCGTTTTACCCAAAAAAAATTATTATCAAGTTTGAAAATTCATCGTGGTCTTATTTGTAGTTATACGATATTCTATTTGAATATACTTGATATTATTAGAGTATTTTTATTTATCTAATTCTGTTTACGTTATATAGACTGTTTTAAATCAAATGAAAACTTGGATTTTTATATGTTCATCATACTTGCCGACCATAGAAAGTTTGTTACATGAACATAAGACTGGAATATACAACATGGAAGATGGAAGTACCAACACAAAGAAACAAACATAGATGTCCATATGTTTGTACAAATGCAAATGAAATGATATAGTAGTCAACATAATTTTAAATAATTTTTTTAATATTTATTTGATATAAATATGAGTTTTATATCATTTTAATCCAACTAGAATAACTATTTTTGAGACAAAATGGAATTAGTTTCATAGGGTTAAGTAGTATATTAAATGAAGTGTTATTCTCAAAATGTCGTTCAAAATCTTTAAAAGTAGAAAGGAAAATCACACCAGATCTGTTCTGAAATACCTACCATATCTGAAACAGATCTTACACATAATCTTGTATAAGAAACAAACTATAGGTATGATCAATCAAATTTACATAGAGAATCAAACAGATAAAGGAATAGCAACATCAACAGTGAATCAACAGTATAATGAAAAGGAGATAACAACAGTCAGTATACATTTTTATTAGACAACTTTATATGCAAATCTTTTCGACTAAAATATATACATCAGTCCCAAAGTAAATACTCAAAACAAATTGTACAGGGAGTATGCAGATTCAAATATGAAAAATGCAGATTTAAATATCTGAAAATCCGACTCAAATCTTCACTGTTTAGGGTGCTGCCGTCACCACTGCTCACCACCAAATCAACCTGCGAGAGGAAAAGTAAATACAGCTATGAGTAGCTAGTAAAAATAAATATATTTGAAGGTTAAAAATTTGAAAAGGGAAAAAAATAATAATAAAAGAATTCAACAACAAGTTAGAAACAACACCATCACTCAAGAACAGTACATGAAACCGATCAATGAATTTTTTTATAAAATTCACAAGGACTGCTGTCCAAAAATCAAATATAGGATCGACTGAAATCCATTCTGAACAAGACCAAGATGCTGAAAATTAGAACAAGGAAAAAAGTCTGAAATCGACTGTGATTAGACAACACAACTCAAACCAGACAGTACCCAGAATCATTCAAGAAGAATATTAAATTCTTAATATATGTTGCATCGAATCCACAACACCAAGTAAGAAATACATGTGCATTGTCAATGCACAGTGAGTGAAAACAAGAGGAAAAATAACACAAAATCTATAGCCGTACTCAACAATAAATATGAACCGACAAAACCACCAATACAGCTTGCACAGAAATTAGATAAAATTTAACTTGTGTAGACCATATGAACAAGGCAATGTATAGCTGTGCCTAAGCTACCTATTGTACTGGTGCCATTCGAAGACCTTGTGGATGGACGATATCACAAAAAAGACGGCATGCTGTCTTGCCAGTAAAGCAACAGTAGAAACCCAAATTTTCAGAAAATTGAACAGTAAAGAAATCAAATTTTTACACCGTCAAATCCTTACAGACAAGGGATGCAGTGAATGAACAACTCAAGGGTGTCATAGTTATACCAAATCGATGTATAAACAATCCATAGATCTAAGCAAACAAGTACATAAAAATCCATCACTGTTATAAGACATCACGCAAACCATCAAGAACAATTCATAGCAGAATCGAAGCACCTAGGGTTTAGGTACAACTAAATCTAAGCTAAGATGGAACCATTCGTAATTCGCTGTAGCCATTCACTGCTATAAATACATAGCCACGCACCACAAACTAGATCAACACAGCAAGAGAAAAACCGACTTCAAATCCACAGAAGAAAAATTAAAACAGAATTAATTTGGGAAAAAGGAGACTTAGCTTTTTGGTGACGGAGCATCGGTCTCGTTCTGGGGAGGACGGAGCAAGTGGAGGTGAGGCCGAGGCAGCAGCGTGGAGCGATGGACTTCGGTCTTGGTCGCGGGAGGGTATTTCCTTTCCTCCATTTGTGGCGGCGGAGGATTTTTGAGGTCTGAGGGTTTGAAAGAAAAATGAAGGGGATCAGTTGTTTTAGGGTTTAAAAGGGATGAAGAGGGTGTGGGCTTGGGCTAAACCGGGTTGGGCTGGACGATAGGGTAAGGCCCAAATTTTATTTTTAATTTAAAAGTCTACTTGGTTTTCATGTTTTATTTAATTTCAAATACTGATTTTGAACACTCACGAAATCGGATTCAGATGAAACGAAAAACACCGTGACCTTGAAGACGAGTACGACACGATGGATAAGGGCAGAGCAGGGCAGACAGCGTCTGGATTTTTCAAATGAATTAAACACAGTTTAATTCGACTGAAATGGGCTGATCTATCGACGAACAATCAAAGTGAGTTAAACTCACTCAGATCTATCCACTTATATTTTATATAAGTTGGTTTTATCATGTGTTATTGATTGTTCATGGTTGTTGTGATTGTTTGCTTATATATGCGTATAGATATATATAAATGGATTTAATTCCTGAAATAAAAACGTTGTTTTAAATTCAATAATAAACAAAACCGTTATTTGACCACTGGTCCAAATTATTGGCCATGTTTATAAAGTAAACCAAATCGACTGGATGGTGTGAAATTGTCGTGGTAGTGTGAGATAATTTGATTGACATTTCAGTCTTGATTATTAGAGGTCATTACCCATTTGATTTGAATTGGTTTGTTGGATGGTAGAATATTGATTTGGAATTAACTATTTGTTTGTTTTAAACAAATGGGCACCGTTGGTGGAGTAATTGACAGTACAGGACCTATATCGATCTACCGTCAATCGACGAGATAAAGTTAAAGAATTTATTTTTATAACTAAGAAATAGATTTTTAAATCTATTATTTGAATTAAAATTTGAAAAAGAAAATAAATATTTATTATTTGTTAATTAAGTTTATAATTGGTTTTTAAATGATTTTATAAAAGAACGTTCTGATATTTATTAGATTTTTAAGTAAAGGAGCAGGAAAATTTATTTGATGGTATAAACTAGGATAATCGTTTTTGGAGAAATAAATAAAAGAGAATTCTAAGTAAATGCGAGAATTTTAATTTAGAAGAAAAGAAAGTGAAAATAAAGGATTATACAGAACCATGATTTATAAATGGAATGTATAAAAGGGAAATGATGTAAAACGTTACTTAAAGGTAGCATTAAGTGGAATTAGTCGAAAGGAGATTCCAAGCAAGAGATTTAAAAGTAAATTTGGTAAGGGAGTGAGTGATAGGATTTTTAAATCCAAGGAAATAAATGAACCATTTAAAGAAGTAAAGGAAAGGTATATATTTTTCTTAATAAATTAATTAAGAAAATAGGCATACTCGAGGAAAGTGTTTCTTTAAAAGGGTAAGAGGACTAGATGAGATGTATTTGGTAAATACTGGTTTGAGAATTACGACTGATGTCTACCTAAGGATAGGAACGTTGTTGATCAAGGTATGATAGGTAATTAAATACCCCAACTTGAACGACTTCGGGATTATCTAAGGATGATATTAGTTCGTAATGAGAAGGTGAAGATAATCTGGTTCCATATGAGAAAGGATAATGGAATGTAAGAAAAAGGGTCGAGAATTTATAAGTGGACGACCCAAGTAATAGAGGAGAGAAAATGTCCAAGACCTACTATATAAATGGTATTTCCTGAGTAAGGGAAATATAAGGGATTTAATGAAAATCTGAAATGGTATTTTCAAGATTAAAGGAAATTTGAAACGCTAAGTTCTGTGAATGGTTTATACTAAGATAGTTGGTTATTATATCAAGGTGATAAAATAAAGAAGATTTCATAACGTTGTTCACTTGGAAAAGAGAAGTCATCTTCCAATATGGTAAATAAGGACTAAAATAGTGAAAGGGTTTTGAAACGATAAGAAAATAAAGGATTTTGATTTGATATGAAAGTGAAATAACTTTGAGAGTTTGAAATCATACATATCAAATGAGTTACATTTAAAATGATGAAATATTTAAAGAGTTTAAGATTAAATATCGTTAATCGGTTTGAAAGGGGCCCTGTAGTGTTAGTACTGAACTGGCAAACTCATGTTGTTCACACAGTTATTTATTTGATAGTTAAAACATCGACTATCAAAGTTGACCCATACGATCTTTGGTACGGAAAGACCGGGATCGAATTTATATTCGAAAACCATTCCGACTAGCGTATACGTGAAAGAAGATCATTGAAGATAGGGCAGTTGAAGACCGTTGATTTTCGTGAGCGGAAGGACTACTGATTGGATTTCTCGGGTTTAGCGACCGGAGATTTTTCAACAGTGGTTCTGTCATGATTGGAATCTACGGATTGCAAGGACTTCTCGCTACTGATCTGTAGGGTGATTCCTAGGATGCAGTAGGAGAGTGCCTTCGGTTCATCCTGTTCCTGGATGACTTGTATGGACGAGTGTCTGACAGAGTATTTCCAAAGGAATTACATGCGTTGATTTCTCCAAACGTACCATAGTTGATGGCGGAGAAATGGTTATTCTCTAGCCAGATAAACTAGAGTATTTTTGTGGACGTCAATCAGTGTGATATCTGGCGGATTTGACGATGTGGCATTCAAAGTGAATGGTGGCCAGGTGCTGTAATGGAAACTCTGACCTCAAGCCTCATCAACCAGGAAATGACAAAAATCGGGCAGGCAGCATGGCTATGTGGGCCGCTCCCATTAGGGTGTATAATCACCTATCTAGAGAAATTCCTTTTTGTTTCTTAATCTATTGATTCTGCCCATTCGGGAACGGTGGTTTGAGTCCAACCGTTGGTGATATACATTCGATACACTCAAGCGAAATGAGTGGTCGGTCATGTGAGGGCCGGGTTGCAAGACGTTCTTGTTGAACCCTGTGTATTCGCCTCTAGAGATACACGTGCGGAAGGTGGTCCCATACCTTGTCAAGTTGGAATCCAATATCCAATAAGCGCCCGCGGTTTGCGATTGTATATTATATACGGGGAACGTGAGATGCAAGCGTTCCTCTAGATTTGTTAATTATTTGTATCTAGACATTATCATAATATCAGATCAAGATATTGATTTCGAAAACTGGTTTGGATTATCTTAAGGTAAAAACCATCTGTGTTTATGCATGGATCGGTCTTACGATTATTTTTTTATTTCGAGAGGATTTTTAACTTTAAAATCAAGTGGTGTGATACTCTAAATGTTGTGCGAGTTTTTCTCACTCTGGTTCACCAGACTGACCCGGTGTTTTGTAAATGCTTGGGTTAGCCCGGAGTGTACAGGTTCAGGTTATCAGGTACTGAGAAGTCCAGAGACGAGCTGAAGATGTTCAGACAAATGATATTCCGCTGTGTGATTATATATATGAGGAAAAATTGTCAAAACTGTCCAGATGTGTGTTGTACTCTGATATTGTAAGTATTTTCAAAGGCTCTCAATAAATATTATTTCTGTATTATATTTTGTTCCGCTGCGATGTGAGATTCTGTGATGGTTCTTCTTCTTCTATTCTAATTTTCTTTCTTTCTTATCTCACCCTCTAATTTCTTTCTAATAACTATCCAGTATTTTCGGTGCTTGGAGGATCGGCATAAGTCACGGTAAGGGTATTTATGTCGATTTTCGAGGCCGTAAATCGTTGGGTCGTTACAGTGGTATCAGAGCTATTGGTTTAGTGATAACCTTGGCTCTGTGGCGTAAATCGATAGAGATGGGGTTAGTAACACCCTATATTGAGTTTGAGTTTATATATATGAGAGCCTATTTGTAAATTTTATATACAAATGTTTTGTATTGTGTTGTTGATCGGTTCAAGTGTTGAAAAGCGTTGAACTGATAAGGGGGACAATACTATTTTAGGAAAAGGGTAAATGAAATAATTTTACCCAAAAATTTATTTTTATATAGAAAAGAAATGATTTTATGAAATCATTGAAATATCGTGTGTTGATTGATTTGAATAAAACTCAGATATTTGAATTGAACTTAATTGGGCTAAGTGGAATTGAAATTATAATTAATAATGTTATTAAGAAATAAATTAAGAAATGGTGTTTTAATTAAACAAATTTGAGTTGAATTTGGAAAATTTAATGAAGAATAATTAAGAAGAAATCAATTGGAAATAAATCGGTTGATATTCAAATTTGTTGAATTAAATAGTTGTACTGAATGTGGATTCAGTTGAATTGATTGAGTTGTTGTGCCTTGATTTGTTGATTGATTATGGTCTACTTGTTGAATTGGTTGAATAGATTTCATCCATGGATTAAATAAACTGAGGCCCAGAAGATAATGAATGAAGTGTTATATAAATATATATTTTTACTGGGATTTACCACATTTTTCTTACCTTAGCAATTTCGAGGACGAAATTATTCTAAGGGGGGAAGAATGTAATGGCCCGTATTTTCTGACCATTTACGCGAATTATTTTATTTATTTAGATAAAGATTTTTATATATTTTGATATCATTTTACCCAAAATTTTTGATTATCAAGTTTGAAAATTCATCGTGGTCTTATTTGTAGTTATACGATATTCTATTTGAATATACTTGATTTTATTAGTGTATTTTTATTTATCTAATTCTGTTTACGTTATATAGACTGTTTTAAATCGAATGAAAACTTGGATTTTTATATGTTCATCATACTTGCCGACCATAGAAAGTTTGTTACATGAACATAAGACTGGAATATACAACATGGAAGATGGAAGTACCAACACAAAGAAAAAACATAGATGTCCATATGTTTGTACAAATGCAAATGAAATGATATAGTAGTCAACATAATTTTAAATAATTTGTTTAATATTTATTTGATATAAATTTGAGTTTTATATCATTTTAATCCAACTAGAATAACTATTTTTGAGACAAAATGGAATTAGTTTCATAGGGTTAAGTAGTATATTAAATGAAGGGTTATTCTCAAAACGTCGTTCAAAATCTTTAAAAGTAGAAAGGAAAATCACACCAGATCTGTTCTGAAATACCTACCATATCTGAAACAGATCTTACACATAATCTTGTATAAGAAATAAACTATAGGTATGATCAATCAAATTTACATAGAGAATCAAACAGATAAAGGAATAGCAACATCAACAGTGAATCAACAGTATAATGAAAAGGAGATAACAACAGCCAGTATACATTTTTATTAGACAACTTTATATGCAAATCTTTTCGACCAAAATATATACATCAGTCCCAAAGTAAATACTCAAAACAAATTGTACAGGGAGTATGCAGATTCAAATATGAAAAATGCAGATTTAAATATCTGAAAATCCGACTCAAATCTTCACTGTTTAGGGTGCTGCCGTCACCACTGCTCACCACCAAATCAACCTGCGAGAGGAAAAGTAAATACAGCTATGAGTAGCTAGTAAAAATAAATATATTTGAAGATTAAAAATTTGAAAAGGGAAAAAAATAATAATAAAAGAATTCAACAGCAAGTTAGAAACAACACCATCACTCAAGAACAGTACATGAAACAGATCAATGAATTTTTTTATAAAATTCACCAGGACTGCTGTCCAAAAATCAAATATAGGATCGACTGAAATCCATTCTGAACAAGACCAAGATGCTGAAAATTAGAACAAGGAAAAAAGTCTGAAATCGACTGTGATTAGACAACACAACTCAAACCAGACAGTACCCAAAATCATTCAAGAAGAATATTAAATTCTTAATATATGTTGCATCGAATCCACAGCACCAAGTAAGAAATACATGTGCATTGTCAATGCACAGTGAGTGAAAACAAGAGGAAAAATACCACAAAATCTATAGTCGTACTCAACAATAAATATGAACCGACAAAACCACCAATACAGCTTGCACAGAAATTAGATAAAATTTAACTTGTGTAGACCATATGAATAAGGCAATGTATAGTTGTGCCTAAGCTACCTATTGTACTGGTGCCATTCGAAGACCTTATGGATGGACGATATCACAAAAAAGACGGCATGCTGTCTTGCCAGTAAAGCAACAGTAGAAACCCAAATTTTCATAAAATTGAACGGTAAAGAAATCAAAATTTTAGACCGTCAAATCCTTACAAACAAGGGATGCAGTGAATGAACAACTCAAGGGTTATACCAAATCGACGTATAAACAATCCATAGATCTAAGCAAACAAGTACATAAAAATCCATCATTGTTATAAGACATCACGCAAACCATCAAGAACAATTCATAGCAGAATCGAAGCACCTAGGGTTTAGGTACAACTAAATCTAAGCTAAGATGGAACCATTCGTAATTCGCTGTAGCCATTCACTGCTATAAATACATAGCCACGCACCACAAAATAGATCAACACAGCAAGAGAAAAACCGACTTCAAATCCACAGAAGAAAAAATTAAAATAGAATTAATTTGGGAAAAAGAAGACTTAGCTTTTTGGTGACGGAGCATCAGTCTCGTTCTGGGGAGGACGGAGCAAGTGGAGGTGAGGCCGAGGCAGTAGCGTGGAGCGATGGACTTCGGTCTTGGTCGCGGGAGGGTATTTCCTTTCCTCCATTTGTGGCGGTGGAGGATTTTTGAGGTCTGAGGGTTTGAAAGAAAAATGAAGGGGATCGATTGTTTTAGGGTTTAAAAGGGATAAAGAGGGTGCGGGCTTGGGCTAAATCGGGTTGGGCTGGACGATAGGGTAAGGCCCAAATTTTATTTTTAATTTAAAAGTCTACTTGGTTTTCATGTTTTATTTAATTTCAAATACTGATTTTGAACACTCATGAAATCGGATTCAGATGAAACGAAAAACACCATGACCTTGAAGACGAGTACGACACGATGGATAAGGGCAGAGCAGGGCAGACAGCGTCTGGATTTTTCAAATGAATTAAACACAGTTTAATTCGACTGAAATGGGCTGATCTATCGACGAACCAATCAAAGTGAGTTAAACTCACTCAGATCTATCCACTTATATTTTATATAAGTTGGTTTTATCATGTGTTATTGATTGTTCATGGTTGTTGTGATTGTTTGCTTATATATGCGTATAGATATATATAAATGGATTTAATTCCTAAAATAAAAACGTTGTTTTAAATTCAATAATAAACAAAACCGTTATTTGACCACTGGTCCAAATTATAGGCCATGTTTATAAAGTAAACCAAATCGACTGGATGGTGTGAAATTGCCGTGGTAGTGTGAGATAATTTGATTGACATTTCAGTCTTGATTATTAGAGGTCATTACCCATTTGATTTGAATTGGTTTGTTGGATGGTAGAATATTGATTTGGAATTCACTATTTGTTTGTTTTAAACAAATGGGCACCGTTGGTGGAGTAATTGACAGTACAGGACCTATATCGATCTACCGTCAATTGACGAGATAAAGTTAAAGAATTTATTTTTATAACTAAGAAATGGATTTTTAAATCTATTATTTGAATTAAAATTTGAAAAAGAAAATAAATATTTATTATTTGTTAATTAAGTTTATAATTGGTTTTTAAATGATTTTATAAAGGAACGTTCTGATATTTATTAGATTTTTAAGTAAAGGAGCAGGAAAATTTATTTGATGGTATAAACTAGGATAATCGTTTTTGGAGAAATAAATAAAAGAGATTTCTAAGTAAATGCAAGAATTTTAATTTAGAAGAAAAGAAAGTGAAAATAAAGGATTATACAGAACCATGATTTATAAATGGAATGTATAAAAGGAAAATGATGTAAAACGTTACTTAAAGGTAGCATTAAGTGGAATTAGTCGAAAGGAGATTCCAAGCAAGAGATTTAAAAGTAAATTTGGTAAGGGAGTGAGTGATAGGATTTTTAAATCCAAGGAAATAAATGAACCATTTAAAGAAGTAAAGGAAAGGTATATAATTTTCTTAATAAATGAATTAATAAAATAGGCATACTCGAGGAAAGTGTTTCTTTAAAAGGGTAAGAGGACTAGATGAGATGTATTTGGTAAATACTGGTTTGAGAATTACGACTGATGTCTACCTAAGGATAGGAACGTTGTTGATCAAGGACTGATAGGTAATTAAATACCCCAACTTGAACGACTTCGGGATTATCTAAGGGTGACATTAGTTTGTAATGAGAAGGTGAAGATAATCTGGTTCCATATGAGAAAGGATAATGGAATGTAAGAAAAAGGGTCGAGAATTTATAAGTGGACGACCCAAGTAATAGAGGAGAGAAAATTTCCAAGACCTACTATATAAATGGTATTTCCTGAGTAAGGGAAATATAAGGGATTTAATGAAAATCTGAAATGGTATTTTCAAGATTAAAGGAAATTTGAAACGCTAAGTTCTGTGAATGGTTTATACTAAGATAGTTGGTTATTATATCAAGGTGATAAAATAAAGAAGATTTCATAACGTTGTTCACTTGGAAAAGAGAAGTCATCTTCCAATATGGTAAATAAGGAATAAAATAGTGAAAGGGTTTTGAAACGATAAGAAAATAAAGGATTTTGATTTGATATGAAAGTGAAATAACTTTGAGAGTTTGAAATCATACATATCAAATGAGTTACATTTAAAATGATGAAATATTTAAAGAGTTTAAGATTAAATATCGTTAATCAGTTTGAAAGGGGCCCTGTAGTGTTAGTACTGAACTGGCAAACTCATGTTGTTCACACAGTTATTTATTTGATAGTTAAAACACCGACTATCAAAGTTGACCCATACGATCGTTGGTACGGAAAGACCGGGATCGAATTTATATTCGAAAACCATTCCGACTAGCGTATACATGAAAGAAGATCATTGAAGATAGGGCAGTTGAAGGCCGTTGATTTTCGTGAGCGGAAGGACTACTGATTGGATTTCTCGGGTTTAGCGACCGGAGATTTTTCAACAGTGGTTCTGTCGTGATTGGAATCTACGGATTGCAAGGACTTCTCGCTACTGATCTGTAGGGTGATTCCTAGGATGCAGTAGGAGAGTGCCTTCGGTTCATCCTGTTCCTAGATGACTTGTATGGACGAGTGTCTGACAGAGTATTTCCAAAGGAATTACATGCGTTGATTTCTCCAAACGTACCATAGTTGATGGCGGAGAAATGGTTATTCTCTAGCCAGATAAACTAGAGTATTTTTGTGGATGTCAATCGGTGTGATATCTGGCGGATCTGACAATGTGGCATTCAAAGTGAATGGTGGCCAGGTGCTGTAATGGAAACTCTGACCTCAAGCCTCATCAACCCGGAAATGACAAAAATCGGGCAGGCAGCATGGCTATGTGGGTCGCTCCCATTAGGGTGTATAATCACCTATCTAGAGAAATTCCTTTTTGTTTCTTAATCTATCGATTCTGCCCATTCGGGAACGGTGGTTTGAGTCCAACCGTTGGTGATATACATTCGATACACTCAAGCGAAATGAGTGGTCGGTCATGTGAGGGCCGGGTTGCAAGACGTTCTTGTTGAACCCTGTGTATTGCCTCTAGAGATACACGTGCGGAAGGTGGTCCCATACCTTGTCAAGTTGGAATCCAATATCCAATAAGCGCCCGCGGTTTGCGATTGTATATTATATACGGGGAACGTGAGATGCAAGCGTTCCTCTAGATTTGTTAATTATTTGTATCTAGACATTATCATAATATCAGATCAAGATATTGATTTCGAAAACTGGTTTGGATTATCTTAAGGCAAAAACCGTCTGTGTTTATGCGTGGATCGGTCATACGATTATTTTTTTATTTCGAAAGGATTTTTAACTTTAAAATCAAGTGGTGTGATACTCTAAATGCTGTGCGAGTTTTTCTCACTCTGGTTCACCAGACTGACCCGGTGTTTTGTAAATGCTTGGGTTAGCCCGGAGTGTACAGGTTCAGGTTATCAGGTACTGAGAAGTCCAGAGACGAGCTAAAGATGTTCAGACAAATGATATTCCGCTGTGTGATTATATATATGAGGACAGATTATCAAAACTGTCCAGATATGTGTTGTACCCTGATATTGTAAGTATTTTCAAAGGCTCTCAATAAAGATTATTTCTGTATTATATTTTGTTCCGCTGCGATGTGAGATTCTGTGATGGTTCTTCTTCTTCTATTCTAATTTTCTTTCTTATCTCACCCTCTAATTTCTTTCTAATAACTATCTAGTATTTTCGGTGCTTGGAGGATCGGCATAAGTCATGGTAATGGTATTTATGTCGATTTTCAAGGCCGTAAATCGTTGGGTCGTTACAAGATTGCTCGACAAAAGGTACTTATTTAATTCATATATGAGATTTTATGCGCCGTATCGGCTAGCCGCTTGGCTTTTCTTTTTCTTTTTGGATTGGTGAGGGCCATGGGAGGCTGTTTGAAATATCCCGAAGCTCCCGGTACAAAGGAGGTTATGGCGAATTTTTCCAGGAATTCAAGGAGTTAGAATATTTTTAAGATAATATGACAGTTAGAAATCTATATATCAATATATATAGAAGTCGATAAGGAAACGAACATTAGAAATTGAATAGTATAATCAAAAAGGAAGTACAAGAATAAAATCTAGTAAGAATAGAAAGTGGAAGTGTATACATGTTTAAAAGTGAAGAAGTAGTTGTATGGTATTGGTTATTCGAGTAAGTAGTCATATCTGTTTTGACGTTATAAATGTTATTCAGTCAAGGTCTGAGAGGTAGTTATACCCCAACTTGATTGATTTCATTATTAACAGATAAACAGTAAGATTTCAAGCTCGAAGATCAATGTTGAATAAGAGTTAGTGGAATATAGTATTTGGGTTGTCGTAACGATGTTTTACACAACATCCATTTTAACCCAAATAAGTGTAACTTGGAAATATAATAATAAATATTTCCTAAGTATAGAAATAAACGAGATCGGAAAAGAGATAAGTAATTGGAATATTTTCCAATTATAAATAGAAGATATTTTCTAAGTTTAGAAAATAAAGGAAGGCGATATTCGGAAATATTTTCCAAATAACGAAAAAGGGCAATATGGTTATTGAAAATATTTGGTTAACAAATATTGATAAGGAAATAGAGAAGTGATTTAATTAATGGAATATTAATTAAGGGCTCAGTATTTGGTTGATAATTGGATGAACACTTGTTTTCTTCGATAGTTAAATCATCGACTATCGAAACACTTGTTTTTATTCGATAGTTAAATCGCAGACTATCGAAGTTTTTGACCATCGTTGTTAATATGGAGAGACTGGTTGGATTATTATCTGAAGAACCACTCCGTATTGGCAGTAGCGTTGCGAATTAGATTATATGAAGATAATCGAAGACGGAATAGAGTGCAAGGACTTTTTCTATTAATCGAAATTGTACCTTCAGTTCATCCTGTTCCTGGGAGACTTGTATGGATGAATGTCTGACAGAGTATTTCCAGAATGGTCACGTACATTGATTTCTTCAACCGTACCAAGAGTGGAAGCAGAGAAGGAAACTTATTTAGCTAACACATAATGTACTGTTGTAGACGTCAATTAGTGATTTTCGATGGATCTGACAATGTGGCATTCGAAGTGAATCTGGTGTGATGATAAAGCGTAGCTTCAAGCCTCAACAACCGGTAAATGACAGAAATCGGGCAGGCAACATGGCTATGTAGGTCGCACCTATTAGGGTGTATAATCACCTGATCTAGAGTTTCATTTACTTCTAAAAATCTATTGTCGATGCTGTCCCATTCGGGAAACGGTTGCTGATCCCAACCGTTGGTGATATACATTCGATACACTCAAGCCAAATGAGTGGTCGGTCATGTGTGGCTGAGTTGCAAGATGTTCTTGTTGAACTCGGTGTATTCTCCTCTAGAGATACACCAGCGGCAGGTGGTTCCATACCTTGTCATTGTTGGAAATCAAATCCCCAATAAGTGCTCGTGGTTTTGATTGTATATTATATATGTGGAACGTGAGATGCAAGCGTTCCACTAGATTGTTATTTATTTGATTTAGACACTATCATAATATCAAAAGAGTTTTGATATAAATATTTTCATTCCTTTCAAAAGGATTTTGAAAGTTACATCAAGTGTTTTGATTCTCATAAGGGAAAAACTTGTTCCGTGTTATACGGCGTGGTCTTATGAGATATCATTTAGTTTTTGAAACTGTTTTAAATTGTTTACTTATACCAGTCCCATGACTGACCCGGAGTTTATTTCGTTTTGTTCTACCTAAACTCTTGGGGTGCCTAAATTTGTACGGGCAGTCAAGTGTTTCAGGATTTTACAGATCTATCTAAAGGAGCTTGGAGCAGGAGGCTTCAGCGTTAGTTATATAGAGTTTTGTTCCGCTGTGTTGTAAGTGTTGTACTCTGATAAGTGTATGTTATACAGTTGAAATTTTGTATTTCAAAAGTTATGATATATTATATTTTGTTCCGCTGCGATGTGAGATTCTGTGTTGTTATTTCTGTTCTTTTTCTACCTCTTTCTTCTAATTTTTTTTCTTCATATTTTCATGATATTTGGGTTGGACGTATGATGTATATAGTCAACTCTGATGTTGCGGCTTTGCGGATCATTACAGTGGTATCAGAGCTTAGGTTGAGCGAATACCTAGGCTTTGTTGGAATGTGCTCATTAGAGATAGGATCAGTAGTATCCTAGAATCAGTTGAGTGTATATATATATACGAGAGAGCGTATTTGTTATTTGGTATAAAAACTGTTTAATATTGTGTTGACTAGTCTGTTGAGTGAATTATGAATTCTGATCGAATCGTGGGACGCCACGATGTCGATAGGAGTTTATAAACACTTGAACAGAAGATTGGACACGGTATTGTTTTTAAATGGTTGAGTTGATTGTTAGGATTATAATCAAATTAGATTATAAAAACTGAATTAGTTATATATATAACCAATGGAATTTGTATATGAAATCATATATACAAATGTGATAAATTGAAATTGAATTCCAACCAGAATTCAGAATTTAAAATCCTGGGAAGTTGGAAAATATTTTCCAAATTTTATTAAAATAATATAGCTTTATTTTGGAAGGATTTTTGAATAAAAATCATTTGAATGGATTTTGAAAGAAATATAGCACTGAACTCACTTCAGTGGCTGGGAAATAATTCTGATGACGGTCGCAACATCATCAGTGTTCATTTTCGAGTTTCTAAGTGATGAATTGCTGCCTTAGAAAAGTTTTTGATGGAAATTTGTTTGAAAAGAAAACAAGTTGTTTGAAAATTCAAATGTTTTGAATTTGAGATGGATATAAATATATGTATATGTTGTATATAACGGTGTTGTATACACAATTATATGATTTTTGTTTGATGATAACAAACAAATAAATATTATTTTAAATGTGTTTGTTATTGTACTGTTCATTACAACACAGCTGTAATATAATATTTATATTTAAATAGAATGCGACTGTATACACATTCATATAGTTATACAGTATTTTATTTAAATTAAATATTCTATTTCAACTTTCAATCATACAATCTCTTATAACTCCACTATTTGAATACATCACTGATATACATTCACAGAACATTGTACTTGTAAATAAACAGAATTTAATAGACAAGTTTATTTGAACACGATAAAATGATATTTTATTTCGATTAAACTTGTTTATTACAATATTCAGTACAATTCACATATTCATACACTGCTCTTCACTACAACTCTCACACTCTGTTACAGTCACACAGTCACTCATATACACTTCTCTCTATTCGTCAGTTTCATTGTCTTCTGACTTCTATATGCTTCACAGTCAGTCCAGTCTTCATACCTGTCATATATAGAAACACTCACACAGTACACTGCAATAGAAATGAATACATGCAAATATATTTTTTTTGAAAATTTATTTGCCTCAGAATTTCGGTGTGTTTCTCATCATTTTTCTGACTCAATCTGATTTGATCAGCCTCGACATAATCACACTAGTTTGCTGATTTTTGATCAGCCTCAACATAGTGTGACTAGTCTGCTGATATATCTTAAAAACAAATGTCAAACATTAAAAATCAAAATAGTCAAGCTCAATACATGAAAAGAAACAACACAAATATGAACAGGGCATCAAAATCAAAGCAAAGCCAAGTGTCGAGTCAAGCAAGTCAGAAATAGCTACGCAGTAAATTCACAAAATGGTGCAGATGTGCAAGGGGCTGAGCAGTATGTTGATGGCAGATGCAACAGTGGTGAAAATGCAAGTGAACATAGGAGCATGGATGCAAGTAATTAAAAAGTCAGTCACGTTCAAGACATAAATTGCAACATGGACATGAGGCAAACAAATCAAAATTGTGGAGCTGGTCAAGCAAAATCAATAAACAGCATAGCCAAAGTATCACAAACTGAAACACAGCATGGGGTGGAAAAGATGGCAAGCAAATGTGCTCGACGCATATAAACATGGTGCAGCAAATAAGTTCATACAGCAAACAAACGATTCAATGGCGCAACTCAAAATAAATGGCCGAACATAGAATGTTCACAGTCAACACCAAAGTGACCGAGGCAAAACACAAGGCAGTACAAGAGCATCAACATGTACACAACTGTGTATACAACAAATTAAATGGCTCAATTCAAAGTGTCTTCAAGACAGAAAGGGTACAGGACTGGTTCAACACAACTAGCTCAAGCATGGTGAACCAAGTCAATGCATATTCAAGGACATAACTCAATTCAGCTATAACATTAGTTCAGCAACAAATTAGTATGCATAGGTTCAACATGAAAGTGGTTGAAACATACAGTCAACAATACAAGTATGCACAGGATCAAAACATGTAAACAAATAGAAGGACAACAACACAAATATATGCATTTCAGAGAGTGGATCAGACCAGGCTTACAAATAGCATGAATATAGCAAAGAGGTACAACAAGTCATAATAAACAAAACTGAATGGTGGTGTTGGCAAGATAGATGGTGTTCTGTTTACACAGTGCACACAAGTGAACAATGCAGCAAGGTCAAAAATGGAGCATTTTTTTTTGGAAATAAAGTCTGCATTTCTACTGTCTCAAGAAATCTCAGTGCTGTGTTATCGACTGAAAGCAGTTTTAAGAATTTCAGGACTTAAAATTGGCATGAATACATTCAAGTGTCAATCAAGTTTGGACATGCAAGAAAGTCAATTCTTTATAAAAAGAATAGATCGACCTGACTCATAGCAAGAACATTTCAGCATGTTTATGGCAAAGAAATCAAATCGGTGAACAATATTTTTGAATAGTTTATAATGCCTTTCGAGTTCATTGAGCAATCACACAAGCATATTTGGCATACTTCTGATGTTTCCAGAAATGAGTAAACAAAGGGCAAGAAATCAATTATGTTTTTTTTCCTAGGAATCATGCTTGAATTCAAAGGGGTAATTCGACTTGCTTAAGACAACAGAAGGACATAAATGATCTAAGGAATTAAGGCAATTTTTCAAAATCGTTTTCAATTCAGAAATTCATTATTTCCTGTTTTGATTCAGTCAGGAAAGTTATTCAAGGCAACATTTCTCAAATTCATTCGAGGAAACCAGAAAGGGAAAATATCAATCAATTCAAGCCGAGAATTACAAAAACCAAAAGGGGAAGTTTTTTTTCAGATTTTTTTTTTTAAACTGAATTAATCAACAGTTGAAATCAATTATGTTGTTTCCATTTTTTTTACAGGGACATCTCAGCAATCGGAGTATTTTTCAAAGTCGAGAGAAATTTCAGGAAAATCAAAGAAAGCAAAAGGGGAAACCCTAGATTTACAGATCGGCCAAGTTCACATGAAATCAGAGTATTATAAGGATTTTAAATCCTATATATTTACACCTACTTCATCACAGGCAGACATCGAAAAACCCACAAAATCAAAGCAAACAATAAAACCCGAATTACTCACAATTTTTAGGGTTTCGTTCAAGTGAGAACTCCAGCAAATCGACATCAGCACGCAAGCTACAAAGACAAGAGCCATCAGAGATCAAATTTCCAGAAGCATCGATTTCGATTTGGGAATCGATTTCAGAAACCCTAGCAATCGCCAGAGCCGCCATTTATTTTCCCAGAGCAAAAAGGAAAGAGATCGGGCTAAATGAATTACAAAGGGGCCGGCCTATCTTTTATTTTGACCTAGGCTATGTCTGTTAAAAAGGGGATGACCCCTATCCTTTAAACTCCTTTTTGTTTAGGGTTTCATTTGTTTTGCTCTTATTATTGTTGATTTTTTTTTAATCTCTTTTGTAATCAAACGATCAGTTTCTAGTGTGTAAAATACTAGGATATCAGTCAGGGTATTGACTGTCAGTTTCAGAGTCTGTAAAATCTGGAATTACGAGTTACAGGGTTTGTAATTCGGGAAATCTGATCTAGGGAATTGGATCAGTCTAGGGATTTGAGCGTAGGGTTAGAATAGGAGCAGTGTTTGCGAGTGTACATGGTCTTGTATGCGGGAACTGTTCTATCACCTAGTAGAAACCTTAGAAATGCAGCAGTAGGCAAGGTTTTGCCGAAGCTGGGTATATCTGTGTGTGATTTATTTTCTGCATTTCAGTTTCTGCTATTCTCTGTGATCAGTTTATTATTATATATCTCGCTAAGTTTTTTTAATTCAGTTAAAAACTGTGAAAAACCCTATTCACCCCCCCTCTAGGGTTATTCTAGATCCTACAAGTGGTGTCAGAGCAGGTTATTTCATTAACTCTAGAGTCATGGGTACTCCTAGTTGTCAGTCTTATGAGAGTCAGTCCCGTAATATTCCAATTATTTTTAAGGGAACAGATTTTTCAATTTGGAAATCAAATTTCGAATCATATTTAAAATCTGTTAATCTTGATTATTGGAATATTATTGAAAATATGGAAGATATGTCAAATAAGACGAATAAGGTTTTAAATGCTCAAGCTATGCATATTTTATATTCTTATCTTGATAATAATCAGCTTGACTTTATCTCTCATTGTTTAACTGCGCAGGACATCAGGAAAACTCTCAACGCGCGGTATGAAAATTCTGACAACTCCTCAAAACCCTCAACTGCCAACTCAAATTCAAATCTGTGCTTAACTGGAACTATTCATGTGGATTCAGACGATGGGGACTTATCATATGACGATCTGGTATCTCTTTGTAATAATTTAACAAGAACTGTTGATCGTCTCAAACGGAAAAACAAGTCTTTGAAATCTGAAAATTCTGAGTTGACCCACAATAACAATTTGTTGAAATTAAAATTTGAAAACTCTGACTGCAAAAACTGTATGGTTGTGAAAACTGAATTAGCTCAACTTGATGAACATTCTGGAAAGCTCGAAAATAAAATTTTGGTTTTGAAAAATCTCGAAGATGAGTTGACTCATAAAAATAACGCTTTGCAGAAGGAGTTGGATAAGATTAATTTAGAACATGAAATTTGTGAGAAAGAAAATTTGGTGAAAACGGATTTGATTGTGAAAGAGCTTGAATCTGAAATTGAAAAATTCAAGAATGTTGAAAAACTTGAATTGGAAAAACAAAAACTTTTTGAAACTGAGATTTCTGAGTCCCAAGCCAAAATCAAATTGCATGAAATTGAAAATTTGGTTTTGAAAGTTGATTCTGAAAATTGTAAGATCACTAAAAATCATTGTTCAGATTTAATAAAAGAAAATGATGATCTCAAATTTAAACTTCAACAACTTGAATCAACATTGGTTAAACTTTCAAATGGAGAAAAATCGCTGAATATGTTGTTGAGAAATCAATTTCTATCTGGAAATAAAAATGGACTTGGATTTGGGAAAATGAATGATTTTGAAAAACAGAATACAAACGGTTTTAAAAATTCTTCAATCAACTTAGGAATGAATCGTTTTGAAAATCTAAACTCTGAAAATTACAAAGGATTTTTGAAACAAAATCGAAGCGGAAATTCGTTTGATAATAAACCATTTAAACAAGCTTGGATTCCAAAAAGAAATAAAACGAACTTTGTTAAATTCAAGCAGATTTGGGTCCCTAAAGACATTTTTGTAAATTCGAATGGTTTGTTATATAAACAGGTTTGGGTACCAAAGCAAATGGGTACAACTGTGAGTGGCTTTACAAATTTTGTTAGACCACTCGTTTCCTCAAATTGCTAGGTATCAAAAGAGGCCGAGGAACTGCACTGCCAAAGAGAAACTGATTTCAAATATTATTAAATCATTCACAGTTCCCTAGCCAAATCTGGTCGAGTTAGAGATTCTAGTTTACAATCGAATTCTGGTATGATCTCTGAACTCACTTTTGTAAATATTTTTAGTTTTTATTTTCCTGTTTATTTTCTTCCCTCTTCTTCTTCTCTATTTGTTTTATCATTGCAATATCACTGTAATTTCTTCTGAGCTTCATTAACTTCTAATTGTAGAATTCATATTTTCTGGAAATTTGCCTTAGTTGAATATAATTCTGATATTTTAATCTTTTCCAGATCTTGTATTTAAACTTGTAAATATCTACAACTGTTTTGAAGTTTAGTTTCTGATTATTGAATTCATAACAATGTTGATGCATTCATATCATATCTTGAACACTGTTAACTAGAATTCTAAATTGTTTGAAGATCTGAATATTTAATGAAATGTCACACATCTTTGCTGTTCTGGGTTTATTCTAATTCATTTTAGAAAAGCTCAAAATATTATACTCATTACAGCACTCTGTTATTTATCAGTTGTGATAATTTCATTGATTTTCAGATTGGCTTGTATCAGTGATACATCTTGGAATTCATCTTTATTCATGATCATTATATTGAAATATGTTTGTTTGAAATCATCTGAAATTCTAGATATTTTGAATATCACACACCTCTTTTTTTTTAATTTTGTCAATCTTGTGTGACTGATTCATTATATCCCAAAAATTTATATTGATTCATGTGATTTCAAATAAATTATCCCGATCATGAATATTTTCAAATTTGATGTAAATGACCTGAAATTTCTCTTGGGCTTGTCGGAAATAGTTTTGAGAAATTCTTGAAAATGTTCTTTTTGAAAATGGTCTTTGAAAATCATTGTTATTTCATGATTATTTGATTTGAATATATGTTTGTTTAAAATCATTTGAAATTATTGATTTATTGGATCTCACACATATCTTGAATCTGAAATATAACCTGGTGTGATTGATTCATTAAATCCTAATACTTTTACATTTCTTCAAATGATTTAAAATAGAGTATATTTGCAAATCTTGGATCATGAACCACCTTATGTGACCAACATCTTGACAAGTCTGTTGTGATACTGATTTCTCTGTGCTGCTCTGATACTGTTTTTGAAAAATGTTTGTTTTGGAATCATGCTGCACTGATTATAAGAAATTGAATTGTAAATATTTTTGAGGACTGCTTGATTTGTTATCAAAGGTTTATCGTGGTCTGATAAATGAAATTTGTGTGCTTGAGTTGCTTGCTTTGTAATTAAATATTTTTTTGTTGACTGAGGTACCATTGTTAGCCACCAGGGTGTGATTAAAATCCTCGAGAGCGAGATAACAAGTGGTATCAGAAGTGCTTACATCTTTTTTTTTTTTTATCCATCTGTTCTGAATTTTCACTTTGTAGAGACACCATGTGGTATCAGTTTAAAAGTGCTGCATATTTTTTTTTTTTGCTGTATATATGTATTTTTTTTTCCCTCTTGTCATGCATAGATCAGCATATTACTCTTGTAATTGATTTTCAATTTTAAAATTATTTATTGATTATTCATTCAGAAATTGAAATCAATATTCAAATTGAACTGCATCAAAATTATTATCAGATTTTGAAATTGTGATGAATTGTGACTGCAATATATTTCACAACAAGAGGAAATTTTATTTGGATTTTCATGATGGTTGAATATTTATTATAATATCTTTGAACTGGCAATTAATTCACGACCATACTCATTATCTATCATCATTCTGCCATCCATGATAATTTTTTTTTAAATGTGGAGAGTTAATATTTTTAAATAAATAATTTTTTTTTTTTAATAAACAGTGGAAATTTGTGATAAAAATGGAACTATACTATTTATTCAGAATTAGTGATATTTGAATTTTTTTTTAATTATCCCGGTACAGTTTGTCATATTTCATAATATTATTAATTTAGAAATTCATTTCACATTCCATTTCTGTATCTACCACATTTCTATCATTCATATTGGTTGTATATACCGAGGAATTTTTCTATTTAAAGCTGAAAACGATAAATATTTAATTAATACATAAGTGTGTCTCTAACCTCATTTAAAAATCCAAGCTCTGGTCATGTATGGTTATGAGACAACTTATAATTTAAGCTGCGACTGACCTCATTTAAAAATCCAAGCTCTGGTTATGCATGGTCAGGGTGCTCTTAAATCAAAAGAAAAAGAAAAGAAAATAATTTGCAATAAATAAATTTTTATGTGAAATTCTCCTTGGTGTATAATAACCAGCCTATCAATCCACTTTCTAATCTGTGAAATATGTTGAAATTTTATGACGTATTATGTTTTGTTGATTGATAGCTACTGGGATTTGAAATTATCTGATTTTATCACTTAAGTTGAATTTATAATTATAGTCCAAATCCACCACTATGTTTTGTGTTTTATCTTTTATAAAATTCTTTTGGAAAATATTTGAAAAATATTTTTTTTTAACTCTCTCCATAATATATAAAATTCATCGTAAATTCGTCATTTTCTACAATGTGAAATATGCCACCTGTTCTTAGTTTATTATGATTTTTGTTTGACTGATTGAGATTTATGATGACTGTTCTTCCTCTTAAGCTGATATAATATTTGTAAGTCATTTTTTCATCTATATTTTAAGTTCTGTATCCTTTTGATGATAACAAAAGGGGGAGAATGGATTAGATTTTGATTTATGAGTGAATATTTTATAAATATTTTTAATTTTGAAAATTCATTTCATTTTCATTTTTCACTCATGCATAGTTATAGGGGGAGTTTCTGTTGTAGGGGGAGCTTTCAAATAGGGGGAGTTCAATATTTATTGCCAAACACAGTTCAATATTTATTGCCAAACACATCTATTGTATACAAAATCTTTTATTTGTTTGTCATCATCAAAAGGGGGAGATTGTTGTATATAACGGTGTTGTATACACAATTATATGATTTTTGTTTGATGATAACAAACAAATAAATATTATTTTAAATGTGTTTGTTATTGTACTGTTCATTACAACACAGCTGTAATATAATATTTATATTTAAATAGAATGCGACTGTATACACATTCATATAGTTATACAGTATTTTATTTAAATTAAATATTCTATTTCAACTTTCAATCATACAATCTCTTATAACTCCACTATTTGAATACATCACTGATATACATTCACAGAACATTGTACTTGTAAATAAACAGAATTTAATAGACAAGTTTATTTGAACACGATAAAATGATATTTTATTTCGATTAAACTTGTTTATTACAATATTCAGTACAATTCACATATTCATACACTGCTCTTCACTACAACTCTCACACTCTGTTACAGTCACACAGTCACTCATATACACTTCTCTCTATTCGTCAGTTTCATTGTCTTCTGACTTCTATATGCTTCACAGTCAGTCCAGTCTTCATACCTGTCATATATAGAAACACTCACACAGTACACTGCAATAGAAATGAATACATGCAAATATATTTTTTTTTGAAAATTTATTTGCCTCAGAATTTCGGTGTGTTTCTCATCATTTTTCTGACTCAATCTGATTTGATCAGCCTCGACATAATCACACTAGTTTGCTGATTTTTGATCAGCCTCAACATAGTGTGACTAGTCTGCTGATATATCTTAAAAACAAATGTCAAACATTAAAAATCAAAATAGTCAAGCTCAATACATGAAAAGAAACAACACAAATATGAACAGGGCATCAAAATCAAAGCAAAGCCAAGTGTCGAGTCAAGCAAGTCAGAAATAGCTACGCAGTAAATTCACAAAATGGTGCAGATGTGCAAGGGGCTGAGCAGTATGTTGATGGCAGATGCAACAGTGGTGAAAATGCAAGTGAACATAGGAGCATGGATGCAAGTAATTAAAAAGTCAGTCACGTTCAAGACATAAATTGCAACATGGACATGAGGCAAACAAATCAAAATTGTGGAGCTGGTCAAGCAAAATCAATAAACAGCATAGCCAAAGTATCACAAACTGAAACACAGCATGGGGTGGAAAAGATGGCAAGCAAATGTGCTCGACGCATATAAACATGGTGCAGCAAATAAGTTCATACAGCAAACAAACGATTCAATGGCGCAACTCAAAATAAATGGCCGAACATAGAATGTTCACAGTCAACACCAAAGTGACCGAGGCAAAACACAAGGCAGTACAAGAGCATCAACATGTACACAACTGTGTATACAACAAATTAAATGGCTCAATTCAAAGTGTCTTCAAGACAGAAAGGGTACAGGACTGGTTCAACACAACTAGCTCAAGCATGGTGAACCAAGTCAATGCATATTCAAGGACATAACTCAATTCAGCTATAACATTAGTTCAGCAACAAATTAGTATGCATAGGTTCAACATGAAAGTGGTTGAAACATACAGTCAACAATACAAGTATGCACAGGATCAAAACATGTAAACAAATAGAAGGACAACAACACAAATATATGCATTTCAGAGAGTGGATCAGACCAGGCTTACAAATAGCATGAATATAGCAAAGAGGTACAACAAGTCATAATAAACAAAACTGAATGGTGGTGTTGGCAAGATAGATGGTGTTCTGTTTACACAGTGCACACAAGTGAACAATGCAGCAAGGTCAAAAATGGAGCATTTTTTTTGGAAATAAAGTCTGCATTTCTACTGTCTCAAGAAATCTCAGTGCTGTGTTATCGACTGAAAGCAGTTTTAAGAATTTCAGGACTTAAAATTGGCATGAATACATTCAAGTGTCAATCAAGTTTGGACATGCAAGAAAGTCAATTCTTTATAAAAAGAATAGATCGACCTGACTCATAGCAAGAACATTTCAGCATGTTTATGGCAAAGAAATCAAATCGGTGAACAATATTTTTGAATAGTTTATAATGCCTTTCGAGTTCATTGAGCAATCACACAAGCATATTTGGCATACTTCTGATGTTTCCAGAAATGAGTAAACAAAGGGCAAGAAATCAATTATGTTTTTTTTTTCCAGGAATCATGCTTGAATTCAAAGGGGTAATTCGACTTGCTTAAGACAACAGAAGGACATAAATGATCTAAGGAATTAAGGCAATTTTTCAAAATCGTTTTCAATTCAGAAATTCATTATTTCCTGTTTTGATTCAGTCAGGAAAGTTATTCAAGGCAACATTTCTCAAATTCATTCGAGGAAATCAGAAAGGGAAAATATCAATCAATTCAAGCCGAGAATTACAAAAACCAAAAGGGGAAGTTTTTTTTCAGAATTTTTTTTTAAACTGAATTAATCAACAGTTGAAATCAATTATGTTGTTTCCATTTTTTTTACAGGGACATCTCAGCAATCAGAGTATTTTTCAAAGTCGAGAGAAATTTCAGGAAAATCAAAGAAAGCAAAAGGGGAAACCCTAGATTTACAGATCGGCCAAGTTCACATGAAATCAGAGTATTATAAGGATTTTAAATCCTATATATTTACACCTACTTCATCACAGGCAGACATCGAAAAACCCACAAAATCAAAGCAAACAATAAAACCCGAATTACTCACAATTTTTAGGGTTTCGTTCAAGTGAGAACTCCAGCAAATCGACATCAGCACGCAAGCTACAAAGACAAGAGCCATCAGAGATCAAATTTCCAGAAGCATCGATTTCGATTTGGGAATCGATTTCAGAAACCCTAGCAATCGCCAGAGCCGCCATTTATTTTCCCAGAGCAAAAAGGAAAGAGATCGGGCTAAATGAATTACAAAGGGGCCGGCCTATCTTTTATTTTGACCTAGGCTATGTCTGTTAAAAAGGGGATGACCCCTATCCTTTAAACTCCTTTTTGTTTAGGGTTTCATTTGTTTTGCTCTTATTATTGTTGAATTTTTTTTAATCTCTTTTGTAATCAAACGATCAGTTTCTAGTGTGTAAAATACTAGGATATCAGTCAGGGTATTGACTGTCAGTTTCAGAGTCTGTAAAATCTGGAATTACGAGTTACAGGGTTTGTAATTCGGGAAATCTGATCTAGGGAATTGGATCAGTCTAGGGATTTGAGCGTAGGGTTAGAATAGGAGCAGTGTTTGCGAGTGTACATGGTCTTGTATGCGGGAACTGTTCTATCACCTAGTAGAAACCTTAGAAATGCAGCAGTAGGCAAGGTTTTGCCAAAGCTGGGTATATCTGTGT
This sequence comes from Allium sativum, assembly GCA_030737875.1. Classification (NCBI taxonomy): domain Eukaryota; kingdom Viridiplantae; phylum Streptophyta; class Magnoliopsida; order Asparagales; family Amaryllidaceae; genus Allium; species Allium sativum. The sequence continues at coordinate 72,686,470 of CM060927.1, read as the reverse complement.
GTGATTTATTTTCTGCATTTCAGTTTCTGCTATTCTCTGTGATCAGTTTATTATTATATATCTCGCTAAGTTTTTTTAATTCAGTTAAAAACTGTGAAAAACCCTATTCACCCCCCCTCTAGGGTTATTCTAGATCCTACAGTATATATTTATATTACTTCAAAGGAGTTTGAAATAAAACCCTGAGAATTTGAATGATTGAAATTAAATTTAACTTAAGTAAGTTAAATGGATCGAAATGAATAAATTGAGTAAAATCAATGTGAATGAAATATGAATTGGGTGTGAATAAAGGAAAATCCAAAAGAGTTAAAAAGAAAATATATTTGTAAAACAAATATAAATAAAATATATTTGTAAAACTAATATAAAGAAATAATATTTGTAACACAAATACAAAGGAAGTTATGTGCAAACAAATAGAAGGAGAAATATTTGTAAAAACATTTACAAATAGAATTTAAAAGGAAATATTTGTAAAACATTTACAAATAGATTAAATGGAAATATTTATTTATAGAAAATAAATAGAATGTTATAAATGAGATATTTATTTGTTAAATAAATAGAATTTAATCAAAGGAATATTTAGAAGATGAATAGAAAATGGAAATCTATTTTTAACAGATAAATAGAAAAGATTAATTTATAAATAACAGTTTATAAATTAAATTAAATATTTATCATTCGATAAATGGAATATATAAGTCTGAACTTATACAGAGAAGAGATATTGGTTTTTAACACCGATAGTTTTAAATAGAAGGGGCACACAACACTTGTATAAGTGAAATAACGTTGTTAAAGAGAACATTTATAAAGTGAAGAACTGTTACTAAAAGTAAATCTTTATAAATGAATAAACGTTATCCTATAGGAGTTATTCGAATAGGAGAAGTCGATTAGAGTTAGAAATAATCGATTAGAGTTAGAATAAATCGATTAGAGTAAGAATAAACCAGTTAAAGTTAATCAGTTAGGGTTAATCTATAGAGTTAATTGAATGTTAGTTATTCAATTAGAATTTATCGAATATTTGTTATTCAAATTAAGAGTTAACCAGATAGAGTTAATTGAACATAGTTAATCGAATTAGGATTTAATTGAATGTTAGTTATTCAATTAAAGTGGATCGAATATAGTTATTGAGATAGAGTTAGTCAAATATAGTTACTCAGGATAAGATGCCATTTCGTACGACTACTAGCGTAATTCGCAGAGCTGCAGATAGCCTAGGGCGGTCGGATGTTTCATGAGGGAATCAGGCGTAACCATTGTGATCGCTGCAATCTAGAGTCCAGCGAATGGAGTTAAATCTAAGATTAGTTATTCGAATAGAATTAAAGGAGTTATCGAATATAGCTTATTCAGAAGGAGTTAAGTGAAAAGAGCTAATCAAATAGAGTTAATTGATAAGAGTAAATTGAATAGAGTAAATCGAATATAGTTTATTCGAAGAAAGGTTTTCGAATCTAGTTATTCGATAGAGAGATTATCGAATATAGTTATTCGAAGGGAGGCGTTATCGAATAGGGATTTATTTGAAAGAGAGTTATATAAGGAAGTTTGAAATGTTGAGTATCAACATAAATAAGTTTTGAAAAGATAAATGGGTTTGTAGCACTTTTTCTACCTTAGCAATTTCGAGGACGAAATTATTTTAAGTGGGGAAGATTGTAATGACCCGGATCCTTATGGGTTAATTTTAAATATTTAATACGGATTTAAATATTGGGTGGATAATATAAGTGGAAATCTATATTTGAGTTATCAATTTAATAATCGATTTCGATTTAATGTCGAATAAATTAAATTATCGTAATGCAGTAATAATTTAATTTAAAAATATACAGCTAAATTGAATCTGTTCAGATGATCTGTATAAAATTCAGTTGAGTTAGAATAATAATATTAAATTATTATCGAAGAATTTAAATGGTTTGAAACTTAATTTATATCAATTTAAATTAATATCTGTTCCAAACGATAAAATGGAGCTTCGAAAACTGTCCCAGTGTGTCCGAAATAAGGGTATTACCCTAGAAGTGTCAGTTGTTGGGTTCAGAGGGGAGTTCAGAGTCATAGGATATTTTAATTAGAGGACATGTGATCAAAGCTAAATTAAAATAAAATAAGGTAAATTCTTTTGTGGACCAAATCAAAACACCAAGGCAAGAAAGACATGGCAAATGAAATGCCACGCTCCTCAATATAGAACCGCACAGTTTTTTTCCCTTTCTCTTCTTATAAGCCCCCGCAAAAATTCATTGCTCTGGCATTCCTCAAATCGAAATCCTCAAATAAAATGTCTGCACCTCTTCAGTAAGAATCGCGATTTCCATGTTCAGTTTTCTTCGTTGGAATCAGAATCAAGAGCTCGAGCCCTGTTATCCTTTTTCAATGGTAAATATGTTAGTACTGTTCGAACTCGAACAGTTCGAGATGGTCTCAATCGGGTTCCAGATAATTTAGGGCTCACGACATTTAAGGTAGATGGCGGATTCGAACTCGGGGTTGGCTTCAAAGGGGACGGAGATTCAAATTCCTGAAGCTCGGGAGTTAGGGCACAACGTGAATAGGGGACTTGCGATAGGGTACTCGTGAGTTGGAGAGATGGAAGATCGATTGGGGTTTGGAGTTATAACAACGGGATGCATCTCGCGGTGACCTTCGGTGGGATTGTAGAAAGAACGGGATCTCTACTTTGTTGTAGCAGTAGCAGGTGTTGACCAGAAGCCTCAATGATCTAGAATGGGCCAGCGATGAACTCGACAATGGGATTGAGGCTGCTGTCAAGATCGGAAGCAGTACAACGCTGAGTTTGGATTCTGAAATCATGAAGGGAACTTGGGTATGCTAAAGGATAAATCAAATAAAATCATTCGTGTGGAGTTTTCGAAGACTCAGAAATCAATGGAAAGGAACTGAAATTGGTACGAGTACAGATTTAAAATCTGGTGAGTAAATCTCACTCACCTGTTATTTAGAATTTATTTTTATTCATAAAAATAATTGTCGTGCTTGTTTGAATGTTGTATGATTGTTTTAAATATATATATTAGTTATTTAGGATCTATCTATATATATTGGGTTGATGATTGGTTGGATTCCCGCAGTCTCATTAGCGGATGCCTACGGTTCCATTAGCGGATGATTACCCTATACGCCCCACGCTTTGATAGTGGATGACCTTCATACCACGATATCCTACCTCGAAGAAGGATGGGTATTATTTTTTCGACTAACGTCTGTGGATGCAGGAAAACAGGTTGGAGGAATCCGACTGGATTCCTCAAAAATATATTATCTGTTTGTTTATTTATTTGCATATATACCGTCATATATGATGTGTTAGAAAAATAAATAATTGGTTGCTTTGTGTGTTTAAATATCACTGGGGCTTGAATATTGATTTATAAAAATATCCTGAAAGGGATATTTGAGATTTAAAAAGGGAAATTTATTTTTATAAATAGAATTTGAATTTTTAATGAACTATAGGAAATATTAATTTGAATTGAATTTATAAACTTTGTTTATAAATGAAAATGTGGGATTTGAATTGAATTTATAAACTTTGTTTATAAATGAAAATGTGGGATTTGAATTGAATTTATAAACTTTGTTTATAAATATATAATGGGGGATTTTAAGTGAAGTTATAAACGTTGTTTATAAATAAGGCATATAATTGAAATGAAATTTAATTAAAGAGAATTCAAATAGAATTTGAATAGATTTGAATATAGAAATTCAAATGGGATTTATAATATAAAATTTGAATATAGAAATTCAAATGGGATTTATAATATAGATTTGAATATAGAATTTCAAATGGGTTTCATAATATAGATTTGAATAATAGAAGTGAAATAGATTTGAATAATAGAAGTGAAATAGATTTGGATAAATAGAAGTGAAATAGATTTGGATAAATAGAAGTGGAATAGACTAAGAAGTTAATTAACAGATTCAATTAACAAATTGAGTTAAAACGATTGGTATAGTTAAAATAGATTGGGCAGGTATAGACATACAGGAGACAGGTACGGATAAGGATAATGCAAGAGTTATAAATAGATTGCTCGACAAAAGGTACGTATTTAATTCATATATGAGATTTTATGCGCCGTATCGGCTAGCCGCTTGGCTTTTCTTTTTCTTTTTGGATTGGTGAGGGCCATGAGAGGCTATTTGAAATATCACGAAGCTTCCGGTACAAAGGAGTTTATGGCGAATTTTTCCGAGAATTTAAGGAGTTAGAATATTTTTAAGATAATTTGATAGTTAGAAATCTATATATCAATATATATATAGAAGTCGATAAGGAAACGAACATTAGAAATAGAATAGTATAATCAAAAAGGAAGTATAAGAATAAAATCTAGTAAGAATAGAAAGAGGAAGTGTATACGTGTTTAAAAGTGAAGAAGTAGTTGTATGTTATTGGTTATTCGGGTAAGTAGTCATATCTGTTTTGACGTTATAATTTTTTTTCAGTCAAGGTCTGAGAGGTAGTTATACCCCAACTTGATTGATTTCATTATTAACAGATAAACAGTAAGATTTCAAGCTCGAAGATCAATGTTGAATAAGAGTTAGTGAAATATAGTATTTGGGTTGTCGTAACGATGTTTTACACAACATCCGTTTTAACCCAAATAAGTGTAACTTGGAAATAGAATAATAAATATTTCCTAAGTATAGAAATAAACGAGATCGGAAAAGAGATAAGTAATTGGAATATTTTCCAATTATAAATAGAAGATATTTTCTAAGTTTAGAAAATAAAGGAAGGCGATATTCGAAAATGTTTTCCAAATAACAAAAAAGGGCAATATGGTTATTGAAAATATTTGGTTAACAAATATTGATAAGGAAATAGAGAAGTGATTTAATTAATGGAATATTAATTAAGGGCTCAGTATTGGTTGATAATTGGATGAACACTTGTTTTCTTCGATAGTTAAATCATCGACTATCGAAACACTTGTTTTTATTCGATAGTTAAATCGCAGACTATCGAAGTTTTTGACCATCGTTGTCAATATGGAGAGACCGGTTGGATTATTATCTGAAGAACCACTCCGTATTGGCAGTAGCGTTGCGAATTAGATTATATGAAGATAATCGAAGACGGAGTAGAGTGCAAGGACTTTTTCTATTAATAGAAATTGTACCTTCAGTTCATCCTGTTCCTGGGTGACTTGTATGGATGAATGTATGACAATGTATTTCCTGAAAGGTCACGTACATTGATTTCTTCAACCGTACCAAGAGTGGAAGAAGAGAAGGAAACTTCTTTAGCTAACACATAATGTACTGTTGTAGACGTCAATTAGTGATTTTCGATGGATCTGACAATGTGGCATTCGAAGTGAATCTGGTGTGATGATAAAGCGTAGCTACAAGCCTCAACAACCGGTAAATGACAGAAATCGGGCAAGCAACATGGCTATGTAGGTCGCACATATTAGGGTGTAAATCACCTGATCTAGAGTTTCATTTACTTCTAAAAATCTATTGTCGATGCTGTCCCATTCGGGAAACGGTTTGTAACGACCATGAGATTTTCGACTCCGAAAATCGACACAAAATCCAGCGTCGACTGTTCAAACATCGAAAACACCAGATCATTTAGAGAAAGAAGTTAGAGGATGAGAAATAGAAAGAAAGAAATATTAGAATAGAAGAAAAACGAAGATCACAAACTCACAGCGGAACGAATAAAATATATTATATAACATAACTTTTCAAATACAAATCAGTAACTTTATATACATACCATCATTAGAGCACAACAGTCATTTCTGGAATAGTTATAAACACCTGTTTCCAGATACAATCATAGTACATAGCGGAAATACGATAATCTACAGCTAACTGGTGAAGCCTCCTGCTTCCAGCTTCTCTAATCGAATCTGTGAAATCCCGACTACTTGACTGCCCGTACAAATTTGGGCACCCAAGAGTTTAGGGAAAACAAACAAAATAAACTCTGGGTCAGTCATGGGACTGGTGTGAGTAAACTCCAACCACTTGTTTAACTTTCAAAACCCTTTTCGAAAGAAAAGATAATAGTAAGACCAGCCCACACATAAACATGGACAGTTTTTACCTTACTATAACCCAAAACATTTTGATATCAAATCCAATGATATTATAATAATGTCTACATCAAATAAATAACCAAATAGCAGAACACTTGCATCTCACGCTCCACATATATAGTATAAAATCAAAACCGCATGGCGCTTATTGGAGATTGGATTCCGACTATGACAAGGTATGGAACCACCTTCCGCTAGTGTATCTCTAGAGAGGAATACACTGGGTTCAACAAGAACATCTTGCAACCCGGCCCACACATGACCGACCACTCATTTCGCTTGAGTGTATCGAATGTATATCACCAACGGTTGGGATCAGCAACCGCCTCCCGACTGGGACAACATCGAATAGAATAAGAAATTAAATGAACCTCTAGATAGGTGATTATACATCCTAATGGGTGCGACCCACATAGCCATGCTGCCTGCCCGATTTTTGTCCTTTCCCGGTTGTCGAGGTCTGAGGCTACGAATACTTACCCTTCATTGATAGCACAACCACTTTGAATGCCACATTGTCAGATCCGTTAATCACTAGTTGAGTTTGCACAAATACTCTGGATGTTATGCTAAGGGAATAAATCCGTTGCAACCATAAATATATTTATACAGACCAACCCATTTGATCATTGGAAATACTCTGTCAGACATTCGTCCATTTACGTTCGTTCTGGGATTGAACGAAACCGAAGGCACTATTTCTATTTAATAGAAAGAGTCCTTGCACTTTACTCCGTCTTCAATATATTCAGCATACTTGGTTCGCAACGCTTATGCCGATACGGAGTGGTTCTTCGGATAATAATCCAACCGGTCTCTCCATATTGACAACGATGGTAAAAAACTTCGATAGTCTGTGATTTAACTATCGAATAAAAACAAGTGTTCATCCAAACATATCAAACAAATCACTGGGCTCTTTAATTAATATTTCATTAATTAAATCTCTTCTCCATTTCCTTATCAATATTTGTTAACCAAATATTTACAATAACCATATTGGCCCTTTACGCTATTTGGAAAGCATTTCCCAATATCAACTTCTTTTATTTTCTATATATTAGAAAATATCTCTATTTGCAATTGGAAACAATTCCAATCACTTATCTCTATCCCGACTATTTTAATTATACTCAGGAAATATTTACTTGTTATATTTCCAAAATTCCATCACTTGGGTTTAAAACGAATGTTGTGTAAAACATTGTTACAACAACCCAAAATATTTTATTCAACTAACTCTTTTTCAAACACTTCTCTTCGAAACTGGATCTTGCTATTTATCCATTAAAAATGAAATCAATCAAGTTGGGGTAAAATTACCTCTCAGACCTTAACTGAAAACATCCCCAACTTCAAAACGGCAAAATCACTTACCTCGAATAAACACACTATACAATCCAATTGTTCATTTTTAAAACATGTATAAAGTTCTCTTTCTATTTCTAATTTATAGATTTCCGTTTTTGTTTACAATATTCGATTTTTATATTCACTTACCTATCGAATTCTATACGTCGATACAATGATTTCTAACTATCAAAATATCTTAAAAATATTCTAACTCCTTAAATTTCCGGAAAATTTCGCCATAACCTCCCCTGTATCGGGAGCATCGGGAAATTTGAAATAGCTTTCCGGTCCTTCTTATCTCAAAAAGAAAAAGAAAAAGCCAAGCGGCTAGCCGATACGGCGCATAAAACCTCATATATGAATTTAAACATGTACCTTTTTGTCGGGCACATAAATTTAAATCTTCATATACTTCATATCAAACCTGCTTACACATGTTCACCTGTTTGCAATTCAATTCAACTCAAACCAATCGTTTGAATTCAGTTCCGCCCATTTATTCTTTAATTAGCTTCTTAGCCTATTTCACTTGTTATTTGAACATATCACGTTCAAATATATATTAATTTGTTGATACAACAATCGAATGTCATTTCTAATTCAAGTTTCATATTCGATTTCGAATATGAATTTACACACCCCCTTGTCTGATTCAAAACCCAAATTTCGATTCTAAAATTCCATTAACTAATTTCTTTAAATTAGTCAATTCTAATCAATAATTAAAAATCTGATTTTTTTGTTTCAACAATCATCTCATTTACACCACTTGAGTTCGTATTTAATTTACAACTCAAGTCTGGATTTTTCTCATGGCAAATTCGGACTTTTATTTCTTTAAAATCCTTTAGTTTATTTAAACAAACCGTTATGGTTTTATAATGGTTCTGGCGCTGCTTTTCTGAAAATTTGATTTTTGACATAACTCAAAATCTATTCGATGAAATCCAGATTTTTCTCCTTCATTAGAAAGCTATTATCAAATCGGTGCTGACGTTTCTTGTTTCAAAGAATTTCGACTTCAATTGAGTTCTGTATATTCAATTGAAGTTCGAATCGCCAATTTTCGAACTGCAGCACTGCGGCGAGTTCGTTTTATTTATATTTTTATATAAACTTTTAAACTTTCGTTAAAATGAATCCAACTCCATTTGAATTTCTAATATTCAAACTCCATTTTCCTCTATTTGAATTTCTTGATTCAAATTCCAATCTCACTTTTGAATTCTATTTTCAAATCCCAATTCCTTTTCTATTTGATATTCAAATTCAATACTTGAATTTCTATTTCAAATCTCTATTTAAACTTCATATTCAATTCTATTTGAGTTATATATTCAAACTCTATTTCGATTATATTTGAAGTTTATATTCAATTCTTCTTTGAATCCTAAATTCAAAACCATATTCAATTCTCTTGAATTCGATATTTCAAATTTCATTACAATTCTACCTTGAAATTCTATATTCAAATTCATTTATTCAAATTCTATTTGAATTGCTATATTCAAATCCCATATTTGAATTCTATTTGAATTCTATTTGAATTCTATTTCAAATTCTATGTTTTAAATTCCATTTTAATTATATAATTCAAATTCTCAAATTCTCTTCCAATTTCTATTATTCAAACCTTATTTCTACTTTAATTTGAATTCCCAAATATTCCAACCCTTTTTTGAATTCCAAGTATTTAAAACTCCTTTTTACTCAAATTCCATATTGATTCTCCTTGGACTCAAATTCCATATTTAAATTTTCCTTGAATTCAAATGCCATATTTAAATTCTTTTTGTATTTAAATACCATATTTATATCTCGTTGAATTCAAATATCATACTTTATTTTCTTGATTTAAATTCCGCTTTAATTTCTATATTCAAATCTTTTTTTTTATGAATACCTATATTTGAAATTCATACTTGAATTTAAATATTTAACTCCATTTGGGTTTCTATTTGAAATCCAAATATTCAAAACTTCTTTTAAATTCTATTTGAATTCAAATATTCAAACTTCTTTTCAAATTTCTCTTTATTCAAATTCCCTTTTATTTTACTTGTTTATATTTTTAAACAAAGTATCGCTTCCAATTTCCTTTGAAATAAATATTTTCTACTTTGGAAAAATAGATTTCCCCTTAACAAATTCACACTTATAATTTACTTTTGAATTGTCCAATGATAATTCTTTTCACTTCATTTAAAACTTTGTGTATAAATGAACTACTTGTTTTATTCCTTTTAAAACAAGTTCAATATTTTTATTCCATTTTAAATTCAAATTCTATTTTAGAAAAATAGAATTTTCTCTTTTAATCTCAAATATCCCTTCCGCGATATTTTTATAAATCAATATTCAAGCCCCAGTGATATTTTAAACAATCAAATCAACCAATTTTCATTCATTTGATTTTTAACACATCATATATGAATATATATGAAATCAAACAAACAGCAAACAGATAATATATTTTTGAGGAATCCTGTTGGATTCCTCCAACCTGTTTCCCTGCATCCACAGACGTTAGCACATAAATAATACCCATTCTGCTTCGTGGTAGAATATCGCGGTATAGAAGGTCATCCACTAATCATAACGTGGGGCATATAGGGTAATCATCCGCTATGGTACCGCGGGCATCCGCTAATGAGACTGCGGGAATCCAACCAACCAATCAACCCAATATATATATATTTAGCCTAAATAACTAATATATATATAACAACCAGAAAGCATTCACACAAGCAACAAACAATTATTTTTAATGAAATAAAAATGATTCTAAAGGTGAGTGAGATTTACTCACCGTAACAGCAGTTGTTGAATATCCTGTTTATTTCCAAACCCCTGGCTACGAATCTTCTCGAATTTATTTGTTTAGCACCTATGATAATTAAATTTTAAATTATCGATCAACTATTTTAACATTTTAAAATAACTCTTTCTAAATAAATTTCAACTAATCTAATCTATATAAAAAGGCCTTAACTAATTTAAAAGTAAGTACCTAAACTTCATTTTAAACGATTAGTTTATACATTTTATTCCCCTCCTAACCAATTTCCCTTTATATAAACTATATATAGATTAATTTCACCTTTCATATAAACTAATTTCTTATATAATTTGAATTAGAGATAACTAAAATAAAATTACCTTAATTTTATTTCTCCTTTAACCCATCTGCAGTTTTCTAGCCCCTTCCCTTCCATCACAAAATTCACAATTTCTACAAATACATAACTCCACCATTACTGGCATTTCAGCGCCTGCTTGTACCCTACAAAACTTTGACAAGATCGAACAACCTCTTCAACTCAGCAATGTGACCCTAGCAGCCTCGAAACTCCGATAGTCCCTTGGAACCACATCGCGCTCGAACTCCAGATCGATATATTGCTGAGCCCCCAAATATCCAAATTCAACGTCGATATCATCGAACCACTCCCAATCGAGACCAAAACCGTGTCGAGCCTTCCTTGAGATCGGAATCTCCTCAATCCTCACTGTTTCTCAAGAGAAACCCACGACAACCCTCGTCGAACCCCTCTTCCTTCTTTTACGCGATCGGTTCTAGAGTAGGGACGAGCTCCAGAAGCCACGGGGTCTTCGTATCGCGATTCACAAATTTGGGTTTTTGGAAGAATTGATTTATAGACCGAAGAGAAAGTGAATGAAGAGAGGAAAAGGTTTTATAAGGATTTCGTGGTTTGTGATAACAAAGAAGGCTCATTATATATATGCGATGTACAGACAAGAAGGACACGCCATTTATTTCATGTTGGTTTGATATTAGAGGTGGGAGACATGAATGGAAAGAATAGCGACTGTAGGCATAGGTAGGTACTGAAGAAGAAGAAGCTAGGTCGGCCTTGTTTATTCTGAAAAATTGATTTGGTTTTAATGTGATTTGATATCAAGGGATTTTTATTCCTTTTTTAAACAGATATTGATTTGATCTCGACCTTATCCACAATCAAATATTTCGGGATCCGTTAATTGAAATCACGAACTGCTATTCTAGCGTACCGACCGACATTTCAATGTAACAACCCTATTCTGAACTCAACAGTAAATATTCTGAAATTTAATTTCAACACATATACCATATTAAATTAATATAATATACTTTAAATTCAAAAACAAATAAATTCTTCAGCAATAAATTACTATTATCGTTGCTTATATCCAAATAGAATATATATTGATCATCTGAACCATTTCGATTCAGTTATATCTTCGAATTGAATTATTTTAGTTCTCGTATTTCGATGGTTATCAAAAATAAATCGTATTTCGATTATTTAATCGATAACCCTATAAAATACCATTTATATTATAAATTCAAAAATTTAAAACCATATTAAATATTTAAAACTAATCGTTCAAAAACCTGGGTCGTTACATTCTTCCCCCCTTAAAATAATTTCGTCCTCGAAATTGCTAAGGTAGAAAAAGTGCTTCAAACCCATTAACTTTTCAAAGCTCAATTATAGTTGAACTTAACTCTTCATATTTCTACAATTTAAGTTATACCAAAACATTTGGTTTCCATTTATTCACATTCAAATTGATTCTGGTCAATTTATTCACCTTGAACTATTTAACTTGCTTAAGTTAAATTCCAATTCTAGAATCAAAACCCAGGGTTTTCATTTCAAATCCTTTTGAAATCACTTAAACATGTACATATATTTATAATCTTTTCAAATTCAAAATATTTGATTTTTTCAATTAAACTTGTTTTCTTTCAAACAAATTCCCATCAAAAATTTTCTAAGGTAGCAATCCATCACTTAGAAACTCGAAAATGAACACTGATGATGTCGCAACCATCATCAGAATTATTTCCCAGCCACCGAAGTGAGTTCAGTGCTTAACAATTTCAAAATCCATTTAAAATCCTTTTAAAACAAAGCTATATTGTTCTAATATACTTCCTAAAATATTTCAAACTTCCCAGGATTAAATTTTCAAATTCTGGTTTGAATTCAATTTCAATTCATTTCATTTGTATATGTTATATACAAGTTTAATTTTGGTTATATATAACCATTCCAATTTTTATAATCAAATTTGATTATAACGATAACAATCAACACATCCAATAATTTCAGAAAATTATTAGTTATATATCAAAATAGAATTTTGGGTAAAATTATTTCATCTACCCATTTTAAAACTATATCGTGTTCAATCTTCTGTTCAAGTATTTAGAAACTCCTATCGACGTCGTGTCGTCCCACGATTCGACCAGAATTCATAAATTACCCAACAGACAAGCCAACACAATATAAAACAATTTTTTATATCAATTTACAAATACGCTCTCTCGTATATATATACTCAACTCATTCTAGGGTACTACTGACCCTATCTCTAATGAGCACAACCCTATCAAGCCCAGGTATTCGCTCAACCTAAGCTCTGATACCACTGTAACGACCATGAGATTTTTGACTCCGAAAATCGACACAAAATCCAGCGTCGACTGTTCAAAGATCGAAAACACCAGATCATTTAGAGAAAGAAGTTAGAGGATGAGAAATAGAAAGAAAGAAATATTAGAATAGAAGAAAAACGAAGATCACAAACTCACAGCGGAACGAATAAAATATATTATATAACATAACTTTTCAAATACAAATCAGTAACTTTATATACATACCATCATTAGAGCACAACAGTCATTTCTGGAATAGTTATAAACACCTGTTTCCAGATACAATCATAGTACACTGCGGAAATACGAAAATCTACAGCTAACTGGTGAAGCCTCCTGCTTCCAGCTTCTCTAATCGAATCTGTGAAATCCCGACTACTTGACTGCCCGTACAAATTTGGGCACCCAAGAGTTTAGGGAAAACAAAAAAAATAAACTCTGGGTCAGTCATGGGACTGGTGTGAGTAAACTCCAACCACTTGTTTAACTTTCAAAACCCTTTTCGAAAGAAAAGATAATAGTAAGACTAGCCCACACATAAACATGGACGGTTTTTACCTTACTATAACCCAAAACACTTTGATATCAAATCCAATGATATTATAATAATGTCTACATGAAATAAATAACCAAATAGCAGAACGCTTGCATCTCACGCTCCACATATATAGTATAAAATCAAAACCGCATGGCGCTTATTGGAGATTGGATTCCGACTATGACAAGGTATGGAACCACCTTCCGCTAGTGTATCTCTAGAGAGGAATACACTGGGTTCAACAAGAACATCTTGCAACCCGGCCCACACATGACCGACCACTCATTTCGCTTGAGTGTATCGAATGTATATCACCAACGGTTGGGATCAGCAACCGCCTCCCGACTGGGACATCATCGAATAGAATAAGAAATTAAATGAACCTCTAGATAGGTGATTATACATCCTAATGGGTGCGACCCACATAGCCATGCTGCCTGCCCGATTTTTGTCCTTTCCCGGTTGTTGAGGTCTGAGGCTACGAATACTTACCCTTCATTGATAGCACAACCACTTTGAATGCCACATTGTCAGATCCGTTAATCACTAGTTGAGTTTGCACAAATACTCTGGATGTTATGCTAAGGGAATAAATCCGTTGCAACCATAAATATATTTATACAGACCAACCCATTTGATCATTGGAAATACTCTGTCAGACATTCGTCCATTTACGTTCGTTCTGGGATTGAACGAAACCGAAGGCACTATTTCTATTTAATAGAAAGAGTCCTTGCACTTTACTCCGTCTTCAATATATTCAGCATACTTGGTTCGCAACGCTTATGCCGATACGGAGTGGTTCTTCGGATAATAATCCAACCGGTCTCTCCATATTGACAACGATGGTCAAAAACTTCGATAGTCTGTGATTTAACTATCGAATAAAAACAAGTGTTCATCCAAACATATCAAACAAATCACTGGGCTCTTTAATTAATATTTCATTAATTAAATCTCTTCTCCATTTCCTTATCAATATTTGTTAACCAAATATTTACAATAACCATATTGGCCCTTTACGCTATTTGGAAAGCATTTCCCAATATCAACTTCTTTTATTTTCTATATATTAGAAAATATCTCTATTTGCAATTGGAAACAATTCCAATCACTTATCTCTATCCCGACTATTTTAATTATACTCAGGAAATATTTACTTGTTATATTTCCAAAATTCCATCACTTGGGTTTAAAACGAATGTTGTGTAAAACATTGTTACAACAACCCAAAATATTTTATTCAACTAACTCTTTTTCAAACACTTCTCTTCGAGACTGGATCTTGCTATTTATCCATTAAAAATGAAATCAATCAAGTTGGGGTAAAATTACCTCTCAGACCTTAACTGAAAACATCCTCAACTTCAAAACGGCAAAATCACTTACCTCGAATAAACACACTATACAATCCAATTGTTCATTTTTAAAACATGTATAAAGTTCTCTTTCTATTTCTAATTTATAGATTTCCCTTTTTGTTTACAATATTCGATTTTTATATTCACTTACCTATCGAATTCTATACGTCGATACAATGATTTCTAACTATCAAAATATCTTAAAAATATTCTAACTCCTTAAATTTCCGGAAAATTTCGCCATAACCTCCCCTGTATCGGGAGCATCGGGAAATTTCAAATAGCTTCCCGGTCCTTCTTGTCTCAAAAAGAAAAAGAAAAAGCCAAGTGGCTAGCCGATACAGCGCATAAAACCTCATATATGAATTTAAACATGTACCTTTTTGTCGGGCACATAAATTTAAATCTTCATATACTTCATATCAAACCTGCTTACACATGTTCACCTGTTTGCAATTCAATTCAACTCAAACCAATCGTTTGAATTCAGTTCCGCCCATTTATTCTTTAATTAGCTTCTTAGCCTATTTCACTTGTTATTTGAACATATCACGTTCAAATATATATTAATTTGTTGATACAACAATCGAATGTCATTTCTAATTCAAGTTTCATATTCGATTTCGAATATGAATTTACACACCCCCTTGTCTGATTCAAAACCCAAATTTCGATTCTAAAATTCCATTAACTAATTTCTTTAAATTAGTCAATTCTAATCAATAATTAAAAATCTGATTTTTTTGTTTCAACAATCATCTCATTTACACCACTTGAGTTCGTATTTAATTTACAACTCAAGTCTGGATTTTTCTCATGGCAAATTCGGATTTTTATTTCTTCAAAATCCTTTAGTTTATTTAAACAAACCGTTATGGTTTTATAATGGTTCTGGCGCTGCTTTTCTAAAAATTTGATTTTTGACATAACTCAAAATCTATTCGATGAAATCCAGATTTTTCTCCTTTATTAGAAAGCTATTATCAAATCGGTGCTGACGTTTCTTGTTTCAAAGAATTTCGACTTCAATTGAGTTCTGTATATTCAATTGAAGTTCGAATCGCCAATTTTCGAACTGCAGCGCTCCGGCGAGTTCGTTTTATTTATATTTATATATAAACTTTTAAACTTTCGTTAAAATGAATCCAACTCCATTTGAATTTCTAATATTCAAACTCCATTTTCCTCTATTTGAATTTCTTGATTCAAATTCCAATCTCACTTTTGAATTCTATTTTCAAATCCCAATTCCTTTTCTATTTGATATTCAAATTCAATACTTGAATTTCTATTTCAAATCTCTATTCAAACTTCATATTCAATTCTATTTGAGTTATATATTCAAACTCTATTTCGGTTATATTTGAAGTTTATATTCAATTCTTCTTTGAATCCTAAATTCAAAACCATATTCAATTCTCTTGAATTCGATATTTCAAATTTCATTACAATTCTACCTTGAAATTCTATATTCAAATTCTTTTATTCAAATTCTATTTGAATTGCTATATTCAAATCCCATATTTGAATTCTATTTGAATTCTATTTCAAATTCTATATTTTAAATTCCATTTGAATTATATAATTCAAATTCTCAAATTCTCTTCCAATTTCTATTATTCAAACCTTATTTCTACTTAAATTTGAATTCCCAAATATTCCAACCCTTTTTTGAATTCCAAGTATTTAAAACTCCTTTTTACTCAAATTCCATATTGATTCTCCTTGGACTCAAATTCCATATTTAAATTTTCCTTGAATTCAAATGCCATATTTAAATTCTTTTTGTATTTAAATACCATATTTATATCTCGTTGAATTCAAATATCATACTTTATTTTCTTGATTTAAATTCCACTTTAATTTCTATATTCAAATCTTTTTTTTTATGAATACCTATATTTGAAATTCATACTTGAATTTAAATATTTAACTCCATTTGGGTTTCTATTTGAAATCCAAATATTCGAAACTTCTTTTAAATTCTATTTGAATTCAAATATTCAAACTTCTTTTCAAATTTCTCTTTATTCAAATTCCATTTTATTTTACTTGTTTATATTTTTAAACAAAGTATCGCTTCCAATTTCCTTTGAAATAAATATTTTCTACTTTGGAAAAATAGATTTCCCCTTAACAAATTCACACTTATAATTTACTTTTGAATTGTCCAATGATAATTCTTTTCACTTCATTTAAAACTTTGTGTATAAATGAACTACTTGTTTTATTCCTTTTAAAACAAGTTAAATATTTTTATTCCATTTTAAATTCAAATTCTATTTTAGAAAAATAGAATTTTCTCTGTTAATCTCAAATATCCCTTCCGCGATATTTTTATAAATCAATATTCAAGCCCCAGTGATATTTTAAACAATCAAATCAACCAATTTTCATTCATTTGATTTTTAACACATCATATATGAATATATATGAAATCAAACAAACAGCAAACAGATAATATATTTTTGAGGAATCCTGTTGGATTCCTCCAACCTGTTTCCCTGCATCCACAGACGTTAGCACATAAATAATACCCATTCTGCTTCGTGGCAGAATATCGCGGTATAGAAGGTCATCCACTAATCATAGCGTGGGGCGCATAGGGTAATCATCCGCTATGGTACCGCGGGCATCCGCTAATGAGACTGCGGGAATCCAACCAACCAATCAACCCAATATATATATATATATATATAGCCTAAATAACTAATATATATATAACAACCAGAAAGCATTCACACAAGCAACAAACAATTATTTTTAATGAAATAAAAATAATTCTAAAGGTGAGTGAGATTTACTCACCGTAACTGCAGTTGTTGAATATCCTGTTTATTTCCAAACCCCTGGCTACGAATCTTCTCGAATTTATTTGTTTAGCACCTATGATAATTAAATTTTAAATTATCGATCAACTATTTTAACATTTTAAAATAACTCTTTCTAAATAAATTTCAACTAATCTAATCTATATAAAAAGGCCTTAACTAATTTAAAAGTAAGTACCTAAACTTCATTTTAAACGATTAGTTTATACATTTTATTCCCCTCCTAACCAATTTCCCTTTATATAAACTATATATAGATTAATTTCACCTTTCATATAAACTAATTTCTTATATAATTTGAATTAGAGATAACTAAAATAAAATTACCTTAATTTTATTTCTCCTTTAACCCATCTGCAGTTTTCTAGCCCCTTCCCTTCCATCACAAAATTCACAATTTCAAGAAATACATAACTCCACCCTTACTGGCATTTCAGCGCCTGCTTCTACCCTACAAAACTTTGACAAGATCGAACAACCTCTTCAACTCAGCAATGTGACCCTAGCAGCCTCGAACCTCCGATAGTCCCTTGGAACCACATCGCGCTCGAACTCCAGATCGATATATTGCTGAGCCCCCAAATATCCAAATTCAACGTCGATATCATCGAACCACTCCCAATCGAGACCAAAACCGTGTCGAGCCTTCCTTGAGATCGGAATCTCCTCAATCCTCACTGTTGCTCAAGAGAAACCCATGACAACCCTCGTCGAACCCCTCTTCCTTCTTTTACGCGATCGGTTCTAGAGTAGGGACGAGCTCCAGAAGCCACGGGGTCTTCGTATCGCGATTCACAAATTTGGGTTTTTGGAAGAATTGATTTATAGACCGAAGAGAAAGTGAATGAAGAGAGGAAAAGGTTTTATAAGGATTTCGTGGTTTGTGATAACAAAGAAGGCTCATTATATATATGCGATGCACAGACAAGAAGGACACGCCATTTATTTCATGTTGGTTTGATATTAGAGGTGGGAGACATGAATGGAAAGAATAGCGACTGTAGGCATAGGTAGGTACTGAAGAAGAAGAAGCTAGGTCGGCCTTGTTTATTCTGAAAAATTGATTTGGTTTTAATGTGATTTGATATCAAGGGATTTTTATTCCTTTTTTAAACAGATATTGATTTGATCTCGACCTTATCCACAATCAAATATTTCGGGGTCCGTTAATTGAAATCACGAACTGCTATTCTAGCGTACCGACCGACATTTCAATGTAACAACCCTATTCTGAACTCAACAGTAAATATTCTGAAATTTAATTTCAACACATATACCATATTAAATTAATATAATATACTTTAAATTCAAAAACAAATAAATTCTTCAGCAATAAATTACTATTATCGTTGCTTATATCCAAATAGAATATATATTGATCATCTGAACCATTTCGATTCAGTTATATCTTCGAATTGAATTATTTTAGTTCTCGTATTTCGATGGTTATCAAAAATAAATCGTATTTCGATTATTTAATCGATAACCCTATAAAATATCATTTATATTATAAATTCAAAATTTAAAACCATATTAAATATTTAAAACTAATCGTTCAAAAACCTGGGTCGTTACACGGTTGCTGATCCCAACCGTTGGTGATATACATTCAATACACTCAAGCCAAATGAGTGGTCGGTCATGTGTGGCTGAGTTGCTAGATGTTTTTGTTGAACTCGGTGTATTCTCCTCTAGAGATACACCAGCGGCAGGTGGTTCCATACCTTGTCATAGTTGGAAATCAAATCCCTAATAAGTGCTCGTGGTTTTGATTGTATATTATATATGTGGAACGTGAGATGCAAGCGTTCCACTAGATTGTTATTTATTTGATTTAGACACTATCATAATATCAAAAGAGTTTTGATATAAAGATTTTCTTTCCTTTCAAAAGGATTTTGAAAGTTACATTAAGTGTTTTGATTCTCATAAGGGAAAAACTTGTTCCGTGTTATACGGCGTGGTCTTATGAGATATCATTTAGTTTCTGAAACTGTTTTAAATTGTTTACTCATACTAGTCCCATGACTGACCCGGTGTTTATTTTGTTTTGTTCTACCTAAACTCTTGGGTGCCTAAATTTGTATGAGCAGCCAAGTGTTTCAGGATTTTACAGATCTATCTAAAGGAGCTTGGAGCAGGAGGCTTCAGCGTTAGTTATATAGAGTTTTGTTCCGCTGTGTTGTAAGTGTTGTACTCTGATAAGTGTATGTTATACAGTTGAAATTTTGTATTTCAAAAGTTATGATATATTATATTTTATTCCGCTGCGATGTGAGATTCTGTGTTGTTATTTCTGTTCTTCTTTTACCTCATTCTTCTAAAAAAAATGTTTCGTATTTTCGTGATATTTGGGTTGGACGTATGATGTACATAGTCAACTCTGATGTTGCGGCTTTGCGGGTCATTACAGTTTCTCCCCCCATGTTCTCAGGGTGGAAGTGCTTAGAGTTGATTTGGATTCTTTCAGCTTAGCTTGGATTTTGGATATTGTTGTATAGCTTTGACTTATTGTCAACTCTCTTATGGCTTTGCTTGGGAAATATGGTTTATGCTTTTGTACTATGATATTTTTGGCAAGACAGATTGTTTAACATGTAACTGGTTATTTCAAACCTATGATGTAAGCTCAGTATTTGGGACCATGATGTTATGATTTAAATAAAGTTTTAAATTCCACTACTATTTTACATGTCTGTCTTGTGATATTATATTCTTATTTACCTATAACGCTTCACGAAAGTTAATGCATTCCCTTAGTGAGTGACATTAATGGACGTGGGGTGTCACATTTGGTATCAGAGCATATGATTATAAGATCGGAT
Organism: Allium sativum; assembly: GCA_030737875.1. Classification (NCBI taxonomy): domain Eukaryota; kingdom Viridiplantae; phylum Streptophyta; class Magnoliopsida; order Asparagales; family Amaryllidaceae; genus Allium; species Allium sativum. Next base: position 72,666,006 of record CM060927.1, on the reverse strand, counting down.
AAAATATTTTGAAAATGGTTTCCAAAAATGTCTCAAAAACAAAGTATTTTAAAATAAAAAGTTGTTTTTGAAAAGCATATTTCTCGAAGCTCTAAATATATTCTCGATTCTCCGCTTGATTCATTTTCCTTTTTATTCGGGGAACCGTTTCCTTCCTGAAAGGGTATCTTTATTTCGGCATGGTTCCGTAGGCATGCTAAAACTACGGTACATGTCTAAGGGCAAAAGAAGTGCCCAACCTCCATCTATAGCCGCAGTAGTTTCGCCTGCGGCTAATTTTCTCTAGCTTTGTAAGGATTTCCGCTCGATGGAAACAGCTTTCGAGAGACTTGTTAGCTTGTTACAAAAATATGGTAAAAAGGAGAATAAGGGAGTTAGGGCTAAGGAGCACAGCCCAAGGATGAGAAAATTGATGGCTCGGCAAGGGAACATAGACTGAGTTCAAATAGAGGCAAAAAGAAATGTCATGGTTGTGGGAACATGGGTCATTTGGTCAAAGATTGCTGAAAAAAAAGAATGCTTACTTCAATTGTGGCAAAGTTGGGCACTATACGAGGGAATGCCCGAAGAAACAACGACATGACCAAAGGGCAGGATCTTCTGTAGGACATGCGTATGTTCTCGTGGTCAGTGTACCGGGGAGTGGTAGTAAAGTTTCTGCTAAATGTTTGATTTCCCCTTTTCAATTATTCGGTTTAGAACTCTTTTTGATTCGGGCGCTTCACTTCATTTATATCTAGTTCTGTAGTTGAATCTCTGCACTTAAATACTAGTATGGTAGTGGATCCCGTTATTGTCTCAAACTCTAGTGGAGGTACGGCTCAGTTATCGATGATTTGTCAGGGTTTGAGAATCCCTGTGTTAGGCGTCAAGTTAGTTGCAACGCATATGTTCTTGATTTCATAAGATACGGTTTGATTCTAGGGATGGATTGGTTAACCACATATATGGAGCCATTCTAGATTGTGAGAGGAGGGTCGTTAAACTTATGACTTGCCATGGAAAGACTCTCGAGATTTCTTATGACCCCAAAAGGGTTTGTCATGCTTAGTCTCTTAGGACCTCTTGATATATCTATCGAAGATTTGCGATCTGTACCAATAGTTGTGAGTATCCAGATATTTTGATGAGGTTCGGGATTTACCCCCAAGACACGAGATTGGTTTCAGCATATACTTGGTGGACAATGCAAAGCCAGCTGCATTGCCTGTGCGACATGTGACTCCTAAAAGAAAGAGGGAACTTTGTAAGCAAGTAGGGGAGCTACTTGAGAAGAGGATTGATTGGTGAATTATATTGGAATAGGAACCTATTGAAGACAGTCCTTGAGGAAGCCCATCATTCTAAGATGACTATTCATTCAAGAGGCGATAAAATGTATAGAGTTCAAGATATTGGAGCCAAACTTACGAGAGGAAGTGAAAGTAGAGAAGGAAGCAATGATTGGACGAGTTCCGACTTGCATACTTGGACCAGAGGTTAAGAAATTGTGCAACAAAGAAGTGTAGCTATTAAAAGTGCAATGGGGAGAGGACCGCAAGGATGCTACTTGGGAGGCTGAAGACAAGATTCACGCTTCATACCCTTTCCTTTTGGGACTATGTTCTTGACTCCTTTTTCAAAGCTTCATCAGTACTTGTTTCTACCATTGAGTGTATCTTATCCATAGTATTTTTCGGCCTTTAGATAGGAATCCTATGGATGTAAACATGTGTTTGAAACATGTTATGTTTGATGGATGTAAGTGGATTGCAAGTGTTTGCTAGTGGTTGCTTGTGGACGCATATACACACACATTAGGCACTAGATCAGCTCAATCACTCTCATACTGCATATAGATGTGTGTGCATTTTCTTTTCTTTTATGGATGAAAATGGATGTATCATCATATGGGCGTTGCATTTGGACGGATGTTTGTACACGCATATAGAGCTTACATGTTATAGTAAGGTTATTTGCATACATATTGGATTCATGGCACTGACATACATTGCATTAAGGAGGTCAACTGAATCAGTAGACCGCCTAATTTTCGCATTAGTGTTGGGACATATACACACGCCTTTGCATATATGCATATGAGCATTAGAAATCTTTAAGGACAATGGATGCCAGTGATTGGTGGATGAGTAGATGGATGATGGATGGTAGGATATGCATTCTTCCTAACTTGAAGATTTCGGGGATGAAATCCTTTGAGTATGGGAGAATGTAACACCCCGAAACTTTAACAACATTAAAGTGGATAAATTAAAGAATAATTAATTTAATATTCAGAATTAGAGGAAAGGGACTGCGCCATTGCATCCGTCTCGAAATTTTGGTCAAGATAGACATTTGGTTTGCGTAAAACGGACACAGTATGAAGAAGTTACGAGGGTTTGAAGTTTGTATACGCACAAGGTAATTATATATAAATATATATAATCAGAAATCAGAAAATCCGTTCAAAATTCAAAATTACGTGAGAGGGAAAAGTGGCGCCCTAGGGGAGTCGACCCCTTAGGGGGGGGTGTCGGCCCCGGGGTTGACCCCTCAAGAGGGGTGTCGACCCCCCAAGGGGGGTATTGACCCCCCCAAGACAGATCTGGGCAAAATCCATTTTTCGTACCTGGACGTATTTCTGGACCTGGTTCATTGGTTCTAGGCTATAAATATGGTCCCATATACTCCTATTTTCTTGATTGGAGATCATGGAGGCCATATGCTGTCGGGTTGCAAACTGAGACGGAACCAATTCAACAACAACTACTTTGCTAATCAAATTCAGAATTCAAGATCTGTTCTTTCTCAATTCTCTAAACCTAACGCTGTGAGTTTCTAGTTAGTTTTAGGTTTAAATGGATAAAAGTAGATTGTGAAAGACTATGAATTGGATATGTTGTAAACGATAAATCTATACTATGTCATGATAGATCTATTTCTTAGATCTAATGTAGTCATGGTTATTCTATTATGTTGCTTATATGAATCTTGAATTGTAACTAAGTTGTGGTGAACGTAAACATGTTAATTTGGAAAGTTGCAACATTGGTTAGATATAATCCTTTTGTAAATCACCTTTCACATGTCATATTGCAATCAACTAAGATATGTGAACCCATATTTAGATCTAAAACATTCTATTATGTCATCTTAATAGTGTTAGATCTATTTTAATCTTTTGACCTAGATTATGTGATTTAATCTATCACCTTGCATTCACCATGTTAGATCTAAAACCAACTAGACATCTAAATTGCTAATTTAGATCTTACTATGTTTGTAACATCGTAGTTGTGTTAGAATCAATTAAGTGCCACAAGTTCATATGTTCACCTTATTATGATCACATGCCCGTCATGCTAGTTTATGTTATGTCTATGCCAAGTAAGTTAAAATGATCACTTGGGTTATATTCCCATTATTTTCCCTGTTATCGTTATGACTAGGTTATTGTCTAGCCTAGGCATACCGTCAATTTACGAGTGTACGAATTAGGGGACGGGAGAAAAAGGGTTAATAATTGGCATAATTCGAATAAGAACATTATGGGGTAAAGTGGGCATTAAAAGGAAAGGCTTAATTAATTGATTAATTAATTAAAAATGGAATGTTTAGAAATTACAATTTGGAATTGTAATTGTACTTATGACACGAGGTTAGGTTACATTAGTGGTGGAAGTCTGCCAGACCCGACCGACATATCCAGCATCCACTAATGTTGAACCTAATGTGGGAGGTCTTAGTACGTAAATACGAATCGGGCTAAGACACGAGGTTAGGCCCAACTAAGGAATAAGACCGCCCAGACCCGACCGGCATATCCAGCATCCACACGTTGTAGGCCTAATGTAGGAGGTCTAGCCCATTATAAACCATATATGGACATGGTAATGAATTGGAGTACTTAACCAAAGTTAATCCATAGGGATTGCATGAACTTAAATTTAAGTTGGGGGTTAAGTAAACTTGGTTGAACAAAAAGGGTGGACTAAGTAAATCTTGGGTAGGTGGGTAATATTAGTATATATAGGCCCACGAACTTAACCATTAAGTAAATATGCTTTGATCAGTAGGAGGGTTAAGTATATCTTGGGTTGGTGGGTAATATTTGTATATATAGGCCCACAAACTTAACCAGTTGGGGTTATGTAATTAAAGACACTGTTAGGTAAACATAACCAGTGGAAAACCTAGTAGGGGGGATACAAGACAAGGGGGAGAGCTTGTATCATATTGTGTGGGACCCATTTTAGTCAGTAACCCTTTAATAGGTATTAAACGGGTACTCCGAACTAGATCGGAGTGGGGCACGCTTACTGAGCTGAATATAAGAGATCCAAACGTGGAGGCGGTGTTGGCGGCGCATTCCAATGGGGTCATATTCATGCATGACTCCGCATGATAGGGAAGATAAGATGCTGTGGCATCAGTAGATATGGTTGTGCACACCCGGGAAATGAAGGGTTGCCACTTTAGGGAGTGATACACCCTACTGTGAGGCTAGCACAGGGTATCTACAGAGTAGGGAGCCGATCGACTAGGGTAGTAAATAGGGTACATCTAGTCCTATCTGTTTCTGTGGGGTACCTATGTTTCTGTTCGGGCTAACACCCGTTATTCCTTTTTAGGTACCGACTAATTTTGTTTGGGTTAAAACCCATTACTAGAGTACACCTAAAACTACCATTATATTTCTATTGGGAACATCTTGTTTCTGTTAAGCAGTTAGGGAGTATGTAATCTTGTTACGTACTTGTTGTACTAGTACTGGTGCAGAGATTAAACAGAGTAGTCATTAATGAAGCATATACACCTCATCATGTCTGCCTTGTCACACCTGCCATCTATGTAGTGATTTCCCTTATCCACTTTATATGCCTGTCATGTTACCTTTATTTATTTACTGACTAAAAGTAACTAGACTCGCCAGACTTTATGTCTGACCCTTTTTGTTTCCTCTTCTCTCTCTTCCGTTCCCCCCCCCCCCCAGGTTCTCAGGGTGGAAGTGCTTAGAGTTGATTTGGATTCTTTCAGCTTAGCTTGGATTTTGGATATTGATGTACGACTTTGACTTATTGTCATCTCTCTTATGGCTTTGCTTGGGAAATATGGTTTATGCTTTTGTACTCTTATATTTTTGAAGTATAAGACAGTAGCTTTTATGTTGTAATGGGTTTTTATGTTTTAGACAAGTGATGTTTTGGACCACGGTATCTTATGATTAATAAAGTTGTTTTTATTCCACTGCAAAATATTATATCTATCTTGTAATACTTCTATTCTGTTTACTAAACGCTTCACGAAACATAATGCATTCCCTTTGTGAGTGACATTAACGGACGTGGGGTGTCACACCAAGCATATCCTGAAAAGTCATCAACTATTACAAACACATATCTACTATGGTTTATGGACTAAACTTGAGTTGGCCCGAATAGATCCATATGGTTTAATTCAAGTGCTTGTAATGTTCATATAACCTTTTTAGATTTAAAGGAAGATTTTGTTAGTTTTCCAAGTTGACAAGCATTACACAAGTTTTATGTTTTGAATTTTATTTTAGGTAAACCTCTTACAAGTTCATTTTTAGAAATCTTGTTTTTAGTTTTAAAATTAATATGACAACTGTGACTGGTATGAGAAATCTATTTAACTACTTAAATAACAACAATAAGGCAAATCATAGGACCACGCCACTTTCGTGGATTTAAACACTGGAAAATATTTCCAAATCTTCTTTACTTGGATTTAAACAGATGTTTAAATCAACATCGTGACGACAACTCAAACCACTATACTTATTTACTAAATTCACTTAACCACTTTCACTCTCGAACCTTACCCATTTCTAAATTTAAAATGAAGTCAATCAAGTTGGGGTATAACTACCTCTCAGACCTTAACTGAACAACATTTCAAATCTCGAAATAGGGTAAGTTCATCCTTTAACTCTATTCGAATAACTATATTCGATTAACTAATAATCGATAACTCCTTTCGATTAAACTAATCGATAACTCCTTTTCACTCGATTCGAATAACTAATATTCGATAAATACTTTCGATTAACTAATAAATCGATAACTCCTTTTGATTAAACTAATCGATAACTCCTTTTCACTCGATTCGAATAACTAATATTCGATAACTCCCGTCTCGACCAACTCTAATCGATTTATTCTAATTCGATCAACTCTATTTAAATTCTCTATTGGTTAATTCTAACTCTAACTGGTTAACTCTTTGTCCTTATTCAGTTTCAAACATCGATGTTGAAATCGATTCTTACTTCTTTATATAAGTCCTGACTTATTTATTCTATTTATCCAAATGATAAATATTTAACTTAAATTATAAATATCATTTATAAATCACTCTGCTCCTTTTATCTGTTTACTTCCTCATATATAAGTTCAGACTTATATATATATATCTGTTTATCCAAGGGTAAATATTTTCTTTATAATCTATTTGTTTTCTAAATGCCTTTACCAATATTCTCTTTTTAAATCTTTATTAGTAAATGGTTTACAAATATTACCCTTTTTAATTCTATTGGCAAATGGTTTGCAAATATTCCCTTAATATCTTATTTACTTATCCTAGATGAATAATCCTTTTTATTATCTTATTCTATTTAATAAATGAATATCCTCTTTATCTTATTCTATTTACAAATGGTTTGTAAATATTTCTTTAGGGTTTTATTCCTAAGTATTTTGTAACGGTTCGGCATTTTCAACGTTTTAAACTGCGATTAAATCAAAATTTTGTCACAAATGTTAGCGGTCGAAAAAAAAGTAAAAAATTTGGTTTTGATATGCGTCCATTTAAAGATAGCGAGTGGTAAATTTTGTCGGGAAATACAAAAGTCCATTTGGTAGCGTTATTTCAACGTAAGTCATTTCAAATAGTGAACGAAAGAAATTATTTTGAAAACTAAATGTTTGTATATAAGAAGAATATTTTGCTCATTCAGAAGACGACGGCGCAATTCGTTTCGCGAAATTCGGACGTTTCTAGCTCCGTTTGAATTTTTCCGTACGAAGTAGCTGTGTACCATAATTTAAAAATATGAGTTTTGATAAAAGAGTAATGACATTGATGTTTTTGTACCATCGCGTCCGTCTCGTCGCGCTGATCACCATGATATATTCATTTGCACATTTTGGTGTCCGACGGACAGCCGTAATGATAAAACAGTGTATTATAGCGGTACGCTGTCCTATGTAATTTTATTTTTTTGAGTTTTGTGTTCATACTTGTGTCTTTTTGGAGCGCTCACGTGCCCCAAATTATGTTTCCACCATCCTTTCGGCCACCATCGTTTAAAATTTCTTGAATTTGAATTTTTTCTCTACTATCATAAAAGTGGGATAAAAGAGGGCGCATGGTATATATTTCAAATTGGCATTTGCATGTTGCGTGGTTCTTCTTTCCATTCATTTGGTTGTTTACGGAAGTTGACTACAAATTTTCAAATTATGCTGCACCTTAACAAATTAAAATATTTGAAAAGTTATTGGATCCTATTTTTCTCCTAAAGATTTGTCACGTGTGACCAAATATTAAGCTACTGTACATCTTCATTTTAACCATTTGCTGTAACCATTTTCTCCACTACCATTAAACCTTCCACTGAAGAAAATCCTCACCGAGAAATAAAAACCAACGCAATCTCTATAGCTGAATCATTGAACTCGAAAGCCACCAGAACGCATCAACTCATCTCCGCCGTGTAGCGTGCTCCGCTTTCCTTTCTTTGGACGCGAGCAAGCTTTAGAGACGTGAGTTATTTGAGTTAAATTTTTTTACGTGTTTTGTGCTTCATATATGATAAAAATGTTAATATGTGTACTGTTTCCAATGATATTATATCTGATTTCAAGCTAACCATAGTAAACATAGGGTTTTAAATGTTAACACAGTAAGCTATAAATGAAAGACTGAGAACCCATGAACTTGTATATGTATAAAATTTATTTTCAACCGAGTTACTGGAAGTGTTTTGAGAAAACATTATTATGCTGTACATCTACAACATGCACCTTGAAACTTTTGGAAAAATGATAACAAATTTTAGTACCAGGTATTGGCGAAAAAAGAAAAAATGATTTTTGTTAGATTTGCTAAAAGAAGGGCGTTAAGTTCTTGTAGCATGGTTTGTAATGAAGAGTGCAAGCTTTCGTATATAGCGATATACGTATTAAGTCTTGAAAAAAAAAAGTTATATTTGTTGTATGTACATATTTAGGAATGGTATCATGTTGGGTTTAAATGTTCATGTGCATGAACTTTTGAAGACAATGAAACAAACTTTTGTTCCCCTCTGTCTTGTGCTTGTGTATACCAAAGGGGACAGTACAGTAGATGTACTTGTACAAAAAAAATGAAACGATGATTTTTGCATGTCACGCATGGGTGTTAAAAAAATTATTTATTATTATTATTTTTTTTTTTTAAATCAAACGCTACTCGGTTTATATGTCTCTTGACCGTAATTTGTATGTCCAGTTCGGTGAAGTTTCAGTGCCGTTCTTTTTCAGCGTCTATCGGTTGTTGTTTCTGTTTCTGCGCCATTGAAGGTGAGTTGTTCAACTCACACCTGACTAATATTTTCATGGTAGTGAAATGACTGTATTTGAAATGTTATTGAAATGCTAGCACTCTATATGCAATATGACACACCGACACACACACGACTAGAAATGATATTATGTGAATTGGATGATTGATAGTGTTCTGTGCTTATTTAATTGCTGAAATTCACACTGCAAGTTCCCTGTAACTTAGAAATTCATTGTGGGTTGAAATGATAGATACCCGAATCACTGTATAGATTTAGGGACCAAACTGAAACGATTTGGGATGCGGGTTGAAATGATACACACCCGGAATTTGAAACTTGACGGATTGAAATGATATACATCCGTATTACTTGATCTACGTAGAAAATTATTATATGGACACCGCTGGTCTATTTTTGAAAATTTTCAAAAAAAATATATTTTACTTATAAATTATTTTGGATTTTAGATTTTATTATGCTTTTGGTTAATAAAAGTTAAAATATGTATATGTATTTTTAGAAGTTATCAAATCAGTTTTATTCAAATCTAGAGTTTTCTTTTAAAGTAAATTATTTTTCAAGGTATTTTATATACAAATAAAGTAATAAGCTTTTAAGTAATTTAACAAATATTTTATTTTAACTTATTATACATATGTTCTAAAAATTATTTAAATCTAAGATATCCTATAAACGATTTTATAAAGTAATTATAAATAATGACCATGGTGTGAAAAATGTAAACGATTGGTTGTTAAAGAGACCGGGATCGGCTATTGTAATACTCTCTGCCAATACCAAAAACCACTTTAACAACTGTGTACACGGTGGAGTTCCAGAATGAAGTAGGATGGTTTGACGAACGCTACTGGAATGAAGTAAGAGAACGATAATGGATAGCCTTGACTTTCGGGTCATAATTAAAATGACTAAAACAGGAGCTACACCGAGACCAATGGGGTCATACCCCTTATCGAGCATGCTTCTTCGAACCCATTCTATTACTTTTGCGATCGATTTGGTGCGCACCTTTGATTCGAAGTGTGTTCGAGGTGGGCGGTAGTTGCGGCTATGCGTCACCACCAGTCTGGTTCTGTAAATGGTAGATTCCTACCCTGGGTATTGCCTCGCGTGCCTTGTCATATTTATCCTGATCGCGCCCACTATGAGTTTGTTTTGTACCGTACCTATGGAGTGCTCCCTAAGTATCTCGTCGGTTTGGAGGGGCTTACAGTACTGTATAGACTACGGGAATATATACAAACGGTGTAAGGGTAATATGGTAATCCCACTTACATTACTTTGATACTTTACTTTACTGATAGACATTATCATACATATCGTATTCTATTATGTAGTAAATAGTTTAACGGATCCTTAAAGGATAGTGATCCCAACATCCTTTAAGTTACTTTGTGTAACGTCCCGCCTTTTTGACCGCTTCAAATCGGTAATTAAACCAATTTAAAACGTCCAAATCGACGGAGCGTATTTAGCTTACCGAGCTTAAAAAGACATAATCAACACATAAAACACAGGATAAATAAATAATATAATATTGAACAGCGAAATAAGCTTTTATATATAATTAGAAATTTGAATACAATATTTTCTGTATACAGCGGAATTTGAAAACATGCTTCAAATATAAGAAAAATAATTTACTGTTTTGAAATCTTCATAGTGCGCCATCTTTGGAACCCCCAGCTTTGTCAATCTTCGAATTCTAAGCTGAAATCTTTATATCTGCAAATGCTCGGATCTGACCCGAGCATTTCATGATATAAAGATTTCAGCTTAGAATTCGAAGATTGACAAAGCTGGGGGTTCCAAAGATGGCGCACTATGAAGATTTCAAAACAGTAAATTATTTTTCTTATATTTGAAGCATGTTTTCAGATTCCGCTGTATACAGAAAATATTGTATTCAAATTTCTAATTATATATAAAAGCTTATTTCGCTGTTCAATATTATATTATTTATTTATCCTGTGTTTTATGTGTTGATTATGTCTTTTTAAGCTCGGTAAGCTAAATACGCTCCGTCGATTTGGACGTTTTAAATTGGTTTAATTACCGATTTGAAGCGGTCAAAAAGGCGGGACGTTACAAGTGGTATCAGAGCTTTGGTTTATTCAAGGCTTAGCTTACTGAGTTTAAAAACGGATCTTGAAAATAAACAGATTTTGAAAAATAGTTATTTTTGAAATATCAAATATTTTGAAACTAGTGTTTTGAAATTAATACAGCGGAAATAAAAATTTATTTTGAGATTTGAAAATTTTGTTCGGAATCCCCAGTCTTCGGAAATCTTCGAATCCAGGTATGCAATAACAAATTTTCGGTAAGGCCCTTTTAGATTTGAAATTAGAATCCATCACCGAATGGTATCAAAGGAAGATGAGTGTAATAGAATCGATGATTTAATTTCTTTAATCATGTATTGTAGTAATCAAAGAGAGCTGAAATTTATTGAAATAAGAATTTAATTTGAATAGAAAAGGAAAATTTGAAATCGTTTCAAAGAAGAAACGCTGAATTTTATTTTGAAATTAATAATATAAGTTGATGAAAATAAAATAAAAAGGGCTTAAGTAAAGGGAGCTAATAAGTGTCAGCAATTAAGTGGGAATAACGATGTTGTATTTAACATCTGTTGAATCCAAATTTATAAATGTTTTCATGAGAATAAAGTATATTTTCGTCAGGAAATGAAGATGTGTGAATGTATTGGAATGTTTTCCCAATAATAATAAGAGATTTCGTAAAAAAAAAAATGAATATGATAATTGTAAATGTTTTCCAAAAGATCGGGAAAGACTAACAGGTTTTGATAAATTAGAATGGCAAGGACTGAAGAACAAAAAGCCGCATGTCGAGAACGAAGGGCAGCAGAACGTAAAAGAAGGGAAGAATTAATATTGGAATACGAGGAGAGGATTAAGGAAAAACAGATAGCTGGCCCCTACGACAATGTCGTCTGTTACAGATGTCAGAAAAAGGGACATTTCGCGGCTACGTGCGGAGAGAGAGACAAGGGAAAGAAGAAGGAAGGAAAAATTTGCCGATTCAATATTTTCTGTTTTAAATGTAGAGAGAAGGGACATTTTCCCAGTCGGTGTCTCAAAGTGAGGAAGAAGAAGCCTGCCATTGCTGAGACGTCTGATGAACCAACCACTTGCTATCATTGTAAGCAAGTTGGACATATAGCTCGAAATTGTTCCGAGAGACAACAAGGAAGACAGACAATATTGCGCTCCGCTAGAGAGAAAACTATGAAGTACGTAGATAAAGACGACTCCATCTCGTATTATTGTAAGAACTGCAAGGAGTGGGGTCATGTGGATGAGGAATGCACAAATCTTTTTGTGGAGACTCCAGAACCATGAATATCGTGAAAGTAGTTTACGCAAAGATGTGGATCATCGATCAAAAAGCAGAAAATCATCGAAGATTGTGAATCCTAGTTAAGTCAGCTCTGTTTCGTAATACTATCATTGTAATTCTAAAACTCCTATGTAGGTATTTTGAATAGATCAAAAAGACTATGTATAATTATTTGAATGGAATGGTTATGAAAGATTTTGAACTCTATGAAGTTGCTATTAATGGTTTAATCTTATTTTTTTAAAGTTATTTGAAATCTTGAAAGTGAAATATTTCTGAGTAGAAATTATAATATTGTTATAATAAATGGTTTTCATAAAAGTAGATTCGTAAACTGAATTCGAGAGTTACGTGAGAAATAATTTGATAAGAAAGTGAAGTTAAGAAATTGGAAACTGACCGGAGATTGGTCAAGTTGGATGACTTTCTAAGTGTCGATCTGATGTTGGTTTCGGCCTTCGGGGTTGATACTTAGAGAGTTGTTCGCTTGCTAATTTACGATCAGAGGATGTAAATGTGGAAGAATGAAAATGCATGAGGAGGAATTGGTTATAAGAATTTTGAAATTTTGAAAGTATAAAGATTCGAATTAAGTGATAAACTTAATAATTGGGGATCTGGAAGAAATTTTGGTTTATAACCAATAGATTTAAAAATCTGAGTTGAAAGGATATCCAATAGCTGAGTTGATTAAGAAATCAAACTGAAGTTTTGAATTTTGAATGGAAACATGAGGATATTCGATTTTGGATATTGGATATTGAAGTTCTGGAACTTATATGAAAAATATATAAGAATTTAGTGAATTTGAAAACTACTGAATTGGAAGGTAATTGATTTGAGATGAAATCTTATATACAATAGAATTTATATAAGAATGAGATGTTTGAAATCCTTATTTATAAGGAAAATTGTAAATACGATTTATGAGGAAGTACTATATGTATATAGTATTATATGTTTCAAAGCAAAATAAGGAAAGTACCTTCCTCCTTGAATTTCGAGCTTGGTTGAGATATGCTGCTGGTGGTAGTAGGTTGTCCGGACATAAAACTCATGAGTTGCCGTGGAGCACGATTGCTAGCGAAATTCGCAGGGCTGCAGATAGCCTATGGCGGTTGGATGTTTCTTGAGGGAATCAGGCGTAACCATTGTGATCGCTGCGATCTAGAGTCGTTGGAATTCGACCGTGTAGCGAAATTCGCAGGGCTGCAGATAGCCTAAGGCGGACGGATGTTTCCTGAGGGAATCAGGCGTAACCATTGTGACTGCTGTGATCTACAGTCGAATTGGAAGGGCGTAATCCGTAGAGCTGTGAAAGCTTACGGGTATGGATGTTTCCTGGGGGACCCAGGCGTAACCATTGTATACCTGCGGTCCATATAGATATTTTAGTGATAGTGACCCACCTGTTTGATGCAGCAGTTAGTCTTCGTGACTTGATTGGTCTTTGTGACCTGATTTGTCTTTGTGACTTGTTTTGTCCTCGAGACTTGATTTATCTTCATAATTGGGTGATTTGATTTCGTGATCCTGAGAGAGAGCAACCAATGCTCAATGACCTCAGATCGTCTTTTGATTCTTAAAATATCTTCCGTTGATCTGTCCATGACGAAATTCGCAGGGAAGTGATTTCCTACGGGTACGGATGTTTTCTGGGGGATCCAGACGAAACCATTGTGTATCTGCGATTCATGAACAATCAACAAATCAATATCACATTGGTACTTTCCGTATCTGTTTTCAAAAGAACTTTTGAAATATTTTTACTAGGAGTTGAAGCAAGGATATTTAGTACTTGAAGATTTTAGTCGTGCGCCTGGCCAGCGTATGCCTAACATCTGTAAGAACGACAATATACTTGTCAAACTTCGAGTTATAAAGTGTTTTCAAATAAATAATTTGAGATTAAAATATATTTAACTTAATAAAGTGAAGAAAGGGAATTCTGAAGTATTTTCAAATCCATAGATTTGAAATAAAAATACAAATACTTTCTGCCTAAATTTCGGGTTATGTATATAAATAAAATTATTATGTATTATTTTGATTTTTTTCAAGTCGATAAATTGTGACTTGAAAAGGAAATGTTATTTACACTCTAAAATGAGTGTTGAGAAGAATTAAATGGATTAAAAGTAATAAGATAGGGTTGATGGTTGCAAAGCCTAGACCCATTACCATGCAACGATGGATAAGTAAATGATTGACATATGAGGTTGTAAGGAAATCTGGAATAATCCGAGATGCATCTTATGTAGAATTTGAAATTTAAGAAGTGATTGGTTTTGTAAAGAAATTTGATTTCCCAAGTTAATGGGATACGACAAATAAGGACGATCGATGACCTAAATATCGATATATAATTAGTGGTGAAGGAATTCCACATAAATATGGAAATTTGAAGTATACGACGGTATAACTCTAATGATCTCTCCTTTTCGAGGACGAAAAGTTTTAAAGAGGGGAAGAATGTAATGTCCCAGAAAATTTTGCCAATTGAATATGGAATTAATTAAAGATTTATTTGTGAATAATCAATTTTTTTGAGATTAGAAATTAAATAAAAATCGAATATATGGTCTGGTGTATGATTGAATTCAATATTTAATTCAGAATGGTTGGTTGGATATTCGGATTGGAGTTGGAATTCGACTGAAAATATAAACGGTTGAATCTAAAAATAAACGTAGTTGATATTAAATGAATTGGAGATTTTATTTAGTAATATATAATTAGCTTGGATATATGTGTACACACATACGTTAAGAAATTTAAAATTTAATATTTCAAATTTGGAATTAAACAGAGTGGTGTTGTGAAAAGACGAAATTAAATTGGGAACCAATGAACAATAGAAATTAGAATATCAAATTTTGACAAAAACAAGTTCCATTGGATTTTGGGCGTCAAAATATAGCAGTGCCTAAATTTCCATCGCGTTTGAAAAATCGTTGTGACGGTACGAATATTTCCGCATTTTACGATATATAGCGGTGATTTAAGTGTCCGTTTATACAAATTCTTGGCTAGCAACTTATCTATTTCTTTAAAGGCAAGAAAATGACATCGTTATCCAACTTCCTTCATGCTGAAGTAATAACGTACATAGAGGAAAAAAAAATTAGTTCCTTCCTACGCACACAATTAGGTCCTTGGCTACCACGAAAACGTGGTACCCACGGCATTTGCTTTTATAAAAGGATGGTCCCTTTCCCATTTTTTTCAAACAATAAAAAATCGGATCTTTTCCCCTAATTTACATTAATGGCTGAAGCCTTAAATGTTTTCCCTAAATTCGAATCGCTCCTCCACCATGGCTAAAACCGCCATCACCATAAATTGAAGCATCATCAAAACCCTTCCAGCTTTCACCCAAAAATCGAATCCATGGCCTTCCCAAATCAGAAACAAAACCCACTGCCTGAAGTGTCGCGTCGCCACTTGAGTCACTGAGTTCCTGATCCGCTGGAAGCTGCACCCTTTAGCAACCTACTCCGCGCTCAAATCGTGCCATCTTCTCGTAGCTGAAGTCGCTTCACCTTCGATTACGTGTACGATCGAGTTTGATGTTCCGCTGTTGCCTTTAGGTGAGTTATCAACTCACGATGGATTCTAGTTCAAGTATTTTAATTTTAATACAAGCTAGGTACGATAGCATGACTTTTACTACGATTCTAAACTATGAAATATTGTCATGATAGTACAGGATGGGCGTTCCTTTTCCAATATAGGTTGTGTCGGTAGAAATTTTCATCATAAACCCTTTAAATTTTGCTTTGTTTCACTTAAGTCTGTGCCACTAGAGAGGTTAAGAGATACTCATATATGGTTTGTTCAGCTACTTGGACTAGTCGCAGAAATTAGTTGGTTGCTTGACTGCATTTTTATTTTTACAAACTGGATGCTTTTTACATAAAGTTTATATGCATACATATGTGTAGATACACACCCACATATGTGTGTATGTATGAAATGTGTACAACTTGATGAGTCGCACATACTGTCTTTTGTTTTACATTCAATTTATCCAAAATGAGTTCATCTTGGTGTTGCTATTTTTCGCATTCATGCTTTGCTATCCGGGTCTGCATATCATGTGTACTTAAGCACTAACATGGAGTGGATATTACATTGGCATACTCTCAAAACTAAAAGAACTACTGTTGTTCTTGGAAAGCATATTTTAATATGAGAATTTGGTGATACCAAAGGCCTACTGTTATTTATGGGAAAACATATTTTGAACATAAGAATTTGTTTATGATAAACTTCACATTGACCTAGTTTTTACTTGTTGTTTGCTCCATTGTTGAGTACTATGTACGCCATAATTTCATATTTGTATTTGTTTTCCTGTAGCTAAAGTATATCCGCTAAAATTTTATGCCCCATTTATATGTCGAGCCGGACGGACTTAATGTATGTCGCCAACTATGTTCGATAGCAAGTATTTGATAATCTGTCCTACATGTTAATGCTGACACAACCGGGACTACATGTTAAAAAATGGATGCTACTTCCATTTCGCCAAAGAGCTGATGCTACATATATAAATATATCTTTGATAACTTAATACAGAATCACTTATACCCTATTTGGAGATACATAAGTGTTTGAGGGGAGGTATGACCCACCCTTGCCTAATCCGAAACCTCAGTCCACCCGTCTTGATTTTAAACCCATTCAGTATACACTTTTCTTTGGCACTTTGAACCCGTTCAGTATTATACACTTATGTTTGGCATTTTAAAACCATTTGTCAATAGGAATGAAATTTGCTGAAATCATCTGTTCACAAAAATAAGGTTGCTATTCATTATACATACATAGTTGGCACATTGAAACCATCTTGTCCACTGAGCAGAGATAGCTTAGTCCCATAGTAATTATGTTGCTACTTTATAAACTAAAGTATATGTTGCCATTTATATACAGGCCACTTCAAAATGATCCATTTGACATAATGTAGTGTACATGCCTGATTCATCTAAATGAATACATGCTGAACCATGGTTAATATTCTCACGTTTATAGGGACTGTTTTAAATTTCCAATTTCGATCTGTGAACTGATTATATGCTTCTCATGAATAAACGTGTATTTATATAATTTGTCCCATGATTCTAAACTACCCCAAATTGATGGAAGGTGTTAAAATAAGAACCTGGAAGTAAGGACAGTATAGTAGCGAATGAAACCATTCTCATTTGAACCTATTTATAGTAAATATAGAATGATAGTCTGTAGGCTGCCATGCTTTGAGTATATTAAATGATGATTGGTTTGAATCTACATTTGTATCCTGAATATGGTGACAACAACCATATTTTGCTTAGTAGAAGTTAAGTAAAAGTTAGAGAAATTTAGTGTACCCGTTTTATCATTATTGAAAGGTTTCCACCATGTTGGTGTTAGCTAAATAGGGTGTTAACTAAATTATGATTTGACCAGCTGAATCATGCATTTTCAAAACTGCCAAACATTTAGTTTCATTTCAATCTTAACATCTTCTAAGTTTCTTTATTTTTCTTTTGTCATATAGTTATCCTTTGATGAAACAATGGCCTGCATATGTTTATTAGTATTTTTGGTGGCATTTTCACTTGGTCCAATTCATGTGACAGTTAAACGTATGGTTAAAAATGATAACTCATATGATAACCAATGTACATGTTGTGGGCAAATCCTGTTAACTGCCAAACATGAGCTGCTTCTTTTCTTTCCGCGTGTATCATGGCTCATGAATGCTTACAGGCTTGCTTTCCATATGTTTTAGTAACATTCGGTTGACCTGGAATTCATGTATGCTTTGTTTGCCTTTATTTGGTCATTCCAGAAATTTACTAAGTAGGAACATTTATTAAAGAAGGGAATTTGCTGAAATATTTTATTTACTGTAATGAATTTGAGCCCTTGGCCACCTTGGTATTTACTGTAATATATAAGTCTCTCGGCCATAATTGTATTTGCGACAACATGTAATCCCTTGGCCACATTGGTACATGCTGCCCTGTTCCGTTGCATATTTGTGCATACCCATTGACCATCAGAACACCTACTATTTATCGATTATGGGATGCTGAGGCAGTGTACTCATGTATATTACCTGTACATGAGTGCATATGCAAGCTCCTGTATTCGCTCCTCACGGAAAAAGTAAAACTGATATATCACGCCTGTTTATTTTATACATGAAGTCTATGTTGGGATTAACTGTTATTATATTTAGTTTATATTGAAATTATTTTACTTGAACTATGATTTAATTCTGACTCGAGTATTTGGTGTTTACATGAAATGCTCGGGTCAGATCCGAGCATTTGCAGATATAAAGATTTCAGCTTAGAATTCGAAGATTGACAAAGCTGGGGGTTCCAAAGATGGCGCACTATGAAGATTTCAAAACAGTAAATTATTTTTCTTATATTTGAAGCATGTTTTCAAATTCCACTGTATACAGAAAATATTGTATTCAAATTTCTAATTATATATAAAAGCTTATTTCGCTGTTCAATATTATATTATTTATTTATCCTGTGTTTTATGTGTTGATTATGTCTTTTTAAGCTTGGTAAGCTAAATACGCTCCGTCGATTTGGACGTTTTAAATTGGTTTAATTACCGATTTGAAGCGGTCAAAAAGGCGGGACGTTACACTTTGCATTTCAATTGACATTTCACTTGAGTTTGTTTACTTACATGAGAATGTTAGTCCTGACTCGAGTGTTTTTGTTTTTACTTTACTCTCGGGTCAGCCTGAGTGTTGCAGCTTTAGGCATTCTTCTTGGAGCTGAAGCTGTTGGAGTTCGCTGAATATTTATCTATTCAGTTTTCTGTTATTCAGTTATTTCCGTTCAGACTCATGTTATTTGTTTTGTTAGCAACTTCGCTATTTTGGACCTCTCTTATGTATTTGTTTTGAGACTTTGTTTATTTCTAGTAGCTTCATGAACTACTATGTTGTTATTTCCTCTGCAAATGTTGTAATACTCTGTGATCTGTGATTGATTTATTTGCTGTATAAGCTAAGTATTGCCAATTTATATTACAATTTACTATTTTGAGCAATTCAAGTCAGACATGTGTGGATTATTGTCGGCTTGAATCGTTTAAAATGGTAGGTCGTTACAAGTGGTATCAGAGCCTGGTTTTAGGCAAACTTAGCATATAGACTAAATCTCATTAGAGATAGGGTACTAATACTCTAGAGTGAGAAAATTAATCATAGAATTATATTCATTCTACCCTCAAACCCTCGATGTAGATTTCTTTCGTTTTCTTTTGACTATAATCTTTACCCCTTGTTCTAAAGATTCGTTTGAACCTTTCCAGATGAGTACTAGAAGGAATGCCAGAGGTAGGGGTCGGGGAGATGGCCCAGCTGATCCCGCAGCAGTTATTCAGCCAGCCCAACCAACCAAGTTTACTAAGCTTTGCAAAGATTATGATCAGCTAGGAGGTACCAAATTCACGGGTTTAGAAGGTGTCGTCGAAGCTGAGCAGTGGCTGGATAATCTCGAGAGGATTTTCACCGGTCTTGTTATCACTAATGCTCAGATGCTTCAATTAGCCGCTTGGCAGATGAAGGGTGTTGCCTATAATTGGTGGCGGACAGTTACAGCTAATACCATCGAATCAAACATCACCTGGCAACAGTTCAGGTAAAGCTTAAGCTTGTTCTTCCGATCTTGGTTGCTCTTTTTCGAATCTATCTTGATTTTTAATCAATCTCTTCCCAGGGATGTCTTTGTGACAAAGTGGATGCCTGACTCGGGGAAGACTCAGCTTTACAGAGAGTTTTTGGATTTAGAGCAGGGTGATATGACTTTCGCGGAGTACGAAAGAAAATTTAATGAACTCTCAAAATATGGTCCCAATTTGATTGAAACCCCGATGCAGAAGAATGAAAAATTTATTCGTGGTGCCAAACCAGAGTTTTATGACCGTTTGATTAGCCATGTCCATGGCACTTTTACTGATCTCGTCGATATGGCGATTAGATTTGAGAACCCCAGCAATAAAGGAAAGCAGAAACAGACGGTGCAGCCATCTCAGTCACAGGGAAGTTCTGACAATTCTAAGAAAAGGAAGTCGAAATTTGAGCAGCAAAAGAGTAACTGGCAGAAGACTCAGGGCATTGGTAAGAAGCCTACCGACTTATCTACTATCACCTACTTCAAGTGCAATCAGAAGGGCCATTATTCCACCAATTGTCCAACCAATTCCAAAGCCGCAATCCCTCCACCTCAGACGACTCGGTCCAACTTATGCCACATTTGCTTGCAGCCTGGTCATTTTAATAAGGACTGTCCCACCCAGCAAAGAGGCAAGGCAAGTGGAGTCTTTGTCATGACATCTTCTACTCCTCCCGCTACTCCTGATGACCAAGGTACTCTTCAGAGCACTTTTACCTTATTTGATTTGCCTATTTGTGTTCTTTTCGATACTGGAGCCTCACATAGTTTTATTTCTATTGACCTTTGTGATAAGTTTGAGCACCTTTTACATCCTCAAGTAGCAATTGAGCCTTTATGTGTGTCTAACCTTGTTGGCGGTCCCGCCAACCTGAGTATGATTTGTAGAGGGGTAAAACTCCTTTACAATAGACGTCGTTTTACTGGAGATTTCTATGTTTTGGGTTTTGATGCCTTCGACATTCTGCTTGGTGGCGATTGGCTTAGGAAGTATGATGACATTATTTCCTGTAAGGCCCGAACTGTTTCTTTGGTAAGTGATCTTGGAGAATCCTTAGTCATCGAATGTCGAATGCCTCAGGACTATGCAGGCAGCTTTATATTCTCTCTTGATTCCTATCCGAGTGACCTTGACTCTACTCCTATAGTCAAGGATTTTTCCGATGTATTTGGTGAGGTCACTTCTCTTTCACCTAAACGCGAAATTGAATTTCGCATTGATCTTATTCCGGGAGCCCGTCTAGTTGTCCTTCCTCCCAGACGAATGGCACCTAAGGAGAAAGTCGAATTGAAGAACCAGATTGATGATTAGTTTTCCAAAGGCCTGATTAGACCTAGTTTTTCTGAATGGGGAGCTGCTGTTGTTTTTGTCACTAAGTCTGATGGTTCTTTAAGGATGTGTGTTGATTATAGAGAGCTTAACAAACTCACAATGAAGAACCGTTATCCCATGCCTCGTATTAATGACATGTTCGATCAGCTTTATGGAGCTAAAGTTTTCTCTTAGCTTGATTTGGCTACTGGTTTCCACCAGCTTAGAGTAGCCGAGGAGAGTATTCCTAAGACAGCTTTCCGAACCGATAGTGGATTTTTCGAATGGTTAGTAATGCCTTTTGGATTAACCAATGCTCCAGCTTTCTTTGTTGATCTTATGAATCGAGTTTTTCGAGACGTTCTTAACCAGTTTGTCCTTGTCTTCGTCGATGACATTCTTGTGTCTTCTAAGTCTGAGAAGGAGCATATAGCACACTTGACCTTTGTTCTTCAAACACTTAGAAACCATCAGTTGAAAGCCAAATTCTCTAAATGCCATTTCTGGAATGATGAAGTCCGATTCCTTGGGCACATTGTTTCAGAGAATGGAGTTTCCGTTGACCCAGTTAAGATCGCTGCGATTAATGATTGGGAGAGACCTAGGACTCCGACTGACATCCGTAGCTTTTTAGGCCTAGCCGGTTATTATAGAAGATTTATCGAGAATTTTGCTCAAATTTCTTCCCCTCTTACTGCTTTGACTCGAAAGAATGCTAAGTTTGCCTGGAGCGATAAGTGTGAAGCTGCATTTAATGAGTTGAAGCAAAAGCTTACCTCTGCTCCTATTCTTACCGTTCCAAATGGAAGTGAAGGATTAACGGTATACACAGATGCTTGTAAAGAAGGATTGGGTGCTGATGCAAAATGGGAAGGTTATTGCTTATGCTAGTCGCCAGCTGAAGACGCATGAAGTTAATTATGCCACTCATGATTTGAAATTGCTCGCTGTTGTGTTTGCTTTGAAGTTATGGAGGCACCATCTTTTAGGTACTAAGTTTGAACTCTTTACCGATCACCAGTCGCTTAAGTATATATTTTCCCAGAAAGATCTGAATCAGAGGCAAGTTAGGTGGCTCGAGTTCTTAGCAGCTTATGACCTCGACATTAATTATACACCAGGGAAAGGCAATGTGGTAGCGGATGCATTGAGTCGAAAGAAGGCCATGTTGTATCAGATAGTGGCTACTTCATCTCTTATGGACCGTATAATAGCCAAACAAGATGATGATGAAATGAATAAGCTCATGAAGGATAACATTCAGAATAGAGAAGGAGATCAACATAATGAATTAGGGGCTCATATTGATAAACATGGGGTTTTACGAATAAATAATCGTATTTGTGTACCGAATGTTGATGGCTTGAGGAAAGAAGTTCTTAAGGAGAATCATCGTTCCAGACTTTCTATCCATCCCAGTGTCACGAAGATGTATCAGAATATGAAGAAGTTGTATTGGTGGAGCGGCATCAAGCGGGATATCTCCACATACGTTAGTAACTGTGCCACTTGCCAACAGGTCAAGGCTGATCACCAGAAGACCGCTGGATTGTTGCAACCTCTTGAGATCCCAATTTGGAAGTGGGATCAGGTTTCTATGGATTTTATTGATGGTTTGCCTAGGACGAGGAGAGGTAACGAGAGTATTTGGGTAGTAGTCGATCGATTGACCAAATTCGCTCATTTTATTCCGGTCAAAGCTAGTCGCACAGCTTCGAGCTTAGCAGAGATTTATATGAAGGAGATTGTAAGGTTTCATGGTGTTCCATCCAGTATAGTTTGTGATCGTGATCCTATCTTTACTAGCAAATTTTGGAAAGCTTTTCAAGAAGCTCTGGGTACCCGTCTAAATCTCAGCACTGCCTACCATCCTCAAACTAACGGTCAAACCGAACGTGTAAATCAGGTTCTAGAGGATCTTCTTAGTGCTTGTGTTCTTGATAATGGAGGATCTTGGGAAGATCATCTCCATCTCGTCGAATTCACCTATAATAACAGCTATCAGGTATATATTTTTTTATTTAGAATTAGAATCAGTCGGGTTTAAATCAAATTTTGATTCAATTGGATTCTGTTCTTTTAAATTCAGGCAAGCATCGAGATGTCTCCGTTTACCGCTCTTTACGGACGACCTTGTAAATCACCAGCTTGTTGGATTGAGTCGGGCGACTGCCTTGTTCTTGGACCTGATATGATATTGGAAGCAACTGAAAAAGTCGAGGAGATTAGAAGGAAGATGCGAATTGCTCAGGATAGGCAAAAGAAATATGCGGACAGACGGAGAAAGGATCTTGAATTTTCTGTGGGGGACCAAGTTTTCCTTAAGATCTCACCGTTGAGAAATGTGATTCGCTTTGGTCGAAAAGGGAAGTTAGCTCCTAGATTCATCGGTCCTTTTCGTATCGTGGATAGAGTTGGTTCTTTGGCTTATAAATTGGAGTTACCGGAGAAATTGTCGGGAGTTCACAACGTGTTTCACGTATCGCATCTTCGTAAGTATCTTCATGATCCTTCTCTATTTGTTCAACCCTCTACATTAGAGACTTTGGATGTGGAGCCGAATCTCACCGTCGAGAGGAAGCCACTACGTATTGTCGATAGTAGGACGAAACATCTAAGAAGAAAATCTGTCAACTTGGTCAAAGTACAGTGGAGTACTGACGATCAAGATTGTACCTGGGAGACTGAGGAAAGCATACGTGCTTCGAACCGAGAACTATTTGAATCAGGTATTCTTCTTTTCAAATCTATCATTTTCCATCATCTTGTTAGCTATTTTCCAATTCCATTTCTTTTCGAGGACGAAAAGTTTCAAGTGGGGGAGAGTGTAACGGTTCGGCATTTTCTACGTCTTAAACTGTGACTAAATCAAAAATTTGTCACAAATGTTAGCGGTCGAAAAAAAAAGTAAAAAATTTGGTTTTGATATGCGTCCATTTAAAGATAGCGAGTGGTAAATTTTGTCCGTAAGTACAAAAGTCCATTTGGTAGCAATATTTCAACGTAAGTCGGTTCAAATAGTGAACGAATGAAATTATTTTGAAAACTAAATGTTTGTATATAAGAAGAATATTTTGCTCATTCCGAAGACGACGGCGCAATTCGTTTCGCGAAATTCGGACGTTTCTAGCTCCGTTTGAATTTTTCCGTACGAAGTAGCAGTGTACCGTAATTTAAAAATATGAGTTTTGATAAAAGAGTAATGACACTGATGTTTTTGTACCATCGCGTCCGTCTCGTCGCGCTGATCACCATGATATATTCATTTGCACATTTTGGTGTCCGACGGACAGCCGTAATGATAAAACAGTGTATTATAGCGGTATGCTGTCCTATGTAATTTTATTTTTTTGAGTTTTGTGTTCATACTTGTGTCTTTTTGGAGCGCTCACGTGCCCCAAATTATGTTTCCACCATCCTTTCGGCCACCATCGTTTAAAATTTCTTGCATTTGAATTTTTTCTCTACTATCATAAAAGTGGGATAAAAGAGGGCGCATGGTATATATTTCAAATTGGCATTTGCATGTTGCGTGGTTCTTCTTTCCATTCATTTGGTTGTTTTCGGAAGTTGAGTACAAATCTTCAAATTATGCTGCACCTTAACAAATTAAAATATTTGAAAAGTTCTTGGATCCTATTTTTCTCCTAAAGATTTGTCATGTGTGACCAAATATTAAGCTACTGTACATCTTCATTTTAACCATTCGCTGTAACCATTTTCTCCACTACCATTAAACCTTCCACCGAAGAAAATCCTCACCGAGAAATAAAAACCAACGCAATCTCTATAGCTGAATCATTGAACTCGCAAGCCACCGGAACGCATCAACTCATCTCCCCCGTGTAGCGTGCTCCGCTTTCCTTTCTTTGGACGTGAGCAAGCTTTAGAGACGTGAGTCATTTGAGTTAATTTTTTTTATGTGTTTTGTGCTTCATATATGATAAAAATGTTAATATGTGTACTGTTTCCAATGATATTATATCTGATTTCAAGCTAACCATAGTAAACATAGGGTTTTAAATGTTAACATAGTAAGCTATAAATGAAAGACTGAGAACCCATGAACTTGTATATGTATAAAATTTATTTTCAACCGAGTTACTGGAAGTGTTTTGAGAAAACATTGTTATGCTGTACATCTACAACATGCACCTTGAAACTTTTGGAAAAATGAGAACAAATTTTAGTACCAGGTATTGGCGAAAAAGGAAAAAATGATTTTTGTTAGATTTGCTAAAAGAAGGGCGTTATGTTGTTGTAGCATGGTTTGTAATGAAGAGTGCAAGCTTTCGTATATTGTGATATACGTATTAAGTCTTGAAAAAAAAAGTTATATTTGCTGTATGTACATATTTAGGAATGGTATCATGTTGGGTTTAAATGTTCATGCGCATGAACTTTTGAAGACAATGAAATAAACTTTTGTTCCCCTCTGTCTTGTGCTTGTGTATACCAAAGGGGACAGTACAGTAGATGTACTTGTACAAAAAAATGAAACGATGGATTTTGCATGTCACGCATGGGTGTTAAAAAAAATTATTTATTGTTATTTTTTTTTTGAAATCAAACGCTACTCGGTTTATACGTGTCTTGACCATGTCCCGTTCGGTGAAGTTTCGGTGCCGTTCTTTTTCAGCGTCTATCGGTTGTTGTTTCTGTTTCTGCGCCATTGAAGGTGAGTTGTTCAACTCACACCTGACTAATATTTTCATGGTAGTGAAATAACTGTATTTGAAATGTTATTGAAATGCTAGCACTCTATATGCAATATGACACACCGACACACACACGACTTGAAATGATATTATGTGAACTGGATGATTGATAGTGTTCTGTGCTTATTTAATTGCTGAAATTCACACTGCAAGTTCCCTGTAACTTAGAAAATCATTGTGGGTTGAAATGATAGATACCCGAATCACTGTATAGATTTAGGGACCAAACTGAAACGATTTGGGATGCGGGTTGAAATGATACACACCCGGAATTTGAAACTTGACGGATTGAAATGATATACATCCGTATTACTTGATCTACGTAGAAAATTATTATATGGACACCGCTGGTCTATTTTTGAAATTTTTCTAAAAAAATATATTTTACTTATAAATTATTTTGGATTTTATTATGCTTTTGGTTAATAAAAGTTAAAATATGTATATGTATTTTTAGAAGTTATCAAATCAGTTTTATTCAAATCTAGAGTTTTCTTTTAAAGTAAATTATTTTTCAAGGTATTTTATATACAAATAAAGTAATAAGCTTTTAAGTAATTTAACAAATATTTTATTTTAACTTATTATACATATGTTCTAAAAATTATTTAAATCTAAGATATCCTATAAACGATTTTATAAAGTAATTATAAAAAATGACCATGGTGTGAAAAATGTAAACGATTGGTTGTTAAAGAGACCGTGATCGGCTATTGTCATACTCTCTGCCAATACCGAAAACCACTTTAACAACTGTGTACGCGGTGGAGTTCCAGAATAAAGTAGGATGGTTTGACGAACGCTACTGGAATGAAGTAAGAGAACGATAATGGATAGCCTTGACTTTCGGGTCATAATTAAAATGACTAAAACAGGAGCTACACCGAGACCAATGGGGTCATACCCCTTATCGAGCATGCTTCTTCGAACCCATTCTATTACTTTTGTGATCGATTTGGTGCGCACCTTTGATTCGAAGTGTGTTCGAGGTGGGCGGTAGTTGCGGCTATGCGTCACCACCAGTCTGGTTCTGTAAATGGTAGATTCCTACCCTGGGTATTGCCTCGCGTGCCTTGTCATATTTATCCTGATCGCGCCCACTACGAGTTTGTTTTGTACCGTACCTATGGAGTGCTCCCTGAGTATCCCATCGGTTTGGAGGGGCTTACAGTACTGTATAGACTACGGGAATATATATAAACGGTGTAAGGGTAATATGGTAATCCCGCTTACATTACTTTGATACTTTACTTTACTGATAGACATTATCATACATATCGTATTCTATTATGTAGTAAATAGTTTAACGGATCCTTAAAGGATAGTGATCCCAACATCCTTTAAGTTACTTTGCATTTCAGTTGACATTTCACTTGAGTTTGTTTACTTACATGAGAATGTTAGTCCTGACTCGAGTGTTTTTGTTTTTACTTTACTCTCGGGTCAGCCTGAGTGTTGCAGCTTTAGGCATTCTTCTTGGAGCTGAAGCCGTTGGAGTTCGCTGGATATTTATCTATTCAGTTTTTTGTTATTCAGTTATTTCCGTTCAGACTCATGTAATTTGTTTTGTTAGCAACTTCGCTATTTTGGACCTCTCTTATGTATTTGTTTTGAGACTTTGTTTATTTCTAGTAGCTTCATGAACTACTATGTTATTATTTCCGCTACAAATGTTGTAATACTCTGTGATCTGTGATTCTGTGATTGATTTATTTGCTGTATAAGCTAAGTATTGCCAATTTATTTAACAATTTACTATTTTGAGCAATTCAAGTCAGACATGTGTGGATTATTATCGATTTGAATCGTTTAAAATGGTAGGTCGTTACATATTTCCTTTATTAATTTCTATTTATTTAACAAATAAATACCTCATTTAATATCTCCTTTATATTCTAAGTAAATAATCCCTATTTAATATTTTATTTATTTAACAAATAAATAATCCATTTTATAGTATCTTATCTATTTATCCTAAATAAACAATTCACTTTATAAATATTCCATTTATAAAGATTTCCCTTCATTTATAATTCCACTTAAACGTATTTTCTATTTATAAATATTCCACTTTATAAATATTCTCTATTTATAAATATTCCACTTTATAAATATTCTCTATTTATAAATATCTATTTTCAATATTCATTTTGAAAATTCCCTTTTTAAACTCCAGTATTTCTACGGTACTTAACCCATCGACACACGATGACCAATATCGTCCAAACACATATAATCGCCAACAGATTATATAGCACATCATATATTCAATTATATGATAACAATAAAATAACTGTTGAGGAATCCAGTCGGATTCCTCCAACCTGTTTCCCTGCATCCCCAGATGTTACACAATAAAATCAACATCACTTTCAGTTCCATATGATATATTCTGTTAAACAGAATCAATATAGAAATTCAACTAAACTGACTAGCAGTTCAATCAAACAGTCAACACACAGTAAATCAACCAATATTTAACAGTTCTAAAAATACAACATGAAATTATAAACTGTTCAGGGTTAGTGAGAATTACTCACATTGGACAATCATCGTTAATAACGATAACCATCGCTTGGTTCAGACGAACAATTTATTTCACTATAAATTGTAACGAGCTCGAATCCACTCCTCGTCAGTTCTGTTGTGTAGTCGTCTTCCATACGATCCTAACGGATCCGACCATTCGAATTCCTGACTCCGTATGGTCAAGATATTATGAATACAAGTTAGTACATTATTTAGTTTTTAACTTAAGCAAATAAATTTTAAACTTGTCGGGCCTTAACCTTTTTTTCTTTAAGCTTCGGCCCAACTTCCTTTTATAATATCAGACCCAAACATCATCTCCCCCAAACACTTTGCAACCCGACTCCAAAAATGTCCTCCCCGTTGACCCCATTTTCCATCAACCCGAACTGGCCTTCATGGTTGCGCTTCCAGTATCCAACGCAAGAGAACAACCCCTCCCTTCTTCGTTTAGTCATCCAAAACCCTCACGTACTTGCCGCCGACCATCACACACCCTGCCGTGTCCCCTCCTCGTTCAGTCCGCACCCCATCATCCAAATTCCAACGTCGACAGAACATCACGCACCCAACACAATACCGAACTCAAATTACACCGGAACCTCCTTGTGCACTCCTAGCTTCCCATGACAGCATCTTCAAGTGGAGTGAGCTGTTTCCAGATTTTGTCCACGTGCTCTTTCTTCTTGGCCTGGAACAGTATCCATGCAACAACCATATGGCTTTACTGTCATGCCAAAAAAAGAAATGCTCCCAGGTCTTCTTCTTGCATTCACGTCCCCACCAAAATCCGAACTGAGACTACCCACTTTCTTTGAATTTGTATTTCAATTTTTGAAGATCACGTTTTGGGTTGAGAAATAAAGGAAGGAACGGCGGCTCGTTTTTGTGCTGAGAGGAATTAGGTTTTGAAAGGGAATAGTGATCGAGTATTTATACATTTTCGGTGCTTTACTTGGTGGCTAAAACGAGCTCAACGTATATTTGAATCAATACACATATTTAGTTTTCTTTTTGTTTTCCCAAAACGAAGTTTCACGGTCTCCATTTCACCCAATTCCGTTGTTTTACAGGTTGCTATAGACAGAAATAAAAACACTGTTGTGACCAGCGGTGTACCACGGTCCTAAAAATATAAAAATATCGGTAGATTATCTCATATTTTGAAACCTCAAAATGTTGATTACAGGGTGCAAAATACTCCAAATAAAAAGTCGCATATTTAATTAATTAAAATTTTCCATAAAATTCTAAAAATTAAATTATCGCTATGTCCCAAAAGAACCTTGTCTAAATTCAAACCCGATATTCAAATATATTGAAAACCCTTTTATAACGTAAATAAAGCGTTGCAAATTATAAAGGAATTCCATAGCGACTTTTCTGAAATTTGATTTGGACATAAATCAGAATCTACCCAACGAAATCCAGATTTTTCTCTTCTATTAGAAAAATATACTCCACCAGCTCCACACGTTTCTTGTTTCACAGAAATCCGATTTAAAATGAACCCTGTATATTCAGTTGAAGTTCGAATCGCCGATTTACGAACTCCAGCGTCATTTCGAGCTCGATAATAATAATAATATAATTATACGTTCAAACTTCATTTAAATAATATATTCGTTATTATAATTCAATTTTAAACTAAATTAAATATCACAGATGATCCAATTCACACCATATCGCCATTTCATCCAATTCTGATTATTTCAAAATTAAATATATTATTTTTAATTAAATATTCACCATTATTTAATTAAACCACCATTTAATTCACTATATCACTATTTATATAATTAAATAAATTAATTATACCTCTGCAAATGCGGGTCATTACACCTAGCTTCCTCCTTGTGGCATTGTTTTGCTTCTCCTCAGATCGAGCCTTTAAACTGTTGTTTTCTGTACCTCCCCTTGTTGTGATTTAGCCTCTACCTTCCACCGATCTCCTTTCTGATAGCATCGACGGTGCTAGCCTTTCTTTTCATTCCTAAATGCTAGACCTAATACATAGACGACTCCTCGTTGTTTTCAAATATTTCTCATGTTCACCTGCATCCATCCTTGCGTTTGCTTACAACTGCTCTGAATTTCTTCCTGACAACGCACAGTGCTCTTTTCCATGCTTCCCTAGATCCGCTTCTTGTTGATACCTCCTTCTCGTGGGTCGCCTATTTCAGTTTGCTTTGGATTTCCTTATTTACAGCTATCTCCATCAGAGGGGGATGTAAGTTAGCTGAATTAGGTAAATTATTTGTTTTTTTTGGGTCAATACTGAGGTGGTTGCATCTGTTAAGAATGAGGTAAGCTATGGTTTTTAGTTTTCCGATTGTGCATGTCGTTTTGGTTTTTGGGTGGATGTTCAACGTTGATGTTGTTGGATAATTGCTATGTTGGTTTTTGGTTTGGCTTCTGTTCTTGTCTGAGTTTGTAAGTTGTGTGGATTTTTTTGGTTTCGGGTCTTGGTTCTGTGCGAGCAGTGTCAACTTCTTGTGTGTCGTTAGCATCTATAGGTCTTCTTGGGTGTCTGTTTTAGCTGAGGTTCTGGATCTGTTATGGATGTTATAAATTGATGAATTCCAATTAGCCTTTGTGTCGCTTCTTGCTTGTTGTGCTTAAAGCCTTGCATAATGGTTGTTGTTATACTGTCTTCTTCACTTTGGAACCAGCTTCCATCCTGCTCCTTCTTTCAACTTCTGCATCACTTCAACCTTCTGCTTTTGTGTTAGATGATTTTTCATATCTGCATTACTTCAAGCTTTGCTTGGCATTTTAGCCCCAGTTTCTGGTTTTTGCTGGTGTTTTTTTCTGCTTTGCTTCTGCTACTGGCTTGGAGAATTTAATTTATCAGCTTCCACTTGCCCTCCATACTATATTAGCAAGTATATGATGACTTACAAAACAGACACGTGATTTGTGATCTTCTGAGTTTGTAACTGACTGCATCTACTTTTTAACTCATCGCACCTTGTGTTGTACGTAGTTTATAGTTTTCTATTGTTAGTAGGGGTAGTATGTCTGTAGTAGACAAGCTTTTTACTTATCTCCTATTATATTTTGTACTCTTTATTTGTTATAATGAAAAAGTGGTACTGGCTGGCTTTGCCAAAAAAATGGCCCTCGAGAATTTTCTGAAAGCTTGTGAATCCACTAACAAAATATAGCCTCCTCCTGAAAATATGCTTGGCAAAATAACTCCAATTCTCCGCGGACCTTCCTACCTCCATACCCTCTCCCTTCACAACCGCCTCCGCCGACTTCCCCTCCCCCACCGGATCCTCTTGGTTTAGCCATAAACAAATCCGACCTAAACCCTAACAAATTTCAGCTTATGAAATTAAGTCGGAATCAGAAGTCGAATCCTCGGTCCCCTCGATTTTCAAACTTAGATGGGGCATCCTCTTCCTACAAATATCAAATGACTCAATTTGCTGAAGTATCGAATGGCGTTGCTTTCAACTTCAAAGGATTTCCTCCGTTGGAGGCTTCCCAAATTGTTCCAACAGCAAGAAAAGGTTGCGCGGCTACTTTAACTAGGTTAACAAACAAAGTTCCATGCTTTTCAGTGCGTGGACCTTCCGATTTAGAATCAAGATGTATAGGAAATGGATTCGATCACTTTCAAGAAGCCAATCGAGCTTGGAAAGATGTCGTTACAGGTAATCAACTTCCAGTTTTCACCCTGCTTAAGTATTACGATCCGAAGAATTTTAATAACATGGCATGTGTGAAAATGTTTACAGAGTTATTTCAAAGAGGAAGATAACGATGGGTTAATTCTATAGTAATTTATGTTGTCGATCCAAGCCATATTACACTTATTTTAAAGCATATATTCATAGGGTATGGCAGCCATCTGGGGAATTTACTATTTATTCTCAAGACGAAGGATTTTACATTATTAATTTTATAGAAAGGGATATTATGATAAAATATTGGAACATGGTTCTTATTTCTATAATAGGTAATTAATGATGATGAAGCGGTGGTCGATAGGAATGAAGCTTAGTTAAGATATATTAAAAAGTATTCCTAAATGGGTTTGTCTTCCTGGATTTCCACTAGAATACTGGACAACAGAAGGAATAAGTCAAATTGTGTCAGTTCATGGTAATCCCTTAAGTTAGATAAGTTCGCAGAAGGGTTAAAAAGATTGCTTATGCTCGGGTGCTTGTTGAAGTGTCGAATTCTTTTTCTTATCCCAATCAGGTTCCAATATTGACTAAAAATGACCAATTGATTATGCAAAGAGTTGAGTACGAGTGGAATCCACCTAGATGCTTGAATTGCCACTGCTTTGGACATTTGGAAAATGTCTGCCAATTTACTAAGATATGGGTTCCCAAATAGCAAGTTTCCACGATAGGACTTTTGACCACTATGGAGGTGGATAATAATGTACAAGAAACCGAAGAGCAAGATCCCAGTGCTCCTTCAGATCAAGATTTTAGTGGCTCTGTAATGCATCATGAAGTCAATTTCTAGACATAAATGATTAATTCATTACAAAATGAGGGTGATATGTATTCTACTGAACCTGATGGGATGGATTCAGTTGACGAGGCTGGTGAAGAGAGAGCTCAAGATAGTAATGTTATGGATCAGGATGACCTAACACATATCCAGACACGGTCAAAGGCC
The DNA here is from genome assembly GCA_030737875.1 of Allium sativum. Lineage (NCBI taxonomy): Eukaryota > Viridiplantae > Streptophyta > Magnoliopsida > Asparagales > Amaryllidaceae > Allium > Allium sativum. The sequence continues at coordinate 72,633,165 of CM060927.1, read as the reverse complement.
GCACGTAAGGTCCGACATGCTGATCGAAATGCGGGCTTCCAAACGGATGAGGACTCTGGAGTAATTGATAATCCTGCACGGAGTTCAATGATTAGTTAGATAAAAGGAAAGAAGGGAAAAGAAGGTTACAAGATGACGACTCTTTTCTCCTCTGATCCTAGTTCTTCCCGCGGAGTTTAGAGCATATTATTTTATTGGGGAAGATGTCGAATACTATTGCCTTGATTATTTGGTTTTGGTCTTATAGTTAAGGACTGGTTTAGGTTGGAATGTTAGTTTGTCTTTAGAGATTTTACAATTTTAGTTTGTATGGTATTTTAATATGAGTGAATTTTCAAAGTGAGGTGTTTGTCACTTGTTTTGAAGCTGTACAAAAAAAGATGTAAAATTATATATATATATATATGTGTGTGTGTGTGTGTGTGTTTGTATGTATGTATAATAAAGTACCAACACTACGCCATAGATGGCCTACTGCAACCCCTAAGATAGGATGCAGTAAGTGCCAAAAAAATGTTGCTGTAGGCAAAAAACGATCAAATGCAACATTTTCCTAGTGATGCATTTTGTTGCATTGCCCTAGAGTCAATGGCAACATCTTTATCCAATGAAAACGTTTTCATGATGTTCCACAAATACTAATTTTACTTAAAAGTGGACAGCACATTTTCTATAGTAACAATTTTACCATCCAATGGCAACACTTTGCTAGTTTATCATAACATTTACCATCACACACTGCAACATTTACTATCACATACTACAACATCTACCATCACATACTGCAACATTTTGTTGAATATAACGATATCTATTGAATAATGTACTGCTGACACAATTGGATATTCAAACACAATATTTTATTCAAATAAATATTTTATTTTAACATCTCATATAATACAAATTTTCTGACTCCACTATTGTACATTCATAGTATATTACACAGTCATTCATATGTATATACGTTCCTTACTACACTGTCACTCGATTCACTCATATACAAATTCACTGACACTCTTTGACACACACAGTCTTCGACTGCTTATATATATATATATATATATGTCCAGCCATCTACACACCCGTCAATTATAGAAACACATACAGTAGACTAGAACAAAAACATATTTAAATTCGAGCAAATACAAATTTATTTTAAATTTTATTTGCCTTAGATTTCTTTTGTCCTTCTCATCATTTTTCTAGACTTGGTCTGATATGTATTTTTGATAATATTCGAGTATGGCACAATACTATACGAAATTGTATACAATCAAGTATAACAAGCAAGCATGATACTTGAATATATTAATCTCGAATGCATTTAAACTAGATCAAATAAATATAATTATTTTCAGGTTTAATATGCAAGATAGGTTATAAAAATACAAGTGCAAGGTGCATCAGAAAAGGGCAAAAGTTTCAAATAGCAAATGTATAAGTGGAGAAAAACACACACACATACATATTATATATATATATACATATATATATATATGTACATGTATATGTATATGTGCATGAGACCAATGAAATACAAGTAAGGAGCAGTTCAGATTTTTAAAGTGATCAGCGCAAATGTGTAACGACCCACCCTTCCGACCGCCCCAAACCGGTAACCAAACCGACTCGAAACGTTCTTAAAGGCAGAATGTTATGAGAATCTGGCACATCAAAACATAGAACAAGAGAACATTTCATGTCTATTAAAACAATTTTACATCAGAGTACAAGAATATCATAGTACAAATAATAATACACAGTGGAAAAATATCAGAAAATCATAAATTACAATACAACAGAAGCATAAATATGCAAAGTGGAAAATCGCAAAATAATCAAGATTATAGCTCCAGCCATAATCTAGGATCCTATTGAAGAATATTTACAAAACCAAAACTACTAGCTGCCCATGTGGAAAATATGGGCACCAATAGTTTAAATGGGAAACAATAAACTTCGAGTCATTCATGAGACTCGTGTGAGAACTAAAAACATTTATTAACTATATTTTAAAGTTGGGTAAATCACTGGACCATGCCGTATAACACGGAACGTGTTTCCTCCACATGAATACTAGTAAATAAAAAAACTCGCAATGCTTTTCGGAAAATGAAGCTATTATAAGACTCAGGTCCTATCACACAATGCAAGCGCAAGTCAGAGGATTGAGTTTTACCTTATAATAGCAAAAATGCTTGATATGCGAAATTTCTCTTTTATTATTATTAGTGCATAGTGTAGAAAACAATTTCGAAAATAAATGTATTAATCTTAGACGGCATAATACCCCATCCTATTATGTCACCATATAGGTTTATAACTGAAAACGCAAGGTTCATATTGGTAATTGGATTTCCATCACGAGCCGAGGCAAAGGATCTTCCTCATTCGAACTTCAGAACATCTCTAGCAAAATATCCTAGGGAAGAAATACGCATCCCTTTAGAGCGGCAAGGCCGGTCAATAGTACGACTCTGATTGGATAATTGCCGGAACAATACGTTTCCCAGTCCTATTGGACCTCATGGTCATTTCATCGACCACCGTGGCCTTGTGCAACCATATCCGAGGTGCCTCAATTCCAACATCCACATAAGTAAATTTCCTAAGGTCCATACCAAGGCAACACTTCTAGCTAGAAATAAACGCGTGTCCTCCCTGCTGTCCTTCATCCCTTTTTTGGATCGTATCGGGGACTGAAACTTGATGAAGTCATGTCCCGACACAAATCTACGCTATTTCAGACATGCTTTGAACATCATCCACAAAGCTCTGCTTTTCAACAAGAGCTTTGATCACTACATCTCAGCATGCCATATTGTCAATCCATACTATATCATTGATGTCTATTAATATATAACCACTAAGCTCATATGTCTCAGAGAAGGGTGTTAAGGTTAGAGAATAAATTCTTTACGACCAAACAGATATATATTCAGTAGATATCAATTAATACAGCACAAAATACAATGTCAGACATACAATGCATTTGCAAGTCCGTTCTGGGCTTGAACGAAACCGGGGGCACCTTACTCCTCATCCCATATGTCCAATACAAGGGAGAGGTCCTCGCATATCCGGTCAATCTCCAAGTACGTCTGGACGACCTCCACTTAGTACCTCGACTTGGGTATATGGACCAATCGAGGCATCAGTAATAATCCAAATGATGTGAAGATCTCTGGTCTTCAACCACCGTCTTCAATATCTTTGACTTTTAATCGTCGTATCAATTATTCAGAATGGGTTAAACCCGGTCTTTCCGAATAACTAGTGCATCTTTTAAATCAAGTGATATATAAAGATATCATATGCTGCATTCTAATCTAGAATATTCTTTTATTCAAATCTTCTTTACACTGGGAATATTCCCACAAATCTTATCAAAGATGTACATCATTTAAACTTATCATTTAAATCTTTACTTAGAAATCATTTCAAAAGATTTTATAATATCTTTCTACATTTTAAGATTCATAAGCCTTATCTGGTTTATCGCCTTACCGAAGTAATCGTTCATAACGTTATCCCCAACCCATTCATCCCATGGACTAAAACTGGTAGTACTGCATGTCTAACACTTATCGTGTTATCGGTAAATTTAATTACCCTTTACGTTTCCAATCTAATTAAAGATTCAGTAAACCTCTAACACAGTTTTAATCCTCAAAAAACATTATTTAATGATTATTCCATCTTAGGAAATTAATCTTGTCTTTTACTGGGTTAAAAAACAAATGTCATTTAAAACATCTTTCACGATAAACCCAAAATCAACTTCCATTCAAAATGGAATCTTCACGGAAATCGGATCAGTTTACAATCGATATAAATTTCTGTACCAGACTAATACTATAAGCGGAATAACGGCAAAGCCTTTTAAATTCCATAAATAGTAATGGTCTTCCTCTATAGAGGTTCATCACGGTCATCACTAAATCGAATTCCATTCAATTCCAATTTAATTTATTAAATTGGAAAACTTCACTTTGGAAAACTTCACTTCGGAAAAATTCCATTAAATCTTAATCAAAATATTTATTCTATAAATTACATTTACAACTGGGTTAAGAACAATGTTATTAAAGATACCATTCACAACAAACCAAAAATCCAATTTGATATCAAAATATAAGACTTTGAATAGAAATCATATCGACTTCTATTCAATATCAAATTCTAAAACCAATAGATACTGTATATGGAATAACGATATCCATATCTTCCAAATTCCTCAAAACAATATCTGTATAATCACGGAATCCAATATCGAAATATCTGAAGATAGTTTCAGTTCAACTCCCATCCAATTTATACATTGGAAAAACTTTGGTTATATTAAAACCATTTTCAATCCAATACGTTATTTTAAAACCACTGGATCATTCTTCTAGTGGTTAACTAGCTCATTCAGATGAAATAGTTTTTATCTAACCAAAACTTGGAATATTCCATCCAAAACCTTTCTAAATCATTTATTATGACTTAACATAATTTATTCATATTTTTAATAATTTTATTAAGGCCCTTACCATCAGTTTCCAATTTTGGGTCCCTACGCTGCATCCATAGCGACCATTTCCAAAACAGATTTGGACTTATTTTAAAATGAAACTGTTGGATTTCAAAACATCTTATTTCATTTGAAAGTTCCTTTTATTACGGACCGAACGTTTCTAGTTTCAAGAGAATCCGACAGTCAGATCTCCCGGTACGTCAATTCGAAGTTACGAGTCAAACTTCGCGTACTGTCGTTGCGTGACACGTCCTATTCAAACCCAAATTCAGTTATAATTAAAAAAATCGAATCGCTTCTAAAATAATTTATAAATTATATAAATTTCTTACAACTACCATTGGAAACTGTATTTCAATCATTTCTCTTCAAAATCAAGTATTTCAATATTAAGTTATTTTAATATTATATAAATCACTAAAATAATATTATTTTTTGAAACTCGTTCTTTTTAGCTCAAACTTTCCTGATAGGCATTATAAAAATAAATAAGAAACTTTCGAAAAGAAACTTCCTTTAAAACATCTTCTACATAACCTAACCGAACTTTACTTTAAAAAGTTACTATTCGTTTCGAAAATAAAAATTCAATATGTCATAATTATATGAAATTTACTTCAAAATTGTTCGTTTCAGTTACGAGTATTCATTGATATTTTAATACCTTCATGTCCATCCAAAATCGTACATCAAAATCAAACTTTGTTTTTAACTTAATATTATATTACTAAAATATTCAATTTTATCTTGAATCGGAACGAGATTCAACCAAATACCATATAATTCCATTTATATGGATTTCATATGTCATTTGCATTCAATAATAGTTGTAAACAACTATTAAACATCCAATTCACATCCAGAGTGCAATTACACCCGTATAAGCCTTAAATAATTAAATAACGCATATAACGGTCTGTCAATCAATCTATTAATAGGAAAACTAAACACTTGGGATTAGTGCCAATAAAGTATCATCCCAATACCCGTATGGGGTTTACATCACAAACTAGTGATCATTATCTACACACTTGAGAGACGTGTAAATAAATTGTCATCTCAATACCCATGTGGGGTTTACATTACGTTCCATGTGAACTTATCTATACACTTGGGAGATGTGTAGGCTTACTATCATCCCAATTCCCGTGTGGGGTTTTCAGCCAATTCAGATCAATCACAGAATCAAGCAATCTATGCTAACTTGTTTATTTAAGTTATTTTTCTGTCAAGTCAATTTGACTTAAACCGGTGATTATAAATATGTTATTTGACTAATAAATCGGAGTTTAACCCTACAACAACTGTTATAAACATTCAATAAACATAATCAAACAAGATTATTATTACTTATAAAAATTCAGCTGAGTGAGAGTTCTCACATTGGTTATTTATCGTTAAATAACGATAAAGGTCGAGTGATTAAATCACATGTTTTACTTTGCTAAAAATTGTAACGAGATCCAAATCAAATGAATTTCATTGCGAAGCTCTCGTCCATACGGTTCCAAAGGATCCTGTTTCGCTGAATTCTGATAACGTATGAAAAAGTTACCAATTTTACAAGATTGTATGCATATATAAGTCATTAACATTAGCTAAGTTATTTAAATAACCTTAATTGCCTATTAACCACTAATCTACCACCTCTAAACTCTCTTCTTCTCCACTGTGACTTGCTTCTACACTCCCCATTACCCCATGCGCAAGCTCAGCAAACCTCCTCTCCCATTCACTAAAACCCAAACGAATTACACCAACATTCTCCTCTTCAACTCCTCTTCGATCTCATGTGCACCAATGCAAACTCAAGCTTACTGTTCCAAATGCATTCAACATCCCTAACACGCACGGCTACAGCAAAGTAGCTTAACTTTTCGACACCAAATCCCATAAAATTTTGCGTACAAGCTTCAAATCTTCTCATGAATCCATTTATAAGCTCGAAATCGTGCATAACGGCTTCAATTTCCCGGAGTTCTCAACCTTAAACCTAAATATCGCACGCTATATGATTTACAACGAACAAAAGATAATCGGAACCTATCAAAACCCATATCAAAGCAAAGAGCAACTCACCATGGTCATGAATATGTACGTATTTGGTTTTATGGATTTTTATTTGAATTATAGTAATTTTTGGAAGATGAATTTTGCTTACGTTTTGGGAATTTAGGGTGGCGGCCATCGTTTTGACCTAACAAGAGGAATTGAGGGTTTGAGGAAGTTAATGGTATTATATAGGTAGAGTTTTTCCTTTTCTTTTATTTACTTATATATTTTATTTTATTCAATTGTTACTTGTATTTATCGTTTAAAAATTTGTACGACCACATACGAATCCCGTTTTCAATGAAAATTGACACACAACTATAATCTGATATTAGGGACCCAACGAAACTTGTTTCATAGAATTTCTGGTTAGTTTGCTACAATAGTACATTTTTAAAGTCAAAGTATTCCTCGGTTCACATATAAATTCTATACGGTCACATAATAACTCCAAAAATCAAAAAATTTGAAAAATAACAATAATTTAACATTTCGAATCCCAAAAATTGGTTCCATCGAAAACGGAGATTATTTGAAAAATGACTATTTTTTAGGCTTAAATAAAACCAATGAAATATTAATAAATTAAAAAATAGAACAATTTAATAATAATAAATTAATACTATCGTATATATCCAAATAAAACATCATATAACTCTAAAATAAAAATACTTGGGTATATAACTTGATGTTTACAAAATTTAAGCCAAATCAATGTTCAATTCTATAATAAACCCTTTTATTTTATTTAATAAATTTTTATAATTTATAAACAATTTCATAGCAACTTTTTGAAATTTTAATTTTGACATAACTCATAATTTATGACATGAAATCTTGATTTTTCACTTTCATTAGAAAGATATAATTAAATAGATTCTAACATTTCTTATTTCGCAGAAATCCAATTTATATTGAATTCTGTATATTCATTTGAAATCCAAAACCAAAATTTTCGAAGTACCGCGACATTACGGGTTCGTTTTATAATTAATATAAACTTATACGTTCAAACTCCGTTTTAAATAAATTATAAGTCAGTAATTCTCAAAATAAATCATTTAAAATCCATTTAAATCAATTAAAATTTACATTTTAAATTGACCAAAAATATGGGTCGTTATAAAATGCAAAGCCAACAGCATAACAAGGGACAAGGCAAGAGAAAATCAGGTCAGGAGTGTACAAGTGCATGTGTATATATATATATATATATATGTATGTATGTATATGTATATATACACACATGGAACTGCATACACAATAGCACAAGACAACATGCATGTCATTAGGGGTCAAGACCAGGTCAGGCATAACTCAAATGAACAAGTATAGTAAAAGATGCAATGGAGACATAAGTAAGATGCAAATTCAACTGGACAAGCATGCAAGATCATTCAACATGCATACAGGATGGCAAAGAAAAAGACAAGGTGTCAAGTAGGCGAGGACAAGTCTTAACATGGCAAGAAGAGAAAAGGAATAAACAAGTTAAAGCATGGATGCACAAGAAACACATCAGCTTCAAGCAATAAGGCATCAAATAAGAGCAACATATACAGAGGATGCATCAGGTTCAAGAATTACCAAAAATTTCAAGTAAACTGGTCAAAGCAAGGTAAATGGCCTTGGTTCTCAAGTGAGTTGGTCAGGATATCACAATTACAAGAGTATATACAAGTACAAACTCATATATACATAACAGATAAATGTATATATGTACACACATGAATTTGTGTGTGTGTGTATACAATCACAACAAGCTCAACAACAAGCAAATAAACCAACATCAAGTGCAGATGTGTTCTCATCAAGTGCATATGAATGATCAAGAAGAAAATCAAGGAAGGACACTACACAACACATATGCATATATATATATGAGAATATATATGTGCATGTATATTTTTATATGTATGAATCAACAACAGCCAAGTTCAAATGACCAAGTGATGCATCCAATTCTGATCAAAGTCCAACAGGGCATCATCATTTGATATAAGGCATCTGTTTTCTTCAGTGATTCAAGCATAGTATCAGTTCTTATCACTAAGTAAAAGCATGTGCATGTGGATATGAGTTCAAGTGTGAATCTGTCACTACGCCATTAACGGCTTATTGCAATAGATTTGCAAAGTGTTGCCAGCTAAAATGTCCCGATAGCTATAATATTTTGGTCCTACTGCAACGTTCTGTTTTTGATGTTATCTTAGCCATAAAAATGTGTTGCTCTAGCTAACAAGTGTAACACGATGCAACATTTTGATACAATGTTACCTTAGCCATAAACATTTGCCACGTCATCAATTTGCACTAATAAAAACATGTATATCTATTCGTTAATTTACCTTTTAAAAACAACATCTATAGTTGACACCTCACTAATCTGTTAAAATCACACACCACCAATACGTGTTAACCCTGTTAAAAACACGGGTCAGAAATAATTAGCCAAATGCACGTGTAATAGATTGTTAACGTTTAAGTGCCATGGATTGGTGTTGTTTTAATATAACGGATCGGTCGGCCTCAGTCAGATGGATCGGTCGGACTCAACATATACTATTGATCGGTCACTGAGAGTAAATGGATCAATCATCATCCCGATACGATGGCGTTAACATGATAAAGTGGACCGGCACCATATATGAAGTTATGGTAAGACATGAAGCCACGTTAAATACTGTTATACAAATATATGGTTCAACACCTTCATTCCAGGACACGTGGCTAACAAGTATAGGACGGTCAGTTTCCCTCTTTGATGGATCAACATATATTAACACATGTATCAATAAAAGGAAAAGGCCACGTATTAGTATAACATTAAACATGTGGCACAAGCATGAGTTAACAGAAGCAAGGCAACATGTAGGCCAGTGCACGGGTCAGTCATTTGCCCAAATTATAAAGCATGCACACGTACGAATTGCTTCATGGACTAGCTGCTAGTATGATCAGCATCTTAAAACGGTGTAGATGGAATTTAAACGAATAAATCATGGGGGATGAACGTGGAATATGGGTCGGCATACAAACACTATGGGATGGTCGGACATAATTTTATATACACGGTGGCAAAGTTGTAAATGATAGAACAGGACGAATCGACCTCAAATAAAAAAGGCAGTGGCACAATACTGTGAATGGGTCGGCACTTTAAACATTTGACTACAGATCGGTTAAAGCTTTACACGTGGACCAGACACAAAGCACTATATGGGTCGGCTTCAGCTGATATGCATGGATCAGCTTTAAATAATAAAGCGGTGGCAGTAGTGTAATTAAATGGATCGACAGTGAAATTTAAATGGATCGGTACCTTAAAAGCAAGGGTCGGTCGGCTTCAAACTGTTTATATGGGTCGGCTGTAATAATAATGCAGTGGCAAAGTTGTAATATATGGATCGGTACATGACAGCTGTACACAACTGTACTTATGGACCGGTCATTGACCAGTGGCATTTTCGTAAATACATTTATGGTCGATCCATACCCTGCAAACCATAATTTCAGCTTTGCTGCTACCTCAAAACTACACCTATAAATACCCCACTTCTCCACCATTCAAGGGACCGATTTTTCTACCCCGAAGGGCTGTACAATCCATTTCTCTACTACTCTAAACCTCTCTAACCTCCATTAATTCTCTCTCAAGCCTAGATCTAACATAAAATCAAACCAATGAAGATTATCTAAATGTTCAAACGGTGGAAAATCTACACGATAACCATCACCAAGCAAGAGATCTCATCCATTCCTTCATCAATTCAAGTGTATTCTAGAGCAAAACGAGAGAAAGTCGAGAATATCATTGTAAAAGAGAGAGAAAAGAGTGAAATGAATGAAACTATGTACTTTGTAAATTCTACTATGGTTGTAAAAATAGCTTCTATAGTGGATGTAGGCCGATTCTAGGCCGAACCACTCTAACATTCCCGTGCTTTTACTTGCTTTTATATTCCGTGGCTCCATACTTTCAAATCCTACTTTTGTGAAGTGTTACATAAACACCTAGAGATTTGTGATCAATTTTTGATTTCAATATTTTTGGCGCCTACCGTGGGGCCACGATCACATTCTCAAGGTTACGTGCTTTGCAGAGATTGAGATTTGAAGCCTGCTTCTACGATAAATTCTCCAAATCTATGATCCAGGCCAATTGACGAATTTTCTTCGAAGTTCAGAACCTTGTTCGAGATAATGGTAAGGTCAAAGAAAACTGCAAGAAAAACCGTTAGAGAAACTGCTAATGTTGCTAATGAGGAAACACCGCTTTGAAGTTGGCGAAAACTCGGTAGATGGAGCCGGTGTGACTAGGGATGAATTGGATACCGCTATCACCAATTTAAACCAATGGATGGAAACTTCAAATAAAACTTTGATGGATGCTAATCGGCTTTGATGGATAAAATGAATGCTCTTCTAAACGCTCAAGAAAATCCCGCTCCTCCTCAAAAAGTTCATGTCAACCTTGAAGAGAACGCGAATTCATCAGCTTTTGATCATCATCGTAATGATAACATGGATGGGCTTGATGGTTGGGAAAGTGACAAAGGCGACGCTGATGTCCAAGACTCAAAGCTAAAGACCAAAAGCCATTCTGATCGAAATACCCGAAGAGTTGCTAGTCCCGCCAAGATGGCACCTCTCCATAGTAGAAGTAAAAGACCTAGATCCTCTAACCGCTCGCCACGACAGGCATCCAGTAAAGAGATCGAAGTCTGCCCTGCGGAACGCCACAACTCAGAGGAATATATCGTGGATATGGGAAAGCAAATTATGAAAGATAGCATGGCTCAAAATGACAGTGAGAGGGAATGGGACTTCTCCCCCAGCAAAAATTCGTTCACTAAACGGATTTGCAAAGGAGAGTTCTCTTAAAAGTTTACTCATCCTACTCTGCCGCCATACAATGGGACTTCTGATCCGAATCACTTCTTGTATAAATATGAATGTACATGAATGCAGCCAAAGCGACAGACAAGATCAAATGCCTGTGCTTCCCTCTTTATCTAGAAGTCGTGGCATAATTATGGCTCATGAAGCTGTCGCCCAAATCCGTTGACCGATTTGTTGGTTTGACTCTAAAATTCAAGGAGCAGTTTAGGCTGCAAGCTACGAAGGCTAAGGATATTATTTCTCTAACATCAATGAAACAGAATCCGGGAGAGTCTGTTAAAACTTTCCTCAAGAGGTTCAACACTGCTTTGTACGAGGTGGGGAATCCCGAGCCCCGCATGATCTTAGTGTCTCTAATTGGCGTCATAGATGAGAAGAGAGAATTTGGTAGATGGATAAAAATGAAAGAACCAAACACGCTTGAAAAATTCTATAAAAAAGCAGAAGAGTATATAAGAGTGGACGATGATCCTGTGCCTCTTCGGATTATTGAGGATAACGACCTTGTTGAAGCTTCCAATAGTGCCGCTACTTAGTGTAATCAACAGAGAACTCAGGGGCAGAAGTAGGTCAATGAGGGAAATGACAACAAAGCTAATAAGAAGTTTTGCCTTCTGAACTCGTCAAAGCTAAATCCTCTCAATGACACTCCTGAGAACATCTACCTTGCTACAAAGGATGTAGAGGATTACCCGGAACCTCAACCAATGAGGATGACAGACAATATTGCCAGATGGAATTTTTTGTCAGTTCCATAATTAGCCAGGTCACAACACTAACGAGTGTAAACATTTGAAGTCGTTAATTGAAGAGCTGATTAGGAAGAACCGTCTACAACAATATGTGAAAAATCCGCAAGCTACAAATCCTCCTGCAACTCCTCAGGGGCAAGGAGCATCAAATGGTCAATCTGGTCTGAGCAACGAGCTCCCATTCAAACCAATGCAAGGCCAATGATCAACTGAGGATTGATGATTGGCGCTCCAATTTCAATGGCTCAGAATAAGCGATCATCATCGCCACTTCTTTACTTCCTGCTTTACTTCATATTTTACTACCTACTGTATTCAAAACTTCTTGTAAAATGTCTGTGATAATTTGCAAACATTGTATTGAGCATTAACTCTGTAACTAAAATCATGTCTGCTTGAATGAATCTCTTACTTGCAAAATTTGGTTAATACAAAATTTGCTATAGACAATTTTTTCATTGCAGGCTATCCGACAAGTGTTTTCTTGCTCCAAATCTGACCAAGCAAGACAACCCCAATAACACCAATTCAAGTGTTGAGTGCTATGACCATCAATAAGGATGAAAAGCACCACCTTGAAGAATAAACGGAAAAAGACCCAATGAGTCAAACGACGAAGAGTGTAGCAAACAGCCACATATCCAACCCCCAGAGGTCACGGAGTTTCTCTAATAAAGGGCACCTCACCAAGTTGAGGTAAAAGAACCGCTCAATTGGGATGCGAGCACTTACCAAGTTAAGGGTACCCGACACGATGACTGATGTTTGATTTGCGGAACGATGAAACCCACTCCCCAAAGGCCGCGGAGTTTCGCTAATAAAGGGCACCTCACCAAGTTGAGATAAAAGAACCGCTCAGTCGGGATGCGAGCGTTTACCAAGTTAAGTGTATCTGACACGGTGACTGATGTTCGCTCTGCGGAATGATGCAACCCACTCCCCAAAGGTCGCGGAGTTTCACTAATAAAGGGCACCTCACCAAGTTGAGGAAAAAGAACTGCTCAATCGGGATGCGAGCGCTTACCAAGTTAAGCATATCCGACATGATGACTGATGTTCGCTCTACGGAATGATGCAACCCACTCCCCAAAGGTCGCGGATTTTTCTAATAAAGGGCACCTCACCATGTTGAGGTAAAAGAACCGCTCAGTCGGGATGCAGGGCTTACCAAGTTAAGGGTATCTGACACGATGACTGATGTTCGCCCTGTGAAACGATGCAACCCTCTCCCCAAAGGTCGCGGAGTTTCGCTAATAAATGCCACCTCACCAAGTTGAGGTAAAAGAACCACTCAGTCGGGATGTAAGCGCTTACCACGTTAAGCATATCCAACACGAGGACTGATGTTCGCTCTGCGGAACGATGTAACCCACTCCCCAAAGGTCGCGGAGTTTCGCTAATAAATGCCACCGCACCAAGTTGAGGTAAAAGAACTGCTCAGTCGGGATGCGAGCGCTTACCAAGTTAAGCGTATCTGAAACGATGACTGATGTTCTCTCTACGGAACAATGAAACCCATACCTCACAAAAACTTCGCTAATAAGGGGCACCTCACCAAGTTGAGGTAAAAGAACCTCTCGGTCTGGATGCGAGCGCTTACCACAGTTAAGCGTATCCAACACAATGACTGATGTTCGCTCTGCGAAATGATACGACAACCAAAATTCCTTTCCATAGAAAAGGCAACCTCTCCACGGAAGAGATCAACGATGCTTAATGAAGTCTCGAATGTTGATTTAGTCGACGGAAGAAGACGAACGTTTGATTATAAACAACCCCTCCACAATAGGTGCATCCAATGAAGTCTCTGATGTCAAAACTAGTCAACAAAGCAGACAAACATTGATCAGCAAAAGTCCTTCCCACGGTGAAGGCTAAAAACCTCCCAAGTAGGGGAAAGAATATCCAAAGCTTCTCCAAGAGGAAGAAGGAAATAAATCACAAGTACGCATTTCCTAACTGTGAAAAACTATACAAGATCATATAAGTCGTTAAAATCACAAAGCTTAAAATCCATAGTCGGCTTGTGTCGATAAGTTGATCTCAAGTGTCGGTTTTAATTCAAGTTAGAATGCCGTGTTTGTGCAAGATAATATTCGACAAATTACTAACAATTGAGTAAAAAATAAAATTCTGTACGAAAACTTCATTCAGTTCAATACAAAAATTTACTATAGCAAAGTTTTTTGAACTGACTATGTTGTCGATGCGAGCAATCGATAACAAAATATTAGCCCAGAAACGTGCAACATTTTGTTGTTACAAAACAGGTTGTGGCAGTGAAAAAGGCACAAGTAACACCTTAGTTATAAGTTCTATTCGTCGATGTTCACTTCAGAAAGTGCGCATTGCTTCAATAGAATTCAACGGCTAAACAAGTCTCTAAATAAAGTGGTTCAGTGTGACTTGGCACGACCAATCCATCGTGGATTTTACTTGATTTACGCACTCGAGATCGAGTTAAAACTGGGGCAATCACACGCTAGCACGGCATTATCATCGACAAATTCTAGAATTCTAAACTGAAGCGTCTATTAGCGTAACAAGTTCTATGCAGTTAAGCATTTCAAATGTGTATTCAAGAACAAAATTATCACCAATAAGCCTTTACGTGCTCGACATTGAAACTCGACAAAATTTGGATCAAGAATGCAAGTTCCATATGCAATGCAAATAAGATTGAGTGTTCAATCCAATAGATTATGTGCCAGAAAATAAAATCCAAATGAAGCGATTCAAGTCCATGTTTATTATTAAAATGTCTTCAGCCGAGAGGTGAAGAAGTGAGCAAAGGCCAACCCAAAGAGACTATGCTCTGACCCAAATATAGAGAGAGCGTCCAAATAAAAACACTCTGATTTGTCTTAAACGTTTATCTACGATCCGTTCATGTGAATTTAAGACACAATATGTTAACAACAACGTTCATTTCGAAGCTTGCATTTTTCTCAAGAAAAAGATACAAGCTTCGAGGGGAAAATATTAACCCTGTTAAAAACATGGATCAGAAATAATTAGCCAAATGCACGTGTAATAGACGGTTAACATTTAAGTGCCATGGATTGGTGTTGTTTTAATATAATGGATCGGTCAGCCTCAGTCTTACGGATCGCTCGGGCTCGGTCAAATGGATCGGTCGGCCTCAATGTATACTACGGATTGGTCACTGAGAGTACATGGATCGGTCATCATCCCGATATGATGGCGTTAACATAATAAAGCGGACCAACACCATATATGAAGTTATGTTAAGTCATGAAGCCACGTTAAATACTGTTATACAAATATATGGTTCAACACCTTCATTCCAGGACACATGGCCAACAAATATGGGACGGTCACTTTCCTTCTTTGATGAATCAACAAATATTAGCGCATGTATCAATATGAGGAAAAGGCCACGTATTAGTATAACATTCAACATGTGGCACAAGCATGAGTTAATAGAAGCAAGGCAACATGTAGGCCAATGCATAGGTCGGTCATTTGCCCAAATTATAAAGCATGCACACGTACGAATTGCTTCATGGACTAGCTGCTAGTATGATCAGCATCTTCGAAAGGTGTAGATGGCATTTAAACGAATATACCATGGGGATGAACGTGGAATATGGGTCGGCATACAAACACTATGGGATGGTCGGACATAATTTTATATACACGGTGGAAAAGTTGTAAATGATAGAATATGATGAATCAGCCTCAAATAAAAAAGTCCTGTGAATGGATCGGTACTTTAAACATTTAACTATGGATCGGTTAAAGCTTTACACATGGACCAGTCATAAAGCATTATATGGGTCGGCTTCAACTGATATGCATGGATCGACTTTAAATAATAAAGCGGTGGTAGTAGTGTAATTAAATGGGTCGGCAATGAAATTCAGATGGATCGGTACCTTAAAAATCAAGGGTCGGTCGGCTTCAAACTATTTATATGGGTCGGCTGTAATAATAATGCAGTGGAAAAGTTGTAATATATGGATCGGTACATGACAGCTGTACACAACTATGCTTATGGACCGGTCATGGACCAGTGGCATTTTCGTAAATACATTTATGGCTGATCCATACCCTGCACACCATAATTTCAGCTTTGCCGCTACCTCCAAACTACATCTATAAATACCCCACTTCTCCATCGTTCAAGGGACCAATTTTTCTACCCCGAAGGGCTGTCCAATTCATTTCTCCACCACTCTAAACCTCTCTAACCTCTATTAATTCTCTCTCATTCCTAGATCTAACACAAAATCATCATGGAACCAATGAAGATCATCTAAATGTTCAGACGGTGGAAGATCTACACAATAACCATCACCAAGCAAGAGATCTCATTCATTCCTTCATGAATTCAAGTGAAGTCTAGAGCAAAAAGAGAGAAAATCGAGAATATCATTGTAAAAGAAAAAAAAAAGAGTGAGATGAGTGAAATGAATGAAGCTATGTACTTTGTAAATTATACTATGATAGTAAAACTAGCTTCTATAGTGGACGCAGGCTGATTCTAGGCCGAACCACTCTAAAATTCCCGTGCTTTTACTTGCTTTTATATTTCCTGGCTCCATATTTTCAAATTCTACTTTTGTGAAGTGTTACATAAACATCTTGGAGTGTTGTGATCAATTTTTGATTTCAACAATACAAAATCAACTTCCTTAAGCCATTCCATTCCTCTTTTCTCAACTTCTCAGATTTGTTCCTTCTCAACTTCTCATCGTCCTCAGCTTCTCAAATCTTCTTATCCCAAAGCCACTCTTAAAAAATGAGTCGGATCTACAAAAATAAAAAAGCTTGAATCTTTATGCTAAAATTTGTCTATTCTATGCCATCTCATCGTCTCTGCAGTGTTCGAATAGAGTTGGGTTGCTTCAGACTTTGATGGATGGGCTCAGAAGTGGAGTCGCGAGGTTGAGTTTTGGTGACAACCGTGGTAGAGGAAGGCGCGGTGGTGCTGCCGTGGGCTCTTAAAGCAAGGTCCATGTTGGCAAGGAGCTGGTTGGGGCTGATGTGATGAAGATTGGGTAATGTATATGCCAAATGCATCTTTACATTCTTTGGTATTTTTATTTTTTCAGTTTTCACGCATCTGTTTGTGTTTTAGGATCGATAAAATTTGATTGTGTAACACGCCCTCCAAGTGTTTGCATTAATGCTGCTTCAAAACCTCTAGCCCTCCAAGTGTTCAACTGTAGGCGTTCGGTGCTGCTTCCTTTCCTGCTTGTAACAACCCGTATTTCAATAACACGTTAAAACGAAAATCAAGGCAGAATTTAATTTTAAATTCTGAATCAAGTAAAACGGGCTATGCCATTGCGTTCGTCTCGGAAAAATACGCGAAATAGAGTCCGAGTTTTCGAAAATCGGAGTCCGTATGACCCGGTTAAGGCCCAAAGAAGTTTTCGGGAAATTTGAATTTCGAAACATGCAGAAATGGGGCCAGGCGGGAAAATTCCCGCCCAGACAAGTCGACAGGCATGTCGACAGGCATGTCGACAGGGCTGTCGACTTGCCCTGTCGGCTGATCCTGATCTGGTGCACCTATTTTCTATCTTGGATAGGTTTTTGGGCCTGGTTTGAAATCTGACGGTTCAGGTTGGTCCTAGGGTTAATCTAAGGGCCTAAAACTATCCTAATCTCTATAAAAAGACCCTAAACCTACCCCTAAACCCTCATTATTCACTCATGTAACTAAACTATGGCCAAATTTCTACTCTCATGGCCTCCATCTCAAATCCCTAGAGCCTATGCATTCAAATCGGGTTCAAATCAAAAGATGCAAGCTTGCTACACCAAAGAGAGGCAAAATCAACGTTGCTATGCGAGTTCCATGACGATTCTTCAACAAAGGAGGCACCTTTCTTAGCCAAGATGATTCATGCTCCTTTCCCTAGGCCTAACTATGTAAGTTCTAGCTACTTTTAGATGGAAACGGTAGTTTTGATAATGACATGGGATAAAATGAGGCTAAACATGATTATGCGAACCTATATGAACCTTACCATGCCTCTTGTGTTCATATTTATGATCTTACGCCATGTGAGTGACTTAATCATGCCTCTCATGCTATGCATAACCTAGTCTAACTTGCAAGTTTGGATCTTTATACATGAAATGCTAGCATGAACCTTTAGGAACCACTTTACTTGTAAAACATTGGCTAAGACAAGATTTTGGGGCTTATGCATGTTTATGAACCCAAACCCCTTATGCTAACATGCAAGTTTGTGGCCAAACCCTTTATGAGATTATGCATGCTCGTGGCCAATCCCCTCTTTTAAGTTGTGCATGTTTATGGCCAAACCCTTTTTGATAATATGCATGTTTGTGGCCAAATTACCTTATGACACTATGCATGTTTATGGCCAATCCCTTTATGATGTTATGCATGTGGAAGCCAAGCCCTTTTTGGCATCATGCATGTTTTGAGACCAATATGTGACATAGTATCCTTACTATGTTGACTCGCTTTGCTTGCGTTGGGAAAACACGATTTTGGGTAGTTAGATAAACATGAACATGTCGCAAAATCTTAACTTGAATATGACATGTGTTTATACTTGAAAATATGACTTGAAAGATAACATGGAGGTTGGCATGTAAGTATGCATAAAAACATGAGCTTGGGAATTTACCTATTAAGTTAGGTCTACCCTTTGGGAATTTACCTATTAAGTTAGGTCTACCCAAATGCTTGAAAACTTGTAACATGTTTTGGAAACATGATGAACTTAGATAATATAAGTATGGCCAACTCGAGGTTGGGTTGAGTTTGCAACGTAAAACTACCCGGAACCGACCGGCCTAACTAGTAGTTGCAAACAATAGGACCCAATGTGAGAAGTTGGTCATGTCGCGCTTAAGACCCGAGGTTAGACTAGGTTGTGGTGTAAATCTACCCGGACCCGCCCGGCTTAACTAGTAACCACAACAAGGTCTAATGTGAGAGGTTGAGGGTGCATTAATTAAATTAATGCCACATAATAGGGTTAAGTTAATTTGATTAATGAGGCTTAACCAAATATGATATGGACAAATGGGTTAAGTAATTTGATTAGGCTAATGATACTTAACAAAACATGATAAGCTTGGGTAGGTTAAGTAACTTGATTTGCCTAATGACACTTGACCATTTTTATACGACTAGTGGACGGGATTAAGTTAACCAACACTTAATCAATCCAACACGATAACGTGATAAGGTTAAGTAAATTTTCTTAATGACACTTAACCGTATAATACAGTTAATGGATGGGGTTAAGATTAGGCTTAACTAATCTAAACATGGTAATCGGATGGGGTTAAGTTAGCCTAGACTTAATTAATCCAACTTGGTAATTTAATGGGGTTAAGTTAAACACTTAACTAATTTAACACGATGATTTGATGAGGTTAAGTGACCTATACTTAACCAATCTAACTCGTTAATTTGATGAGGTTAAGTTAATCTATACTTAACCAATCTAACGTGAAAACATGATAAGGCTAAGTCACGAATCACTTGAATACGCTTGACCGATTTGACTCGGTAATTTGACAAGGTCGAGTTAATTTATATAATTAACCAATCTAAAATGAAAATTAAACGAGGTTAAGTTATGGATTGCTTAATATACTTAGCCAACTTGACACATGGTTCGTAGGGTTAAGTCTTGGACTTGGATACTTAGCCAATTTTGACATGGTTTGTAGACGGGCTAAGTTATGAACTTAAGTGACACCTAACCCATTAGATAAACCCTAATTCGGAGGATTAGGTAAATAACCATAGTTAACAAGGATTATGGAAATAAGGCTAAGTGGTAAACCTTAGTTAAGGGAAACTAAGTAACAATTCTTAGCCAAGGAAATGTGGACCACCTCTTAGATAGATGAGTAACCCGATACGGTAGGTCATCGTTTAAGTATACGTGTAGGAGCAGGCTATCTGATTTAGATAAAGGCTCCAGCGAACTGGGTAACGAAGCAGCGGCTTCGGGGAACGTGAGGATATTCTTGGTATCCCTCTGTGAGGTCGCAGATGATCATCCTGGGCTCACAAGAGGTTAAGGTCTGCGTTAGAAGAACCAAGAGTATGCCTTGGTTGCTATACGAGCGACCTAAAGACTGGGATGGATAGCAGTGAGTCAACGAATACATGATAGTGCCCTAGATAGCAAGTTCGTCGATCATCTACCATCTTGAGTCAAGCGTGTACGTACGGAAAGGCAGGGAACACCCAACAGACCATAATTGCTATCTAATTATGGGTGAGGTAGGCCGTAGGATGTGGGCTGGCCGGAGTGTAGTTCTCATGCAAGATTTTCTCTTGTGTTGCCTTTCACTAGTTGAGGGAGGGGTCTCGTGGGACCATAGCCACGTGTAGAAAAGCAGACCTTAGTATCTGCATCGGCAGATAAATCTAAAGCTCCCGACCGAGTCCTGTATTTCTTGTTTTGCCCTGTGACAGGACTCGGATGGCACGATGTGATACATGTGCATACAGTTATAGAAAAACGATTCACGATGAATGCGTGGGAAAAAGGGCGCGGTTGAGGGTTAGCGTAATCCCTAGTGGCCTAGGTGGTTTAACCCAAACCGAAATACGAAAGCGTGCAATAGGTAAGCGTAATCCCTAGTGGTGCTAGGTGGCGTAAGTCCTAGTAGTTCAAACGATGATTCATATGGAAGAGCCTAGCTAGAACAAGGGTGACAGTCCAAACGATTTCAAGGATAATACGACATGAGGAAGTCCATACGAGGTACGGCAAAGGACTGAACTTATATACATGAAAAGAAACATATGATTTGAGTGACCTATATATGCGATATATTAGGTTGACATGGACCATTACACGACTTTGAGCAAGGGACATCCATGGTTAACACATGACGCGGGTAGGGATACTAGTACGAGAGGTGCAGAGCAAATATACATGTTAGAACTAGGAAGAATATACATAATAGATACCGTGGGATGTTAGACGGGGTAGATACCTTGGGATAATGTACTCGATAGAAATCTGACGATGTGATACCTTGACTTATCATAACACCGTAGTTTATCATGATACCTTAGTTTACCTTGCCGCAGTAGTTCAACCGGCTACCCTGGTTTATCTATCTTGTAGTTATCCTTATGTTTACTTTCAGTTTATGCATGTCATGTTACCTTTACCTGTTTTTATACTGGAAGTAGATAGGACTTACTCAGTCTTTTTGACTGACCCGTTTTGTTTCGCCTCTTTTCTTCCGTTTCCCCCCCCCCCCCAGGTTTCAGGGAGGAAACAATGCTGTTTAGTTCGGACTTCTTCTACTTGAAGGTCATCATGGATGGCTTGGACTTCTCTTGGCTATAGCTACTTTACTGTTTTACTTGGGGAATAATTTATTAAAAAGTCTTTATGCTCCTTTACTATTGCAAGACAGGTTTTGATGTACTCTGATGTAAAAGGCTTTAGACCTTATTTATTCATGTTATGAAAGTTTGATTTTACTTCCGCTATTTATATATGTTCTGTCTTGTGATATTTCTGTGCATGTTTACCAATAATGCCCCTCTAAAGCTAGTGCATTCCTTTGCGAGTGACCCTAGCGGAGGCGGGGTGTTACACTGCTACATCGAAACTGCTTCCATCCGGTGCAGCTACATCTCCAACTTTGTCAAATTCGATTTCAGGTAATATTCAAAACGTTGCCACTTCAATTGCATCTCCGCTTTCCTGAGTTGTATAGATTTCCAAAAATGTTTGTTTTGTATCTGAGTTAAACGTGGGTTTTGCACCTGGTAATGCTTTGCTAATTCATATTGTGAATGTTAATATCCCAAATTCTGATTTGAATGTCAATGCTTAGCTTGGATATGCCACTATGAGTGATGTTGGTTTAGTGATTATGTCCGTACAGGAGCTGGGTGTATGCCGCTAAAGTTGCCATGTGACTTGGGTAAGGCAGCCAAATGCCTACATGTCGTTTCTCATTACAGTTTGGGTGATGGTGGACTTGGTGTGCTGTGTTTCAAAGAAGGCTTGGTGTCCCGGACCCCCGCCAGAGCTACAGCAGGATCCGCTACTCGGCTCGGCACTCGGCTCGCATTCGGCTCGTCATATATTTGTCAATGTCAGTGTCTGTATAAATTGAAACAATATATGTAATGAGCGAAATGAGTGATGTAGTGAGGAATATCTGAATATGTGAATAATCAGTGTTGTAGTAAATAATTCAGTTGTAAATAGTTGGATTCAGATATTTGTACTATTTCAGTTGTTGAAATAAAATATTTTATTTAATAAAACGTTGTTTGACTTCAAATTGTGTGCAGTACTATTTTATTAAATAAATATTTAATTTTGTTAGAGATGAAATATCTATAGCAACGTTTTTAGAATGTTGCTACAAACACCAAAGGATGTTGTTATAGACCCAAATAGGGTTTTATTGCAACAATATTAGTTATGTTGCCTTAAATAGTCAAAATGTTTCCTTTGAGTTCTGTAGCAATGGTTAAAATTACATTACAGTAAAATTGTTGCCAAAGACCTATGCCAACATTTTTTTTGTTGCATTAGGTCGTTTATGGCATAGTGTATTCTTATTGATAAAGACAAGCAGATAACTTATCAAGTCCAAATCCAGCATGGAGTGCAAGTGCAATGACACATGTACATGAGGCAAGTATGAAAACAAGTGTCAGATTTACAAGGTGATACAGCAAAGACAAGTGCAACATACACATCAGGGCAGTAAAACAACACAGTACAAAAGCATAGTGCACCAGTGAATATTTTTCAAGCATGATGGTGCAGTGCAAAGGATAGTATCTGTCTATAAATCAGTGGACCATCACAAGTTTCAGGTGAATGGGAATATATATACATACATATATAGATATGTATATGCATATATATACATATATGTGTGTGTGTGTATATATATGTACGTTATACAAGTACACAAATTATGTACATATATACAGATATCTGTATGTATACATGTCTGTATATATACAAATCTGTGTGTATATATATATAAGTATATATATACACATATCTTTATATATACATATAAATATATACAAGGGCAATTTTACTATAAGGGCTTGCTTAGCTTATACAATTAATTTCTAGGACACGGGTTGCCAATAATTACTTTCCAGGACATTTATCATTCGCCGCCTCTAGTTCACAAAAGCATAATTACTAAATCGGTTGAATCAGTACTTTCAACCGTTACCAATACAAAATTTCGACAAAATCGATCTTCACCATATTTGTAGATCAAGCATCTACTATAAAAGTAAGTTTCAATTAACAATGAATGAATAGTTAATATAGTTTTCCTCTAAATGTTGTCTGTTATTACTTAATTGTTTGCCTTTTGTTGATTATATTGCTTTAATCAATCAATTATAATTGCTAACTAGTGTTTACTTATGCAAAATATTTTATTATGACTCGGTCTACGATAATTACTAGTCAGTGTTTGTTGATGATATTGCTTGAATAGAACGACGATAATTACTAGTTAGTGTTTAAAAATACAGCCATGCAAACTCTTTTATTAAGAAATAATATTCATATATTACAGGTTACTAATAATTTTCTTTTTTGGAAAAGATAAACGGTTTTCTCTTTCTTTGAAAAGTGGCTACAAAATTGATTTGTCATTAATTATGTAATGTAATTTCTTTGATTGATTACTCCTTCGAATATTTTGAACTGGTTATTTGAATAATTGGATACTCAAAGTTGTTAATTTTGTGAAAATATAAATTCATATATCTATTTTTCTGCTTTATGTTTTGGTTTATTTCAATAATTGAATAATTGTGTGCATTCATCCAGGATAAAAATGAAAACAAGGTCGAAGAAAAAACAAATTGCTTTTTAAGAAGCTACATGCATCTTCAACGACAACGAAACTCAATGCTTAAACATTAGATCAATTTCTTCTCCTTACTGTGAAGAACACAATCAGAGCAAATCATTGTCAATAACACCAGTGGTAACCTTTTTTCCTTAAATTGTGTGTACAATGTTTATCTGTTTTGATTTTTGTGCACACCAGTAACAAAGTTATACAACATAATGTCAATAAAAGAAAGTGATGCAATATACTGTCATTAAAAGATAAATGCATTTATCTTTTTAACAAAGAATTATAAACATTAGCCATTACAAATTCATAATCAATTATGAGAATTTCATAATCAAATATAACATCAGTTCTGTTAGTACTTGTTAGCTTTTTCAAGATATGGATTAGGTTGCTTTAATTTGTAATATTTGATACGAAGTTGATTTTGTTTGTAATGACTAGAGACACACTTAATTGGATAAATAGCAAATACTATATCTTAGTAACAAACAGTACAAAAAACAATACATTTAAACAAGTTTTCTGTTTATATTCATTATTTAAAATTATTACATACCATATAAAATGTTGTTTAAAGCTTAAATAAAAATGACAAAATCGTTTCAATATTAAACTGGAAAAAAAGATAAATACGTTTAGCTTTATCATTGTTGGATTTAATTTGATGTTTAGATATGCTAATATTTGAAAATAAGTGATATATGTTACATAAGTTTATTGTTTTAATGATTATTTCAAATTATTACACTGCTTATAAACCTGGTTTCCAAACTATGTCAAAAAGATAAATCATATTATCTTTTTGCACACATTATTGTGCATGCATGGTATTGTTTGGATGATATAGCATTTAATTTCTGTTCAGTATTGTTTTCATACACTATAATAATATTTTAAACATCCTAAACTAATAAAAAGATTTTCATGAATGTAGGAACAATCTGACCATGAACAGTATGAACCAACTAATACAAAAATACAAACAGAGTCTGATGAAGAAAATACAAAGTCAGATAACCAAAGTGAGGACACAAATACTGACTTGGATAATGCAGATAACCAAAGTGAGGAAACAAATACTAACTTGGATGATGCAGATAACTATGAAATCATGGAAACAGGGAGAAAAAGAAAAAAGCAACAGTACACTGGCACATATAGATGCAATTTAGATGCAATCTATAAAGTGATGTCAGTTATTAAAAAGGAAAATATTCTTTCTCAAGAAGCAAAAGAATTCATAGAGAAAATACCTTTTAAAAATATTTTTAAATTTTTTCTCAATAATTCAATATCAAGACAAGATATAAGAAAATGTGCTTCAAATCTAGATGATATAATTACTTCTTTTGATGTTACTGAAAATGCAAGTGGTAAACAAAATTTTGAAAATAACTCCCAAAGAAGTGAGTCTTATATTTGGAATGCCACTAGCTGGAGAGGAATTATTTCCTATTCCGGCTTCAAGCAAGGCTTCCTCCATGGAAAGTTTTTCTGACTTTTTAAGTTACAATTCCAATGAAGAAAATGTAATAAGTAGAAAAACAGTGACAAGCAAATTGAATTCAATGATTAAAAAGAAAAAAGGAGATAAAAATCTAGTAAAGTTATTATTCTTACTATTTATCATAACATTCCTTTTTCCAAACAATCAAAGCTATTTACCATATGGTTTTTTGGGTAAATTGTTAAATCTAAAAAAAATGAACTCAATCTCTTGGCCGCGAGCAATTTGTCAAAATATTTTAAAAAATGTTAATAAATACCATGCTGATTCAAGGAATACACCAGGTTGCATGTAACAACCCGAAAATCTGGGCCAGTTTAAAATTTTTATTTTGGCAATTTTAGCGAATTTTGATTATTTAAAATGAATTATTTTAAATAATATCGACGGAAATTTATTTTGAATATAATTCGAACGTATATATTATACGCGTCGTCGTTAGAATATAAATATTTATATATAATTATAAATAGAATTGAAAATGGCGCGGTAGTTCGATAATTCGATTTCAAACTTCAATTGAATGTACCGGGTGCAAAACAATCCGGATTTTAGTGAAACCAAAAATAATGGGATCTAATTGTGAATATCTTTCCAACGAATCCGAAAAATCAAGATTTCATATCGGGAATCAAAAGATATGTCCAGTTGAAAATTCTGAATAGTCGCTATGGAATTCAGGCCCTTAAAAATGGACATTTTGCAAATGACCTCGGATTTCGACGAAACCAGTTTTGTTGGGTCCGCAGTGTCAAGTTATTGCTAGATTCCAAATTTCATAATTTTTCGAATCGATATGTGAGCGTGGCAAAGGAAAACGCGTTTGACCAGTTTCAGTAGATTTTAATCGACTGGAAATTGGCCATTTTTCAAACGGTCTCAGAATTCGACGAAACTAGTTTTGTTAGGACCGTATCGTCAATACGAAGCTAGAAAATATTTTTCTGGAATTTTTAAAGTTCGTATGTGACCCCGGTAATTTGAAATGTACGTTTAAAATTCAATATAGTGATTTAAATGTTAATTCAACGGAAACTGATTGTAACAGCCGAATCAGCGTACGATACATATCCCATTGTGTTCGGAATGGGGGTAGAACGCTATGGACGACAGGCGGTGGGCCTCGTTTCGAGGTCGTATGTAAAAGTCAACATTTTGAAATTAAAATAATAATAATAAAAAAAAAAAAAAAATAATAATAAGAAAATAAAATTTTCTCTTTCCTCCCTTAACTTCCCTCTGCCCCCCCCCCCCGATCCATTTTGAATCAGAAGAAAAAGAAAAAAAAAGAAAAAAAAAAGAGACGGAGGCGCGCCCCACCGTCCAACCACCACCACCGCTGCTCGCCGCGACTCCCTCCTCAGCTTCCCCTTCCACCGCCGCTTCTCTCCTCCTCTCCACCTCGCCGCCCTCCCCTGCGGTCCCTTCTCTCTCCTCTTATATCCCAAATCGCCCAAAGACGCTGCCGCGCCCTAACCCCGTAGACCGCCACCAAATCGCCACCGCACTCCCCCCTGGCGCCGCCCAGACGCCCTTCCCCCTTCTCCGATTTCCCCCCCCCTCCTCCAGCGAGGATCTCGACTCCCTTCCCCCCCTTTTTTTTTATCGAGCACTGTAAGTTTAGGTTTTTATTTTATTTTTATTTTAATTCGTTAAAACTAATTTCCAGTTTTTTTAAAGGTTTAAAACAGTTTTTTTTTTTAAAAAAAAAAAGATTTAAAACAGTTTTTTTAAAGGTTTAAAACAGTTTTTTTTTTGGTTTAAAACAGTTTTTTTAAAGGTTTAAAACAGTTTTTTTTAAAAAGGTTTAAAACAGTTTTTTTTAAAAAAAAAGATATAAAACAGATTTTTAAAAGGTTTAAAAACTGATTTCTTTAGAAAGAAAAATCATATTTTTATGTATTGAAAGTCGAGATAAAAATCAGGTTTTTATATGTTGAAAGCAAAAGTAAAGATTCGATTTTTATATATGGAACTTTGAAGTAAAAATTCGATTTTTATATATGGAACTTTGAAATAAAAACTCGATTTTTATATATTGAACTTTGAAATAAAAACTCGATTTTTATATATTGAATAGCGAAATAAAAATTCGATTTTTATATATATAGTGGCTACGGGCGAAGGTGACAAGGAGGCGAGAACGACGAAGTTTCTGCAAATGAAGAGCCGTGGAGCTAGGATAGCTATATGTGAGAACTTCTCACCTTTCAATTTAATTTTTCTAGTTATATATATACTAGGATGCAGACGGTGTTTAGTAGCACCCGACACAATCGTCCACAGACCATGGACTTGTTTGTTTGACTGTTTGGTGATTGATTGCGATATTGGTTTGAATGTGGTTTGTGGTGTGAAAAATCGAATCGATAAATTGGTTAGGATTAGACGTGCGCCGTTATAAGGCGAAGGAGTAAGGCTAGGTTAGACCCTTACTCCAAATTTTGTGGTTTGCATAACGAAAGTGAATTTGATTGATATGTGAATGGCGTGGGCCTTCACTAGACCGGGGATTAGGCTAGGCCTTGTCCCGTTTCTAGTATCGTGCCGTTATGCTGCCGAAATTTTCTAAAATATGTTAGAAAATAAAAATATCATTTTATTGTGTAAATGAATAATAGAAATTCATATGATAGAATAAAATGTTTTATCGTTAAAAATATATTTTTTTACGTGAATATAAATATAGTGAAAGTGAATAAAATAAATATTCATTTACAAACCAGACGGTTTGTTTATGTACACCTATTTGAATGACGTTGATTGGGTCGATAAATTTTACACATCGCCTAACTGCACAAATAAAATATGTGTTTGATTGTTTGAAACCCCACACGGGTGTTAGGATGAAATTTGAAGTTCACTCATCCTGATTGATTAAATATGTCGATCGATTGATTGACAAGCTGTTATGAGCGTTGAATATCTATATTTGATGCTTATACAGTGTAGTGCACTTTGGTTGATGGTTGATTATTTTCAATGTTATTATATACATGTGTTGTATGAAAATCCATATAATTAATTTTATATGGTAATTGATTGGGCCTCATTCCAATCGTGAAAATAAAGAATATTTTGATAATAACAAATATTTTGACAATAGGAAATATTTGAAATAGAATATTTGAAAATATAAATTTATGAAGCCGTGTTGATTAGATTTACGTCATTTTGACGTAAACGATATTTATATCGATTTTATTCATTTTAAAATGAATATTGAAAAGTAATCTCGAAATCGAATATTTCGAAATGAATTGAATTGAAAACGATTTCGAAATGAATTGAATTGAAAACGAATTCAAATGGAATTGAAATGAATTCAAATTGAATTGAAATTCGAATTGAATAGAAATGTTTTTGAAACGAATTCAAAACTATTTATATAATTCGTTTTAAATAGAAATCGACGAAATATATATTATATATATTATATATATAATAAATGGCCTGAATAGAACGCGCCGCGCTGCGGCAGTTCGTGAATTTCGACCATTTATTTCAAACGGACATTGCGGGAGATCCGACCGTCGGATTCTCCTAAAACCGGAACCGTTGGGTTCGTATCGAAAAGAGCTTTCTAATGAATGTTAGAAATTTGAAATCTAACGGTTGGATTTGGAGATACGTCCAAATCAAATTCGAAAAAGGTCGCTGTAAGTGCAGTTCGATGGCCATTGATGGAAATCGACTGTACGGGCCTTGATAAAATTATTAAAAATAGTAATAATTTGTGTAAAATCATAAGAAATGATTTAGAAAGAATTGGGATGAAAAACTCCATATTTGAAAAGATAAAAATAGATTTTTATCGAAATGAACTAGTTTTGAACTAGAATTATAATTCTATTTATTTTTAAATAAATAAATTGAATTCGAAAAGGGTTTTAAAAATAACCAAAATTTCCAATGATTGCATTGGAGTGGATTTGAATCGAAATTGTCTTCGGAATATTTCGATGTTGGAATTCGTGATTATACAGGTGTTGTTATGGAAATTTGAAAGATATATATTGATATCGTTATTTCCAATACGACATTTGTTAGTCGTAGAATTCGATATTGAATATAAGCCGATATATTTTCTATTCAGAGCCTTGTATTGAATATCGAATGTGATTTGGGTTTGTCGTGAATGGTGTCTTCACTAACACTATTCTTGAACCCAGTTGAGAAAAGATTAAATCTTTTTATTTAGATTTAATGAAGTGTACCAATTAAATAATATTTAATTGGAATTGAATTGATATTGATTTTTGGGTTTATCGTGAACAGTGTTTTAAATAACACTTGTTCTTTAACCCGATAATTAATGAATGTGATTTGGGTTTGTCGTGAATGGTGTCTTCACTAACACTGCTCTTGAACCCAGTTGAGAAAAGATTAAATCTTTTTATTTAGATTTAATGAAGTGTACCAATTAAATAATATTTAATTGGAATTGAATGGATATTGATTTTTGGGTTTGTCGTGAACAGTGTTTTAAATAACACTTGTTCTTTAACCCGATAATTAATGGGATGTGACTTTGGGTTTATCGTGAACCGTGTTTTAAATGACACTGATTCTTTAACCCAGTCACAGATTAAAACTAAGTGGAGTTTTAATGAATCTTTAATTAGATTGAAAAGATCGAGAATGGAGTATCACCAGTTTTGCTCCAGGCGATAGTTAAATCTTTAATTAGATTTGAACGTGAAATTTAGAAACTAACTGTCGGTTAGCTAAGTAGAATGGTTTTCTGGATATTGATCTGATGTTGGTTTCGGCCTTCGGGGTTAATATTTGGGGAATTATTCTCTTGATTAATTTACGGTTAATGACTAATGAGTTGGAATGAGGCGTATGTTGTGTTTGTGTAACACTTTTATAATATATACGCGAGTTATTCGGAAAGACCGGGTTTATCCCATTCTGAATAACTGATACGACGATAAGTCGAAGATGAAGACGATGGTCGAAGACCGGAGGTCTTCACGTCGTTTGGGTGATAACTGATGATCTTGATTGGGCTGTACACCCAAGAAGATGGAAACAGTTGGTGATCGTCCAGACGTACTTGGAGATCGATGGAGATGCGGGGTACTAGGTGCCTCCGGTTTCGTTCAGACCCAGAACGGACTTGTAAATGGACTGTGTGTCTGACATTGGATTTTAGTTCGTGCGATTGATCTCTATTAAATATACATCTGTTTGGCGGCGGAGAATTTATTCTCTTGCTTAACGCCCTTCTCTGAGACGTACGAGCTCAGGGGTTATATATTGATGGATATCAATCGCATGGAGTGAATTGCCTGTGTGGCATGCCTAAGTGGCAAATGATCAAGGCTTCTGTTGAAAAGCAAAGTCTTGTGGTTGATGATCGAAGCACGGCCTTTGTGGCGTAGCTTTGTGTAACGTTGATTCGCGAGTATCACACCCGGTATGAATCAAAAACGGGAGACGGACCTCAGGGAGGGCCTACGTTTCCTCCTAGCTAAAAGTGGCGTCAGTGGTTTTACACGCCCTGACGAGTTTGACTTATGTGGTTGTTGCTGTTGCGAGGCGCCTCGGATTGATCGGTCGTTCTCGAACCGATGGAGTCATTTAGTTGGCTCGCTTACGCCCCAAAGGGCGGCGAAACGTAGTGCTCAGGTATAATAATCCACATCGGTGGACCGGCCCTGTCGCTCCAAGGCTTGCCTGCGCGCTTGCCTGAGACTCGGGCTAGGCAGTCTCGAATCATTGAGGATCTTGCCCCTAGCCTCGGTTCATACCATAAATGATAACCCAACTTCCAATACGACATTTGCGGTTTTGATTGTAAACCTATATATGGTGACATAGTGTTATGGGCCGTTCATGCCGCCTATGATTGATACTTATGATTTGAAGTGTTTTATACACTATGCACTTATAATAGTATCAAGTGATTTGTTTTAACCGTATCAAGCATTCTTTGGCTGTTATAAGGGAAAACCCTATCCCCCGGCTTGCGTTGCATTGTGTGATAGGACCTGGGTCTTATAACAGCTTCATTTTTCTTTATTTAGCATTGCGCTGTTTGTTTTATGCACTGGTATTCTTGGGAGAAAACCCGTTCCGTGTTATACGGCGTGGTCCCTTGATTTACCGAACTTTAAAATAAAGAATTATAACTGTTTTAGTTCTCACACCAGTCCCATGACTGACCTGGAGTTTATTGTTTTAACCTAAACTCTGGGTGCCCCTATTTTCCGCACGGGCAGCTAGTAGTTTTGGTTTTGCAGATTTATATTCACAGGATCCTGGTTTACAGCTGGAACGATATCCGGAAAGCTTTGTATCCGTATATCTCCTTCTAGTTGTGTATTGTATTATTTTCCGCTGCTATGTATTTAAATGTAATTTAAATCTCTGATATTTCTGTGTAATATTCATTTATACTCTGTATATTCTTGTAATCTGATGCATTGTTGTAATATACAATGAAACGTTCTTCTGTATGCGTTCTGCTGTGGTTTGTTCTCGAACTATCCGACGCTTTCCTTTACGGGGAGGTTGCGGGTCTTTACACGTGGTATCAGAGCTTTGGTTTACAAAGCTCAGAGAACAAGACACATTAGAACCATACGAAAGAATTCATCAGATATTGGATTAGTAATATCCAATGGAATGACTCGTTAGAGATGGGATCAGTAGTATCCTAGAACGAGTGTGAAGAGTATATTTTTCAAATGAAAACAAATTTCGTTTTGAAAATTTAAATCAATTATTCGTATTTGATCATTTATTTATATTGATTTGGACAATCCGATATATAAAGATTTTGCATATGCGTCTTGCAAATGTGTATTCGAAGTTTCAATATATTGGATAGATATAGAATCATACTCTAGTGCCCGGGAGTAATTCTGGTGATGGGGCACTGTCGCCAGTATTTATTTTCGAGTGACGAAAGTGAGATTTCTATATATTTCCTATTGACTGGTGTGAGAACCAAAATTAGATAGGGCCTATTGTTGTGATTTGGCATCAAAAATCTGATTTTCGTATATATATCAAATTACGAATTTGAGACTCTAATTCACTAATTGATTGATGTTTGTGTTGTTTGGTTATTTGTTTGCTAATTTTGAACCATTATGCCTAACTAAACCAAATATTGAACTATATTGAGAATTGGTCGCATTTGCTTGCATATACATATACTTACATTGAACAGGTCATAGCAAGGAGGCTAGAGCAGAGAATAAAATTTGTTTGCCCGACAAATAGGTACATGTTTACTACATAATTTCCTGTTTTGTTTGGGTGATGATGATTTTGTGAGCCTATTGGCTAGCCGTTTGGCTTTTTCTTTTTCTTTTTGAGATCTGAAGGACCGGGGAAGCTATTTGAAATTCCCCGATGCTCCCGGTGCAGGGGAGGTTATGGCGAAATTTTTCAAAAATTTAGGGTGTTAGCCAAATTTTTGAAATTTTGAAAATTCTCAGAAACTGAAAAGTTGAAGAACTTAAGCCGTAATCAAAAACAATGGAAGTTGAGTTGAATTGTTAAACAACTTTCGACTTTGTTCCTTTTCGGGGACGAAAAGTTTTAAGTGGGGGAGATTGTAACAACCCGAAAATCTGGGCCAGTTTAAAATTTTTATTTTGGCAATTTTAGCGAATTTTGATTATTTAAAATGAATTATTTTAAATAATATCGACGGAAATTTATTTTGAATATAATTCGAACGTATATATTATACGCGTCGTCGTTAGAATATAAATATTTATATATAATTATAAATAGAATTGAAAATGGCGCGGTAGTTCGATAATTCGATTTCAAACTTCAATTGAATGTACCGGGTGCAAAACAATCCGGATTTTAGTGAAACCAAAAATAATGGGATCTAATTGTGAATATCTTTCCAACGAATCCGAAAAATCAAGATTTCATATCGGGAATCAAAAGATATGTCCAGTTGAAAATTCTGAATAGTCGCTATGGAATTCAGGCCCTTAAAAATGGACATTTTGCAAATGACCTCGGATTTCGACGAAACCAGTTTTGTTGGGTCCGCAGTGTCAAGTTATTGCTAGATTCCAAATTTCATAATTTTTCGAATCGATATGTGAGCGTGGCAAAGGAAAACGCGTTTGACCAGTTTCAGTAGATTTTAATCGACTGGAAATTGGCCATTTTTCAAACGGTCTCAGAATTCGACGAAACTAGTTTTGTTAGGACCGTATCGTCAATACGAAGCTAGAAAATATTTTTCTGGAATTTTTAAAGTTCGTATGTGACCCCGGTAATTTGAAATGTACGTTTAAAATTCAATATAGTGATTTAAATGTTAATTCAACGGAAACTGATTGTAACAGCCGAATCAGCGTACGATACATATCCCATTGTGTTCGGAATGGGGGTAGAACGCTATGGACGACAGGCGGTGGGCCTCGTTTCGAGGTCGTATGTAAAAGTCAACATTTTGAAATTAAAATAATAATAATAAAAAAAAAAAAAAAATAATAATAAGAAAATAAAATTTTCTCTTTCCTCCCTTAACTTCCCTCTGCCCCCCCCCCCGATCCATTTTGAATCAGAAGAAAAAGAAAAAAAAAGAAAAAAAAAAGAGACGGAGGCGCGCCCCACCGTCCAACCACCACCACCGCTGCTCGCCGCGACTCCCTCCTCAGCTTCCCCTTCCACCGCCGCTTCTCTCCTCCTCTCCACCTCGCCGCCCTCCCCTGCGGTCCCTTCTCTCTCCTCTTATATCCCAAATCGCCCAAAGACGCTGCCGCGCCCTAACCCCGTAGACCGCCACCAAATCGCCACCGCACTCCCCCCTGGCGCCGCCCAGACGCCCTTCCCCCTTCTCCGATTTCCCCCCCCCTCCTCCAGCGAGGATCTCGACTCCCTTCCCCCCCTTTTTTTTTATCGAGCACTGTAAGTTTAGGTTTTTATTTTATTTTTATTTTAATTCGTTAAAACTAATTTCCAGTTTTTTTAAAGGTTTAAAACAGTTTTTTTTTTTAAAAAAAAAAAGATTTAAAACAGTTTTTTTAAAGGTTTAAAACAGTTTTTTTTTTGGTTTAAAACAGTTTTTTTAAAGGTTTAAAACAGTTTTTTTTAAAAAGGTTTAAAACAGTTTTTTTTAAAAAAAAAGATATAAAACAGATTTTTAAAAGGTTTAAAAACTGATTTCTTTAGAAAGAAAAATCATATTTTTATGTATTGAAAGTCGAGATAAAAATCAGGTTTTTATATGTTGAAAGCAAAAGTAAAGATTCGATTTTTATATATGGAACTTTGAAGTAAAAATTCGATTTTTATATATGGAACTTTGAAATAAAAACTCGATTTTTATATATTGAACTTTGAAATAAAAACTCGATTTTTATATATTGAATAGCGAAATAAAAATTCGATTTTTATATATATAGTGGCTACGGGCGAAGGTGACAAGGAGGCGAGAACGACGAAGTTTCTGCAAATGAAGAGCCGTGGAGCTAGGATAGCTATATGTGAGAACTTCTCACCTTTCAATTTAATTTTTCTAGTTATATATATACTAGGATGCAGACGGTGTTTAGTAGCACCCGACACAATCGTCCACAGACCATGGACTTGTTTGTTTGACTGTTTGGTGATTGATTGCGATATTGGTTTGAATGTGGTTTGTGGTGTGAAAAATCGAATCGATAAATTGGTTAGGATTAGACGTGCGCCGTTATAAGGCGAAGGAGTAAGGCTAGGTTAGACCCTTACTCCAAATTTTGTGGTTTGCATAACGAAAGTGAATTTGATTGATATGTGAATGGCGTGGGCCTTCACTAGACCGGGGATTAGGCTAGGCCTTGTCCCGTTTCTAGTATCGTGCCGTTATGCTGCCGAAATTTTCTAAAATATGTTAGAAAATAAAAATATCATTTTATTGTGTAAATGAATAATAGAAATTCATATGATAGAATAAAATGTTTTATCGTTAAAAATATATTTTTTTACGTGAATATAAATATAGTGAAAGTGAATAAAATAAATATTCATTTACAAACCAGACGGTTTGTTTATGTACACCTATTTGAATGACGTTGATTGGGTCGATAAATTTTACACATCGCCTAACTGCACAAATAAAATATGTGTTTGATTGTTTGAAACCCCACACGGGTGTTAGGATGAAATTTGAAGTTCACTCATCCTGATTGATTAAATATGTCGATCGATTGATTGACAAGCTGTTATGAGCGTTGAATATCTATATTTGATGCTTATACAGTGTAGTGCACTTTGGTTGATGGTTGATTATTTTCAATGTTATTATATACATGTGTTGTATGAAAATCCATATAATTAATTTTATATGGTAATTGATTGGGCCTCATTCCAATCGTGAAAATAAAGAATATTTTGATAATAACAAATATTTTGACAATAGGAAATATTTGAAATAGAATATTTGAAAATATAAATTTATGAAGCCGTGTTGATTAGATTTACGTCATTTTGACGTAAACGATATTTATATCGATTTTATTCATTTTAAAATGAATATTGAAAAGTAATCTCGAAATCGAATATTTCGAAATGAATTGAATTGAAAACGATTTCGAAATGAATTGAATTGAAAACGAATTCAAATGGAATTGAAATGAATTCAAATTGAATTGAAATTCGAATTGAATAGAAATGTTTTTGAAACGAATTCAAAACTATTTATATAATTCGTTTTAAATAGAAATCGACGAAATATATATTATATATATTATATATATAATAAATGGCCTGAATAGAACGCGCCGCGCTGCGGCAGTTCGTGAATTTCGACCATTTATTTCAAACGGACATTGCGGGAGATCCGACCGTCGGATTCTCCTAAAACCGGAACCGTTGGGTTCGTATCGAAAAGAGCTTTCTAATGAATGTTAGAAATTTGAAATCTAACGGTTGGATTTGGAGATACGTCCAAATCAAATTCGAAAAAGGTCGCTGTAAGTGCAGTTCGATGGCCATTGATGGAAATCGACTGTACGGGCCTTGATAAAATTATTAAAAATAGTAATAATTTGTGTAAAATCATAAGAAATGATTTAGAAAGAATTGGGATGAAAAACTCCATATTTGAAAAGATAAAAATAGATTTTTATCGAAATGAACTAGTTTTGAACTAGAATTATAATTCTATTTATTTTTAAATAAATAAATTGAATTCGAAAAGGGTTTTAAAAATAACCAAAATTTCCAATGATTGCATTGGAGTGGATTTGAATCGAAATTGTCTTCGGAATATTTCGATGTTGGAATTCGTGATTATACAGGTGTTGTTATGGAAATTTGAAAGATATATATTGATATCGTTATTTCCAATACGACATTTGTTAGTCGTAGAATTCGATATTGAATATAAGCCGATATATTTTCTATTCAGAGCCTTGTATTGAATATCGAATGTGATTTGGGTTTGTCGTGAATGGTGTCTTCACTAACACTATTCTTGAACCCAGTTGAGAAAAGATTAAATCTTTTTATTTAGATTTAATGAAGTGTACCAATTAAATAATATTTAATTGGAATTGAATTGATATTGATTTTTGGGTTTATCGTGAACAGTGTTTTAAATAACACTTGTTCTTTAACCCGATAATTAATGAATGTGATTTGGGTTTGTCGTGAATGGTGTCTTCACTAACACTGCTCTTGAACCCAGTTGAGAAAAGATTAAATCTTTTTATTTAGATTTAATGAAGTGTACCAATTAAATAATATTTAATTGGAATTGAATGGATATTGATTTTTGGGTTTGTCGTGAACAGTGTTTTAAATAACACTTGTTCTTTAACCCGATAATTAATGGGATGTGACTTTGGGTTTATCGTGAACCGTGTTTTAAATGACACTGATTCTTTAACCCAGTCACAGATTAAAACTAAGTGGAGTTTTAATGAATCTTTAATTAGATTGAAAAGATCGAGAATGGAGTATCACCAGTTTTGCTCCAGGCGATAGTTAAATCTTTAATTAGATTTGAACGTGAAATTTAGAAACTAACTGTCGGTTAGCTAAGTAGAATGGTTTTCTGGATATTGATCTGATGTTGGTTTCGGCCTTCGGGGTTAATATTTGGGGAATTATTCTCTTGATTAATTTACGGTTAATGACTAATGAGTTGGAATGAGGCGTATGTTGTGTTTGTGTAACACTTTTATAATATATACGCGAGTTATTCGGAAAGACCGGGTTTATCCCATTCTGAATAACTGATACGACGATAAGTCGAAGATGAAGACGATGGTCGAAGACCGGAGGTCTTCACGTCGTTTGGGTGATAACTGATGATCTTGATTGGGCTGTACACCCAAGAAGATGGAAACAGTTGGTGATCGTCCAGACGTACTTGGAGATCGATGGAGATGCGGGGTACTAGGTGCCTCCGGTTTCGTTCAGACCCAGAACGGACTTGTAAATGGACTGTGTGTCTGACATTGGATTTTAGTTCGTGCGATTGATCTCTATTAAATATACATCTGTTTGGCGGCGGAGAATTTATTCTCTTGCTTAACGCCCTTCTCTGAGACGTACGAGCTCAGGGGTTATATATTGATGGATATCAATCGCATGGAGTGAATTGCCTGTGTGGCATGCCTAAGTGGCAAATGATCAAGGCTTCTGTTGAAAAGCAAAGTCTTGTGGTTGATGATCGAAGCACGGCCTTTGTGGCGTAGCTTTGTGTAACGTTGATTCGCGAGTATCACACCCGGTATGAATCAAAAACGGGAGACGGACCTCAGGGAGGGCCTACGTTTCCTCCTAGCTAAAAGTGGCGTCAGTGGTTTTACACGCCCTGACGAGTTTGACTTATGTGGTTGTTGCTGTTGCGAGGCGCCTCGGATTGATCGGTCGTTCTCGAACCGATGGAGTCATTTAGTTGGCTCGCTTACGCCCCAAAGGGCGGCGAAACGTAGTGCTCAGGTATAATAATCCACATCGGTGGACCGGCCCTGTCGCTCCAAGGCTTGCCTGCGCGCTTGCCTGAGACTCGGGCTAGGCAGTCTCGAATCATTGAGGATCTTGCCCCTAGCCTCGGTTCATACCATAAATGATAACCCAACTTCCAATACGACATTTGCGGTTTTGATTGTAAACCTATATATGGTGACATAGTGTTATGGGCCGTTCATGCCGCCTATGATTGATACTTATGATTTGAAGTGTTTTATACACTATGCACTTATAATAGTATCAAGTGATTTGTTTTAACCGTATCAAGCATTCTTTGGCTGTTATAAGGGAAAACCCTATCCCCCGGCTTGCGTTGCATTGTGTGATAGGACCTGGGTCTTATAACAGCTTCATTTTTCTTTATTTAGCATTGCGCTGTTTGTTTTATGCACTGGTATTCTTGGGAGAAAACCCGTTCCGTGTTATACGGCGTGGTCCCTTGATTTACCGAACTTTAAAATAAAGAATTATAACTGTTTTAGTTCTCACACCAGTCCCATGACTGACCTGGAGTTTATTGTTTTAACCTAAACTCTGGGTGCCCCTATTTTCCGCACGGGCAGCTAGTAGTTTTGGTTTTGCAGATTTATATTCACAGGATCCTGGTTTACAGCTGGAACGATATCCGGAAAGCTTTGTATCCGTATATCTCCTTCTAGTTGTGTATTGTATTATTTTCCGCTGCTATGTATTTAAATGTAATTTAAATCTCTGATATTTCTGTGTAATATTCATTTATACTCTGTATATTCTTGTAATCTGATGCATT
Source organism: Allium sativum (assembly GCA_030737875.1). NCBI lineage: Eukaryota > Viridiplantae > Streptophyta > Magnoliopsida > Asparagales > Amaryllidaceae > Allium > Allium sativum. The sequence continues at coordinate 72,593,857 of CM060927.1, read as the reverse complement.
GTTGTAATATACAATGAAACGTTCTTCTGTATGCGTTCTGCTGTGGTTTGTTCTCGAACTATCCGACGCTTTCCTTTACGGGGAGGTTGCGGGTCTTTACATTGCACTATGGTTTTGTTGGTATGTATTTATAATATTCGCTTAATACAAACACACTGAATATTTTCTTTATTATAAAAATATAAACCATTTATCTTTTTCTTGCAGTACTGGTTCTGTGAAAGAACCCAAATCATTGATAAAAAAGAAGGCGTTGAAGACAAAATCCCAAGAATGAGGAAATGGGATTTATCAAAACTAAAGGACATCGACTTAACCGATGTTGATGATAACAAGGTATATCCAGTTTATAAATATTTATTTTTGTATTTAATTTAGTTAAATGTTTGCATTAGTTTCTTCTTATAAATTTCAGTACCATAGTACTGTTTGTGTAAACGATTGTTCAACTGAATTTTCTTCTGTACATACTGCATTATGTTCAACTGATTATTCTAATGAAATATAAAACTGTTTCAAATGTATTTAAACAGCATATAGAAAACATAAATGCATTTATCTTTTCAGATTAATAAATAAATAACATATTGTACTGTAATTATATATCCTACTTCCGAATGCTTATTAAATAAAATTTTCATTTTTATCATGATTTGAAGATCTTACATAAGGTGTACAAATGATATAAACATAATATAGAGAAGATAAATGCATTCATCTTTTACAAGTTCGAATATAAGTCTTGGTATTGTATGCTTGAATTGTGTAACATATTTTTGCAATTTGTACCTTTCCTGCATACACTATGCTTTCAAGTAAGAAAAAGAAAAAAAATATGAATTGCCTCTTAAAATACCAGCTAAGAAGAATTACATATATAGTAATGATTTTCTTGCCCAATACAGCTTTTGTGTTATAGTGATGAGTAGTTGATCTGACTATTTTTTTAAATGTTTTCCATGTAGATTTTAAATTTCTTTTCGGATGTTACAAAAGAGGAGAAGGGTCCTTTGTCAAAAAAGATTAAACCAATTGAAGACGATGATGAGAAGTCCAAAAAAAGGAAATTAGATGATAATATGGAGGTTAAAAATTTGAAAAATAATTCGAAGGAGTTGGAAATAAAATTCAACTTTTTGACTAATGAGTTGAAAAGTTTTGGGGATCAATTAAACAAAGAAAGAGTTTTACATGCTGCAGCTGAAGGAAGAATCCAAATTCTAGAAATGAAGATTGAAAAGTGTGATGTCCAAGAGGTCACGGAAAAACAAGATTTGAAAGAAAAGACTGATGATACTAAAGGTAAGGGAAAAAAAAAATCAGTTGGTATGACAAACATAAATAGGTCTAATAACCTTCTATGTTTTAATTTGATAAATACTGAAAATTTCATTTTAGAAATTGACAAAAGTTTAACATATGAAAACAACAAACAAGCTACTGAGGAAATTCCTGCTGAAAAAGCAATTACCATTGAAGATGAAAGTAGTCCTAAAGAAGAAAAGAAGAAGACGAAACCAAATAATGTTGAAAAATGTCCACTACTAAAGCATCTTAGTGAAGAACAACAAAAAGTTGTAAAAACCTTTTTTTAAAGTTTCAACGGGAAACAAGTAAGTAATTAACCTACTTTATACTCATACAAACTAATTTTATTTTATTAACAATCGTATAATTTTACAGCAACGAAGCATTCAATTGTGATGATGAAAATTTAATCACCATAACAAAATGCATGATAGAAGACCTCCTATATCAACATAGTATTTATGGTCAAGTAAGTACATCAAAATATTCTTTCCATAAATATAAATTTTCTCATTTTATTAATATTATTTTTCAAATGTAAGTCATCGATTGGTTCTGGTTCCGGAAAACAAAGCTGTAAGAAGAAAGCAACAACTTTGTCTATGTGAACACAACAATGACATTAAGCGGAGTATATTATCAAATTAACATTTTGTTAACAAAAAAATTCTAAAACATAATTTTATCAGAAAAGTGCAACTGATGGAAACTTGGAAAAATCAAGAAACAAATGTTCATCTCTTTCACGAAAAAGACACTTTTAAATCCATTATGTTCCAACATATTGTTCCCCATACATGGAAATCAACATTGGAGCTTGCTAGAACTAGTCGTTGGAGATTGCACCTGGAATCACCACGACTCTCTACACTTAACCACGAGATCAAAAACTAGAAGAAGCGGTCATGCACAATTTGCAATCAATGTGGTAAGTGCAAATAAAAAAATAAAAAGATAAATGTGTTTATATTTATTATAAATTTCTTTCAATTATTCCAGAAAGCAGCAGTAAACACAATAAATAGAGAGTTACAAGATGAAGGATAGAAAACCATTCTCAAAAAAAAAAAAAATCAGTGATACATAATGTTGACTGTGCTCAACAAAATACAAGTAATTTTTATCAATTTAATTTTCAAACATTACACAAATGATAAATGTTTTTATCATTTCCTGATAGTAGGCTACAAATTGATTTTTTTATAAAGTGGTGCTTGTTTGCATTATCCTAATACTAATTACAAGGAATGCAGGTACGATTGTGGAATACTTGTAATGATTTTTATGCAAAAAATAACTCAAGGAATGCAAACTTCAACAAAACTCAGTACTGAACAAGTAGAAGCATTCCGAGCAACTATAGCTGCCCAAATACTTATTGACGAACCATACTGTTGGAAGCTTGAGAAGTATTGTAGCTCTGGATGAACCTTTAAAATGCTATTCATTATGAATGGTGATTCTAAATTGTAAATGCTGATATTAACAACTAGATATTGAATTTGTTGTTTAATTTGTAATAGCTGATACTGATTTGATCATAGTTGTTAGGGATTATATCCGAGTTTGGAGACTAATTACAAACTGCTGATGCACTGTTCTGTCTACAATGTTATCAATCAAAAGCTAAATGTTGTTATCTTTTGTTTGAAAAGTCAATTGCTTTTATTTATTTGTTAAAAAACCAAAACATTAATATTTATGTATGTATTTAGATTTATCTTTGTTATTAATTTTAATGCTAACATACGATCTTCATGCAAATTTAAAAAAAAATACTCACATAACAAGCGTCTTTTAAACATAAGATAAATACATTTATCTTTTCTTTAAAATCCATCTTTATGTTAGTGTGTATGATTAATTGCTGAATTTTGTTAGTGTTTATGATTAATTGGTGAATTTTGTTAGTGTGTATGATTAAATGATATCAGAATTGTAATAATTTCAATTATTAATTCATTGCTGTTAATAGAAATATAGAAAATAAAAAGATAAAAATATTTATCTTTTTCAACCTGTAAACCACATAATATTATAATTTAACAGTGAAATAATTATGCAATTATTTACTAATGTATTGAAACAAAAATACATTATAGAATACAGATACTCAGACAACATGAACCTATTAACTTTAGTACATACAACAAACTTAAATTATTGCCTTTACATAAAAATATAAATGCAGTTATCTTTTAAAACATTTTCTGTCAAAAAAACAAAATAAAAATAAAATAATCATTCAACATAATGCAACATAAATTTAACAAAGCCAAATAAGCAAATAATCATTCAACAAAAGAACAAGTTGCATTGTAACGTCCCACTTTTCAGTACAATTTGAGCCGACATCTAACCACCACAGTCAACCCAAATCTATACTATATTATAAAATATGAGTATGAAATGCTGCATTCTCCTTGAATCTCGCTTATTTGAAACTGAAGCGTCTCCTTTCCTCGCGTCTGCAAGCCTTCTTAAATTAAGCAGTCAGAACATCCGTTTTCTTTTCCTTCAAGGTTTTTCTTTTCCCCATCGCTGTCCATGCCTAAAGTTTCTCCTGCTCCTAATTTGTGCCTTTTTCCAACCGTCGATTTCCTAATTACCGAGTTCATGTTCCAGACCTCAGATGCTCCTCCGTGAATTCTAAAGCTGAACGCTCGCACACTGTACTTTCATTTAATCTGCGTCCCCTTATCGTCCAAACCCTAAATTTTTGGTTCTCCAAATCTCTATCTCTGTCTCTGTCGTTTATTTGCTGAGATCGACCTCTTATTTGACAATCATCTCCAACACCTACAACTTCAGCTCTCCACCGAACCTCTGGATCTTCGATTCTCCGCCTGATCTACTTCTTTCCTTTTTTCTATGGAGTTTAATATGATATCGAAGGCAGTTTATGGCAATTTTCCCATCATCGTGTAGATCTTCTCTGCCTTAAATCGCCAATTTTCCCGGTTTTTCTAGCCATGACAATACCTGTATCAACACAAAACGCAATTAGTGAAGAGTTGATCTACCTTGATCTGTTACAGGGAGAGACCACCAGTATAAGGTACAACTGCTAGAGTCTTCCACTTTTATCGTTCTACTTCAATTGGTGCATTCTACATTTTTTTTTTCTATGGTACCGCTATTGAGTTTAGCGGTTAGGGCATTCTACTGTATCTTATAAGTTTTGAGTCGTAAACATGTGTTCTATTTTTTTTCCCTGCAATGCCATATTCAATTACCATGTAATCTTTTAAGTGGTACGAAACTGATGTATAATTATTTGGTTCTCTTTGGACATAAGGTGGAATAGCCAACACAAAATTCTATATCAGTTTGGTTCCTAGATCTATTCCTAGGCGTGAGCAACAACTTCATTGGCTGCTTCTGTGTCCAAGGAGAATTTTCTGTCCAAGCAAACGACTTTACCTTAATGTATAGGAAACTGATGTATAATTATTTGGTTCTCTTTGGACATATGGTGGAATAGTCAACGCCAAATTCTATTTCAGTTTCGTTCCTAGATCTATTCCTAGGCGTGAGCTACAACTTCATCGGCTGCTGCTGTATCGAAGGAAAATTTTCTGTCCAAGTAAATGACTTTACCTTACACTACAAGAACATATGTCTATTCCAACGGCTATTCGCCGTTGGCGGCCGTTGGTAGCCGTTGGAATAGTGTTCACAACTTCCAACGGATTCCATCGGAAGCGACGGATTAATTCCAACGGCTGTTCCAACGGGTTCCAACATAATTGACCGTTGGAAACCGTTAGTTTGTACTTCCATATTGCCGTTGGAAACCGTTGATAGCCGTTGGAAAAACTGGGTATTTTTTTTTGTATTACAGTAAGCCAGCTTCCTTCCAGCCTCCTCACCTCAATCCATTTCATTCCAGTTCAATTTCCAAACTATTTTCAAACAATTCCACAACTTTGCATCACATATATACCACTAACACAATAAACAATCAAAATATAACGCATATACATATATATATGCAACAAAAACTAATTAAGCATCCAAAAAATCATTCGAACCGTCACCAAAACGTATCAACATATACAACCATTCAAACCGTCAAAACAACCAACCATAACAGCAAGTCACCAAACCGTACCAATATGTACAAACCGTCAAAACACATACCAACTTGTCTCGTTATACATCATAACAAAAAACATCCCCAACCTAGCATCGAAACACATACCTCAAGATCCATCGCCGCTATGATCACCAGACGATGAAGGAACATCACCATGATTATGCACGTACTCTGCAACCTTTTGATTCAGCTGCTCAATCTGCATACCCTGCACGCGATTCTAGTCTTGCAGCTGATCAATCAACGCTCGCAACTCCTTAATTTCTTCCTTGTCCTGTGCCTTCTTTTCTTGTCGAACCTGCAAATAGAAGTAATTTTTTATACAAGCGATTTTTATAACATACAAAAATGAATTCATAACAAAATCATATTGGTAAACATATAAAAATGAATATAATAATTTATCCTAGCATCAAATATACTATCTATGCTTATCAGTTTTATCTCAAGAACAACGGTCATGGAAGCCTGCATATACACACGTGTACAAGTACACGTGTGCATTGCCCCAGCATTCCATAACCACGAATTACAAGTTCAATGAAGGTTCATAGTGTGTGCTCAGATAACGGCAACGGGCCCAACAACCAATGCAATTTTAAAGCACAATTACTCCCAGTTTCATATGAGTATCATGGTCAACCAATGAATATTTAAGGTGGCAAGAAATCCCAATAGTAAGTATCAAGTTCATGAAATTGCAGAGGTGAACGAAATCCCAACAGTAAGTATCAAGTTCATGAGTATCATGGTCAATCAGTTTCATATGAGTATCATGGTCAATCAATTTTAAAGGACACTTCCTTTTTTTTTTACTAAATAAAAAAAAACACTTAAGAAAATACAAGATTCAACGTTTTCAAAGAAGTGTAATGAATTTCAAGGATTCACAGCAAATTCAAAATCTAACAGTGGGCATTCATAAGCTAAGTACACGTGATTTCTCTATGTGTTGCCCAAGAGTGCACCGAAAATTCTCATGCAAGAGTGTAACATGGAATAACATGGAATATTACCGTCAGGTTGCCGAATCCGTAGCGCCTGCTCCGCTGTGTTTTTTCCATGACAGCGTCGAATAAGCGGTCTTCCTCCTCCTGCGTCAACTCATCACGGCCCGACTCAGCAAGAACATGAGCCCGAGCCTCTTGGAACTTTGCCTGTAATAAAAAAAACAATTTCATTTGACAAATAATAAAGCTATGATTTTATTTTACAATAAAGTAAACAATTTCATTTGCCTATAATATTTAAAATACACATACGTATGACTGTGTCGCCTTGTCCTCCTCATCCCACTCATATATGACGTTGCCTGCCTCGTCCACCTTTCTGGTTGCATGGGTGTGAGTAAAGACATCCATGTATGACACAGGACGTTGATAAAATCGTTCCTGTAATTGGTAATTTGAATAATTAATTTCACAATGTAAATCACTTATAAATGTAATAATTAATAAATTTACCAAGTCCTCGCGGTGATGCTGGAAAGACTTAGATCCCCCGCGATGAGTTACAGGATTCTTGTTCCTGTTTGCGGAGTTCCTTACTGACTCGGCCTGAAAATGTACATTGACAAATTACTTAAAATCGGCAAAAAAATAAATTAGATTCATTATAAATTTACCTTGAACTCAGGCGTGTCCCACCACGCAACCATCTTCTCAAACACTTCATCGCCCATCCACTTTGGTTGCTTTCCATGTTTCTTAAGCTCATTCATCTTCTCTCTATAATTCTTGGCGACCTTCGAGTTCCAGTGTCGCTGGACTAGCTTCATGTCAGTCTCATGCACATCTACTGCTCCCTGTATAATTAGTCTTAAATAATTAGTCTGGCTTATACAGCATGAACAATGTAAAAGTTTATTTTTTGGCAACTGTGCATTCACATTGGCAAATAATTATTGTAAAAATTTATAAATGTACCAGGAAATCCTGCCAGATAGTCTCTTTGACGTCTGGTGGGATCTTGCTCCACTTAGGCCAGAAATCGCTCATTCTGGCCATATACGCTTCCTTAGAGATATCTAAAACAGTCTGGGACGGCTCTAACTCAAATCCCCTGCATTAAATATAAATTAGGATTTTATATAGTTAATTATAGTATGTAAAAAAACTTTAAATTGTTATTCTGCTAATTTTTATACTTACGCCCTGTCAGCCTTAGGCTCCAAATAAATAACCGGACGAGCTAGCGGTCCGCCACTACCCTCAGCATGAGGGGTGATGCTACGTCGTCTAGTGGCAGATCCCGAGCCAGAGCCAGAGCCAGAAGCAGGTTCAAACGACATAATTAATATAACTGCAACATATATGAATGTCATCAGCGTACTATATCAAAATAATTGTCATAACATATTTGACTTGGTATAATTTTCATGACATACTATATTAAAAATTCAAAGTTGTTTAAAAAAATTATACAAGCTCATTCATAAATTTCATGGCATATTTGACTAAAGTAGACTTACTACACAAGCTTACTACACAAGCTCATTTACAAACATGCTACATATATAAATTTCATGGCATATTTGACATATGTGACAAAATTCATAACATATCAAAATTCATAACATATATAAATTCGTAACATATCAAAATTCATAACATATATAAATTTCATGGCATATTTGACAAAATTCAATATGTTTATATATTATACACATATTACATATGTTGATTTGGTACAAACTTACTACACAAGCTCATTTACAAACATACTATACACATATGACCTATGTTTTCATAAGTATATGTACATATGACATATATTTACACCATTAATTCTAAAGAAATTGACAATTAGAGTGATAACATTAGCAATTCGACAATAATATGATGTAATACACGTATTCAAACAACTAGAAATCAAATCAAAGACAATATAAACACAAATAAGTGATAACCCTATAAAATTAGGTTTAGGAATTTTACCCAAATTAAAAAGCAATAAAGGAGTAGGAGGGCTGGAGGAGCTCGTGGTGGACGTCGGAGGCGCTGGCGGTGGCTGATTGGGTGGAGGAATTGAAATTGGAGGTGGTGAAGGGGTGATAAGGGTTGGAAATTCGGATTTGGGGAAGATAAAACTGAAATGAGGAAGCAGGTCGGGCTCTGTGGAACATATGCAGGAAACTTTCCGACGGTTTCCAACGGCCGCCAACGGTCTTTGTTTCATCGGTTTCCAACGGCTTAAAAGAATTCTAACACGCCGTTGGCGGCCGTTGGAAAACCTGCGTCGGAATACACTGTTCCTCTAGTAGTGTTAATGTGTTAATTTCATTTTCTTTCCAATCAAAAACCTAAAATGGAAAACAACGGAAGGTTCTAGACATGATCAGAGTAAAATGGAGAAGATTATTCATTTACGCATCAACATAGTTCATTGTACGATAACATTTCCAAAATTATCTCTTTTTTTTCTTTTCTTTTTTCTTTTAACTTTTTATGGTCATACGCTTATAATTCTGACATATTGTTTCTAATTATTCTAAGGTTCCACGTATAGTTGGAGCTCCATTTAATGGGTTTTCTTTGTTAATCTGTCTGCATGTCGTTTCATGTATGTATGCATCCTATAAAATTAGAATTTGCAGTGAAGAAATGTCTTTGTAAATCTCAGTAGATAGAATTATAAAAATGTGATTATAATCGGTTATCTTGTACATAACAGTAGCTAAACATATATATAGCGGATACAATACGAAAAGTAAAACAAAATGTAATGGGCCTAGCCCAGCCCACTATGATAGGTTAAGTATCCTATCTGTGATGATCCGCTGTTTCAATACACACCCTCAAATACAACTAGGGTTTTCCATTCTCTTCTTTCACTCCGCCGCCATCAACAACACCTAATTCTTCTCTCAATCTCTGGAAATTTTTGGCGGAGAGGGATTTTGTCAATACATCAGCTCTTTGATAGTACGCTGGTACATGATTTACTTCCAATTTACCAGCTATCGTTTGTTCACGCACGAAGTAAAGATCGATCTCGATATGCTTCGTGCATGCGTGTTGAATCGGATTTGCTGAGAGAGACACGGTGCTCATATTATCGCACCAAATCGTGGGCTTTTTGCTGGATTGGAACCCTAGTTCTCTGGTCAACGAGTTAATCCATATGATTTCAGCTGCCGTGCTTGCCACAGATCGATATTCAGCCTCTGTACTAGAGCGTGAAATCGTTGCTTGCTTCTTTGAACACCAGGAGATCGGATTTGTGCCCATGTAGATGCAGTATCCTGACGTTGATCGTCGATCATCTGGATCTGAGGCCCTGTCAGCATCACTGTAATCTTGTAGGTTAATTTCCTCGCTTTTTGTCAATCTTAAATCATAATCTAGTGTGCCTTTTAAGTAACGTAGAATTCTTTTAACTGCACACCAATGTTCATTTAAGGGATTGTGCATAAATTGTGAAACCTTATTTACGCTGTAGCAAATTTCTGGCCTTGTGACAGTAACGTATTGCAATGCCCCGACAATGCTTCTATAGAATTTTGCATCATTAATTGCCTCGCCTCTGTGTTTAGATAATCTTAAATTTGTGGTCATAGGGGTAGGTAAAGAATTTGCTTTATCCATTTTAGCACGAGTCAGAATCTCTAAAATGTATTTCTTTTGAGATAGAAAGATTTCTTCCTTGGACTTTTGTAGAGCTTGAATACCCAGAAAATAGTTTATATTCCCCATATCCTTTATGGAGAATGTATCACTGATGTGCCTTAAGATATTGTTGATCTCTTCATCATTATTTCCAGTTATAAGGATATCATCAACGTACACCAGTATGAATATCATATTATCACCTTTTTTTTTGATGTGCAATGAACTGTCTGACTTGGCAGTAATGAATCCTAGACTTGAAAATGTGTCTTTGAGTTTCTCGTACCATACTCTGGATGCTTGTTTAAGACCATAGATAGCCTTATGTAGTCTGCATACAAATTTTTCTTTACCCTCAATTTCATATCCTTCAGGTTGCATCATAAACACTTCTTCATGTAGGTCTGCATTTAAAAATGCATTATGCACATCCAGCTGTTTTATGTTCCATTGTTTATGTAACGCAATGGTTAACATAATTCTGATGGTAGTGGGCTTAACCACTGGAGAGAAAGTCTCTGTAAAGTCAAATCCAAACTCTTGCGAATATCCTTTCGCAACGAGTCTGGCTTTGTATTTTTCGATGCTTCCATCAGGCTTTCTTTTTAGTTTATAGGTCCATTTGCATCCAATGACGTTCTTGTGCTTGGGTCTTTCAACTAAACTCCAAGTCTTGTTCCTCAATAGTGCATTACACTCCTCTTTCATAGCCATTTTCCAATTTTCATTGCTGACTGCTTCTTTGAAATTGATTGGTTCTCTCTCATTCAACCCAACATTGTATAATTTTGGTTTAAATATCCCACATTTGGCTCTAGTTAGCATGTGATGTCTGTTCATCCCTGTTTGCTGTGCATGATCTTCTGGGTTGTTAGTAGCTGTATTGCTTGAATTTTCTGTGTTTGTACTATTTGTACTATTTGATCTTTCATTATTATCATTTCTTGTCTGCCTGCTACTAGACACAGCACCACCTTCACTTTGACACTCACCAATATCTGCATTTCCTCCAGTAGCAATATTATCTTGAAACATGCTGTTTAGTGAATCTGATGAGCTGAAGCTTGTTCTTGTACTGGGTACAGTGTAATCATCATCTGTACTCTCCTTTGCTTCTTGATCAGATTCACAAGCTTTACACTCAGCCAACTCTAGTGGTGAAATAATTATTTTCTCTGCCCCAGTTATTTTTTTGACTGTTTTGATGTTGTTGTCTGCAAAAGGAAAAACAGCTTCATTAAACTTCACATGCCTAGAAACATAAATCCTACCTTTACTGTCTAAGCATTTAAAACCTTTTTGATCACCAGCATAGCCTAGAAAAGTGCACGCTGTGGATCTTAGGCTTAATTTATGCTTATTGTAAGGTCCGAGATGTGGAAAGCATAGGCATCCAAAGGTTTTTAACTCTAGATAATTTGGTTTAGTTTTGTGTAGCATTTCGTAAGGACATTTTCCATTAAGTATGATAGTGGGTAACCTGTTTATTAAGTACACTGATGTTGCGAATGCTTCTGTCCAGAATTTTATCGGCAGAGATGCTTGCGACATCAGTGTCAACCCTGTCTCTACGATATGCCTATGTTTTCGCTCGACTAAACCATTTTGCTCAGAAGTGTATGGACACGTGGTCCTGTGTTGAATGCCTTTACTTTCTAAATAATTTTTTAAGGGTTTAAACTCAGAACCCCCATCAGTTTGAAACATTTTAACCATGCAATCAGTTTGTTTTTCTATGTATGTAATAAATTGCATGGTTACTTTACAAGTTTCTGATTTGTTTTTGAGAAAGAAAATCCAAGTGTACCTTGTAAACGCATCTACAAAAGATAGGTAATACCTGTGACCATGATCTGAATTCATGGGTGCTGGACCCCAAAGATCTGCTGCAATTAATTCAAGAGGTGCAGTATATATAGTATTGGAGTCATTAAAAGGCAATTTGTGACTTTTGCCAATTTCACAATGTGTACAAATATATGATTCAGGTATGCATTCAGAACTAATATTATTTTCATTCAGCACTTGCTTTACAATTTTCAAATTTGGGTGACCCAATCTATTATGCCAATATTCAAATTTAGCATCACTGTCAACATGATAAATTTCAACATTATTACAGTAGTTTTCAGAACTAGTCCTGTAACCAGATTTCACATTGCTGAACTTGTATAACCCCTTGTCCAGTTTACCCTGTAATAAGATGTCTTTGTTTAGAATGTCTCTAATAAGGCAGTATTTTGGGTGAAACTCAAAGTATACTTTGTTGTCATTAGCAAATTGTGATACACTAATTAGATTTTTAGTAATACTGGGTACTCTTAGTAAATGATTGAGATAGAGTTGCCTCTTACCTCTGATGTACCCACGACCAACATGAGATATACTTGTTGTCTCACCATTTCCCATACAAACAGTATGCATACCTGTGTAGTTTTTATTGCCAAGATTCAGGTTTTGTAGATTATTGGTCACATGATTTGTAGCACCACTGTCTGGGTACCAATCATCCAAACTTGTGTCGTCAATTCTACTATTGTCATCAATACTTGATCCTTGAGTTCTTGAACCTTCAGAGTTGTTCCTGCCTTGATTAACTTGAGCCATATTCACATTAGGACCCCTCTGACTGTATTGACCTTGTTGGCTAACATTGAACTCAGTGTTGAACCTAAAATAGCATTTATTTGCCGTGTGTCCAAATTTTTCGCAAATCTGACATTTAGGCCTGTTATTATTGTTCCACCCTCTACCTCTACCTCTTCCTCTCTGATTAGTAGCTCCTCTTTGTGGTTGAATGTCCTTTTGATTAGAACTTGCCTTTTGTTGTGTTTTGTTTCTTGAAGTAGAGGCATAGTTAACTGAAAATTCTGGTTGAGTCGCTCTCCTCTGTTCAATCCTACCTTCGTGTGCCAATAATGTTGAGTGAACATACTCTAGATCTGGAACAGCCTTTTGTGATGCAATGAATGTGACTATAGATTCATATTCCTCATCTAGACCTCCAGTAATGTATAGTACATGCTCACTTTCTGATATCTTGTGTCCAGTAGCTGCCAGTCGATCACATAATGTCTTGATCTTGGTAAGATACTCGCTCATAGTCATATTTTCCTTGCGTATACTATGCAATTGACTTCTGTAGTGCATAACTCTCGCTGCCGACTGCGAATTGAAAATTTGTTCTATTGCATTCCATATTTCATAAGAGGTTGTCTTACCAATAATTTGTGATAGAAGATTTGCACTTATAGAGGAGATTAACCAAGATGCCAATAGGCTGTCTTGTTTTTGGTGCATGATATAATCTTGGTTGCTTACAAGATTTCCATCTTTGTCTTTAATTGTTGCAGGTGGGACTAACTTGGTGCCCTGTACGTATTCTTGCAACCCATATCCTCTTATCGCAGTTTCCACTTGATATCTCCATAACATATAGTTATCTTCATCGAGGAGAATAATAATGACATGACTTTTTGGTTTTACAAGGTTAAAGGGTGGTGTTGATGATGAAGTTTCAGATGACACTCTGCCAGCGGTGGCTGAGTTGATGCTCTCATTATCTCCTGCCATGATAGGAGAAAACTGATCGGTAAACGATTCTTGATTAATTTTAGTTCAGAAATCGTGTTTCTTGGATGGCAAATTTACTGTTGCCGATGAGTTTTGCAATCAGAATTCCACTGCGGTGATTCTTGGATGGCAATCTTATTGGTTACAGTGATTCTGCAACCAGAAGCCGATCCCAAATGATGATCTATAAAGATCAGATGGGTGAACTGCAGCCACTGGTGATAAATGATGAAGATTCTCTGATATCACCGGTAGGCGAGGCAGTTACAAGGAAAGAATAACAGATCCGCACTCAAGAATGGTATCTGCTCTAATGATGAAGTAAAAAAACTGAGGAGAGATAGCTATGCTAACCCCTCTAATGTGCGTAGTTGCTTTTAGTTCTTGATTGCAGGAATTCTTTTATGTAGTGATGGTTGATCTTGTTGATGCCGTTAGGCTTGATGCTCTGATACCAAATTAGAATTTGCAGTGAAGAAATGTCTTTGTAAATCTCAGTAGATAGAATTACAAAAATGTGATTATAATCGGTTATCTTGTACATAACAGTAGCTAAACATATATATAGCGGATACAATACGAAAAGTAAAACAAAATGTAATGGGCCTAGCCCAGTCCACTATGATGGGTTAAGTATCCTATCTGTGATGATCCGCTGTTTCAATATATAATTTATTTTACCTTCTTTATGAAGCTTAAAAAGAGTTCTCCCACATGTCACACTAGAAGTCCAGTGTGTTTCTACTGTAAAGCGTTCCACTATTGTCCCTCGACAACAGGAACCATTTCTACTGCTGGACATTTTCTTTGAATGCTAATATGTATTTTATTTTTCTTTTACAAGCTTACCATGGTGGCTAATATATTTATATCCATTTCTTATTACTTATAACTTTTTTATGTTCATGAAGCTAACAATAATACCTCGGTATTCATATGGAGCAGCTATATAGATTTGATCATCAGTTAATCTACTATACCAGTTTTCTTTCTACAGTTTTTTAACACTTCCAAATTAATTTCAATGTTACAATAGGATAATGGATTTGAATACCAGTAATTCAGTGCTATTTTCTTAAATTACTTTCATTAAATAATCACTTTACTAACTTTATACTTAATATTCAGTTAATGGAACAAAAATTAAATTATCGCTGGTCGTGATTAAACATTAATCACTCATATTCCTTCTACATTTCAGTAAGTACATTGCTCCATGTGATTTTTTTTAATGTATTTCCATTGTTTTGTTTTATTCATTCACTTAGTATTTTAGTTTCAATATTACAATCAGCGAATTGAATCTTCATGATGTTGTGATATATCCAGTCTGGAACAAACAAATCAAGACTAATTAATCATTTGACTATTACCTATTAACTAAAAATCCAACTGTTCTAACAAGAGATTTGATTAGTTTTCTATCTTAATTTTTTTACATTTCCGTTGTCTAGACAACTATTAGGATAAGCTTATTTCACTGGATTATCTTGGGCAAGTTGTATGCAGTTACCCATTTTCTCATGTTATAGAATGTATTGTGGTATTTTTTATATTGGAAACCCAAAGAGACACCAAAGTGATAAGTTATACACATGAGTCATGTTGCCCATGCTACTCTGCAGAATTCTAATCTTCATTTTCCATACAAGTTATGGTGGGAATGCACATTATTTAATATATATTAATCTATTCATATGTTACAGGCCCACTTCTAAGTGTTGTCAAACTGTAAATCCAGTACTTTGTGCATTGCAATTCAAGAGGTACATCTCTTCCTGTAATTTATGTGTTTTTTACAGTCTACCATTATAATTTTCTCAACAATGAAATCCTGAATATTTCCAAAAAAATAAGTATTAAAAGAGGTTGATCGATCTAAGCTTCTGATTTACACATCAAATATTTACAATTGTACCACGGATAAATTTTGCAGTCAAATAATGGTAGAAAAATCATTTACTTTTTTAAAATGATGATTTAAACTATTAGCGTCCAAGTTGGAAACAAATTCTTGGTCAATTTGTTTCAATGTACGAAGGGAGTATAATTAATTACTCGAAAAGTTTACGGTTATTTTTCTTCTAACCCTTTCTTAATTTATTATAAATTCGTATAGCGTAACTTTGGAGAGGTTTATTTAATTTATTATAATATGTTGATATGTTCTCTTTATTTATCAAGGTGGTGTAATGGCATTTATCATGACTTGGCTCTTAAACTCAACATAATAGCCGCTGCAGGGTTTGTGTGTTTCTCACTCTGCTTCGCTATTATATCTGGCTTTTCTTTGTCTGTAGGCTGTTTATCATTTTCTTTAAGTTGAGGTTATCTTTCCCATAATATTATTGATAAGTTTAAATAGCAGTAATTTTAAGAAGCTCCCAAGAGTTATGACATCAAAATTCATTATCTTCTACACACTGAGATAATGTTAACCTGAAAATTTACATGCTTTCCAACACAAAATTGATGTGTTAAATTGTTTAATTGATCTAATATGTAGTTAATTTTTCATTTACCTTGGTTCTAAGTATATCATCAATTTGAAATTAGTAGTAGCAACATATCTTGTTTACGAAGTTAATTAAAATTTTATTCCTTCCTTAAGATAGAGATATTCTACACGCATCCCTTTTACAGAGTGTGGGAACAATCAATTATCCTGAACCTTTGATTATTCATCCAAACACATAAAAATTGAATAATTACTTCCTCTAATTTAGTGTTATACTTCGAATTGTAGCAAAAAACAGACGCTAATCCCATTTGCCGTGTACAAAAGTTCACTGAATGTGATGCAAACAAAATGGATCATTTGTTTCCATATGTTCCAAACTTACAAAAGAAAAGGATAAATACCGTTTTTGTATTTGAGAATTTTCACACTGAAAAATATTATATAATAGATTGTGGTCGACTGTTTGGTAAAATGAATATAACCAAACTCAGTTGGGCAGACGATAAAAATATGGTTTCAAATGCACTAACAGCCAGCTGTTCTAATTATTATAGGTGCATTTATCCTTTTAACATAATACCTACCTCCCTTTTTTTTGCTCACATAGATGCCTTCCATATTGGTCTTTGGTATCAACTCTAATACACTTTTAGTCTATAGGCCCAGGTCACTATTTCAGGAATCAGATGTGTAATCGATATGTCTTTTATCCTATCTCAACAGTTAAATCATGTTGTTACTTAAGTTATATACATGAATGCTACAATTTAATTATCTCTTACTAAAAAAATATTTTGTTTTAGATATCTACACATTACTACTGATAACCAAATCTTTTAGTCATAAATACAGTGATTATCTTCATTTCATAATTAAGACTAATTATATAAGGAGTTATGAAACTCATGTTTTTTCTGAATTTTATTCAAAACAATAATGTACATTCATTATATAATATTAAGACTAATTATACAATGATTATCTTCACTTTTGCGTACAACTTATATAAAGATTTAAGTAAACATAGGCTCTTAATTACAACACCATTATAAAAAGAAGTTGTGTTATCATATAATATTTATGTACAGCTCTACATTAATAAAACGGTGATAAACTGTGTTATTATATTGTATGACATATTAGTTATTAGTGTAATAAATAGTTCATGAAGATAATTCAGCCTTCAACTGTCAGTAATCTATCCTTCGGAACCAAAGCAAAATACACCTTATTATATACTGAATTTTAGTTACTTTTCCTCTATCCTTAAGATTTAAAGATTTCTCCTCATGATTTTTTGTCGTACATGGTCTGGATCCTGTTTAGGTTTTTAGTATATGATAAATTTTAGGATGAGGTCAGATTGAGGTTTTTAGGAATATCGTTATAAAAATGACAATAAGAATAACAATAATAACAACTTCAGTTTTAAGATCTCCAATTTGTCACGTATACCATCAACTACATTTGAGTGTTTAATTATTATTACTCAGTTTTCAATTGATTAAAGTGATAGTCATTATATTTCTTTGTTTGTGATTTAAAAGAATTAAGAAGTCTTAAAGTGTTCGATTTTGTTAACACTAATGTATTGAAGTTAACACTTTTACCTTTTTTCCCTAAACTAATTTAGTAGTCTCCTTTTAAGTATGGTTATATCAGTTGTTATATGAATGTTTTATTTATACTCAAATTTTAAAGATTAGTACAAGTATGATGACTGGATGAACTTGACTATTGGTAACCAAAGGCACATTAATTTGTTGATGTCAAACTGATTCAATTTCTTATACTGATGTTTTTTCCCTTCCCCATTTCATACCTCTGTGAGATAATATAAAACTTAATTCTGAATCTAATATCTCATAAGAAAGATATAGATGTTGATGTTTTTTATTAAAAGGACTCGCCAATTTGTAGTCAAGTTAATATAAATATCATAGAAGAAATCTGAGTATAATAAATATTTGAAATGTTTTCACCTGATATGGAGCTTAGATAACTTAAAAAAGCTGCAAGTGCTTATGGGTTCAAATGAAAATCACATTTATCCTTCTTGCATTACTCTTATCATTAAATAAATTTCATTATCCACTAAATGTAATATGGAACTAAAATCTTAACTCATATTCATATTTGTAGACAAATATATGACTGATATCATTGTTAGTATGAGGTAGTTTTTGTAGTCATACCTTTTTTGCTTCACAATCTGCTAAGTCTAAATTGTTTTATTTTTCAATTGATGATTGTCCAAGCATTACTAAACAGGTCCCACAGTTTGTTTACCACACACTTAATTGTTTTCAAGATCTTATCAACTATTGCATGTTTGGTACTATTGAACTTAGAACTTAAAATTAATAAATCCTCATGCTTTTAGTCAATAGTGTCTCTATTTTCTAATATGAGTATTAAGTGACGTAAAGGTGAAAAGGGATTTTTTTTGATTGAAAACATGAAGTTATAAACATTCCAGGATTTAAGCCAACTAAACCGGAATATTATACAAATGGTCTCCTCTCAAAATTTGAAGTTCTCTTCGAAATGGAGCACTGCTTGGTGGTTTAAAAATGTGATCTTGATTCACACAAGCTTTAGAAGTATTCAAATATTCTATTACTTGTTGGGGATTTTGTGGTTTGAGACGCTTTTGGAGGAGTAGAATCTGCCGTACTTCTGACTTCAAGGATTTGCGGAGCAAATTCTTTCAGACAATAGTTCAACCCACCAGGTACAAAAGGGTTATCGAACTATTGACTTTAGGATTCAATGAAGCCTTGAAACAGCGTTATCGGATTCAAAATTTGTACGATTTTGATCCGACCAAGAACACTCTGAATATATGTTTCTGATGATGCTATTTTGAATATAGAAATGAAAGGGAAGAATTAGAAATTAATTCTGCAACAGTTTCAGATTTGTAACACTTCAGAGGTGTTTCGAACAGAACTGTTTTGTAACAGTTTAATGGTGTTGCAGAACGATATATGAAGAAGAAGAATTGCTCAGTAATTTTGCAACAGTTTCTGGCGTCGTATATATAGGCGATGAAGAGGAGACATCCCTCAGCCAAGCGTTGCAACCTATTGAATCGCAACAGTTATTTCTGTTCGATTCCGAACGTATGCAACCTTTCAGTTTTGCAACGCTTCTGAAGCGTCGCAGCCGCTTTAGAACGAAACCGGTCGACCGCCAAAACTCAACCAGTCGACCGTTTTATTCTCTGGTTGAAAAAACGGTCGACCGGTGATATTTTGGCCTGTCGACTGGTTTGTTTCTCCGGCCTATTGGATCACAAGACCCCAAGAGCCCCAAGGCCCAAGGCCCATCTTTTGACATTTCAAAGATTATTATTTATGCCAAGTTCATGCTCAAGGCCCATTGCCTTATTCCTCTTTCTCTTCTTTCTTTTGATATCATGTATCAAGCTTTTACCTATATAGAGACAAACTCCTTTATATTCTACAATGTGGGACAAAACATATTTGCCTATTCCTTCTTCATTTCATTCTTCCTTCTCTTCACAAATAAAATACCCAAACCCAAAGCATGTTTTTTGAAAATTTACAACAATCTCCCCCAATTTTCAAAAATAAGAAAATAATAAAGTGGACGGCTGAGTCACTAGTGTGACTTCCTACATACCCAAGTGGGATCAAGCCTATGTAGTTCTAAGGTCAAATTTTGCATCATCGTGGAAACAACACATAAATAAAAGTATCTTTTGGATTTGAACTTTTACTTAGTGTAAACCATTCAAAGTTCTATTGAGATTCAATGGTGAACGAATCTTGAACCAAGTATCCCTTAATGATAAAACCGGAACAATCACACATGTTGTATTCCTTAGTTAGAGTGTTCTGTATTGCTCAGCACGTTAATGGCCATGTGCTTAAATCCTGGTTCATGAGTCTACTTCGAAAGCGGTCTTACTTTCCTAGGAAACGGCCTGATTTCCATACTCATATAGGTAAGTCACTTAAAGTGTTTATGCGAGACACCTTTTAGGGTTTCTAGACTTATTAAGGATATTAATCCATCCTTAGTTCATGCAGAATCCAACACTAAACATTATGGGATTATTGATTTAGTGTTCCATAATCATTTCCTTAACTTGTTGGTACCCATTGAACTTTGTCTATCTTTTTCAAAACACAAGTTGGGTTTCTGTTAAGGATGATCAATCTTCATTCACAGACCTTAGTCCCATTTCTTTTGACTTTATAGAAACCATAGCCTTTGGAAGACTCTTCGTAAGTGGGTCAGCCAAGTTTTTCTTTGTTTCTATGTAGTCAACAGTTATAACTCCACTTTTGAGTAACTGTCTCACCATTTGATGTCTTAGACTCACATGTCTAGACTTTCCATTATATGTTTTATTAGAAACATTATATATCGTTGCTTGATTATCGCAATTAATCAAGACTGCTGGAGATGGCTTCTTCCATAATGGGATTTCTACTAACAAATTTCTAAGCCATTCTTCTTCCTTACATGCGTCTGCTAATGCAATTAATTCTGATAACATAGTTGAATCAGATATACAGGTCTGCTTCTTAGAAGCCCAAGACACAGCAGCGCCTCCTAATGTAAATATCCATCCAGTCGTAGACTTGGATTTCGATTCTACATTGTTCCAGGTTGCATCACTATATCCTTCTATTACAGCAGGATATCCTTTATAAGATAAACCATAGTTGATGGTTCCCTTCAAATAAGCTAAGACTCTGGAAATGGCTTTCCAGTGTTCGAAACCTGAATTACTCGTAAATCGACACAATACACTTATAGCATGTGCGATATCTGGTCTAGTGCAATGCATAGCATACATAAGACTCCCAATAATACTGGAATATTCCAATTGAGAAATGGTACGTCCAGTGTTCTTTTCTAATTTTATACTTGGATCTAAAGGAGTTGGTGCTGGTTTGTCATCATAATGATTATACTTCTTTAGGAACTTTTCAATGTAATGAGATTGAGTTAATAATAACTCCCCCGTTTTCCTAATGATTTTAATTCCTAGAATTACATCAGCCTCTCCCAGATCTTTCATATCAAATTTAGAAGATAGAAACTTTTTAGTTTCATTTACACAGGATATGTTGGAACCAAATATCAGCATGTCATCAACGTATAAACATATTATAACATAACCGTTGTTATCCGATTTGCTATAGATACATTTATCTGCATCATTAACAATGAATCCAAATGACAGTGCAACTTTATCAAACTTCTCATGCCATTGCATGGGAGCTTGCTTCAGGCCATAAAGAGATTTAACTAATTTACAAACTTTCCTTTCTTGGCCTGGGGTTATGAAACCTTCAGGTTGTTCCATGTATATCTCTTCTTCTAAATCTCCATTTAGAAAAGCTGTCTTTACATCCATTTGATGTATGACCAAGTTATGAATTGATGCAAGTGCTATTAAACAGCGTATCGAAGATATGCGAGCCACCGGAGCATATGTATCAAAATAATCTACTCCTTGTCTTTGTTTATATCCCTTAGCAACTAATCTGGCTTTAAATTTATCAATGGATCCATTTGTATTCAACTTTTTCTTGAATATCCATTTACATCCTATAGGTTTAGCACCAGGAGGTAAATCGCTTAATACCCAAGTTTGGTTTAACATTATGGAATTCATTTCGTCATTGATAGCTTCTTTCCAGAAATTAGAATCTCTAGAACTCATAGCCTCAGAATAAGTTTTGGGATCATCATCGACGTTCATTACATATCTTGTCACATTAAGGACTTCGTCCTTATTGCCTTCTACGAGATATGTTATGAAGTCAGGACCATAGTCCTTCTCTATTCTCGCTCTTTTACTTCTTCTGTGTTCAATACTATCATCTGGTACTGACACTTCCTTGCTGTTTTGAGCAGGAGCATATTCATCATCATTTGTATCATTAGTCTCAGTTGGTTCTGGACTAGATGATCTTAATGGATTCTCAATAGTTTGATTTTCAAAAAATTCTACATCTACAGATTCTATGACTTCTAAGGTATCAAGAATCATAAATCTATAAGTTATACTATTAAGAGAATATCCAATGAAAACACATTTAAAAGCCCTATTACCTAACTTTGGTCGTTTAGGGTCTGGTTTTCTAACATATGCTAAACAACCCCAAACTTTAAGTCTAGTAAGATTAGGTTTTCTATTGAACCATAATTCATAAGGAGAAAAATTATTTTTCTTAAGTGGTACTCTATTTAAAATGTAACATGCAGATAACATAGCATCACCCCATAGGTTATATGGCAAATTAGAGCTTATGAGCATGGCATTAACCATTTCTACTAAAGTTCTATTTTTTCTCTCAGCAACACCATTTTGTTGTGGTGTATAAGGGGCGGTACATTGGTGAATGATACCATTTTGTTTGCAAAACAAAGTAAACTCATTTGAAAAATATTCACCACCACGATCTGAATGTAACACTTTAATTTTAATTCCTAATTGTGTTTCGACTTCTGCTTTGTAAATTTTGAATTTATCAAAGGCTTCATCTTTTGATTTCATTAGATATACATAAGCATATCTAGAATAATCATCAATAAACGTTATATAGTATTGGTTACCACCATAGGTGATATGACTTTTCAAGTCACCCACATCACTATATACCAAATCAAGCAAACCAGTTTTCCTTTCAACGGATTTAAAGGATTTCCGATGTATTTTTGCTTGAATACATATCTCACATTTAGAAATGGATTCGAAATCACAATCAGAAATTAATCCTAATTTATGCATATTTCTAAGTGACTTATAATTAACATGTCCTAATCTACTATGCCATAAATTAACAGAGTCAACAATATAAGCAGAAGATTTCTTTATTAGATTCAACTTAATCATGCCATTACAAGAATATCCCTGTCCAATAAATTTGCTGTTCTTGGACAACACTATCTTATCAGACTCATACACCATCTTGAATCCTCCTTTGTTAAGACGGTATCCAGAAATCAAATTCTTACACATATCAGGTACATAAAATACATTGACTAAAGTAAGAACTTTCCCAGAGGTGAATGTCAATTCAATAGTGCCTTTTCCCAGAACTTTGCTTGCAACTTTGTTTGCGCTAGTTACTTCGCTGGATTCTCCGTTATTCTCATCGTAAGTCTTGAACAGATTACGGTCTTTGCAAATATGAATAGTTGCTCCAGTATCGAGCCACCAGTCATTGTCAATGCCACTAACGGAGTTCGCCTCTTGTACGACAGCCACAAGCTTTTCTTCGACCACATTCGCTTTTTGTTGTTTCTTCCGAAGACGACAGTCTCGGGCATAGTGGCCGGGTTTGTGACAATAGTAACAGTCACCTTTCTTCTTATTCTTGGAATTAGTACCTTTCTTTTTGAACTGTGTCTCATTCTTAGGCTTCAACTTATCCTTAATTTCAACATTATTAGCCTTAGATTGAGACTCAGTTTGCGGATTATCATCTAGTTCGCGTTTACGAGAATCCTCTTCAATACGAAGATGACGCTGTAAACCGTCTAAATCATAATCGGTTTCCGCATGTTTTAATTTCTTCTTATAATCATTCCAAGAATTCGGGAGTCTCGAAATAATAACTCCAACAACAAATGATTCAGGGAGATTAATACCGGCATCTTTAAGTTGATTTACTAACAGTAGTATTTCACTAACTTGTCCAATTATGGACTTGTTAGTGACCATTTTGAAATCCATAAAATTGCATATAAGAAATTTCTTATTACTTGCCTCAGAGATGCGATATTTGCTTTCTAGAGCAGTCCAGAGTGCCTTCGCCGTGTCCAAGGTCCTGTGAGCATTGTATATCGGAGTAGACAGTGCATTCAGTATGTGGCCTCTGCATAGAAAATCTTCCTCTTTTCGCTTTGCCCTTTTTGCTTTTAATTCTGCACTATCCTTATCGGTTTCTTCCGGTATTTTCTCCAATCCGTCTTCGAGAATATGAAATAACTTAACCGTGATCAGAAAGAATTTCATAGTCTCCTGCCAACGAGTGAAGTTCTCTCCATCAAACCGCTCCAACTTCGTCAAATGCTGATTCATTACTTGCAAAGCGCTCAAACTATCCATGGTTGAAGATATTGTCTGAAAATTTGTTGGGGATTTTGTGGTTTGAGACGCTTTTGGAGGAGTAGAATCTGCCGTACTTCTGACTTCAAGGATTTGCGGAGCAAATTCTTTCAGACAATAGTTCAACCCACCAGGTACAAAAGGGTTATCGAACTATTGACTTCAGGATTCAATGAAGCCTTGAAACAGCGTTATCGGATTCAAAATTTGTACGATTTTGATCCGACCAAGAACACTCTGAATATATGTTTCTGATGATGCTATTTTGAATATAGAAATGAAAGGGAAGAATTAGAAATTAATTCTGCAACAGTTTCAGATTTGTAACACTTCAGAGGTGTTTCGAACAGAACTGTTTTGTAACAGTTTAATGGTGTTGCAGAACGATATATGAAGAAGAAGAATTGCTCAGTAATTTTGCAACAGTTTCTGGCGTCGTACATATAGGCGATGAAGAGGAGACATCCCTCAGCCAAGCGTTGCAACCTATTGAATCGCAACAGTTATTTCTGTTCGATTCCGAACGTATGCAACCTTTCAGTTTTGCAACGCTTCTGAAGCGTCGCAGCCGCTTTAGAACGAAACCGGTCGACCGCCAAAACTCAACCAGTCGACCGTTTTATTCTCTGGTTGAAAAAACGGTCGACCGGTGATATTTTGGCCTGTCGACTGGTTTGTTTCTCCGGCCTATTGGATCACAAGACCCCAAGAGCCCCAAGGCCCAAGGCCCATCTTTTGACATTTCAAAGATTATTATTTATGCCAAGTTCATGCTCAAGGCCCATTGCCTTATTCCTCTTTCTCTTCTTTCTTTTGATATCATGTATCAAGCTTTTACCTATATAGAGACAAACTCCTTTATATTCTACAATGTGGGACAAAACATATTTGCCTATTCCTTCTTCATTTCATTCTTCCTTCTCTTCACAAATAAAATACCCAAACCCAAAGCATGTTTTTTGAAAATTTACAACAATCTCCCCCAATTTTCAAAAATAAGAAAATAAATAAAGTGGACGGCTGAGTCACTAGTGTGACTTCCTACATACCCAAGTGGGATCAAGCCTATGTAGTTCTAAGGTCAAATTTTGCATCATCGTGGAAACAACACATAAATAAAAGTATCTTTTGGATTTGAACTTTTACTTAGTGTAAACCATTCAAAGTTCTATTGAGATTCAATGGTGAACGAATCTTGAACCAAGTATCCCTTAATGATAAAACCGGAACAATCACACATGTTGTATTCCTTAGTTAGAGTGTTCTGTATTGCTCAGCACGTTAATGGCCATGTGCTTAAATCCTGGTTCATGAGTCTACTTCGAAAGCGGTCTTACTTTCCTAGGAAACGGCCTGATTTCCATACTCATATAGGTAAGTCACTTAAAGTGTTTCTGCGAGACACCTTTTAGGGTTTCTAGACTTATTAAGGATATTAATCCATCCTTAGTTCATGCAGAATCCAACACTAAACATTATGGGATTATTGATTTAGTGTTCCATAATCATTTCCTTAACTTGTTGGTACCCATTGAACTTTGTCTATCTTTTTCAAAACACAAGTTGGGTTTCTGTTAAGGATGATCAATCTTCATTCACAGACCTTAGTCCCATTTCTTTTGACTTTATAGAAACCATAGCCTTTGGAAGACTCTTCGTAAGTGGGTCAGCCAAGTTTTTCTTTGTTTCTATGTAGTCAACAGTTATAACTCCACTTTTGAGTAACTGTCTCACCATTTGATGTCTTAGACTCACATGTCTAGACTTTCCATTATATGTTTTATTAGAAACATTATATATCGTTGCTTGATTATCGCAATTAATCAAGACTGCTGGAGATGGCTTCTTCCATAATGGGATTTCTACTAACAAATTTCTAAGCCATTCTGCTTCCTTACATGCGTCTGCTAATGCAATTAATTCTGATAACATAGTTGAATCAGATATACAGGTCTGCTTCTTAGAAGCCCAAGACACAGCAGCGCCTCCTAATGTAAATATCCATCCAGTCGTAGACTTGGATTTCGATTCTACATTGTTCCAGGTTGCATCACTATATCCTTCTATTACAGCAGGATATCCTTTATAAGATAAACCATAGTTGATGGTTCCCTTCAAATAAGCTAAGACTCTGGAAATGGCTTTCCAGTGTTCGAAACCTGAATTACTCGTAAATCGACACAATACACTTATAGCATGTGCGATATCTGGTCTAGTGCAATGCATAGCATACATAAGACTCCCAATAATACTGGAATATTCCAATTGAGAAATGGTACGTCCAGTGTTCTTTTCTAATTTTATACTTGGATCTAAAGGAGTTGGTGCTGGTTTGTCATCATAATGATTATACTTCTTTAGGAACTTTTCAATGTAATGAGATTGAGTTAATAATAACTCCCCCGTTTTCCTAATGATTTTAATTCCTAGAATTACATCAGCCTCTCCCAGATCTTTCATATCAAATTTAGAAGATAGAAACTTTTTAGTTTCATTTACACAGGATATGTTGGAACCAAATATCAGCATGTCATCAACGTATAAACATATTATAACATAACCGTTGTTATCCGATTTGCTATAGATACATTTATCTGCATCATTAACAATGAATCCAAATGACAGTGCAACTTTATCAAACTTCTCATGCCATTGCATGGGAGCTTGCTTCAGGCCATAAAGAGATTTAACTAATTTACAAACTTTCCTTTTTTGGCCTGGGGTTATGAAACCTTCAGGTTGTTCCATGTATATCTCTTCTTCTAAATCTCCATTTAGAAAAGCTGTCTTTACATCCATTTGATGTATGACCAAGTTATGAATTGATGCAAGTGCTATTAAACAGCGTATCGAAGATATGCGAGCCACCGGAGCATATGTATCAAAATAATCTACTCCTTGTCTTTGTTTATATCCCTTAGCAACTAATCTGGCTTTAAATTTATCAATGGATCCATTTGTATTCAACTTTTTCTTGAATATCCATTTACATCCTATAGGTTTAGCACCAGGAGGTAAATCGCTTAATACCCAAGTTTGGTTTAACATTATGGAATTCATTTCGTCATTGATAGCTTCTTTCCAGAAATTAGAATCTCTAGAACTCATAGCCTCAGAATAAGTTTTGGGATCATCATCGACGTTCATTACATATCTTGTCACATTAAGGACTTCGTCCTTATTGCCTTCTACGAGATATGTTATGAAGTCAGGACCATAGTCCTTCTCTATTCTCGCTCTTTTACTTCTTCTGTGTTCAATACTATCATCTGGTACTGACACTTCCTTGCTGTTTTGAGCAGGAGCATATTCATCATCATTTGTATCATTAGTCTCAGTTGGTTCTGGACTAGATGATCTTAATGGATTCTCAATAGTTTGATTTTCAAAAAAATCTACATCTACAGATTCTATGACATCTAAGGTATCAAGAATCATAAATCTATAAGTTATACTATTAAGAGAATATCCAATGAAAACACATTTAAAAGCCCTATTACCTAACTTTGGTCGTTTAGGGTCTGGTTTTCTAACATATGCTAAACAACCCCAAACTTTAAGTCTAGTAAGATTAGGTTTTCTATTGAACCATAATTCATAAGGAGAAAAATTATTTTTCTTAAGTGGTACTCTATTTAAAATGTAACATGCAGATAACATAGCATCACCCCATAGGTTATATGGCAAATTAGAGCTTATGAGCATGGCATTAACCATTTCTACTAAAGTTCTATTTTTTCTCTCAGCAACACCATTTTGTTGTGGTGTATAAGGGGCGGTACATTGGTGAATGATACCATTTTGTTTGCAAAACAAAGTAAACTCATTTGAAAAATATTCACCACCACGATCTGAATGTAACACTTTAATTTTAATTCCTAATTGTGTTTCGACTTCTGCTTTGTAAATTTTGAATTTATCAAAGGCTTCATCTTTTGATTTCATTAGATATACATAAGCATATCTAGAATAATCATCAATAAACGTTATATAGTATTGGTTACCACCATAGGTGATATGACTTTTCAAGTCACCCACATCACTATATACCAAATCAAGCAAACCAGTTTTCCTTTCAACGGATTTAAAGGATTTCCGATGTATTTTTGCTTGAATACATATCTCACATTTAGAAATGGATTCGAAATCACAATCAGAAATTAATCCTAATTTATGCATATTTCTAAGTGACTTATAATTAACATGTCCTAATCTACTATGCCATAAATTAACAGAGTCAACAATATAAGCAGAAGATTTCTTTATTAGATTCAACTTAATCATGCCATTACAAGAATATCCCTGTCCAATAAATTTGCTGTTCTTGGACAACACTATCTTATCAGACTCATACACCATCTTGAATCCTCCTTTGTTAAGAAGGTATCCAGAAATCAAATTCTTACACATATCAGGTACATAAAATACATTGACTAAAGTAAGAACTTTCCCAGAGGTGAATGTCAATTCAATAGTGCCTTTTCCCAGAACTTTGCTTGCAACTTTGTTTGCGCTAGTTACTTCGCTGGATTCTCCGTTATTCTCATCGTAAGTCTTGAACAGATTACGGTCTTTGCAAATATGAATAGTTGCTCCAGTATCGAGCCACCAGTCATTGTCAATGCCACTAACGGAGTTCGCCTCTTGTACGACAGCCACAAGCTTTTCTTCGACCACATTCGCTTTTTGTTGTTTCTTCCGAAGACGACAGTCTCGGGCATAGTGGCCGGGTTTGTGACAATAGTAACAGTCACCTTTCTTCTTATTCTTGGAATTAGTACCTTTCTTTTTGAACTGTGTCTCATTCTCAGGCTTCAACTTATCCTTAATTTCAACATTATTAGCCTTAGATTGAGACTCAGTTTGCGGATTATCATCTAGTTCGCGTTTACGAGAATCCTCTTCAATACGAAGATGACGCTGTAAACCGTCTAAATCATAATCGGTTTCCGCATGTTTTAATTTCTTCTTATAATCATTCCAAGAATTCGGGAGTCTCGAAATAATAACTCCAACAACAAATGATTCAGGGAGATTAATACCGGCATCTTTAAGTTGATTTACTAACAGTAGTATTTCACTAACTTGTCCAATTATGGACTTGTTAGTGACCATTTTGAAATCCATAAAATTGCATATAAGAAATTTCTTATTACTTGCCTCAGAGATGCGATATTTGCTTTCTAGCGCAGTCCAGAGTGCCTTCGCCGTGTCCAAGGTCCTGTGAGCATTGTATATCGGAGTAGACAGTGCATTCAGTATGTGGCCTCTGCATAGAAAATCTTCCTCTTTTCGCTTTGCCCTTTTTGCTTTTAATTCTGCACTATCCTTATCGGTTTCTTCCGGTATTTTCTCCAATCCGTCTTCGAGAATATGAAATAACTTAACCGTGATCAGAAAGAATTTCATAGTCTCCTGCCAACGAGTGAAGTTCTCTCCATCAAACCGCTCCAACTTCGTCAAATGCTGATTTATTACTTGCAAAGCGCTCAAACTATCCATGGTTGAAGATATTGTCTGAAAATTTGTTGGGGATTTTGTGGTTTGAGACGCTTTTGGAGGAGTAGAATCTGCCGTACTTCTGACTTCAAGGATTTGCGGAGCAAATTCTTTCAGACAATAGTTCAACCCACCAGGTACAAAAGGGTTATCGAACTATTGACTTCAGGATTCAATGAAGCCTTGAAACAGCGTTATCGGATTCAAAATTTGTACGATTTTGATCCGACCAAGAACACTCTGAATATATGTTTCTGATGATGCTATTTTGAATATAGAAATGAAAGGGAAGAATTAGAAATTAATTCTGCAACAGTTTCAGATTTGTAACACTTCAGAGGTGTTTCGAACAGAACTGTTTTGTAACAGTTTAATGGTGTTGCAGAACGATATATGAAGAAGAAGAATTGCTCAGTAATTTTGCAACAGTTTCTGGCGTCGTATATATAGGCGATGAAGAGGAGACATCCCTCAGCCAAGCGTTGCAACCTATTGAATCGCAACAGTTATTTCTGTTCGATTCCGAACGTATGCAACCTTTCAGTTTTGCAACGCTTCTGAAGCGTCGCAGCCGCTTTAGAACGAAACCGGTCGACCGCCAAAACTCAACCAGTCGACCGTTTTATTCTCTGGTTGAAAAAACGGTCGACCGGTGATATTTTGGCCTGTCGACTAGTTTGTTTCTCCGGCCTATTGGATCACAAGACCCCAAGAGCCCCAAGGCCCAAGGCCCATCTTTTGACATTTCAAAGATTATTATTTATGCCAAGTTCATGCTCAAGGCCCATTGCCTTATTCCTCTTTCTCTTCTTTCTTTTGATATCATGTATCAAGCTTTTACCTATATAGAGACAAACTCCTTTATATTCTACAATGTGGGACAAAACATATTTGCCTATTCCTTCTTCATTTCATTCTTCCTTCTCTTCACAAATAAAATACCCAAACCCAAAGCATGTTTTTTGAAAATTTACAACAATCTCCCCCAATTTTCAAAAATAAGAAAATAAATAAAGTGGACGGCTGAGTCACTAGTGTGACTTCCTACATACCCAAGTGGGATCAAGCCTATGTAGTTCTAAGGTCAAATTTTGCATCATCGTGGAAACAACACATAAATAAAAGTATCTTTTGGATTTGAACTTTTACTTAGTGTAAACCATTCAAAGTTCTATTGAGATTCAATGGTGAACGAATCTTGAACCAAGTATCCCTTAATGATAAAACCGGAACAATCACACATGTTGTATTCCTTAGTTAGAGTGTTCTGTATTGCTCAGCACGTTAATGGCCATGTGCTTAAATCCTGGTTCATGAGTCTACTTCGAAAGCGGTCTTACTTTCCTAGGAAACGGCCTGATTTCCATACTCATATAGGTAAGTCACTTAAAGTGTTTCTGCGAGACACCTTTTAGGGTTTCTAGACTTATTAAGGATATTAATCCATCCTTAGTTCATGCAGAATCCAACACTAAACATTATGGGATTATTGATTTAGTGTTCCATAATCATTTCCTTAACTTGTTGGTACCCATTGAACTTTGTCTATCTTTTTCAAAACACAAGTTGGGTTTCTGTTAAGGATGATCAATCTTCATTCACAGACCTTAGTTCCATTTCTTTTGACTTTATAGAAACCATAGCCTTTGGAAGACTCTTCGTAAGTGGGTCAGCCAAGTTTTTCTTTGTTTCTATGTAGTCAACAGTTATAACTCCACTTTTGAGTAACTGTCTCACCATTTGATGTCTTAGACTCACATGTCTAGACTTTCCATTATATGTTTTATTAGAAACATTATATATCGTTGCTTGATTATCGCAATTAATCAAGACTGCTGGAGATGGCTTCTTCCATAATGGGATTTCTACTAACAAATTTCTAAGCCATTCTGCTTCCTTACATGCGTCTGCTAATGCAATTAATTCTGATAACATAGTTGAATCAGATATACAGGTCTGCTTCTTAGAAGCCCAAGACACAGCAGCGCCTCCTAATGTAAATATCCATCCAGTCGTAGACTTGGATTTCGATTCTACATTGTTCCAGGTTGCATCACTATATCCTTCTATTACAGCAGGATATCCTTTATAAGATAAACCATAGTTGATGGTTCCCTTCAAATAAGCTAAGACTCTGGAAATGGCTTTCCAGTGTTCGAAACCTGAATTACTCGTAAATCGACACAATACACTTATAGCATGTGCGATATCTGGTCTAGTGCAATGCATAGCATACATAAGACTCCCAATAATACTGGAATATTCCAATTGAGAAATGGTACGTCCAGTGTTCTTTTCTAATTTTATACTTGGATCTAAAGGAGTTGGTGCTGGTTTGTCATCATAATGATTATACTTCTTTAGGAACTTTTCAATGTAATGAGATTGAGTTAATAATAACTCCCCCGTTTTCCTAATGATTTTAATTCCTAGAATTACATCAGCCTCTCCCAGATCTTTCATATCAAATTTAGAAGATAGAAACTTTTTAGTTTCATTTACACAGGATATGTTGGAACCAAATATCAGCATGTCATCAACGTATAAACATATTATAACATAACCGTTGTTATCCGATTTGCTATAGATACATTTATCTGCATCATTAACAATGAATCCAAATGACAGTGCAACTTTATCAAACTTCTCATGCCATTGCATGGGAGCTTGCTTCAGGCCATAAAGAGATTTAACTAATTTACAAACTTTCCTTTCTTGGCCTGGGGTTATGAAACCTTCAGGTTGTTCCATGTATATCTCTTCTTCTAAATCTCCATTTAGAAAAGCTGTCTTTACATCCATTTGATGTATGACCAAGTTATGAATTGATGCAAGTGCTATTAAACAGCGTATCGAAGATATGCGAGCCACCGGAGCATATGTATCAAAATAATCTACTCCTTGTCTTTGTTTATATCCCTTAGCAACTAATCTGGCTTTAAATTTATCAATGGATCCATTTGTATTCAACTTTTTCTTGAATATCCATTTACATCCTATAGGTTTAGCACCAGGAGGTAAATCGCTTAATACCCAAGTTTGGTTTAACATTATGGAATTCATTTCGTCATTGATAGCTTCTTTCCAGAAATTAGAATCTCTAGAACTCATAGCCTCAGAATAAGTTTTGGGATCATCATCGACGTTCATTACATATCTTGTCACATTAAGGACTTCGTCCTTATTGCCTTCTACGAGATATGTTATGAAGTCAGGACCATAGTCCTTCTCTATTCTCGCTCTTTTACTTCTTCTGTGTTCAATACTATCATCTGGTACTGACACTTCCTTGCTGTTTTGAGCAGGAGCATATTCATCATCATTTGTATCATTAGTCTCAGTTGGTTCTGGACTAGATGATCTTAATGGATTCTCAATAGTTTGATTTTCAAAAAAATCTACATCTACAGATTCTATGACTTCTAAGGTATCAAGAATCATAAATCTATAAGTTATACTATTAAGAGAATATCCAATGAAAACACATTTAAAAGCCCTATTACCTAACTTTGGTCGTTTAGGGTCTGGTTTTCTAACATATGCTAAACAACCCCAAACTTTAAGTCTAGTAAGATTAGGTTTTCTATTGAACCATAATTCATAAGGAGAAAAATTATTTTTCTTAAGTGGTACTCTATTTAAAATGTAACATGCAGATAACATAGCATCACCCCATAGGTTATATGGCAAATTAGAGCTTATGAGCATGGCATTAACCATTTCTACTAAAGTTCTATTTTTTCTCTCAGCAACACCATTTTGTTGTGGTGTATAAGGGGCGGTACATTGGTGAATGATACCATTTTGTTTGCAAAACAAAGTAAACTCATTTGAAAAATATTCACCACCACGATCTGAATGTAACACTTTAATTTTAATTCCTAATTGTGTTTCGACTTCTGCTTTGTAAATTTTGAATTTATCAAAGGCTTCATCTTTTGATTTCATTAGATATACATAAGCATATCTAGAATAATCATCAATAAACGTTATATAGTATTGGTTACCACCATAGGTGATATGACTTTTCAAGTCACCCACATCACTATATACCAAATCAAGCAAACCAGTTTTCCTTTCAACGGATTTAAAGGATTTCCGATGTATTTTTGCTTGAATACATATCTCACATTTAGAAATGGATTCGAAATCACAATCAGAAATTAATCCTAATTTATGCATATTTCTAAGTGACTTATAATTAACATGTCCTAATCTACTATGCCATAAATTAACAGAGTCAACAATATAAGCAGAAGATTTCTTTATTAGATTCAACTTAATCATGCCATTACAAGAATATCCCTGTCCAATAAATTTGCTGTTCTTGGACAACACTATCTTATCAGACTCATACACCATCTTGAATCCTCCTTTGTTAAGAAGGTATCCAGAAATCAAATTCTTACACATATCAGGTACATAAAATACATTGACTAAAGTAAGAACTTTCCCAGAGGTGAATGTCAATTCAATAGTGCCTTTTCCCAGAACTTTGCTTGCAACTTTGTTTGCGCTAGTTACTTCGCTGGATTCTCCGTTATTCTCATCGTAAGTCTTGAACAGATTACGGTCTTTGCAAATATGAATAGTTGCTCCAGTATCGAGCCACCAGTCATTGTCAATGCCACTAACGGAGTTCGCCTCTTGTACGACAGCCACAAGCTTTTCTTCGACCACATTCGCTTTTTGTTGTTTCTTCCGAAGACGACAGTCTCGGGCATAGTGGCCGGGTTTGTGACAATAGTAACAGTCACCTTTCTTCTTATTCTTGGAATTAGTACCTTTCTTTTTGAACTGTGTCTCATTCTTAGGCTTCAACTTATCCTTAATTTCAACATTATTAGCCTTAGATTGAGACTCAGTTTGCGGATTATCATCTAGTTCGCGTTTACGAGAATCCTCTTCAATACGAAGATGACGCTGTAAACCGTCTAAATCATAATCGGTTTCCGCATGTTTTAATTTCTTCTTATAATCATTCCAAGAATTCGGGAGTCTCGAAATAATAACTCCAACAACAAATGATTCAGGGAGATTAATACCGGCATCTTTAAGTTGATTTACTAACAGTAGTATTTCACTAACTTGTCCAATTATGGACTTGTTAGTGACCATTTTGAAATCCATAAAATTGCATATAAGAAATTTCTTATTACTTGCCTCAGAGATGCGATATTTGCTTTCTAGCGCAGTCCAGAGTGCCTTCGCCGTGTCCAAGGTCCTGTGAGCATTGTATATCGGAGTAGACAGTGCATTCAGTATGTGGCCTCTGCATAGAAAATCTTCCTCTTTTCGCTTTGCCCTTTTTGCTTTTAATTCTGCACTATCCTTATCGGTTTCTTCCGGTATTTTCTCCAATCCGTCTTCGAGAATATGAAATAACTTAACCGTGATCAGAAAGAATTTCATAGTCTCCTGCCAACGAGTGAAGTTCTCTCCATCAAACCGCTCCAACTTCGTCAAATGCTGATTCATTACTTGCAAAGCGCTCAAACTATCCATGGTTGAAGATATTATCTGAAAATTTGTTGGGGATTTTGTGGTTTGAGACGCTTTTGGAGGAGTAGAATCTGCCGTACTTCTGACTTCAAGGATTTGCGGAGCAAATTCTTTCAGACAATAGTTCAACCCACCAGGTACAAAAGGGTTATCGAACTATTGACTTCAGGATTCAATGAAGCCTTGAAACAGCGTTATCGGATTCAAAATTTGTACGATTTTGATCCGACCAAGAACACTCTGAATATATGTTTCTGATGATGCTATTTTGAATATAGAAATGAAAGGGAAGAATTAGAAATTAATTCTGCAACAGTTTCATATTTGTAACACTTCAGAGGTGTTTCGAACAGAACTGTTTTGTAACAGTTTAATGGTGTTGCAGAACGATATATGAAGAAGAAGAATTGCTCAGTAATTTTGCAACAGTTTCTGGCGTCGTATATATAGGCGATGAAGAGGAGACATCCCTCAGCCAAGCGTTGCAACCTATTGAATCGCAACAGTTATTTCTGTTCGATTCCGAACGTATGCAACCTTTCAGTTTTGCAACGCTTCTGAAGCGTCGCAGCCGCTTTAGAACGAAACCGGTCGACCGCCAAAACTCAACCAGTCGACCGTTTTATTCTCTGGTTGAAAAAACGGTCGACCGGTGATATTTTGGCCTGTCGACTGGTTTGTTTCTCCGGCCTATTGGATCACAAGACCCCAAGAGCCCCAAGGCCCAAGGCTAGATACGTAGAAACAAAATACATGGTAAAACATCAGTACTAATCCCCAGAAATAAAAGATAAGCCACAGCTAGCTCAGATCCATACATGAGCTATCCAACAAGCAAGCCAAAGATCCACTAAGCAGATGTAGCCCCTCCCTGAGAACCTGTGGGGGGGGGGGGGGGAAACGGAAGAAAAGAAGCGAAAGAAAACAGGTCAGTCAAAAAGACTGGTAAGCCCTACTACGATCAATCTATAAACTAATAAAGTTAACAGCATGATGGAAACTGAGATGAACATACTGGCAATAGATAAAGGTGACATCACATAGATGAGATTAAACTTTGCACCACAGTGTACTAGCAAACCCACAAAACAGATCTTGATCCCTTAGCCCAAACTTTGGCCCAATAACATGAAGTGACCTTAGTATAAGGTCCAGCCCAACGGTCTAGTCGATCGGCTCCCTATAAACCTAACACGTCCAGTGTTGGTGTCCATACGGCCCACATGGATGTAGTCAGACTGCGCTGGGTCCACCTTTGGGTGTATCAAGCCCTCGGGTGTCAACCCCAGACACCTAAGCAATAATGCACAGTCTAAACCTACTGGTACCCGTGCCTCGAGTTTGTCCAATATCGGACTACGTGCACGTTCGTAGCCCGCCGGACCCGCACCGCTGTACCACTCAGCCGTCGCTTTGGTCGCTTACATCCGTCCAGTAATCGTGCCCCGCCCTAACCTAGCTGTAGGGTTGTGGTGATACCAAACTGGGATTACTGCTGGAACAGACCACGTTGCTAGGGTTTCTAAGAGGGTTAAGTGTGGTTTAACCCCTCACTAATCATGGATTAAATTAGTTAAGTGTAACCACTTAACCCCATCTAATCCTCGCATCCCCATTATTGGTTAAGTATTAGTGGGCCATGACTTAACCCTAATCATGAGGCATTAATTTATTAATGCACCCAACCTCTCACATTAGACATCCGTGGTTACCTGGGAAGATTTACACCACGTCTAGGTCTAACCTCGGGTCTTACGGTGCACCATGACCAACTACCCCAAGGCCCAAGGCCCATCTTTTGACATTTCAAAGATTATAATTTATGCCAAGTTCATGCTCAAGGCCCATTGCCTTATTCCTCTTTCTCTTCTTTCTTTTGATATCATGTATCAAGCTTTTACCTATATAGAGACAAACTCCTTTATATTCTACAATGTGGGACAAAACATATTTGCCTATTCCTTCTTCATTTCATTCTTCCTTCTCTTCACAAATAAAATACCCAAACCCAAAGCATGTTTTTTGAAAATTTACAACATTACTGGTTCTATAAATGGAATATATACTAGACCCCAAGATGTAAAAAATTAAATTGTAATTAATATGAATTGTGTAATATTTTATCACTATTGATAACTGAATTTTTTTACCAAATGATTTATTGTATACTTAAAGATATTTGCTACCCAATAAGAGAAAACATAACGTTAACTGATTAGTATCTCTGCAGTTAGCATTGTTTTTTATACTGCATTAGCAATACATAATGCATAATGAAAATAATAACTACCTATGATGTAAATATTTTGTTTGTATACTTTGAGTAACTTAAATAGATATGTACATGAACAGTGCGAGTACCCTCAATGTTATCTACAAGGTATTGCTTATTTTATATTTTGACACAAACTCATTTAAGAAAGAAAATATTTGTCTGTTTTTTCTAATTTTCAAGTTCCATGGTATGAATTTTAGTAATTGCTCAGTGATATAGGAAGTACGGTTGGAATTAAGGATTTTTAATGGTTTGGATTGTTAATTTGTTTGTTTAGAGTGCATGTAGAAGACTGAATGTACAAGATTTGATGCACCTACATTAAATGTCATTGTATCCGAGTAGCTTTGTTCTGTCTATTTTATCATAGAATTGATTGGAATTCATTATCAAAGATGTATTTTTCCACACCCGTATGCCAGTCCAAACTTTGTTCTTTTTTCTGAAAATTAGTAACATCATTTCATGTCCACGCTTCCTTTATGTATTAAATTTTCTACATTCCAAATTTCAAATGTGAATGCAATATTCTTGGTTCAAAATTTTGTTCATGCAGTATATGTTCGCCTACATTGTGGGGAAGCTTGGTCTCCATTTGAAGGCGACAGATGCCATGAAATATCTTAAAAGATAAGAAAAATAATAATGGGCGATGAAGGCTGAATATTATTGTAACACCCCACACCCGCTGTAGTC
The DNA here is from genome assembly GCA_030737875.1 of Allium sativum. Taxonomy (NCBI): domain Eukaryota; kingdom Viridiplantae; phylum Streptophyta; class Magnoliopsida; order Asparagales; family Amaryllidaceae; genus Allium; species Allium sativum. The sequence continues at coordinate 72,555,736 of CM060927.1, read as the reverse complement.
ACTCACTAAGGGAATGCCATAGCATCGGTGGAGTATTTTAGTGAATATAGAACAGAAAAATCACACCAAGACAGATATAAACAGTATTTGAAATTTAAAACATCATCTCATAACAGCGGAAATAAACATGTCTGGTTACATCATAAAACCATGATAAAAGTTAAGTACAATATCTGTCAAAATAAAGAAGTACATAATCCCACTCTCTCATACAATAGCCATAACAAAAGAAAAGATAACTGGATAACTGGAGCTTTACATCTACCCAAGCTCCCAAAGGCTGGAACAGCAATCCGATCAAGCTCTACTACCGCTAGGATCCACCGTAGGACCTGAGGGTTGGGAAAAAGATAAAAACAACGGGGTCAGACATAAGTCTGAGTGAGCCCTATAACCTTAACAATACAATTATTAAAGTAATTAGGGTATGACATGAACTTGGTACGGTACCTTTGGGGATAATAACTACACTAAGTAGCCAACAACATAGGATGAACTAAGATAACCGTCAGGACGCATCTACCCACCCAAGGATAATTACTAACTGCACCACACCAGTCATTCCTACTTAAAGGTTGATCCCTTCCAAGGACTTAGAAAATTTCCCCAATAATTTCATGTACTCCTAACCCACTACATAGGTGCCGTCTGCCCCTATCTCCACTAGGTGTACTCAGTAATTCTTACCCAGTAGTTTCGTGTACCCCTACATAGGTGCCGTCTGCCCCTATCTTCACTAGGTGTACCCACTACTCCCATCGATCGGCTCCCTACCGTAGATACCCGTGCTGGTCCCACAGTGGGGTGTATCACTCCCCTAAAGTGGCTACCCAATACTATCAACGGTGCACGGCTTTATATCTACCCGATGCAACAACGACTTATCTACCAGCCCGGGCCCACACACGCATATGAAACCCGTTGGACTCGCGTTGCCACCGCTAACCCGTTTTGGCCTCTTATAATCAAGCCCAATATGTGTGTCCCGTCACTCGACATGGGTCGAGCCCACAAAGATACGTTTGGGATATTGGTTGAAATGGGCCCCCACAAGCTACCCACTTAAGCTTGTCAAATATCTAGTGTATCCCACTTAACCCTTTAATCAGGTTTAATTACATGTTTCCACTTGGTTAAGTATTCTAATCGTATTTTCTATTGCCACCCAAGGCAACCCACTAGATTCCACATGCCACCCAAGGCACCCACTTAACCCCTCATGTCCCACTACATGCTACCATGGTTAAGTGTTTCTTAATTAATTAAGACCGTGATCTCCCATAAAGACCTCCCACATTAGACTGGCTGTTATGACCGCCTGGTTAAGCCGGTAGAACCCGGGCAGTCTTACGTCATAACAGAGTCTAACCTCGTGTCTTTATCTTAATCACGTATTTAATTTATGGCTAAGACCTCTCACATTGGGCTGACATTTGTAGCAACTGGTTAAGCCGGTCGGGTCCGGGCAGTTTTACACTACAAATGAGTCCAACCTCGTGTCTTAGTCGATTAATTACACCTAATTAATCACCCCATATTAATTATCCCTAATTAATATCAAGTTACCATAACATGGGTAGACCTAACTCAATAGGTAAATTCCCATGGGGTAGACCTAACTCAATAGGTAAATTCCCATTTATGGTAATTTATTTTTATGGTATGCTTAATCATACCCAATCATTCATTTATTAACATATTTACCCACCCCATCGTTCCCCACGTAAATCGTTCTCGTTTCATGACATAAAAAAAAAGGGAAAGATCCATCACACATATCATAACTTTGTCATGGGTTAAGAGGATGTCAACTTGCATATATAAACACATATTAACCCAACTTGCTCTTAAGCATCTACATAACTTGCATAATTATTCACATGACCTCATAAGCATGCATAACATGGTAATCTTGCATTTGAGCATACACCTAACTTGCATAATCATTCTCATAACTTCATATGCATGCATAACATGTTAATCTTGTATTTAAACATACACATAACTTGCATCATTATGCACATAACTTCATATGCATGCATAACATATTAATCTTACATTTGAACATACACATAACTTGCATATTTATTCGCATAACTTCATATGCATGCATAACATGTTACATAATAGATCAATGTTCAACTTAGTGTTTTGCATCATAATCATCATGAACATAACACCAAACTTGCATAAAGATATAACATTAAACTTGCATAAAAACATCATGAACACATATACTAAACTTGCATGGCATAGAGCATATAACTTGCAAAACACATGACATATACAATATTAAGCTTGCATAAACACATTGATCCACAAACATAACCATACAACATCATATCCTATCTTAATCAATTTAACAATTGATTATTAAGGGGATAGAAGCTCACCAAACAAAATTAGCAAACTAATGAAGAAGATTAAGAGGCTAGAAGTGGATTTGGAATGCTATCCCTTCTCTAATTTTGATGGTGGCTCTCTCAAGTTTCAATTTGCCATAGTTTAGTTACTAGATTTAATTATGAATGAATTAGGGGAGGGTTAGGGTCTTATTTATAGGATTAGGTGAGTGTTTTAGGCCCTTAGATTAACCCTAGATTAGCTTAGGACCTTTAGATTTAGGAAATCTCTAGAACCAGCCCTCCTAGCCAGCCTGAAACCCAACCTGGTGCAACCTGGTGCACCCAGGTTCACTGGACGGTGCCACCCTGTCGACAGGCAAGTCGACAGGCATGTCGACACCCCTGTCGACAGGCCTGTCGACAGCCCTGTCGACATGGGCTGGGCGGGAAGCTTCCCGCCTGACCCCGCCTGGCCCATTCCATATCTGAATTTTTAAATTTTTAAATCTGTTTTAGTTTTAAATTTTCTGCAAACTTCATCGGGCCATAACTGGGCCATACGGACTCCGATTTTCGAAAACTCGGACTCTATTTCGCGTATTTTTCCGAGACGAACGTAATGACGCAGCCCGTTTCCCCTAATTCCCACGTCTGAGATTATTTATCCTGTAATTAGTGAAGTTTAGTATTAACTAAAATTCGGGGTGTTACATTCTCCCCTCCTTAAAGGATTTCGTCCCCGAAATCTCTAAGCTAAGGAGAATGCATATCCTACCATCCAAACAACCATCTACTCAATCCATCAAACACGGGCATCCATTGTCCTTAAAACAATTTCTAATGATGTATGAGCATATGCAAAGAGTGTGTGTATATGTTCCCTATCTAATGTATGAACATATGCAAACCATGATAGTGCCATGCATCCATTATGTATGCGAGAAAACCCTATCGACACATATAATATCTACATGAGTGCACAATCATTCACCAAAATGCATCATCCATGTGATAACACAACCATTATACATCCATAAATATGTTTTCCTACACACAATTTTATGCAATATGCAATATGAAGTGGCTGAGCCGATCTAGTGCCTGGAGTGTGTGTATATGCATCCACGAGCAACCACTAGCAAACACCTGCATCCACTTGCATCCATCAACCATAACATGTCTCAAACACATGTTTCATCCATAGGTTTACCCTATCTAAAGGTCAAAGGTACTAACGAGAGGACATATCAAAGATAAGATAAGTACTAGACAAGCGATAAAGGAGAAAGTAAAGACATACCCTCAAAAAGAAATGGGTACAATGAACGCATCTTCGCTTCCGTCTCCCAAGTTGCGTTGCTCTCATCTTCTCCCCATTGCACCTTGACTAGTTGAACCTCTCTGCTTCTCAACTTCCTAGTCTCTGACCCAAGGATGCGAGTAGGAGCTCGTCTAATAGTCGCATCACGCTCTATCTCTATATCTCTAAGCAAGCTCGGCTCTACCACCTCTGCGGTCTCATGTAAACACTTCCTCAGATGTGATACATGGAATACATCATGAACACCACTAAGTCTGTCGGGCAACTCCACCCTATATGCCATCCGTCCAATCCTTTCCTTAATAGGAAACGGCCCAACAAACCTTGGTGCTAACTTCCCAACGGATCCGAAGCGAACAACATTTCTCAACGGAGATACCTTAACAAAAACCATATCCCCTACCTCAAACTCAAGATCCGTCCTTCTCTTGTCCGCATAAGATTTTTGCCTATCCTGCGCTGCTTTCATCCTTCTCCGAATCAAGTCAATCTTCTCAGAAGTCTCCCTAACCATATCAGGCCCAAGCAAGATCTTATCCGTAGATTCCCACCAACATGTAGGTGATCGACAAGGCCTTCCATAGAGAGCTTCGAAAGGAGCCATACCAATACTGGACTGAAAGCTGTTATTATATGCGAACTCCACCAATGGAAGATGCTCTTCCCATGTACCTCCAAAATCTAAGATACAAAGCCTCAAAAGGTCTTCTAGAACACGATTCACCCTCTCAGTCTGGCCGTCCGTTTGAGGATGATATGCGGTGCTCAGACACAATTGAGTCCCCACTGCTTCTTGCAAACTTCTCCAGAACTCACTAGCGAAGATAGGATCTCGATCACTCACTATGCTAGAGGGTACCCCATGCAATCGAACTATCTCTCGAAGATATACTGAAGCTAACCATGGAGCGGTCCTCTTACTCTTCACAGGTATAAAATGGGCGCTCTTAGTAAGTCTATCTACCACCACCCAAATTCCTGTATTACCCTTCCTCGATCTGGGTAACCCGTCAATAAAGTCCATCGAGACGCTATCCCACTTCCATTGCGGAACCTCCAATGGGTGAAGCAACCCACCTGGTTTCCTTTGCTCTGCTTTCACCTGTTGACATACCAAACATCGAGCTACATATTCGGCCACATCTTTCTTCATACCGGCCCAGAAGAAAACCCTCTTCATATCTTGGTACATCTTGTCCCCACCGGGATGAATGGTCATCCTAGAACGGTGTGCATCATCAAGAATAACCTTCCTCAACCCTTCATCTTGCGGTACACAAAGTCTACCGTCTCTACGCAAGCACCCCTTATCGTCTAGGGTGTACCTACTCAAATGGCTGGACGACTCCCCCCTTATGAGCTTCTCTATCAACTCAACCAACTGTGGGTCGTCCCTCTGGGCTTCCCCAATCCGCCCCAAAAGAGTAGGCCTAACTTCCAAGGAAGCTAGCAAACCGGGTACATAATCAATGGAAGGTCTGAAATCAAACATCGAGATAAACTCCAAGCTTCGTCGTTCCACGAACAATGGACTCAAGGACAATCTCTTCCTACTCAAGGCGTCCGCCACCATGTTACCCTTGCCAGGGGTATACGCTATCTCGAAATCATAAGATGCTAAGAACTCCATCCACCTTTGCTGTCTTAAATTTAGATCCTTCTGAGAGAACAAGTACTTCAAAGATTTATGGTCAGTGAACAACTCGAATCTCTCACCAAGAAGATAATGGCGCCAGATCTTAAGCGCAAAAACAATAGCGGCCAACTCTAGATCATGGGTAGGGTAATTTTTCTCATGTGGCCTTAACTGCCTTCCACCATAGGCTATTACCCTTCCCTCTTGCATTAAGACTGCGCCAAGTCCTGTCCCACAGGCATCGGTATAGACAACAAATGGCTTGCTCCCATCTGGCAACACTAAAACTGGAGCAGTGGTTAAAGCTCTCTTTAACCGTCGGAACGCATCATCACAATCTACGTCCCATGCAAAAACAAGATTCTTCTTCGTTAAGCGGGTTAATGGGGCTGATATCTTCGCGAAGTCTTTAATAAACTTCCTATAATAACCCGCCAACCCCAAGAAACTTCTTACTTCGGTAGCATTTCTGGGAACCTTCCAATCTTGGACTGATACTACCTTCGCGGGATCCACGGCTATTCCCTCCTTGGAGACCACGTGCCCCAAGAACCGTACTTCCTTCCTCCAGAAGTGACATTTAGAGAATTTAGCCTTAAGGCTATGTGCTCGAAGAGTCTTCAACACTTCCCCAAGATGTAGGGCATGCTCTTCTTCACTCTTAGAAAATACTAAGATATCATCCACAAAGACCACCACGAATTTATTAAGGAATTCCCTGAACACCCTACTCATCAAATCAACGAAATATGCAGGGGCGTTCGTCAACCCAAATGGCATCACCAGCCACTCATAGAAACCATCCGGAGTTCTAAAGGCAGTCTTGTCTATGCTATCCTCAGCCACCCTCAACTGATGAAACCCTGTGGCCAAGTCCAACTGAGAAAATACTGAAGCGCCAACCAGCTGATCGAAAAGATCATCAATCCTCGGCAATGGGTGTCTATTCTTCTTTGTGAGCTTGTTGAGTTCTCTATAGTCTACACAAAGTCTGAGGGACCCATCCGCCTTCGTAGCAAATACTACTGGAGCACCCCACTCCGATATGCTCCGTCTTATGAACCCCTTCTCAAGTAACTCCCCTACTTGCTTATGGAGTTCCCTCCTCTCACGAGGAGCCATGTGGCGCACTGGTAAAGATACCGGTTTAGCATTATCCACCAGATATATTCGGAAGTCAATCTCCCGCTTCGGAGGTAAGCCCTTCACCTCCTCAAACACATCCGGATATTCCCGGACCACTCTAACAGAATTCAAACTCTCGACCGAAGCGTCAAGCGATTCAAGATAACTTAGCATAACAGAATCCCTGGGATTACAAGAGATCTCGAGAGTGTTACCCAAGCGGGTCATGAGCCTAACAACTCTCCTTTCGCAATCAAGAACGGCACCATTACTGGATAACCAGTCCATGCCCAAAATCAACCCATAGCCCGTGAAGCCCAACACAAAAGCATCACATCTAAACTCAATGCTAAGTATAGAAATCTTCAAACCCAAACATATCATGGATAAATAAGTGGAGCCCCCAATTGGGTTTGAAACAACCAAGGGATCATCTACAAGACTGGTGTCTAAGTGCAGTGACTCAACTAATGATGATGAGATAAACGAATGCGATGCGCCTGAATCAAACAATGTACGGACAGGATGATCAAATAGAAAAACCAGACTTTCCACGGAAATAGTTCTACCTCTCTCCTGAATCGGTGGAACCGCGAGAGCCTGTACTTGCCCCCTAGCCTGACCCGGTGCTATAAGAGCTTGCACCTGTCCTCCCGAGGTAGATCCCGTCCTTTGCCCCTTCTTGGGACAGTCTTTCACAAGATGCCCTGCTTCGCCACAGTGGAAGCAGCCAGTCTTCTTCTTCTTGCGACAATCCTTGCTTAGGTGACCAGGTGTCCCACAATTGAAACACTTCTTCTACTTGCCCTTGCCACCGTTGCCTTTCCCACCTTTGCTTTGCTGTTGTTGAGGTCTCTTTTGATCTCCCTTCTTCTCGGGTGCCTGACTAGCATTTGGACCCTTCTCTTCCTCATACATGAGTGCCATGTCAACTAGCTTCTCAAAGGTGGCCCCCATAGGGATATGAGTCATAGCCAACCCATGCATAGGTTCATTCAAGCCTTTCACGAACCGCAAAGCCTTCTTCTCCGGTGTATTCACCATATCTAGGCCAAACCTTGCCAACTGATTAAACTTGTTAACATATTCCTTTACCGACAGATTTCCTTGCTTTAGAGTCAAGAATCTCTCCATATACAAGTTCTCCTCCGCCCTTGAGAGAAACTTTGCCACAAATCTTTGCCTGAAATCCGCCCAAGAGTCAACGGGGCGTTCTCCATTAGTGACCTCCCACCAGAATGAGGCCTCTCCCTTCATTAACCAAGCAGCCAACTTGACTTTCTTTCCTTCTTCCATCTCAAAGATATCTATCAACTCTTCCACCTCCTTAAGCCAATCTCTAGCCTCCACAAAAGTTTCAGATCCTTGAAAAGGTTTCCCTCCCATAGCTTTAAACTCCTTACAAGTCTTAGCAAAAGTATCCGTGCGAGGGGGAGGGGGAGGAGGAAGATCGGGTGCTACGGTTGGTGGAGGAACATTTGCTGGACCCGAAGTGGTGGCCCTAGCCTCCATCAATCTCCTATACCATACTGGTATCGTCACACCCTCCGGAAAATTAAGATTCTCGGCCATGCTGAAACGAAAAAGGAAAGATTCAAAACGGAGAATTCGAAGGATATAGATATGGCTATTGGGGATTATGCCTTTCTTTCAAAAACTTTTCTCTTTAAAAGACATGTTTTTGAAAATATCTTTTCCAAAAATGTTTTAGAAAAATAGTTTTCTAAAAATTTTATCTGTTCCGGTAACCTTTGCTCTGATACCACGTGTAACACCCCACACCCGCTGTAGTCACTCACTAAGGGAATGCCATAGCATCGGTGGAGTATTTTAGTGAATATAGAACAGAAAAATCACACCAAGACAGATATAAACAGTATTTGAAATTTAAAACATCATCTCATAACAGCGGAAATAAACATGTCTGGTTACATCATAAAACCATGATAAAAGTTAAGTACAATATCTGTCAAAATAAAGAAGTACATAATCCCACTCTCTCATACAATAGCCATAACAAAAGAAAAGATAACTGGATAACTGGAGCTTTACATCTACCCAAGCTCCCAAAGGCTGGAACAGCAATCCGATCAAGCTCTACTACCGCTAGGATCCACCGTAGGACCTGAGGGTTGGGAAAAGGATAAAAACAACGGGGTCAGACATAAGTCTGAGTGAGCCCTATAACCTTAAAAATACAATTATTAAAGTAATTAGGGTATGACATGAACTTGGTACGGTACCTTTGGGGATAATAACTACACTAAGTAGCCAACAACATAGGATGAACTAAGATAACCGTCAGGATGCATCTACCCACCCAAGGATAATTACTAACTGCACCACACCAGTCATTCCTACTTAAAGGTTGATCCCTTCCAAGGACTTAGAAAATTTCCCCAATAATTTCATGTACTCCTAACCCACTACATAGGTGCCGTCTGCCCCTATCTCCACTAGGTGTACTCAGTAATTCTTACCCAGTAGTTTCGTGTACCCCTACATAGGTGCCGTCTGCCCCTATCTTCACTAGGTGTACCCACTACTCCCATCGATCGGCTCCCTACCGTAGATACCCGTGCTGGTCCCACAGTGGGGTGTATCACTCCCCTAAAGTGGCTACCCAATACTATCAACGGTGCACGGCTTTATATCTACCCGATGCAACAACGACTTATCTACCAGCCCGGGCCCACACACGCATATGAAACCCGTTGGACTCGCGTTGCCACCGCTAACCCGTTTTGGCCTCTTATAATCAAGCCCAATATGCGTGTCCCGTCACTCGACATGGGTCGAGCCCACAAAGATACGTTTGGGATATTGGTTGAAATGGGCCCCCACAAGCTACCCACTTAAGCTTGTCAAATATCTAGTGTATCCCACTTAACCCTTTAATCAGGTTTAATTACATGTTTCCACTTGGTTAAGTATTCTAATCGTATTTTCTATTGCCACCCAAGGCAACCCACTAGATTCCACATGCCACCCAAGGCACCCACTTAACCCCTCATGTCCCACTACATGCTACCATGGTTAAGTGTTTCTTAATTAATTAAGACCGTGATCTCCCATAAAGACCTCCCACATTAGACTGGCTGTTATGACCGCCTGGTTAAGCCGGTAGAACCCGGGCAGTCTTACGTCATAACAGAGTCTAACCTCGTGTCTTTATCTTAATCACGTATTTAATTTATGGCTAAGACCTCTCACATTGGGCTGACATTTGTAGCAACTGGTTAAGCCGGTCGGGTCCGGGCAGTTTTACACTACAAATGAGTCCAACCTCGTGTCTTAGTCGATTAATTACACCTAATTAATCACCCCATATTAATTATCCCTAATTAATATCAAGTTACCATAACATGGGTAGACCTAACTCAATAGGTAAATTCCCATGGGGTAGACCTAACTCAATAGGTAAATTCCCATTTATGGTAATTTATTTTTATGGTATGCTTAATCATACCCAATCATTCATTTATTAACATATTTACCCACCCCATCGTTCCCCACGTAAATCGTTCTCGTTTCATGACATAAAAAAAAGGGAAAGATCCATCACACATATCATAACTTTGTCATGGGTTAAGAGGATGTCAACTTGCATATATAAACACATATTAACCCAACTTGCTCTTAAGCATCTACATAACTTGCATAATTATTCACATGACCTCATAAGCATGCATAACATGGTAATCTTGCATTTGAGCATACACCTAACTTGCATAATCATTCTCATAACTTCATATGCATGCATAACATGTTAATCTTGTATTTAAACATACACATAACTTGCATCATTATGCACATAACTTCATATGCATGCATAACATATTAATCTTACATTTGAACATACACATAACTTGCATATTTATTCGCATAACTTCATATGCATGCATAACATGTTACATAATAGATCAATGTTCAACTTAGTGTTTTGCATCATAATCATCATGAACATAACACCAAACTTGCATAAAGATATAACATTAAACTTGCATAAAAATGTCATGAACACATATACTAAACTTGCATGGCATAGAGCATATAACTTGCAAAACACATGACATATACAATATTAAGCTTGCATAAACACATTGATCCACAAACATAACCATACAACATCATATCCTATCTTAATCAATTTAACAATTGATTATTAAGGGGATAGAAGCTCACCAAACAAAATTAGCAAACTAATGAAGAAGATTAAGAGGCTAGAAGTGGATTTGGAATGCTATCCCTTCTCTAATTTTGATGGTGGCTCTCTCAAGTTTCAATTTGCCATAGTTTAGTTACTAGATTTAATTATGAATGAATTAGGGGAGGGTTAGGGTCTTATTTATAGGATTAGGTGAGTGTTTTAGGCCCTTAGATTAACCCTAGATTAGCTTAGGACCTTTAGATTTAGGAAATCTCTAGAACCAGCCCTCCTAGCCAGCCTGAAACCCAACCTGGTGCAACCTGGTGCACCCAGGTTCACTGGACGGTGCCACCCTGTCGACAGGCAAGTCGACAGGCATGTCGACACCCCTGTCGACAGGCCTGTCGACAGCCCTGTCGACATGGGCTGGGCGGGAAGCTTCCCGCCTGACCCCGCCTGGCCCATTCCATATCTGAATTTTTAATTTTTTAAATCTGTTTTAGTTTTAAATTTTCTGCAAACTTCATCGGGCCATAACTGGGCCATACGGACTCCGATTTTCGAAAACTCGGACTCTATTTCGCGTATTTTTCCGAGACGAACGTAATGACGCAGCCCGTTTCCCCTAATTCCCACGTCTGAGATTATTTATCCTGTAATTAGTGAAGTTTAGTATTAACTAAAATTCGGGGTGTTACAATTATTTCGTTCAAAAGTGTCATGTTAACATAATTCAAAACAGAAACTGGAGAAACAACCTTTGGAAGATGCATCAAGATAGCTTTTTTTTTTTTATGATTTTTCAGTGTAAATATGTTTTATCATATATGATATTTTGCTCATTTGGAATGCTCTGGGAATTCCTGTCACATAGAATTGTACTTCAACGATGATGAATTTATTTTCATTGAACATAGATATTTGAAGTTGCTATATGTTGGTTTTTATTTTGGAATTATAGTTACTGTGAGTCAATTTTTTTTTTTTGTTGTTTCCGGGATTGAATGATGCTATAATGACCAAAAATTAGGGTGTAGACAAACTGAACGTGGACTGAAAATGCATGTAACCAAATCAATGGAGAACATTAAGGGGTGTTGTTTATATCAGTGCTTCGGATTTTTTTGGTTTTCTCTATGTCCCTTGCTTAACTATTTCTATCGAAACAGATTTGTTAATGTGGATTTCATTGTGAAGAAGGTTGTCTGCATTGTAATTGTTGAAAAAAAATGATTAAAATATAATTTTAGCCGTAGAAAGAAGTCAATCGACAATTTTCCTTTGCCTTAGCGCTTTTATATGCGCTTTTATATATGGTATGAATTATCTGACCACATCGAAAATACATAATAGGAATAATCTTATTTAAGGCTTTTGAAATAACGAAGCTATCAGTCCACAATCTATATATGGTAGGAATAAGCCTTTCATATTGCCAAATTACAGCAGAACAAAAAGTTCAAATTTAAACTGAATAATATAAGAAAATGCTAGCGCAAAAATAGATATGGATATGTATCTGCATCCATATCCAAGTAATAAAATCTACATTCGTATCTGCTGTTTTCAGATGCTTCAAAAAGAATATCTGCATACGCATTCGTGGATATTTTTGGATATTCTAAGTTATATGCATCTGCTTAGGGGATATGAATATCAAAAAATATTTGTGTCCATTAATTTAAACACGATTTTCTCATATCGATGGCTGAAAATAATCAATGGTTTTATAGTTATTTAGATTGATTTATAATAACTTAAAGTTTAAAAAGTTTGGTCTGCATATAAAAATGGACATTTGATTCCATAGCGGATGAATAATTTTCAAACACAGATAGTATCGTATACGTATTTGCGTTTGGAAATGTTTTCTGATATCAGGTATCTGTATCTTCTATACGAGTATCCGATATTTTTCGTATTTTTGGATACGAACACAAACGAATTTAAGATTCTTTTTATGTATTCATTGACAGTTGTACGCAAAACTACCAACTTTCTCTTTCTCTCCCACTTTTGACTCTAAACCAATATTTAAAAGATCTCTTGATTTTTTATGCACAAAAAGAAATCAAGTCGATATTCATTCAAGTATAGTATGACCTAGAATAAATGAATTTGCTTTCAATTTTGCATGTCTAATAGACGTGCCTAATGTACTGGTAGGAGTAGTAGTGATATTAATTATGGTATCCATGTTTATGAATAATATAAATTATTAATTTCCCTTTATATACTTTTTTATCTTGGTTTAGATTTTTTTTGTTATCCCAAACAACCAAAACATATCCATGCAATCTTTCTTCTCACCGATGGATAGTATTCATGTAGCACACTATGCATAAATACAAATGTGAATACAGTATTTTTTACCACCTCCGTGCGCGAATCACGGGTGTTCAAGATTTCTTACAATTTATAATCAAATATTAAATATATATATCTATTTTGTCTTTTATTGGTATATGCACTACAAAAAATTGCTGAATTAAAGACTGAGAATTTCAGTCCTTAATGTCATTATTTAGTCTTTACATAACCATTAAAGACGGATTAAAAACCGATAGTTTCAGTTATTATTTCTCAAGTCTTAAAAACATTTGAGGCTGCGTTTTCAGTTTCAAAAGACTGAAACTTCAGTCTTAGACTTGTTTAAGGACAGAGTTTTAGAGACAGAGATACAGTTTTTAGTCGGTCTTAAATTTATAAATATATTAATCATTTGAACATATCCAGATGAAATATGTAATGCCCACGTATATGTTTATATATGCTTCAGAACACATGTACACGGATAGCATTCCAAAAAAGAAAAGCTGCATGCATAAAACTCTAATAAACGGAACATTTTCGTATAATATAAACCAGTTCTATTAAATACTCAAAACAGGCGGTGTAAATTCCTTTACATACTGAAGCTCAACGCTCTTTTACATGTTGCTTCACAGCTAAAATACCTATCAATCATTCTCAATTACAAAGAAAGCTCAAACGCCCCAAAGAAAGCACACCACCTCCACGTTTTCCCTGATCCTACGACTAGCAGCTAATCATGCATGACCTTCCACTATAGCCAATCCACATCGGTAAGCGCAAAAATCCTAAGCTGAGGGTAACATCTTCTCTTGGTGTTAATTAACTACATAAAATAGAAAATGTTAACATTAGTCAGCGCAAAAATCCTAAGCAGAGGGTAACATCTTCTCTGGGTGTTAATTAACTACATAAAATAGAAGATGTTAATATCGATCAGAAGCTGCCAAAAGTAGCATGAGCATTTATGCAGTTATCATCTTCTCTTGCGACTCCTGATTCCACACGAGCATTTTCAATGCAAAGCGAGACACCCGTTCCCTCAGAGTGTGGCTCTGTAAGTTAGCGTTGCATATGAAACTGCCTCCGAGGAACTTGGCATAAATCCTTGCCCCCCTTTTCTTAGCATGCTCCAGCTCTTTTAAAAGTAGTACACCAGCACCTTCTCCCATAACAAATCCATCATGATCACTATCCCATGGACGTGAAGCTTTTGTCGGGTCACTGTTTCTTTCCGAAAGTGCCCTATACAAGCGACAAAACCTCCTAATCCAATGGATATCATTGCCGCATCAAGCCACCACAGAGCATTAGATCAGCTTCGCCTCTTATGATATGATTGAATAGTTTGGACCCATCCACCCCAAATCCATATCGAGCATAGCAGGGCCTATATTTGCTGATGAGAAGTACTTACGAACATAAATGTGATGAAGTATTTCAGTACGTGGGGAAGTGTGCGTTTATGATAAGAGGAGGAAGTTCAAAAATTTGAGTGGCCTTAAAATTAGGAAGTGGTCACGTTCATTTTCATTAAAATTTTGTAATTTGATGTCACGGATTGAAAACCTTTGGCATGGATCATTAACCAGAGACGTTGGATTTGGGACTAATTTAAAATCTCACCCATTGCATATTCAGTTATTCTTATATGGTCTAAAGACCGAAGCTCAGTCACTAGGGAGTCTTGAGTAGTACTGACAGTTTACAGACCGTTTTTGAGTCTTTACTGTACAATAGTAAAGACTTTTTTCCCAGTTATTAATCAGTTCGTAATCAGAAACTGAAAATTTTCAGTTGTAAATATTCAGTCTGTAATTAAGCATATTTTTGTAGTGATGGTTAATATAGTATTCGCGAGCTGACTATGGTTAACTTGCTTTACTCTTAAAATTGAAGTTGTCGAGACAAATCTGTTTTTTTATGATTCACTCGGAACTTCAATGTTTGAAATTGAATGCATGTTTTGAAATTCAATCTAACACCATAATGAGTTAAGATTTTTTATCTAGAAAAAAAACAATTTTATGTGACACTGTCATATTTTAGCCCTTTATATGTTTTATATACAAATATTGTTTAGTCGGCTATAGCAACATCAATTTTTGGTAATACGTGTATGTGTTCGACCTACTAAATCCTGGATCTGGATCCAATCCGATTGTTTATTAGGCTTTGATATGGTTTGATCATTGCTTGAATTAGTTTGAACTTGACTTAGTTATTATCTATCATCATACCAAATTTTGATATTACAATGATACGCATGTATATTTAGAATCTTCATTTTCATTTGGAACAAGCTTGCATTCAGCAGTTTGTAATAACTTAATGAACTACCCATCAATTATTATTTTTTATCTCCAATTTTACACATTGAAACGATTTTGTCAATTTCTAGCATTAGTCGAACAATTATCAATGATATTACAAATATAAAATGGACAGTTTGGCTAAAGTCCCTTTTGAGTTTCAAAATAGTCAAAACATCCTTTAAAAAAGGTGTATAAATTAAGTTCCTGGAACTAAGTTAAATAATAATCGCATAACTTTTTGCAATAATTCAGTGAATAGTTGCATATATTTACGTAATTTTATCAAAAAATTGAATAAATATATGCAAATTTTCTGTGAAAAAGTGCACATATTCGCCGCATTTTTTTTTATGATTAATAGTCGAAATTTCAGTGAAAAAGTGCGGATAGTCTTATGTAATTATTCAGTAGTTAAATTCTAGGAATCTAATTTACAATCATTTTTAGGAAGAAGTTTTTGTGCATTAAGTTTGATATTAAGGACCTAGGCCTAATATTCATAATATTAAAATAGGCTGTAAATGTAATTTTTTGCAAAATTAAGACCTTCATGCTGATTCGACTATTTGAATAGTTTTAAGGTAAGCATCCATGTTATTTTTGGTTGGATTTACTATCTAATTAATTTTTCTTAGACAGCCGTGTGCGAAGCACGGGTTCACACTTGTTATACAGAAAAGCAGAATGTTAAGAGAAAGAACCGCGAGGATGAGAGAGAAAGAAAGAAATATTAGAACAGAAGAAAGAAGAAGAACATCAGAAGCTCACAGCGGAACGAACAAAATATATAATATAACAACATATCTTTATACAAATGAAAATCTTGTATACATACCAATCATCAGAGTACAACATGAATCACCTACACCGGAATAACTAACGGTGAAGCCTCCTGCTTCCAGCTTCTGAAACTCCAAGCAAAAACTATCCTGTTAAATATGTTCCGTCTGACCCGAGCACAATTTGAAGCAAAGCAAAAACACACGGGTCAGTCTGAAAGTTGATATTGCAGAATGCGGTCAAACAAAGTACAAACATATTTTTAAATTTGGGGAAATTTACCATGTGAAAAGTGGGTTTGTACAGTTAAAAATTTCCTCTATTTGATGTTATAGATCACCCAGGGTAATTAATTGAAATGACCAACGATTCCTTGGTGACGATAACTAACAATATTTTAACGTTTATCGTTCAATGTTTTAAATTTTGCATGATACTAAACAAACTTCAATTGGATCGAAATTTTAAATTATACAAAATTTTTACATTTCAGGCGTAATGGAACCGGTTTCGCCGAAAATGGAGATCGTTTGATTAGAGTCTTAAGGTCTAATTTAAATTAAAATGAACCAATTCTAAAATACCACAATATAATAATATAAAAATATTAAAATTGGCCATACACTAGCAGAATTTCCTATATTTTCAAAATAAAATAATCCTGGTTGAAATCCAAGCCAAAACGATATTAAATAAATTAAAAACCCTTTATTTCTATAAAATAAATCGCTATAATATATAATCGAATTCCATAGCGACTATTTGAAATTTTGATTTGGCCATAAAATAAAATCTACACTATGAAAACTTGATTTTTCTGCTTCATTAGAAAGATATTATCAAATGGGTTCGGACGTTTCTTGTTTCGAAGAAATCCGACTTGTTTTGCATCCTGTATAACCAATTGAAGTTCAAAATGCTATATTACGAACTACCGTGCCGCTGCAGTTCGTTATATAATTAAAACTATAAATTTAAACTTTTAAACAGCGCTTAATAAACGAAATCGTAAATAAAATTAAATCTAAACATAAATAATCCTCTTACATTGCCAAATCATATAACAGCGCAAATTCAGCCAATGTCGACTATTTCGAAATTAAATTATTATTTATATTATTTAAACAAATAAAATATTCAAATTTGTTAAATCCAAACCATTTAAAATTCAAAACAATATTTAAAAAAAATATTAAATTAAATAGCAAAAATTTGGGTCGTTCCATTCCTCCCCCATTAAATAATTTCGTCCTCGAAATTGCTAAGGTAAGAAGAATGCTACAAACCCATTATATTTCAAAAATCTATTTCAGCTAAAATCTTCACTTTCTAAATTTTTAATCAAACTAATCCGAATAATTTTTAAACAAATTTATAATTATCAACAAAAATTTCCAAAAATTTCTAAAATTTTGTAACACCTTAAATTTTGGAAAAAATTTGGCAGTGTCTCCCCTGTACGGAGGAACATCTACAATATTGCATGTTCAATAAATATATATACCTCGACTAGCACAATCGAAAAAAGAAAAAAATTCCAATTCAAAACCCAAATCAAAACCAAAAATTCATATTTTGCATAGGCGTACCTTTTTCGAACGTTATTACGCAATAAGCGATAAACAATAAGCGAGCCTGCTCAATTACTATGCAACTCCAATCAGACTGGATTCAGTTAACTACAGAATCTTCTTGGACATGTTTTTAAAGATAAATTGGCTCTTCTGCACCTGCTCTCAACTCTAATGAACTTCATTAGTTTCAAAACAATACCAGTTAAATTTAAATCCATACCATCCTGGATTTATCTCAATAAATTGATTCTATTCCAGACCTGGTTTAAATCAAGTCCATCCAACATTAAATCCATATCCATGCAACCAATCTCAACCATATAATCCCAAAACATTATATTTGGATATTTCTATTTCTCAAGTCAAATTAAATGTTGACTTAAGTTATATTTTATTTCAATATTCAGGTTTAAATTTAATTTATATGATTATTCAATCCAACATGAGTTAAATTTCCATATTCTACATTTCAAATTTGAAATGTCCTTTGGTTGATCAAATCCAACCTCATAATCAAATACATTCAAATCAATCAATCAAAACAATACAAGTTCAAACAATCAGTCAACAATTAAGTTAATTATTTCTTTTTATTTATACAAAATATAACTTAGGGAAAATAATTTTATTTATCCCATTAAAATAATTTTATATTCAAAATACAAATACGTGCACTCATATATATACACTCAAACTCAATCTAGGGTATTACTAACCCCATCTCTATCGAGTTACGCCACAGAGCCAAGGTTATCACTAAACCAATAGCTCTGATACCAAGTTGTAACGTCTCACTTTTCAGTACAATTTGAGCCGGCATCTAACCACCACAGTCAACCCAAATTATACAGAAAAGTAAAATGTTAAGAGAAATAATCTAGAGGATGAGAGAGAAAGAAAGAAATATTAAAATAGAAGAACACAGTGGAACGAACAAAATAAATAATATAACAACATATCTTTATACAAATAAAAATCTTGTATACATACCAATCTTCAGAGTATAACATGAATCACCTACAGCGGAATAACTAACGGTGAAGCCTCCTGCTTCCAGCTTTTGAAACTCCAAGCAAAAACTATCATGTCAAATATGTTCGGTCTGACCCGAGCACAATTTGAAGCAAAGCAAAAACACATGGGTCAGTCTGGAATACTTTCAGTGCTAAATTCACATCAACAATCGGTTTAACTTTATAAATCCTTTTTGAAAGGAAAGGATAATAGTAAGACCAGCACACACATAAATACGGACAGTTTTTACCTTAATATAACCCAAAACACTCATTTTTTTTGACATTATAATAGTGTCTATCAACCGCAAATAAATAGTAATCTAGTGGAATGCTTGCATCTTACGCTCCACATATATAGTATACAATCAAAACCGCGGGCGCTAATTGGAATTTGGATTCCGACTATGACAAGGTATGGGACCACCTGCCGATAATGTATCTCTAGAGGCGAATACACTGGGTTCAACAAGAACGTCTTGCAACCCGGCCCACACATGACCGACCACTCATTTCGCTTGAGTGTATCGAATGTATATCGCCAACGGTTGGGTGCGACCCACCGTCTTCCCGAAAAGGGACAGCATCGAATAGATTAAAGAAGCAAATAAGAATTCCTCTAGATAGGTGATTATACACCCTAATGGGAGTGACCCACATAGCCATGCTGCCTGCCCGATTTCTGTCATTTCCCGGTTGATGAGGCTTGAGGTTACAATCGACTTTTGTAGTCATATGGCCACCATTCACTTTGAATGCCACATCGTCAGATCCATCAGATATCACTAATTGACGTCCACAAAAATACTCTAGTAGTTAAGCTAAGAGAAGTGCCCCTCTCCGCCACCAACTATAGTACGTTTGAAGAAATCAACGTACGTAATCCCTTTGGAAATACTCTGTCAGACATTGGTCCATTCCAGTCTTCCAGGAACAGGATGAACCGAAGGCACCATCCTACCGCATCTAAGGAATCACCCTATAGATCAGTAGCGAGTAGTCCTTGCAAATCCGTAGATCTCAATTACGACAGAACCGCAGTATATCTTTGGCTGTAGACCAAAGATTATAAGTAGTTCTTCCGTTATGAATATCCACGGTCTTCACTTGCTCCATCTTTATTCCATGCAAGTTGGCTTCGTACATAACGTTGATTCGAAGTGGTTTTAGGTCTAGTTCCCATCCCGGTCTCTTCGAAACAACACTTCAAAAGGTCCAATAAAATATTTCGATGATAGTTTGGTGTTTTAACTATCAACGTCAAACCAGTATGGTCAAGTATATTGGCAGCTCAGGTTCTCATTTTTAAAAACCGTTCATTAAAACTCTTTATCGAATCATCTAAAATCATCTCTTCGACTTAAAGTTGATTACATTTAAATCGCTTACCAACTTATCTTTTGTTTCACCATTTGGAAATAATATATCTCGTTTATTCTCACTTCACTTTATTCCCATAAAATTCTGAAAATATCGCTATATTTTCATCAACTATTTATTTCTTTAATTCTGGAAATGTCCATATATAAGTACATCGTCAATTCACTAATATATTTCCACTGCCAATTCATGTGCGATAAAACCCTGTTAAACGACACATGCTTTCTTATTAAAGCTTAATAGCTTTAACTACTTAAATTCCAAATGTTGATTTCTGTTTCAAAATTAATATAATTCTTCCATTCTAATTACTTATTATTTCAAATAAATATACTTTATTCATATTATCTATTTCCTAAAAACCAGTGTTATACAAATAGTCTATAGGTATAATTAACTATATGTCATACACAATGTTAATGTACATTGTTCAATTTAAAACCTTTTGTATTAAATTTCATTTCGAACCTTGCAATTGAATAACAAATGTTTGACGAGAAAAATCACTCCTTTCCAAACTCCTTTACCGTTACGAACCAATGCCATTCCTCGATAATAGTGAAGTCGGTCAAGTTGGGGTATTTTATTTACCTCTCAGACCTTAATCGACAACGTTCTTATCTCAGAGTAGATAGAAGTTCATTACTTAAACCCACGTTCTTACACTATCGATCATGTCTTACTTCCTATATTTTCATTTAAACTATGGTTTTATGCACCATATCCTTTTCTTTATATTTCAAATTCCACTTCGATCCTTCCATCTACTTAATTTGGTTCTTAAGTAAATGTTTCATTAAAGCCCTCGCCTTAGTTTATAACTTCAAATCCGCTTTTCCTTATAAACTTGGATTTTGTATACAAATACTTTACCCAAATCTCCTTTTAACATCGTTTAAACAAATGGTTGAACTTTATAATTCAAACCCTTATTAACTTCTTTACTCAAAGTACTTCATTTTACATGTTTTACCATTCTTTCCTTTTTATTCCAATTCGAATAAAATCTTTATTTTAACCTCGAATTTTCTTTCATAACTCGTTTATGATATTCGGATTATAAAATTCCTTTTCCATAAGCCCCTTTCAAATTTTATATTCTCGTTACATCTTAAATGAAACCCATTCAAGATGTTATTACTTTAAATTAATAATTAACTCAATCATTAACTTAATCATTTGTCGAACAAAAGTGTATTACTTCATCATTAACTAACTTGTTAGTTAATATAATAAATTTTATAAATAACCACTATTTAATAATATCTTTATTAAAGTCGAACTAAAAGTTTATTTAGCTTTTAAACCAACCGTTAGGTTAAAATAATAAATCTCACTTAATTGTTTTCTTTTGGAGCAATTATCTAAATTATTAACTGCTTGTTAATATATCACTTTCTTATATATTTAACATAAGTTGTTATTATAAACATCGTTTAAACATTTCTTTATAAACAAAGTTATAAATATCCATTTATTAAAACTAAAATAAAATAAAATAAAATAAAAACTTCGATTTAGTTTAAAATAATAATTTAATACTTAAAATACGTTAATCGCCTGACGGCGAATTAACATATCAAACGATGGTTTCATACCATCTACTGTCAATTTCTTAACCAACACTGATTGTTGATTTAAAACATGACCATCAGAGTTAACAACCAATGTCCATTCAACCATCAATAACTAAACAAGATATAATATCTTTAAATAACAATTCATATTTAACAATATGAATCAATAAACAATATACGATTAATTTGAGGAATCCGGTTGGAATCCTCCAACCTGTTCTTCCCTGCACAATAGTTTATATCATCGTTTAACACTAATATAAGAAAGGTCATGTATCTGAACAGTCAGTTTATAACCATACACAAACAATCAACCAATAATTAAAAATCAACCATAGCAGCCATAGCGTCTATTCAGCCAATTTATACTTGTTAATAATAAATATTAATAATATGGATTTAACACATCAAAGTATTTCAGAAGTGTGAGAATTAACTCACCATTTTTTTCTTCATTTGTCGTTGTAACGTTCAGCTTTTAGTTAAATTAAACGATGTTTAATTTAACTAGAATTTCCAGTTGCTCTCAGATTTGTTCAGACTGCTCCCACATGCGGTGTCTATTACCACGATACCATTGCAACTTAATTCATTCCATTCTGTTAACGAAATAAAAAGCTATCCGTGTTTCGTTAAAACTGATTAAAATAAAATTATTAATTTCTTAATCATAATTTATAAAATTTAGTTACTCTGTTTTTGTGTTGCCTTTATATAACATGGCAGATCCTTTCTTCTGCCAAAATGAGAACCATCCGACTCTGTTCTGCATCAGCTTGTTCTCTGCCTTTTCCTAAAGGCCAATATCAACATGACTAAACAAATTGAATTACTATTTAATGAGCCAATTAATGTTAAAACCAATTACCCACTAATCATTTTCTTTTTTATTAGTATGGTATCCTTCGTTCCTCTCTTCATCAGGCAGCCTTCATTTCCTTTTTAATGGTAAATGCATGATTAAGGCTGACTAATTCTCCTCCTCAACTTGGACGTTTCGAACTGCTCCTTCCCGTTCTTGATTTCCTTAACTTTCGATTTACACTAGTCCACGTCACAACGCGTTTTCCTTTCTTCTAGGATAAAAAAAACTGATGCCATCCCCTACCAAACCCGATAACCATTCTTCCTGAAGAAAACAAAACTCGATGTCCCCACTTCCATTGAAACCTAATGTTTTGTTTTCTGCCATCACCGCCTATGGTGACTTCCAGACCGCCATCACCCTCACCTCTGACGCGCTGCAGACCTCCATGCTCCGGTATCCCCCCTCAGCTCGTCCACGATCCCCAACAACGAACCTATCCTCGAAAAACAACACAGAGTTTTCTCCGTTCAAATCTCCGACCATCGGCCAACCCCAGCACCGGACCCCACCATCTTACCACTGTCATCATCGCCACCTCCCAGGATTTGATCTCGCATCAACGTCGTCCTCTCCAGTGACCCGTACTTCCTCCACGACCTCAAAAACCAATCCCAGATCCAGAAAAAAACCACATTATAACGCCTCCGTTCATCCTTGAACTGCTCCGGCCCCTCGCCACTAACCACCACCGCACCTCTGCCACAACCCCTACGCCTCAGGCTTCCACCTCCCACTGACCGCACGTCTCCCAGCGCTCCATGGACCCCACACAAGTTATACCAGGGCAATGTTTTACTCGGTGAAGTTTGTTTTCGAAATGGAAATAGAGAAGTGTTGCGCTTTGGTTCAGAAAGAATGAAGTGAGAAGAAAGTCAGTATTTTATTTTTCTTTTAATTAAGTGTTGCTGGATTTTTCTGAGATTTCGAAATGGAGTTGTTTTCGGGTATGGGGAAGGAACTAAAGGTAGTGTGTATTTATACAGTAAGTTGTCGTGGGTGCCAAGGAGAAAGGTTTCGTCGATGCTAAGGAAAAGGTTTCGTGGATGCCAAGGAAAATATAATATATTTCCTATCTGTTTATTTTATTGGCCATGTGGTTTTCAGAAAAGGCTACTTCATTTTACATGTATACTGTTGATTTTGGAAAGGGAACAAAACAATATTATCTCAATCTTCTCAGCCGAAAGTTGATATTGCAGAATGCGGTCGAACAAAGTACAAACATATTTTTAAATTTGGGGAAATTTACCATGTGAAAAGTGGGTTTGTACAGTTAAAAATTTCCCCTATTTGATGTTATAGATCACCCAGGGTAATTAATTGAAATGACCATCGATCCCTTGGTAACGACAACTAACAATATTTTAACATTTATCGTTTAGTGTTTTAAATTTTGCACGATACCAAACAAACTTCAATTGGATCGAAATTTTAAATTATACAAAAAATTTACATTTCATGCGCAATGGAACCGGTTTCGCCGAAAACGGAGATTGTTTGAATAGAGTTTTAAGGTTTAATTTAAATTAAAATAAACCAATTCTAAAATACCTCAATATAATAATATAAAAATATTAAAATTGGCCATACCCGAGCAGAATTTCCTATATTTTCAAAATAAAATAATCCTGGTTGAAAACCAAGCCAAAACGATATTAAATAAATTAAAAACCCTTTATTTCTATAAAATAAATCGCTATAATATATAATCGAATTCCATAGCGACTATTTGAAAATTTGATTTGGCCATAAAACAAAATCTACACTATGAAAACTTGATTTTTCTGCTACATTAGAAAGATATTATCAAATGGGTTCAGACGTTTCTTGTTTCAAAGAAATCCGACTTGTTTTGCATCCTGTATAACCAATTGAAGTTCAAAATGCTATATTACGAACTACCACGCCGCTGCTGTTTGTTATATAATTAAAATTATAAATTTAAACTTTTAAACAGCGCTTAATAAACGAAATTGTAAATAAAATTAAATCTAAACATAAATAATCCTCTTACATTGCCAAATCATATAACAGCGCAAATTCAGCCAATGTCGACTATTTCGAAATTAAATTATTATTTAAACAAATAAAATATTCAAATTTGTTAAATCCAAGCCATTTAAAATTCAAAACAAAATTTAAATATTAAATTAAATAGCAAAAATCTGGGTCGTTACATGCATAATATAAAATAAAAAGATAAAATTGAATATCTTTTAAATAGCCTGAACCACATAATATAACAAACCGTAAGCGAAAACTTACAGAATTTCAATCAGTTCTTAACATTAATCAGTCCTAAAAATCAACCTTCATCACATACATATAATAAAAAATTCATTTTACCATATTATTCAACTGTAACACTAAATTTAAAAAAAATCATTCAAATACAATGAATTTTAAACAACAATTCAATCTTTCATAGAACAAATTCTTCTATTATGCCCTAGTTTTTTACACTTTCCACATTTGTTTTGTTTAGCATGAAAATCAACACCTTCAATTCTATTCACTCTAGGCCTACCAGCTACACGAACAGCTTTAGGAGGAAGAACAGTACATGATTCTTTAGCTTCAATTGCTTCTTTATCAAAAGTTGGAATTGGATTTATTGCATGTGAATAAGCAGCTCGATAATACTCAACAGTGAAGTACGACTCAATGTAATCAAAAACAGAATTTTTAGACAAATATATACACTTCAAAGCATGGGAACAAGGAAAACCATTCATTTTCCATTGATTGCAACTGCAAATGCGATTTTTAAGATCTACTTTTTGCGATGTTGGAGAATGGACTTCATAAATAAACCTGCAAAATTCAAAATAAAGCATATTTAAATAAATAACATTATTACATTAACAAAAAAATCCCATATTAATAGGTAATCCTACATAAAGTGTCTAATATCTTGATATCTCTATAATAAGCATTTCTTTCATGCATTATATAATATCACACTACAAATACATAAATCCTTCAATCTTTAGTACAAAATTAAATAATACTAAAATTATCCTATTGTCACATATATCTCTTTCAACTATTTCATAAATTAAATGAGCAAGATATTAAAAAGATAAATGCACATATCTTTTTCATAAACAGTTTGCACTAAAAAATAAATATTTTTTAAATGTTTACATCGTTATTCAAAAAAAAAAACATACCTAGATGATTTAGTAACACTCCACCCAAACCCTTCCTCCTTCAATTTCAACAAACAAGCTTCCATTTTTGGATAAAGAACACTATTCCAGTTAGCTGCTTCTTCTCTTCGATTGGACATTTGCAACATAAGCTTAATCCGAATACCATCAAGACATGCAGTTACAGGCAGACTTCTTTCATCCAAGATCCATGAATTGAAACTCTCCGCTACGTTAGATTTATTTTCACCATATCTTTTTCTAGGAAAAAACAAATCAGCCCAATGATCATACGGCTTATCATTCAAATATTCACTAGCTTTTGCTCCCCCAATTTCTTAAAATTTGGCCATAGCTTTTTCAAATTCATAGGCATTTGAAGCTAAAGTACACCGTTCAAGCAACTGACCTAACCAAGCACCCCTCCCACTTTTAACAATACCAGCAATATTACTTTACATATGATGCAGACAGTAAGAATGATGGCTATTTGAAAAAAAATTAGGAATACTCAACAACAATCCCTAATGTCTATCACTTAAAAAACTCAATGGTTTAGCAAACCTAAGACCCAAATTTCCCCGCAAAGGAAAGCCCAGATTGAGTTGAGAACAGGACTAATCAGACACAAACAGAAGAACATTTCATTGCTGTTACAACAATTACATTAGAGTACAAGAATATAACAGAGTATGAATAAATAATTTACATCAGAAAAATATCAGAGATTTAAATTACAATGCAGCGGAAAATAATACATGTCATAACTGTAAGAAATACAAGGATACAGAGCTTTCTGAGTATAGTTCCAGCTGTAAACCAGGATCCTGTAGAATAAAATCTGCAAAACCAAAACTACTAGCTGCCCGCGTGGAAAATAGGGGCACCCAGAGTTTAGGTTGAAACAACAAACTCCAGGTCAGTCATGTGACTGGTGTGAGAACTAAAACAGTTATTATGTTGATTTTAAAGTAGAGTAAATCAAGGGACCACGCCGTATAACACGGAATGGGTTTAACCCCAAGAATATCAGTGCATATAACAACAGCGCAATGCTAAAGAAAGAAAATGAAGCGATTATTTGACTCATGTCCCATCACACAATGCAAACGCAAGCCGGAGGATAGAGTTTTACCTTATAATAGCCAAAGAATGCTTGATACGCGAAATTTAATCTTTTATTATTACTATAAGTGAAGAAATCAACTTCAAATATAAATGTATCAATCATAGACGACATAGTGCGCCATACCACTATGTCGCCATACTAGGCTCTACAATTAAAACTGAAAGGTCACGTATTGGAATTTGGATTTCCGTCATGAGTCGAGGCAAGGGATCGTCCTCACCGGTTCGAGACACTCTAGCAAATGCCTCAGGATCGCACCCTTAGCGACCCTGAATCCTGCAGGGCCGGTCCGCACATACTTTAGCGGATTAGTTATTCCTGAACACATGTTTCCCGGTCCTATCAGATCTATCCATCGACTCCGTAGTAACCGATATATCCGAGGCGCCTCGCATTCCAACAACCACAAAGGTAATAAAATATATAAATGTCAGGGCTAGCAAAATGCTGAAACCACCCATAGCTAGAAAGAAACGTCATGTCCTCCATGCGTTCCATCTCCCGTTTTTGACTCATACCGAGGTGTGAGGCTCGCGAATTAACGCTATACACAAAGCAGCGCTATATTAAAGCTATGCTTTGATCATCAACCACAAGACTCTGCTTTTCAACAGAAGCCTTGATCACTGCATCTCCGCATGCCACACAGGCAAACCACGCCATGCAACTGATGTCTATCGATATATAACCTCTGAGCTCATACATCTCAGAGAAGGGCGTTAAGCAAGAGAATAAATTCTCCGCCGCCAAACAGATATATATTGATAGAAATCAATCAACACAGAATGAAATCCAATGTTAGACACACATCCATTTACAAGTTCGTTCTGGGTCTGAACGAAACCGAAGGCACCTTATTCCTCGTCCCGTTGTCCAATACAGGAGAGAGGTCATCGCATATCCGTCGATCTCCAAGTACGTCTGGACGATCACCACTTATTACCTTATCCCGGGTGTACCGCCCGATCAAGACATCAGTAATCATCCAAACGATGTGAAGACCTCCGGTCTTCAACCACCGTCTTCATCGTCAACTTATCGTCGAATCAATTATTCAAAATGGGTATAAACCCGGCCTTTCCGAATAACCCGCGTATACTATAAGCAAGTGCTACACAAACACAACATACGCCTCATTCCAATCCAGAATATTATTTTATTCAAATATTCTTTTCAGAATTCTAACAAAATTAGGGTTTTCCAATCTAGTCAGGATTCGCGAACCACACCGAAGTAATCATTTATTTTATTACCCAATCCCGACCTATTTATCCCATGGAGAAAAACTGGTAGTACTCCATATCTAACACCATAGTGTTATCGGTAAAATTAATTACCATTTCACGTTCAAATCTATTTGAAGATTTAACTATCACTTGGAGCAAAACTGGTGATACTCCATTCTCGATCATTTCAATCTAATTAAAGATTCATTAAAACTCCACTTAGTTTTAATCTTCAAACAATCAATATTAATGATTATTTAACTTCAAAACACAAACATGCCACATTGACAATCTACACCGTACTATTGATTTCTGCCGATATACAACCTCTAAGCTCGTACGTCTCAGAGAAGGGCGTTAAGCAAGAGAATAAATTCTCCGCCAGCAAACAGATATATATTTAGCAGAGATCAACCATACAGTATCGAAATACAATGCAGATATGTAATACTGACTTTTACCTGGGTTAAAGAACTAATGTCATTTAAAACACAGTTCACGATAAACCCAAAATCACATTCCATATATTATGGAATCTTCATGGGAAACAGATCAATATATAATCGATATCAATATCTGTATCCGACTAATTATATAAATGGAATAACGGCGAAGCCTTTTAAATTCCATATGTATTAACAGTCTTCCTCCACAGAAGCTCACTTCGATTATTATCAAATCAAATACCATTCAATTCCAATTTAAATATTAACTAAATTGGAAAACTTTACTTTGGAAATTCCCATTAAATCTTGATAAAAGATTTATAAATTCCAAATCACATTTCACTGTCAATCGGGTTAAAGAACGAATGTCATTAAAAACACAGTTCACAATAAACCCAATTCACATTTCATTTTATTCCAATTAAGTGTTAATTAACTGGAAACTCTAATTCTTTTCACACGGGGTTTAAGAACAGTGTAAATGAAGACACCATTCACGACAAACCCCAAAATCCAATTCGATATTAAATACAAGGCTCTAAATAGAAATTATATCGGCTTATATTCAAAATCGAATTCTGAAACCAACAAATATCGTATTGGAATAACGATATATATATATATATATATATCTTCCAAATTCCTCTACAATATCCGTATAATCACGGAATCCAATATTGAAATATTCCGAAGATTATTTCCCTTCCAATTTATTTATTGGAAAAATTCTGGTTATTTTAAAACCATTTCAAATCCAATTTTATTTATTTAAAAATCGTTGGATTTTCTATTCTAGTTATTAACTAGTTCATTTCGATAAAAGTATATTTTTATCTTTTCAAATGTGGAATTTTTCATCCAAATTCTTTCCAAATCATTTATTTTGATTTTACACAAATTATTGATATTTTTTATAATTTTATCAAGGCCCGTACAGTCGATTTCCACTAATGGCCATCGAACTACATCCATAGCGACCTTTTCCAAATTTGATTTGGACGTATCTCCAAATCCAACTATTAGATTTCAAATCTCTTATATTCGTTGGAAAGCTCTTTTCGATATGAACCCAACGGTTCCGGTTTTAGGAGAATCCGACAGTCGGATCTCCCGTAATGTAAATACGAAGTCAATGGTTGAAATTCGCGAACGGTCGCTGCGCGACGCATTCTATTCAAGCCATTATATTATATTATATATATAATATTTCCGTTCAAAACGTATTTTATAAATTCGTTTTAAAATCGATTCCAACTTCCATTTCAATTTTAAACCAAAATTGAATATCCTATATCATTATATATAAATGATAATATTTTCAAAATATTTGATTTTGAAATAATTTCCTTTTCGATATTCATTATAAAAACGAATAAAATAGATATAAATATCGTTCGCATTCAAATAGCGCATAACTAATCAGTACGGCTTCATTCATTTCAATATTTCGTGTCCATCCAAACTCGGACATCAAATTCAATTTTAATCCTTTACTGAATATTATTTTAAAATATTCGTTATTTCAAAGTATCTCTTATTTTCCCAATTGGAATGAAGCCCAATCAATTACCATATAATGTTATTTATATGGATTTCATACAACACATGTATATAACAAAATTGATAAATAATCATCCATCAACCAAAGTGCACTACACAACTGCATAAGCGTCAAATGTAATTAATTAACGCTTACAACAGTCTGTCAATCAATCGATCGACATACAACTAAACAACTGGGATTAGTGTACGTCAATATCATCCCAACACCCGTGTGGGGTTTCAATCAATCAAATTTGTGCAGTGGGCGATGTGTAAAATTTATCATCCCAATCAATGTCAGATAAATGTGTGTACATAAAAAAATCGTCCAATTTGTATATGAATATTCATTTTCATTTTAGGAGAGTTTTATGCCATTCATTTATACGTTAAAAATTATATTTTTAACGTTAAAATATTTATTTCAACATTTTACTATTTTTACTAGTTCATACATACAATAAAAATGATATTTTTAACTAACACTTTTTATTTCAGAAAAATTTCGGCATCATAACGGCGCGATATCGAAATCAGGTAACGTCTAGCATTACCCCTCTCCTGATATTGGCTCGCGCCATACAAAATAATCCATCCAAACACAATTACCCCAATTAATCAATTTCCATAATTCAATCAAATTCCACAAAACAATTCAATCAAATTAATCAACCAAACCAAACAATCAAACAAGTCGTCCATGGTCTATGGACGACGGGGAACAGTTCATATATGTAGTTATAAAATAAATAAATGTTCAAGAAATTATAGTGAGGAGTTCTCACCTTTGGTTTCCACTCCGTCAATTCTCTATTGGACGATGGTTGGGATTTACCCGACATCCCAACTCTATCTTTTCACGCTGTTCATAATAAAAATCACATTTTTATTACGCTACTCCATATATATAAGAAAAAATCACATTTTTATTACGCTACTCCATATATATAAGAAAAAATCACATTTTATTTTTGTTCCATATATATATAAATCACATTTTTCTACCGCTACTATATAGATAAAAATTCTATTTTTATACCGCTACCGTATAGATAAAAATTCTATTTTTTTACCGCTACTGTTTAGATAAAAATTATATTTTTATACCACTACTGTATAGATAAAAATTCTATTTTTATACCGCTACTGTTTAGATAAAAAATTATATTTTTATACCGCTACTGTATAGATAAAAATTATACCTTTCTATTTTTAAAAATCATACCTTTATATTTCTAAAAATCATAGTTTTCTATTTCAGTTTTCTTTTTAAAACGATGCTATGTATATATAAAAAAATTGATTTTAAAATAACATTATACATAAAAACTCACCATTATCCATCAACGCCGATCAAAGAAGAAGAAAAAGGGTTCTGTGCTGCTGTTGGCGTCGACTGGAGGGGGTGTTTGCTGTTCCGAATTGGAGAGGAGGGGTTGTGCGTCTTCGATTGGACGAGAGGTGGTGCTGCGCTCTGGAGGTGGTCGGGGGAGGCGCTACAGGTTGGCGGGGCCAATGTAGTGGTGGCAGCAGACTTAGGGTTCGGTTTGGGGTTGATTTGGGTGGCAGCGGGCTTCGACGGAGGGAGGGAGAATGGGGGGAGGGGGGGAGGGACTGAGGTGGGGTGGCGCCGTCGCACTGGCGGCTGGACGGGGGTCTGGTGGAGGCGCCTCCCGGTGGGGCTGGAGGGCGACGAGATCGAGTTTTGTTTTGTTTTTCTTTTTTTTCCGATCGGTTTTGAACAATGGAATGGGAGGGTTGACTTTGGAGTAGGAGATAAAGGGGGGTGTGAATATATAAATATATAATTATATTATTTTAATTTCCGAAAAGTTACTTTTTCTTTTCAACTCCAAATCGAACCCACCGACTGTCGCCTCTAGCTAATTACCCCAATTCCGAACACAATGGGATATGTATCGTGAGCCAATTCGACTGTTTCGATCAGTTTTCATTTCATTTAAAATATAATTCAATACATATTCAACTTAAATGCACATTTCCATTTACCGAGGCCATATATGGACTCTAAAAATTACAGAAAAATTATTTCTAGCTTCATATTGACGATACAGTCCTAATAAAACTAGTTTCTTCGAATTTGGAGACCGTTTGAAAAATGGTTAATTTTCAGTCGATTAAATGCAAACTGAAATGACCAAACACGTTTAAATGCGCCACACTCACATATTGATTCCAAAAATTATGAAAATTGGAATCCAACAATAATTTGACATCTCGGATCCAACAAAAGTTGTTTCGTCGAAAACGTAGGTTGTTTGCAAAATGGCTATTTTTATGGGCTATATATATTTAAAATATAAATAAATATATATAAATTCCATAGCGACTATTTTGAATTTTAAACTGGACATAACTTTCAATTTATAAAATGAAATTTATATTTTTCACATCCATTAGAAATATAATTTTAAACAGATTCAAATATTTCTTGTTCAGCTCAATTCTGATTTAAAATGAATTCTATATATTCAATTGAAATTTAAAATCGAATTTTCAAACTACCGCGCCATTTCGGGCTCGTTATATAATTAAAATAAATTGTATATTCTAATTTCGATTAAAATAAATTTTTAGTCATTATTATTTAAAATAAATCATTTTAAATATTCAAAATTCATTAAAATAGCTAAAATAAAAATTTTAAATTGGTTCCGATTTTCCGGGTTGTTACAATCTCCCCCACTTAAAATCTTTTCGTCCTCGAAATGGAACGGAGCTGAAAGTTGTTTAACTAACCAACTCAACTTTCATTCTTTAACTTTTTAGTTTCTAAGAATTTTCCAATTCTTCAAAAATTTGGCTAACACCCTAAATTTTTGAAAAATTTCGCCATAACCTCCTTTGTACCGGGAGCATAGGGAAAATCCCCAAACCTCCACACAGGCCCTCTCATCTCAAAAAGAAAAAGAAAAAGAAAAAGCCAATCAGCTCATAAAATCATCCAAACCCAATAAATTAGTAAACATGTACCTATTTGTCGGACAAACAATTTTCTTCCTCTCCTCTAGCCTCCTTGCAATGACCCGTTCAATGTATATACATGCACATATATGCAAATGAAATAAATTTTCAATTCAGTTCAATCTTTGATTCAATTTGGATAAGATGTACCATTCATTTTCATATTGGTTAATGGAATAATAACACAACACGATCAGCAATCAGCAATCAATTAGTTGATTAATGTTTGAAACACATAGCTTTAATACATAGTCAAAATCACATTTTTATGCCAAATCACAATAATAAGTCCTATCTAGTTTAGTTCTCACACCAGTCAATTGGAAATATACAGATATCCCACTTTCGAAACTCGAACATAAATGCTGATGATGACATGCCATCATCAGAACCACCTCCGGGCGACTAAAGTGTGATTCTATATCTATCTAGTATATGAGGCTTCGAATATACACCCCCTCAGGCATATACTCAAAATCTCCCTATACTAGATTGTCCAAATTCAATTTAAAATAAAATATTCAAATACGAATAATTGATATAAAATTTTAAAACTAAATTTGATTTTTTTTAAAATTAACACTCTTTACACTCGTTCTAGGATACTACTGATCCTATCTCTAATGAGTCATTCCCATTGGATATTACTAATCCAATCTATGATGAATTCTTTCGTTAGGTTCTAATGTGTCTTGTTCTCGATCTCTGTAAACCAAAGCTCTGATACCAAACTGACACGACCCAAAAAATTCCCAGTAAAGGAAAGCCCGGATTGAGTTTAAAATAGGACTAATCAGACACAAACAGAACAACATTTCATTGTTGTTACAACAATTACATCAGGGTACAAGAATATAACAGAGTATGAATAAATAATTTACATCATAAAAATACCAGAGATTTAAATTACAATGCAGCGGAAAATAATACATATCACAACTGTAAGAAATACACGGATACAGAGCTTTCCGAGTATAGTTTTAGCTGTAAACCAGGACCCTGTAGAATAAAATCTGCAAAACCAAAACTACTAGCTGCCCGCGTGGAAAATAGGGGCACCCAGAGTTTAGGTTAAAACAATAAACTCCAGGTCGTCATGTGACTGGTGTGAGAACTAAAACAGTTATTATGTTGATTTAAAGTAGAGTAAATCAAGGGACCATGCCGTATAACTAGGAACAGGTTTAACCCCAAGAATACCAGTGCATATAACAACAACGCAATGCTAAATAAAGAAAATGAAGCTATTACAAGACTCAGGTCCCATCACACAATGCAAACGCAAGCCGGAGGATAGAGTTTTACCTTATAATAGCCAAAGAATGCTTGATACGCGAAATTTAATCTTTTATTATTACTATAAGTGAAGAAATCAACTTCAAATATAAATGTATCAATCATAGACGGCATAGTGCCCCATACCACTATGTCGCCATATTAGGCTCTACAATTAAAACCGAAATGTCACGTATTGGAATTTGGATTTCTGTCATGAGTCGAGGCAAGGGATCGTCCTCACCGACTTCGAGACACTCTAGCAAATGCCTCATGATCGCACCCTTAGCGACCCTGGATCCTGCAGGGCCGGTCCGCACATACTTTAGCGGATTAGTTATTCTTGGACACACGTTTCCCTGTCCTATCAGACCTATCCATTGGCTCCGTAGTAACCGATATATCTGAGGCGCCTCGCATTCCAACGACCACAGAGGTAATAAAATATATATATGTCAGGGCTAGCAAAACGCTGACACTACCCATAGCTAGAAAGAAACGTCATGTCCTCCCTGTATTCCATCTCCTGTTTTTGACTCATACCGAGGTGTGAGGCTCGTGAATTAACGCTATACAAAAAGCGGTGCTATATTAAAGCTATGCTTTGATCATCAACCACAAGACTCTGCTTTTCAACGGAAGCCTTGATCATGGCATCTCCGCATGCCACACAGGCAAACCACGCCATGCAACTGATGTCTATCGATATATAAAGTCTGAGCTCATACGTCTCAGAGAAGGGCGTTAAACAAGAGAATAAATTCTCCGCCACTAAACAGATATATATTGATAGAAATCAATCAACACAGGACGAAATCCATTGTCAGACACACATCCATTTACAAGTTCGTTCTGGGTCTGAACGAAACCGGAGGCACCTTATTCCTCATCCCGTATGTTCAATACAGGAGAGAGGTCCTCGCATATCCGTCGATCTCCAAGTACTTCTGGACGATCACCACTTATTACCTTATCCTGGGTGTATAGCCCAATCAAGACATCAGTAATCATCCAAATGATGTGAAGACCTCCGGTCTTCAACCACCGTCTTCATCGTCGACTTATCGTCGAATCAGTTATTTAGAATGGGTATAAACCCGACCTTTCCGAATAACCCGCGTATACTATAAACAAGTGCTACACAAACACAACATACACCTCATTCTAATCCAGAATATTCTTTTATTCAAATATTCTTTTCATAATTCAAAACATATTAGGGTTTTCCAATCTAGTCGGGATTAGCGAACCACACCGAAATAATCATTTATTTTATTTCCCAATCCCAACCTATTTATCCCATGGAGAAAAACTGGTAGTACTCCATATCTAACACCACAGTATTATCGGTAAAATTAATTACCATTTCACATTCAAATATATTTAAAGATTTAACTAGCGCTTGGAGCAAAACTGGTGATACTCCATTCTCGATCATTTCAATCTAATTAAAGATTCATTAAAACTCCACTTAGTTTTAATCTTCAAACAATCAATATTAATGATTATTTAACTTCAAAACACAAACATGCCACATTGACAATCTACACCGTACTATTGATTTCTGCCGATATACAACCTCTAAGCTCGTACGTCTCAGAGAAGGGCATTAAGCAAGAGAATAAATTCTCCGTCGCCAAACAAATATATATTTAGCAGAGATCAACCATACAGTATCGAAATACAATGCAGACATGTAATCCTGACTTTTACCTGGGTTAAAGAACTAATGTCATTTAAAACACAGTTCACGATAAACCCAAAATCACATTCCATATATTACGGAATCTTCACGGAAAACAGATCAATATATAATCGATATCAATATATGTATCCGACTAATAATATATATGGAATAACGGCGAAGCCTTTTAAATTCCATATGTATTAACAGTCTTCCTCCATAGGAGCTCACTTCGATTATTATCAAATCGAATACCATTCAATTCCAAATTAAATATTAATTAAACTGGAAAACTTTACTTTGGAAATTCCCATTAAATCTTTATAAAAGATTTATAAATTCAAAATCACATTTCACTGTCAATCGGGTTAAAGAACGAATGTCATTAAAAACACAGTTCACAATAAACCCAATTCACATTTCATTTTATTCCAATTAAGTGTTAATTAACTGGAAACTCTAATTCTTTTCACACGGGGTT
Source organism: Allium sativum (assembly GCA_030737875.1). Lineage (NCBI taxonomy): Eukaryota > Viridiplantae > Streptophyta > Magnoliopsida > Asparagales > Amaryllidaceae > Allium > Allium sativum. The sequence goes on along the minus strand of CM060927.1, from coordinate 72,519,419 downwards.
TAAGAACAGTGTAAATGAAGACACCATTCACGACAAACCCCAAAATCCAATTCGATATTAAATACAAGGCTCTAAATAGAAATTATATCGGCTTATATTCAAAATCGAATTCTGAAACCAACAAATATCGTATTGGAATAACGATATATATATATATATCTTCCAAATTCCTCAACAATATCCGTATAATTACGGAATCCAATATCGAAATATTCCGAAGATTATTTCCATTCCAAATCATTCCAATTTATTTATTGGAAAAATTATGGTTATTTTAAAACCATTTCAAATCCAATTTTATTTATTTAAAAATCGTTGGATTTTCTATTCTAGTTATTAACTAGTTCATTTCGGAAAAAATATATTTTTATCTTTTCAAATGTGGAATTTTTCATCCAAATTCTTTCCAAATCATTTATTTTGATTTTACACAAATTATTGATATTTTTAATAATTTTATCAAGGCCCGTACAGTTGATTTCCACAAACGGCCATCGAACTTCATCCATAGCGACCTTTTCCAAATTTGATTTGGACGTATCTCCAAATCCAACCATTAGATTTCAAATCTCTTATATTCATTGAAAAGCTCTTTTCGATACGAACCCTACGGTTCCGGTTTTAGGAGAATCCGACGGTCGGATCTCCTGTAATGTCAATACGAAGTCAATGGTTGAAATTCACGAACGGTCGCTGCGCGGCGCATTCTATTCAAGCCATTATATATATTATATATATAATATAATATAATATATATGTCCGTTTAAAACGTATTTTATAAATTCGTTTTAAAATCGATTCCAACTTCCATTTCAATTTTAAACCAAAATTGAATATCATATATCATTATATATAAATGATAATATTTTCAAAATATTTGATTTTGAAACGATTTCCTTTTCGATATTCATTATAAAAACAAATAAAATCAATATAAATATCGTTCGCGTCCAAATAGCTCATAATTAATCAGTACGGCTTCATTCATTTCAATATTTCGTGTCCATCCAAAATCGGACATCAAATTCCAATTTTAATCCTTTACTGATTATTATTTTAAAATATTCGTTATTTCAAAATATCTCTTATTTTCCCAATTGGAATGAAGCCCAATCAATTACCATATAATGTTATTTATATGGATTCCATACAACACATGTATATAACAACATTGACAGACAATCATCCATCAACCAAAGTGCACTACACAACTGCATAAGCGTCAAATGTAAATAATTAACGCTTACAATAGTCTGTCAACCAATCGATCGATATACAACTAAACAATTGGGATTAGTGTACGTCAATATCATCCCAACACCCGTGTGGGATTTCAATCAATCAAACACAGATTTTTATTTGTGCAGTTGGGCGATGTGTAAAATTTATCATCCCAATCAATGTCAGATAAATGTGTGTACATAAACAAATCGCCCGATTTGTAAATGAATATTCATTTTCATTTCAGGAGAGTTTTATGTCATTCATTTATACGTTAAAAATTATATTTTTAACGTTAAAATATTTATTTCAACACTTTACTACTTTTACTAGTTCATACATATAATAAATATGATACTTTTAACTAACAATTTTTATTTCAGAAAAATTTCGGCATCATAACGTCGCGATATTGAAATCGGATAATGTCTAGCATTACCCCTCTCCTGATATTGGCTCGCGCCGTACAAAATAATTCATCCAAACACAATTACCCTAGTCAATCAATTTCCATAATTCAATCAAATTCCATAAAACAATTCAATCAAATTAATCAACCAAACCAAACAATCAAACAAGTCGTCCATGGTCTGTGGACGACGGGGAACAGTTCATATATGCAGTTATAAAATAAATAACTATTCAAGAAATTATAGTAAGGAGTTCTCACCTTTGGTTTACACTCCGTCAGTTCTATATTGGACGATGGTTTGGATTTACCCGACATCCCAACTTTATCTTTTCACGCTGTTCATAATAAAAATCACATTTTTATTAAGCTACTCCATATATATAAAAAAATCACATTTTCTTATTGTTCCATATATATATAAATCACATTTTCTTACTGTTCCATATATATATAAATCACATTTTCTTACTGTTCCATATAAATATAAATCACAATTTTCTACCGCTACTGTATAGATAAAAATTCTATTTTTATACCGCTACTGTATAGATTAAAATTCTATTTTTATACCGCTACTGTTTAGATAAAAATTCTATTTTTATACCGCTACTGTATAGATAAAAATTCTATTTTTATACCGCTACTGTTTAGATAAAAATTATATTTTTATACCGCTACTGTATAGATAAAAATTATACCTTTCTATTTTTAAAAATCACACATTTCTATCTCTAAAAATCATAGCTTTCTATTTCAGTTTTCTTTTTAAAACGATGCTATGTATACATAAAAAAACTGGTTTTAAAATAACATTATACATAAAAACTCACCGTTATCCATCAACGTTGATCGAAGAAAAAAAGGGTTCTGCGCTACTGTTGGCATCGACTGGAGGGGGTGTTTGCTATTCCGAATTGGAGGGGGGGCTATGTGGTGCTGTGCATCTTCGATTGGACGAGGGGTGGTGCTACGCTCTAGAGGTGGTCGGGGGAGGCGCTACAGGTTGGCGGGGTCAATGCAGTGGTGGCGGCGGACTTATGGTTCGGTTTGGGATTGATTTGGGCGGCAGCGGGCTTCGACGGAGGGAGGGAGAACCGGGGGGGCTGAGGGGGGGTGACGCTGGCGGCTGGACGGGGGTCCGGTGGAGGCGCCTCGCGGTGGGGCTAGAGGGCGACGGGATCAAGTTTTTTTTTTCCGATCGGTTTTGAACGATGGAATGGGAGGGTTGACTTTGGAATAGGAGATAAAGGGGGTGTGAATATATAAATATATAATTATATTATTTTAATTTCCGAAAAGTTACTTTTCCTTTTCAACTCCAAATCGAACCCACCGACTGTCACCCTCAGCTAATTACCCCCCATTCCGAACACAATGAGATATGTATCATGAGCCAATTCGACTGTTTTGATCAGTTTTCATTTAATTTAAAATATAATTCAATACATATTCAACTTAAACGCACATTTCCATTTACCAGGGCCATATATGGACTCTAAAAATTACTAAAAAAAATTCTCTAGCTTCGTATTGACGATACGGTTCTAACAAAACTAATTTTGTCGAATTTGGAGACCGTTTGAAAAATGGTCAATTTTCAGTCGATTAAATTCAAACTGAAATGACCAAACACGTTTAAATGTGCCACGCTCTCATATTGATTCCAAAAATTATGAAAATTGGAATCCAACAATAATTTGACATCCCTGATCCAACAAATGTGGTTTCGTAAAAAACGGAGATCGTTTGCAAAATGGCTATTTTTAAGCGCTATATATATATTTAAAATATATACAAATTCCATAGACACTATTTTGAATTTTAAACTGGACATAACTTTCAATTTATAAAACGAAATTTATATTTTTCACATCCATTAGAAAGATAATTTTAAACAAATTCAAATATTTCTTGTTTCGCTCAATTCTGATTTAAAATGAATTCTATATATTCAATTGAAATTTAAAATCGAATTTTCAAACTACCACGCCATTTCAGGCTCGTTATATAATTAAAATAAATTATATATTCTAACTTCGATTAAAATAAATTTTTAGTCATTATTATTTAAAATAAACCATTTTAAATATTCAAAATTCATTAAAATAGCTAAAATAAATTTTTTTAATTGGTTCCAATTTTTCGGGTTGTTACAATCTCTTAAGTGGGTCAAGAAGCAACTCCAACACTCTTCATTTTCTTTAGGCACAAGAGCCATAGGCAATGGAAAAAAAACCTGAAACATAAAACGAAAACACCAACAATTATTCAAAATAACATTTTCCAACGATACAAATTAAAATTTTCATTTATACTACATAAAATGATAAAATTAATGAACTGCATTAAAAAGATATATTGTTATATCTTTTTCTTCTATTAAGTTACAGAACATGATAAAATTTTCATGTATACTTCAGAACATGATAAAATTAATGAACTGCATAAAAAAGATATATTGTTATATCTTTTTCTTCTATAAATTACAAGTTCTTATTTACTGAATCTTAGAACTATAATACGGTAACTTGGTTATCAATATCTAATTATGTACTAAATAAGAAAATAATTAATAACATTACGTACCTTGATTTCCATTTTTAGCAGTTGCAGCCATCAAAATACCACTTCGACCTTTTTAAAAAAGTTGCATCCAAAAAAATCATAGGTCGACAATACCTAAATCCAAATATACAAGGCTCGTAGCAAACAAAAACTCTCTCAAATTGGTTAGTCTCTTCATCCACATCCATACTTGTATAACTTTTCGGATTATATTTCTCAATTGCATTCAAATACCATACTAAATCATTGTATGATTTTTTCTCATCACCATATATATCATTAATAGCCAATTTCCTACCCTTATAAGTATAATAATAACTCAAATCCACATCATAATCTCTCATAAAACTTTTCACAATATCCTTTGTCTTCCTTTTCCGCTCATCACGTATTTGATTAACAATCAATGTTTTTACAAGATCACTGGTAATAACTGGACTACTAACTGATCTAAATCCACCTCTACATGAATGACTTAGCTGAATATTTTTAATAATCAACTTATCCAATTGCTTCAATTTGTAAGAAGCATGAATTCTAAATAAACAACCATCTATAGCACATCGAACTGTAACCCGCTCCTTACAATTCTAAACATATTGTACTTTAAATCCATTTTTTAAATAATAAGCACTAACCATTCTGCGAAATCCATTAGCTGAATCAAATATTTGTCCAACACCAGTAAAAAAATTCTAAATTTGAATTTTTCTTCAACAATTCATGCAAGGTTTTTTTCTTGGCAACAAGCAGAGTCTATATCATCATTATATTCAATCAAATTACCGCTTGATTCTCCAACACCAACAACTGAGACTGATTTACTGTTGTCAATAGCAACATCATTTGAATTATTCTTTAAGCATATAAAAAAACCCAAGAAATCCTCCTTTTTAAACCATGCCAAGCACAATTTAGCTTGTAAAACACTATTCGTCTCAATGTAAGTAGTCTTAGATTCTCTAACATAGAACACATCAAAGCATAAAGGAGTAAAAGTATTCCATACCTCACATACCTTACTTCTTACATAAGTAATTGATGCATCCAAACCAAGAAGAATATTAAATGAATTCTTATTAAAATCAAGTACAACCATCACAGATATATCAGACCTGCAATTCAGAACATAAATAAGTAAATAACTATACAATTTAAACCTTTTTATAAACCATTTTACAAAAAGATAAAACCAGATATCTTTTTTACTGATGTTATGATAATGAATAAATTACAGAATTATACAATAAATTTAAAATAACATAAATGATTTTAAAACATAATTTTATTATAATTGTTCTGTTATCTTTACATATAATTGTAATATAATCTTTACATACAATTGTTGTGTTATCTTAACATATAATTCTTAATCATTTATCATTTGAATTATATATAAAACATAACCGTTGCACAATATAACCAATTTTTTTTATATTAACTATAACAAATTATTGTTATTTTCCATTGAATCCCAAATAAACACTTATCTTTTTATTTTACAGACAATTTGTAAAAAAGATAAAACAAGTTATCTTTTTCACTTCTGTTTTGTTAATGAAAAAAATTATCATAACTATACAAAAACTACAATTAAATTCACTAATAAACAAACATTAAAATAACATTTCACATGTCATATGAAAATTTCAATTTAATTACACCATACCTTACAGCTGCCTGTTCAACTAAAGGAATACTTGAACTTTGAGTTTGCTCTTCCCTTGATTTAACTACATAGTCCACAAAAATAAAGAAGAAATTAGCACATTTTGATATCATATACCTCAAATTCAGATTCTATTAAAAATTTAAAATCGCTCGTTAAATTATAATCCACGATTCAATTCAAACTTATAAAAACCACCTGATAAAGAATAAAATAACAACAAAATAAAAAAATTGCCTCTTAAATATCAAGAATTTGAAAATTTTACGTCGATTTATAAAATATGAAGAAAAACGAAATTTTTAAAAATAACCTGAAAGAATTAACGTTCGCAGATCGAATTTGAAAATATTGGAAAATCGGAGATATCGTGATCACTGCGTCTGATTTATTTGATGAGATCGATGTTTTTAAAAAAGAAAATAGCTCGCCATGTTTTCTGTCCTGCAAACTAATTATTTAAAAACCACATCCTGGAAAAAAATGAAGACGTGATTAGGAGCCCTTGGAGAAAATATCTTGTATATACAAATATGTATATACATATCTGTCTTTAAAAAGCAAGAAAAGTACGTTATACAAGAATACATATATGTGTATACTTATATATCATATATATGTATGTATATACATATATATATGTATGTATATATATATATATGTTGGGTTCTTACAAGTGAAAATCCAGGGCATAAGTTCATCGACTATAACATGGTGTAAAGAGTGATTATCTAGTGAAGTACACGATCTTATCATAAAACAGGAAAGTATTGAACAATAGAGCTCATCAGAATAAGGATTTATGCAAGATTTTTGGAAAGTTGAATCGTTCAAACTTTCCTATCAGTAAGAAATTTATTCAAATGGTAGCATCTGATAGAAATCAAAAGCCCAAAAATAAAGTAGATCAAAAACCTAGTCCTAATTGAAGACCAAATCAAATATGTGAAATCAGAGAATTAGGGTTATCAAAAACCCTATAAATACACGCAATTCATAACAGACCGTTGGATCGTATTCACGTAGATTGCTAATTTTTTTAATTTGTATATATCAACAGCTACGACAATGTCGTGTTGATATCTTTGCTAACACCTTGAAGCAAATGTTGTAATAAACAAGAATCAGCATAGCCATCTATGGCGTAGTGCAATTATCTAAAAAAACTTGCCCCTCAATAACTGATCACGAGATACATATCATTCTTCACCGTGTACAGAACTCAACAAGCACCACTAACACAATTATACTACCAAAACGAGACCTATATATGTGTGAAACATGATTTAATGAGGTAGATCATCACATTAATTTCCAACCTGGGCAAGAAATAAGTAGCTTTAACGAATGCACACGGGAAGCGCATTTCAGTTACCATAATATTATTATTACCTTCTTTTCTCGACTAAGAATGCAAACATACGGACAAAAATTTGAATTGAATTGTCTACTGCTGTATCACACACAGTACTCACACCAAGCACTAACATAAAATTGTGTGTGCAGTGTTGGAGGCACTCCATATATATATATATATATATATATATATATATATATATATATTTATAAATATAGGAAAGTCTACATAGACACAACAGTCACAACAGTTTGACACAAATTGAAGAACAAAAAAATCTCAATAATTGGATTGCCCCTTGATTTCCATCATTCATATAATAAAAAATTAATCATATAGTTGAGATTTTATGTCCTTTTGATTTATGTTTAATTTTGTTGCCCAAATAGCTACTCCCATATGTGTATATATATATATATATATGAGTGCCTCCAAAGAATAATAGGAACACTTTGGGGGTGTAGGTGGACATGTCCGCACCTTTGTCTCGATTGGGCCAGTGTCGGCTCCAAACATCGGGTTGCCCCAGGCAAGGTCATAAAAATCGGTTAAAAAATAGGCAGACGGCTGCCTTTGGACGTAACAAGGATGGGGAGGGAAGATGGAAAAAATAACAGTAAAATCTAATTAGCAATTTGTAAGTGGAGTTCAACGCCATAGGCATCATGAGGGATATGGGAGGAAAAAACTGACAGTAAAAATCTAATTAACATATTGTATCTTGTAAGTACAGTGCAGCTCAAAAGTACATTTTAGGGAGGATCGATCCACTAACCTCACACGAGGCAAGCAAGAATACAACCAACACTATGAAAACATTGCTTAACTATTTATGTCGACTTCTATTTATTTCAAATAGTAATCATAATTATCACACTCCACCACCGTTGTTGCCCGTCGAATGGTGGGTTGCCCCAAGCGGTCATCTGGTCAGCATGGTCCTTGCGCCATCCCTGATTGGGGCCCCCAGCACCGAGTTAAGTTTTCATTGGGATAGTTGCTCAGGGTAGGGCTCGAACTCGAGACCTATTACCAGGTAGGGAGATCATCTTACCATTGAGCCACTACAGCGGAAATATATATATATATATATATATATATACACATGTTGACACACTTTTTGGTCGAAGCTCTCACACATCAAGAATTTTGTCGGAAAATGCAAAGTAGTTCAATCGAAGTCGCATCGCAATCGGAAAAAGATTAGAAATGGCGTCGATTTGTAGAATCGTCACCGATTGGCTCGAAAAAGGTGATGCAGTGAAATACGTGATCGACACAGTCCGATCAACCCAAAACAATAAAGCGTGTCGGTTTGATCACGTGGCAAAACTCGTCGTGCAAAAATATATGGATTTCGGCAAAATCGTGTTTCGTACGTCCAAAAACAGCTGATCGGCATGACACGATCACGAAAAATGACTTGCGCGACTCACCGCATCAAAATCTAGCATTTGGCAAAAAAATAGTGTCGCACGCTCAAAAACAGCTGATCGGCGCGTGAAATTGATGAAAACCCATGTATTTTACCTTAGTCGATCAATCTGGAAAAATCTAACAAAAGCTGGTTTGGCGTGAAGAAAAATAGTCAAAAACTATGTCCGATCACTTAAAAACGTGTGCGCAACATGCGGTGATCAAGCAAGAAAAAATGGTCGATCATCAGTTTTGGCACCTCAAAAATCGCGGATCACCTCAAAGTGATCACCTATTTTCATGTGCGCACATCGTGTTGATCAATGTAACGACCTGCATTCTACGCATCGGAGGATCGTAGAATATTTATTTCTTTTTAGTATGAGATCGTATGGTCATGTAACTTTAGGAGATGACTATTGGGGTCATTTCCCATGTTCATGATTTTTGCCGATTTTTAAATGACCGTTTTACCCCTGGCGAATCTTGTTTCACCCATAACTTTTGATTGGTAAGGAGTTTTGACCTGCAACCACTTCCATTGGATTCGAATGATGGTTTGCCATTCCGAAGAGTGGACATATTAGCCAAACGGACTTACCGTTTGGGGGATATGGCTGAATTAAAGTTCAAAAGGTGAAAAACAGCTTAAATGGGCTTAATAGGATAATTAGCAGTTAGGCCCATTGGGGATTTCGGGATTAGAGCTATATAAGGGCTGATTAGGTTTAGGGAAACCTTTCTTTGCCATTTTCCAGTCGCCACTTACCTCCTTTCAACCCTAGCAATGGCCTCCACTTTCTAAAAACACTTTTAATCACCGTTTAATCAAGTATTAGCCTAAACTACATCAAATCAAGGAGAAATAATACCAAATTAGATATTATTTCAGATCTAAGAATTTGTTTGTGGCTAAGGTGAGTGATTTGCATTGTTTTTCACTAATTATGGCTAATTATGGGTGATTAGTGTTAATTAAGGAAATTATACATGATTAAATTCTAAAAAAATGTTTAGAAATTCTTAAATATTATTTTAGGGCTCTGATAGAAATTTGGTTAAGTTTTGCTAATCCTATCATTAGATTTGCTTAAACATGCTTAAGGGGAAAATATGGGTTTTGGGTATGTTTGATCTGTTTTGACATATCAAATTGTTGTTTTGGTGTTTATGGCTGATTCTCTATGTTTCTATGACTGTATGGTGTGCTTTGTGATTGATTAGAAAAGTTAGAATGGTCGAAAACGCCGTCGTATGGCGTAATTAGCTCGCTGGAAAAGTTGCAGGAAATGACACAGGGCCAGATCGGATCGCCCTACCCGATCGTGACACCCTCTCACGAACCGAACCGCTCACCAGGAGAACTCCACGAGTCGCCGCTCAAGCAAAGAGGACCGAGCCAAACCGCTCATCAAGAACCGATGGAGATGCATCACGAGCCGGACCAGACGAAGAACCACGAGCCGCCACTCTGGAAAGTACTCGAACCAGTGGAGACTCGAACCTGATGCCTCCACGAACTAGATGTCTCCACGAACTGATGAAGCACCACGACCCGAAGCTTGACCACGAACAGAGGGAGACCGAACCGAACCGGTGAGCAACATGATTCACGAACCAAACCACTTGAGGAAGAATGATCCGAAGCGAAGTAAAGAACCGAACCGATCCAGAGGAGACCAAAACCCGAGATGTAAAGGTAGTCCAAATGGGAAGTCGTTACTCAGGATCCAGATGGGAACCAACGAGTTGACTTCATGATTGGGCTTTGCTGCGGGACGTGTGCTAAGGAGTTGTCGACGTCCATAGATTTGATTCACCACCGAGAGATGAATGCTAGGCTACAGATCAGTGCAGTGGGGTAGTTATTACTCCATGGGGCAGAGTGATCGTTGCATGGCTATGAGCCACTGCAGTGAAGTCGTCATGACTTCCTGGGGCAGAGTGGACATTGCAAGGACTAGTGGCTATGGATCAGTGCAGTGGAGTCGCCATGCTCCATGGGGCAGAGTGATCATAGCAAGGATTTGGGTGATCAAAGTGGTGGATATCGTATGCTTTACGCACTGAGTGAGAAATGTGAGGATGGTTGCTATGCTTAATTGTCTGCTATTACTATGACATGCACACCCCCTTCCCCGTGTCTTTACACCATGTGTTAGTGTCACCTTAGAGTATTGTACATCTTGTTGTGCTGACTCTTTGGTTGTAGGTCCAGGTTCAGGTATGGTATAGTATACCTGTTATTGTTCTGTTTTTGCTGCTTATCGCTCATACCAGACTTTTGTATGACCCAGAGTTTTATGTATCTTCTTATTACTCTGGGTGCTCTTAAACGAGCAGACTAGAGACAGGTTAGCTGGTTATGCACGAGTAGCTGTTCCGGAGACGAGCAAGAGGATCCCATGTACTATCTATATATGTATTCTCCCTGTGTTGCTGTTGTCACTACTTTGGGCATTAGTGGTTTACCTTTCCTTTACTTTGCTTTAGATACAGTTTGAAAAGTTGTAATAATGGTGATGTGGAACATAAGCTGTATTTGGATTTCCGCTGCTATGATGATGTTGGTTTAGTTTTCAGCTTATGCACTGTCTCGCCTGTTTTATGTCAAGGTTATGTTGTTATTATATATTATGCCATGCGCTGTGAGACATTCTACAGGTTCTTTGTTAGTTCTTCATCTTGTTTCCTTTCTTCTGGTGACCGTCTTGTGCTAGTCGGGCATTGGTACAACGCATTTCGGAGAAATGCCGGCTGGTCCGGGATGGGCCGTCACACTTGGTATCAGAGCTCTAGGTTGCGTAGTTAACCTAGGGGAATACACCAGAGAGATATAGTATACGTATATGAGAGAACGTATTTGTGATAATTTGGTTTTCAAAAGCTATATATATACTATTAGCATAGCTAAGGATGAAGTCGTACTGCACTGGTACCATTAAGAAGATAGTTAATCGTTTTCTTTACAGATAAGACGATGAGCCGAAACTTGAGGAACACGGGGCCAAGGTCTAATGATAGGGATGCCCCTGATATGAGGACGATGTTCACTAACTTTATAAGGGAGATGCTTAGAGATGTTCAAGGAGCATCTCCTAATGCTGCAAATAGTGGTGGTACAGCGGTGCAGGCGCCTAGGGCCGATTTCGCCAAGCTGAACAAGGATTATACTAGTCTTGGTGGGAAGCCGTTCAACGGAACGAAATTGGCTACAGATGTTCAGGATTGGTTGGATAGCTGCGAGCGTATCTTCGAAGACTTGGGTATCGAGGATGCGATGAAGAGGAAGCTAGCATCCCGTCAGCTGCAAGGACGGGCAATGAATTAGTGGAATGCGATTAAGGCAGCTACTCCCGAGGATCAGATTACATGGGATCAGTTTAAGGCTCGCTTTAGCGATAAGTTTATCCCAGCTGCTCAGAAGTCAGAATTGTTTAGAAAGTTTTTGGAGCTTAAGAAGAACGGAAGGTCAGTTTCAGAGTATGTTGCTGAGTTTGATACTTTATCGAAATATGGATTATCCCTTATCGATACTGCCGAGAAGAAGAACGAAAAGTTCATAACTGGTTTGGATGGGTACTTGGGGGAAAGGCTTATTAACCACATTGATAAGACTTTTGAATCGATTGTAGGGAAAGCTTTAAGATCAGAGAGTCTTTACCCTAAGTCGAAGACTGAGGTTACATCTGCAGAGGAGCCAAAGCCACAAGCAAGCGGTGGAGGCAAGAATGGTTCTCAGAATAAGAGGAAGTAGAGTCAGACCAAGGATAGCTAGAAGAAAAAGAATAAGAAGGATGTTGAGTGCTTTAGCTGTGGCAAGAAGGGCCATTATGCAAAAGAATGTCGAGCAAAGCCAGCGGACAGGAAGTGCTTCAACTGTGGCCAAGTTGGACATCAAAAGGATAAGTGTCCACAACCTTTGAAAGAGAAGCAGATAGTGAAAGCATATGCCATCAGTGTTGTTCCTTCTTCGTCGAATGCCCCAACTACGGCATAGAAGGGAAAGAGTGTCGTCACTCAAGGTATGCTTTCTGTTTATGAAGTTCCAGATAGAGTTTTGTTTTGTAACACCCCACCTCTGCTAGGGTCACTCACAAAGGGAATGCACTAGTTTTGGAGGAGCGTTATAGAGGTAAACAAACATAGAAATATTACAAGATAGAACATAAATAAAACAGCGGAAGAATCAAAAGCTAAATTTCAATACATTCAAAAAGAGTCAAAACCTTTTTCATCCAAAGTGCCAACTATCATTTTCTGTTACAACAAGTTCTGCCTTGAATAAATAAAGAAGCATAAAACTTAAAACAACAAAAGTAGCTTAATTCCCCAAAGGTAGCAGAAATGCAGCCATAGCATAGCTCAAGATCAAACCGTACATGAGCTGAACCGAAAGCAAGCGAAATCCAAGCTAAGAGCTAGAGTTTCCTCCCTGAGAACCTGTGGGGGGGGGGGGGACGAAAGAAAACGAGGCGAAAGAAAACGGGTCAGTCATAATGACTGGTAAGTCCTAATGACTTTCAGCATAAAAACAAGTAAAGGTAACATGACATGTATAAACTGAAAGGAAACATAAGGATGATGACAAGATAGGCATGATAAACTATGATAACAAGATAAATCAAGATAAATCAAGTATAGCATCGCATGTTCAAGATTCGCTGCACCAACTATACTAGTATCCCAACCCATGTCAAATATTAACCATGAAATGATCCCTTGGACAAATATCATGAATGACCCATTACTAGGTCCAACGGAACGATCCACTAATCGATCGGCTCCCTACAAGTTCTAGCTCGTCATGTGTCTGTGTCATACGGCCCTATCACGAATGTAGTTACCTGTGCTAGGTCCACCATAGGGTGTATCAGGCCCAAGGGTGCCAATCACCGACACGGATCAAGCATGCACAGTGTAAACCTACTGATGCCCAATGCCTGCTTTTTCAACTCCGGACTACGTGCACGACCATAGTCCGCCTGAACCTACACTGGCGCACCAACTCAGCTGTCATTCTGGTCGCTTACAATCAGCCCAGTAATCGTGCCCCACCCTGCCTAGTTCTAGGGTAGCATGATACATCGAGTGGGTTACTGCTGAAATGGACTGCGTAACTTGGGTTTCAGTCCCACAGGTTAAGTGTTGTCATTTAAATTCGTTACTTAACCCTTATCAGTCTAGCATGTCAAGTTGGTTAAGTGTTGTCTTTCATGTTCATGACTTAACCCCACTAATCATGTGTCAAGTTGGTTAAGTGTTGTCTTTCATGTTCATGACTTAACCCTATCATGTGGCATTAATTCATTAATGCACCCCAACCTCTCACATCAGACCTGTTGTTGTGGTCACTGGATATGCCGGACGGTTCCGGGCAGATTTACACCACAACTCAGTCTGACCTCGGGTTTCAAGCGCGATATGACTAACTACCCACATTGGATCCTATTGTTTGCAGTCACTGGATTTGTCGGGCGGTTCCGGGCAGAATTACACTGCAAACTCAATGTAACAACCCAGAAAATCTGAACCAATTTAAAATTTTTTAATTGGCTAAAATAATGGATTTTAAATATTTAAAATAAACATTTTAAATAATAGCAATGAAAACTGAGTTTGAATCGACGTTTGAAAACGAATATAATTAATTCTAATTATAAACAAGGCCTGAAATGGCGCGGTAGTTTCAAAATTTGAATTCAAATTTTGTCGGACTGTACCGGGTGCAAAACAAAAAGGATTTGAGTGAAACCAAAAATATTTAAATCTGTTAGTGAATACCTTTCTAATGAATTTGAAAAATTGAATTTTCATAGCGGAAAGCAAAAGTTATGGCCAAATGAATTTTCAGAAAGGTCGCTATGGAATTTATATAGCCCGTGAAATTGGCCATGTTGCATACGACCTCGGAATTCGACGAAACCACTTTTGTTGGATCCGGGATGTGAAGTTATTGCTAGGTTTCAAATTTCATAATTTTTGAAGCTAGTATGTGAGCGTGGCAAAGGAAAACGTGTTTTGGTCAATTACAGTTAAATTGGATCGACCAGAAATGGGCCTTTTTGCAAATGGTCTCAGAATTCGACGAAACTAGTTTTGTTGAGACAGTATCGTCAAAACATAGCTAGATTTATTTTTCTGGAATTTTTTGAATCAGTTGTGGCCCTGGCAAATTGAAATGTACGTTCAAATTGAATATTGAATGTTATATATTTTAATTTGAAGGAAAACTGACTGAAACAATCGAATGGGCCTACGAAACATATCCCATTGTGTTCGGAATGGGGGTAAAACGCAAGGGACGACAGTCGTTGGGTTTAGATTGGTGGTCTTGTCAGAAAACCCCTTTAAAACTCCCCCGACCAATCATATTTTTTTTAAAAAAAAGAAAAATTCCTTTTCTCTCTCCCCGACGAACGACGGAAACCGCTCATAACCTTCCCATCCATTTTCTGATCAATCCACTCACTAATATCAAGAGCTCCAGTTGAAGATTTTGAAGAGCTCGAGACAAGCTTCAAATCCATTACTGGTTTCGATTTTTTCGTGGAGTATTGTGGGAGAATCGGGCTCGGGAAGTTTCGCCGTTCGAAGCCCCGCCGCCGCCGCTACAGTGCATCGGACGCCGCCGCACCCCCTGCGCACGTGCGTCCCTCCTCCCCCTTCGACGCTGCGAAGGCCGATCGACGAATAGCTACACGGATTTCGAGATAAATCCAAACCTAGTTTTGAACCTTTCAGCTGAGGTACGGCTTGTTTTATTTTCAACTGTTTTAACACCTTTAAACCGTTGCAAACTTTGAAAAATCATATCTTTTTCGTGTGTTGACGAAATTCTGTGAAACAAGAGACAGTGGACTCGTGTGGACGTCTTCTACATTCTAGAAGAGACCGCATATTTTTCTGAGCCTTCTGCTATTTTTGGTGGAGTGGAACCCATTGTGAGATTTATAATTTATAAACGATATGGAAAACGATGATGTATAAATTATATAGTCGATGTATGAGTTATATAAGCGTTGTAAACCTCATGTACAAGCGTTGTATAAGTTGTACGCTCGATGTATAAGTTATATATGCGTTGTAAAAATTATATATGTGTTGAAATAGAAGTGAATTGCTATATATATATATATATATATATATATATATATATATATATATATATACGCCCCTCGTCCACAAACCATGGACGATATTTATTGGTTGTGATTGGTGTGAAAATTGATTGATAGCGAATGGTTGATTGGGATTGTTTGTGGTTGATATTGATTGATTGTGGTTGAAAAATACCCATTTGTGGTTGAGAAATATTTGGTTGAAACCACATAGGATTAGTTTGTGGAAATGAAATAAATATATACATGCCGCCTGCGTGCGAACTAGATGCATGATCCCCATTGTCAAAAACCGCGAGGTTTTAAGGTAGAGCGAGGAGCCGTACTAGGGACGGTCCCGGTTTTAACTACCCTGCCGTTATGCTGCCGAAATTTTGAATAATATTCATGTGTTTGAATTATTTTCATTTGCTGAAACTATATTTCTTCGTTGAATAGAAAACCTTCATGTGTTGAATCGATATTCATTCGTTGATTAGAAATTCATGTGTTGAATGGTGTTCGTGTTTTAAATATAAAAATCACATTTTTATCTATATATATAAACTATAGAAAACCTTCATGTGTTGAATCGATATTCATTCGTTGAATTGAAATTCATGTGTTGAATGGTATTCATATTTTTGAAATAAATTGTTTTATAATAAAAATCACATTTTTATCATATATATGAACTATATAAAATAATCTCCTTTTGAAATTAATTGTTTATAATAAAAATACTATTTTTATTACTTATATGAACTATATAAAATAATAGTGTTTTGAAATAAATTGTTTTACAATAAAAATCATATGTTTATTATATACATGAATTGTCAAATATAGTGAAGTGTTGAAATAGAAGACAGATAAAAATATCATTTTTATCAAATTTATGAATAGAATATAGCTTTGAAATCGAAGAATCGATATATATATAAATAGAATTAAAATATATCGAATAACGCCGCTCCAGTTCGTATTTTGAAACCGTGATTTCAAACGATTATACCGGGAGATCCGACCATCGGATTTTCCTGAAATCGCAACCGTTGGGTTCGGTTTGGAAAAATCTTTCCAACGGCACCAACTTTGTAAAAATCTAACGGTTGGATTGTCTGGAATGTTTAATTCAAATCTGAAGAAAAACAGCGCTAGAATTGATTATATTTTTTTATATATATAAATATAATTATATTTAATCAAATAACGACGCTGCAGTTCGTATTTTGAAATCGAAACTTCAAACGATTATACCGGGAGGTCCGACCGTCGGAATTTCCCGAAACTGGAACCGTTGGATTCGTTTTGAAAAGATCTTTCTAATGATGTAAATTTTGTGAAGATCCAACGGTTAGATTTTCAGATATGTGTAAATCAAATCTGAAGAAAAACAACGCCACGGTCGTGTTATAGCCCGAAGCGTCGTTTTGAATAAATTGGCTATTTTAAAATAAATAAAAATGGCGATAAATCCTTATAAAATATTATAAATGATATGGATGTGATTTAGAAATTAACTGAAGGTTGGCTAAGTCGAATGGTTTCCTGGGTGTTGATCTGATGTTGGTTTCGGCCTTTGGGGTTAATATTTGGGAAATCGATCTCTTACTGATTGACGGTTAGTAACTAATGAATTGAAATGATGCGTGTATATGTTAGTGTTGCATTTGTTTATTATATACGCGAGTTGCTCAGAAAGACCAGGTTTATCCCATTATGAATAACTTAATCGACGATAAGAAATCGAAGATAAAGACGGTGGTCGAAGACCGGAGATCTTCACCTCGTTTGGATGGTAACCGAGGTCCTGATTGGGAGGCATCCCGAAATATGGATAATGAGTGGTGATCGTCCAAACGTACGTGGTGATCGATGGGTTTGCGAGGTATTTAGTGCCTCCGGTTTCGTTCAGACCCAGAACGGACTTGCAAATGGACAGTGTGTCTAACATTGGAATTTATTCTATGTGATTGATAACCATCAGTTGCACGGTGTGAATTGCCTGTGTGGCATGCTAAGATGCAGTGATCAGGGCTTCTGTTGAAAAGCAAAGTCTTGTGGTGATGATCAAAGCACCGCCTGTGTGGCGTAGCTTTGTGTATAATGTGAAATCGCGAGCCTCACACCTCGGTATGAACCAGAAACGGGAGCAGGACCTCAGGGAGGGCATGCGTTTCCTTCTAGCTAGGAGTGGCGTCAGTGGTTTTACACGCCCTGACGAGTTTGACTTATGTGGTTGTTGCTGTTGCGAGGCGCCTCGGTTAGATCGGACGATCCGGGTCCGATGGAGTCATTCGTTGGCTCACTTACGCCCCAAAGGGCGGGGAGACGTATTGTTCATGCATAATAATCCACCTCGGTGGACCGGCCCTGACGATCCAAGGCTTGCCTGCGCGCTTGCCTGAGACACAGGCTAGAGCGTCTCGAATTCGGTAAGGACTATCTTTTGCCTTGGTTCATGACGGAAATCCAATTTCCAATTACGTGACTGTGCGGTTTTGATTGTATATATATATATATGGAGACATGATAGATGGTACCCATGCCGCCTATGATTGATAGTTATGATTTGAAATTGTTTTCAAAACATATATACACTAGTAATAATATCAAATGCCTTTGGTTTATTCGTATCAAGCATATTTTGGCTGTTATAAGGGAAAAACTCTATCCTCCGATTTGCGTTGCATTGTGTGATGGGAACTGAGTCTTATAATGGCTTCATTTTTATAAAAAGCATTGCGATGTTTAAAAGAATGATTTGTTTTAAAGCACTGGCAATCCAATGGAGTAAACCCGTTCCACGAAAGTGGCGTGGTCCTATGATTAGCCATATTATAAATGTGTTGAGTAGATTTCTCATACCAGTCCTTGTTGCTGGCCCTGAGTAGACCGGGTACGCATGATAGGGGGTTCTCGCTTCGCGGTTTGGTGGCGAACGGGAGACTCTTACCCCTACATGTCGCAGTTTAGAGCGTTGGTTCGGCAGTAGCCGCGAGACTCGAGAGGGTCGCCGTAAAACAAGGGATTGGGGGACCAGTGTGAGCCACGGTAGGTTTTACCTGCTGTACTGGAGGATGAAGGGATGGTTGCAAAGCCTACCGGATTTCGCGGTAACGTCTCATTTGGTATCAGAGCTTTGGTTAAGCTTAGTTCTGGAATATAGCATATGAACGAACTCATCAGAAATAGAACCAGTAGTGTTCTAGGACGGGTAACTCTATACAGATAGGATCAATAATATCCTAGTATAAGTAAAGTAGAATGGAATACACCCCAGTAGACACATTTACATTGAAGTATTTGTCTCTATATTTTGAAATATCTTTTATGTTGACCTGACACTTTGTCTGCTAATTGCAGACGCAATAGAAAATGAGTGACAGGAACAGAAGAAATAATCGTATGGCTCGACCAGCTAATGAGCCAGTTGTGCTCCCACAACCAGAATCAAATATAGAAGTTCTATTCAAGAGATTTCAAAATCTGGGTGGATCGCCATTCTTAGGCAAAGAGTCCATTATGGAAACACAAGCTTGGATTCGTTCTGCAGAGAAAATCTTTGAGGGTTTGAAGCTGAGAGACGATCAGAAAAGACTACTGGCGTCTTGGGCACTCAAAGAAGAAGCTTTGTTTTGGTGGGATTCAGTTGTTAAAGATAATCCAGAAGGTGATATCACATGGGACAGATTCAAAGTAATTTTCTTATAAAGATTTACTCCTCCCGAAGCAACCGAGCGATTATGTGATGAATTTTCTTATCTGATACAAGGTGATATGACCATCCCAGGATATCATAAGAAATTCAACGAACTTTCTCACTTTGCTCCTCATCTGATTCAAGATCCAAAGAGGAAGAATCTGAGATTTATTTATGGCCTGCAAAGAAAATATCAGAATAGTGTGATGAGGAATGTGAAACTTCCTTTCTCAGAAATGATTTATATGGCTTATCAGTATGAAGATCTCGACAAGAAAGGTATGTTACCCGGCGAAGAAGAGGTCAGCTCTAGTAAGAAAGTTGAGTCAGAAACTGATCGTCCTGAGGCCAGTACGATGTCTGAGGTCAGTAACAAGCCCAAAGTCAATCGGAAAAGGGCCAGTTCTGGAAATGAACCAGCAACGACTGCCATATGCAACAAGTGCCATAAGCCAGGGCATTTTCAGGGGAATTGCAAACCCTCGAAAAAGCGAAAGAAGAATGAATCTAAATCCAAGAACAAGTCTCATGTGACTCAAGAGTGCAATTTTTGCCATCAGTCCGGTCATATAAAGCGAGATTGCTGGCGGTTAAAAAGGGCCAAAGAGGCTCAGGTAAATGAAGTGGCAGAAGTACCCGTCTCCTCGTCCATTCAGGAAAGGCCAGATGTTTTAGAAGGCACGCTAACTGTCAAAGACATCCCAGTTAAAGTACTGTTTGACACAGGCGCGTCACGAAGCTTCATTGCCAAGAATGCAGCTAAGAAGCTAGATTTAAATTTGAAGAAGCTCAAAGAACCAATGACTGTCCAGAATCCGGTTGGGGGTTCCATCGATCTCAGTTGGGTTTGTGGAGTGCCGGTTTCCTTTTCTCGTTATCGGTTTCCTACCATCGCAGTCGTCATGAATTTTAAAGAATTTGATCTTATCTTGGGGTTAGACTGGTTGACCAAATACGAAGCTGAAGTTAAATGCGCCGACAGAGTCGTAAAGGCGAAGATTAAATCAGGTGATTATATAACCATTCCATGTGAAGGTCAGAATTCTAATAGAAAGGATTTCTGGGCAGCGTTGGATGTTTCTCCTGTTCAAATAGAAAATATCCTTGAAGTTACAGAGAATATTCCTGACCTCATCAAAGATATTCCTGTCGTCAAGAACTATGCGGATGTGTTCGAGGAAGTTGTTCGCTTACCTCCGCAGAGAGAAATAGATTTCAAATTTTCTTTAATTCCAAATGCAAGGCCGGTAGTTCATGCTATTCGAAGAATGTCCTTCCAAGAGAAAGAGGAATTAGACAATCAAACACGACAGCTAGTATGGAAGGGTCTGATCAGGCTTAGTTTCTCTGATTGGGGGTGCAACAGTGGTGTTTGTTCCAAAATCTGACGGTACTCTACGTCTATATGTGGATTATCGTGATCTAAACAAACAGACGATAAAGAATAAATATCCATTGCCGCGGATTGATGATTTGTTGGATCGATTGAATGGCGCACAAGTATTTTCACGAATGGACCTAGCTACAGGTTTCCATCAACTTCGTATCGCCGAGGAGTGTGTTCCTTTGACAGCATTCAGAGGTCCCGACTTATTCTACGAGTGGTTAGTAATGCCGTTCGGCTTATGTAACGCTCCAGCCTATATCGTCGATCTAATGAACAGAGTATTCAGAGGAGTATTGAATAAATTTGTTCTGGTTTTCATTGACGATATTCTAATCTTCTCTAAATCAAAGGCCGAACATGAAAAGCATCTGGAACAGGTTCTGGAAATCCTCAGGAGGAATGTATTGAAAGCCAAACTGTCCAAATGTATATTCTGGCAAGATGAAGTAAAATTTTTGGGCCATGTCGTATCAAAAGAAGGAATTGTTGTGGATCCAAGCAAAATCACAACTATTCAGAATTGGAAACAGCCCAGTACCCCCACTGAAGTCCGCAGTTTTCTCGGATTGGCTAGCTATTACCGGAAGTTCGTTAAAAACTTTTCAAAGATATCTGGTCATTTAACGAAGCTTACAAAGAAGCACTCTAAATTCAAATGGACTCCAGAGAGTGAAGAGGCTTTTGAAGAGCTAAAGTTAAGATTAACAACAGCTCCAGTGTTAACCATTATCGACGACAATCAGGATTTAAAAGTCTGGACTGATGCTTCTAGAGAAGGCCTTGGCGTAGTGTTAATGCAAAGGGGCCAAGTGATTGCTTATGCTAGCCGTCAGCTGAAGCCGCACGAGAAAAACTACGTAACTCATGATCTTGAGTTATTGGCTATCGTATTCGCCTTGAAAATCTGGAGACATTATCTTCTGGGTGAGAGATTTGAACTATTTACAGATCACCAGTCGTTAAAGTATTTGTTCACCCAGAAGGACTTGAATCTGAGGCAGCAACGTTGGCTGGAGTTTCTTGCAGCATATGATTTTAAGATTATATACACTCCAGGGAAAGCCAATGTCGTGGCCGATGCGCTGAGCCGAAAGAATGTAATGATCGCCAGCTTTATTATTACGACTTCCTTGATTGACAAAATATCTATTCTTCAGAAGGAGGATAACTTTATTAAGGATATGATCAAAAGGATTCAGAAAGGCGAATCCTCATGTTTTCAAATAGATAACGACGAGACCTTGAGATTGAAAGGAAGGATTTGTGTTCCCGACGTCCCAGAGTTAAAAAGGGAAGTGTTAGATGAGTGTCACAAGTCCAAGCTGAGTATCCATCCTGGTGTGGCCAAAATGTATAACGATCTCAAACGAACATTCTGGTGGAAGGCTATGAAAAGGGACGTTTCAATACATGTTAGCCGATGCCCTACTTGCCAGCTAGTCAAGAGCGACCAACAGAAACTGGCTGGATTGTTGCAACCGCTAGACGTTCCTGGTTGGTAGTGGGAACATATTTCTATGGATTTCGTTGATGGTTTGCCCATAACTAGAAAAGGAAATGACAGTATTTGGGTGATCGTAGATCGCTTCACGAAGACCGCCCATTTCATACCTGTCAGATCAAACAGAACTGCTCAGAGTCTGGCGCAGATATACTTCAGGGAAATTGTAAGGCTACATGGAGTGCCCCTCAGTATAGTTAGTGATAGAGATACAATATTTACTAGTAAATTCTGGGAGGCATTTCAAGTAGAGCTAGGAACAAAGTTCAACTTGAGCACCGCTTATCATCCTCAGACAGACGGTCAGACTGAGAGGGTGAATCGCATTTTAGAAGATCTATTGCGGGCTTGTTTTCTAGATTTCGGTGGAACATGGGAAGACCATCTGCATTTGGCTGAATTCTCATATAATAACAGCTACCAGGCGAGCCTAACAATGTCGCCATTCGAAGCATTATATGGTAGACCGTGCCGATCTCCTGCTTGTTGGGTCGAACCCGGTAATAGACTTGTGTTGGGGCCTGATATGATTCGAGAAGCTGCCAACAAAGTCGATTTTATTAAGAAATGATTACTGGCCGCTCAAAGCCGACAAAAGAGCTATGCCGATAGGAGAAGAAGAGATATATCCTTTGCTGTTGGCGACTACGTATATTTGAAAGTATCGCCGATGAGAGGAGTTATCCGGTTCGGTAAAACTGGAAAGTTGGCGCCCAAATTCATTGGCCCGTTTCCTATTCTGGAACGGATAGGAACTCTCGCTTATAGGGTTAAATTGCCTGATTGATTGCCTGGAGTTCATGATGTATTTCACATATCTCAACTTCGAAAGCACGTTCATGATCCAGACTTGATCGTGGAAGAAGCAGCTCAACAGGATATTGAAATTACTCCAGAATTAGCTGTGAGAAGAGAGCCGCTAAAGATCATCGGCAAAGAAACCAAAGAGCTGAGGAACAAGAAGGTTCACTTAGTCAAAGTGCAATGGAGTGGAGATACGCGAGATTGTACTTAGGAAACTGAGGAGAGCATTCAGAAAGCTTATCCTAGATGCCGAGTGGATATCTCTGATTGACTCCGGTGCAAGGTATATTTACCATACTTTGCATTACCATTTAATTCTCTACTCTGCTGTTATTTTCTTTCCATGGATATGCACTTTTAACTCTATAGTCTGAATGATTTTAAAAGATAATAGGAATTAATTTGTATGGTTTTGAAAAGTTAAAAACAATTTGATTGTTGATTGTGTTGTGTGATTGTAAATTTGATTAATTAAATTATTGAAACGATAGTTAATTTAATCAACAATAGAATAATGGTAGAATTTATTCAATTAAATCACACATTGAACTGATTAGAAAATAAATAGAAATATATATACATGTGTATTATATATGTTTGAACAGGTAAATGGATTAGCTGTTGAGTAAAGATTTTATTTGCGTGCCCGACAAATAGGTAAACCTTAATGAATTGGATGCGAAATATTATTATATCAAATCCTGTGAATGCCATTGGATGCGAAGTGCTGGTTGTTCTATGTGTAAAAAAAAACGTCGCCATAGGATAGTAACAATTAATTTTGAACTACACCGCATGGCATACTTCTGGAAGATAGGCATACTTCATCATATACCATATAAGCATTTGGAGCTTGTGTGACGAGGTGGAAGATTTACCATACGAGCGAGAGGCTTGTATGGCGATGACTATATTTTACAGGTTGAACTGATGACTGAGATGGACTATTTAAATTGTAACGATAAAATTGCCAGATTAATAAAAACCCCACACGGGTCTGGAGTTGACAATAATCACGTCTCTCTAGTTATTAGACACGGCACATGGACTATTTATTTCCCACACGGGACGAGGTGAGGAGGATTTATCCTTTGGAGCATTTAAAATACACACTCTCTCAGGCTTTGACAGGGTGACGATAATTTATTCTCTGGAGTTATTATCAATACACGCTCCCCTGTAAACACCAGAATATATCACTATAAATATGTGTATGCTTATTAGGATTTATTGGGTACCTAATACAGCCGAATAAATTTCCAAACCTCTCCCCGTACAAAGGAGGTTATGGCGAAATTTTTCGAAAATTCCGGGTGTTAGCCAAATTTTTGAAGAATTTGAAAATTCTCAGAAACTGAAAAGTTGGAGAATTGAAGCCAGATCGAACGTAGAGTTGATTAATCAAACCACTTTCGACTTTGTTCCTTTTCGGGGACGAAAAGTTTTAAGTGGGGGAGATTGTAACGACCCAGAAAATCTGAACCAATTTAAATTTTTTAAATTGGCTAAAATAATGGATTTTAAATATTTAAAATAAACATTTTAAATAATAGCAATGAAAACTGAGTTTGAATCGACGTTTGAAAACGAATATAATTAATTCTAATTATAAACAAGGCCTGAAATGGCGCGGTAGTTTCAAAATTTGAATTCAAACTTTGTCGGACTGTACCGGGTGCAAAACAAAACGGATTTGAGCGAAACCAAAAATATTTAAATCTGTTAGTGAATACCTTTCTAACGAATCTGAAAAATCGAATTTTCATAGCGGAAAGCAAAAGTTATGGCCAAATGAATTTTCAGAAAGGTCGCTATGGAATTTATATAGCTCGTGAAATTGGCCATTTTGCATACGACCTCGGAATTCGACGAAACAACTTTTGTTGGATCCGGGATGTGAATTTATTGCTAGGTTTCAAATTTCATAATTTTTGAAGCTAGTATGTGAGCGTGGCAAAGGAAAACGTGTTTTGGTCAATTACAGTTAAATTGGATCGACCAGAAATGGGCCTTTTGCAAACGGTCTCAGAATTCGACGAAACTAGTTTTGTTGAGACCGTATCGTCAAAACATAGCTAGATTTATTTTTTGGAATTTTTCAAATCAGTTTGTGGACCTGGCAAATTGAAATGTACGTTCAAATTGAATATTGAATGTTATATATTTTAATTTGAAGGAAAACTGACTGAAATAGACGAATGGGCCTACGAAACATATCCCATTGTGTTCGGAATGGGGGTAAAACGCTAGGGACGGCAGTCGTTGGGTTTAGATTGGTGGTCGTGTCAGAAAACCCCCTTAAAACTCCCCCGACCAATCATAATTTTTTAAAATAAAAAAAAGTAAATTTCCTTTTATCTCTCCCCGACGAACGACGGAAACCGCTCATAACCTTCCCGTCCATTTTCTGATCAATCCACTCACTAATATCAAGAGCTCCAGTTGAAGATTTTGAAGAGCTCGAGACAAGCTTCAAATCCATTACTGGTTTCGATTTTTTCGTGGAGTATTGTGGGAGAATCGGGCTCGGGAAGTTTCGCCGTTCGAAGCCCCGCCGCGGCCGCTACAGTGCATCGGACGTCGCCGCACCCCCTGCACACGTGCGCCCCTCCTCCCCCTTCGACGCTGCGAAGGCCGATCGACGAATAGCTACACGGATTTCGAGATAAATCCAAACCTAGTTTTGAACCTTTCAGCTGAGGTACGACTTGTTTTATTTTCAACTGTTTCAACACCTTTAAACCGTTGCAAACTTTGAAAAATCATATCTTTTTCGTGTGTTGACGAAATTCAGTGAAACAAGAGACAGTGGACTAGTGTGGACGTCTTGTACATTCTAGAAGAGACCGCATATTTTTCTGAGCCTTCTGCTATTTTTGGTGGAGTGGAATCCAATGTGAGATTTCTAATTTATAAACGATATGGAAAACGACGATGTATAAATTATATAGTCGATGTATGAGTTATATAAGCGTTGTACACCTCATGTATAAGCGTTGTATAAGTTGTACGTTCGATGTATATGTTATATATGCGTTGTAAAAATTATATATGTGTTGAAATAGAAGTGAATTGCTATATATATATATATATATATATATATATATATATATATATATATATACGCGCCCCTCATCCACAAACCATGGACGATATTTATTGGTTGTGATTGGTGTGAAAATTGATTGATAGCGAATGGTTGATTGGGATAGTTTGTGGTTGATATTGATTGATTGTGGTTGAAAAATACCCATTTGTGGTTGAGAAATATTTAGTTGAAACCACATAGGATTAGTTTGTGGAAATGAAATAAATATATACATGCAGCCTGCGTGCGAACTAGATGCATGATCCCCATTGTCAAAAACCGCGAGGTTTTAAGGTAGAGCGAGGAGCCGTACTAGGGACGGTCCCGGTTTTAACTACCCTGCCGTTATGCTGCCGAAATTTTGAATAATATTCATGTGTTTGAATTATTTTCATTTGCTGAAACTATATTTATTCGTTGAATAGAAAACCTTCATGTGTTGAATCGATATTCATTCGTTGATTAGAAATTCATGTGTTGAATGGTGTTCGTGTTTTAAATATAAAAATCACATTTTTATCTATATATATAAACTATAGAAAACCTTCATGTGTTGAATCGATATTCATTCGTTGAATTGAAATTCATGTGTTGAATGGTATTCATATTTTTGAAATAAATTGTTTTATAATAAAAATCACATTTTTATCATATATATGAACTATATAAAATAATCTCCTTTGAAATAAATTGTTTTATAATAAAAATCCTATTTTTATTACCTATATGAACTATATAAAATAATAGTGTTTTGAAATAAATTGTTTTACAATAAAAATCACGTGTTTATTATATACATGAATTGTCAAATATAGTGAAGTGTTGAAATAGAAGACAGTTAGATAAAAATATCATTTTTATCAAATGTATGAAAAGAATATAGCTTTGAAATCGAGGAATCGATATCTATATATATATATATATAAATAGAATTAAAATTTGTCGAATAACGACGCTGCAGTTCGTATTTTGAAACCGTGATTTCGAACGATTATACCGGGAGATCCGACCATCGGATTTTCCCGAAATCGCAACCGTTGGGTTCGCTTTGGAAAAATCTTTCCAACGGCACCAACTTTGTAAAAATCCAACGGTTGGATTTTCTGGAATGTTTAATTCAAATCTGAAGAAAAACAGCGCCAAAATCGATTATATATATATATATATATGAATATAATTATATTTAATCGAATAACGACGCTGCAGTTCGTATTTTGAAATCGAAACTTCAAACGATTATACCGGGAGGTCCGACCGTCGGAATTTCCCGAAACTGGAACCGTTGGATTCGTTTTGAAAAGATCTTTCTAATGATGTAAATTTTGTGAAGATCCAACGGTTAGATTTTCAGATATGTGTAAATCAAATCTGAAGAAAAACAACGCCACGGTCGCGTTATAGCCCGAAGCGTCGTTTTGAATAAATTGGCTATTTTAAAATAAATAAAAATGGCAATAAATCATTATAAAATATTATAAACGATATGGATGTGATTTTGAAATTAACTGAAGGTTGGCTAAGTCGAATTGTTTCTTGGGTGTTGATCTGATGTTGGTTTCCGCCGTCGGGGTTAATATTTGGGAAATCGTTCTCTTACTGATTGACAGTTAGTGACTAATGAATTGAAATGATGCGTGTATATGTTAGTGTTGCACTTGTTTATTACATACGCGAGTTGCTCAGAAAGACCGGGTTTATCCCATTCTGAATAACTGAATCGACGATAAGAAATCGAAGATAAAGACGGTGGTCGAAGACCAGAGATCTTCACCTCGTTTGGATGGTAACCGAGGTCCTGATTGGGAGGCATCCCGAAATATGGATAATGAGTGGTGATCGTCCAGACGTACGTGGTGATCGATGGGTTTGCGAGGTATTTAGTGCCTCCGGTTTCGTTCATACCCAGAACGGACTTGCAAATGGACAGTGTGTCTGACATTGGAATTTATTCTGTGTGATTGATAACCATCAGTTGCACGGTGTGAATTGCCTGTGTGGCATGCTAAGATGCAGTGATTAGGGCTTCTGTTGAAAAGCAAAGTCTTGTGGTGATGATCAAAGCACCGCCTGTGTGGCGTAGCTTTGTGTATAATGTGAAATCGCGAGCCTCACACCCCGGTATGAACCAGAAACGGGAGCAGGACCCCAGGGAGGGCATGCGTTTCCTTCTAGCTAGGAGTGGCGTCAGTGGTTTTACACGCCCTGACAAGTTTGACTTATGTGGTTGTTGCTGTTGCGAGGCGCCTCGGTTAGATCGGACGATCCGGGTCCGATGGAGTCATTCGTTGGCTCACTTACGCCCCAAAGGGCGGGGAGACGTATTGTTCAGGCATAATAATCCACCTCGGTGGACCGACCCTGAAGATCCAAGGCTTGCCTGCGCGCTTGCCTGAGACATAGGCTAGATTGTCTCGAATTCGGTAAGGACTATCTTTTGCCTTGGTTCATGACGGAAATCCAATTTCCAAATACGTGACTGTACGATTTTGATTGTATACCTATATATGGCGACATAGTGGTATGGGGCATTAATGCCGTCTATGATTGATAGTTATGATTGAAATTGTTTTCAAAACATATAAACAATAGTAATAATATCAAATGCCTTTGTTTTATTCGTATCAAGCATATTTTGGCAGTTATAAGGGAAAAACTCTATCCTCCGGTTTGCATTGCATTGTGTGATGGGAACTGGGTCTTATAATGGCTTCATTTTTATAAAAAGCATTGCGATGTTTAAAAGAATGATTTGTTTTAAAGCACTGGCAATCCAATGGAGTAAACCCGTTCCACGAAAGTGGCGTGGTCCTGTGATTAGCCATATTATAAATGTGTAGAGTAGATTTCTCATACCAGTCCCATGACTGACTCGTAGTTTGTTTCACTTTCAAACTCGGGTGCCCCTTTTTCTACACGGGCAGCCTTGTATTCAGGTTTAGCTGGTTCTTTCTGGATAGCTGGAGCTGAAGATGGATTCTATCATTTATCTCTTTTTATGCTGTTCAGCTCCTATTGTACATTATGTTTGTTTTCCGCTGTAGGCATATATGTATAGTTGAACTGTATTGGTACCAAGTATGATCCTGTATACTGTGTAACTCTGATGACTACTTTTATCCAGTATATTCTATTGTTTATTATCTGGTGTATTTATTTATTTCTGTTCTGCTATTATCTGTTTCTGTGTTATATTCCAAGGATTACCCTTGCCGCCGTCAGTACGGGGTTTGGGGTCGTCTCACTCAACCCAACCTCGAGTTGGCCATTTTCAGTTCATTCTAGTTCCATGTCCATGCTCAAGTTTCATGTCAAGTTTCATGTCGAGTTTCATGTCAAGTTTCCTATAATTACCAATTTTTCCCAACGTTACCCCGTCTAAATATTAGGCTAACAATCTTACCCTAATTTTTCGTCCGCATGATTTTTTTTGACATACAATATTAGGCTAAAAACTTAGCCTAATTTAGCGTACACAAAAATGGCATAAAGAAATTCATTAACATAAACATGGCATATGTGTAAACTTGGCATTTTCAGCATAGTCAATATGAACACCATAGGTGTGGACTTGCAAAATGGTCATCATAATATCATAGGTGTGAACTTGCAGCGTAGACTAAATCAACATGCATATATGTGAATTTGCAACATAGACTAAATCAACTTACATATATGTGAACTTGCAAATCAATCACAAACATATGAATAAGTGTGAACTTGAAATATGACATAGGTTTAACATATACACATAAACATGTAGATCTAACATTTGGTCACATATGTGATATGATTTCACAACCTAAAACTTGCATAACATGATAAACTACACAACTTGTCATAACAGGTCATACTCCAAGTTCATATACATATGAATAGACTTATCCATTAATTCCCAATTCAACATGATAATAAAATAGAACCACAGACATAGATCAATATCATTCAATTCCATATATAACATAATAAACATTGTTCTATTATCAATTTATTTCCAAGGCATGACATTAATTTTGATTCGCATCCCAAAACATAACTAAACTTACAAGACTAGCATGATATAACTTGAGATAATTGGTTACAACATCACTGGCATATAGAAAATAATAGGATTTCAAATCTAGCATAATAAGGTGATAGTCATGGCATAAGGTGATAGTCCCAAAATTGTAAATAATAAACTGATTCAACATCACAGGCATGATAATGTTATGGACATGAAAAAGTTTGATTTACAACATGAATAGGTCCAAACTGATTTCATAGCAATATTCCCAAATGTCAAGATCCAAAATGGAAACTAGAATAGATGTGAATCGATTATCATACTTAAGTCCAATTTCACTTTATCTCATGTCCAAATTACAATTAACAAGTTTAAATCTCAAAGTAACTAGAACTTACAGATCGTGGACTAAGAAATTGAGATCTAGAAACTAGTCGTCGAATTGCTGAATCGTTGAATCTCGATTTGATTGTTGTAGAAACTCCCTAATATGCAATTCCTAGCCGTAGTCTTCAAGAAATAGTCTTCGTGTTTTATTTTAATTTATTTATTTCAATTATTCCAGAGGCAGCATAAGGAGAGAATAAAATGGTGTAAAGAGAATGGGGCTAGGGGGCTGTTTATATAGGATCTCAATCTAATTTGAGCCGTCGGATGATCTTAGGGTTAATCATAACAATTCAGTCAAGATAGGGTGATGAGTCAGCCCTAATGACTCGGCAAGGAGTCAGAAAGGACTCATCAATGAGTCACAGTTCGGATCAGAACACACCAGAAAGCTGTGCAGGCTTTCTGCTCGGCCTGGGCGCACTTGCCAAGTGCGCCAGTGCAACTTTGCATGGGCGCACTTCCCAAGTGCGCCAGTGCAATTTTGTTCTGGCGCACTTCCCAAGTGCGCCAGTGCATTCTGTCCTGTTTCTGGTTTTTCTACCTAACTTCGTTCATCCATATCTCCTTTATACGGTATCCGTTTTACGCAAACTCGGACTCTATTTCAACCAGAATTCCGAGACGAACGCAATGGCGTAACCCGTTTCCCTTGATTCTCACATTTACAATTAAGTATTCTTTAATTCGTTACTATAACGTCAACAGGAAATACAGGGTGTTACATTCTCCCCTCCTTTTAGGATTTCGTCCCCGAAATCTTCAAGTCGGGAAGAACTTATATCCTACCATCCAATCACCCATCTACTCAACCATCAAACACAGGTGTCCATTGTCCTTAAAAGGTTTCTAATGCTGTATGAACTTATGCAAGAGTGTGTGTATATGTACTTATCTAATGCAAAAGATCAGGCGGTTACTAATTCAGTAAACCTCCTTAATGCAAAGTATGCTAGTGTGATGAGTCCAACATGTATGCAAATTCCTATTACATTTCACAATTTCTTCATGAGTGCCCAAACATTCATTCATATGCAACATCCAAGTGATAGCATATCAAGTTTCCATCCATGTACAAGTATAAACACTCATGCATATGCAATATGAAAATGTGACTGAGCCGATCTAGTGCCTAATGTGTGTTATGCAACCACGAGCAACCATTTGTAAACATCAACCATAACATGTTTCAAATACATGTTTACATCCATAGGGTTCTACCTAAGGTTCCCAAGATAGGATTGAGAAGATAAGCAAGATAAAAAAAGCATCTAGGAGAAGAAGTTAAAGATGTACCCCCAGAAGGTCCTGCTTGCGGGCCTTGCCCTTGCTTCTTAGGGCAGTTCTTGCTGATATGTCCAGTATCACCACACTGAAAGCATGCTCCCATCTTCATCTTCTTCTTTCTACAATCCTGGACTATATGCCCATCAATACCACAGAAGTTGCATTTTCTTTTCTCACGTGACTTGTTGTCATTATTGTTGTTGTTGTTCTTTCCTCCTTTCTCGGAGTCTACCTTCTTGTTTTGAGACTCATTCGCCTTGACCTCCTTCTTGCCATTCTTGTCTTCTTCATTTAAGAGTGCCATGTCCACTATCTTTTCGTAAGTAGCCCCCATAGGTATGTGGGTCATAGCCAAGCCGTGAAGTGGCTCATTCAATCCCTTGACAAAACGGAGAGCCTTCTTATGAGGGGTATTTACTAAGTCCAGTCCAAATCGGGCCAGTTGATTGAATTGATTGACATACTCCTTGACCGTCATACTCGCTTGCTTAAGAGATAAGAACATTTCCAGCTGTAGACTTCGTTCAGCTTGTGAGAGGAATTTCATCTCAAACCTTATCCTGAAATCCATCCATGTATCAACAGGTCTTTCAGCGTTAGTGACTTCCCACCAATAGGAAGCTTCGTCTTTGAGCAACCATACTACCAACTGTACCTTCTGCCTATCGTCCACCTCGAAGATAACGAACAGATCCTCAGTTTCTTTGAGCCAGTTCCTCGCCTCTACGAATGATTCAGTTCCCTTGAAATCCTTTCCACCCATGGCCCTAAAATCTCTATAGATCTTTGAGAAAGCATTTGCACAAGGAGGAGGAGGAGGAACCGCTGAAGCTGGAGGAGGAATATTTGCTGGGCCTGTATCGTTGGCCCTAGCCTCTAAGTACCTCCTGAACCAGCCAGGTATTGGCACGCCCTCTGGAAGGTTAAGATTCCCAGACATACTGAAATGAAAAAGAAGAGATTCAAAACGAGGATACAAAGGATAGTTCTAATGGCTTTTGGGGAATAGCCTTTAAATAAAACAAGACTTTTCTTGAAAAATGCTTCTTTGTAAATGACTTTGAAAATAGTTTTAAAAGGTTTTAAAAACTTTTTTCCCAGTCTGGTAACATTCTGCTCTGATACCAAGTGTAACACCCCACCTCCACTAGGGTCACTCACAAAGGGAATGCACTAGTTTTGGAGGAGTGTTATCGAGGTAAACAACACAGAAATATTACAAGACAAAACATAAATAAAACAGCGGAAGAATCAAAAGCTAAATTTCATTGCTTTCAAAAAGAGTCAAAACCTTTTTCATCCAAAGTGCCAACTATCATTTTCCATTACAACAAGTTCAACCTTGAATAAATAAAGAAGCATAAAACTTAAAACAACAAAAGTAGCTTAATTCCCCAAAGGTAGCAGAAATGGAGCCATAGCATAGCTCAAGATCAAACCATACATGAGCTGAACCGAAAGCAAGTGAAATCCAAGCTAAGATCTAGAGTTTCCTCCCTGAGAACCTAGGGGGGGACGAAAGAAAAAGAGGCGAAAGAAAACGGGTCAGTCATAATGACTGGTAAGTCCTAGTGACTTTCAGCATAAAAACAGGTAAACGTAACATGACATGTATAAACTGAAAGTAAACATAAGAATGATGACAAGATCGGCATGATAAACTAAGATAACAAGATAAATCAAGATAAATCAAGTATAGCATCGCATGTTCAAGATTCGCTGCACCAACTGTACTAGTATCCCAACCCATGTCAAATATTAACCATGAAATGACTCCTTGGCCAAATATAATGA
Source organism: Allium sativum (assembly GCA_030737875.1). Taxonomy (NCBI): domain Eukaryota; kingdom Viridiplantae; phylum Streptophyta; class Magnoliopsida; order Asparagales; family Amaryllidaceae; genus Allium; species Allium sativum. The sequence continues at coordinate 72,485,722 of CM060927.1, read as the reverse complement.
ATGACCCATTACTAGGTCCAACGGAACGATCCACTAATCGATCGGCTCCCTACAAGTTCTAGCTCGTCATGCGTTTGTGTCATACAGCCCTATCACGAATGTAGTTACCTGTGCTAGGTCCACCATAGGGTGTATCAAGCCCTAGGGTGCCAACCACCGACACGAATCAAGCATGCACAGTGTAAACCTACTGATGCCCAATGCCTTCTTTTTCAACTCCGGACTACGTGCACGACCATAGTCCACCTGAACCTACACTAGCGCACCAACTCAGCCGTCGTTCTGGTCGCTTACAATCAACCCAGTAATTGTGCCCCACCCTGCCTAGTTCCAGGGTACCATGATACATCTAGTGGGTTACTGCTGAAATGGACCGCGTAACTAGGGTTTCCGTCCAATAGGTTAAGTGTTGTCATTTAAATTCGTGACTTAACCCTTATCAGTCTCTCTTGTCAAGTTGGTTAATTGTTGTCTTTCATGTTCATGACTTAACCCCACTAATCATGTGTCAAGTTGGTTAAGTGTTGTCTTTCATGTTCATGACTTAACCCTATCATGTGGCATTAATTCATTAATGCACCCCAACCTCTCACATCAGACCTGTTGTTGTGGTCACTGGATATGACGGGCGGTTCCGGGCAGATTTACACCACAACTCAGTCTGACCTCGGGTTTTAAGCGCGATATGACCAACTACCCACAATGGATCCGATTGTTTACAGTCACTGGATTTGCCGGGCGGTTCCGGGCAGAATTACACTGCAAACTCAACCCAACCTCGAGTTGGCCATTTTCAAGTTCATTCTAGTGCCATGTCCATGTTCAAGTTTCATGTCAAGTTCGTGTCAAGTTTCATGGCGAGTTTCATGTCAAGTTTCCTATAATTACCAATTTTTCCCAACGTTACCTCGTCTAAATATTAGGCTAACAATCTTAGCCTAATTTTTCGTTCGCATGATTTTTTTTGACATATAATATTAGGCTAAAAACTTAGCCTAATTTAGCGTACACAAATTTGGCATAAAGAAATTCATTAACATAAACATGGCATATGTGTAAACTTGGCATTTTCGGCATAGTCAATATGAACACCATAGGTGTGGACTTGCAAAATGGTCATCATGAATATCATAGGTGTAAACTTGCAGCGTAGACTAAATCTACATACATATATGTGAATTTGCAACATAGACTAAATCAACTTACATATATGTGAACTTGCAAATCAATCACAAACATATGAATAAGTGTGAACTTGAAATATGACATAGGTTTAACATATACACATAAACATGTAGATCTAACACTTGGTCACATATGTGATATGATTTTACAACCCAAAACTTGCATAACATGATAAACTACACAACTTGTCATAACAGGTTATACTCCAAGTTCATATACATATGAATAGACTTATCCATTAATTCCCAATTCAACATGATAATAAAATAGAACCATAGACATAGATCAATATCATTCAATTCCACATATAACATAATAAACATTGTTCTATTATCCATTTATTTCTAAGGCATGACATTAATTTTGATTCGCATCCCAAAACATAACTAAACTTACAAGACTAGCATGATATAACTTGAGATAATTGGTTACAACATCACTGGCATATAGAAAATAATAGGATTTCAAATCTAGCATAATAAGGTGATAGCCATGGCATAAGGTGATAGTCCCAAACTTGTAAATAATAGACTGATTCAACATCACATGCATGATAATGTTATGGACATGAAAGAGTTTGATTTACAACATGAATAGGCCCAAACTGATTTCATAGCAATATTCCCAAATGTCAAGATCCAAAATGGAAACTAGAATAGATGTGAATCGATTATCATACTTATGTCCAATTTCACTTTATCTCATGCCCAAATTACAATTAGCAAGTTTAAATCTCAAAGTAATTAGAACTTACAGATCGTGGACTAAGAAATTGAGATCTAGAAACTAGTCATCGAATTGTTGAATCATTGAATCTCGATTTGATTGTAGTAGAAAATCCCCAATATGCAATTCCTAGTCGTAGTCTTCAAGAAATAGTCTTCGTGTTTTATTTTAATTTATTTATTTCAATTATTCCAGAGGCAACATAAGGAGAGAATAAAATGGTGTAAAGAGAATGGGGCTAGGGGGCTGTTTATATAGGATTTCAATCTAATTTGAGTCGTCGGATGATCTTAGTGTTAATCATAACCATTCAGTCAAGATAGGGTGATGACTTAGCCCTAATGACTCAGCAAGGAGTCAGAAAGGACTCAGCAATGAGTCACGGTTCGGATCAGTACACACCAGAAAGCTGTGTAGACTTTCTGCTCGGCCTGGGCGCACTTGCCAAGTGCGCTAGTGCAACTTTGCATGGGCGCACTTCCCAAGTGCGCCAGTGTAATTTTGTTCTGGCGCACTTCCCAAGTGCGCCAGTGCATTCTGGCCTGTTTCTGGTTTTTCTGCCTAACTTCGTTCGTCCATATCTCCTTCATACGGTATCCGTTTTACGCAAACTCAGACTCTATTTCAACCAGAATTCCGAGACGAACGTAATGGCGTAACCCTTTTCCCTTAATTCTCACATTTACAATTAAGTATTATTTAATTCGTTACTATAACGTCAACAGAAAATACGGGGTGTTACATGTTTGATATCGGGGCTTCCCATTCCTTCATATCTAGTGACCTGGTATATAGGTTGGGATTGGAACCCGAGATAGTCGATAGACCTTTAGTTGTGACGAACCCGATTGGTGGTTCGACTAGCCTTAGTATGATTTTTCGTAATGTGGTCTTATCGAGTCATGGATGCATGTTTGCTTGTGATTGCTTTGTTTTGGGCTTTACTGGGTATGGCATTATTTTAGGAGTCGATTGGCTCCAAAGGTACGGGGTGGTGGTAGACTGTAAGGGCTTTTTGTTGACAGTTAGAGTGGATGATGGGCGGAGGGTAGTGTTTGGTGGCCTACTTAGTGATGGGGTGATAGCTAGTTTTCTAAATTCCCTCGACATCCCGCATGATGAGTTGTCAGATGTGCCCGTGGCTGGCCAGTATCCGGACGTCTTCGAGGAAGTGACCGGGCTTCCACCACACCGAGAGATTGAGTTCCGTATTGATTAAGTGAAAGATGCCAGATCTATAGTGATGCCTCTTCGTCGTATGGCGCCAAGGGAGTAGTGAGAGCTCGGGGTGCAAGTGAGCGATCTTTTGAAAAAGGGATTTATCAGAAGAAGTGTTTCTGAGTGGGGAGCACCAGTTGTGTTTGCTACCAAGGAGGATGGTTCCCTTCGATTGTGTGTAGACTATCGCGAGTTGAATAAAGTGACGAGGAAGAATAAGTATCCTCTTCCGCGGATAGACGATTTGTTTGATCAGTTGAGTGGAGCAAGACTGTTCTCCCAGTTGGATCTCACGACAAGTTTTCATCAGCTTAGAGTAGCAGCTGAGAGTATAGCTAAAACGGCATTTCGACGCCGTTTGGATTTTATGAGTGGTTGGTCATGCCAATCGGGTTGACCAATGCACCAACATATTTTGTGGATCTTATTAATAGAGTTTTCAGAGATCTGGTGAATAAGATTGTTCTTGTGTTCGTGGACGATATTTTGGTTTACTCAAGGACAAGTGAAGAACACAAGGAACATTTGAGAATAGTGATGGAGGTATTAAGAAAACACCAAGTGAAAGCGAAGTTTTCGAAGTGTCACTTCTGGAGGAGGGAAGTGAGGTTCTTGGGCCATGTTGTTTCAGAGAACGGTATTGATGTAGATCCTGCGAAAGTGGCTACGGTACAAGATTGGTCTACGCCCAAGAATGCAACAGACGTAAGAAGTTTCTTGGGGTTAGCTGGATATTATCGTAAGTTTATCCAAGACTTTTCCAAGATAGCGGCACCGTTGACTCATTTGACAAAGAAGAATCAGGCCTTTGTCTGGGACGAAAGGTGTGAGAATGCATTTAAGAGCTTAAAGGAAAAGTTGACGTGCGCACCGGTGTTAGTCATTCCTAAGGGGAATGAAGAGATGACGGTATACACCGATGCATGTGGTACCGGACTAGGTGCAGTTTTGATGCAAGGAGGTAGGGTTGTAGCTTATGCAAGTCGGCAATTGAAACTGCATGAGAAAAGGTACCCTACCCATGATTTGGAATTGGAAGCATTGTATTCGCATTGAAGATGTGGAGACATTATCTCTTGGGAGAAAGATTTGAGTTGTTCACCGATCATAAGTCATTGAAGTATCTTTTCTCTCAAAAGGATTTAAATCTTCGACAGCAGAGATGGTTGGAGTTCTTAGCTTCATATGATTTTGATATTGCATACACGCCAGGAAAAGGCAATTCAGTGGCTGATGCATTGAGTAGGAGACATGCCAGTTTAGGGGCTATGTTTCTGGAATGGAAGCAACTGGAGTATATCGCAGGATATGATTTCAGACCTAAGTGCGAATTCGATCCAGAGATGTTAGCAAGCTTGACGATCAGACCGACTTTGATCGAGCGGATTGGTTCCAGTCAGAGGGACAATCCTAACCTATTGGAAATCATCTCCAAGTTAGAAGCAGGCATCGACGGTGAGGAGATGAACAAGTATGGACTTGATCGAGATGGATGGTTTCGAAAGAATGGAAGACTAGTTGTACCCAACGTGAATGGATTGAGAGATGAAGTGCTTAGAGAATGTCATCACGCAAAGCTAACTATACACCCCGGTGATAATAAAATGTATCGGGACATGAAGTAGACCTACTACTGGGAAGCTATGAAAAGAGACGTTGGAAAGTTTATATCCAAGTGTATGAATTGCCAGTTAGTTAAAGCTGAGCAAAAGAAGCCAAGTGGTTTGTTACAACCGTTAGAAATTCCAGAATGGAAATGGGAGCAAGTCTCAATGGATTTCATCGATGGTTTACCGAGGACTAGATCGGGCCATGATATTATTTGGGTAATTGTGGATCTATTGACCAAGAGTGCAAGGTTTATACCAGTCAAGCCAAATAGAACAGCAGCCAAGTTAGCTGAATTGTATATGAAGTGGGTTGTGAGATTTCATGGAATAACCAAAGGCATTTTGAGTAACCGAGATCCATTGTTTACTAGTGGGTTTTGGAAGAGCTTACAAGAGGCGTTAGGATCAGAACTACATCTTAGTACCGCATATCATCCTTAAACCGACGGTCAAACAGAGAGGGTGAATCGTGTATTAGAGGATCTCTTGAGAGCTTGTATATTGGATTTTGGGGGTTCATGGGATGACCATTTGCATCTGGTTGAGTTCGCATATAACAATAGTTATCAATCGAGTATTGGTATGGCTCCATTTGAAGCTTTGTATGGAAGACCGTGCAATTCACCATCATGTTGGTTAGAGACTGGTGAGAAGTTTGTGCTTGGACCAGACATAGTAAGAGAAACTTCAGATAAGATCAAAGTTATTCAACAGAGAATGAAGGTTGCCCAAGATAGGCATAAGAGTTATGCTGATAAGAGACGAAGAGACTTGAAGTTCGCTGTTGGCGACACGGTATTCGTCAAGATCTATCCATTAAAGAGTTTGATTCGTTTTGGTAGGAGAGGAAAGTTGGCACCAAGATTTGTTTGTCCATTCCCAGTCCTAGAGCAAATTGGGAATTTGGCATATAAGGTCGAGTTACCAGAAAAGATGGCGGGAGTTCACAACGTATTTCATGTTTCCCAGTTAAGGAAGTTTGTGCACGACCCCAATATGACTATTTCACCTGATCAGTTGGACGATATCGAGGTTGAATCCAAGGCAGTTGGGAACCGCAGGCCTATGCGTATTGTTGGGAACGATACGAAGCAACTTCGAAGGAAAGCGGTGAATCTAGTCAAGGTTCAGTGGGGCGAGAATGAGAACGACTGTACTTGGGAGATAGAGGAGAGCATTAGGAAGACGTATCCAGAACTCTTTGCCTAGTAAGATTTTAATTGCGATTTAGTTATTCTGCATGCTAAGATAGGTTTGTTTTATTTTTTATGCATGTATGATTGATTTTAAATGGTTGATAGGCATGCGGGACCTTTTGTATGTTTTGGTTAAGGAATTTCAGGGACGAAATTTCTTAAGGGGGGGGGGGGGGGGGAGGGAGAGAATGTAACGACCCGCATTCTATGCATCAGAGGATCGCAGAATATTTATTTCTTTTTAGTATGAGATCTTATGGTCTTGTAACTTTGGGAGACGACTATTGGGGTCATTTCCCATGTTCATGATTTTTGCCGATTTTTAAATGACCGTTTTACCCCTAGCGAATCTTGTTTCACCTATAACTTTTGATTGGTAAGGAGTTTTGACCAGAAACCACTTCCATTGGATTCAAATGATGGTTTGCCATTCCGCAGAGTGGTCATATTAGCCAAACGGACTTACTGTTTGGGAGATATGGCTGAATTAAGGTTCAGAAGGTGAAAAACAGCTTAAATGGGCTTAATAGGATAATTAGCAGCTAGGCCCATTGGGGATTTCGGGATTAGAGCTATATAAGGGCTGATTAGGGTTAGGGAAACCTTTCTTTGCCATTTTTCAGCCGCCACTTACCTCCCTTCAACCCCAGCAATGGCCTCCACTTTCTAAAAACACTTTAAATCACCGTTTAATCAAGTATTAGCCTAAACTACATCAAATCAAGGAGAAATAGCACCAAATCAGAGATTATTTCAGATCTAAGAATTTGTTTGTGGCTAAGGTGAGTGATTTGCATTGTTTTTCACTAATTATGGCTAATTAAGGGTGATTAGTGTTAATTAGCGAAATTATACATGATTAAATTCTAAAAATAAATGTTTAGAAATTCCTAAATATTATTTTAGGGCTCTAATAGAAATTTGGTTAAGTTTTGCTAATCCTATCATTAGATTTGCTTAAACATGCTTAAGGGGAAAATACGGGTTTTGGGTATGTTTGATCTGTTTTGACATATCAAATTGTTGTTTTGGTGTTTATGGCTAATTCTCTATGTTGCTATGACTGTATGGTATGCTTTGTGATTGATTAGAAAAGTTAGAATGGTAGAAAATGCCGTCGTATGGCGTAATTAGCTCGTTGGAAAAGTTGCAGGAAATGACACAGGACCGGATCGGATCGCCCTACCCGATCGTGACACCCTCTCACGAACCGAACCGCTCACCAGGAGAACTCCACGAGTCGTCGCTCAAGCCAAGAGGACCAAGCCTAACAGCTCATCACGAACCGATGGAGAAGCACGACCCCGAACCGATGGAGATGCGTCACGAGTCGGACCAGACGATGAACCATGGGCCGCCACTCAGGAAAGTACCCGAACCGGATGCCTCTACGAACCGGATGTCTCCACGAACCGATGAAGCACCACGACCCGGAGCTTGACCACGAGCAGAGGGAGACCGAACCGAACCGGTGAGCAACATGATTCACGAACCAAACCACTTGAGGAAGCATGATCCAAAGCGAAGTGAAGAACTGAACCGATCCGGAGGAGACCAAAACCAGAGATGTAAAGGTAGTCCAAATGGGAAGTCGTTACTCAGGATCCAGATGGGAACCAACGAGTTGACTTCATGATTGGGCTTTGTTGCGGGACGTGTACTAAGGAGTTGTCGACGTCCATAGCTTTGATTCATCACCGAGAGATGAATGTTAGGCTACGGATCAATGCAGTGGGGTAGTTATTACTCCATGGGGCAGAGTGATCGTAGCATGGCTATGAGCCAGTGCAGTGAAGTCGTCATGACTTCATGGGGCAGAGTGGACATAGCAAGGACTAGTGGCTATGGATTAGTGTAGTGGAGTCACCATGACTCCATGGGGTAGAGGGATCATAGCAAGGATTTGGGTGATCAAAGCGGTGGATATTGTATGCTTTACGCACTGAGTGAGAAATGTGAGGATGGTTGCTATGCTTGATTGTCTTCTATTACTATGATATGCACACCCCCTTCCCCGTATCTTTACACCATGTGTTAGTGTCACCTTAGAGTATTGTACATCTTGTTGTGCTGACTCTTTGGTTGCAGGTCCAGGTTCGGGTATGGTTTAGTATACCTGTTATTGTTTTGTTTTTACTGCTTATCGTTCATACCATACTTTTGTATGACCCAGAGTTTTATGCCTCTTCTTATTACTCTGGGTGCTCTTAAACGAGCAGACTAGAGACAGGTTAGCGGGTTATGCACGAGTAGCTGTTCTGGAGACGAGCATGAGGCTCCCACGTACTATCTATATATGTACTCTCCCTGTGTTGCTGCGGTCACTACTTTGGGCATTAGTGGTGTACCTTTCCTTTACTTTGCTTTAGAGACAGTTTGAAAAGTTGTAATAATGGTGATGTGGAACATAAGCTCTATTTGGATTTCCGCTGCTATGATGATGTTGATTTAGTTTTCAGCTTATGCACTGTCTCGCCTGTTTTATGTCAAAGTTATGTTGTTATTATATATTATGCCATGCGCTGTGAGACATTCTATAGGTTCTTTGTTAGTTCTTCATCTTGTTTCCTTTCTTCTGGCGACCTTCTCGTGCTAGTCGGGCATTGGTACAGCGCATTTCGAAGAAATGCTGGCTGGTGGGGTGGGTCGTCACAATCAACATGGCAAATTTGGTTGGATTTGGTGAGGATCGCATCGCATACCAGGGTGATGCGAAATTTTTCTCTTGATCACCGCGATGCGATCACCACTTTTGGAGTGATCCGCACGTGTTAATCACGTATTTTTGGGATGCGATCTGGTAACGTTCCAGATCACCTGGCAAGGCTCAAAACGCGCGTTGATCACCACTTTTCAGCTGATCTGCACGTGTTGATCACCAAAATTGGTGATGCGATCTAGCAACTTTTCAGGATGCGATATTTTCACTCCGACGAAGCCCAGATGCGATATTTTCACCTTGGTTGAGCCTATGATGCGATTTTCTTCACCCAAACACAGTGTTATGCGATTTTTTGCATATGACTTTTGCATGATCCGATTTTTGATAGTGGACCTCATTTTCTGCCTACTCCACTACCAAAATCCACTATAAATACCCCCGCACTTCCAACAAAAAGGGGTTGGTTTTTCTTGGCTATTTGGACTTTTTGAAGTCTCTACCACCATTAATGGCTTCCATCTTCTTCTCTATAACCATTGGACATGACATGGACCATTAAAACGTTGTGCAAACATTTTCCATCATATTTCGGACATCTACAAGCATAATTACACCTCTTTTGGACTAAATTGGACATTTTTGGATTTCTTGGATATCGAAGCTACTTTTTGGACATAGTTGACCAAGTAACCCCTTTTTCAACTCAACGAAGAAGACAAAGGGTAGTTTGGTCAAAGTTTGGAACTAACAAATATTTTATTGTTCTATTGTAACGCTTTATACACATATACTATCCGAACTTGTACAACAATTGTAATCGACTACTATATGATGAAAGATTAGTATAAAGTGGATGTAGGCATTTGTGCCAAACCATCATAAAAAGATGTATCTCCCCGCATTACTTTATTTTACATTCGGATTACTGTGTTCATTACACACACACATTCGACGGCTGGCGTGCACTGAATCGACGACAATTCCTTACGTCAACACTTTGGCACGCCAGGAAGGGGGGCGCACTGCTTTGACCTTTGCTTCGGATTACATTCTCAGATTCATGTTCGGATTTCTACTTCGAATTTGGATTTCAGGTTCGACATCAACGTCGATTGTAGTTTTAGTTTTCAACTTCGGTTTCAGTCTTCGACTTTGTTACCCTTTCTCCATGATGGTCAAATGTTAAAGGTTCGACGCTACTTATGAGGTACAGAGTATTAGTAGCGAAGGACGTCAAGAACATTCTGCGACCGAGGAACTCTCAGACTTAGTTACTCGAGAGGACTTAGTGGAATTGGCTAGAGTTTTAAACGCTTGTCTGAATCGACAAGAGAAATTTATGAACACCTTCCTCGCTCAGATTGAAGGTAGATTACATGGTTCTTGAAGGTTAACTGACCAAACGAATGCCATCGAGACAAGTGCTTATGTTCCCCAGTTCTTAACATGGGACTTAGGGGCAACCTCACAAACTACACTCGGGGGCACCACCATTCCATACAGAAGCATGGTTCTAGATGTCTTGGATAGTCAAAATACAGCTTCGAGTAAAGGCAAGTCTCGAAACAATCGCAGGGCGGCTAAGAATAGACTTAAGTTCCCATCCTATTCAGAACTAACCCACACTCCACAGGACATCTTCCTGGATGTCCACCCTACTTCTCCCTTCAAAAGACCCCTGTGAGGGAGCCCATTCAAAAAGAAAAGGATACTGTCCAGCACTGCCTTTTTCATGACCTAGACGGGCATGACACCATTGTGTGTCGGCATCTCAGGAATGTGATTGAAGAATGTGTCAGAAATGGAGAGCTGGCACGATATGTTTGAACTTGGGCTGTGGTGCCGGGACAGGCACAGTCCCCAACTACTAGTCAGAATGGGCCCATGCCTAGTACCTGGGGCCCTACTTAAAATTAAATCTCTCGTTGGCTCTGGTGTCTAGGGTCCAAGTCTCCTTGGAACCAGTATTTTGCAACTTCCGAATTTTGGTTTTCTAGTCTTCTGGTTTTCTGGTCTTCCGATCTTTGGGTCATCTGGTTTTCTAGTCTTCTTAAGATCTTCCATGTCTCCCAAATAATGAGCTCCACACTTATGGATTTCTCATTTCAAAAGTTCCGTCCTTTAGATTTATCGAGCCCGATGATATTGGCTCTCTTGGACTTCACTAATTATGATGTTCGGGCTATATCCCCGCGGTCCTATCTATTTTGGCTTTATAGATTGTAAATGGTTGAGTCGACGTACCCATGCACGGGAACAATTATAATACCAAAGCATGTTCTTTTCTAGACAAAACACCATCTAGTTGCCAATAAAATGAACTTTCTGACTTGCCTTGGTCGTCTCACTAATGTGAGGCCGCCTTGAGTGCTACCTGCCTTGGTCGTCTCACTAACATGAGGCCGCCTTGAATGCCATTTGTCGAGGTTATCTCACTGATGTGAGATTTCCTTGAATCCTATCTGCCAAGGTTGTCTCACCGATGTGATATTTCCTTGAATGCTATATGCCAAGGTTATCTGACCGATTTGAGATTTCCTTGAATGTTATCTGACCAAGTTATCTCACCGATATGAGATTTCCTTAAATGTTATCTGCCAAGTTTATCTCACCTATGTGAGATTTCCTTGAATGCAACATGCAAAGGTTATCTCACTGATGTGAGATTTATTTGAATGCTAACTGCCAAGGTTATCTCACTGATGTGAGATTTCCTTGAATGCTACCTGCCAAGGTTATCTCACTGATGTGAGCGTTCCCTAAATGCTACTTGCCGAGGTCATCTCATCGATATGAGATTTTCTTAAATGCTACTCTCCGAGGTCATCTCACTAGTGTGAGATTTACTTGAATGCTAACTCGCCTTGGCCGTCTCACAAATGTGAGGCATCCTTGAATGCTAACTTGCCAAGGTCATCTCACCGATGTGAGGTTGCCTTGAATGCAATACATCAAACAATTACGATGACCTGTGCCAGCCTTGTCGGTAACATGGAAAGATCGTTCACATATGGTTATGTGTATTCCTCTTCTATGCAAGTTAATGGACTTCAAAATAATACGATCCAAAGTGATCGTGGTCTTCTAATTATTATGATCCCAAGTGGTCGTGGTTTTCTAATTAATACGATCCCAAGTGATCGTGGTCTTCTACTAATATGATCCCAAGTGATCGTGGGCTTCTAGTTATTACGACCCAAGTGATTATCGGTCTTTTATCATTAATACGATCCCAAGAGATCGTGGATTTCTGAATAACACAATCTAAATTGATCGTCGGCCTTCTTCAAAGTTCTAGCTTTCTGGTTTTCCGACTCATAAATAATACGATCTAAAGCGATCGTGGGTTTCTGGACTTCTCTTCTCGTAAAACACATCTTCCTTGGACCAAGCAAGATATGTTTTGGGAGGCAAATGTTGACATGCTTTTTGGTCGAAGCTGTCACACGTCAAGAATTTCATTGGAAAACGCAAAGCGATTCAATCGAAGTCGCGGTGCGTTCGAAAAAAGTTTGGAAATGGCGTCGATTTGCAAAATAGTCATTGATTGGCTCGAAAAAGATGATGCAGTGAAAGTACGTGATTGACATGGTCCAATCAGCTCAAACAGACGAGCGTATTGTTCCTATCACGAGGCAACACTCATCGCAAAAAAAATATGGATTTCGAAACAATCGCGTTTCGCACGTCCAAAAACAGTTGATCGGCATTGCACGATCACAAAAAATGGCTTGGGCGGCTCACGACATCAAAACCTGGCGTTTGGCAAAAAAAATAGTGTTGCGCGATAAAAAACAACTGATCGACGCGTGAAAATGATGAAAAACCATGTATTTTAGCTTGTTCGATCAATCTGGAAAAATCTGGCAAAAGCTGATTTGGCGCGAAGAAAAACAATCAAAAACCCTGTCTGACCACTCAAAAACGTGTGCGCATCACGTGGTGATCAAGATGGAAAAAATGGTCGATCATCAGTTTTAACACCTCAAAAATCGCTGATCAACTCAGAGAAATCACCTATTTTCGTGTGCGCACACTGTGCTGATCAACGTGACAAATTTGGTTGGATCTGGTATGGATCGCACCGCATCCTAGGGTGATGCGAAATTTTTCTCTTAATCACCGCGATGCAATCACCACTTTTGGAGTGATCCACGCGTGTTGATCATGTATTTTTGGGATGCGATCTGGTAACATGCTAGATCACCTGGCAAGGCTCAAAATGTGCGTTGATCACCGCTTTTCAGCTAATCCGCACGTGTTGATCACCAAAATTGGTGATGCGATCTGGCAACTTTCCGGGATGCGATATTTTCACTTCGACGAAGCCCATATGCGATTTTTTCACCTTGGTCGATTCTATGATGCGATTTTCTTCATCAAAACACAGTGTGATGCAATTTTTTGAATATGGCCACTGCGTGATTCGATTTCTTGACAGTAGACCCCATTTTCTACCTACTCCACTACCAAACTCCACTATAAATACCCCTCACTTCCAACATAAAGGGGTTGGTTTTTCTTGGCTATTTGGACTTTTTGAAGCTCTCTACCACCATTAATGGCTTCCATCTTCTTCTCTATGACCTTTGGACATAGCATGGACCATTAAAACCTTGTGCAAACGTTTTCCATCATATTTTGGACATCTATGAGTATAATTACACGGCTTTTGAACTAAATTGGACATTTTTTGATTTCTTGGATATCGAAGCTACTTTTTGGACATAGTTGACCAAGTCAACACTTTTTCCACTCAACGAAGAAGACAAAGGGAAGTTTGGTCAAAGTTTGGAACCAACAAATATTTTGTTATTTTATTGTAATGCTTTATACACAAATATTATCCGAACTTGTACAACAATTGTAATCACCTACTATGTGATGAAAGATTACTATAAAGTGGATGTATGCGTTAGTGCCGAACCAATATAAAAAACTGTGTCACCCCGCATTACTTTATTTTACATTTGAATTACTGTGTTCATTACGCACACACATTCGAGGGTTGGTGTGCGCTGAATCGACGACAATTCCCCACGTCAACACTTTGGCGTGCTAGGAAGGGGGGCGCACAGCTTTGACCTTTGCTTCGAATTACATTCTCGGATTCATCTTTAGATTTCAACTTAGACTTTGTATTTCGACTTCGACGACGATTGCGGTTTTAGTTTTCAAATTTGGTTTCAGTCTTCGACTTCGACGACGATTGCGGTTTGGTTTTCAAATTTGGTTTCAGTCTTCGACTTAGTTACTCGCTCTTCTTCATGGTCAAACGTAAAAGTTTCGACGCTACCGCTGAGGTACAGAGTATTAGTAGCGAAGGAAGTCAAGAACATTCTACGACCGAGGAACTCTCGGACTTAGTTACTCAAGAGGAATTAGCGGAATTGGCTAGAGGTTTAATCGCTTGTTTGGATCGACAAGCGGAAGTAATGAACACCTTCCTTGCTCGGATTGAAGGTAGATTACATGGTTCTGGAAGGTCAAATGACCAAACGAACGCTATCGAGACAAGTGCTTGTGTTCCCCAGTTCGTAACATGGGACTTAGGGGCAACCTCGCAAACTACATTCGAGGGCACCCTCATTCCCGACGGAAGCATGGTTCTAGATGTCTTGGATAGTCAAACTACAGCTTGGAGTAAAGGCAAGTCTCGGAACAATCGCAGGGTGGCTAAGAATAGACCTAAGTTCCCATCCTATTCAGAACTTACCCACACTCCACAGGACATCTTCCTGGAATTCCACCTTACTGCTCCCTTCAAAAGACCTCCCATGAGGGAGCCCACTCAAAAAGAAAAGGATACTGATCGGCACTACCTTTTTCATGACCTAGACGAGCATTACACCAACGTGTGTCGGCATCTTAGGAATGCGATTGAAGAACGTGTCAGAAATGGAGAGCTGGGACGATATGTTCGAACTCAGGCTGTGGTGCCTGGATAGGCACAGTCCCAAACTACTAGTAAGAATAGGCCCGTGCCTAGCGCCTGAGGCCCCACTTCAAATTAAATATCTCATTGGCTCTGGTGTCTAGTGTCCAAGTCTCACTGGCACTAGTATCTTGCAACTTCCGAATTCTGGTTTTCTAGTCCTCTGCTTTTCTTCTCTTTCGGTCTTCCGGTCTTCTGATTTTCTGGTCTTTCGGTCTTCTGGTATTCTTATGATCTTCCATGTCTCCCAAATAATGAGCTCCTCAATTATGGCTTTCTCATTTCAAAAGCTCCGGCCTTCTGATTTCTCGAGCCCGATGATACTTACTCTCTTGGACTTCGCTAATTATAATGTTCGGGCTATAGCCCCACGGTCCTATCTATTTTGGCTCTACGGAATGTAAATGGTTGAGTCGACGTACCCATGCACAGGAATAGTTATAATCCCAAAGCATGCTCTTTTATCGACAACACACCATCTGGTTGTCAATAAAATGAACTTTCTAACTTTCCTTGGTCATCTCACTAATGTGAGGCCGCCTTGAGTGCTACTTGCCTTGGTCGTCTCACTAACGTGAGGCAGCCTTGAATGCCATCTGCCGAGGATATCACCGATGTGAGATTTCCTTGAATGTTATCTGCCAAGGTTATCTCACTGATGTGAGATTTCCTTGAATGCTATATGTCAAGGTTATCTTAACGTTGTGAGATTTCCTTGAATGCTATCTACCAAGGTTATCTCACCGATGTGTGATTTCCTTGAATGCTATCTGCCAAGGTTATCTCACCTATGTGAGATTTCCTTGAATGCTATCTGCCAAGGTCATCTTGCTGATGTGAGATTTCCTTAAATGCTACCTGCCACGGTTATCTCACTGAAGTGAGATTTCCTCGAATGCTACCTGCCAAGGTTATCTCACTGAGGTGAGATTTTCTTGAATGCTACTTGTCGAGGTCATCTCACCGATGAGAAATTTTTAAATGCTACTCGTTGAGGTCATCTCACTAGTGTGAGATTTCCTTGAATGCTGACTTGCCTTGGCCATCTCACAAATGTGAGGCCGCCTTGATTGCTAACTTGCCAAGAATCTCATCGATGTGAGGTTTCCTTGAACGCAATACATCAGACAAATATGATGACATGTGACAGCCTCATCGGTAACACGACAAGATCGTTCACATATGGTTATGCATATTCCTCTTATATGCAGGTTACTGGACTTCTAAATAATATAATCCAAAGTGATCCTGGTCTTCTAATTATTATGATCCCAATTGGTCGCGGTTTTCTAATTAACATGATCACAAGTGATCGTGGTCTTCTACTAATACGATACCAAGTGATCGTGGCCTTCTAATAATACAATACCAAGTGATCGTGGACTTCTAATTATTACGACCCCAAGTGATCGTCGGTCTTCTATTATTAATACGATCCCAAGAGATCGTGGATTTCCGAATAACACAATCTAAATCGATCGTCGGCCTTCTTCAAAGTTCAAGCTTTCTGGTTTCCCGACTCGTAAATAATACGATCCAAAGCGATCGTGGGTTTCTGGACTTCTCTTCTCGCAAAACACACCTTCCTTGGACCAAGAAGATATGTTTTAGGGGGCATATGTTGACATGCTTTTTGGTCAAAGCTATCACACGTCAAGAATTTCGTCGGAAAACGCAAAGCGATTCAATCCAAGTCGCAGCGCGTTTGGAAAAAGATTGAAAATGGCGTCAATTTGCAATTTCATCATTGATTGGCTTGAAAAAGGTGATGCAGTGAAAATATGTGATCGACACGGTCCGATCAGCTCAAAACAGTCGAGCGTGTCGGTCCGATCACATGGCTAAACTTGTCGTGTAAAAATATATGGATTTCGGCAAAATCGCGTTTCGCGCATCCAAAAGCAGCTGATCGGCATGTCACAATCACGAAAAAAATGGCTTGCCCGGATCACGACATAAAGTTTTGGCATTTGGGAAAAAACAGTGTCGCGTGCTAAAAAACAAATGATCGACGCGTGAAAATGATGAAAAACCATGTATTTTAGCTTGGTCGATCAATTTGGAAAAATCTGGCAAAAGCTAGTTTAGCGCCAAAAAAACAGTCAAAAACCATATTCGATCACTCGAAAACATGTGCGCAACACGGGGTGATTAAGCCGGAAAAAATGGTCGATCATCGGTTTTGGCACCTCAAAGATCGTTGATCACCTCGGAGCAATCACCTATTTTCGTGTGCGCACACCGTGTTGATCAACGTGGCAAATTTGGTTGGATCTCGCATGGATGGCATCGCATCCCAGGGTGATGCGAAAATTTTCTCTTGATCACAGCGATGCGATCACTACTTTTGGAGTGATCCACATGTGTTGATCATGTATTTTTGGGATACGATCTGGTAACGTGCCAGATCACCTGGTAAGGCTCAAAACGCGCGTTGATCACCACTTTTCAGCTGATCCGCACGTGTTGATCACCAAAATTGGTGATGCGATCTGGAAACTTTCCAAGATGCGATATTTTCACTCCAAGGAAGCCCGAATCCGATTTTTTCACCTTGGCCGAGCCTATGATGCGATTTTCTTCACCCGAACAAAGTGCGATGCGATTTTTTGCATATAGCCTCTACGTGATGCGATTTTTTGACGGTGGACCCCATTTTCTACCAACTCCACTACCAAACTCCACTATAAATACCCCCTCACTTCCAACATAAAAGGGTTGGTTTTCTTGGCTATTTGGACTTTGTGAAGTCTCTACCACCATTATGGCTTCCATCTTCCTCTCCATGTCAATTGGACATGGTATGGACCATTAAAACGTTGTGAAAACGTTTTCCATCATATTTTGGACATCTACAAGCATAATTACACCACTTTTGGACTAAATTGGACATTTTTGGATTTCTTGGATATCTACGCTACTTTTTGGATATAGTTGACCAAGTCAACTCTTTTTCCGCTCAACGAAGAAGACAAAGGGCAGTTTGGTCAAAGTTCAGAACTAACAAATATTTTGTTGTTCTATTGTAACGCTTTGTACACAAATATTATCCGAACGTGTACAATGTTGTAATTGACTACTATATGATGAAAGATTACTATAAAGTGGATGTAGACGTTCATGCTGAACCACTATAAAAAGATGTGTCTCCCCAGTATATTACTTTATTTTACATTCGGATTACTGTGTTCATCACACACACATTCGAGGGTTGGCGTGCGCTGAATTGATGGCAATTCCTCACGTCAACAATATATATGGACACACACGCCGAAGTATAAATTAGACAATCTATACTATCCTATCAAACATGAGTTAGTTTTCGTTGGCTCTAAAGCCGCCTTCAATTTCTATCAGAATTCATTTGAGCATGACACGTGGAGTGTTGACAGAACTGTCTTAGGCGTTTCCTACGCATTCCCTTTTTTCACATTGTCATCCACCTTTTTCTTCACCTTCTGCCCCCTTCGCATTCGTATGCGATACGCTATAATCTCCATTTTTTCCCTCATCCACTTATTGTCTCTGACCCCCAGTGCCTTTTGCCTTCCCAAACCCTAAATTAACTTAGGGTTATTCAGTTCCCTGTTACCAGAGTTAGTTTACAAACATGGCTATACCCTTCCATTTCTGCTTGGATTTTGCGTGCGCCTTTCCTCCATTGCGTCGGGCTAATGTGTTCCTCCTCTGTCATCCTACACGTTCTGCCAACTAGACTCTGAATGACCAGTTTAAGATAAGAACCCTAAATTCAATTCATTCGTTTATTTATCTTGCCTTCTTTTACAATCTCCCTACCATGTAATTTATTTATTCATTTTTTATTTTTTGTTTGTTTGTATTCTTCGGTTAGGGCATTTTGATAAGAGAATCACAAAATGCTTTATGCATTCATCTATTATTGATATACTGACCATTCAATACAATTAGATCTCATTTTTAGGAAGTTTGAAATATGTTTGCTTTAACTTTAATTTCTGGAAGGTTTCTCCTTTTTCCTGATAAAGGTTGAAGTCTGGCTTTTTGCCCCCTCAAATATCGACTTTACACTAAGATTGAAATACATAAGTTTTTGGGGATAAGCAAGCTTTTGACTATTATCGAAATGACTACGCTGCTCATTATGCTCATTTTTTGGCTCTTCAAATTTGGCAATGAAAAAATTTGTCGTTTTTAAGAAATTACGACGTTTCATTTATTTTCAAGTCTTTGATTTGCGTTTAAAAATTTTGCACCTCCTTTGAGAATATGTTTTTCATGTAGGGAAAATAATCATGTCTTTTGAAAAATATATTACTATTTGATTTACCGTGGTATGTACCATTTTAAAATTGGTTTTTGTATTGTACAGAAAAACATCGATTTAAAAAAATTGCATAGTAAAACGTCATTTATTGCAGATATTTTCCCATTCAAAAAAATTGAATTTCACTTCTAGGAATTCCACAATATTCCAACATTGATTTTTAATTGTTTAAAGTTTGGGAATCTTCGGAAAAAACCTACATTTTAACAACTTTTTTTTAGAATACTAATTATTCAAAGAGAATGAAAAAAATAACAATGTTTATTTGGCTAAGCAAATTTCCTTGATTCTTATCAAAACAATTTCCCTAGAATTTATGATTTTTGTAAATCACTTATTCACATTTGGGTTAAATATATTTTTTTAATTTTAAAAAATTAAAATTTTAAATTTAATGTCAAATCTTTGAACTACTTTTAAGTAGTTGTCACTTGTCACCTCCATTGATACAATATTTGGTATAGTGAAAAATTCATGTTTTTCAAAAATATATTATTATTTGATTTATTATGAAATTTTCCATTTTCCTCATTTGATTTTTTTTATAGCCCTGACAGAAATACATTGCTTCCCTGTTATGTAATTGCAAAATATTTTCAGCATTCGTTCATTATGACTATTTTGACCAATTATATTTCCTTTTTTTTTTTCGAATGTTACAATATTTTGGTCCCTATTGTACCTTTTCAGTCATTTTGCCATCTTTGGAAAGAAGCTTAAAGTTTAGTGATTTTCCTAAAATATTGGTTCTTCGTGGATAAATGGAAAATGAATTGCTTTAGGGCTAAGCAAATTCTTTTGTCCTGAAATTTATTTCACTCTTCTCTCTACTATATTTTTCTATCAAATTTTTTCAGTACGTTTGTTCTTACGCAATAACATCATCTACATTTCTCTTTAATTGCATACACACTCAAAAAACTAACTGAATTTTTCATATAAGATCTAATTACGACCGATTTCTTTCTCCATCACAATAGCTTATTTAATTAGTTACCATATATATGTGAATATTTTAATGGTTACTGATGCAAAATTGAATGGTGAACCCTGAACATCATCGTCCCACTTCCTCTCCTCAAGCGTACTGTTTATGGTCCAAAATGGATCTAAGCGTATACTGGAGGATTCTTCTAAGTTCAAGTCCTCGGTGGTTTTGACATTCTTATGTTATATTTCTTTTTCCTCCACTGGGCTGAAATTTATGGCAAATTGTGGTGTATCTAACACTGTTTTTGTTCAATTTCCTCACAAAGTATCAATTATGGTTCTTATTATATAATACTTTAACCACTGATGAATTTAAAAAGGAAATGGGTTTCAATTATTTTATGGAATTTTGACGACTGATCATTATTACAAGCTTCAATTTGTAGAGGATTTAAGTGAAATTTGTAGATTAAAAATTATCGTCTTACGGCTACCCATTTAGAATGTGAACTGACGTTTCATTTGCAAGACAATTTTCAACATTGTTTTTACCTATCATATGGAGTTTAAATGCATAATTTCTAATTCGTTCCTATGGATTTTGGTCATATGAATTTCTTTACTTAGTTTACTACAATTTTAATCAATTTTTACTGGCCATTTTGTTTTAAAACAACAATAATTCCAATTAATATACAATGCCGAAAATAATTCCTAAATTAAACATAATATTTACTCACACAAGCAGATACTTAAAAAAATTATGAATTTGAAGTGAATGCAATAAACTATTTTTGCAACCATGTAGATAATAAATTATGGATACTACTTTTATGTTGTACAGAACAAATATTTCAACCGTCAAATTCTTCAACAAGCAAATGTGCATGTAAATTTAAGCACAATTGATCTGAAACTATTCCAAATGTTTTATTTTGATAATATTGATGATGATTGCCTATCACAATTAGTGTGCTTTTGAGGACAAGGAACTGAATGAAATATACGGTGGGATGGAATAAACCATAGTTCAGCAAACTGCAATTTAAAACTATGCTCAAAGATGATGCATGAAGTTGAACGTAAGATTCAATATGCATTAATATATGTCAAAAAGACGGAAATGGAAAGAAAACACTCCTTATTTCTGACATGTAACTCTTTTAAGTTGGCTGTGAGATGAAGACAAAAAGATTGCATAAGCTCTTTCCTAAATTTATATCTGATGTAATCTACATCAAACACACCTGTCAGTTTATTTGTTTTGTTCAGGAATGATTATTAGATGTCGTTCGATTGTTTATGTCCAAGAATCAACATAAAAATTCATGTTTGACATAATTGCAGGGACAACTATTTTTTTTTTTTTTTTTTTTTTTTTTTTTTTTTTTTTTGGAAAGGGATATCCAACTTTAGCATAATTGCTACCATTTAGCATGCCATCAATTTTTACTTTATGCTACTGCCATAAATTTTGATTTTATGATTACTGCTTCTACCATAAATCTTTATGCCAATTTTATTAAGACATTATTTCAACCAGAGACCAAAATTTAGCAAACTGAGATTATTGTCGGTGATAGGAATGGCAATGGGGCGGGTTTCTCGTGCCCCAGACCCCCCTGTCCCAGACCCGCCCCGTAGACCCATTGCGGGTCTGGAATTTCGCCCCGTACCCGAAACCCGTACGAGTCAGGGTATACCCGACCCGCCCCATGACCCAGTGATATTGTGTTCTACTATACACAAATTTATATGCTTATATTTTTTATCACTAAATGATAAATTATATGCATATTATAATGTGTTCACAAGGATAAGAGAATTTAATAAAATCAGTTCTAAGATAATAGTTCAAAATGTATGCATTTATTATTATATGGTTATCATTGATGAAACTTAATAATATGAAAATTTTATTGTTTTTTGATTGGAAAAATAAAAAATAAAATTCAAGTTATAACCATGTATACCTAACAAGATTAACAAGTAATCATTATAGTAACAAAGAGTTTTAACGATGTTTCAATTATGCGGGTCGGATTGGGGCGGGTTAGCCATGCCCCAGACCAGACCCTAGACCCGGACCTTCAAAAGCGGGTCGCGGGTCTATCCGCCCCGAAGACCCTATGGAGCCGGTCTAAATGAGTCAAAACAGGGGCGGGTCAAGCGGGTTTGGACCCTAGACCTGCCCCATTTCCATTCCTAGTCGATGATCACACATGATGCAACGGTAAACTGATGTATTTGACTCAGCACGACTAAGCTCACTTACAGTCACTTACGAAAAGGGGCTTTTGTATAAATTTGCATGATCAAGTTATGTGAAACATGTATGGCATATTACACAAAAATTGTTAGTGTTTTTATCTCTATAAAATAGTAATATGTGATTTCTGTTTAAATTAACATAAACAAAAAAATATTTCTATTGTGCATATGGTTCATATCTCCATTTTATTACGTTCGGCTGAGGTTAATCAATAATCTTTTCCAACGGTTACTTTTTTGTCTTTAGTCAAGTAATCTTATTGGCATGATAGAAGTTATGAAAATAATAATATCATGTACTGTAAAACTACTTGAAACAGGTACATATTCCACAATCCATTAAAAGGTGATGTGTAAATTCTTTACTTTGATATGTTCTTGACGTATAATGACATTTATTTAGCAGTTGCGGACATACAATGCAGTGGTTTTTGGGTATAAAATGAAGAACTTGCATTCATGCTAAAAGGAATGCAAATGGAGTATTTTCCATAATTTGTCATTGACGCAAGATAACAAGTTGAGATATATTGACAAATAACTGCAAAACTGATGGAAAGTACACAATTTTGCTGCTATGCAAGAGATGACTTACGTGGGATGTAGACCTCTCTTTTTAAAGCTAAATTTAAATTCAGCAGAGGCAAAAATGTCCTTTTTCTATTTTAACAGTCACATTCATATACCTCCTAACCAACATTTAGAAATTATGTTATGTAGTCTGTGTAAAATGGGGCTTTTTATTGTTAATTTTGAACAGTGAAAAAGATTCAAGATCACTCAAAATCTTAAATGAGAAGAAATAGGTACAGCAATTCTTTATGTTTATTGAACAAGGTAGGTTTATATACAGGTAAAACAAAAACAGGATGGATTTATATATATATATATATATATATATATATATATATATATATATATATATATATATATATATATATATATATCATCAATTGAACGTCCAGCTATTTAACTTTTTTCTTTGGACTGAAGTAATACATGCTGTCATAAATTTTTTTTAATACAATTTTCTCCCAATTACCATTTATAAATTGGTGCATATGCATTCCTTATTATAATATCAATTGTTGCTATCATCCAGTACACATTTACATGTTCATAATGTTTGCCAAAAAAAATTCATAATTGAAATCAACAAACATAATAAAAAATTAATTTAGGCTTGAGCATGAAAACTATGGTTGCTCTTTACAATAAACTATGAAATTTTCAAAGTTCAAATTTAATATTAAGTTAGACCAATGTAATAATATCACCAAGCATAAATTCTATAATAGTTTTCATCCTTTAACATGCAGTTCATCCTGCAATTTAAATTTATGTATTTTATTAGAAAAATCGAGTGAAATACGTAGCTAAGTTGGTATCATAATGTTAATGTTTTCCAAACCCTGCAAGTACTGTGTTTCCAAGATCAAACATCATATTTTTGGTAGCTCAAAAAAAAAAAAAAAAAAAAAAAAAACACTCCATTGGACAGTACTTTGATTAATTATATGATATACCAATATGACCATGGTATAATTTTGTATCGAAATAAGTCGTAGCATCTTATCCAAATACAGTTCTAAAAACATCATATAAAGCTTATTTGTAACTTTAGTCATTTGCGTTTTGTAGTAAAATTGTATGGAGAAAAGTATACAATTGCACTTGGGTTGTCTATAACTGTTAACCCAACATACTTCTTTAAATTTGGCTACATAATTTCCTAATAGTGATGGAATAATTTCATATAGGTTATTTCATAAGATGTATGCATGCCTGCAATACCAACAAGATTTTTTTTCTTTATAGTTTATACATACTTATTTCTTATAATTTTACTTCTAATATATGAAATATGCTTGAATAAATAGCTGCTTATGAAAATGATATTTGACATAGGTAATGTTATAAAGACATACCAAAGAGAACAGAGAAAATGCCGAATGCCCGCATCAAACTCTTAGGAGGCAGGTACCATGGAAATTAATATGCTGCCATGCTAGTAATAAAAAATAATTTGCATCATTTTTTTCTTCTTTATCATTAATCACATAAACAAACACAAGTGGGTACTGTTACTAAAAATGATACATCACAGCTGACGGAAACGATAATAATGCAAGTGAAATTAGATTAATTGATATAGCATATTGATTAATTTACCATAGAAGAACAAGTAATCTATCCATGTGAAAACCATATTATGCTTTTTATTCTATCAAATTGAAGTCGTCCATCCAATTTGAAATTGAATGATGCTGTAATACATTTCAAGCATATTGAGTAATTTTATTTAATATTCTTTTGTTCTTGGTGGTATTTTAAAATATAGCTTTTATAGTCCATGCATATTGGTTAATTTGAAATATCATTAATCGGCGTACGCCAAATATTCAGAAGTTAGCGAAATAATCCGATATTATATAACTGTCACAACTTCTTTTAAAATTGAACGTTTAAATACAACATAACTGTTATTTCTCTGTTTTTTTTTCTTCTGAATGTAGCAACTAACTCTCTGTTATGGTGGTCCTATGGTTAAGTTAATGTAATTTTAGGTGGTCTTAAGCTTAATTATGCCAGAATATTGCCATATATTTTTAGACAAATCAAAATAGATGTGACTGAAATTCTGCAGTCCACAAGCGTACTATTGAATTTAATTTTATGGGTTTTAAGTAGACGGAATGCATGTGTAGAAAAAAAAAATTACACTTGAAATATGAGCCTAACACATAGTGATCTTTTGATTGCTTATTTATTGCTTTGTGTCATCTGGTTGCAATGTTTAACTTTTTATTTTTACTTTTTAAAAGTTAAGCGCAAAATTTTATTACTCGAGAAAATTTACAAAATCTACAACCACTCTCGTATACATACTAGATACCCATTACATTGACGACTCCCATTACTCTTATTTCCACAACTATCTCACTACACTATAAAAAACTCTACAAATCAGTCTAGACAGTTTCACTTTCCACGCAAATGTTATTATCAACAGGTTGCAATAATATTCAAAACATCTGCAATATCATGCTAGCTTAGCAGCACCATGATTGTCCAAAAAATCACTAAACAGCCAATGAGAAACGCATATCATATACCCCAATGCTTTTAATAACCAAACCAAACAATCCAACAAAGATCAACACAGCTCAAAACCCATCTCCTAAATGTCCCATAAAAAAATCAAGTAAAGAAGGGATCGAGTAAAGGAGATGGGTTCCTTCTCGTATGCCTCTTGGTTGATTTCAGATTACTATTAAAAGGCAACACTTCCTCCTGATCACTAAACTCTTTTCCCTCGTCTAAATCAGCCCAAAATTTTATTCGGAAAAGTAAGCCCCGAACCAGAAACAGTTGAAGTTGAAGCAGTATTATATATATGATGCAGCATTAGCCGGAGATGGCAGAATAATATGAGATGGAGGAGAAATCTTAGCATAAGGAGAAGCAGAAGAATTACTCAAATTGCCTGCTAATGATGTAGAAACAGGAGCTTGAAAGCTAAATGTAGATGAGCAGGACATAGATGCATTAGCATTACAAGTTGCTTTGGCTGATGAAGATGATTTACTAACTTGCAGAAGCTGATGATAAAGATAACATCGAAGTTGAGACAGAAAAAGATGAAGACTTACTGCTCCCATCAACTTCATTTGCACCAAACAAATGAACACTACTTTCAACAATGGCTGTAGGTTTTGCATGTAAATCAGTGCGATCAGAAGAACTACCTCTTATGCCATCATCAAGGACTTGTGCATTTAAATCAACATCTGCCCCAATTCGACAGTCACTACCACCTGATGCTAAAGCATCAAATGGATTTTTATTTGCATTAACTTCAACATTCACACCTGATACATTCTGTTTTTCGTCCATATCTTTTTAGTCTTTGATTGTACAGTATGCCATCTTCTATCATTAGCATATGCGAAGTCCTTCTTAACATACTGATTTCCTAAATCATTTACTCGTACATCATTTGATTGTATCAGGTTATATATATGTAACTGAACGAAATTTTCTAGAAATTGAAAATTACCATCTCATCCACGCAAGTTTCAGTTTCCACCATCATTTTTTTATCGAGTAGAAAAGACCTTAACAAGGATAATACATAACCTGATACACACGTCCATTAAATTCTACGCTGCATTGTCTCAATGCACTGTTTTATTTCAGAGAATAGTACTCCATTATGTAGATCACATTATCATATTCACAATTGACACACTTATGACCGTTCATGGAGTTTATTGAAAATCTAAAAAGAGGTAATTAATGAAAATGCAAATATAAACATGCAGGTTCTTCATTCAAGGCGTAATGTAAGTCTGCTAGCAAATGACACACGTGCGTACACAAAATTAAATGAAGCTTCACACAATAAAAAATTAAATGATACTTCACTGGATGACATGGTTGTAACAGCCAATCCACGCAATTCAATACACTCGATGAAATCTGGACATCGCATGACAGCTTTCAAAGCTACATCAAAAGTTTACAAATCATCCCAATCAATAATAACATCTTCAAAAAATCGGCTGAAGTGAGAGCCAGAGTTGCTATCTTCCCATCCAACCTCCTCCCACCATTTTTTTTCTCCCTTGATTTTTCCAAGTTTTGGGGTTGTTTCAACCTCAAACGGGAGTGCTTTCAGATTAGGGCACCGTTGAATAAAAATATGTTTCAGTCGTGGAAAAGCCAGGGAACGGTAAGATATTTTTTCCAAGTTACCCATGTTCTGCAAATTAAACTCCTCGAGTGAAGGAAAAGTTAAAACTTGTCCGTCCACGTCACTGTTAAGTGCAATTCTCATGCTGTTACAATCATATATGCGTAAAAGTTTGAGAGATGGAAGATGAATGACCCATGTTATATCCTTCAGAAGTTCACAAGTCTCAATAATAACTTCTTGTAGCTCAGCAAATAATATTTTTGGTGCTATTGCTTTCCAAATTATCCTTTTTAATTTGCAGAGTGAATCCAACAAAATAATTTTTAAATTTAGTGAAGCAATATCATCTTGGTAAGTTTCAACTTTGTCGAAAACTATTTCCACTAAATCACCAGAATTGCATATATGTAATTCCTCTAAGAGATGAGGGTTACTTATCGCTGTCATAAGATGGAAGCTTTTACCATGCAAATCGCTTATTAAAAGATCATGTATAGGTAATTCAGACAATATTCTGAGCCTATTCAGTCCTTCTTCGCTTGTAACATTTGTTCCAAAAGACAACAGATTTTTCTCAATGCTCTTCAGCTCTTCAACATCAACAACCACTGGACCCACCGAAGTATCAATCGCCTTGAACATATCCAATACCAGCAGCTCTGCAAGCTCCACAAACACTCCTATTGCTATATTTCTTATGGAATTATGTCTTAATATCAAATACCTTAGCATTTTTAGATTTGTTAACTCCGTAGGAAGGTTCCTTATTTTATTAGATGACAAGTTCAAGTATCGAAGCTGTGTTAAGTCACATACCGATCCAGAAAAAATACTCAAGGAATTCCCAGACAAATCTAGGTAGGTTAAAGAGTGAAACTGACCGAGACTAGATGTATTCTTGAGTCGGTTATCTCTAAGCACTAAAACTAAAAGAGTGGGGCAACTAGGAATATCGGAGGGTAGCTTTTCTATTTTATTTTTCATAAGTGATACAAATTTAGCCTCTCTCCATTTTGCTTTCAGGATATGCGCATCTTTCAATTGAATTCCAGCTTTGACTATCCACTTATTTTTATTTTTTCCCTGATTAGAAGCCACCCATAATGCCAAGTCCCTTAAAACATCATGTAATTTTACTGATCTACCACCAGATAGATATTCATTTGATTCGACGTCCTCCAACAAACATGCAGCTTGAAGTCCGCTAACTAAAGAGTGACCCAACTGATAAACTTCATGTTTACTTTCAAAGTCTATCAAACCAATACCCATCCAAAGCTCTATTAGTTCATTTTCACTAATCATGTGGTCTTCAGGCCACAATGAAATGGTGAGAAAACACTTTTTCAAATTTTCACTAGCTAAGTAGTCGTAGCTAATTTTTAAAACGGATAGCAGTTTTTCATCTACACCCATAACTTGGTGACCTTGTGAATTTTTCAATAGATCAAGAGTAATTTTCCAATCTTCTAGATTTGGTTTTATGGACATGGCACGACCAATTGTTATCAGAGCAAGCGGTAAACCTTGACATTCTTTAACAATATCTTCAGCAAGTTTTGGAATACCAGAATGGGATTGGATGACTTCCTCACCAACTTTTTCTGTAAAAAGAATCAAAGATTGTGTTGCATTTAGACATTTTACCTCGATTATCTTTTTAGCATCCATCTCACCGCAGACATCCTTGGTTCTAGTAGTAAAAATCACTTTACGTTTTCTACGACATGTGTTCGCAGCATTAAGATTTGGAACTCCAACTTTGCATAAATCCACACCTTTCCATAAATCGTCTATGAACAACAAGAAATTCTTGTTTTCTAAAAAATTATGAATCCGATCAGCTTGTGAATCGCTATCATTAACATCCTTTAGCCCAAGCTTCTTCACTATTTCGCTTTGAACCCGTGAAACATCACTTTGTCCACTGGATGCCACAGTCCAAATTAGGGTTTCAAACATGGAAGAGTTTTCAACAAAATGATTATAAATCATTTTTAGTAATGTTGTTTTTCCCACACCTCCAAGTCCCCGTATGCCGATAATATTTACCTTTGAGTTGTCATCTTCAATGCACTTACATGCCTCTGCAAAGTACGAAACCTGTGATTCCTCTACGACATATGGCATTGATTTGACGATATTATCATAATCCACCATCTCTGCACTGTGAAATAAAGAAGCAGGTTGTTCCAGCAACAATTCATCCGCTTTTTTAATCATATCATCACATCTACGACCTAGCTCATGCTTGGCGCAAATCGAACAGAAGCAAGATCTAGTCTCCTGTGCTATATTTAAAGCAATATCCATTTTGTTTAGTATATGAACAACTTGACTTTGCCAAACGATGACCTCTTCAGTAGGCATTCGTGATCTTGTTGCATCGATTTTCCGGCTGATATCATTTTTTCTAGCGTTTAATGCATCTCTTTTCTCTTGGAGATCACTCTCGTACCTGGAAGCATCAACTATATATTTTATATGGCGTTCTGCTTTCTCCAGGAATCTATTGTAAAGAGGAGCAATATAGGTATCAGGATTTAAGGAGTGATACATTTTGATGATAAGAAAGAAGAAGGGGAATTGAAGCAATGAGAGTTTGTTCTCTATCAAGTATCAACAGTGCGGTATATTGCACTTGATTTCTATTAAATTATTCCGAAACTGGAAAGCAACGTGATTGTTTTATTGTCTAGAAAAGTAGAACTGATGTGCGCAAGGAAAAGGACATGCAATAAAGTCCACTGAATGTCGTATAATTGCGTCGAGCATTGGCCAAAGACTATTAATTAATTGATACGTAGGACAGCAGAAAAAGATGTTAACCATAAATTAATTACCTCCAACAGCTCTCCTCGCTGTTCATCGAATCTGGCAATAGAATAAGATTACATTATAGCTGGTAGGGGCAATTATACAATGTTAGCTCTGTTGACCTAACATAAGTCTGCGTGAAGATTATAAACATACAAGATGTAAACGACTGTATTGCTTGCATGAACTGTAGTCTGTAATAATACAATATATAATAACTGCAGCATAATATAATAAAAAGTGTATTTAACAGTCTCACATTTAAGTATTGTACTTTGTATTATCTGGCTTGGACAAGAATAGTATGGTAGAGAATTACTATTGAAGTGATTGTTGTGTAGATGACGAATGTGAGATTGTTAATTAAACTTGACTGTGAATGTGAATTTGTTGTAGGCTATGTATGTCAGCTAAGTTGTGAGTAAAGAGCACTAGTATTTTCAATTTTCTGTCATAATAAAGTTTGTAGCGTTGTTCATTGTGTATGAAGTGTATCAGACAAGAAAAGGCATCAAATTTGCAGGTTTTCATGTGTTTGTAGTTTATATTTTCAATTGAAAATGGAAGATATGAGGTTGTTTGCCATTATCTCTTAGAACCAGGCCCGGAGCTAGGGAAAGCCGAGCAACACATTCGTCTGGAGCAGCCGGTCGGATAGGGGCAAACAGCTGGAGGAGGAGGTAGGGACGGTATTAGTTTGCCAGTTTATTATCATATAAAAGTTGACATCTAGTACTTGGTAAATGACATTGTGGTAGACTGCTAGAGTATGCAATTTATCTAGTCGAGGTCGTGGGTTCAAGCCTTGATGCTGTTGGATGATTTTTTTGACTTTTTTAAGTCACCTGCTACTTAGGCAACAAAGTTTGCCAGGCCGACACTGCTTAGAACGTGAGTATGAGAATATATTTGCATTTTGTTTAGCTCAAGCTGCTTACTTTGTCAATATAGAACTCAACGAATATATGTTAGTATTTTGAACCATCCATTTCAAATGGCAAAAATAACATGTTATTCAAATGCATTGCATTAAAATTAAAATAATTCAAAAAGCTGAAATGAGGAAGGAAGAGGAATTTATTTTAGAATTTTATAGAATTTGATACTCATTCAAGACTGTATTTCAGTTTCAAAAATTTAGCCTTTGAAAATTTCTAAGACTGAAACTTCAGTCTTTAAATTTTCAAACTGAAATTTCAGTCATAAATATTTTTGCGACTAGAGAATCAAAGACTTATCATTTCGGTCATTGATCAGTCTTTGCTACTTAGGTAAAGACTGAATTATGCTATAAAAGACAGATTTTTTTTCTGTTTTTATTTCACTATTTTGTTGTAGTAGGACAAATTTTAAAGACTGGCCAGAAAATTTTATTTCAAATTTAATCATTTTAAATTTATTGTGAAAATTAGTTTTGTTTTACATAATCTGCGTGTTTGAAACGACCCGAACTTCCCGGCCTGCCTAAACCGAACGAGAGGGCGGATTGCTTTGAGAACACGACTTATCAGATCACAAACATGAGAACATTTCATTGCTATTACAACAATTTATATCAGAGTATAAGATATCAGAGTTCAAATAAATATTATACAGCGGAAAAATAATATCGGAGATTTAAATTATAAAACAGTGGAAAATATAATACATGAATATAATGTACAGCGGAAAACATCAACTACCACAATTGAAAGAAATACACGGATGCAAAACATTCCAAATATAGCTCCAGCCGTAATCCAGGATCCTATGAAAAGAAATATCTGCGAAAACCAAAACTATAAGTTGCCCGTGTGGATAATATGGACACCCAGAGTTTAGGTAGAAATAATAAACTCCGAGTCAGTCATGGGACTGGTGTGAGAACTAAAACAGTTATTAACTTTATTTTAAAGTTGGGTAAATCAAAGGACCACGCCGTATAATACGGAACGAGTTTTCTCCCAAGAATACCATAAAACAAACAACGCAAGGCTAAAAAGGAAAAATGAAGCCATTATAAGACTCAGGTCCCATCATACAATGCAACACAAACCAGAGGATAGAGTTTTACCTTATAATGGCCAAAAATGCTTCATACGCGAAATTTACCTTTTATTATTAAAAGTGTAGAAATCAACTTCAAATATAAATGTATTGATCATAGACGGCATAGATACTATACATTATGTCGCCATATAGGTTTACAACTAAAACCGTGAAATCACGTATTGAAAATTGAGTTTCCATCCATGAACCAAGGCAAGCGATCTTCCTTTCCGATTCGAGACACATTAGCAATGCCTCAAGATCACGCCTCTGGGCAACCCTAGGTTAGCCGCATGGTCGGTCAGCTGCCGCTGATTAGTTATACTATAATCTATACGTTAGCCGGTTATATCGAACCTCTCTCAAGGTCAGTATGTCGACCAAATCAAGGGCCTTTTAGTCGGCCCAGATCAAATTCGAGGTACCTCGCTTTCCATCATAATCCAACATCCACATAAGTAAAATTAGGATCATCAACGGATGCTTTCAGATACAGATAGTGTCATATCTATATCTCTATCCGAAATTATTTTCGGATATCGGATATTCGTATCCGTTTAATTTTCGGATATCCGTATCCGCTTAATTTTCGGATACGGACGGATATCAGATATTTATCCGCTCCACCAGTAATTAATAAATTTAAGAGTATAAATAAAAAAGTTTGGATCAACATAAAATAATTTTTATACTAATGTTTATAAAAAATTAGAAATTAAGAAATGTGATGATGAAACATTGTTTTATACTAATATTCATAAGGATATCCAAAAAATTCCAAAATTAAACCCTAAAACTACCATTTTCACAAAAAACTGGACAAAATTTTATATCACAGTAACATTCAATAGTTACAAAATAGTTATTAATTCTATTTTCTGTTTTGAGTTATATATATTACAACAATAAAGTCGGACGGATATTTTTTGGATACGGATACCACTATAACCATATCCGTATCCAAAAGGCTTTTCGAATATCGGATATCCGTATCCGCTTTTCGGATAATGGATATGTTTCATATTTTCGGATACGGATCTAGACGGATAACATATTTTTAGGGTACTCATTGGCAGCCCTAAGTAAAATATTTGGACTCCATACCATGACATCACTTCTAACTAGAAACTAACGTATGTCCATTTCCATACGTTCCTCATCCCGTTTCTGGTTCATACCAGCGTGTAAAGCTCGCGAATTAACGCTACACAAAGCTGTGTTATTTAAAGTTGTGATTTGATCATCAACCATAAGACTCTTCTTTTCAACACAAGCCTTGATCCATGCAACTCAGCATGCCACATTGTCAATCCATACCATACCATTAATTTCTACCAATATATAACTTCTGAGCTCGTACGTCTCAGAGAAAGGTGTTAAGCAAGAGAATAAATTCTCCGCCATCAAAAAGATATATATTTTGCAGAGATCAACAAATACAGCGCGATATACAACGTCAAACATGCAATCCATTTGCAAGTCCGTTCTCGGTCTGAACGAAACCGGAGGCACCTTATTCCTCGTCCCATATGTCCAATACAAGAGAGAGGCCCTCGCATATCCGGTCGATCTCCAAGTACGTCTGGACGATCACCACTTATTACCTCATCTTGGGTGTACATCCCAATCAAGACATCAGTAATCAACAAACTATGTGAAGATCTCCGGTCTTCAACCACCATCCTCAAATCTTCGACTTTTATTCGTCGTATCATTTATTCAAAATGGGTTAAACCCGGTCTTTCCGAATAACTAGCGTATCTTATAGTCAAGTGCTATAAAAACACATCATACGCCTCATTCCAATACAAAATATTCTTTTATTCAAATATTCATTACATTGTGAATCATTCCCATAAATCTTATCAAAGATTTAATTCATTTAAATCTCTTGTTTAAATCTTTCTTTGAAAACCATTGCAAAAGATTTTGTATTATCTTTTAACAATCTTAAACCAATTAAGATTTACCAAACTAGTCGGGATTATCGAGCCTTACAGAAGTACTCCATATCTAACACCAACTGTGTTATCGATAAAATTAATTACCATTTCATATTTCAAATCTAATTAAAGATTTAACTATCACATAGAGTAAAACTGATGATACACCATTCTCGAACATTTCTTGAATTCAGTAAATTTAATTACCTCATTCACATTCTAATCTAATTAAAGATTCATTAAAACTCAAACTTGGTTTTAATCCCAAAAATCATTACTTACTGATTATTCAATCTTACGAAATAAATCATGTATTTAACTAGGTTAAAGAACCAATGTCATTTAAGACACAGTTCACGATAAACCCAAAATCATCTTCCATCAAAATGGAATCTTCGCGGAAAACATATCAACCATAATCGATATGAATTTCCATATTCTACTAATACTATAAGTGGAATAACAACAAGGCCTTTTAAATTCCATAAATAAAAATTGTCTTCCTTCATAGAAACTCATCTCGCTTATTAATAAATCGAATTCCACTCAATTCCAATTTAATATATTAAATTGGAGAACTTTACTTTGGAAAACTTGCTTTAAATCTTAATTAAAAGATTTATAAATTCCAAATCATATCTTCACTGTGAATTGGGTTTAAGAACGAATGTTATTTAAAACAACGGTCATGAGAAAACCAAAATCCAATTCCGTTTAATTCCAATTATATTTGTTAAATCGAAAACTTCACTTTAGCTAGGTTAGGAATAGTGTTATTAAAGACATCATTCACAACAAACCCAAAATCCAATTTGATATTAAATACAAGACTCTGAATAGAAATCATATCAGCTTATATTCAATATCAAATTCTGAAACCAACAGATATCATATTGGGAATAACGATATCTATATCTTCCAAATTCCTCAACGATATCCGTATAATCATGGAATCCAATATCGATATATTCCGAATATTATTTCCATTCCAATTCATACGTTGGAAAATTCTGGTTATATCAAAACCATTTCAATTCCTTTCAGTTCTTTACTGAAGTTAATAAACAACTTTTTCTGATAAAAATATCTTTTATCATTACAAACATGGAATTTTCCATCCAAAATCATTTCAAATCATTTATTATGACTTTACATAATTTATTCATATTCTTAATAATTTAAATAAGGCTCTTACAGTCGGTTTCCAGTCTCGGTCACCGAACTGCATCCATAACGACCTTCTCCAAAACTGATTTGGACATATTTTAAAATCTAACCGTTAGATTTCAAATCTCTTCTTACCATTCGAAAGCACTTTCTAATACGAACCCAACGGTTCTAGTTTTAGGAGAATCTGACGGTCGGATCTCCCGTTGCGTCAATTCAAGTTCAATGGTCGAAATTCGCGAACGGTCGCTGCGCGACACGTTCTGTTCAAACCATTTAAATATACATACATACATATATATATATGTATGTATATATGATACATTTCACCGATTTCAATTTAAAATGTATATTATGAAACGTTTATAAATTCGTTTTAAAAACAATTCTAATTTCCATTCAATTTTAAATCAAAATTGAATATTCCGTATCATTATAATATTAAAATGATAATATTTTCAAAATATCTTATTCTGAAATCAAATCTTTTCGATATTCATTATAAAATGATTAAAATCGACAGAAAATTCCGATCGAGTTAAAATGGCGTACATCTACTTAACTCGGCTTCATATATTTCAATATTTTCATGTCCATCCAAAATCGAACATCAAATCATATTTTGATTTTTCACTGAATATTATTTTAAAATATTCGTTATTTCTGAATTGGAATCAGACTCAATCAATTAGCATATAATTTAATTTATATGGATTCAATACATCGCATATATTCAAAAATAGTGATAAACAACTATTAAACATTCAATTCACATCCAAAGTGCAATTTACAACTGTATAATCATTAAGTAATTAAATAACGGTTATAACGGTCTGTCAATCAATCGGTTGACATACAATTAAATCCAAGGTAGATGTGAATTAATTATCATCTCCAGACCCGTGTGGGGTTTTCAACCATCAAACAAATATTATTATTTGTATACTTGGGCGATGTGTAAAATTATCGTCCTAATAACCGTGTGGGGTTTACATCACAATCCATGTGAACTTATCTATTATTTGGGAGATGGGTGAGTGAATTGTCATTCCAAAATAATTTATAATCTAAGTGTTTATTTTTAACATCACATATATTCACAGTTTGATGATAATAACAACAAAATTGTAAACAACCATCAACCACCAAGCAAATATTGCAATAAAAGGCAATCAATATAAATTCAGTTATAAAAATAAATAACTATACAAAATATTTGAGTGAGAGAGTTCTCACTATTGGTTTCCACTCCATCAGTCTTTAATTGACGATTTTAGTATTTTTTGGGTTTAAATTTTTCTCAAATTCTAACTTGCTCTTTTTTTTATCTGGTCAGTTCCTGTTGTAGTGTCTGCCGTCACGGTTCTAATGAACCTGATCTTGTTCAATTCGGGTTCTATTTGAATAAGATACTTCATTTTAAACTTTAAACAATCACATAAATAATTAACTATCAATTAATTAATTTAGTTACATTTTAACCTTTCCCTAATCAATGTTAAACCCCTTCTTCCACGTTATCATCTTCAAACCGAATAAAACCCATACGTCGATTTCTAGGGTTCACCACTGTCGTCCCCACGCTTGACCGGTCCTCGATCGGACTTCACCCCTCCATGCGCCGGAGCGCCGCCTACCCATGGCCTTAACCGCGTTGAACTCGCGCCTCCCTATCAATCCAGTAATCCATGCGAACACGGAAACTTCGAGCTCGGAGAACTCTTAAATCCTACAATGCAAAACGATCTGATTCGTATAGAATTAAAGACCAATGAAATCTCTACAAAGTTTGTTTTTGATTCATGATTTAATTCAGAATAATTTTGGAGAATTTAATGAACAAAATCAAACGAATTCGTCCATTTATCTGAAGCCGGTGGCGCTGTTTTGGTAGTGAAGAGTTAGGGTTATGAATTTGTTTATATATATATATGTTTTATAATATTATTTAATTCTAACCATTTCTTAAAATTGAATCTCGCATCCGAACTCCAAATGAACTCCAACGACTTCCGCCCCTAACTAAATACCCCCATTACGGACACAATGCGAAATGTTTCGTAAGCTAATTCGACTGTTTCAGTCAAATTTTATAAAAAATAAATTATAATCCATATAACGATCAAAATTGATTTTCAACGTACATTTTAATTTGCTACGGCTACATACTAACTCCAAAAATTATGAAATTTGAAATCTAGCTATGTTATACAAATACGGTTCTAACAAAACTAATTTTGTCGAATTTGGAGACCGTTTGAAATATGGCCTTTTAACTAGCTTATTAAATTTTGACTGAATTTACAACGGGCGTTTAAATTTACTACTCTTACATACTAATTCCAATTGACTTGAAATTTCAAACCAGGCAATAATTTGATGTTCCAGATCCAACAAAATTAGTTTCATCGAAAACGGAGGTTGTTTGTAAAATGACTATTTTTAACGGCTATATATAATATTAATATATATACATATAAATTCCATAACGACTATTCTAAATTTTAAACTGGTCATAACTTACTATTTATAATATGAAATCTAAAATTTTCACATTCATTAGAAAGATATTATCAAATAGATCCTAATGTTTCTTGTTTCATCAAATTTGACTTATATTGAATTCTGTATATTCATTTAAAATTTAAAACTAAAATTTCAAACTACCGCGACGTTACAAGTTCGTTTTAAATTAAATTTCAAATTTATACATTTTAACTCATCTTAAAATAAATTTGATGTCGTTATTTATTTAAAATAACTTATTTTAACATTAAAAATCCATTAAATTAATTAAAAATAAAAATTTAAATTGGTTCCAAAAATGCGGGTTATTACAATCTCCCCCACTTAAAAAAATTTCGTCCCTGTAAAAGGAACGGAGCTGAAAGTTGTTTAACTAACCAACTCAACTTTCATTCTGGCTTGAGTTCTTCAACTTTTCAGTTTCTTAGAACTTCTAAATTTCTTAGAAATTTGGCTAACACCCTGAATTTCTAAAAAAAATTCGCTATAACCTCCTTGGTACGGGTTGATCTAAAAAAATTATTGGGCCGTATTAGGCACCCAATAAATCAATATATCGCATACAAATCAATTGTTCACACCCATTATGATTTATACACCCTGCTTCCCCCATGCCCATGCGCCGTTACTAAAACAAGAGAGACGTGACGTGTGTATTTTTGTCATCTCAAGACCTGTGTAGGGTTTGTTATTAAATCCTGGAATTTACCGTTATAGGTTATTAAGTCCATAATCAGTTCTCAGTTCAACCTGTAATTCAGTCTTCGCCATACAAGCATCTTGCTCATACGGTAATCCAAACCTCGTCATATAAGTGCCAAATGCTTATATGGAATATGATATGTTGTGCCGTCTTCAGTAGTATGTTATGTAGTTCATAATTTATTGTTACTATCCTATGGCGCACGTTCAATTTCACATAGTGCAACCATCACAGCACATCCAAATCATTCACAGTAGTATAATAATAAAATTGCGCAACCAACTAAATAAGGTGCACCTGTTTGTCGGGCACGCAATTTATTTCTTTACTCAACTGCAAATCCATAACCTGCTCCACACACACACACACACACACACACACATATATATATATATATCCATGTATATAAATCCAATTCGACCTAATTTTCAATTCAGTTCTACATTATATTTGATTTGGCCTAAATTACCTTTCATTCTTATATTGAGTTTATTAATCCAATATTTCAATTAGTTAAATTAATAATCACACACCATAACCATCAATCAATTAATTGATTAGCTATCAAATATATAACTTTTGTATATACTAAAAAAATATTTTCTATGCCAATTCACACAATAAACTCTAACTTAGTTTGGATCTCACACTAGTCAATTGGAATCATATAGATATCCCACTTTCGAAACTCGAAAATAAACACTGATGATACTATTAATCATCGGTATCATCCCCGGGTGACTAGAGTGTGATTCTATATCTACCCAGTGCATTTGAGACTTCGAATACACGTGGATCAGACGTATATGAAAAATCTTCATATACCTGATAGTCCAAATTTAATATAAAATAAAATACTTAAATACGTATAATAAGATATAATTTTTTCATAACTAAATTCATTTTTATAAACAATACTCTTCAAACTCACTCTAGGGCATTACTAACCCTATCTCTAACGAGTCATTCTCATAGGATACCACTAATCCTATCTATGATGAATTCTTTCATTCGGTTCTAATGTGTCTTGTTCTCGAGCTTTGTAAACCAAAGCTCTGATACCAACTAAAACGACCCGAAATTCCCGGTCAGCCTAAACCGAACTAGAAGGAGGATTGCTTTGAGAACACAACTCATTGGAACACAAACATGAGAACATTTCATTGCCATTACAACAATTCACATCAAAGTACAAGATATTAGAGTTTGAATAAATAATATACAACGGAAAAATAATATCAGAGATTTAAATTACAAAACAGTGGAAAATATAATACATGAATATAATGTGCAGCAGAAAACATCAACTACCACAATTGAAAGAAATACACGAATACAAAGCATTCCGAATATAGCTCCAGCCGTAATCCAGGATCTTCTAGAAAAAAATATCTGCGAAAAGCAAAACTACAATCTGCCCATATGGAAAATATGGGCACCCAGAGTTGTGGTAGGAAACAATAAACTCTGAGTCAGTCATGGGACTGGTGTGAGAAATAAAACAGTTATTAACTTTATTTTAAAGTTGGGTAAATCAAGGGACTACCCCGTATGACACTGATCGGGTTTTCTCCCAAGAATACCATAAAACAAACAACGTAATGCTAAAAAGGAAAAAATGAAGCCATTATATGACTCAGGTCCCATCACACAATGCAACACAAACCAGAGGATAGAGTTTTACCTTATAATAG
This sequence comes from Allium sativum, assembly GCA_030737875.1. NCBI lineage: Eukaryota > Viridiplantae > Streptophyta > Magnoliopsida > Asparagales > Amaryllidaceae > Allium > Allium sativum. The sequence goes on along the minus strand of CM060927.1, from coordinate 72,446,106 downwards.
CCAAAAATGCTTGATACGTAAAATTTATCTTTTATTATTATAAGTGTAGAAATCAACTTCAAATGTAAATGTATCAATCATAGGCGGCATAGGTACCATATATTATTTCGCCATATAGGTTTACAACTAAAACCGTAAAATCGCATAGTGGAAATTGAGTTTCCACCTATGAACCAAGGCAAGCGATCTTTCTTTCTGATTCAAGAAACACTAGCAATGTAACGGCCCAAAAAGTTCCGATCCTGATCATCGACACAAATACATATCCCGTATCACATATCAACTAATCAGGTATCAGAAATTAACGGATCATTAATAGAAAGAAGTTAGAGGGTGAGAAATAGAAAGAAAGTTAGGAGAGAAGAAAAAGAAGAACAAAATACAACAGAATCAGAGTATCACGAATCTCACAGCGGACTAAATACAATATATTATTTAACAATACTTGAAATACAAACTGGTATTTGTACTTACATATATCATACGAGTACAATTCATATACAATACAGCGGAAACAAACTCTATATATCAAACGCCGAAGCTTCCTTCTCCAAGCTCCTTCAAGTGAATCTATAAAATCCTGAACTAGTTGACTGCCCGTACAAATTTAGGTATCCAAGAGTTTAGGGAAAACACAAAAAAATAAACTCTGGGTCAGTCGTGGGACTGGTGTGAGTAAACGATTTTAAAACGGTTTGCTTTAATGTTCAAAAATCCTTTTGAAAGAAATGATAATCGTAAGACTGATCTAGACATAAATACAGATGGTTTTCACTTTGCGATAACCCAAAACATTTTTGATATCAAAATTATTCTGATATTATAATAGTGTCTAAATCAAATAAACAGCAATCTACTAGAACGCTTGCATCTCATGTCCTACATATATAGTATACAATCAAAACCGCGGGCGCTTACTGGGTAATGGATTCCGACTATGACATGGTATAGAACCACTTGCTGATAGTGTATCTCTAGAGGGGAATACACTGGGTTCAACAAGAACATCTTGCAACCCGACCACACATGACTGACCACTCATTTTGCTTTAGTGTATCGAATGTATATCACTAGCGGTTGTGTACGACAACCATTTCCCTAAAGGGATAACATCAAAAAGAGCAAAGAAGCAAATGAATTTTCTCTAAATAGGTGATAATACACCCTAATTGGGAGTGACCCACTTAGCCATGCTGCCTGCCCAATTTTTGTCATTTCCCGGTTGATGAGGCTTGAGGCTAGAATTTAACTTTAGAACATTTGGCCACCATTTACTTTGAATGCCACATTGTCAGATCCGTCAAATCACTAATTGACGTCGACAAATATACTCTGGGTGTAAAAGAAGGGCCAATCTTTGCCACCAACTCGGTATATTTTAAAAAATCAACGTACGTGATTTTTAGAAAATACACTATCGAACATTCGTCCATACAAGTCATCCAGGAATATGATGAACCGAAGGCACTCTCCTACTGCATCCAATATAGGAATCAACCCATGGATCAGTAGCGAATAGTCCTTGCAAATCTGAAGATTTCAATCATGAATGAATTACAAGTTATAATAACTATGGCGGCCACCAGAGAATTTATACAAGTAATTGTTTCACTTATGGAGATCCACGATCTTCAAATTGATCATTTTTAAAAGTAACCTGCAGGTTAGTTTACGTAAAGCCAGTTTGAAGTGGTTTTGAGTCCAGTTCTCATCCCTATCTCTTCGAACTAACACTTAAGGAATATTTATTTGATAGTCGGTGTTTTAACTATCAAATTTAAACGGTGCAGATGTGTAAAACATATCTAATTTCCATAACATGCCCATTCAATTTTAATTAACCTATATAATCTCATTTATAATTTCAGAGCTGTAATCAATACAAAAATATAATTAAACATGTTAACGTTTTATTTTAACTAATTTAGATTTGATTCTTCACTTCATAGCATAAACAACAACCGTTCATCACAATTGTAACGATCAACCAATGATTGGACGTTTAATTTCAAACTTAATAACAGTTTAAAATATGTGATCTCGAGTAATAACTAATTTAACATTATATTTATTCCCATTACTTTGGAAATAAATACATCGGAATTATTTGTGTTAGATCCAAAATTGGCTCTAACACCCGAATTGTTCTAATACGTGGAGATAATTATCAGAAAAATGCAAGAAAAGCAGAAAAGACACAAGATTTATAGTGGTTCGACGTTAACGAGCCTACCTCCACTTTATATCTATGATTATACTTCAGATTCAGGTACAATCAACGATATTTCACTCAATCTCACTTTTACAATATTGATTCACTCAGCAAATTCAAGATAACTCTGGATGGAGGTATGATAATGGTGGAATCAGAGCTCTGAATTGCCAAAATGATCCTGAAAACTGCCAAGTTCTAGGCTATTTATAGGTGATTCCTGCAGGCGGATCGCGGTCATACGTGGCACAAATCCCGAAGATCTCGGACTGGTTCGTGGCTTGATGGAGAAATGGTCAAAATAGCCGTTATGGACAGATGTCGTGAGATCCTGCATCCTCGGATCGTGGTAGACTTGGTACCGACCTTTATCTTGGCTTCTAGGACCGGATCGTGAAGAGGTAGAGTGGATGGATCAGATCGCGTGATAGGGGGGCGATCGCGATCGTGGTGATTGTAACTTTATGAGTGAGCCTTCGTATTAGACTTGTGTTTGAATCTCGGTGGCTTGGTCCAAAAGCTAGCCAACATTTTGCCCCCTCGAAGTATGTTTTATCGAGGATGGAACATGCTTCGAAATTACTAAGCTATCTTTTCATGAAGCGATATGAACCAAAGGTTGTGTTTGTTTGAGATGTCGTACCATTTCAGGAAATTGCGCCCCTTAACCAGTATAAATATCAAGTTAATCCTTTGGTTATTTCTTCATTTGCTGGATCATTTTTGTCTCTTGAATTTCAGAGGAAAATAAAAATCAGCTCCTCGGGTAAGCTTTTAGATCTTTTGCACGTATTTTCACTTCTTTTGTTTCATGGTCGTTCTCGAGTTCGGTTCCGCGTGGTTCGTTACCAAGGTAGATGTCACGGGTCGATCAAGTGAGAGGATCGCTGCCTTAGCCCTGATGGGCCTTCACAAATGCCCACCGCCCGCAGATTTTTGTGGACCGAGTCGCGACAAAAAAAGGGGAGATGAAAGGACTTTTGGTTTAGCTATATAACCTGCTCTCCCCTTCCTCCCTTACTCTTTCTTTTTCTGCTCCTACCGCCGCCTGCTTCTCCTTCTCAAAAACCCTAATCTCGATTTTTAGAAAACAGGTAATTACATTAGCAATGCTTCCAAGTAATTTCATTCTCGTTTCTCTCGAGTTTTTACTGATTTGAAAGGCAAGGATGGCGGGGTTTTGTGGCGTTCAAGGCTTTCGAGGCGACGATGGTTAATGGGTTCAGATGTTCGAGTTCATGAGTGAAGAGGAGGAAAAAAGAAAAAAGAGGAAGAAGGAGTTGGCCAGTTCGGATCGCAGAGGTGGTTGGTGTCGATCGGATCGGGTCGTGGGATTGGGGTGGATCGTGGAGATAGAAGGACCAGGAGGGAACTCGTGGTGTGAAGTTAGGCAGTGGATCGGATCGCAACGATGGAGAAGAATCGGGTCGTGGTGCTTTGTGTTAGAGTGGACCATAAGGGTTCCATTATCCACTTATATTCTCCGATCTGAACTGCATCACGACCCAACGACGGTCTGTTGGCGAGACTAATGGGCGATCCATTCCCTTCGATCCGATACACATCCCACGATCCGATCCCTACATCCCTAACGAACCAGGCTGGTCAGCGATCCCATACATACTTTAACTTAAACAATGCATCATGATCACATTATATATCGGACAGTTAGGTTAGAGCCTTCGAGACGAGCTTCTTGGTCTGATCGACAACAAGACTTAATAGCACGCTCATTGCACTTATCCAATTTACGTTATGCCTTTACTTTCCAGTATCATACACACTTGCACACACGAGCGCTTGCACATACACGGGGCTCACGGGTAACTATTTTCTAATCTCTCATGTTTGCTCGCCAAAACAACAATGTTAGATAGACGCTCTTCTAAAGGATCTGAAACAGAGGTGAACCCGGAGTTACCGGAACACCCTAATCCCGATGTTCCTCCAGTTAATCCAGAGGATGAGGACTCTGAGTCTGAATATGAGGTAGAGACGGAATCAAATTCATCTGGGAGTACTTCGCTTGAGGAGGAATCCGAAAGAGGATGAAAGAGCTCCCGACGAGATTCCCGATGTTGAGGAAATCGAGAAGTTTATTGATTGTCTGGCTTCCAAATTAGACGATAACAAGCTTCTGAGAATATGCTTAAGACGCGGGATATCCTAGGACGATGTTAAAACTCCAGGCAAAGATGATAGACCTCACTCTGCCCCACCTGGATACATGACCGTCAATAGGTTAATGTGTTGGGTAGGCGCAATTCCTCCATTGCCGCCAATCGTTGTTAAAACCTTAAGACGATTGCGTATTGCCCCTATGCAGCTTCATCCCAATGCTTACGCAGCCTTGTACACTCTATATGTTGCGTATGCGGAAATCCTGCAAACTGAGCTTACTTTTAAAGACTTGAAATTCTACTATCTTTTCAAGCACCGTTCCACAATGACTCCAAATTTCTCTTTCTTCAAATCAGTAGCCAACAGGAAGGTTCTATCTGATGGTTACAACAACATAGGGGATCCCAAAGTTGATTGGTTTTACATAAAACACCAGGCTGGGTGTGCGAGGAGGTGGCTCAAGTCCAGTAAGTTTCGAGCCTCCAGATGCATGACTTAATTACATAATCAAAGCACTAACATGTTTCTTTTTCTCTTGTGCAGATCACACATTCCCCAAGACAGAAGGCTCAGTGTATAACGATCGACTATCCCGCCTTCTTAAAAGCAAGTCTGACTTCTTGAAAATCAAGAAATGTATTACCGACGAAAACCTTCACAAGCACCATCTGTTGGACATAAGATTTAGGCTTGGAGCGGGTGGCAAACTTTACAAATATGTGCCCCCGGCCGAAGGAGAAGGAACATCACAGGTTACAGAGACAACCAAACTTCGCAAGAGTCCTTCACCAATGATTGATCAAGACTATGAGGATTTAAATAAATACAAGGGAGATGAGGCCCGAGCTAATGAGCCCAAAGAAATTCCGGCCTCTAAGGGGGAGTCCTCCTCAAGGACCTCACCACTGGTTGAGCCTGCGGATCGCGATGAGTTAACAGAGGAGCAGATAATCGGGGAATTGAATAAAATTCCTTTACCACGCGATGTCTATACACAGGAAGACTTCGGAGGAGAGCCATTTTTTCCCATCTCCGAAGAGACTAATCCCATTGCGGGAGAAAGAGAAGCCACACAGACGAGCCTAACTCTGGGCCCTAGTCCGTTGGGGGGAATTATCTGGGATGCACAATTCACATGCACCACTTGACACCACACTCTTATACCACCAGTATTCAAGATTTTAATATATACTTGTTTCTTTTACAGGTAAGATGACTCACAAACGATCTTATTCTTATCGCTCCCTCCATGAGGGTACACCCAGTCTCCATTCAAATCCCGATCATGCTCATAGTGATAGTCGGGGAAGCAGAAAAAGGATAAGAAGTCAAAAGAGTCCCCCAAGCATAAGTAGGAAGCAGTTGTTAGTTCATTTTTTTGCTTTTAGGCTTTCCACTGGCCAAGAAATGTAGTTGTGAGAACGGCCCCCACTTTTGTTTAGTTGTTTTGTTTTGTAAACCTGCATCTAGTAAATGAAAATTTGTTTCCGTTGCCTTTAATTTAATATGCAATGCAGTGATTCCAAGTTCCTTGCATCTCTGTGCGACATCTTGAGCAGCAAGTATAGCAGCGTAAGGGGATGATTCATCTCTGTCAGCCTTGACTTTCATCCCACCTGTGATACGGACAAGAGTTTCCCTTCCAGATAAACCAGTCACATGAAAGTGGAACTAAATTTGCAGACCTGCAAGTTTAACTTACCGCATTTAGTCGCAAATATTCATATCGTAACTAAACTAAGATATAACTATAGGTAATTCTAATAGTGAAAATTTAAAATTTTTGTGTTGCGCTGCACAAGTGTATAACGAGTGCATATGTATATGACCCCAATCAATCATTAATATGATGCCTGGCCAGGGCTTATTGATGGTCGATTAGAGTCATATGTGTGTTGCCTCCCATTCCTAGAAACGGGGGGTTCGGGTTTCACTTTCATTCCCTTTACCTGCTGTGTGACGGGATAGGAACCCCTGATTGACATTCGTTATCGTGCCATTATGCTTTCCTAATCCTTCGACTGGGTAAGGATTCAGGTGGCGCTAAGTTTCTAGCGCTTTTATACTCTCCCGATCCTTCAGCGGGGTGGAGTGTTGTCAAGGCGGTTTTATTATGGTGCACCTTCACGCCTTGTGGACGTCATCTTCGCGTCCTTTATACTCTCTCTCTAATCTTGAGAGTTAGAGTGAAAATGATAGTGTGATTTACTTCGTTGCACATTCGATCACAGATATTTTGTGGTCACCGCATAGTTTATGACAAATCCAAAAGCGGCAATAATTTATGTTAATCAAGATAAAGCAGATAAGAAATAGTGTAATAAAGGTAAATAACACACGATGTTTTTATAGTGGTTCGGTCGAATCTTGACCTACATCCACTTTATAATCTTTTGTTTAAGCAACCAGACTGTTCTAGGCAGGTCGAACCTTTTTTACATGGCCCTATAAAACAAAAGAATAAAACTGACAATTTCACGTCAGATAAAGCCGCAAATGCTGGGCGTTCCACACTTTGGGGATTTCATCTCCATCCACGGTTGCTAGCTTGAAGGTTCCATTATCAAGCCTTCGTAGAATGGAATACGGTCCTTCCCATTTCGGGCCCATATGTGATGGGGGCGGAAAGACGCGTTTCAGAACCAAGTCTCCGAGTTCAAAAGTTCGAGCTCGGACTTTATTGTTGTAATACCGAGTTATTTGTTGTTTATGCCTCAAGGCACGTAAGTCGGCTTCGTCCCTTTTTTCTTCTACCATGTCTAGGGATTCCAGGAGCAGCTCATTGTTGGTCATTGGGTCATAATAAGTGACTCGATGAGATGGTACTTTTAACTCCACCAGGATAACTGCTTCGGCTCCGAAAGCGAGGGAAAACGGGGTGTGACCCATCGCCGACTTATACGTTGTCCTGTAGGCCCACAGTGCCAAGGGTAATTCATCAACCCACATGGCTTTGGCTCGCTTCAATCACTTCTTCAGAATGGATTTGATCACTTTGTTTGCCGCTTCGACTTGTCTGTTTGCCTGTGGATGTGCCACAGAGGTATATCTTTTCTCGATATGGTATTTCTGGCAAAAATCTCTGAACTCGATACTATCGAATTGGGTTCCATTATCGGTTACGACGACTTTTGGAATCCCAAACCGGCATATAATGTCCTTGACGACAAAATTGATCACTCGCTTGGTCGTGATCGTGGTTAACGGCTCTGCTTCTACCCACTTAGTGAAATAATCCACGGCTACAATAGCGAACTTTGCTCCGCCCTTTGCAATGGGAAGGCTTCCGATAATGTCAATCCCACACATGGCAAAAGGCCATGGGCTGGTCATCGTCTTCAACTGGCTAGGTGGCGCCCTAGGTATCTTAGAGAATTTCTGACAAGCATCACAACGTTTTGCGTGTTTGGCTACATCCTTATTTATGGTTGGCCAGAAATAGCCATACCTTAATATTTTCTTTGCTAGCGTTTGTCCTCCTGTGTGATCTCCACACTCGCCTTCATGTACTTCTTGTAATACGCATTTGATATCACCATGGGCGATACACCGGAGGAGGGGCATCGAGAATCCTTGTCTATATAGGACCCCGCCCTGCAGAACATATCTGGAAGCCTTTCGAATACTTGCACGCCTCTCACTTTTCTTCGTGGGAAGCGTTCCATTCATCAGAAAGTTCTTTAGGAGAGTCATCCATGACTCCCTCTCGGGTTCAATATCTAGTTCCAGATCAATTTCCATCTGATCTACACTAGGGAATTGTAGTGCTTCAATCGGGACTAGCTCCGTATTTTCTGGATTATCGGGGCTAGCCATCTTCGCCAACTTATCTACTTTTTGGTTCTTCGCTCGAGGAATGTGAGATATGCTGTGGTGATCAAAATCATCCAGCAACTTCTTTACTTTTTTCAAATATGATATCATCCTTGGACTCTTAGCCTGAAACTCTCCAGTGACCTGGTTCACGACTATCTTTGAATCGCAGAAAATGTCTACCTTCGTTATCTCCAACTCTTTTGCGAGCTTCAGCCCGTCGATTAGAGCTTCATATTCGGAATCGTTATTAGTAGCATGGAACTCCAATCTGAGAGCGTAGTATATTAGTCGTTTTTTAGGGGTTTCAAGCACCACCCCAGCACCAGATCGTCTGTATTTTTAGCTCCATCAGTGTACAGTTTCCAAGCATTAGGGTCAAGGAGCAGCTTCGGCGGATCATCTTCTTGGCTTTCCACATCATCTTCTGGGATGGTAAATTCCGCTATGAAGTCCGCAAGCACTTGCCCCCTTATCGACCTTCGGGGCTGGAAATTCAAATCAAATTGACTTAGCTCAATGTTCCACTTGAGTAGTCTTCCTGATGCTCCTAGCCTTTGCAGTACTTGTTTAAGCGGTTGATCAGTGTAAATAGTTATGGGATGAGCCTGGAAGTAGTGGCGAAGCTTCCTAGATGCGATCAACAAACTGTACGCAAGCTTTTCTATTCTTGGATAGTTTCGCTCAGCCGCCGCCAACTTCCTGCTCACATAGTACACTGGTCTTTGCACCTTATCTTCCTCTCTTACCAAAGCCGAACTGATTGCGTGGGATGACACCGCCAAGTACACAAATAAATCCTCGTGATCTACGGGCTTAGACAGTATTGGGGGTTTCTCCAAATGATTCAATAGGTTCTGGAATGCCTCTATACAATCAGGAGTCCATTTAAAGTTGCATTTTCCCCGCTTTATCAGCTCGAAAAACAGGATGCATTTATCTGTAGCTTTGGAGATGAACCTACTCAACGCCGCCACTTTTCCAGTGAGGCTTTGAACATCCTTAATCTGCTTTGGTTCTTGGATATTTCAGATTGCTGCAATTTGATCCGGATTAATCTCGGTTCCGCGCGAGCTGACAATGAACCCTAGGAATTTTCCAGATGCTACCCCGAATGAACATTTCAAAGGATTCAGTTTCATCCCATATTTTCGTAGAATCCCAAACATCTCTGCAAAATCGGTAGTATGGTCGGATGATTGTCTGGACTTAACCAACATATTGTCAACATACACTTCCATCGTTTTCCCGATTTGGTTGTAGAACATTCTATTCACCAATCGCTGATATGTAGCACCGACATTTTTCAAACCGAAAGGCATTACTACGCAACAGTATAGTCCCAAATCTGTGATGAAGCTGGTATGCTCTTGGTCCGGGACATGCATGGGGATTTGATTATATCTCGAGTAGGCATCCATAAAAGAAAGGAGCTCATGGCCCGCCGTTGAATCCACTAGTTGATCAATTCTGGGTAATGGAAAGCTATCCTTTGGGCAGGCTTTGTTTAAGTCTGAGAAGTCAATGCAGGTGCGCCACTTTCCATTGGCCTTCTTTACCAAGACCGGATTTGAAATCCAGTCCGGGTATGTTGAGTCTCTGATTAATCCATTACTTTTCAGCTTTTCAACTTCTTCTTTCAAAGTAGCAGACCTCTCTGGGCCCAGCATTCGTCTTTTTTGTTTGACAGGAGGATGCTTCGGGTTGATGCTCAACGAATGACTCATAATCGAAGGAGATATCCCACAAATATCCGAGTGGGTCCAGGCGAATACATCCAAACTAGCTTTCAGGAAATTCGTCAATTCTCTGGCTCGAAGAGGGTCCAACTGGGATCCAATCTTCAGGACCTTCTCTGGGTCACTATCATCGATTGGTACATCCACAGTTGTTTCATTGGTAGTCGCCATTCTGCCCCCAGGCTCTTCATCCTCTCTGGGATCTATGTCCTCAGGCCACTCTCTGGGCGACTCTCCTTCAGTTATTTTCTTTAATTGCTGTGACGTCTCCTCCCTTACAGGGGAGGAAGCGCCTTTGGTCTCTACATCTCTTCCTTTGCGGAGCAACTTCAGCTCTGCAATATAGCATGCTCGTGCAACAACTTGATCTCCTCTGACTATGCCTATGCCGGCATCCGTGGGGAACTTCAACAACAGGCACCAAGGTGCAATGCAGGCCCTGAATTTGGCTAGGGCTGGTCGGCCAAAAAAGGCATTGTATGGCGACTCAATATCAAGAACCACAAAGGGGAGGATTCTCACTCTCTGGCGTTCTCCTTCCCCAAGGGTTACTGACTGCTCCACGTATCCCATTGGAGCTGTTGAAGCTCCGTTAAATCCACGTATCCAACCTTCACACGGTTTCAAATATTTTGGCTCGAGTTTCATTTGGTCGAAAGTTTTCTTGAACAGAATATTAACTGAACTCCCGTTATCCACTAGAACTTTATAGACTATAGCTGGACCGATGGTGACAGTGATCACTAGTGGGTCTTCGGTTGGGGAGTGAACTTCAATACTCTCTCGCTCGCGAAATATGACGTCATCAGACATGGTCTTTTGTTGCTTGATCGGAGCGTTATCCTCGGGATTGCTACATTCTCCTACTTCCAGGTGTTGTTTAGCTGCGTTCACGTACTGATCCATAGCTCTGAAACCGTGTCCTGCCAGATGAAGCCCACCAACAATGGTATTGATGACGATATTTTTTTCCTTTCTGCTGAGCCGTTGGTTTGCCAGCAGGTTGGCTTTGGTTTGGGGCTTGTGCGGCTTGCCCCCTGTCCCTAGGAACCACCTTATACTCATCAAGCTTCCCTTCTCGGAGCAGCCTTTCAATCGCGTCTCTCAAATGACGACATTCGTTTGTGGAATGACCATGGATCTGGTGAAAAAGACAGAATTTCCCAGTTTCACGCTCCTTTTCTATAGAATCTCTCAGAGGAGGCCTTTTGTATTGGAGGACATTATACGTATTCAGGAAGATGTTCTCCAACGTATCATTTAATAGTGTGAAGGTTTCAAATGGTCTGGGCCGAGATCTTCTCTGAGAGTCGTTCCCTCGATTTCTCTTCCGATTATTGTTATTATTATTCCCTGATTGACGACCATTTCCTTGATTCTTGTTCCCAACATTGACTTCAACCTTTCCTGAGCTATCTCCCGTCTGCTTGATGGCCACATTGCTTTGAATATCTTCCTTATCGGTAGCCTTCCTTTTCCTGTTAGCATATATCTCCTCCTGACATAAGCGAACATTGGCTTTTTCATAAAATATTTCTCTGGTTGGAGGTAGCTTGCCGGCTAGATATCTTTCAAACTCGGTATCTTTGTCGACTCCATCGATCAGGGCCATCAAAACAGTTTGCTCATGAGGATCTCTGACTTCTGTGACTGCCAAGTTGAAACGATCCAAATATGACCTCAGGCTTTCGTCCGGTCATTGTTTAATAAGAGACAGCTCAATCACATTCTTAGATCTCTGAGCGTGAAGGCGGAACTGGTTCACGAATTTTTCACTCAATTCCCTGAAATTGGATATTGACCGTGCTGGCAAGCGGGTGAACCACAATAATGCCATATCTTCCAGGAATATAGGGAATGCTTTACATTTTATCTCGTCTGTAGCTGCATTGACGTTCATTGACCAGGAATATCGCATCAGATGCTCGATCGGGTCATATTTGCCCGTATAGCGATTCATTGTTGGCATATTAAAACGTCTCGGGAATGTAACCTCCAGTATATCATCGGTAAAAGGCGTATGACTACGATCTATTCCCCAATATTCGTCCCTCTGCCCACGGCTATTTACCATGTTCTGCCTAATCATTGCTTCAACATCTGCACGGGTCAAGGTGGACTCAGGTTCAGCACTTCTTGCCCGATGGGCCTCTCCAGCATTTCTTTGACGTGCTGCTACAAAGTCTGGGACCTAAGCTGAACTTCCTTGCCCCCTGTTCCCGTGGTCAATCATGCGACGAGCGGGAGGAACGGGTTGATTCTGAGAAGGGTAGACAATTTTCCGTTCCTCGATGGTAGAGCAGGTTCATTTAAGTTACTGTTACTAGTTCCCTGATTAAGGGCTTCTTCTTCTCGAGATGGAAGTGACCCAAATCGAGGCTGCTCTATGTTTTCAGCCCTTTCTAACGGGGGCCATCGTTGGTTTCTTCGCGGTTCTTTGGATGAGGATGTGTGTTCTGGGGAAGGGAGACGTTTTGGAGAAGAGACCCTCTGCCTTATAAAATTATCAAGCCGCCTATCCATCGCGATCAGATTCTGTCGTAACACTGAACTCTCTTGCCTCTGAGCGGCTAACTCGTCAAATAGTTTATCCCACATTTCAATGATGCGAGAAAGGTCCCCTTCGGTAGCTGGGGAAGAAGGGTCGAATTGGTCACCAACATTTTCTCTTATACGTAAAGAGCTTGAGCCAGGTCGAGCAGATATACCGGCACGTGAAGAACGAGCCATAACCTCCTTTCCGGGTCGAGTTGTGGTCTGATTATCGCTTTGGATCGCGGTACCCTTGTGTCGGTGGCTTGTGGCGCCCCCTTGGAGTCGGGTCATGGTAACTGGTGCAGAGAGGATCGCGACTTGGTCCTGGGAGCGAGTTGTGACGCCATCAGTGATGCGGATCATGGTACCCTCATCGGTTCGTGGCCCAACCCCCTCGCCACGATCCGAGGGTTGTTCCTTGACCTGCTTGTGCACACTTTCTTCAATTGCTTCATTCGTGGCTTCGTTCGCTTGCGAAGCTCATACTTCTTTATACTTCTTTCCAGCCATGATATCTGGGTATCGCTGAAATCTTCAAAAGTCGAAACTGTTGAGTTTTGGACTGTCTTCTTCGGACTTGAATATCCAAGCCATAGAGCAACAATCCAATATGCTGAGACTTCTCTTCTCAGTGAAAGCACCAAAATGTTATATCCAAAATTGGCTCTAACACCTGAATTTTTCTAATACGTGGAGATAATTATCAGAAAAATGCAAGAAAAGCATAAAAGACACAAGATTTATAGTGGTTCGGCGTTAACGAGCCTACGTCCACTTTATATCTATGATTATACTTCAGATTCAGGTACAATCAACGATATTTCACTCAATCTCACTTTTACAATATTGATTCACTCAGTAAATTCAAGATAACTCTGGATGGAGGTATGATAATGGTGGAATTAGAGCTCTGAATTGCAAAAAAGATCCTGAAAACTGCCAAGTTCTAGGCTATTTATAGGTGATTCCTGTAGGCGGATCGCGGTCATACGTGGCACAAATCCCGAAGGTCTCGGACTGGTTCGTGGATTGATGGAGAAATGGTCAAAATAGCCGTTATGGACAGATGTCGTGAGATCCTGCATCCTTGGATCGTGGTAGACTCGGTCCCGACCTTTATCTTGGCTTCTAGGACCGGATCGTGAAGAGGTAGAGTGGATGGATCAGATCGCGTGATGGGGGGGCGATCGCGATCGTGGTGATTGTAACTTCATGAGTGAGCCTTCGTATTAGACTTGTGTTTGAATCTCGGTGGCTTGGTCCAAAAGCTAGCCAACAATTTGAAATGTTTATTTTGTTTCAACAGACTATATACCGATTGCAGATACGAACTTGAGTTTACGCGACGATGATTATTTCTGTATTATGAAATAACTTAACAGCTTCTCGATCCTCCCTTCTTTTTATTTATATATGTTCTCTTTTGCTTCTAAAAAGAAATCAACTTTTATTCAAGTTGATTAAATTAAAGCACATAAATCTCCTACGCCCAATACGCTCTAATTATTCACAAATATCTCTATTTTATTTTGTTGTTTATAAAGCAGAATCCAAGGAATTATACAGTTAAGCTTGAACAACCTTTGAAAGTTGCTAAGATGACGTGTTATTGATAATTCACTGTTTTCCAAATGACCCTTATTGCGCATAAATCCTTTGTTAGAACCTTAGCTGGCATTGTGAGGCACGAGTATGGTTTAAGTACTGTCTATGTGGTTGTGAAGTACTAATGCCATTCTTTTAAAAGACAAACATATCAAAAGTAAAAGTTTAACCAAGTACTATTAATGAAAATAATGCGGTTACCATACTTGAATAAGGTTTGTATTAGTCATGACCAACAGTCAGTGAATTATTTTGTTCAATTTTACTTTTACCACAGATACATGAAATAATAAGTTTGTTAAAAAGTTGCTAATCCATGGAGATGACCTTTAGTTCTTCTCTCTGTGAATGGGGTTTTAGTTAATTTTAAGTATTAAAAAAAATGAACACCTACTTCAAGTGCCTATCACATGCTAGAAAGGTCTCAACAGCATGAGCACGATCAAATTCCATTGCTTCATGCCATCCAATAGTAAATTACTCTTCAGGTGTCACATTGCTTGTATGAGGCATCTCCATGTCAGACTGATCATAAAGTTCCCTTGCAGTTTCTAACATTTGAGCACATAATGCATCAGCACCTTCTACTTCTTCCACCAGATCATTTATTAATCTAAGAAACTCAGTATGATAATCCTGTATCAATCTTAGTAGCTGAATATTTGGTTTGCTTAATTCTTGTAGTATAGGTTGTAAACTTTGTGGATTAGCTTGGACCATAGAGTTTGAAACTGTGGATTTGTTTCTTGGGAAGCCTAGAGAACATATTTACCCATTCTTCTCTTCTACTTGCTGTTTCAGTCCGTCATGCACATGCACAAATGACTCCACCACAAATCTGATGTTCTGATCATCGCCATAACTCATGAACCCCCACTCAAACTTAGCTCCATCACTGGAACTAGCCAAAATATCATGTAGCAAAATATAGTGTTCCCGTTGAAGATCTACACATAATTACCTCTATTGAATTGCTTCGCGCCGCCACCATGGTCAACCGATCATCACCAGAATTTATCTCGAGTTTGCCGACATCTTTCTCCTCCGAACCCCGCTGGTGCGCAACCCAGCTGTGCCCTATCGGAGGTGCAATTTATCTTCGAATCGAACCTTCCAAACACGGCAGTGACAACACATTCAAATCAATTTCTCCTATTTTAATTATATAAAAATTTAATTGTAATTTTCCTATGATCCTGGACCTTCCTCGTTCCTTCGGTTCGGCCGTTGTCAACAACGGCCAGCCCTATCGCCGTAGTTTGGTCAAACTGTCATTTCTAATCAACCCAAGAATTTATACTGCCTAGACTACTAAAAATCCAAATTTTGATATTAAAATTCATGGTTTTATAATCCATGATAATCTATACACCTGAATCTTGATATAGTGATGGTTGAACGTTTGGGATTTTATTCCTTCTTTACTGTGATTTATTAGTTTCAAATGATATATTTTAGTCTTCGATTTTTAAACCAATTTTAGAGTATCCCCCCAATAAAAGAAACAACTTTCATTTTGATCTTAATCCCTAAACAAAATAGGATTATAAGTTTTTGATTTTTGAATTTTATTGAATGAGGTAGGGATCTCTACTGTGAAACACAGGGAATTTTTAAGTTTTGTTTATACAGGTTCAATCTAGCAGTAACACACATATATGTGATGTTAAACATCCGATAGTCATGAATAAATACATATATATGAATCCAGCATACATACAACTTCAAATTATATTTAGAAGGAAGTAAATTTAAGTTGTTTATGCATCTTTATAAATGTTCACTTGTAACAACCCGGAAAATCAGAACCAATTTAAAATTTTTATTTTGGCAATTTTAATGAATTTTGAATATTTAAAATGAATTATTTTAAATAATAACGACTAAAAATTTATTTTGAATAGGATTAGAACGTATATGTTTATTTGAATCGAAGTTAGAATATAGTTATTTATTTTAATTATAAATGGAATTGGAAAGGGCGTGGTAGTTTGAAAATTCGATTTCAAATTTCAAATGAATGTACAGGATTCAAAACAAACTGGATTTTAGTGAAACCAAACATATTAGAATCTATTTGAAAATATCTTTCCAACGAATCCGAAAAATTGAAATTTCATAGCAGGAATAAAAAGTTATGCGCAGTTGAAAATTCAGAATAGTCGCCATGGAAATATAGTCCTTAAAAATAGCGATTTTGCAAACGACCTCCATTTTCGACAAGATAACTTTTGTTGAATCCAGAATGTCAAATTATTGCTAGATTCCAATTTTCATAATTTTTGGAATCAATATGTGAGCCTGGCGAATTTAAACGTGTTTGGTCATTTCAGTTTGAATTTAATCGACTGGAAAATGACCGTTTTTCAGACGGTCTCCAAATTTGACGAAATTAGTTTTGTTAGGACTGTATCGTCAAAACATTGCCATATTTATTTTTCTGGAATTTTTGGAGTCCGTATGTGGCCCAATAAATTGAAATGTACGTTTAAATTAAATATATATTTATTTATATTGTAATTTAAATGAAAACTGATCGAAACAGCCGAACTGGCTTACGATACATATCCCATTGTGTTCGGAATAGGGGTAATCAACTATTGGTGTGTAACACCCCACACCCGCTATGGTCACTCGCTAAGGGAATGCCATAACATCGGTGGAGTATTTTAAGTGAATATAGAACAAAAAAATTACAACAAGACAGATATAAGTAATACTTGAAAATTTTAAAACATCATTTCATTTCATTACAGCGGAAAGTAAAACATGTTTGGTTACACCACAAAACCATAATAAGAGTCAAGCACAAAATATCCATCATGATAAATAAAAGTACATAATCCCATTACATGAACTGATAGCCATAAAAGAAAGGGTAAGCTGAGCTCTACACCTATGGTCCAAGCTCCAAAAGAGAATAAAGCAGCCTGATCAAAGCCCACTCGTACTGGGCCCACTCTGATAACCTGAGGGTTGGGAAAAAGATAAAAACAACGGGGTCAGACATAAGTCTGAGCGAGTCCTATAACTTTAACAATACAATCATTAAAGTAACCAGAGAAGACATAAGCTTGATATACGGTAACGTCTGGGGATGAATGGCTACACTAGGCAGCTTGGCAGACTTAGGATAAACTAAGATAACCGTAAAGACGCATCCACCCACCCAAGGATAGTTACTATACTGCACCACACCAGTCATTCCTACTTAAAGGTTGATCCCCCTAAGTGTACTTAGTAATTTAGTAGTTTCGTGTACCCCTATCCGACTACATAGGTGTACCCACTACTCCCCAAGCGATCGGCTCCCTTACGTAGATACCCGTGCTGATCCCACGATGGGGTGTATCATTCCCCAAAGTGGCAACCTGATAATATCAACGGTGCACGGCTTTATATCTACACGATGCAACAACGACTTACCAACCAGCCCGGGTCCACACACGCATATGAAACCCGTTGGTCCTACGTTGCCACCGCTAACCCGGTTTGGCCTCTTATAGTCAAGCCCAATATGCGTGTCCCGTCACTCGACTAGAGTCGAGCCTACTAAGATACGTTTGGGATATTGGTTGAAATGGGCCCCCACAAGCTACCACCTAAGCTTGTTATTTCTAGTGAATCCCACTTAACCCTTTAACCATGTCCACTTACATGTTATACGTTTTGGCTAAGTCATTTAATCATATTCTAGTTGTCATACAAGGTACCCACTAGATTTCCACATGCCACCCCAAAGCACTTACTTAACCCTTTAACCATGTTTTAATTACATGTTTCACTTTGGTTAAGTATTCTAATCGTATTTTCCATTGCCACCCAAGGCAACCCACTAGTCTCCTCATGCCACCCAAGGCACCCACTTAACCCCTCATGTCCCACTACATGCTAATATGGTTAAGTGTTTCTTAATTAATTAAGACCGTGATCTCCCATAAAGACCTCCCACATTAGACTGGCTTTTATGACAACTGGTTAAGCCGGTAGGGTCCGGGCAGTTTTACGTCATAACAGAGTCTAACCTCGTGTCTTTACTTTAATCACGTATTTAATTTGTGCCTAAGACCTCCCACATTGGGCTAACGTTTGTAGCAACTGGTTAAGCCGGTAGGGTCCGGGCAGTTTTACACTACAAATGAGTCCAACCTCGTGTCTTAGTCGATTAATTACACCTAAGTAATCACCCCCATATTTATTAATTATCCCTAATTAATATTCACATTTACAAGAATATGGGTAGACCTAACTCAGTAGGTAAATTCCCAATTCCATAACATGGGTAGACCTAACTCAATAGGTAAATTCCCATGGGGTAGACCTAACTCAATAGGTAAATTCCCACTTATGCTTATTCATTTTATGGTATGCTTAATCATAACCATTTCACACTATTTCATTAACATGTCTATTAACCCCATCGTTTCCCACGTACTTATGCTAACACGACATATTTCCAAGAGAAGATTCTTTCACAATTAACATGGGTTTCACTTAGCATACATTAGCATTAACATGGGTTAAAAGGTGTCCACTTACATCATGATATTAACCCAACTAGCATTACTAAATAACCCAACTTGCATGAACATACATATGTCATGTATAAAGGCAACTTGCATAAGTGTTCATAGGTTATACAAAGGTGAACTTGCATGTGTCTTAAAGGTGTGAACTTGCACAACATGTTACATGTTAACTTGCATAACATCATACAC
Source organism: Allium sativum (assembly GCA_030737875.1). Classification (NCBI taxonomy): domain Eukaryota; kingdom Viridiplantae; phylum Streptophyta; class Magnoliopsida; order Asparagales; family Amaryllidaceae; genus Allium; species Allium sativum. The sequence continues at coordinate 72,427,363 of CM060927.1, read as the reverse complement.
ATAACTTGCATAATATCATAAACAGAACTTGCATATCAACATACACATAACTTACATAACATCATGCACATAACTTGCATAACATCATACACATAACTTGCATATGAACTTGCATAACAACATGCACATAACTTACATAACATCATACATATGAACTTGCATAACATGTTGAGCTTGCATATAAGCATACACATAACTTGCATAACATGTTGAACTTGCATATATGACTTGCATCTTAAAGGAGGGTAAACATGCATATATACATATATATACATAGCATATAAAGGTGTCATCTTGCATATGTATGCATCACATTTAAAAGGGTAAACTTGCATGTCATGATTTATGCATAATACCAAACACTTAGCATGCATAAAATCGCATACTTAGCATGCATAGAATCAATTACTTATTATGCATAAACCCACCACTTAACTTGCATAAACCCACATACTTAACTTGCATAAACCCACATATCCAACTTGCATAAACTCACATATTCAACTTGCATAAACTCACATATTCAACTTGCATAAACATAGGATTAATATTAAACATAGATTAGCATATTCACATCATATCATATGACTTGAAAACCCATTAATCCTCATGCAAAACCATAGATCTCATCATATCTCATCTACTTAATTTAGCAATTGATCATCAAAGTGATAGAAACTCACCAAAACCAAGATTAGCAAACTTATGAAGTAGAACTAGTTGCTAAATATGAAGAAGATGATGATTAGAGGTTGATTAGCTTGCAACTTCCTTCATAAACTAGTGGAGGCTCCTCTTAAGTTTGATTTTGGCGGCATGAGGCCATCATTTCTATTTTTAGTATGGATTAGGCTTGCATTAGGGTGTATTTATAGGATTAGGGTGTGTTTTAGACCATAGGATTAGCCCTAGGTTAGATTAGGTCCGTCAGATTTAGGAAATCTCTAGAACCCAGCCCAGCCCTAGCCAGAAAACCAGACCTGGTGCACCCAGGCCCTCTGGCTCGACACGCCGTGTCGACAGGCAAGTCGACAGGGCAGTCGACTCCCCAGTCGACAGGCCTGTCGACAGCCCTGTCGACATAGGTAGGGCGGGAAGTTTCCCGCCTGGCCCCCGCTGGCTCCAATTTCAAAATCTGGTTTTGCATTTCTAAATCTGTTTTTAACTTGATTTTTCTGCCAACTTCCTTGGGCCATAACTGGGCCATACAGACTCCGATTTACAAAATTTCGGACTCTATTCTGCGTATTTTTCCGAGACGAACGCAATGACGCAGCCCGTTTCCCCCAATCTTCACATTTGAGATTATTTATTCTGCACTTAGTGAATTTTAGCATTAACTGAAATACGTGGTGTTACATTCTCCCCTCCTTAAAGGATTTCGTCCCCGAAATCTCTAAGCTAAGGAGAACGCATATCCTACCATCCAAACAACCATCTACTCAATCCATCAAGCACGGGCATCCATTGTCCTTAAATCAAAATTTCTAATGATGTATGAGCATATGCAAAAAGTGTGTGTATATGTTCCCTATCTAATGTATGAACATATGCAAACCATGATAGTGCCATGCATCCATTATGTATGCGAAAGAACCCTATCGACACATACAATATCAACATGAGTGCACAATCATTCACCAAAATGCATCATCCATATGATAACACAATCATTATACATCCATAAATATAGCTTCCTACACCCAATTTTATGCAATATGCAATATGAAGTGATTGAGCCGATCTAGTGCCTAGAGTGTGTGTATATGCATCCACGAGCAACCACTAGCAAACACTTGCATCCACTTGCATCCATCAACCATAACATGTCTCAAACACATGTTTCAACCATAGGTTTACCCTATCTAAAGGTCAAACAGTACTAACGAGAGGACATACTAAAGATAAGATAAGTACTAGACAACGATAGAGGAGAAAGTAAAGACATACCCTTAAAAAAGAAATGGGTACAATGAAGCATCTTCGCTTCCGTCTCCCAAGTTGCGTTGCTCTCATCTTCTCCCCATTGCACTTTGACTAGTTGAACCTCTCTGTTTCTCAACTTCCTAGTCTCTGACCCAAGGATGCGAGTAGGAGCTCGTCGAATAATCACATCACGCTTTACTTCTCTAAGCAAGCTTGGCTCTACCGCCTCTGCGGTCTCATGTAGGCACTTCCTCACATGGAATACATCATGTACACCACTAAGTCTGTTGGGCAACTCCACCAATGGAAGATGCTCCTCCCATGTACCTCCAAAATCCAAGATACATAGCCTCAAAAGGCCTTCTAAAATATGATTCACCCTCTCGGTCTGGCCGTCCGTCTGAGGATGATATGCGGTACTCAAACACAACTGAGTCCCTACCGCCTCTTGCAAACTCTTCCAAAACTCTCTAGTGAAGATAGGATCTCGATTGCTCACTATACTGGAGGGTACACCATGCAATCTAATAATCTCTCGAATATAAACTGAAGCTAGCCATGAAGCAGTTCTCTTACTCTTCACGGGTATACGATGGGCGCTCTTAGTAAGTCTATCTACCACAACCCAAATTCCCGTATCACCCTTTCTTGATCTGGGTAACCTGCCAATAAAATCCTTCGAGATGCTGTCCCACTTCCATTGCGGAACTTCCAATGGGTGAAGCAACCCACCAGGTTTCTTTTGCTCCGCCTTCACTAAGCATCTAGCGACTTACTCGGCCATGCCTTTCTTCATACCGACCCAAAAGAAAACTCGCTTCATGTCTTGGTACATCTTGTCCCTACCGGGATGAATGGTCATCTTCGAACGATGTGCATCATCAATTATAGTCTTCTTCAAACCCTCGTCTTGCGGTACACAAAGTCTACCGTCTCTACGCAACCACCCCTTACCATCTAGGGTGTACCTACTCAAATGGATGGACGACCCCCTCCTCATGAGCTTCTCTACTAACTCATCCAACTGTGGGTCGTCTCGCTGTGCCTCGCTAATTCGTCCCAAAAGAGTAGGCCTAACCTCCAAGGAGGCTAGCAAACCGGGTACAAAGTCAACGGAAGGTCTAAAGTCAAACATAGAAATAAACTCTAAGCTCCGTCGTTCAACGAACCATGAACTCGAGGACAACTTTTTTTTTTCTCTACTTAAGGCATTCGTCACCACGTTACCCTTGCCATGGGTATACGCTATCTCAAACTCATAGGATGCCAAGAATCCCATCCACTTTTGCTGCCCTAAGACTATGCGCTCGAAGAGTCTCCAACACTTCCCTAAGATATAGGGCATGCTTTTCTCCACTTCTAGAGAAAACCGGGATAATACCAAAATCATCAAAACTGTCCATCTCTCACGCAGACCACCCTAGTCGAACTCGACATCCCCCAAATGCAAGCCCCAAAGGCCTAAACCAATATCAGACAAACAACCAAGGGATACCTCCTTCGAATTCAGACGACCTACGTGAGATGATACTAGTAAAAACGGCTAAATAATTAAGCCCTTGTCCAACTCTGGATGTCCTTGCCAGTCTCACTCCAACACCACCGTTTATTCCATAATCGGCTCGGCTCAACCTATTAAAGCCATCCGGAGTCCTAAAAGCAGCCTTCTCTATACTATCCTCAGCCATTCTCAACTGACGAAGCCTCGTGGCTAAGTACAACTTATGAAACTACTAAGGCGCCAACTAATTGGAAAAAGATCATCAATCCTCGGCAATGGGTGTCTATTCTTCTTTGTGAGTTTATTTAGCTCTCTCTAGCCTACACAAAGTCTGAGGGACCCATCCGCCTTCATAGCAAAAACTACCGGAGCACCCCACTCCGATATACTTCGTCTTCTAAACCCTCTTCTCAAGCAAATTGCATACTTGCTTATGGAGTTCCCTCCTCTCACGAGGAGCCACGTGGCACACTGGCCAAGACACTGGTTTGGCATTGTCTACCAGATATATTCGGAAGTCAATCTCCCGCTCCGGAGGTAAGCCCTTCACCTCCTCGAAACACATCTGAGTATTCCCGGACCACTCTACAGATTGCAAACTCTCGACCGACGTGTCAAGCGATTCTAGATACTTAGCATAACAAATTCCATGGGATTACAAAAGACCTCGAGAGTGTTACCCAAGCGGGTCATCAGCCTAACAACTCTCCTTCCACAATAAGAACGGCACCATTACTGGATAACCAGTCCATGCCCAAAACTAACCCATAGCCTGTGAAGCTCAAAAAGCATCACATCTAAACTCAATGCTAAGTATAGAAACTTTCAAACCCAAACACACCATGGAGCCCCAATTGGGTTTGAAACAACTAAGGGATCACCTACTAAACTGGTGTCTAAGTGCAGTGACTCAACTAACAATGATGAGATAAACGAATTCAATGCGTCAAAATCAAATAAAGTACGGACAGGATGATCGATCAGAAAAACTAGACTTTCAATAGAAATAGTTCTACCTCTTTCCCGAATCGCGAGAGCCTGTACTTGCCCCCTAGCCTGACCTGGTGCCACAAGAGCTTGCACCTGTCCTCCTGAGGTAGACCCCGTCCTTTGCTCCTTCTTTGGACAGTCTTTCATCAGATGCCCTGCCTCGCCACAGTGGAAGCAGCCAGTCTTAGTCTTCTTACGACAATCTTTGTTTAGGTGGCCTAGTGTCCCACAATTGAAGCACCTCTTCTTTCCCTTTCCACCCTTACCTTTCCCACCCTTATTTTGTTGTTGATGTTGAGGTCTCTTCTGATCTCCTTTCTTCTCAGGTGCTTTATTAGCATTGGGACCCTTCTCTTCCTCATGCATAAGTGCCATGTCCACTAGCTTCTCGAAAGTGGCCCCCATAGGGATGTGAGACATAGCCAATCCGTGCATCGGTTCGTTTAAGCCTTTAACGAACCTCAAAGCTTTCTCTTCCGGTGTATTTACCAAGTCTATGCTGAATCTCGCTAACTGCTTAAACTTGTTAACATATTCTTTCACCGACAAGTTTCCTTGCTTTAAGTTCAAGAACCTTTCCACGTGCATATTTTCTTCCGCTTTTGAGAGAAACTTTGCCTCAAACCTTTGCCTGAAATCCATCCAAGAGTCAACAGGGCGTTCTCCATTAGTGACCTCCCACCAGAACGAGGCCTCTCCTTCCATTAACCAAGCGGCTAACCTGACTTTCTTTCCCTCTTCCACTTCCAAGATTTCCATCAATTCTTCCGTCTCATTAAGCCAATCCCTAGCTCCCACAAAAGGTTTTCCTCCCATAGCCTTAAACTTCCTACAAGTCATAGCAAAAGTATCCGCGCGAGGAGGAACGAGTGCAACGGGTGGAGGAGGAACATTTGCTGGACCTGCAGCGGCGGCCCTAGCCTCTAACAACCTCCTATACCATACTGGTACCGCTACACCGTCCGGAAGATAAAGATCTTCAGCCATGCTGAGACGAAAAAGGAAAGATTCAAACGGAGAATTCAAAAGATAAAGATATGGCTATCGGGGATTATGCTTTTCTTTCCAAAAACTTTTCTGTTTAAAGACATGTTTTCGAAAATATCTTTTCCAAAAATGTTTTCAGAAAAATAGTTTTCCAAAAATTTTATCTGTTCCGGTAACCTTTGCTCTGATACCACGTGTAACACCCCACACCCGCTATGGTCACTCGCTAAGGGAATGCCATAACATCGGTGGAGTATTTTAAGTGAATATAGAACAGAAAAATTACAACAAGACAGATATAAGTAATACTTGAAAATTTTAAAACATCATTTCATTTCATTACAGCGGAAAGTAAAACATGTTTGGTTACACCACAAAACCATAATAAGAGTCAAGCACAAAATATCCATCATGATAAATAAAAGTACATAATCCCATTACATGAACTGATAACCATAAAAGAAAGGGTAAGCTGAGCTCTACACCTATGGTCCAAGCTCCAAAAGAGAATAAAGCAGCCTGATCAAAGCCCACTCGTACTGGGCCCACTCTGATAACCTGAGGATTGGGAAAAAGATAAAAACAACGGGGTCAGACATAAGTCTGAGCGAGTCCTATAACTTTAACAATACAATCATTAAAGTAACCAGAGAAGACATAAGCTTGATATACGGTAACGTCTGGGGATGAATGGCTACACTAGGCAGCTTGGCAGACTTAGGATAAACTAAGATAACCGTAAAGACGCATCCACCCACCCAAGGATAGTTACTATACTGCACCACACCAGTCATTCCTACTTAAAGGTTGATCCCCCTAAGTGTACTTAGTAATTTAGTAGTTTCGTGTACCCCTATCCGAGTACATAGGTGTACCCACTACTCCCCAAGCGATCGGCTCCCTTACGTAGATACCCGTGCTGGTCCCACGATGGGGTGTATCATTCCCCAAAGTGGCAACCTGATAATATCAACGGTGCACGGCTTTATATCTACACGATGCAACAACGACTTACCAACCAGCCCGGGTCCACACACGCATATGAAACCCGTTGGTCCTACGTTGCCACCGCTAACCCGGTTTGGCCTCTTATAGTCAAGCCCAATATGCGTGTCCCGTCACTCGACTAGAGTCGAGCCTACTAAGATACGTTTGGGATATTGGTTGAAATGGGCCCCCACAAGCTACCACCTAAGCTTGTTATTTCTAGTGAATCCCACTTAACCCTTTAACCATGTCCACTTACATGTTATACATTTTGGCTAAGTCATTTAATCATATTCTAGTTGTCATACAAGGTACCCACTAGATTTCCACATGCCACCCCAAAGCACTTACTTAACCCTTTAACCATGTTTTAATTACATGTTTCACTTTGGTTAAGTATTCTAATCGTATTTTCCATTGCCACCCAAGGCAACCCACTAGTCTCCTCATGCCACCCAAGGCACCCACTTAACCCCTCATGTCCCACTACATGCTAATATGGTTAAGTGTTTCTTAATTAATTAAGACCGTGATCTCCCATAAAGACCTCCCACATTAGACTGGCTTTTATGACAACTGGTTAAGCCGGTAGGGTCCGGGCAGTTTTACGTCATAACAGAGTCTAACCTCGTGTCTTTACTTTAATCACGTATTTAATTTGTGCCTAAGACCTCCCACATTGGGCTAACGTTTGTAGCAACTGGTTAAGCCGGTAGGGTCCGGGCAGTTTTACACTACAAATGAGTCCAACCTCGTGTCTTAGTCGATTAATTACACCTAAGTAATCACCCCCATATTTATTAATTATCCCTAATTAATATTCACATTTACAAGAATATGGGTAGACCTAACTCAGTAGGTAAATTCCCAATTCCATAACATGGGTAGACCTAACTCAATAGGTAAATTCTCATGGGGTAGACCTAACTCAATAGGTAAATTCCCACTTATGCTTATTCATTTTATGGTATGCTTAATCATAACCATTTCACACCATTTCATTAACATGTCTATTAACCCCATCGTTTCCCACGTACTTATGCTAACACGACATATTTCCAAGAGAAGATTCTTTCACAATTAACATGGGTTTCACTTAGCATACATTAGCATTAACATGGGTTAAAAGGTGTCCACTTACATCATGATATTAACCCAACTAGCATTACTAAATAACCCAACTTGCATGAACATACATATGTCATGTATAAAGGCAACTTGCATAAGTGTTCATAGGTTATACAAAGGTGAACTTGCATGTGTCTTAAAGGTGTGAACTTGCACAACATGTTACATGTTAACTTGCATAACATCATACACATAACTTGCATAATATCATAAACAGAACTTGCATATCAACATACACATAACTTACATAACATCATGCACATAACTTGCATAACATCATACACATAACTTGCATATGAACTTGCATAACAACATGCACATAACTTACATAACATCATACATATGAACTTGCATAACATGTTGAGCTTGCATATAAGCATACACATAACTTGCATAACATGTTGAACTTGCATATATGACTTGCATCTTAAAGGAGGGTAAACATGCATATATACATATATATATATAGCATATAAAGGTGTCATCTTGCATATGTATGCATCACATTTAAAAGGGTAAACTTGCATGTCATGATTTATGCATAATACCAAACACTTAGCATGCATAAAATCGCATACTTAGCATGCATAGAATCAATTACTTATTATGCATAAACCCACCACTTAACTTGCATAAACCCACATACTTAACTTGCATAAACCCACATATCCAACTTGCATAAACTCACATATTCAACTTGCATAAACTCACATATTCAACTTGCATAAACATAGGATTAATATTAAACATAGATTAGCATATTCACATCATATCATATGACTTGAAAACCCATTAATCCTCATGCAAAACCATAGATCTCATCATATCTCATCTACTTAATTTAGCAATTGATCATCAAAGTGATAGAAACTCACCAAAACCAAGATTAGCAAACTTATGAAGTAGAACTAGTTGCTAAATATGAAGAAGATGATGATTAGAGGTTGATTAGCTTGCAACTTCCTTCATAAACTAGTGGAGGCTCCTCTTAAGTTTGATTTTGGCGGCATGAGGCCATCATTTCTATTTTTAGTATGGATTAGGCTTGCATTAGGGTGTATTTATAGGATTAGGGTGTGTTTTAGACCATAGGATTAGCCCTAGGTTAGATTAGGTCCGTCAGATTTAGGAAATCTCTAGAACCCAGCCCAGCCCTAGCCAGAAAACCAGACCTGGTGCACCCAGGCCCTCTGGCTCGACACGCCGTGTCGACAGGCAAGTCGACAGGGCAGTCGACTCCCCAGTCGACAGGCCTGTCGACAGACCTGTCGACATGGGTAGGGCGGGAAGTTTCCCGCCTGGCCCCCGCTGGCTCCAATTTCAAAATCTGGTTTTGCATTTCTAAATCTGTTTTTAACTTGATTTTTCTGCCAACTTCCTTGGGCCATAACTGGGCCATACGGACTCCGATTTACAAAATTTCGGACTCTATTCTGCGTATTTTTCCGAGACGAACGCAATGACGCAGCCCATTTCCCCCAATCTTCACATTTGAGATTATTTATTCTGCAATTAGTGAATTTTAGCATTAACTGAAATACGGGGTGTTACATGGTGACAATCGTTGGGCCTCGTTTAGAGTTCGAGATTAATGGTCAACTTTTGGAAGATAAAATATTAATTAATTAAAATATATATGGTCAACTCCTTTCCTCCTTCTCTCTCTACGGTCAAAAGAAATAAAAAAGTGTGGTGCTAAGGGCAACCCAATATGTTCCTCCTAATACCGCAATTAAAAATTAAAACTCATTAAATTTTGTATGCTTCCTAATACTACATTACCTCTCCATTCCAGTCTTTCACTCAATCATTATTTGCCAAACTAATCACATGCTAAGCTAATCTAAAAACCATAATCTCTCGTAATCGTTGTCTTCTTCGCATCGCTCGCAAGAAAATTCAAATTTGTACAATAATCTCCCAATTGTTTGATGATTTGAAAACCCTAATCTCTCTCTTTTTCTTCTAGTTTGCTTAACTCAAACCTTATTCATGACTTTTGTATATTCCTCGGCATTGCGGCGTCGAATTCGTTGATCGATTATAGATTTAGGGTCTAACTCGTTGATCGGTTTTAGAAATGAGGACGAACGAATATCGAGCGAAATATAAATAAGGTAAAACAACGTGGTAGCCCCTTTAAGTGTGTGGTATTAAGAAGAGTGTAGTACTAATTCTTGTGGTATTTTTTAGTCGCGCTATTAGGAAGAACATATTGGGGTGCCCTTAGCACCATACAATAAAAAAAACATGAAACCCCCATAACCCTAAACCTTCAGCCGCTACCTCCCTCCCAATGCCGCCGTGACCCTCGCCCCTTCCCTCTCAGGCCATCGCGCCTCCCCAACGGCTGCCACCCCCTCCCCTTCTTCCTTCTCTCTTCATTCGATTCCCCCAAATCCTCATCCGCCCAAAATCGCGCCACTAGATGCGATAGGCCCCACCGCCGCCTAGTTTCACCACTGCACCGCCGCCAGACCCCCCAAGCCACCTCCCTCTGGTGTCGCAATCCCATTCTTCGCCTCCTCCGACCTTAGACCCGCAAGCCTCCTCCTTTTCTCTCTGATTGAACCCGAAAGCCCGCACCCACATCGACGCAACCCTCTTCGATGAAGACCAGCACCCCGACGCCCCTTGCTCCACCTCGTTAGCCGATTCAAAGTAAGAAATTTCCAATTTGAATTTTGTTTTCAGTTTTAATTATTTATAGCATATAAAAATTTGATTTTTAATTATATGAATAACATAAAAAAAGGGTGATTTTTATTTGAATGGATTCGAAATAAAAATAGGATTTTTATTATGAAGTTAGATTTATAAAAATAGGATTTTTATTATGAAGAAAGCGTTATAAAAATTCGATTTTTATATGCGTAGCGTTGAAATAAAATTGTGATTTTTATATATGAAGTAGCGTTATAAAAATTCGATTTTTACAGGTATGGTTTTTGTTTATATAACGAAGTGAAAAGATTAGATTTTTCAAAATATAAAGATTTGTTTTTTTTAATTAATTAGAAAAGTTTATATTTTTAAATAAGAAAAGTAAGTTAGAAACATGTAAATTCGAATATGAATTCACGTTGGTTTAAAAATATATTTTTTAAATGAAAGAACATAGTATAAAGGTACGATTTTTATATGCTTAGATTTGAAATAAAAATACGATTTTTATACATATGGATTTGAAATAAAAATATGATTTTTATTGTTTGAAAGGCGATATAAAAATATAATTTTTATTATATATAAAGCGCTATAAAAATATAATTTTTATAATGTAGTAGCGAAATAAAGAATTTGATTTTTATATATATAGCGAAATAAAAATGGGAGTTTTTAATATATAAACATCATATTGAGAATGTGATTTTCAATATGAACAGCGTGGAAAAGACTGCGTTGAATTTCGGGCAAATCCAAGCTATTCAGAAATTCAGAAATGAAATGGAGGAGTGTATCCCAAAGGTGAGAACTTCTCACTTTAAATTTCATTTTCTAGTCAGAAATATATACTAGGATGCAGACGGTGCTTAGCAGCACCCGACACCCGTCGTCCACAGACCATGGACGACTTGTTTGATTGTGTTGTGTTGTGGATATTGATTGTGATTGTGATGTGAAAGGAAAATAAAATATTCATGGGTTGAAATATATATTTTATAGTTAAAAATATAATTTTTAACGTGTATATTAATAAAATAAATATTCATTTACAAATCGGATGATATGTATTTGTACACACATTTGACTGATATGGATTGGGACGATATATTTTACACATCACCCAACTACACAAATAATATTCAGTGTTTGTTGATTGAAAACCCCACACGGGTATTGGGATGATATTGGGCATACACTAATCCCAATATTTAGTTGTATGTCAATCAATTGGTTGACAGGCTGTTATAAGCGTTGATTATTTATATTTAACGCTTATGCAGTTGTGTAATGCACTCTAGATGATGGTTGATTGTTTATCACTGTTGTTATGTACATGTGTTGTATGAAATCCATATAATCAACATTATATGGTAATTGACTATGTCGGATTCCAGTTCAGAAAGAATGAATATTTTAAAATAACGAATATTTTAAAATAATGAATATTTTAAAATAATATTCAGTAAAGGATCAAAATCTGACTTTGATGTCCGATTTGGGATGGACACGAAAATATTTAAATATATAAAGCTGTGTTGATTAAATTAACACCAATTTTACGTGAACGATATTTATATCGATTTTATTCATTTTTATAATGAATATCGAAAAGGAAGTAATTTCAAAATATAATGTTTTGAAAATACTATCACTTATATATCGATGATATGGAATATTCGATCCTGATTTGAAATTGAATATGAAGTTGAAATCGTTTTGAAAACGAATTTAAAACGATTTATATAATACGTTTTAAATGGGAATCGATGAAATATAATATATATATATATATACATTATATATAATGGCCTGAATAGAACGCGCCATGCCGCGGCAGTTCGCGAATTTCGACCATTGACTTCGAACGAACATTACGGGAGATCCGACCATCGGATTCTCCTAAAACCAGAACCGTTGGGTTCGTATCGAAAAGAGCTTTCCGACGAATATAAGAGATTTGAAATCTAACAGTTGGATTTGGAATTATGTCCAAATCAAATTCGGAAAAAGTCGTTGTAAGTGCAGTTCGATGACCGTTTATGGAAATCGACTGTACGGGCCTTGATAAAATTATTAAAAATATCCATAATTTGTGTAAAATCATAATAAATGATTTGGAAAGGATTGGGTTGAAAAATTCCATATTTGAAAAGATAAAAATATATTTTTATCGAAATGAACTAGTTATGAACTAGAATTATAATCCAATATTTTTAAATAAATAAATTGGATTTGAAATGGTTTTAAAAATAACCAGAAATTTCCAATATAAGAAAATTGGAAATGGATTTGAATCGAAAGTATCTTCGGAATATTTCGATATTGGATTTCGTGATTATACGGATATTGTGGAGGAATTTGGAAGATATATACATCGTTATTCCAATACGATATTTGTTGGTTTCAGAATTTGATATTGAATATAAGCCGATATATTTTCTATTCAGAGCCTTGTATTTAATATCAAATGGGATTTTGAGTTTGTCGTGAACGGTGTCTTCACTAACACTGTTCTTAAACCCAGTTGAGAAAAGATTAAATCTTTTTATTAAGATTTAATGAAGTTTACCAATTAATTAATATTTAATTGAAATTGAATTGAATGGATTTTGGGTTTGTCGTGAATGGTATCTTTAAAAATGCTATTATTAAACCCAATTGAGTTAATAAAATTAGAAACTAATTGGAGATTAGTTAAGTTGAATGGTTTCCTGGGTATTGATCTGATGTTGGTTTCGGCCTTCGGGATTAATGCTTAGGGAATTGTTCTCTTACTAATTTTCGGTTAGAGATTAATGGAATGGTGTCTTCAGTAACACTGTTCTTGAACCCCATGTGAAAAGAATAAATCTTTTAATTAAGATTTAAAGAAGAATTACCAATTAATTAACATTTAATTGGAACTGAAAATGGAATGTGAATTGGGATTATTGTGAACTATGTTTTTAACGACATTCGTTCTTTAACCGGACTTACAGTGAAATGTGATTTGGAATTTATAAATCTTTTTATCAAGATTTAATGGGAATTTTCCAAAGTAAAGCTTCCAATTTAATATATCAAATTGGAATTGAATGGAATTCGATTGATAATAATCGAAGTGAACTTCTGTGGAGGAAGACTGTTAACACATATGGTATTTAAAAGGGTTTGCCGTTATTCCATTTATATTATTAGTCGGATACGGAAATTGATATCGATTGTATATTGATTTCTTTTTCCGTGAAGATTCCATAATTAATGGAATGTGATTTGGGTTTATTGTGAACTGTGTTTTAAATGACATTAGTTCTTTAACCCAGTTAAAGACAGGATTACATGTCTGTCATTGTATTTCGAACTGTATGGTTGATCTCTGCTAAATATATATCTGTTTGGTGGCGGATAATTTATTCTCTTGCTTAACTCCCTTCTCTGAGACGTATGAACTTAGAGGTTATATATAGGTAGAAATCAATAGTACGGTGTAGATTGTCGATGCAGCATGTTTGTGTTTCCAAAGTTAAATAATCATTAATATTGATTTTTAGGAAGATTAAAACAAAGTGGAGTTTTAATGAATCTTTAATTAGATTGAAATGTGAATTGATAATTTAATTTATCAAATTTGGGAAATGATTGAGAGTGGAGTATCACCAGTTTTGCTCCAAGCGATAGTTAAATCTTTAATTAGATTTGAACGGGAAATGGTAATTAAACTTACCGATAACATCGTGGTGTTAGTTGTGGAGTAATATCAGTTTTGCTCCATGGGATGAATAGGTTGGGATTGGGAAATCAAATAAATGGTTACTTCGGTAAGGTGCGCTAATCCCGACTAGTTTGGAAAACCTTAATATGGTTTAATATCCAAAGGAAGATTAAAGAATAAATTTAAAATAATTTATCTTTGATAAAATTAATGGGAACCTATTCCCTAATGATGTGAATATTTGAATAAAAGAATATTCTGAATTGGAATGAGGCGTATGTTTTGTTTGTGTAACACTTGTTTATTATATACGCGGGTTATTCGAAAAGGCCGGGTTTATACCCATTCTGAATAACCGATTCAACGATGAAGAAGGTGGTTGAAGACCGGAGGTCTTCACATCGTTGGGATGATTACTGATGTCTTGATTGGGCTATACACCCAAGACAAGGTAATAAGTGGTGATCGTCGAGATGTACTTGGAGATCGACCGGATATGCGAGGATCTCTCTCTTGTATTGGACATACGGGACCAGTAATAAGGTGCCTCCGGTTTCGTTCAGACCCAGAACGAACTTGTAAATGGACTGTGTGTCTGACATTGGATTTTATTCTATGTTGATTGATCTCTATTAAATATATATCTGTTTGGCGGTGGAGAATTTATTCTCTTGCTTAACACCCTTCTCTGAGACATACGAGCTTAGAGGTTATATATCGATAGACATCAGTCGCATGGCGTGAATTGCCTGTGTGGCATGCTGAGATGCAAATGATCAAGGCTTCTGTTGAAAAGCAGAGTCTTGTGGTTGATGATCAAAGCACGGCCTATGTGGCATAGCTTTGTGTATGGCATTAATTCGCGAGCCTCACACCTCGGTATGAGTCAAAAACGGGATCGTGACTGCAGGGAGTGCACGACGTTTCTTTCTAGCTATGGGTGGTGTCAGGGTTTTTCATGCCCTGACATTTATATTATTTTTACCTGTGTGGTTGTTGAAATTTGAGGCGCCTCGGATATATCGGTCTCTACGGAGCCGATGGATAGGTCCTATAGGACTAGGAAACATGTGTTCAGGTATTGCCAATCCGCTATGTGTGGACCGACCCTGAAGATCCAAGGGTTCGCCAACGTCCGAATCCTGAGACATTTGCTAGAGTGTCTCGAATCAATGAGGAGCCATCCCTGGCCTCGACTCATGACGGAAATCCAATTTCCAATACGTGACATTTTGGTTTTATTTGTAGAGCCTAGTATGGAGACATAGTGGGATGGGGCACTATGCCGTCTATGATTGATACATTTATATTTGAAGTTGTTTTCATACACTTTACACTACAATAGTATCAAAACGATTTGTTTTAAATGTACCAAGCATGTATGGCTATTATAAGGTAAAACTCTGTCCTCCGGCTTGCGTTGCATTGTGTGATGGGACCTGAGTCTTATAGTATCTACATTTTTCCAAAAAGCATTGCGCTGTTTTTTATATGCACTGGTATTCTTTGGAGGAAACCCGTTCCGTGTTATATGACGTGGTCCCTTGATTTACTCCATTTAAAAGTAAAAGTTTTAAATAACTGTTTTAGTTCTCACACCAATCACATGACTGACCTAGAGTTTATTGTTTTAACCTAAACTCTGGGTGCCCCTATTTTCCACATGGGCAGCTAGTAGTTTTGGGTTTTGCAGATTTGTATTCACAGGATCCTAGTTTACAGCTGGAACAATATTCGGAAAGCTCTGTATCCATTTATCTCTTTCAGTTGTGTTTTTGTATTACTCTCCGCTGCATTGTAATTTGTAAATCTCTGATATTTCTCTGATGTATAATATTTATTCATACTCTGTATATTCTTGTACTCTGATGTAAATTGTTGTAATAAGCAATGAAATGTTCTTCTGTTTGTCTTCTGATTCGTCGTGTTCTCAACTCAATCCGGGCTTTCCTTTACGGGGAAGTTTGGGTCGCTTCATCACTATCCTGCTTCAAAGTTCAAGATTTTCCATGCTTTTTTCTCACTCACTCTCTATTGAATTCTCAGGCTTTATACTTCATGGCTCACGACCATTTTAGCTCTAGCTAACAAGTTTGAATTTTGTATGGACTCTAAGTTTATTTATAGATGGAAGAATGGAGGCTTTATGTTGGGAAGGTGCTTAAGGCAGGAGGAGTATAGGCTTGCAGCAACCCTACTTAGTGAAGTGATATAGATTTAACCATTCATTTGCAGTCTTTACTTTTTTACTAAGCAAATATACACTGTTTTTGCTTCAGAATTTTCAGATGTATTTCGTACCCTATATATTAACAAATTTTCCTTAGTTTCCAAGCATGAATCAACCCATCAATGTCTTTGATATCCCTTTCCTCCTTTCAGCTGTGCCCTGCAAATTTCAGGGATTTTCATAGGTATGCACATGGCTAATTACCTTAAGTCCATAGGATATCACATTGCAGGTGAGTTGTCTGCCTTCTTTTCAAATAAATGCATGTGTTTTCCTTTGTCACAATTTTTTACACTTGTAGGCTTTCTTTTCATCTCAGATTTTTGCTTAGATTTTCATTTTACTTCTTGTATACATTTGCATACGATGTACATGCATGTCTTATATACATGTATATATTCATATATACATACTACATTCATTTCCAGTTTATGTGTACAATCAAACTTTTTTAACTCATGTACATCCTATACCTTGACTTATATAACATGTCTACAAATATATATCCACTTATATATTTTAATCTAAGCAACTGTTAGAATTTAATTGTCTCTTTTTAATATAAAAATCATGATCTTCTTATGTGTCATGTAAGAATGTGAATTTTATTCAAGTATATGTTATTATTTACTTTATATAATTCTATGTACATGACCTTTGAAACAAGTTTTAAATGTAACAATTGGGTTTAAACAACATATGCTTTATAATATACATATAATATATGAATATGACAAGTTAATCATTATTCTAATTTAAACGACCTTGATATTTATCATTACTATAAAGTCAATGAATGTCTTGTATTTATTTTATCTCTCTTTTATTTGCTTGATTAAGTAATCTATTTTCATTTGAGTTTTAAAAGTAATTAAAAACACAACAATATGATAAAATATTAACTACTTGTTTTATACATATATACTTTTGTTTTTAAATCATCAACAAATATATTTATTTGAAATTTCCATGATATATTCCCAAATATATAAATCTTAATTTAGTTAATTAAATTAAATTATCAATATAATCTATACATTATAGATTTTAAAACTAGTCCGAAAACTAGGTCGTTACAAGCAATGCCTCAGGATCACGCGTCTGGGGAAACCTAGGTTAGACGCATGGCCAGTCAGCCGTCACTGATTAGTTATACCATAAACTATATGTTAGCCGGTTCTATCGAACCTCTGACAAGGTCAGTATGTCGACCAATTCAAGGGCCTTTTAGTCGGCCCAGATCAAATCCGAGGTACCACGCTTTCCATCATAATCTAACATTCACATAAGTAAAATGTATGGGCTCCGTACCATGACATCACTTCTAGCTAGAAACTAACATATGTCCATTTCAATACGTTCCTCATCCTGTTTCTAGACCATACCGGGATGTGAAGCTCGCGAATTAACGCTACATAAAGCTGCGCTATTTAAAGCTGTGCTTTGATCATCAACCACAAGACTCTTCTTTTCAATAAAAGCCTTGATCCATGCAACTCTGCATGTCGCATTTCAATCCATACCATACCATTGATTTCTACCAATATATAACTTCTAAGCTCGTATGTCTCAGAGAAGGGTGTTAAGCAAGAGAATAAATTCTTCGACAGCAAACTGATATATATTTAGCAGAGATCAACAAATACAGCACGACATACAATGTCATACATACAATCCATTTGCAAGTCCATTCTAGGTCTGAACGAAACCGGAGGCACCTTATTCTTTATCCCATATGTCCAATACAGGAAGGAGGACCTCGCATATAGGGGTGTAAACGGGTCGGACCGGACCGGACGGAGGTGTGTCCAAGCTCTGTCCTATAAGAATTCGGACGGACACGGACCGGACATCATATAGCCTCGGACCGAGCCGGACAACGGATTGTCCTGTCCGATATAATAGAAAAACATCATCGGACAGAAAACTAGTGTGTCCAAGCTCTGTCCTATAAGAGAATCGGACGGACACGGACCGGACACCTTATAGCTTCGGATCGAGCCGGACAACGGACTGTCCTGTCCGATATACAGCCCTACTCGCATATCCGGTCGATCTCCAAGTACGTCTGGACGATCACCACTTGTTACCTCATCTTGGGTGTACATCCCAATCAAGACATCAGTAATCATCCAAACTATGTAAAGATCTCCAGTCTTCAACCACCGTCTTCAAATCTTCAACTTTTAGTCGTCGTATCAGTTATTCAAAATGGGTTAAATCCGAACTTTCTGAATATCTCGCGTATTTTATAATCAAGTGCTATATAAACACATCATACGCCTCATTCCAATCCAGAATATTCTTTTATCCAAATATTCATTACATTGGGAATCATTCCCATAAATCTTATCAAAGATTTAATTCATTTAAACCTCTTGTTTAAATCTTTCTTTGAAAACTATTACAAAAGATTTTGTATTATCTTTTTACAATCTTAAACCAAATTGAGGTTTATAAAAGTAGTTGGGATTATCGATGTAACAATAAGGAATTTCGCTCGATCTGAGTCGATCGCTAAACCGACCAAGACCGTTCGAAACCCCGGATTGCTTCGAGGACAAGACGAATCAGAACGCAAACAGAAGAACATTTCAATGTTATTACAACAATTTCCATCAGAGTACAAGAATATACAGAGTATAAATGAATATTATACATTCGAAAAATATCAGAGATTACAATAAATTACATAGCAACGGAAAAATAATACAAAACACAACTGAAAGTAATACACGGATACAGAGCTTTTCGATCATCGTTCCAGCTGTAAACCAGGTTCCTGTGAATATAAATCTGCAAAACCAAAACTACTAGCTTCCCGTGCGGGAAATAAGGGCACCCAAAGTTTAGGTTAAAACAATAAACTCCAGGTCAGTCATGTGACTGGTGTGAGAACTAAAACAGTTATTTAAAACTTTACTTTAAAAGAGAGTAATTCAAGGGACCACGCCGTATAACACGGAACGGGTTTCCTCCCAAGAATACTAGTGCATATAACAAAATAGCGCAATGCTTTTTGGAAAAATGAAGCTATTATAAGACCCAGGTCCCATCACACAATGCAACGCAAGCCGGAGGATAGGGTTTTCCCTTATAATAGCCAAACATGCTTGGTACGTTTAAAACAAATCATTTGATACTATTATAAGTGTATAGTGTCAAATCAATTTCAATCATAAGTATCAATCATAGACGGCATGGGTACCATATATCATGTCGCCATACTAGGCTCTACAAATAAAACCGCAAAGGTCTTATTGGAAATTGGATTTTCGTCATGAGTCGAGGCAAGGGGCAAGCTCCTCTCCGTTCGAGACACTCTAGCAAATGTCTCAGGACCACACACATTGATCCTTGGAATCGGTTGGGCCGGTCCTCACCTAACTTTGGAGGATTGGCAATTCCTGAGCACACCTTTCCCGGTCCTATCAAACCTATATCTGAGGCGCCTCGCATTCCAACATACACACAGATAAAAAGTATATAAAAGTCAGGGCTGGTAGGTCACTGACATCACCCATAGCTAGAAAGAAACATCGTGTTCTCCCAACGGTCCGTATCCCGTTTTTGACTCATACCGAGGTGTGAGGCTCGCGAATTCACGCTATACACAAAGCTATGCCACACAGGCCGTGCTTTGATCATCAACCACAAGACTTTGCTTTTCAACAGAAGCCTTGATCATCTGCCACTTAGGCATGCCACACAGGCAATTCACACCATGCGACTGTTGTCCATTGATATACAACCTCTGAGCTCGTACATCTCAGAGAAGGGTGTTAAGAAAGAGAATAAATTCTCAGCCACCAAACAGATGTATATTTAATAAAGATCAATCAACACAGAATAAAATCCAGTGTCAGACACACAGTCCATTTACAAGTTTGTTCTGGGTCTGAACGAAATCGGAGGCACTTTCCTTGCATATCCATCGATCTCCAAGTACGTCTGGACGATCACCAACTGATTCCCTCATCTTGGGTGTACAGCCCAATCAAGATCATCAGTAATCACCCAAACGATGTGAAGACTTCCGGTCTTCAACCACCGTCTTCATCTTCAACTTATCGTCGAATCGGTTATTCAGAATGGGTATAAACCCGGCCTTTCTGAATAACCCGCGTATATAATAAACAAATGTTACACAAACACAACATACGCCTCATTCCAATTCAGAATATTCCTTTATTCTGATATTCACATTCTTAGGGAAAGGTTCCAATTAATTTTATCAAAGATAAATTCTTCTAAATTTATTCTTTAATCTTCCTTTGGATATCATTTCAAACCATATTATGGATTTACAAACTAGTCGGGATTAGCGAACCACACCGAAGTAATTATTTATTTTATTTCCCAATCCCAATCTATTTATCCCATGGAGCAAAACTGGTAATACTCCATATCTAACACCATGGTGCAATCGGTAAAGTTAATTACCATTCCACGTTCAAATCTAATTAAAGATTTAACTATCGCTTTGGAGAAAAACTGGTGATACTCCATTCTCGATCATTTCAATCAAATTAAAGATTCATTAAAACTCCACTTAGTTTTAATCTTCCCAAAAATCAATATCCTGTCTTTAACTGGGTTAAAGAACCAATGTCACCTAAAACACGGTTCACGATAAACCCAAAATCACATTCCATTGTAAATCGGGTTAAAGAACAGGTGTTATTCAAAACACCGCTCACGATAAACCCAAAAACCAATTTAAATTCAACTCCAATTAAATACCAAATTAACTGGACAATTTCACTAAAACTTAATTAAAAGATTTATTCTTTTCTAAACTGGGTCCAAGAACAGTGTTATTTAAGGCACTATTCACGACGGACCCAAAATCCCATTTGATATTAAATACAAGGCTCTGAATAGAAAATATATCGGCTTATATTCAATATCAAATTCTGAAACCAACAAATATCGTATTGGAAATAACGATATTAATATATCTTTCAAATTTCCACAACCATATCTGTATAATCACAAAATCCAACATCGAAATATTCCAAAGATAGTTTCGATTCAAATCCTTTCCAATTCAAATATTGGAAATTTCTGGTTATTTAAAAACCATTTCAAATCTAGTTCAAAACTAGTTCATTTCGATAAAAATATATTTTTATCCATTCAAATAGGGAATTTTTCATCCCATTTCTTTCCAATTCATATATTATGATTTTACACAAATTATACATATTTTTAATAATTTTATCAAGGCCCGTACAGTCGATTTCCAATAACGGTCATCGAACTGCACTTACAGCGACGTTTTCCAAATTTGATTTGGACATAATTCCAAATCCAACTGTTAGATTTCAAATTTCTAATATTCATTGGAAAGCTCTTTTCGATACGAACCCAACGGTTCCAATTTCAGGAGAATACGATGGTCGGATCTCCCGTAACACCAGTTCGAAGTCAATGGTCGAAATTCGCGAAATGCCGCGGCGCGACGCGTTCTATTCTGGCCATTTAATATATATAATATATATTATATATATTTCGTCGATTTCAATTCAAAACGTACTTTATAATTCGTTTTAAATTTGTTTTCAAAACGATTTCAACTTCATATTCAATTTTAAATCAAAATTGAATATTCCATATCATCAATATATATATAAATGATAATATTTTCAAAACGTTACATTTTGAAATCACTTCCATTTCTATATTCATTATAAAAATGAAATAAATCGATATAAATATCGTTCGCGTCAAAATGGCGCATATCTAATCAACACGGCTTTATATATTTCAATAACTTCGTTATTCTATTCAACAAATGAATATTTTCTTCAACACATGAATATATATTTTATTCAACACATGAATATTTATCAATTCTTACTTACAATAAAAAATGTGAATTTTATTGTATAAATATTTCGTTCAACACATGAATATTTTCAACACATGAATATTCTCAACACATGAGCATCGTCAACACATGACTATTTGTTCTATTCAATACATGAATTTTCTTTTATAATATTCTTTATTTCCCATTTGGAATAAGGCCCAATCAATTACCATATAATGTTAATTATATGGATTCCACACAGCTCATGTATATAATAGCAACGATAAATAACAATTGTCATCCAGAGTGCACCACACAACTACATAAGCATTAAATATAAATATTTAACGCTTACACAGCCTGTCAATCAAACGATCGACATATCACTAAACAATTGGAATTAGTGTACGCCAAATATCATCCCAACACCCGTGTGGGGTTTCAAATCAACAAACACATATTTTTATTCACACACACGTTAAAAATAATATTTTTAACGATCAAATATTTTTAACTATATAAATATTTTATTTCATTTCACATCACATAATCAATTTTCAGCACAACAAACAATTAAACATACAAGCCATCCATGGTCTGTGGACGATGGGAGTCGGGTGCTGCTAAGCACCGTCTGCATCCTAGCATATATTTTAACTAGAAAACAAGATTTAAAGTGAGAAGTTCTCACCGACTAGCTAAACCAATTCACCGCGACTCTTCTTATGTAGAAATCTTTGTCGTGCTCGCCCTTTGTCAATTTCATTGTCTGTAGCCACTACATATATAAAAATCACATTTTTATATTGTTGCTATGTATATAAAAATCACATTTTTATACCGCTACTATGTAGATAAAAATTCTATTTTTATACCGCTACTATATAGATAAAGATTCTATTTTTATACCGCTACTATATAGATAAAGATTCTATTTTTATACCGCTACTATATAGATAAAGATTCTATTTTTATAACGGTGTTCTTATAATAAAGATCATATATTTTTATCGCTTCTTTCTATATAAAAATTATATTTTTATATTTCTATTTCATATATAAAGATCGAATTTTTACTATCTATATAATATAAAAATCGTATTTTTATTCTCTACCTTATAAAAATCATATTTTTATTCTTTCTATAATATAAAAATCATATTTTTATTATCTATTAAAAATCGTATTTTTATATATGCTATACATGTATAAAAATCAAATCTTTCTTGCTATTTCATATGAAATAAAATCAAATCTTTATATAACTAAAATCGTATTTTTAAATCAATGAGTACACCATAAAAATCGCATTTTTAACACGATATTATATATATAAAAATCGGATTTTTATCTCGCTGTCTACATATTAGAAATTGGATTTTTATAACACTATTGATATCATAAAAATCATAACTTCGTTTATTTAAAAATCTCATCTTTATAGACTAGTTTTCTCTATAAAAATCTTAACTTTATATATTAAAACCATATTTTTACTTACATAGCTGAATAATAAAAATAAAAACAACTCACAAGTGGTTTGGGAAGGGGCGCTGGAAGTCTGCAGTGGTCGCCGGAGGTCTGTAGCGGTCGGAGTTGGGCCAGAGGCGGTGGCGGTCGGCCTTGAACGGAGGGTGCGCGACAGGTAAAAGGGGGCTCGTGGAGGTTCTGGCTCGCGGGTTTACCAGGGGAAAGAAGGGGGGGTTCGAGGTCGCGAGAAGGAGGGGAGGGCGGTCTCGATCGGAGGTGGGAACCACGGTGGGTGGCGCGGTGGACAGAAAAGGGGGGCGACGGCCGATTAAGAAGAGGGGGAGGAAGAAGAGCGGAGGAGAGAGGATAGAGGAGGAGGGGAGGGGCGCGATGACCACGCCGACGGTGGCAGCGGCGGCGGCGGGTTCTCCCCCCCCCCTCTGTCGTTCTCTTTTTTTTTTTCTAAATCGATTTCTGAGTTGTGAGGGGAGGTGAGGATATATATATTATTTATATTATTTTAATTTCAAAAAGTTGACTTATTTATTCGACCTCTAAACGAGGCCCACCGCCTGTCGTCCACAGCTAATTACCCCCATTCCGAACACAATGGGATATGTATCGTAGGCTGATTCGATCATTTCGATCAGTTTCCGTCAAAATCAACATATAACTCTATATATTGAATTTGAACGCGCATTTCAATTTATTGGGGCCACATACAAACTCTAAAAATTCCCGAAAAATATTTTCTAGCTTCTTATTGACGATATGGTCCTAACAAAACTAATTTCATCGAATTCTGAGACCGTTTGAAAAATGGTCATTTTCCAGTCGATTAAAATCAACTGAAACTGGTCAAACGCGTTTTACTTCGCCACGCTCACATATTGATTCGAAAAATTACGAATTTTGAAACCTAGCAACAATTTGACATCACGGATCCAACAAAAGTGGTTTTGTCGAAAACCGAGGTTGTTTGCAAAATTTCCATTTTTAAGGGCCAGAATTCCATAGCGACTATTTAGAATTTTCAACTGGGCATATCTTTTTATCCCCGCTTTGAAATTTCAATTTTTCGGATTCGTTGGAAAGATACTCTCAAATAGATTCTATTATTTTTGGTTTCACTAAAATCCGGTTTACTTTGAATCCTGTACATTAATTTGAATTTTGAAATCGAATTTTCGAACTACCGCGCCATTTTCAATTCCTTTTATAATTTAAAATAAATATTTATATTCTAACGACGATCTATACAAATATATACGTTCGAATTCTATTCAAAATAAATTCTCGTCGTCATTATTTAAAATAATTCATTTTAAATATTCAAAATTCATTAAAATTGCCAAAATAAAAATTTTAAATTGGCTCGGATTTCCGGGTTATTACAATCTCCCCCACTTAAAACTTTTCGTCCTCGAAAAGGAACAAAGCTGAAAGTTGTTTAACTAATCAACTCAACTTCCAATATTTTCCTTACAGCTTAAGTTCTTCAACTTTTCAGTTTCTAAGAACTTTTCAAATTTTTCAAAAATTTGGCTAACACCCTAAACTTTTGAATTTTTTTGCCATAACCTCCCCTGCACCGGGGACTTCGGGATATTTCATATAGCCTCCCATGGCCTTCTACAATCCAAAAGAAAAAGAAAAGGCCAAGCGGCTAGCCAATCGGCTCATAAAATCATCCAAAACCCAAGAAATACAATAAACATGTACCTATTTGTCGGGCAAACAATTTTATTCCTCTGCTCTAACCTCCTTGCAATGACCTGTTCAAACATATATATGTACATGCATGCAATTGTAATCATTTTTCAATATAGTTCAATATTTGGTTCAATTTGGCCTAAATTCACCGTTCATTCACAAAATGGTTTAAAGGAACAATCATACAACACAACCATCAATTAATTAGTGAATTAACGTTTCAAACTCATAATTTTGATAAATATACAAAAATCACATTTTCGATGCCAATCACATCAATAAACCTATCTAGTTTTGGTTCTCACACCAGTCTAATGGAAATATATAAATATCACACCTTCGAAACTCGAACATAAATGCTGATGATGATCGATCAATCATCAGAACCATCTCTGGGCGACTAGAGTGTGATTCCATAACTATCCAGCATATTAAAACTTCGAATATACGTTCATGACGTGTATATGCAAAATCTTTATATATTGGATTGTCCAAATTAAATACAAATAAAATATTTAAATACGTATAATTAGATATAAATTTTCAAAACAAAGTTTGTTTTCAATTTTATTTTAAAAATATACTCTTCACACTCGTTCTAGGGTACAACTGACACCATCTCTAACGAGCCATTCTTATTGGATATTGCTAGTCCAATCTCCGATGAATTCTTTAGTTTGGTTCTAATGTGTCTTGTTCTCGAGCTCTGTAAACCAAAGCTCTGATACCACTGTAACAATAAAAAATTTCACTCGATCCGAGTCGATCACTAAACCGACCAAGACCGTTCGAAACCCCGGATTGCTTTGAGGACAAGACGAATCAGAACGCAAACAGAAGAACATTTCAATGTTATTACAACAATTTCCATCAGAGTACAAGAATATACAGAGTATAAATGAATATTATACATTCGAAAAATATCAGAGATTACAATAAATTACATAGCAGCGGAAAAACAATACAAAACACAACTGAAAGTAATACACGGATACAGAGCTTTCCGAGCATCGTTCCAGCTGTAAACCAGGTTCCTGTGAATATAAATCTGCAAAACCAAAACTACTAGCTGCCCGTGCGGAAAATAAGGGCACCCAGAGTTTAGGTTAAAACAATAAACTCCAGGTCAGTCATGTGACTGGTGTGAGAACTAAAACAGTTATTTAAAACTTTACTTTAAAAGAGAGTAATTCAAGGGACCACGCTGTATAACACGGAACGGGTTTCCTCCCAAGAATACTAGTGCATATAACAAAATAGCGCAATGCTTTTTGGAAAAATGAAGCTATTATAAGACCCAGGTCCCATCACACAATGCAACGCAAGCCGGAGGATAGGGTTTTCCCTTATAATAGCCAAACATGCTTGGTACGTTTAAAACAAATCATTTGATACTATTATAAGTGTATAGTGTCAAATCAATTTCAATCATAAGTATCAATCATAGACGGCATGGGTACCATATATCATGTCGCCATACTAGGCTCTACAAATAAAACCGCAAAGGTCGTATTGGAAATTGGATTTCCGTCATGAGTCGAGGCAAGGGGCAAGCTCCTCTCCGTTCGAGACACTCTAGCAAATGTCTCAGGACCACACACAGCGATCCTTGGAATCGGTTGGGCCGTCCTCACCTAACTTTGGAGGATTGGCAATTCCTAAACACACGTTTCCCGGTCCTATCAGACCTATATCCGAGACGCCTCGCATTCCAACATCCACACAGGTAAAAAGTATATAGATGTCAGGGCTGGTAGGTCACTGACATCACCCATAGCTAGAAAGAAACGTCGTGTTCTCCCAACGGTCCGTATCCCGTTTTTGACTCATACCGAGGTGTGAGGCTCGCGAATTCACGCTATACACAAAGCTATGCCACAAAGGCCGTGCTTTGATCATCAACCACAAGACTTTGCTTTTCAACAGAAGCCTTGATCATCTGCCACACAGGCAATTCACTCCATGTGACTGATGTCTATCGATATACAACCTCGAAGCTCGTACGTCTCAGGGAAGGGTGTTAAGCAAGAGAATAAATTCTCCGCCACCAGACAAATGTATATTTAATAGAGATCAATCAACACAGAATAAAATCCAGTGTCAGAAACATAGTCCATTTACAAGTTCGTTCTGGGTCTGAACGAAACCGGAGGCACTTTCCTCGCATATCCATCGATCTCCAAGTACGTCTGGACGATCACCAACTGATTCCCTCATCTTGGGTGTACAGCCCAATCAAGATCATCAGTAATCACGCAAACGATGTGAAGACTTCCGGTCTTCAACCACCGTCTTCATCTTCGACTTATCGTCGAATCGGTTATTCAGAATGGGTATAAACCCGACCTTTCCGAATAACCCGCGTATATAATAAACAAATGTTACACAAACACAACATACGCCTCATTCCAATTCAGAATATTCTTTTATTCTGATATTCACATTCTTAGGGAAAGGTTCACATTAATTTTATCAAAGATAAATTCTTCTAAATTAATTCTTTAATCTTCCTTTGGATATCATTTCAAACCATATTATGGCTTTCCAAACTAGTCGGGATTAGCGAACCACACCGAAGTAATTATTTATTTTATTTCCCAATCCCAACCTATTTATCCCATGGAGCAAAACTAGTAATACTCCATATCTAACACCACGGTGCAATCGGTGAAGTTAATTATCATTCCACGTTCAAATTTAATTAAAGATTTAACTATCGCTTTGGAGCAAAACTGGTGATACTCCATTCTCGATCATTTCAATCTAATTAAAGATTCATTAAAACTCCACTTAGTTTTAATCTTCCCAAAAATCAATATCCTGTCTTTAACTGGGTTAAAGAACCAATGTCACCTAAAACACGGTTCACGATAAACCCAAAATCACATTCCATTGTTAATCGGGTTAAAGAACAGGTGTTATTCAAAACACCGCTCATGATAAACCTAAAAACCAATTTAAATTCAACTCCAATTAAATACCAAATTAACTGGACAATTTCACTAAATCTTAATTAAAAGATTTATTCTTTTCTGAACTGGGTCCAAGAACAGTGTTATTTAAGACACCATTCACGACGTACCCAAAATCCCATTTGATATTAAATACAAGGCTCTGAATAGAAAATATATCGGCTTATATTCAATATCAAATTCTGAAACCAACAAATATCGTATTGGAAATAATGATATTAATATATCTTTCAAATTTCCACAACCATATCTATATAATCACAAAATCCTACATCGAAATGTTCCGAAGATAGTTTCGATTCAAATCCTTTCCAATTCAAATATTGGAAATTTCTAGTTATTTAAAAACCATTTCAAATCTAGTTCAAAACTAGTTCATTTCGATAAAAATATATTTTTATCCTTTCAAATAGGGAATTTTTCATCCCATTTCTTTCCAATTCACATATTATGATTTTACACAAATTATAGATATTTTTAATAATTTTATCAAGGCCCGTACAGTCGATTTCCAATAACGGTCGTCGAACTGCACTTACAACGACCTTTTCCAAATTTGATTTGGAAATAATTCCAAATCCAACCGTTAGATTTCAAATTTCTAATATTCATTGGAAAGCTCTTTTCGATACGAACCCAACGGTTCCGGTTTCAGGAGAATCCGACGGTCCGATCTCCCGTAACACCAGTTCGAAGTCAATGGTCGAAATTCGCGAACTACCGCGGCGCAGCGCATTCTATTCTGGCCATTTAATATATATAATATATATATTATATATATTTCGTCGATTTAAATTCAAAACGTACTTTATAATTCGTTTTAAATTCGTTTTCAAAACGATTTCAACTTCATATTCAATTTTAATTCAAAATTGAATATTCCATTACATCAATATATATATAAATGATAATATTTTGAAAACGTTACATTTTGAAATCACTTCCTTTTCTATATTCATTATAAAAATGAAATAAATCGATATAAATATCGTTCGCGTCAAAATGGCGCATATCTAATCAACACGGCTTTATATATTTCAATAACTTCGTTATTCTATTCAACAAATGAATATTTTCTTCAACACATGAATATATATTTTATTCAACACATGAATATTTATCAATTCTTACTTACAATAAAAAAATGTGAATTTTATTGTATAAAAATTTCGTTCAACACATGAATATTTTCAACACATGAATATTCTCAACACATGAGCATCGTCAACACATGACTATTTGTTCTTTTCAACACATGAATTTTCTTTTATAATATTCTTTATTTCCCAATTGGAATGAGGCCCAATCAATTACCATATAATGTTAATTATATGGATTCCACACAACACATGTATATAATAGCAACGATAAATAACAATTGTCATCCAGAGTGCACCACACAACTACATAAGCATTAAATATAAATATTTAACGCTTACACAGCATGTCAATCAAACGATCGACATATCACTAAACAATTGGGATTAGTGTACGCTAAATATCATCCCAACACCCGTGTGGGGTTTCAAATCAACAAACACATATTTTTATTCACACACACGTTAAAAATAATACTTTTAATGATCAAATATTTTTAACTATATAAATATTTTATTTCATTTGACATCACACAATCAATTTTCACCACAACAAACAATCAAACATACAAGCCATCCATGGTCTGTGGACGATGGGTGTCAGGTGCTGCTAAGCACCGTCCGCATCCTAATATATATTTTAACTAGAAAACAAGATTTAAAGTGAGAAGTTCTCACCGACTAGCTAAACCAATTCACCGCGACTCTTCTTGTGTAGAAATCTTCGTCGTGCTCGCCCTTTGTCAATTTCATTGTCCGTAGCCACTACATATATAAAAATCACATTTTTATATTGTTGCTATGTATATAAAAATCACATTTTTATACCGCTACTATATAGATAAAAATTCTATTTTTATACCGCTACTATATAGATAAAGATTCTATTTTTATACCGCTACCATATAGATAAAGATTTTATATTTATACCGCTACTATATAGATAAAGATTCTATTTTTATAACGGTGTTCATATAATAAAGATCATATATTTTTATCGCTTCTTTCTATATAAAAATTATATTTTTATATTTCTATTTCATATATAAAGATCGAATTTTTACTATCTATATAATATAAAAATCGTATTTTTATTCTCTACCTCATAAAAAACATATTTTTATTCTTTCTATAATATAAAAATCATATTTTTATTATCTATTAAAAATCGTATTTTTATATATGCTATACATGTATAAAAATCAAATCTTTCTTGCTATTTCATATGAAATAAAATCAAATCTTTATATAACTAAAATCGTATTTTTAAATCGATGAATACACCATAAAAATCGCATTTTTAACACGATATTATATATATAAAAATCGGATTTTTATCTCGCTATCTACATATTAAAAATTGGATTTTTATAACACTATTGATATCATAAAAATCATAACTTCGTTTATTTAAAAATCTCATATTTATAGACTAGTTTTCTCTATAAAAATCTTAACTTTATATATTAAAACCATATTTTTACTTACATAGCTGAATAATAAAAATAAAAACAACTCACAGGTGGTTTGAGAAGGAGCGCTGGAAATCTGCAATGGTCGCCGGAGGTCTGCAGCGGTCGGAGTTGGGCCAGAGGCGGTGGCGGTCGGCCTTGAACGGAGGGCGCGCTACAGGTAAAAGGGGGCTTGCGGAGGTTCTGGCTCGCGGGTTCACCAGGGGAAAGAAGGGGGGTTCGAGGTCGCGAGAAGGAGGGGAGGAGGGGAGGGCGGTCTCGATCGGAGGTGGGGACCACGGTGGACAGAAAAGGAGGGCGACGGTCGATTAAGAAGAGGGGGAGGAAGAAGAGCGGAGGAGAGAGGATAGAGGAGGAGGGGAGGGGCGTGATGGCCACGCCGACGGTGGCAGCGGCGGCGGGTTCTCCCCCTCCCCCCCCCCGTCGTTCTTTTTTTTCTTTTTCTAAATCGATTTCTGAGTTGTGAGGGGAGGTGAGGATATATATATATTGTTGATATTATTTTATTATTTTAATTTCAAAAAGTTGACTTTTTTATTTGACCTCTAAACGAGGCCCACCGCCTGTCGTCCATAGCTAATTACCCCCATTCCGAACACAATGGGATATGTATCATAGGCTGATTCGATCATTTCGACCAGTTTCCGTCAAAATCGACATATAACTCTATATATTGAAATTGAACGCGCATTTCAATTTACTGGGGCCACATACGAACTCTAAAAATTCCCGAAAAATATTTTCTAGCTTCGTATTGACAATACGGTCCTAACAAAACTAATTTCATCGAATTCTGAGACCGTTTGAAAAATGATCATTTTCCAGTCGATTAAAATCAACTAAAACTGGTCAAACGCATTTTACTTCTCCACGCTCACATATTGATTCGAAAAATTACGAATTTTTAAACTTAGCAACAATTTGACATCATGGATCTAACAAAAGTGGTTTCGTCGAAAACCGAGGTCTTTTGCAAAATTTCCATTTTTAAGGGCCAGAATTCCATAACGACTATTCTGAATTTTCAACTGGGCATATCTTTTTACCCCCGCTATGAAATTTCAATTTTTCGGATTCATTGAAAAGATATTCTCAAATAGATTCTATTATTTTTGGTTTCACTAAAATCCGGTTTATTTTGAATCCTGTACATTCATTTGAATTTTGAAATCGAAATTTCAAACTACTGCGCCATTTTCAATTCCTTTTATAATTTAAAATAAATATTTATATTCTAACGACGATCTATACAAATATATACATTCGAATTCTATTCAAAATAAATTCTTGTCGTCATTATTTAAAATAATTCATTTTAAATATTCAAAATTCATTAAAATTGCCAAAATAAATTTTTTAAATTGGCTCGGATTTCCGTTTTATTACAATCGAGCCTTACTGAAGTAATCATTTATTTTATTTTTCCAATCCCAACCTATTCATCCCATGGAGCAAAACTGGTCGTACTCCATATCTAACACCCACTGTGTTGTCGGTAAAATAAATTACCATTTCACGTTTCAAATTTAATTAAAGATTTAACTATCACATGGAGTAAAACTGGTGATACTCCATTCTCGAACATTTCTTGAATTCGGTAAATTTAATTACCTCATTCGCCTTCCAATCTAATTAAAGATTCATTAAAACTCCAACTTGGTTTTAATCTCAAAAATCTTTACGTACTGATC
Source organism: Allium sativum (assembly GCA_030737875.1). NCBI lineage: Eukaryota > Viridiplantae > Streptophyta > Magnoliopsida > Asparagales > Amaryllidaceae > Allium > Allium sativum. The sequence continues at coordinate 72,395,026 of CM060927.1, read as the reverse complement.
TTAGGAAATAAATCATGTCTTTAACTGGGTTAAAGAACCAATGTCATTTAAAACACATTTCACGATAAACCCAAAATCATCTTCCATCAAAATGGAATCTTAACAGAAATCAGATCAATCGTAATTAATATGAATTTCCATATCCGACTAATACTATTAGTGGAATAATGGCAAGGTCTTTTAAATTCCATAAATAGTAACGATATTCCTCCACAGAAACTCATATATCTTATTAATATATCGAATTCCACTCAATTCCAATATCATATATTAAATTGGAAAACTTTGCTTTGGAAAATTTCCTTTAAATCTTAATTAAATGATTTAAAAATTCCAAATCATATCTTCGCTGTTATTTTGTTAAAGAACGAATGTTATTTAAAACATCGCTCACGATAAACCCAAAATCTAATTCCATTTAATTCCAATTATATTTATTAATTGGAAAACTTCACTTTAGCTAGGTTAATAATAGTGTTATTAAAGACACCATTCACAACAAAACCAAAATCCAATTTGATATTAAATATAAGGCTCTGAACAGAAATCATATCGGTTTATATTCAACATCAAATTCCGAAACCAACAGATATCGTATTGGGAATAACAATATCTATATATTCCAAATTCCTCAACGATATCCATATAATCATGGAATCCAATATCGAAATATACCGAAGATTATATCCATTCAAATCCATTCCAATTCATACGTTGGAAAATTCTGGTTATATCAAAACCATTTCAATTCCTTTCAGTTCTCTACTTAAGTTAATAAATAACTCTTTCTGATAAAAATATCTTTTATCTTTACAAACGTGGAATTTTCCATCCAAAATCATTTCAAATAATTTATTATGATTTATCATAATTTATTCATATTTTTAATAATTTAAATAAGGCCACTACAGTCGTTTCCAATATCGACCATCGAACTGCATCCGTAACGACCTTTTCCAAAATTGATTTGGACATATTTTAAAATCTATCTGTTAGATTTCAAATCTCTTATTATTATTTGAAAGCTCTTTTCGATACGAACCCAACAGTTCCTGTTTTAGGAGAATCCGACGGTCGGACTCCCGTTACATCAATTCTAAGTCAATGGTCGAAATTCGTGAACAGTCGCTGCGCGACACGTTCTATTCAAACCATTTAAATATATATATATATAGTATATTTCGTCAATTTCCATTTAAACGTATTTTATGAAACGTTTATAAATTCGTTTTAAAAACGATTCCAATTTCCATTCAATTTTAAATAAAAATTTAATATTCCCTATCATTACCAGTGCACAAGCACGCCCGATAAGCTTGTGCATAGATGAATTTGACCAAAGATGGAAATGAAGTTTAGAGTGTATAGTCTTCGCGGCTGTTTGTGTGCAGAAATTCTAGAGTTTGCAATATGAACAAAACAAAACAAATATATTAATAATAGTGGTAGTGGAGGAAATTTTAAGACCGAACAAAGCAGTAATATTTCCAATTATGATTCAAAATGTTACACATGATGTGTCAGAATGCAAAGATAAAGCATTACAACTAATGTTTAAATAAAAATTAAGTAATATTTGAAATTACAATAACCTCTGTCAAGTGTTGGAATTGCATAAGGGAAACGTACAATAAAAATTAATCACATTTGATGCATAATATCTGTATATAACAGGAGGATTACATAGGAAGGAAAACTATGTATTACAAAAAAAAACTCCGGCCAACTATTGCAATAGTTAATGATGTGTTATCTGATGAATATAGTGAAATAAAAGTAGTATTATCATAATTGAAGCAAAAAGCGTATGCTGGACTGCATATAGTCCTGATCGCATATACAGCCTATGTCGGACTGTGGCTAAAAATTGCAATATCCGGACTTGTCTTGCATCGTTGGTCATCCTAGAATGCCATGCTCGTTGCTCCAACCAACATTGTTCTCGATGCTTAGCATCTATCTATTTATTAGAAAAAGAGGAAAATATATTTAATTTATTAAATGGTGTTGAAGTACATGGTAATAAATAAAAATATAACTACTGTGTTGAAAAAATATCATTGTTAAGGAAGAATAGGAAAACATGATTAATAAAAATTTCATCATAATTCAATTGGGAATGGTACTACAATGCATCAGCTAATTATAATGAAATAATAATTCAAAATCTATAAACATGCATAAGGTACTTTAAAGAGTAAATAGTGTAATGATGTACAAAAATTTGCATTATGCATAACCTAAGCATGCATTAGCCATGGGAGAAAAATGGAGTGAAATGTATACGTGTACATAATAAAACATTAACGCTGTAATGAATGCATTAAGAAATAAATGGTATAAATTGTTTCAATAAGAACAAAGAAAAATCAATATGGATATAGTAAAGAGAAATCATAGGTTAAGTAGTGTTGCTACTGTTAATTTTACAGATGAATCGGTAAAAGGGCAAGAATTTTGTAGCCTTAATTTTTTTGGATAATTCAAATTGTACAAAATAAACAATTTTAACAGCAAGATTATTTAGGACATGGTCCATAAAAATCTTGAAAAAGTAACAAACAATTGATATACAGTGTAACCTGTTGGATGCTTGACATCCCCCCCCCAAATTACATTGTCAAGTTGATTCGTGTAGGTTAAATAAAATGCTAAAGAAAAAAAAGAATGATAAAGATAAGTGAGTTTAGAGAATAAAATAAATGATTACAAATGGGTATTCCACAGATTGTTAGAAGATTAGTATATGATAGGGTTTTAATGGAACTATGGGCAATGAGCATTTTGTTAATTTTGGAAAATATAGTAAATACTCACTTTCTTTAATGATAGATATTTCAATGAGTCAAATAAAAAAGGTCGTCAAATGAGTATATAGGAAAATTAGCAAAAAATGAATTAAATTCAATCGATATGTTATTAAATTTGAAAAAAAAAACGATGATATTGTTTCAAAAATAGAAATACACCGCATGTGATTGAAAAACATAACCTGTATAGGTGAAATTATGGATATGTATTAGGCATGAATAGTTGAAACTCTGTACCGAAGGATATAAAAGACGGTTAATAGAAACATTCATTAACATAACTTAAGCTATTTAATCATGTAATAATAAGTAATCAAAATTAGATGATTAAGCCATGTTTATAATAGTCCCGGGAGGTGTTCAGTAATAAGTGTATAAATATTTGGTAATTGTACAATAAAACAGCTGAAAAGGCCAATAAGGGTATTAAAATTGTAAACATATTTTTACATACCTTTGTAAGACTAAGCAGAAAATTGAGCAGTCAAACCCTTTTGATAGCATACCCATAGAAGGATTGATAGCTGTAAAATTATGCATTGTCTTGCAGAAGTATGAGACAAATTAAGTAGCATTTTTTTAGTGGAATCCCCAGAAATAATCATTAAATGTCAATCATTGGAAATGAAGTTATCATGAAATATAGCTAAGTATATAATACAACAATTAACTAATAACCATACCATAAAAAGAAGGGAAAAAAATTATTCAAATATTTGTAGAGTATCAACCATCAAATAATGTGTAAAATATGATTTAGCAAATAAAGGCATCGGAAATGCAATTTTTTTATAGTATATATAATTAGCTATAATGAAATGACTGTTAATTTTCCAAATACTTTGGCACATCTAAAAACAGTGATGGATATAGTAGGGAACCCATGTATGGTAAGTATCGAGTAATGCAAATCACACTCCCCTCTTTTTCCTCACTGTTTGCATATAGTTTTTTTAATGCTTCAGGAAGAACTTTTTAGAACTCTGTTAACAAATTCACATTGATGATGCCTATTAATTTGCAGCATATCATTTTCCAGATAAAGCATAAACATATAATATACGGTCATATGTAATAATTTGCTTATTGTGTGCATTCAATAGTTATATATTTACTTATAGTATATTGGATGTTTGATGGAGGAAGCATGTTTGTTGTGTTTGTGTGAAGATGAAAAATGCATGTTGTAAGAAAGGTTTCTGCACGTTACAAATTAAGTTTCTAAAATAAAGATTTTTTGCTGGACAAAGCTATGTACCTTGTCAATAGGTTGGCCTGTCTTCTGGGCCAAATCCCCATAAAGTCCGATTCGAACAAGCTCATTTGCTTAATTTTGAATATTATCAGCCTATTCAAGTGTTTAATAATAAACACTTATACTATATGAAATCAACATATATTCAATTGACCAGCTAAATTATAACCTGGCTACGTGCAAACCCTACGGGAGAATATAGTGTAATTCGACAGAGGGGCATTGCTACACGATTACCCTTTATCGTACTAACCCATCAGACGATAGATGTAAGAAAAATTAGTACAAGAAGAAAAGTGTGGAATTCACAACTAAATTTAATACTGCCTTTCCGAAATTATCCCCTTAAAATTGTTAAAACTTAAAACCTTAGGTTCAAGTTGAAGTACAATAGGAGATAACAACTTCAATCAGACGATAAATAACCAAGCAAAATAAGACTGCTATCACGCCGGGATGGTTTTGCAAGTTACAGAAGTTCACGTGGGAAATCTTTCTAGTGGTGTATTAGTTAATTGGAGGAAACAATAGTAGTAAAACCTTCTCTCCAGCAGTAAGAAGAAATCCAGCTAAGTTATAGGCATAACCTACACTGTTGGTAGCAACTGCACTTTTTAAGCTTTGCATTGTATCATATATACCCATGATTGGTGTAAGATGTAAATGAATTTAGGAAAATATGAGAGAGGTAAGCACAAATTACATTACAGATTGAGCTTTACATAAAATTAGCGGTTCTATCCTGTATGTCTATCTATTTGCTGTAATTCCAAAGGTATAGGCTGTTTTTATACCGTCATGCTTCCATTTTTGTTGTACAACAATATGAATCTATTTTGCCAAATTTATATTTATATTTGTGGAAAATAGGGAGAAGGACAAAGTTAGAAAAATTTTGTCCCATAAATATGGCAAATGAATTATTTGTGGAATATTTATATTTCACCATTAATTAATTCGCTATTTTAACTCCCATTAACTAATGAATTATTCGACTGTGTTGCTTTTGATTTCTCACTATTCTCATAAATATGGCATAGTCATTTATATAAGGCATAAATGTGTTTTCTCTATGATTATGCAGATGTTTAAATTTACATGCTTTCCTATCTCATCAAGAAAATAATTATGTGATTATACTCTATGATTAAATACAATTAACCTGGACAACAATTAATGATAGCATCAAAATAAATTTCTCTACTTTAATATAAATAACCCTTGACACAAACAAATGGTACAAATAAAGTAATTTTCAAAATTGAACGCTTATTTTCCTATTTAACTCTTAGTGAGTACTGAATTATTACACTACACTGCTTTTAATTTCTCATTTTGCTAGCATGATCACTCGTATAAAGAAGATGTGCTTTTTCTATGAATCTATATACGTTTAATTCTATATCGAGGAAATAATCATGATACTACATTCTATAATTAAATACAAATTTGCCTTTGGCCACAATTAATGATAGAAAACAATTTATTTTCTCTAATTAGATATAAATAAACCTTGGTAATAATAAATGTGTACCTATATGACTGTTTCTTTTATTACATGATTGATGATTCCTAAAATAACTCAATCTCAATCATATTTTAATAGGGTGCTACTATTCGCACCCCGCTTTACACTTCCGGCCACCTTTCTAAATTTAATACAATGATTATTTTTATATTCTTCTGGCCACCATATATTATTTTTCTTCATTCAGTTATTCACCACCGTACCTTTCTTAAGAAGAACACGTACTTCTCTACAACTTCAAACCCTAAATCCTAACAAAATCAAATATTATTTTGTGTTTAATAAAGACGGAAGATGAAGATAAAGAAGAAGTTAGAATTGCTTGATTTTTATTGTTTTCTATTATGTTATAGAATATGTTGTTTGGTTTTTTTTTAATGGTTAGGAAGTTCAATTGCGTTTTAGGATATTTTTTCCGCTCCATTAGAAATTTAAGTTTGAAGGACATTAAATTTGACGACGTTGTAATAAAGAATTACAATGTAAGATTTGACTTGTAGGGTTTTTATCCGTATAACTCACGTATCTTCTTTTACAAATTGATACATTAATTTTTTTTGTCGTTTGATAGATAAATTATTTGAATGATGATAAATTGGACGATAAACATGATGCTTGTGATAATATGATGCAAGATGTTCGATCAAATGACTCAAAAGACGTAGATGTTGATTTAATAAATCATTTCACAACCAAGAAGTAAGTACTCATTTATAAAAATTAAAATTGCTAATGTGCTTATGAAAATGGATAATGTTAATTTTTTCTAGAACAATTTGATTTTAGGTATTTGATTCGCAGAGTACATCGATATAAGGGAGGAAGGAAGCGTTCGTGTAGAGGAAGGAGCTGGTGGCCTCTGCATTTTTTGGTTATTAATTTAGACGGTAGCCAATAGTGCAAATTTGAAATATTTGGGGTGCTTTTAGTTTTGGTGGGCATAAGTGTAAATGGAGATGTGAATAGTAGCACCCTTTTAATAAACGATTGATTTGTCCATATATATACATTAAAAAAGGCAACATTACGCATGCGTCAAAGTTATTTTATCTTATCATGAGTTAACTTGATATAATTCATGCTTCAATGAGCCGTTTCCAGTTACACCTATGAACATTAAATGATATAGCTTAACAAGTACACAAAAATAATAATTTTTAAATTTGAAGCAATTTTATCTTTAAAGTTGAATCTCCAATCCCATTATTATACTAATATCATTCCAATCCCATTATTATCTAAGTAGCCAGCACACTATATCAGCATGGATGATTTCATAGGAAACTAAATTGTGCGTAATGTCCAAGAATGTTAGTAGTCATGTGTTGTGTAGTAATATGAATAAAAGCTTCTGTAGCAAAGCCTTCCTGTAACGAAACTTGCTATGTAAAATGTTTGACAAATCCATTCTCCGGTGATTTGTTAAGACAATCAAATGATTAAGATTTTTGCAAATTTAATTTTTTAGTCAAGTATAACTGGTTGTTATGAACAAAATTAAAAGTAGCAAAATCAATACCTTTGTTAGAAACATTATTTGAACATTTTCCTTCTGATGCAGTATATTCATTTTCAACTTTTTTCATCTTCCTCTCTCCTGCCAATTCGAACTCTGTATTGGCAGTTTTCCTATCACTGATATTCGGCCTAATATTGGAAGGAAAATTGCAAATTAGTCCTATAATTTGGTAACAACAGAATAATTATGAAGAACTTGTGCATATCGTCGACAGATTCAAAAGAAAGGTCTTGTTACTGATGTGGACGATGAAAAAACGTGTGCACAAATATAGACATACATACACGGGTTTGTCAAGTGGTAACTAACAACCATATATCACACAAACAGCAATCAAATAATTATGTGCACAAACATAAGTGTGTGTTATTTCAAGGTATGGAAAAAGTTTTTAACAACATAAATGAAAGTTCAATATACATGTATACTTCTCAAAATACATACATTAACATCAATTCGATGTTGACGAAAACCCAGCAAGCATTGAAGTCATTGGTTTAGTGATAAATAATGTTGGACAGAGTCAAAAGAAGGAACTTGTGATACATCTGGACGACATGCAAAGCTCAACCAAAACAAAGTACTCAGTAGAAGTGAACAACGGGTAAGTAATAATAAATATGAAGTTAATTGAAGGACAGTGACATTATATAGTTTAGTTATTGTCAGGTCTAGAAAACAGTTACTAACAATAATTATAAACGTAATTGAAGGTTAGGGACAGTAGAGAGTTCAATTATTGTCAGATCTGAACACATGCAAACCGCAGGGTAACCAATGTAATAATTAGATGTAGAAGAAGAAAAAGTTTGGGTAGTTGAATTACAAATATAAGTAAATAATGGAATAATCGTGGAAAATGTAAACCTGAGTAGATCCGAAGGACACAACCGGTTTTACAGTTTGTGTTGTTATAGATCTGAACATATGGAAACCGCAACATAACCATTGTATTAATCAGATGTTGAAGAAGAAAGAATTTGGATAAATATCATTTTAATTTTGTAAAGTTAACAAACAAATATAAGTGTAACGACCTTGAAATTTGACATTTAAAAATATAAATTAAATTCAAATTTAACGCAAATTAAATATTTATATTTGGAAATTTGTCCATTTTGAACGATATTTAAGTGAACCCTTTCTGTGGATTTATAGACATTTTTAAAACAAGATTTGCATTTCTAACTAATTTGAATCTGTAAGGTTTGAATTTCCCTGTTGTTTAATAATAGAATTACTTCCGTTATTAAATCATTTTGTAAATTAATTAAGAAACAAATTTAATATGAACATTTTTGGAAACAAGAATTATTACCGTATTAATTTATTTTGTAATTTAATGAATTTAATATAAATCGTATGTATGCCAACTAGAACTTAGACTTTTATTTTGAACATACCATTCACTTTTAACATGAAATGACATTTGTAAATATAATCTCAATTTGAATGTTTTTCCAAAATTAATGTTTTACAAATTTTGTGTCTAATGTGGCGATGTAAATAAAGATCAATTTTGAAATAAATTTTGCAACTTATTTAAGGAATAATTTACCACGGAGCATTTATTTGGATAGTAAAATATCGTCAAGATTTATTTATTTGCAGTCAAAACGTAAAGTGTAAATGACATAATAAAAACGTCAAATCAATATTAAAGATTAATTTAAGTAGTAATTTATTTTGTTTAAAAAAATGCTAAATTTAAGTTTATTGCATAACGATATTATTTGTCTCTCGGTTAACATAATTAAAACAAAGAATGAACTTTGGAATATTAGCGGTGTAACCAAACTAGGAATCTAATCCATATTTGAATAACGAATGCACAATAAAAAGAAAGCAATAAATTGTGGAATAAATGTGCATATTTGGCGTTAACATTTGAATTTAATTTACGATACATAGCGGTCGAATTTATAACAATTTGACCGTTGACAAACTAAATTCAATATTAAAACAAAACAAAGAAGGAAACAAATGGTGTGAACACAAATGTAAACCATGAAAAAAAATCGGTAGACAATATTTAACAAATATTTTTTTCTATCCTAGACCAATTTAACAAGTGTCCCTTCTTTCCCTAAAATAGCTCTTATTAAATTTAAAATTTTAGTCTCCCTAAAAATATGGCAGGAAATAAAATCTGATTAAATCTAGTATAAATCTTGCCATATCAATACAAAGATTTGTGAAACAACAACCCAAAGATTTTGAACAGTGTGGGGATAGAGAATCCAATGCTATAAGCAATTTGGAGCGGTAGATATAAAAGGAGCTCCTCACTGTTGTTGCGCGACACACCTTTCTCTCATTTCTTCATGCACCTGGTTCTCCTCCTACCCATCTTTTTTTTATGCAAATATCCTTCCACCTAACCCATTTCCTATAACACCAAGTTCCTTCACTCATTTTCTTCTACCCCAAGTTCCGCGTAACTACCTTCCTTCACGTGAGAAACAGAAAAAAGAAGCATCGCCCATTTCTTCGCACTATGCCAAACCGCACCTTAAAGCCTCAGCAAAGCTCACCATACCTCCATCCTCTTGTCGCGACTCAAGCAACACCAAGACCCTCCCCATAACACCTTCAGCCATCTCTTGCTTTGAGGAATATAGACATGTGTTTAAGTATAAAGTGTATATATATTTTATATATACATACGGTTGAAGATAAAGGGAATAACGCGTTGTCCGTGAAATTTGTAGGTGATCATTTGCAGGCTTGGTCCGCAGTAGACGCAAAGTTTTGACAGTGAAGAATTGGAAATCATAACTGGTGAGAACATTTATTTAAATTTATTTTAACAAGTAGGATTGTTAAAATTGTTAGTAGTTGATCAATTAATGATTATCAAGTTCATATTGATGGTTTCTATTGTTGTGATGATTTGAATGGATGTTTGGGTAAGTTAAAAACACTAAAATACTAAGCCTTACGTAACGTGATGCTTGCGTACAAATGTGATGGTTGCAATATTGATGGATGGACTAGTGTTCGATATGTATTGATTTGGTTATATCACACATCATGGTTGTGGAGATATATGGGTAGTCGATTTAAATCTCCTTCTCATATGAATGGCGATTATCTAATATAATAAAATAAAATTTTAAATTAATTTTCTTTGGGTTTATTTTTTTTTAAATAATTTGAAACTAAGTCATGAATAATTAAAAGGTTTACATAATGACGAAATGATTTTGGGAATGTCTAAAAAAAAAAAATTGTTTTGGACTCTTGAGATTTAAATAAGTTTTGAAATCTAACTAAAAATGTGATTTTTTAGTTGCACGCAAATGTTTAGTTCACAGCCATCCATAAGTATTAAAATTTAATTATAGAAAAACTGATTTGAGTATGTAACTAAACATTACTTTATTAAATACAATTGGTTCCATTTTTTATAAAGATCGTCCGTAACTTTAAATAATTAAACAAATTTGGAAATATTATGTTAAGTTTCTAATGAAAGTTGGACTACGATTTTAATTGAAACTTTAATTATGAATTAGAAAGGACAAATTTTGAAGTATTACCGAATGCATAAAATTTATGTATATGTTAATGACATTTTTTCCAATAACATATACATAATTATATACTAGAACGTTCTGGGGTGACAGAGAGGATAGTGTCTAAGGCTTGGGTTTGGAAACTACAAGTTTCCTGCTCTCCCTGGCTGTCCCAAACTGAACCGATGGGCGGGATGGTTATTTTCAAAATCTAATTTGGAAGTTAATTAAAACCCCTTGAATTTAGAACAAATTTTGGAATCTTACAAGCATCATTCATTATTTAAAATAATCTGAGTAAAAATTTGAACCCTTAATTGATGTCGAACCTATTTGGTAAATAACTAATCTATAGTACTTATGAAACGTTATACCATTCCATGACAATGATTAAATTTGAGAACTATTATTTAAACTAAAAAAAATTGTATAAGGCTTTTAATCCAAATTTGAAAAGACGAATGGAAATGATAACAGCGAATAGAGAGTTTTGAACAGGGGATTTGTAAAGAAGAGTTAAGACGGGAATTAAGGAAATGAATCCACCCTTATTCTAAAAAATAAATCGATAACAATTGGGAAGGAGATTTGGATTGAAACCGATATAGTCCATAGCTTTTGTTTGAAATGCGCTTATTATTTGGAAAGACCGGGATTGGATGTAAGTCCGAAAACCATTCCAAGTAATAATACGACGCTATGAAGGAAATTGAAGAATTAGAAATGGCAAATGAAGACCGGGAATCTTTGGACTTATTTGGATTGATTGCTGATGTCTCAAATTGGGCCGTACACCCGATAAGAGGTTATAAGTGGCATGAGGTCTGAATATATTTGAGGATTTTCGGATTTTGTTTCATTCAGACCCAGAATGGACTTGTATGGATTGTGTGTCTGACATTGTAATTGACTGCATAGAGCTGATTTCTGTTGGTATATATATCGGATTGTGGCAACTAATTATTTCCATATCTAATTTTACGTGCTTAGAAGTTATGTATTGATAGAAATCAATGACATGTTGTAAATTGACAATGTGGCATACTTAAGTTATGAAATGAGCTAATGATGATCAAAGCATGACTTATATAAGCGTAGCTTTGTGTATACCATGACATCGACAAGCCTCACACCTCGAATGATGAGAAACTGGCGGTTAGATTGTTGACATATACATGATTTTGTGATCGATAGCTGCGGCGGAGTTACCTCTTGTGAACTTGGGAATTGGGTATGTTCGGTGTCCGAGTCTGGATGAAAACCGGTGATTTACCTCGTGATTTTTAGTTGGTGTGCGAGTCTGGATGGAAAAACTGTGTTACACTTCGCTTGTGTTCCATATTGATCTTTCGTGCCAGGAATAATCAAGTTGGAAACTCAATCTCCAATACATGCCCTACGGTTTTATTTGTATCCCTATGACGACATAGTAGGATGGGGTAATTTGCCGTCTAAGGTTGATACATTTATTTTCGAAAGTGTTTTCTACACTATGTACTAATAATAATAAAAGAGGAGTTTCACGTATGAAAGCATGTTTGGTTATCATAAGACAAAACTCGCCCATTTGGAGTGCTCTTGCATTGTGTGATGTGGGACGAGCTTATGATAGCTTTATTTTCCAAAAGTCATTGCAAATTTATATGCACAGGTATTCATATGCAGTTAACCTGTGTCGTATTAGCGGCGTGATGTGGTGAAATTCCCAGCGATAAAATAAACCTTAAAAATAAATGTTTTCTGTTCTCACACCAGTTCCATAACCGACTTGGAGTTTGTTGTTCCTTCCTAAACTCTAGGTGCCCACTAATTTTCACATGGGCAGCTAGAGGTTTAGTTTTACAGTTAGAGGCCCTAGAAGAAAGAGTTGGAGCACTTTCTGAGTTGGAGCTTTGAGCTAAAGTTAGAGTTTCCGCTATATCACATCGCTTCTTCCGCTAAGATTATATTTATGTTTCCGCTGCTATATGTATGCTGATATTCTATGTAACTCTGATAAATATTGTGTCATGATATAAAAAGTTCTATTGTTTTGTTCAATATATGTTAGTACCCATAACAATCCGCCTTTGTGAACGGTTTAAGTTACTTTAATTACAGGCGAAAACCGGCCAGAAAGTCGGGATGTTACATTTGTGGTATCTGAGCTTTGGTTATTTATAGCTACATGGTACGACATATTTGAACAAAAGATAGAACTCATCAGAGTTATAGTATCTCATTAGAGATAGGGTTAGAAATGCCCTAGAATGGGATTCTAGAATATTTCATCGAGAGACATATTTAAAGTAATATTAATTTTACTTAAGCAAAATTTTACAGCTTTCCTTTTCGAGGACGAAAAGTTTAAGTGGGGGAGATTGTAACGACCTAGAAATTTGAAAGTTAAAAATATAAATTAAATTCAAATTTAATGCAAATTAAATATTTATATTTGGAATTTTGACATTTGGAATTTGACCATTTGAACGATATTTAAGTGAACCCTTTCTGTGGATTTATAAACATTTTTAAAACAAGATTTGCATGTCTAACTGATTTGAATCTGTAAGGTTAGAATTTCTTTGTTGTTTAATATTAGATTTATTGCCGTTATTAAATCATTTTGTAAATTAATTAAGAAACGGATTTAATATGAATAATTTTGGAAATAAGAATTATTACCGTATTAATTTATTTTGTAATTTTATGAATTTAATATAAATCATATGTATGCCTACTAGAACTTAGACTTTTATTTTGAACATACCATTAACTTTTAACATGAAATGACATTTGTAAATATAATCTCAATTTGAACGTTTTTCCAAAATTAACGTTATACAAATTTTGTGTCTAATGTGGCGATGTAAATAATGATCAATTTTGGAAACAATTTTGCAACTTATTTAAGGAATAATTTACTATGGAGAATTTATTTGCATAGTAAAATATCGTCAAGATATTTATTTCCAATCAAAAAGTTAAGTATAAATGGCATAATACAAACGTCAAATTAATATTGAAGGTTAATTTAAGTAGTAATAAATTTTGTTCAAAAAAATTCTAAGTTTAAGTTTATTGCATAAATATATTATATGCCTCTCAGTTAACATAATTAAAACAAAGATTGAACTTTGGAACATTAGCGGTGTAACCAAACCAGGAATCTAATCCATATTTGTATAAGGAATGCGCAATAAAAAGAAAATAATAAATTGTGAAATAAATGCACATATTTGGCATTAACATTTGAATTTAATTTACGGTACATGGCGGTCGAATTTATAACCATTTGACCGTTGACAAACTAAATTCAATGTTAAAACAAAACAAAGAAGGAAACGAATGGTGTAAACACAAATGTAAACCATGAAAAAAAGCGGTAGACAATATTTAGCAAATATTCATTTCTATCCTAGACCAATTTAACAATTGTCCCTTCTTTCTCTAAAATAGCTCTCATTAAATTTGAAAATTTAGTCTCCCTAAAGATATGGCAGGTAATAATATCTAATTAAATCTGGTATTAATCTTGTCATATCAATACAAAGATTTATGAAACAACAACTGAAAGATTTTGAACAGTGTGGGGACAGAGAATCCAATGCTATAAGCAATTTAGAGCGGCAGATATAAAGGAGCTCCTCACTGTTGTTGCGTGACACACCTTTCTCTCATTTCTTCGTGCACCTGGTTCTCCTCCTACCCATCTTCTTTTTTACGCAAATATCCTTCCACCTAACACATTTCCTCTAACACCAAATTTCTTCACTCATTTTCTTCTACCCCAAGTTCCGCCTAACTACCATCACGTGAGAAACAGAAAAAAAGAAGCTTCACCCATTTCTTCGCACTGTGCCAAACTGCACCTTAAAGCCTCAACAAAGCTCACCACACCTCCATCCTCTTGCCGTGACTCAAGCAACACCAAGACCCTACCCATAACACCTTCGTCCTTCTCTAGCTTTGAGGAATATAGACGTGTGTTTAAGTATAAAGTATATCTATATTTTTTATATATACATACGGTTGAAGATAAAGGGAATAACGCATTGTCCGAGAAATTTTCAAGCGATCATTCGCAGGCTTGGTCTGCAGTAGAAGCAAAGTTTTAACAGTGAAGAATTGGAAATCATAACTGGTGAGCACATTTATTTAAATTTATTTTAACAAGTAGGAATGTTAAAATTGTTAGTAGTTGATCAATTAATGATTATCAAGTTCATATTGATGGTTTCTATTGTTTTGATGATTTGAATGGATGTTTGGGTAAGTTAAAAACACTAAAACACTAAGCGTTATGTAACGTGACGCTTGCGCACATATTTGATGGTTGCAATATTGATGGATGGACTAGTGTTTGATATGTATTGATTTTTTATATCACACATCATGGTTGTGGAGATATATGGGTAGTCGGTTTAAATCTCCTTCTCATATGAATGACGATTATTTAATATAATAAAATAAAAATTTAAAGTATTTTTTTTGGATTTTAATATTTTTAAATAATTTGAAACTAAGTCACAAATAATTAAAAGGTTTACATAATGACGAAATGATTTTGGGAATGTCTTAAAAAAATTTGTTTTGGGCTTTTAAGATTGAAATAAGTTTTGAAATCTAACTAAAAATGTGATTTTTGAGTTGCATGCAGATGTTTAGTTCATAGCCATCCATAAGCATTAAAATTTAATTATAGAAAATTTGATTTGAGTATGTAACTAAACATTAGTTTATTAAATACACTTGGTTCCATTTTTTTTTAAAGACCATTTGTAAGCTTTAAATAATCAAACAAATTTGGAAATATTATGTTAAGTTTCCAATGAAAGTTGGACTACGATTTTAATTGAAACTTTAATGATGAATTAGAAAGGAAAATTTTTGAACCATTACCGAATGCATAAAATTTATGTATATGTTAACGACATTTCTTCCAACAACACATACATATTTATATACCAGAACGTTCTAGGGTGGCAGAGAGGATAGTGTCTAAGGCTTGGGTTTGGAAAATACAAGTTTCCTGCTCTCCCTGACTATCCCTAACTGATTCGACGGACGGGATGGTTATTTTCAAAATCTAATTTAAAAGTTAATTAAAATCCCTTGAATTTAGAACAAATTTTGGAATCTTACAAGCGTCATTCATTATTTAATATAATTTGAGTAAAAGATTTGAACCCTTAATTGATGTCGAACGTATTTGGTAAATAGCTAATCTATAGTACTTACGAAACGTTTTACCATTCCATGAAAATGGCTAAATTTTAGAACTATTATTTAAACCAAAAAAATAGTATAAGGCTTTCAATCCAAATTTGAAAAGACGAATGGAAATGATAACAACGAATAGAGAGTTTTGAATAGGGGATTTGTAAAGAAGAGTTAATACGGGAATTAAGGAAATGAATCCAACCTTATTCTGAAAAATAAATTTATAATAATTAGGAAGGAGATTTGGATTGAAACCGATATAGTCCATAGCTTTTGTTTTAAAATGCGCCTATTATTTGGAAAGACCGGGATCGGATGTAAGTCCGAAAATCATTCCAAGTAATAATGTGACGCTATGAAGGAAATTGAAGAACTGGAACTGGCAAATGAAGACCGGGAATCTTTGGACTTATTTGGATTGATTGTTTATGTCTCAAATCGGGCCATACACCCGATACGAGGTTATAAGTGGCATGAGGTCTGAATATATTCGAGGACTTTTAGATTTTGTTCTGTACGCAGAATGGACTTTTGTGGATTGTGTGTCTGACATTTTAATTGACTGCATAACACTGATTTCTGTTGGTATGTATATCAGACTGTGACAATTAATTATTTACGTCTCTAAGTTTTACGTGCTTAGAGGTTATGTATTGATAGAAATCAATGACATGTTATAAATTGACAAGGTGGCATACTCAAGTTATGGAATGAGCTAATGATGATCAAAGCATGACTTATATAAGCGTAGCTTTGTGTATACCACGACATCGACAAGCCTCACACCCCGGATGATGAGAAACTGGCGGTTAGGTTGTTGACATATACATAATTTTGCGATCGATAGCTGCAGCGGAGGTACCTCTTGTGAACTTGGGAATTGGGTATATTCGGTATCTCAGTCTCGATGAAAACCGGTGATTTACTTCGCGATTTGTAGTTGGTGTCCGAGTCTAGATGGAAAAACCGTGTTACACTTCGCTTGTGTTCCAGATTGATCTTTCGTGCCAGGAATCATCAAGTTAAAAACCCAATATCCAATATGTGCCCTACGGTTTTATTTTTATGCCTATGGCAACATAGTAGGATGGGGTAATTTGCCATCTAAGGTTGATACATTTATTTTCGAAAGTGTTTTCTACAATATGTAGTAATAATAATAAAAGAGGAGTTTCATGTATGAAAGCATGTTTGGTTATCATAAGACAAAACTCGCCCATGTGGTGTGTGCTTGCATTGTGTGATGTGGGATGAGCTTATGATAGCTTCATTTTCCAAAAGTCATTGCGAATTTATATGCATGGGTATTCACATGGAGTAAACCCGTTCCGCATTAGCAGCGTGATCTGGTAAAATTCTCAACTTTAAAATAAACCTTAAAAATAATCGTTTTATGTTCTCACACCAGTCCCATGACTGACCTGGAGTTTATTGTTCCTTCCTAAACTCTGGGTGCCCACTAATTTCCACACAAGCAGCTAGAGGTTCAGTTTTATAGTTAGAGGCCTTTGAAGAAAGAGTTGGAGTGCTTTCTGAGTTGGAGCTTCGAGCTAAAGTTAGAGTTTCCGCTATATCACATCGCTTCTTCTGCTGAGAGTATATTTATGTTTCTGTTGCTATATGTATGTAACTCTGATATTCTATGTAACTCTGATGAAATATTGTATCATGATATAAAAAGTTTTGTTGTTTTGTTCAATATATGTTAGTATCCATAACAATCCGCCTTTGTGAACGGTTTTAGTTGGTTTAATTACCGGCGAGAACCGGACAGAAAGTCTGAATGTTACAATAAGTAAGATTAATCGTGAAAAGATATATACCTGAATAGATTTGAAGGAAACAAATGTTAATTCCCTCTGCGCAGAGGCAGATCTGGAAAAAGAAAAGGAAGTAGTAAGAAATTCGTGGAAGTACTAAGAAGTAAAGAAACATACCTGAACTTGGAGGACCGGATCTGAACTGAAGCAGAAGTTCGGAGAAAAATAACAAAGGTCGAAGCAAGCTCAGCTCCAGGTGGAGCTGGAGAGGATAAGTGTGTAAGAGGTGAGCACGTGGAGGAAAATTGGTGGACTGCAGGTTTAAGATTCATTCGGTTAGGGTTTCAGAACGACGAAGACATAGGTGGAAAAAGCAAGGAATGCGGAGAGGACGATGGGAAGTGGAAGAAAGAGAAAGAGAAGGGTAGAAACGGTTGACTACCCGCAGAACGTGGTAGAAAAGAAAAATAGTGGAACGTTCAATGATAGTTTTGCCTTGAAACCGTAATATTCTCTGAATATATGTGGGGGAGGGTAGTGGGTATTTATGGAAATGAATAAAAGCTTCACCACACCTAAAAGGTTATCTTTATTAGTAGCGATAATATTAAAATGATAATATTTTCAAAATATCATATTTGGAAATCAAATCTTTTCGATATTCATTATAAAATGAATAAAATCGACAGAAAATTCCATTTGAGTTAAAATGGCATACATCTACATAACTCAGCTTCATAAATTTCAATATTTGTCCATCCAAAATCGAACATCAAAATCATATTTTGATTTTTCACTAGATATTATTTTAAAATATTAGTTATTTCTGAATTTGAATCAGACTCAGTCAGTTGCCATATAATTTTATTTATATGGATTTCGTACATCGCATGTATTCAAAAATAGTGATAAAAGACTATTAAACATTCAATTCACATCCAGAGTGCAATTTACAACTGTACAAGCATTAAATAATTAAATAACGCTTATAACAGTGTGTCAATCAATCGGTTGACATACAATTAAATCCAAGGGAGATGTGAATTAATTATCAATCCCAGACCCATTGGGGTTTTCAACCATCAAACAAATATTATTTTTTGTATACTTGGTCGATGTGTATAATTATCGTCCCAATACCCGTGTGGGCAAGGACGTACCTACTTGGGGCCTAGTGGGGTCCGCCTCCCCCACTCAGTTTTTAACTAACTTACAAAAAAAATCAAGTAAACTTAATCATAACTAACTTAGTTCTTTTATATCAATTCTTTTTTCAAATAAGAATATGATGCTTTCTTCTCCATACTCTATTGATGAAAACAAATTGCTTAATACAACCATTGAGCTATTAGGATTCATATCCATATCAAATAACACTTACTCACAATTTCCGGTCCTATTATCCACAACTACAAATTCAATGTTCTTGAACTCTTTTATCGTTTCACACAACCCTTGTAACAACCCGGAAAATCAGAACCAATTTAAAATTTTATTTTAATGAAATTTTAACAGAAATTTGGTTAGAATTTAAAATTTTCATTTTTAAATAATAGCAAAGCCCTTGAAAATAGCCATTTTGCAAACGATCTCCGTTTTCGATGAAACCATTTTGGTTGGATCCGAAATGTCAAATTATTGCTAAGTCTAAAATTCGATAATTTTTGGAATTAATAAATGAGCGTGGCAAAAGAAAACGTGTTTTGCAAATACAATGCAAATTGGATCGACCAGAAAAAGGCCGTTTTTCAAACGATCTCCAAATTCGACGAAATCAGTTTTGTTGGGATCGTATCGTCCAAACATAGCTAGATTTATTTTTCTGGAATTTTTGGAATCGGTATATGTCCCCGGTAAATTAAAATGTACATTCAAATATAATATTGAATGTTTTATATTTTAATTTGAAGAATAACTGACTGAAACAGTTGAATGAGCTTCTGAAACATATTCCATTTTGTCCGGAATGGGCGTATTTAGCTGAGGGCGATAGTCGTTGGGGGTTTGGTTTGGATTTCGTATGGACTAATGGATATTTTTGAAATTAAAAAGAATTAAATAATTAAATATAAATATAAACCAATCAAAATTCTCCATTCATTAAATCCGCTTTGTAAAAAAACCCATAACCCTTATATCGAATGGCGGCTCAAGTTCAATGCATCTCTCCTCCGTAACTCCCAATCAACGTTATAAAATCCATCGATCCTTCAGAGAAATTTGTAGAGAATCTTGAGATCTTCGAATCCATACTTGTCTCGCCCCCTATCGTTGTGAGTTTTTTGAGATCCGAGCCCGTGAAGTTGCTTCGTTCATCGCGCTACCGTGTCCTTCTTGCGCTGTCGAACTGAACGCCCCCACCATCGCTGGAAAGCCTGCTCAAAGCTCTCTGACGCGGTATAATCCAATCATGCTATAACTGCATGGATTGGAAGATAATTGGAAACCTAGTTTTGAACAAGTTTGAAAGATAATGGCTTTGTTTAAATTAAAAGGATTTCAACACTTTCAAGCGTTGCACAGTTCGGTTTATTAATAAAAATAAAATCTTTTTCGTATGTTGTCGAAATCCAGTGAAACAAGAGACATCGGACTCGCGACGTCATGCACTACATTCTAGAAGAGACTAGAACGCATTTGGAGCCATCTGCAAAATTAGAAGGAGTGGAACCCAATGTGAGATTTCTAAATTCAAATTGGAATGGAAAAGTGATGTATAAATTATATAAGTGATATATAAATTAAATACGCGTTGTATATCTCATATATGGGTGTTGTATTAATTATATAAGCGATGTATAAATTATACATACGTTGTATAAATCATATATGCGTTGAATGAAATTGAAATGGATGTAAATATGTTTATATATATATATATATGTTTAATCCTCTCGTCCACAGACCATAGACGATATAAATTGGTTGTGTGATGATTGTGTTATGGAAATTGATTGTGGTTGCAACAAAATTGGTTGTGTTTGTGGTAAATTCATTGTGTTGTGAAAATAAATGGTATTGTGGAAATTAAATTATTGTAATGCTACAAGGCCTAGGATAGCAGATAAGTCATGCTGGACACGGTGCCGGTGCTAAATACCCTATCGTTGTAATGCCGAAATTTTCTGAAATAGACTATTAAAAATAGTTGAAGTGTTGAATAAATTGTTTGAACAATAAAAATATCATTTTTATTGTATGTATGAACCACTAAAAATATTCATGTTTGAAATAAATTGTTTGAACGATAAAAATAACATTTTTATTGTATGTATGAAGTATATAAAATATTCATGTTTGAAATAAATTGTTTGAACAATAAAAATAACATTTTTATTGTAGGTATGAACCACTAAAAATATTCATGTTTGAAATAAATTGTTTGAACGATAAAAATAACATTTTTATTGTAGGTATGAAGTATATAAAATATTCATGTTTGAAAAATAACATTTTTATTGTATGTATGAAGTATATAAAATATTCATGTTTGAAATAAATTGTTTAAACAATAAAAATAACATTTTTATTGTATGTATGAACTAAATAAAATGGTCATGTGTTGAAATATATTTTTGTTCGCCAAAAATATTATTTTTGTCATGTATATAAAGTGTAAAAAATAGTCATGTGTTGAAATAAATTTTTGTTCGTCAAATATATTATTTTTATCATGTATATGCAGTGTTAAAAATATTCACGTGTTGAATAAATTCCTTGAACGATAAAAATATTATTTTTATCATATGCATGAAGTGTTAGAAATAACAGTGTGTTAAAATAAATGTTTTTTCGCTAAAAATATTATTTTTAGCTTAGATATGCATATATATATATATATATATATATACATATGCTGAATAGGAAAAAGGATTAGCTGTTGAGTAAAGAATATATTTGCGTGCCCGACAAATAGGTAAACCTTAATGAGTTGGCTACGCAATTTTATTTATATATATAAACTCCTATGAATGCCATTGGATGCGGTGTGCTGGTTGTTCTGTGTGAGATTATAAACATCGCCGTAGGATAGCAACAATTAATTTTAAACTACACTACATGGCATACTTCATGAAGATAGCATACTCTATCATATACCATATAAGCATTTGGAGCTTATGTGATGAGGTTGGAATTACCATACAAGCGAGAGGCTTGTATGGCGATGACTGAATTACAGGTTGAACTAATGACTGATATGGACTAAATAAAATATAACGGTAAATTGTCAGATTAATTAAAAAAAACCACACTGGTCTGGAGTTGACAATAATCACGTCTCTCTAGTTATTAGATATGACATATGGATTATTTATTTTCCAACACTGGACAAGGTGACGAGAATTTATTCTCTTGAGTTATGATTTTTACACACTCCCTTGGGCATAGAATAGGTCACTAAAAATTGTATATGTTGTTTCTGGATTTATTGGGTGCCTAATATGGCCCAATAAATTTTCAAACCCCTCTCCGAATAAAGGTGGCTATGGCGAATATTTCCGAAATTTAAAGGCATTAGCCAAATTTTTGAAGTGAAAACGGTTTGGAAATCATCGAATGAATTATATATATGTATGTATATATATATAAATTAAAATTAAATGAATCACACACGGTAGTTCGCATTTTGAAATGGTAACTTTAAACGATTATACAGAGAGATCCGACCGTCGGATTTTCCCGAAACCAGAACCATTGGGTTCGCTTTGGAAAGATCTTTCCAACGGTATTAACTTTGTTAAAATCCAACTGTTAGATTTTGAGAAATGTGTAATTCAAATCAGAATAAAAACAGCGCCAAGGCCACGTAATGACCCGAAGCGTCGTTTAATTAAAACGAGCTACTTTTATATAAATAAAAATAGCTTTAAATCGTTATAAATTATTATAAACGATATGGAACGGAAATAAACCGATTTTACTTGGTTTATTGGATATTCTGATGGTTAGATGTATTTGACATGAAATTATTATATTGAATTGAAACGTGAATGTCAAATAATTTGACCATGGAAAGAATTGATTTTAATTCTATGTATATGTGAATTATTTGAAAAGGTTGAGTTAATTCTCATTTCAAATAATTGATCGACGATTAAAAGTCAAAGATATGAAGACGGTGCAAGACCGATGATCTTCACATCGAATGGATTACTACTAATGCCTTAGATATGGGTAGCTCCCTTGATGAGATTACTGTGGTAGTGGTCTGGACGAACTTGTTGATTTTCCGTATGTGCAAGGGTCTCTCTTCCGTATTGGACATACGGGATGAGGAATAAGGTGCCTCCGTTTCCGTTTAGACCCAGAACGAACTAGTAAATGGATGTGTGTCTGACATTGGATTTTATTCTGTGTTGATTGATTTCTATTAAATATATATCTGTTTGGTGGCGGAGAATTTATTCTCTTGCTTAACACCCTTCTCTGAGACATACGAGCTCAGAGGTTATATATCGATAGACATCAGTCGCATGACATGAATTATCAATGTGGCATGCAAAGATGCATATGATCAAGTGAAACACCCCACCTCCGTTAGGGTCACTCTCAAAGGGAATGCCCTAATTTTGGTGGAGGTTTATAAGTATAAGTCACAGATACACAAGACAGATATAAATACACATATTTTTGAACAGCGGAAAACAACAGCAATTTTTATTTCAACAAAATACGTGTTACACAAACCATGTCATAATTATCTTACAATACTTCCAAAAACCATTACATTTTCATAACTGTCTTGATTTCATAACTTAAAGAAGCATAAAAACAAAAGTAAACTGCATAAGTCCCCATAGTTGCAATCCAAAGCCATAGTCCAAAACGAAAGAGATCCAAGCAATACATTCTTTCTCTTCAAGCTGGATGTGAAAACTGGTCAAGCTGCGGTATTCCCTCCCTGTGGACCTAGGGGGGGGGGGAACGGAAGAAAAGAAGACGAAAGAAAAGTAGAGTCAGACATAAAGCCTGAGTAAATCTAGGACTATTCAGTCTATGAATAAAGAACTGGGCATGATAAGTATAAACTGGAAATGGGAAAGCACCATAAACTAAGTTAAGTTGTCTAGAGTCGAATATACTTATCGTACCCCTTATTAATCTCTACATCCATATAAACTAGTTCCCAACAGGCACCCCATAATCAGGGTGAAGTGATCCATTTCTAATGATCGGCTCCTACTCGCATAGTTACACGTGTCTTACGGCCCCTGATGTTGTAGTTACCTATGCTGGTCCCACCATGGGGTGTATCAAGTCCCATGGTGGCGGCCCGACACAATTCTAGAATGCACAGGTATACTACTGGTGCCCAGTGCCTTAGTTTTCTGCGCCGGAGTGTGTGCACGCCCGCACCCCGTTAGAACCTACACTGCTGCACCACCGCCGTCGATTTGACCTCTTACAGTCAGCCCAGTAATCGTGCCCCACCCTGCCTAGTTCAGGGTATCCTGATACACCTTGTAGGGTTACTGCTGAAAAGGGTCCCCCGCTACTAGGTTTTCTATTTCTAGCCAACATGCTAAGTTGGTTAAGTGTTTTGTAAACCTAACCCCCAATCAGTCTGTATAGTTTAGCATGTTCCATTTTTGATTAAGTATTAATTCAATTTACTTAATCCTACCAATCCTGACTCAGCCTTAATTGTCTTATTAAAGCCTCGACCTCTCATATTAGACAGATATTGTTGTGGCTGCCTGTTGCCGGTTGGGTCCGGGCAGTCTTACGACACAACTCAGTCCAACCTCGGGTCCTTATTGGGCTCCGTGTTTAACCACCCACATTGGATAGGTATTGTTGTGACTACTGGATAGCCGGGCGGTTCCGGGCAGGTTTACATCACAACTCAACCCAACCTCGGGTTAAACACATCGTATTTTCTAAATTTACATATTTTGTCTATTTTCTTTTTATATGTAAATATTTGCGGCCCATTATTCAAATTCATCTTTATTGGGTAAAATTAATTTACACCACTTAATTGTTTTTCAAGGTCGTTGGCATGCGTCAAACATGCCAACACATGTGTTCTATATTTTAACCCAAACGTCATTACCCCCGTTTTATACGTTCGCTACAATATAACAAATGTTGGGTTTAACATTTAAACCCAACTTAGCCACATAAAAAAGGGGAGGCTTAGAACATGGTGTTTATATATTCTAAGTAACATAAAAAAAGGAGTGTGAACGCATGAACTTGTAACATAGCGAACTAATTAACATAAATTTGGCACTTGTGAACTTGCATATAATCATGGCATAAACATACCTAAACATGAAATCATGGTTTTTGATCTATTCATATAATCATGGCATAAATATGCCTAAACATGAAATCATGGTTTTTAATCTATTCATGCAAACTTGCAATTGGAATGTAAATCTAACTTAGCTATGTGTCACATATATTATCATATGATTTTGATAACAATATAGGCCTAAAACATGTTTTCCAATTCGGCATAACACCAAACATAGTCTAGTCATGTTCATAGAGTCAACACAAGTTCACAAAGATGCTTACTTTTGTCTCTAATACAAAAGTATGGTTTTACACTTGAATCATGATGCCAATTCCAACATAAATTCACATAAGTCATAATACCCAAATGGATCCAACTACACTAAAAGTGATTATAATATATATTATGTTGGCATAATAGTGAATCATATACTTGCATGAATCTCAAATAAACTACCACAAACATGTAGTTGTTAATTTTCAACATGAATCACATACTTGCAAATATCCAATCGTTATACCACAACATCCCAAATCGTCTAAAATCAAAGCAACATACAAATATGAATTATTATCACCACAAATCAAATACAATTCTATTTCTCATTTTACACAAATCAAAACAAAATTATTTATTCACATCGTAATAGCACTCTACTTACAGCGTATGACGAATCTTCAATTCAGGAATCTGAATTCTGAACTTGGAGATGCTATCCTTTGTTGTAGGCGTTGTTTTGATTTAGTTGTCCTTGCTTTAAGCTTTTGAATTGTCTCCTAATCGTCTCTCAATTTTTGACGGCTATTTCTAGTCCTTCCTCAGCAGCATGACAGTCTCATTCTCATTTTTATTTGTATGGATTAGGTGGAGTCTTAGGTCCTTTTTATAGAGTTTGTGAATTGATTAGGACCGTCGATGGAGCTTGGATTAATATTAGCCATTCACTTGAAGGAGAGACCAATCAGGAGCTGACACCTAGCCCTAGAGACAAGGCAAGGCTCAGGAATTCGGCTAAGCACAGACCAGTCCAGAAAACACAAGCAGGTGCACCAGGCCAAAATGGCCCGACCGGGGAGGTCGACCCCCAGGTCGACTCTAGAGTCGACCTGGCCTGGGGCAGGTCGACCCTAGGGTCGACCCCCAGGTCGACCTGGTGCGTTGGGCGGGAACTTTTCCCGCCTACTCTGATTGGGCTGAAATTCAAATATGTTTTCGAAATTTGAATTTTCTGAAACTTCATCGAGCCATAATTGGGTCATACGGACTCCAATTTACAAAATTTCGGACTCTATTTCGCGTATTTTTCTGAGACGAACGCAATGGCATAACCCATTTCCCCTGATTCAGATTTTAAAATTTAATAGCATGTTATTAAAATTCGGGTTGTTACATTCTCCCCACCATAAAGGATTTCATCCCCGAAATCTCCAAGTTAGGAAGAACGTATCCTACCATCCATCATCCATCTACTCAAAACATCATCCATAAGTAATCATTGTTCTTAAAAGATTTCTAATGCTGTATGAACATATGCAAAAGTGTGTGTATATTCACCTATCTAATGCGAAGATCAGGCGGTTACTGATTCAGTAAACCTCCTTGATGCAAAATATGTTTGTGTCATGAATCCATTATGTATGCAAATTTTCCTATTCATGATTCTACATGAGTGCACAATCATTCATATATAAATGCAACATCCATATGACAACACATTAAACTTCAACCATGTACGAATATAAATACATATATGCATATGTAGTATGAAGTGACTGAGCCGATCTAAAACCTAGATTGTGTGTGTATATGCAACCACGAGCAACCACTAGCAATCACTTGCAACCACTTGCAACCATCATCCATAACATGTTTCAATTACATGTTTTCATCCAAAGGGTTTCTTCCTAAAAGATAAGGTCGAGGAGATATACCTAAAAAGATAGATAAAAGCGCAACTTAAGGAAAAAGATCAAAGATGTACCCTCAAAAAGAAAAGGGTAGGCTGCGCGTATTCTAGCTTCAGTTTCCCAAGTTGCGTCTCCCTCGGCGTCGCTCCACTGAACTTTGACGAGCTTGACTTTGCGATTGCGTAGCTTCTTCACTTCCGTTCCTAATATGCAGGTTGGAACTTTCCTCACGGTTGCTTCGCGTTCCACTTCAGCTTCTTCTAGGATATTTGGCTCAACCACTTCAGCAGATTCATGTAGACATTTTCGGAGGTGCGAAACATGGAAAACATTGTGAATTCCGGCCAGCTTTTCGGGTAGCTCTAATCTATAGGCCATTTTCCCAATTTTCTCGATGATAGGAAATGGCCCTATGAACCTTGGTGCTAGCTTTCCTGTGGTTCCAAAACGAACAACGTTCCTTAGCGGAGATACCTTAAGAAAAACTCTGTCCCCAACCTCAAATTCAAGGTCGGTCCTCCTCTTATCGGCGTAGGATTTCTGTCTGTCTTGGGCTGTCTTCATCCTTCTTCGTATCAAGTCTACTTTCTCTGAAGTCTCTCGCATCATATCTGGCCCAAGTATGAGTTTATCAGTAGACTCCCACCAACAAGTGGGCGATCGGCACAGTCTTCCATATAATGCTTCGAAGGGCGCCATTCCGATGGTGGCTTGGTAGCTGTTGTTGTAGGCAAATTCCACCAAAGGAAGATGGTTTTCCCACGTCCCTCCGAAGTCAAGGACGCACAGTCTTAAAAGGTCCTCCAAAACTCTGTTCACTCTTTCTGTCTGGCCGTCGGTCTGGGGATGATAGGTTGTGCTCAAGCATAACTGTGTGCCTACCGCTTCTTGCAGACTCCGCCAAAACTCACTTGTGAAGATAGGGTCTCGGTCACTAACAATGCTGGAGGGTATTCCATGGAGTCGAACAATTTCCTTGAGGTAAAGAAATGCTAGGGATGAGGCAGTTCTTTTACTCTTGACAGGTAAGAAGTGGGCGGTTTTAGTAAGCCTATACACTATTACACAAATGCTAGTGTTGCCTCTTCTAGACCTAGGCAGCCCATCAATGAAGTCCATTGAGATGCTATCCCACTTCCACTGCGGGACCTCTAGAGGATGGAGCAGACCGCCAGGCTTTTTCTGTTCCGCTTTAACCTGTTGGCACACCATACACTTAGAAACGAACTCTGCCACATCCTTCTTCATGCCGTTCCAAAAGAAAGTTCTCTTTATGTCCTTGTACATTTTATCTCCGCCTGGGTGTATCGTCATCTTGGAGTGATGTGCTTCCTCGAGAACCGCCTTTACCGAATCCCTTGTCTGTGGGACGCATAGTCTTCCGTCTCACCTTAGCCAACCCTTATCGTCGATGGAGTATCTGCTGAGGTGACTTGAAGTCTCACCCCTAATTAGCCTATCAATCGTCTCCACAAGCTGAGGGTCTTCGCGTTGTGCTGTCCCTATTGAGTCCACTAAAGTCGGGCGTACTTCGAGAGATGCTAGCAAGCCCGGTACAAAATCGGAGGAGGGCCTAAAGTCAAAGCTGGCTATAAACTCCAGGCTTTGTCTTTCAACAAACAGCGGGCTTAGGGTTAGTTTCTTTCGGCTCAACGCGTCTGCCACTACGTTGCCTTTGCCCGGAGTGTAGGAGATCTCGAAATCGTACGAGGCAAGAAACTCCATCCATCTCTGTTGCCTCAAGTTAAGGTCCTTCTGCGAGAAAAGATATTTCAATGATTTATGGTCAGTGTAAAGTTCGAACTTCTCACCTAGGAGATAATGTCGCCAAGACTTGAGTGCAAAGACGATGGCAGTTAACTCAAGATCGTGGGTCGGGTAGTTCTTTTCATGCGCTTTCAACTGCCTTCCACCATAAGCTACTACCCTTCCTTCTTGCATTAAGACAACGCCTAGCCCTGTCCTACATGCATCTGTATAAACTGTGAACATCTTGCTTCCATCTGGCAACGTCAAAACTGGGGCTGTTGTAAGAGCCCTTTTTAGTCGTTGGAAAGCAAACTCGCAATCCAAGTCCCAATTGAACACTAGATTCTTCTTGGTCAGCCTTGTGAGCGGAGCTGAGATTTTCGCAAAATCCCTTATGAATTTTCGGTAGAAACCTGCTAGCCCTAGAAAACTTCGGACCTCAGTTGCATTCCTTGGTGTCTTCCAATCCTGTACCGCTACTACCTTAGCAGGGTCCACAGCTAACCCTTCTTTGGATACTATGTGCCCAAGAAACCTTACTTCCTCTCTCCAAAAGTGGCATTTGGAGAATTTGGCTTTTAGCTGATGGACTCGCAGAGTTTCCATGATTGCCCTTAGGTGCTGAGCATGCTCCTCTTCACTCTTTGAGAAGATCAAGATATCGTCTACGAAAACCACTACGAACTTATTGAGGAAATCTCTGAACACCCTACTCATTAGGTCCACGAAGTAAGCGGGTGCGTTTGTCAAGCCGAAAGGCATGACAAGCCATTCAAAGAAGTCGTCTGGGGTTCTGAATGCTGTCTTATCGATACTATCTTCAGCCACCCTTAGCTGATGAAATCCGGTCGCTAAATCGAGTTGGGAGAAAACAGACGCTCCAACAAGCTGATCAAACAGATCGTCAATTCTAGGGAGAGGGTGCCTATTCTTTTTCGTTAGCTTGTTGGGCTCCCTATAGTCAACACATAGACGGAGTGAACCATCCGCCTTTGTAGCGAACACCACTGGAGCGCCCCATTCTGAAATACTCCTCCTAATGAACCCCTTCTCTAGAAGCTCTTTAATCTGTTTGCTGAGCTCTTTCCTTTCCCGTGGAGCCATTTGTCTAACGGGCAATGCAACGGGCTTTGCATTATCTACAAGATATATGCGGAAGTCTATCTCCCGCTTCGGAGGTAAGCCCTTCACCTCTTCGAAGACATCCGGATATTCCCGGACCACTCTAACCGATTGCAAACTTTCAACAGAAGCATCTAGCGATTCAAGATAACTAAGCATAACCGCATACGAGGGATTACAAGAAATTTCTAGAGTGTTACCGAGTTGGGTCAGAAGCCTAACCACCTTTTTCTCACAATCAAGGATGGCACCATTACTGGATAACCAATCCATGCCCAAAATCAAACCATATCCCGAGAAGCCCAAAACAAAGGCACTACATCTAAATTCTACGCTTAGAATAGAAATTTTCAATCCCACACAGATCATAGACAGATGAGCTGGGCCCCCAATTGGATTTGAAATAATAAGGGGTCCTCTACCATACTAGTTTCTAGGTGCAGAGATTCTACTAAAGCAGATGAAATAAAGGAGTGTGATGCGCCAGAATCAAATAAAGTGTGAACTGGGTGATCATAAAGATAAACTACACTTTTTACAGAAGTATTTATACCTCGTTGTTGCAGAGGTGGCGCTTCTAGCACATGAACCTGTACCCATGTAACGCCCCACCTCCGCTAGGGTCACTCGCAAAGGAATGCACTAGCTTTAGAGGGGTATTATTGGTAAGCATGTACAGAAATATTACAAGACAGAACATATAAAAATAGCGGAAGTAAAACCAACTTTCATATCATTAATAAATAAGTTCTAAAGCCTTTTACATCAGAGAATTTCTTACATGGAAACCTGTCTTGCAATAGTAAAGAAGCATAAAAACCTTTTCATAAATTATTCCCCAAGTAAAACGGTAAAGTAGCCATAGCCAAGAAAAGTCTGAGCCATACATGATGACCTTCAAACAGGAGAAGTCTGAACTAACAATAGCATTTCCTCCCTGTAACCTGGGGGGGGGGGAAACGGAAGACAAAGAGGCGAAACAAAACGGGGTCAGTCATAAAGACTGGTAAGCCCTATCTACTATCAGTATATAAACTAGTAAAGTTAACTGGCATGAGGAACTGAGATGAGCATAAGTATGATGACAAGATAGATAAGCTAAACCAAAATAACAGGATGAACTACTGTACCAAGATAAACGAGTGCGTCATGATAAACTACGGTGTCAAGATAAATCAAGGTATCACATTGTCAGGTTTCTATCAAGTATACTATCCCAAGGTATCTATCATGTATATTTGCTCTGCACCTCTCGTACTAGTATCCCAACCCGCGTTATGTGTTAACTATGAATGTCCCTTGCCCAATGTCATGTAATAGTCCATGTCAACCTAATATATAGCATATGTGGGTTTTTCCAACTCGTATGTTTCTTTCCCTGTATAAGTTCAGTCCTTTGCCGTAGGCCGTACGGGCTTCCCCATGTAAATCTATACCACCTCATCGTAGTACCATTTTATCCTTGAAGTTGTTTTGGACTGCTACCCTTGGTCTGGTTATGTTTTCTTACCATGAGCTATCGCGTGTTTACCTTGTGTTTATGCCACTTAGGACCGCTAGGGATTATGCTACCTAATGAACGTTTCCGTATCTCGGTTTGGGTTTTAGCCACCTAGAGTTACTAGGGATTATGCTACCCGTCAACCACGCCCTTTTTATCCCACGTATGAATCGTGAATCCTTTTCCATGTCTAGACGCACATGTATCTCAAATGTGCCATCCGAGTTCCGTGCCAGGGCAAATCAAGAAATACGGAACTCGGTCGGGAGTTTTAAGTCATCTGCCGGTGCAGATATCAAGGTCTGTTTTTGTACCCGTGGCTATGGTCCCACGTGACCCCTCCCTCAACTACTGAAAGGCAAAACAAGAAAAGTCATGTATGAGAACTACACTAAGGCCATCGACGCCCTCTTTCCGGACGGCCAACCTCACCCATACCTAGATAGCAAGTATGGTCTGTTGGGTGTTCTCTACCTTTCTGTACGCACACGATTGACTAAAGATGGTAGGTGGCCGACGAATGTGCTATCTAGGGCTACCGTGAAAATATCGCCGACCCCGCGCTAATCCACCCCAGTCTTTAGGTTGCTCGCACAGCAACCAAGGCATACCCTTGGCTCTTCTACCGCAGACCTTAACCCCTGTGAGGCCTGGTTTCATGGACCACCCGCAACCTCACAGAGGGATACCAAGAGTATCCTCACGTTTCTCCGAAGCTACCGCTTCGTCACCCAGTTCGTTGGAGCCTTTATCTAAATCAGATATTGCTCCTCCTCGTGTGTTTAAGCGATGACCTACCGTATCGGGTTATCTGTGAACTGGTCCAAATCCCTTGAGAAAATAATAAGAAAGATCCTTGCTTTGATGTATAAAGGTTGCAACTTTAGCCTTGAATCGAGCTTAGCAACTCTCATGTAACTAAGAAACACTCAAATGATCATCTAATCTCTCAAGAGAATGAAGATAGAATGTATGACAAGAGGATGGAGGCTAGGGTTTTGAGTGGAGGCCATGATCATTAGAAATTTTGGCATAGTTTAGTTGTAGGATCAATTAATGAGGGTTTAGGCTAGGTTAGGGGTCTTTTTATGGAGATTAGGAGTAGTTTAGGCCGTAGGATGAACCCTAGGATAGATCTGAACCCTCAAAAATCGTCACAAGCCTCCAAAACAAGACCCAGGAGCCAAAACGGGTGCACCAGAAAAACTGGTCCGACAGGGGGGGTCGACCCCTGGGTCGACATGGGTGTCGACCCCTGTGCCGACCCTGCCTGGGCGGGATTTTTCCCGCCTACTCTGATTTCAGTGTTTTGAATTCTGATTTTTCGTGAAACTTCCGAAGGCCATATCTCGGCCATACGGACTCCGATTTACGAAATTTCGGACTCTATTTCGCGTATTTTTCCGAGATGAACGCAATGGCACAACCCGTTTCTCCTGATTCAGATTTTATAATATAATTCTGCCTTGATTCTTGGTTTAACATGTTGTTAAATTTCGGGTTGTTACATTCTCCCCAACTTAAAGGATTTCGTCCCCGAAATCTCCAAGTTAGGAAGAACGTTTCCTACCATCCATCATCCATCTACTCAAAACATCATCCACAGGTAACCATGGTCCTTAGATGATTTCTAATGCCATATGAACGTATGCAAGAAAGTGTGTGTATATGTTCCTTAGCTAATGCTAATAATCAGGCCTGAATGATCTTCTAATGCAAAATATGTTTAGAGCCATGAATCCAACATGTATGCAAATAGTCCTAGCCATATAAACACTATATGTGTGCACAACCATTCATTCATATGCAACATCCACATGATAATACATTCAATTTCATCCATAAACAGGTATAAATACTCGTGCATATGCAATATGAAATGTGAGTGCGTCGATCTAGTATCTAATGCGTATCCGCGCATCCATGAGCAACCATTTGCAACCATATCAATCATAACATGTTTCAAACACATGTTTACATCCAAAGGATTCTACCTAAGGTTCCCAAGACAGGATCGAGAAGATAAACAAGACAAACTCCTTACGGGGTTTGCAACAGAAACAGGACCGAAAGGATATTCACCAAAAGATAACATGCGAGCAAGCTCTACAGGAAAAACCAGGGATCAAGGATACACTCTTTAAAAAGAGGTACGATGCGCGTGTCTAGCCTTACGTTTTCTAAGTCGCGTTTCCTTGAGCTTAATTCCTCGGTGCCTTGACCATCTTTTTAAGTCCATGATTTCGTAGCTCCTTGATTCCTATTTCCGAGATATGGGTTAGAACTCATTTCATTGTCGCCTCTTATTCCACTTTCACTTATCCTTTCCCTAGTATACTTGTCTCAAACGTATCCACTTACTCATGCAAGCTCTCCAAAATTCACTAGGGAATTCTGGATCTCGTTTGCCGATGCCAATCCATGTTGCCAAGAGTACTTACTAGGGTGATTCCCATAACTCATGCATAAGCGAAACAAACCATCCACCTTCGCGGCGAATTCTATTCGAACGGATTACCAACAACTGCATCCCGAGATTCTAGGTAACTAACCATGACAGAACCCAAAAGGTTATACGAGACTTCGAGGGTATAACCAAGGTGAGTCGAGAGTCTAACTACCCTCTTTCCTAAAACCGAGAATGGCACCCCTTATTGGGTGACCACTTTATCCCTAGAATCCATCCGTAGCTGAGACATGTCATTCTCAAATCCAAACAAGTCATGAAGAAATGGACCAACTCTCCAACCAGATTTTTGGGACAAAAACTGGGATCCTCTACCATGCTAGTACCAAGGTGCAGAGACTCAACTATCCAAGCAGACTTAAATGATACGATGATCTAGACAAAGTCTGGACGGGATGATAGAAAAGAACGACTAAGCCTTTACCAGAAACGGTACCATTTCTTTTTGGTACCCTAGAAATGGGAGCGTACAATTGCCCTCTCCGATGATCTTGTCCTTGTCCTCCTTGATGGACTAAGCCATACCAACAAGTTACTTATCCTTAAGCTCGCGTCCTTCATCCTTACTCTTATTATCCTTCCGTGTACCACGGCAACAGGTCTCTCGAGAACCACCTCCATCGTACGGAAAACACCTACGTAGCACGAAAAGATTAGTCGCAGTTAAAACTACTGCGACTACAGATGGAGGAAAGAAAGGAAAAGAAATTCAATCAAGGAAACGAAGGATAGTGCTATTGGCCTTTGGGGAATAGCCTTTTAAAACAAACTTTTCTTGAAAAATGCTTCTTTGTAAAACGGTTTCTCAAATAGTTTTCAGAAGGTTTTTAAAAAAACTTTTGCCCAGTCTGGTAACCTTCTGCTCTGATACCAAATGTAACGCCCCACCTCCGCTAGGGTCACTCGCTAAGGAATGCACTAGCTTTAGAGGGGTATTATTGGTAAGCATGTATAGAAATATTACAAGACAGAACATATAAAAATAGCGGAAGTAAAACCAACTTTCATATCATTAATAAATAAGGTCTAAAGCCTTTTACATCAGAGAATTTCTTACATGGAAACCTGTCTTGCAATAGTAAAGAAGCATAAAAACCTTTTCATAAATTATTCCCCAAGTAAAACGGTAAAGTAGCCATAGCCAAGAAAAGTCTGAGCCGTACATGATGACCTTCAAACAGGAGAAGTCCGAACTAACAATAGCATTTCCTCCCTGTAACCTGGGGGGGAAACGGAAGACAAAGAGGCGAAACAAAACGGAGTCAGTCATAAAGACTGGTAAGCCCTATCTACTATCAGTATATAAACTAGTAAAGTTAACTGGCATGAGGAACTGAGATGAGCATAAGTATGATGACAAGATAGATAAGCTAAACCAAAATAACAGGATAAACTACTGTACCAAGATAAACGAGTGTGTCATGATAAACTACGGTGTCAAGATAAATCAAGGTATCACATTGTCAGGTTTCTATCAAGTATACTATCCCAAGGTATCTATCATGTATATTTGCTCTGCACCTCTCGTACTAGTATCCCAACCCGCGTTATGTGTTAACTATGAATGTCCCTTGCCCAATGTCATGTAATAGTCCATGTCAACCTAATATATAGCATATGTGGGTTTTTCCAACTCGTATGTTTCTTTCCCTGTATAAGTTCAGTCCTTTGCCGTAGGCCGTACGGGCTTCCCCATGTAAATCTATACCACCTCATCGTAGTACCATTTTATCCTTGAAGTTGTTTTGGACTGCTACCCTTGGTCTGGTTATGTTTTCTTACCATGAGCTATCGCGTGTTTACCTAGAGTTTATGCCACTTAGGACCGCTAGGGATTATGCTACCTAACGAACGTTTCTGTATCTCGGTTTGGGTTTTAGCCACCTAGAGTTACTAGGGATATGCTACCCGTCAACTGCGCCCTTTTTATCCCACGTATGAATCGTGAATCGTTTTCCATGTCTAGACGCACATGTATCTCAAATGTGCCATCCGAGTTCCGTGCCAGGGAAAATCAAGAAATACGGAACTCGGTCGGGAGTTTTAAGTCATCTGCCGGTGCAGATATCAAGGTCTGTTTTTGTAACCGTGGCTATGGTCCCACGTGACCCCTCCCTCAACTACTGAAAGGCAAAACAAGAAAAGTCATGTATGAGAACTACACTAAGGCCATCGACGCCCTCTTTCCGGACGGCCAACCTCACCCATACCTAGATAGCAAGTATGGTCTGTTGGGTGTTCTCTGCCTTTCCGTACGCACACGATTGACTAAAGATGGTAGGTGGCCGACGAATGTGCTATATAGGGCTACCGTGAAAATATCGCCGACCCCACGCTAATCCACCCCAGTCTTTAGGTTGCTCGCACAGCAACCAAGGCATACCCTTGGCTCTTCTACCGCAGACCTTAACCCCTGTGAGGCCTGGTTTCATGGACCACCCGCAACCTCACAGAGGGATACCAAGAGTATCCTCACGTTTCTCCGAAGCTACTGCTTCGTCACCCAGTTCGTTGGAGCCTTTATCTAAATCAGATATTGCTCCTCCTCGTGTGTTTAAGCGATGACCTACCGTATCGGTTTATCTGTGAACTGGTCCAAATCCCTTGAGAAAATAATAAGAAAGATCCTTGCTTTGATGTATAAAGGTTGCAACTTTAGCCTTGAATCGAGCTTAGCAACTCTCATGTAACTAAGAAACACTCAAATGATCATCTAATCTCTCAAGAGAATTAAGATAGAATGTATGACAAGAGGATGGAGGCTAGGGTTTTGAGTGGAGGCCATGATCATTAGAAATTTTGGCATAGTTTAGTTGTAGGATCAATTAATGAGGGTTTAGGCTAGGTTAGGGGTCTTTTTATAGAGAATAGGAGTAGTTTAGGCCGTAGGATAAACCCTATGATAGATCTGAACCCCCAAAAATCGTCACAAGCCTCCAAAACAAGACCAAGGAGCCAAAACGGGTGCACCAGAAAAACTGGTCCGACAGGGGGGGACGACCCCTGGGTCGACATGGGTGTTGACCCCTGTGTCGACCCTGCCTGGGCGGGATTTTTCCCGCCTGCTCTGATTTCAGTGTTTTGAATTCTGATTTTTCGTGAAACTTCCGAAGGCCATATCTCGGCCATACGGACTCCGATTTACGAAATTTCGGACTCTATTTCGCGTATTTTTCCGAGACGAGCGCAATGGAACAGCCCGTTTCTCCTGATTCAGATTTTATAATATAATTCTGCCTTGATTCTTGATTTAACATGTTGTTAAATTTCGGGTTGTTACAGCCCCTGAGGTGGATCCAGCCCTCTGCCCTCGTTTCTTTGGGCAATCCTTAGCCATATGGCCTGTTTCACCGCAAGAAAAGCACCCACCATTCATCTTGGCCTTCTTTTTCCGGCAATCTTTCACCAACGCCCCACTTTGCCACAGAAATTACACTTCCTCTTCTCTTTGTTGTCTTTCCCGCCCTTCTTAATGTCTGTCTTCTTAGGCTGTAAACCCTCTTTCTTCCCTTGAGAGCTTTCTGCCTTTGTCTCCTTCTTGCCCTTATCCTCTTCGTTCAGCAATGCCATCTGCACCAACCTTTCATACGTAGCCCCCATGGGTATATGGGTCATGGCCAAACTGTGTAATGGCTCATTCAATCCTTTGACAAAGCGGAGATCCTTCTTGTGCGGAGTGTTGACTAGGTCCAGTCCGAACCTAGCCAGCTGATCGAACTGATTAACATACTCTTTGACTGTCATATTCCCTTGCTTAAGAAATAAGAATTTTTCCAACTGAAGACTCCTTTCAGCTTCTGAGAGAAATTTAGCCTCAAACCTTGCCCTAAAGTCCTCCCATGTTTCCACTGGCCTTTCTGCATTGGTGACTTCCCACCAGTAGGAAGCCTCGCCTTTAAGTAGCCATACTGCCAATTGTACCTTCTGCCTATCTTCTACCTCAAAGATGACGAATAAGTCTTCGGTTTCCTTCAGCCAATTCCTGGCTGCCACGAAGGACTCGGTTCCATGAAAGTCCTTCCCTCCCATAGCTTTGAAATCTTTACATAGCTCAGCAAAAGTATTACCACGCGGAGGAGGTGGAGGGAGAGGTGCTGCTGCAGCTGGATGATTTCCTGCAGCTGTGGGAGGAGGAACAGTGGGACCTGGCTGATTGGCCCTTGCTTCTAAGATTCGTCTAAACCAACCAGGTATTGGTACACCCTTTGGCAAGTTAAGTTCTTCGGACATGCTGAAACAAAAAGGATAGATTCAAAACGAAGGATAAAAGATAGTACCTATGGCTTTGGGGGACTTTGCCTTTTTAAAATAAAATAACATTTTATCTTTAAAATGCTTCTTTAAATTTTCTTTTGAAAATAAATTTTCAAAACTTTTTTTTTATCTTATCTGGTAAACCTATGCTCTGATACCAAGTGAAACACCCCACCTCCGTTAGGGTCACTCTCAAAGGGAATGCCCTAATTTTGGTGGAGGTTTATAAGTATAAGTCACAGATACACAAGACAGATATAAATACACATATTTTTGAACAGCGGAAAACAACAGCAATTTTTATTTCAACAAAATACGTGTTACACAAACCATGTCATAATTGTCTTACAATACTTCCAAAAACCATTACATTTTCATAACTGTCTTGATTTCATAACTTAAAGAAGCATAAAAACAAAAGTAAACTGCATAAGTCCCCATAGTTGCAATCCAAAGCCATAGTCCAAAACGAAAGAGATCCAAGCAATACATTCTTTCTCTTCAAGCTGGATGTGAAAACTGGTCAAGCTGCGGTATTCCCTCCCTGTGGACCTAGGGGGGGGGGAACGAAAGAAAAGAAGACGAAAGAAAAGTAGAGTCAGACATAAAGCCTGAGTAAATCTAGGACTATTCAGTCTATGAATAAAGAACTGGGCATGATAAGTATAAACTGGAAATGGGAAAGCACCATAAACTAAGTTAAGTTGTCTAGAGTCGAATATACTTATCGTACCCCTTATTAATCTCTACATCCATATAAACTAGTTCCCAACAGGCACCCCATAATCAGGGTGAAGTGATCCATTTCTAATGATCGGCTCCTACTCGCATAGTTACACGTGTCTTACGGCCCCTGATGTTGTAGTTACCTATGCTGGTCCCACCATGGGGTGTATCAAGTCCCATGGTGGCGGCCCGACACAATTCTAGAATGCACAGGTATACTACTAGTGCCCAGTGCCTTATTTTTCTGCGCCGGAGTGTGTGCACGCCCGCACCCCGTTAGAACCTACACTGCTGCACCACCGCCGTCGATTTGACCTCTTACAGTCAGCCCAGTAATCGTGCCACACCCTGCCTAGTTCAGGGTATCCTGATACACCTTGTAGGGTTACTGCTGAAAAGGGTCCCCCGCTACTAGGTTTTCTATTTCTAGCCAACATGCTAAGTTGGTTAAGTGTTTTGTAAACCTAACCCCCAATCAGTCTGTATAGTTTAGCATGTTCCATTTTTGATTAAGTATTAATTCAATTTACTTAATCCTACCAATCTTGACTCAGCCTTAATTGTCTTATTAAAGCCTCGACCTCTCACATTATACAGATATTGTTGTGGCTGCCTGTTGCCGGTTGGGTCCGGGCAGTCTTACTCCACAACTCAGTCTAACCTCGGGTCCTTATTGGGCTCCGTGTTTAACCACCCACATTGGATAGGTATTGTTGTGACTACTGGACAGCCGGGCGGTTCCGGGCAGGTTTACATCACAACTCAATCCAACCTCGGGTTAAACACATCGTATTTTCTCTTTTACATGTTTTGTCTCTTTTCTTTTTATATGTAAATATTTGCGGCCCATTATTCAAATTCATCTTTATTGGGTAAAATTAATTTACACCACTTAATTGTTTTTCAAGGTCGTTGGCATGCGTCAAACATGCCAACACATGTGTTCTATATTTTAACCCAAACGTCATTACCCCCGTTTTATACGTTCGCTACAATATAACAAATGTTGGGTTTAACATTTAAACCCAACTTAGCCACATGAAAAAGGGGAGGCTTAGAACATGGTGTTTATATATTCTAAGTAACATAAAAAAAGGAGTGTGAACGCATGAACTTGCAACATAGAGAACTAATTAACATAAATTTGACACTTGTGAACTTGCATATAATCATGGCATAAACATACCTAAACATGAAATCATGGTTTTTGATCTATTCATATAATCATGGCATAAGTATACCTAAACATGAAATCATGGTTTTTAATCTATTCATGCAAACTTGCAATTGGAATGTAAATCTAACTTAGCTATGTGTCACATATATTATCATATGATTTTGATAACAATATAGGCCTAAAACATGTTTTCCAATTAGGCATAACACCAAACATAGTCTAGTCATGTTCATAGAGTCAACACAAGTTCACAAAGATGCTTACTTTTGTCTCTAATACAAAAGTATGGTTTTACACTTGAATCATGATGCCAATTCCAACATAAATTCACATAAGTCATAATACCCAAATGGATCCAACTACACTAAAAGTGATTATAATATATATTATGTTGGCATAATAGTGAATCATATACTTGCATGAATCTCAAATAAACTACCACAAACATGTAGTTGTTAATTTTCAACATGAATCACATACTTGCAAATATCCAATCGTTATACCACAACATCCCAAATCGTCTAGAATCAAAGCAACATACAAATATGAATTATTATCACCACAAATCAAATACAATTCTATTTCTCATTTTACACAAATCAAAACACAATTATTTATTCACATCGGAATAGCACTCTACTTACAACGTATGATGAATCTTCAATTCAGGAATCTGAATTCTGAGTTTGGAGATGCTATCCTTTGTTGTAGGCGTTGTTTTGATTTAGTTGTCATTGCTTTAAGCTTTTGAATTGTCTCCTAATCGTCTCTCAATTTTTGACGGCTATTTCTAGTCCTACCTCAGCAGCATGACGGTCTCATTCTCATTTTTATTTGTATGAATTAGGTGG
This sequence comes from Allium sativum, assembly GCA_030737875.1. Lineage (NCBI taxonomy): Eukaryota > Viridiplantae > Streptophyta > Magnoliopsida > Asparagales > Amaryllidaceae > Allium > Allium sativum. The sequence goes on along the minus strand of CM060927.1, from coordinate 72,354,434 downwards.
AGTCTTAGGTCCTTTTTATAGAGTTTGTGAATTGATTAGGACCGTCGATGGAGCTTGGATTAATATTAGCCATTCATTTGAAGGAGAGACCAATCAGGAGCTGACACCTAGCCCTAATGACAAGGCAAGGCTTAGGAATTCGGCTAAGCACAGACCAGGCCAGAAAACACAAGCAGGTGCACCAGGCCAAAATGGCCCGACCGGGGAGGTCGACCCCCAGGTCGACTCTAGAGTCGACCTGGCCTGGGGCAGGTCGACCCCCAGGTCGACTCCCAGGTCGACCTAGCCTGGCAGGTCGACCCTAGGGTCGACCCCCAGGTCGACCTAGTGGGTTGGGCGGGAACTTTTCCCGCCTACTCTGATTGGGCTGAAATTCAAATCTGTTTTCGAAATTTGAATTTTTTGAAACTTCATCGGGCCATAATTGGGTCATACGGACTCCGATTTACAAAATATCGGACTCTATTTCGCGTATTTTTCTGAGACGAACGCAATGGCACAACCCGTTTCCCCTGATTCAGATTTTAAAATTTATTTCTGCCTTGATTTATGATTATAGCATGTTATTAAATTTCGGGTTGTTACATCAAGGCTTTTGTTGAAAAGCAGAGTCTTGTGGTTGATGATCAAAGCACGACCTTAAATAGCATAGCTTTGTGTATAGCGTTAATTAGTGAGCCTCACTCCTCGGCATGAGTTAAAAATGGGATAAGGGACCCAAGGAGGACATGACGTTTCTTTCTAGCTATGGTTGGTGTCATGGTATAGAGCCCAGACATTTATTATAGTTTTACCTATGTGGATGATGGATAGCGAGGCGCCTCAGTTATATCGGTCACTACGGGGCCGATGGATAGGTCCGATAGGACCGCGAAACGTGTGTTCAGGAATTGTCGATCCTCAAACGTAAGAGAGGATCGGTCTTGGAGGATCCAAGGATTCTCTGCGGGGAATCCTGAGGTATTTTCTAGAGTGTCTCGAAGCCGGCGAGGAGTACATCCCTTGCCTCGACTCATGACGGAAATCCAATTTCCAATACGACATTTCGGTTTTGATTGTAAACCTATATATGGCGGCATAGTGGCATAGGACGCTCATGTCGTTTATGATTGATACATTATGATTGAAATTTCTTTTGAAACATATATGCACTAGTAATAATATCAAATGATCTTGTTTTATAGGTATTGAGCATATTTTGGCCATTATAAGGTAAAACTCTATCCTCCGGCTTGCGTTGAATTGTGTGATGGGACCTGAGTCTTATAATGACTTTATTTTTGTAAAAAGCATTGCGTTGTTCAAAATATTTACTTTATTTCATGCACTAGCAATCAGTGGAGTAAACCCGTTCCGCGCTAGCGGCGTGGTCCTATAATTTGCCTTATTATTATTGTTAAACTAGTTAAGTAGATTTCTCATACTAGTCCCATGACTGACTCGTAGTTTGTTTCACTTGCAAACTCGGGTGCCCTTATTTCTACACGGGCAGCCAAGTAACATGTAGCATGATTTATTTTGGCTTAGCACTATAGCTTGGAGTGCGCTTTTGGCTGATGGAAAAGACTAGCTTTTGTATTTTGGACTATTGACATTACCGTCTGTATTATCTTATGTATATGTACCGCTGATCGCGATGTAGATTGGTTATTTCTATTATGTACCATCTGATGTATATGTACTGTTGATCTCGATGTAGACTGGTCACTTCCTTTATGCACTAAGTTGTATCCTAGAACTATGCAACTCTGATGTTTATTACATTTTATGATTCCGCTGTCATATTGATGTAAATTATCCCATTTCATATTTATGCTATTATCTGTAATCTGCTAATGTTGATTAATGTGTTATATTCCAAATGATTATCCTTACTTCCGTGACACGGGGGTTTGGGGTTTTCACAACCCTCCCCTAGCTTTGAAGCTTGCCATATCTCCGATCCCAAATCCTTCCAGCTGTGACTTTCCTTTGGTCCGTGGCATTTTGGTCATTGCACATGCAAATCAGACATTCACCTGTATGTTGTGCAGCGATTGCTAATGCTAATGGTGAAGGAGATAAGCCTTCAACGTTAGCTTTGCTTGGTTGCCTTATGTTAACGCTGATATGTACTCTATGCATTCTAGTTTCACAAGTTTATGGCTTCTTTTTTTATTAAAACAGTTGGCTCTTTAAGCTCAATTCAGGAATGTGTAAATTAGCACTTGTTGCTTTCATGGCAGACCAGTTGCCCATTATTTCTTTTTTTCCTTCAAGCTTTATGAACAGACGAGGTCATGATTCAAAAATTATGATCAAAACACCCAAGGGACCATATTTTATTCCAAAATTAAACCATTTTCTATCTTGCAATGCCTCTTTTGTACTCCATTTTCAACCTTCCTTGATTATGGACCTGTCGACCAAATGGATCAGTGTGCAGAAACACCTTCCTACACAATTTTCTTATAGAAGTATGCCCCAAAACGTTGTTCATTCTTTTTATCATTTACTTTAGTTTGATGTAATTATTTAGATAATCCATTTACTTTAGTATGACTTTTTAAAAAAACTAAAAAAAAACTAATATACATGTTTTGGGTTAACATTACTCAAATTTCATTATATGCTTAGCTAGAATTCAAATTAATGAATACCTCTTATATGGTTTATATACATGTTTTTCATATATATTCATTTTAAAGGGTATGATTAATCAAAATTAAGGTCTATCGTCGATATTTTGAAAAATGTTATAAGATGATTTTATCATGCTTTTTATATATGTATGTGCACGCGCGTGCGTGTGAAAATTCAAATATGATTATCGCCCCCACTACATTAATTTTCTGCGTACACTACAGCAAAATGACCCTATTACAACGGTGGAACACCGTTGTAATATACATTTTACAACGGTGGGCAAACCGTCGTGTATTAAGAAGTTGTAATAGACTAATATCTTTTACAACTTTTTTGCACTGTTGCAACACTGCTGTAATATGTATATTTTACAACTTTTTTCCACCGTTGTAATAAACTTTATTACAACAGTTATGCACTGTTGTAATAAAATATACTACAACTGTTATGCACCGTTGTGATTGACATTTGGGTTTAAAAAAAAACATATTTTGCAACAGAAAAGAACAATACACTAAATAAAGTAATACTCCATAAGCAAATCCGATATTACAGTTATTTGCAAACTAATTTATTAAAATACTCAAATATTCATTATTACAAATAATAAGTTTTAGACAACATTTCGTACATTATTACATACTTGACCGTTACAATGCAACTTAGTATAAGCACAAGTTATCCACAAAAAATTGCATATCCTACATGAGTACACCATCATCCATAATCTACTACAATTGTTATGTACAAGTTACCTGAATCTTTACACCATCATCCATAATGTCCTTATGTTCCAGTAATACATCTTCATAGTATTTCTTTAACCGACCTTCAATCACTTTTTGAATGATATTTTCAGGCTTCCATGAACTTGCAACCTTATAAAACCAAAAAAAATATAAATGAGCCAACGATATGAGAAAGGACTTTAATTGAACGTTAACACAGAATTGTGAGTTATTATAAGCCAAAGACTGATGAGTTTGTAAAATAGTTTCTAGTTCATTTCTGAGCTTTAAATAAAGAAATTTACTAGAAAATAACAGTGCTCGACGAGGCAGTATTATTGCCCTGATTGCATAACATTTGACTAGTAAAAAGAGAATCATTCCCTTTTAGAACATCAGAGAATGTGAAGCATAATTCTTCGTTCTTTGAGCTTGCTAAAAATTGATATTTAACTAAGAAACTGTCCAGATAATTGAAAATAAGATAAACCCTACCTCGATCTCCATTGCCCTGCATCTCTGCCCCCAACCTGACATTCTCCGCGATAAGACCATCCTCTCAGACTCCATGACCGCCAAAAAGCTCTGCTGTAGCTTTATCTTCCTCAAAGAATCCTCATACACCTTCCCAAAGGCCTTTACCTCCTCCATATGAAAATTTCTCTCAACCATACCGAAAATAAATCGACCACAATCGACCTAAACACATCAACTCCGTGATCTAAGATGAAGCAAGATGACTTGGACATGTCAGACGTGGTGGAGATGTTGGAGATTAGAGGTTAATCGTCATCGTCGAGGAAGGAGGCGACGGTGTTAGAAGTGGATTTGGGTCTCGTCAGTTTAATTGGGGCGAAGATGTTGGGTATCGTGAATTTAATTAGGGCGATGATGTCAGATGCTGGTAGAAATCGCATGAGCTAGGGTTCTTTTTATTTGAGGCGGCCATTAAAGATCTCCAGAGTTAGGGTTTATCATTTGAGTTGGGTCTCAAAATTTAATTGGGTTAGCTAGATCGTTCAGTTAGAAAAGCGGGCATGTGGAGGGAAGATGAAAATTTGGGGACATACTAAAAGCAGGCTTGTGGAGGGAAACAAAAATTTCGGTGTACAGGAAACGAAAATTGTAGTGTACGTACAAGATACTACTTTATTATTTTTTATTTTTTAGTTACTTATTAATAATTATTGAATGTTATTTATTATTTTAATTATTGAACGGTAATTATTAATGTTAATTATTTCATGCTAGGGTGACCTAATTGAAAAAAAAGAGCAGAAGTGTTTTGATTTGCGTTTGAAGCCAAAATGTGTTTTGTTTCGGAGCCGAAGTGTTTTGATTTTCAAAGCAAAAAAGTATATATAAAAAAATATCGGGTGCGATTTATATTTGAAGAAAAAGGTCTATTTTTTTTTCGGAGGCGATGCCCCCGTACCCGTGTCGCAGCGCAGTGGCCAACAATGATTGTCAAGACTTGATAATCAAGATTCGACGATTAGTCCGAGAACACCAACAACTAATTAAATGACGACTAGGATTATTTTCAAATGCATGACCTATTCACAAACTGATAACTTATTATTAATTATTTAACAATACTGATAACTTATTATTTAATATACTAGTTCTTAATATTAATTTATTTACTAATTATTGATTATTTAATAGAAATTATTAATATTATTAATTATTATTATTATACTAATTACTAATTATAAAATGTTAATTGTTAAAGCTGTCACTTATTACAATAGGTAAGAGTGAAAAGTTGTAATAGGCATTTATTACAACAGCCACAATAAAAAAGTTGTTAGAAATATGTTTATTACAACTTTAGTGAACTGACTGTTGTAAAAAACATTTATTACAATTGTGCATTTTCCACCGTTGTAAAATTAAAGTTGTAATATGGTATTTTTATTGTAGTGGTACGTCCCTGCGTGTGGGGTTTACATCACAATCCATGTAAACTTATCTATTATTTGGGAGATGGGTGAGTGAATTGTCATCCCAAAATAATTTATAATCTAAGTGTTTATTTTTAACATCACATGTATTCATAGTTTGATGATAATAATAATAAAACTGTAAACAACCATCAACCACCAAAAAAATATTTCAATCACAGGCAATCAATATAAATTCATTTATAAAAATAAATAACTGTACAAAATATTTGAGTGAGAGAGTTCTTTTCACTATTTGTTTCCACTCCGTCAGTCTTTAGTTGACGATTTTAGTACTGTTTGGATTTAAATTTGCCTCAGTTTCTAACTTGCTTCGATTTTGATCTGGTCAATTCCATGTTGTAGTGTCTATCGTCACGGTTCTAACGAACCTGATCTTGTTCAATTTGGATTCTGTTTGAATAAGATGCGACGTTTTAAACTTTGAACAATCACATAAATAATTTACTATCAATTAATTAATTTAATTACATTTTAACCTTTCCCTAATCACTGTTAAACTTGCTCTTCCTCATTATCACCTTCAGACCGAATAAAACCCATATGTCGATTTCTAGGGTTCATCACCGCCGTCCCCACGCTTGACCGGTCCTCGATCGGACTTCAGCCCTCCACGCGCCAGAGCGCCGCCTACCCCTAGCCTTACCCGCGTCGAACTCACGCCTCCGTATCACTCCAAAAATCCACGTGAACACGACAACTTCGAGCTTAGAGAACTCACAAATCCCGCAATGCAAAACGATCTGATTCGTGTAGAATTAAAGACCACTGAAATTTCTACAAAGTTTTTTTTAATCATGATTTAATTCGCAATAGTTTTTGACAATTTAATGAATTAAAATCAAACAAATTCGGCCATTTATCTAAAATGGGCAGCGATGTTTTAGTAGTGAAGAGTTAGGGTTACGAATTTGTTTATGTATATATATATATACACACACACACATACACACATATGTTTTATAATATTATTTAATTCTAACCATTTCTTAAAAGTGAATCTTGCATCCGAACTCCACATGAACTCAAACGGCTTTGGCCCCTAACCAAATGCCCCATTCCGGACACAATGGGATATGTTTCGTAAGCCAGTTCGACTCTTTCAGTCAGTTTTTATCAAAATTAAATTATAAATCCATATAACGTTCAAAATTGATTTTCAACGTACATTTTAATTTGGTACGGCTACATAATAACTGCAAAAATTATGAAATTTGAAATCTAGCTATGTTATGCAAACACGGTTCTAACAAAACTAATTTTGTCGAATTTGGAGACCGTTTGAAATATGGTCTTTTAACTAGCTTACTATTTTTAACTGAATTTACAGCGGGCGTTTAAATTACTACGCTTACATACTAATTCCAATTGACTTGAAATTTTAAACCTGGCAATAATTCGACGTTTTGGATCCATAAAATTAGTTTCGTTGAAATCGGAGGTCATTTGTAAAATGGCTATTTTTAAGGGATATATATAATATTAAAAAAATGTATAAATTCCTCAGCGACTATTCTAAATTTTAAACTGGTCATAACTTACTATTTATAATATGAAATCTAAAATTTTCACATTCATTAGAAATATATTATCAAATAGATCCTAGCGTTTCTTGTTTTGTCAAATTCCGAATTATATTGAATTCTGTACATTCATTTAAAGTCTAAAACTAAAATTTCAAACCACCATAACGTTATGAGTTCATTTTAAATTAAATTTTAAATTTATAGGTTCTAACTCGTCCTAAAATAAATTTTAAGTCATTATTTATTTAAAATAAATTATTTTAACATTAAAAATCCATTAAATCAATTAAAAATAAAATTTTGAATTAGTTCCAAAAATGCGGGTTTTTATGGTGTTTATGGAATGCACAAACCATTTGAAAAAATTGCGCATTCTACATATGAGCAAAGCTAAAAAAACGTATTTGCATGTTTTAGGAATGCCTTGTACATTTTCGGGTTTGAAATAAACAACCTATGTTCTTCCTTCTCTCATTCCTTCTATTTAATTCCAAAATTCAAAAACTCGATTTCTAGCCCTAACAATTTCGTATTTATTCAAATTAACATCAGATTTCGCTCAAACTAACATACGTCTTCGTCTTCTTAAATTAGAGGCAAAAAATTGATTTTTTTTTTACATATTTTATGTTGTAAATTAAGTTTTTCCTAAATTGGTTGTAAATTGATGTGGCATTATGGGATTGATTATGTTTATGGTAAACAAAACCATATTAGATTTGTAGTTGATTTGGCATTGAAAATTGATTTGGCATTGAAAATCCTTAAATTTAATATTTTTTTTAATGTTATCCGCAGCAGTAGCTCAGCGGTTAAGGACCTAGCGTCATGGTAACAGTGACATGAGTTCGAAACCCGGAATGACATGCTAAGAGCTTACCATGTGCATACGCTAAGATCAACCACTTACGTGGTGCTCGCGGACCAGGCTAGGTGCACTAGGGAGGGTTTTACGACTCCGGTTGGTTTCCCTCCTAAACAAATTCAAAAATAATTTTTTGAACATTAGTTGTTTGTAGCATTTCCATCCAAACCAGGGTTGCACACAACTCATATCCAACCCGACCCGACCCACCAATCTGATCCAACCCACAGAAACTCGACCCAACCTATCATGATTCGGGTCGTATATGGATTACAATTTGTAACCCATACTATATACGGGTAGGGTTTGATATTTTGTTCAACCCAACCTTATTTTAAACCAACCCAACCCTATATTAAAAAACTAATTTAATATTAGCCCACTTCAAATTAGAATAGTATAATCCTAGAATAATGTTTATGTATTCTATAATAAATATACAAAAAAACGTATTTCATGTCAATCCAAACTGGATAGAATTTGGAAAATATATTTTAAAGAGTATTTTAATGCATTTTAAAACGAAACACTTGTTCTACTATGTAGTAAATTAGTTTCATATGATGCGTTTTACAATGAAATTTTGATAAAAATATGTCTTATAATGAATCAATTTTTTTAAATGCATTATGCTAGCTAAAATTTGATATATTATGCCGAATATTTTAATATTATTTTTAAAAAGTTCCTCATATTATCATTTTTGTATTATATTCAAGCAACCCATCCCTACTAAACCCGACCCAACTCATACTTCAACCCAACCCATATACCGCCTCATATAGGGTCGGATACGGGTTGAACTATCTCCAATTCATACCTATACGGGTCGGATGAAGTATTTGGTCTAACCCGACCCAACCCATACTTTGTGCAACCCTAATCCAAACTCATAGATATAAGTGTTCTTTATTTGCAAGAACAACATAAAAGTGAAAATTCAGTGCATATTGAGCTATGTAGTTTACATTATATGGTTGTTAATTAAGAATGCAATTATCTTTATTAATAGTTGTCTTAGAGGTACAAACTTGTAAAAATGTCTTTACAAATTTTTATCTTTATAAATGACTTAAAAATTGGATCTAACAATTAAACTTTTTTACAAATTCAAACTGCATTTTTATAAATATTAAAAGAAATCACTTGAAAACAAGAACAGACAAATAAGCGTTCTTTACAATGTTATCATTTAATAATTAACAACAAATATAGAAATTAAAGCTAATTTTTATTAGTAATTGTCTTGTAAGTTCAAATTCAAACTGCATTTTTATAAATATTAAAAGAAATCACTTGAAAACAAGAACAGACAAATAAGCGTTCTTTACAATGTTATCATTTAATAATTAACAACAAATATAGAAATTAAAGCTAATTTTTATAAGTAATTGTCTTGTAAGTACAAAATTTGGGTCTGACCGCGAATTCCCAAAAATAGCCTTACAATTTTTTATATTTATAAATCACTTAAAAATATGATCTAACAATTATGCCTTTTTACAAATTCAAATTGAATTTTTTAACCTTTATTACTAGTTGCCTTGGAGGTACAAACTTTTGGTCCAACTGTGAACTTCGAGAAATGTTCTTACAAATCTTTATCTTTATAAATCACATAAAAATAGTTCCTTAGAGAGAGTTGTCTAACACCTTTAGGTATTCTCCACCTACCCACCTTTGTCGGTTTCGGGTACAGGTACCCGAAGGTTGTCGGAGTTTTTCCTAGGAGTATGGCTTGGGTTACTTCAGCGACGCAGCGCCTGGTACTTGGATATTGACTCGAGGCAATTAGATCTAACAATTAATTTTTTTTACAAATTCAAACTATATTTTTACAAATATTAACAAATTTTTATATTACTTGAAAATAAAATCTTAAAAATAAACATTCTTTACAATGTTATTGTTTAATAACTAACAACAAATATATAAATTAAAGCTTAATAGTTGTCTTGCAAGTACAAACTTTTGGTTTGACCTTGAACTTTCAAAAATGCCCTTATATATTTTTATCTTTATAAATTACTTAAAAATATGATTTAACAATTATATTTTTTTACAAATTCAGACCACACTTTTGTAAATATCAACTAATTTTAATATCATCTGAAAATACGATCTAACAAATAAACATTTTTGCAACATTATTATTTGATAATTAACAACAAATATAGAAACTAAAGCTAATAAAAATAATTAGGTATTGCAACTCAAAAATAAAAATTCAAACTAATTACACATGAATCAACTTAGAAATATAACTAAACATTTATGCAAATTATTTTACTTAATTGCGTTAAACATATAAGTCTTTTTAAAACATAATTTACGCGCAAAGCATGTATAACGTCACGTGAAGCTCGTGCTGTAACGCTTGTAAATATTAACTTGAGTTCATTGTTGTGGTTTAAAGCACAAAGACTATTTCATCCGTTGATCATTCTAGCAAGTTGGAAATTTAGATTTTAACGGTGCTAGATTACAAGAAAATTTAAGTTTATTTGAGTTTTAAAAGGTGATACAAATAAAACATATTAGAATTGATCATCATCTTATTACTGCTTTATGCGATCGTTGGAGATATAAATCTAATACTTTTCACATGAGAATTAGGGAGATGATTATCACATTAGCAGATGTTTACTTTTTATTTAGTGATGGTCATCCGATTTTTATTGAAAATATAGAGATTTATTGTGTGAATTGTGTCACACTTTACTAGGCGTATTTCCTCACCCGAATGTAGCACAATCCAAAATGGAGGTAAAGATGTCTTGCACTACAAGAAAAACTGCATTTAGCAGCGGAAAAATCTGCTTCTAATCCGTCGCTAAATTGGACTTAGCGATGGATTTCCTGCATAAAACAGTGGTCGGTAAAAACCGTGACGGTAATTGTGTCAGATTTTGCGACGGAATTTAGCATGAGTTTTCCGACAGTTTTCCGTCATTTTACTAATTATATAATAAAAATAAAATTTTATTTATTATTTTAATTTTAATTTATTTACCGACTATTTACCGACGGATAAGTAATTTATAATAAATTATTATTTATAAAAAACGTTGGTAAAACCTTACTAATTGCCAAGGGATTAGCGACGGAAATTAAATTGAAATAAACTTAACCTCAGTTTTTTTGTTGGTAATCCACCGCTAATCCCCTTCTGATCTACCAATATATATATATATATATACACACACACACACACACATACACATTTTCTGCCTATTGTTAAATAAATGCAAATTTAATATAAAAAAAAGACTAAACACATTTTTCATAACAGATAAGCATGAACAATACACTATGAGCAAATCATTACACCGTGTAAATTTCTCCTTCGAGCTACAAGAACAAAAATTCAATTTGAACAACATTCTTTGCTACATAACTACAACTCAAAGACATAAACTACCAAAGCTAAACTCTAAAATAAGCTAATTTCAATCAAGATAACATGCCACATCTTAAGTACTCTCTTTTTTCAGCATGAATAATTAAGCAGGAAGTGCATCATTGTCGACATGGAACTCAGGCCAATCCAATCAGCTGCATACTATAATGAATGAAAGATGTCACCTGAAACTTGCAAAAATTGATTCAAATTTAAAAATAAAGAGAAGAAGTAAATGTATACTACCATAGTATCAAGATGAAAAATTTTCTTAACCAATCCTCACAAAATTGAACAAATGACCATCACATATTTAGTAAATCTTTTTATGTAACAGTTAAATAAACATAATAAAATTCCATCGTGCATATATATAAAAGAAATATCATAGTATAAGTTTAAAAGAAAATGCGATAGGTGTTGTTCAGGAGAACCTTGATTAAAACCCGTAAATCCAAGTTGAAATCTCTATATCTATAGATTTTTACGAACTGAAGTATATCAACAAATCAGTAAATAAATTTATTATGGAAGATTATTATTGTAGATGGTTGAACTACTCTTGTTTGTCATTTCTATAAGAAGCACATCTGACAACTGTTTTAAGGCGTCATGTAACATAAAAATGTTTTAAGCTCAAACTTAGTTGAATATATATTGGTATGCTATGATGAGGGAAATACATCATTATTCATTGTCCCATACTTCCCATTGAGTACAAATCATAAATTAAGCATACCTCCCAGAACTGCCTTATTCAGTCCCCTCCCCATTTTCTGTAAAATAATTTAAAAAAAAGATATGTAATATTGGCAGAACAAAGTCCTGGATCGATTTACAGTAAAGACACGCATACATTTGTTACCATATATCAAAGTCATAATCTTGGTCAACTACAACCTGGATATATATATAAATAGGTTATAATAAATAAAATTAAAAAGAATGTAAATTACATACCTTCAAATAAACTGCGAATTAACTAATAATTGACAGAAAGAGAGGTTGCCAACAACTTTAGCTTGTTGATCAAAGTTTTTCTTTCCAATTGAAACTGAAATTGTTCATAAGTTGACTTTAGAAGAAGAAGCGAATGGTCGAGGGGAGGGATAGGAGTTGAAGGACGTTGTCAAAATCAATGGTCACCCAATCCAAGACCAAAATTAACTTCCGTCACCTGTAAAACCACGCAACATAAATCACTACTTAGACCTGTAACTTCAAATGTATAATAACTTGAATCTAAATCTGCAGTTATCTCAAATCATAGGAAACGATTAATGTAATTAATTTTGAGGAGCTAGAGGAGGAGAAGTTCGGGTCTTCCCATAAACAACCCAGTCATACTAAGGAGCTAGAAGGAGCGACCACGGAAAGAAATTCCAAAAGAAAACTACTCCATCCGAACGGAAAATAAACTAAACCAGATCAAGTTGAAACTAAAAGTTTTTTTTATGAAAATTGGTACTCTTTTATTAACTTTTGAAATAAAGTACATAGCCGGAATAAACTAGGGAATACATAAAACTGAAAATACAAGCATTAAACAAATGCAAAAGACACTAAATTGGACCCATGATGAGGTAACTTATTCCAAGCCTAGAAAAATGCTGCACTTGCTTCACCACTGTTGCAAGTCAAACCATGACATTTGCGATTTGTAACTCTAGAGTTCATAAAGGAAAGTTGTTGTTTTAACACCCAACATCAACATATTGAATGAAAATTCCGTATCCAATACCAGAAGTGAAAACAAAATAACCGATAACTGAAGTGCGTTCCCTGGTTGCAATTATAAACAGCAAACTGAATCTTGTCAAGCATAAATTTTGAATCGGTGAAAAAAATCAGTCACAACAATTCAGAAACATTGGATTCCAGAAAAGAAACAGATAGTGCATCTTCTTCCAATTTTTCATATGGTTTAGGGTCTGTTTGATAACATTAAACCCCCACTTCGAAATACTGTATGAAATTTTCAAAAGCATTACACGCCAGTACAGTAATTCTTCCCCGATCGATAATAATAGTAAAATGAAATCGGTTTTAGATTAAATTCAGCCAATCCACAAAATAATCAATTCTGGAAATTCCATGGCATTCTAACAGATAGTTACCCAAATCTTACTGTATACAATAAATTTCAGGTTACTTATCCTTCGTAGATCTACCCGATTCCGCATGATTTCCTTATCCGATTGTTTGGGAGGATTGATTTCCGGAAGAACGAGTTTCAGCTATTAGATGTCGTCGTATATATTTCAGGAAGAACGAGTTTCCTTACCCGAGTCGCGAGAGAGAAGAGGACGTAACAGGAGAAAAGGAAATTAGGGTTTAAAATTAGATGGCGGCGGAAGAAACGAGAAGGGACTTTAGGTTTTGTATAGAGGAGATTAGAGGGAGTTGAAAACTAAAAAGAAATGAGGCCCGCGGGAAATGAAATTTTAGTGGAAAGAGAAGCGGGAAGCTAAGAAACACTGATACCATCATCAAAACAAAATTATTTCTGCACTTAAGGGATGCTTATAAATTCAGTTTCTATTTCTTTATTTAACAGCAATTATTGATGATTATTTGTTAATTATCAATCATTAATTAAATATTTAGTATTTATTTATTATTAATTATTGTTTTCTAATTATTAATTAGTAATAGAAATTATTTCATATTTCAAATTAATTATCAATTTTTATTTTATAATAGTAATTATTATATACTAATATTTAATTATTATTGATTAAGCATTGTTTATTTCATATCAGTTTTGTTACTTGGTTATTAATTATTTTTATTATAACTAATTAAGTATTGTTATTATTTAATACTTTGCAACTAAAAAAAAAGACTTTTGATAGGCATCTATTACAACAATAAAATAAGAAAAGTTCGTTAAAACAAATTGTAATAGACATCTATACAATAGCCAAAAAAATGAGTTGTCACAAATAAGTGTCTATTACAACTGGCACATTTTAGCCCACCTTTTCTTTTGAAATTAGTTTTTTTTTTTTCGAACGAATTGGAATGGTATGTGGTAGTGGCGGCTACTCCTGATCAGGCTGAACGTTACTTGTGAAATGTGATAGGGTTTGATAAGTGCGTTCGAGCCAAAAATTTGTGCGTTGGAGCCAAAATTTAAACTGGCGGGAAACGTAGAAAATTTGAACGGTACTTTTTAAGGGCAGTAAAAATAGAAAATTTGAAGTTACAAAATAAATGTCAGTCGCAAACTGTAATTATTAAATACAATTATTTAAAATTAATTATTGAATACTAAATATCATTTCATAAGTATTAAATTATAATATTAATTATTAAATAATTATTATAATAAACTGATATTTTCATTATTTAGGGAAATAATTATAAAAGAACAATTTAAAATTTTGGGATTTAGCATAAAATATACTGGCATACCGACTGAGATTTGTGATGAAAGCAGGACTTAATTAAGAATTTAGTAATTATATTGGCTATGAGCAAAGATTATTTTGTTAATTTTAAATAAGCAATGATTATAACTTATTTATTATAGAACGTAAATTAATATTTATTATTACTTATAAATCATTAATTAGAACAAATTAATTATTAATTATTGAATATGTTAATAATTATTAAAAAATAACACTAAAGTATATCTTAGAAAAATAATATAAACATCTCTTGCAAATCTGTTGGAATTCTACTGCAAAATAGCTTCGATAAATATTCGTCGGTATTCTGCCTGGATTTGCAGCGGAAAATAGCAGCAGAAATTTTCTGTCGGTAATTTGATGCAATTTGCAACTGCTTAGTGAGGGATGGCAGAAAACGACGGTAATAAATAAAAGAAAAAAAAGTTGAAAATTTAAAAAACTATCCCTTGCAGATCACATGGAAATCCGCCGCTAATTAGCGACGGAATTTTCCGCTGCTAAAAGTCTGTCGCTAATCTCGGTTTTTCTTGTAGTGTTGGTCTAAAATTGAGTTTAGACTCACTTCCTTGTAATGCGACGAAGTATACAGACTTTGTCATAGCCATGTGATTACATTATATTTCTTAAATAATTGGCTTCTTACTGATAATTCCAAAGGACGATGTAACTTGAAGTTCTTGCCCCTTTTAGAAGATTTAGTATTCTGGGGTAGTTCTTATTTGTATAGCGAGCTTACTGATGTAGCATTATAAACAAGAAAAGTGTTAGGTGATCATGCTACATTAATAGTTTAATTTGTGGTCTTAATCCCATATTACTAATGGTCATTCTACTGTAAGAGTTCCAGTCAAATTAGATATTGAGCTTCCATATGAGGTTGTGCAGTTAAAACGATTAGCGGCTCTATAGCGACAGAGGTGTAAAAAGTTGCAGCGGTGATAAATCAGGGAAATAGCGAGGATAAAGTGGATATGCAAAAAGGTTCATTAAATATAAAAACGAATATTTAAAATTAGTTTTCTACCAATCTCACATGTTCTTTGTAGAAGAATTTAATATTAGTCAACCTTCTATTACAAATCAAATAATATCATGGTTATGCACACCAGATTTGTAATATCCCACCCCGAGACCCACCCTAGTAAAGAGCATTAACAAGTATTGTCGTCTATTAGGGTGGAGAATGAGGCTGATTACAGGAGACCATCCGTAATTTCGTATTAGACGAGTATTAAGTACGTCGATTGGGTGAATAAAATTTCTTTTTTTTAGCTCAAGAAGATCGACACACCCAACACTTCTAATCAGAAACTACGATGGCTACGGATCATTTAAGAACAACATACGATATATCATAGTCACAGATCACATAATAGTTACACGTAGATGCAATCACAGAATTACAACTTATACATGTGCTTCACCTCAATTGAATATACAATACTAATACATAATGGGAAAAAGGAAGAACTCTACAATGACACGAATACACTAATGTGCAACATGAAAGAGTCTACAAGAATGGTCCAAGCTTTAGTAGCAAACCATGAATCAACAACGACTGAACTAGAAATAAATCGGTCTGACCCGAGTATTACATATGGATCAGTCTAGTTTACATATCAGTAATAATAAAAGATAAGTTAAAACATCAACTAGACACTAATTTCTTTCCATGCAGAAAGGAATCTCAAAACATAAGTTATACAGAACTGAAAATTCCTTTCCATCAGAAAGGAATGTTTTAGGAATAGGTCAACGAAACACATACCCATAAGTCCACAAATCAATAATGGTAGTGCGAGCAAAAAACACGAAGGTGGATCTAAACACTACATAGGCACGAATTACCTTTACTCCTCGGTTAGGGTAATCAACACTTAGAATTATATCATACAATTGAAAGACTCCGAAATAACAAAAAATACACGGTGAAATCACAAACCTCATGATTAACTAATTCACATAATCATGGAATCACCAAATCACATAGTCACAGAAACTCAACAACAAAAAAAGAATTAAGGGATTACTGAAGCATGATAACACTGAATCACTGAAACACAAAATCACGGAAACACTGAAACTCTATTAAGAGTTCGAAACCACTAATGAAATTACCATAAATAATAATAATTACTATGGTGAAATCAGTGATAAACACAAAACACAAAAACATAGAGTTTGGATCCAATACGGAGTGGCAAGACGAAGCTACGCCTGCAAGTGTTATCACATATGATGGCTTGAAGCCATAGCCAGTACTATATCACACAGAAGGGTACCCAGATGACCCGAAGGTCTATAGAGTTCACACAGGATTTCACATATGTATGACCCGGAGTCCACACACAGATCAAACAGGATTGACCCGAAGGTCTAGTACTGGCACTCACATAGGAATGTGTCACCGACCCTTAGATAATAACTCAAAAAGTGGAATTTGTGCGTCCCATACCACACGTTATGTAACACACCCCACAAAAATATACTAAATAAACTAAGATAATTAATGAATTAAATAAACAATGAATATAGAACAGTGGAAAAATGAGAATTTTGGAAAGTAGGAATTTGGCAATGAAACTATTATATTTGGATTCGTGACAAAGTTCTAATATGTTTTCATTTATAATATGATGAAAATGGAGTCCGTATGAAGGAATAATAATTATTTGAAATCATACGGTAAATACATGCATATAAGAGTTTGAATTAATTATATATATATATAAGGGATATAACGACATAATTGAAATAATTAAACATTCCCTTACGTGAATTTGAAATTCAAACTAATAGATAAGAGCCAGTAGACAAAAAATATATCATATATGTAACACCCCACGTCCATTAATGTCACTCACAAAGGGAACGCATTAACTTTCATGGAGTATTATTAGTGTATAGAACGGAATATAATAAGACAGATACATATATTGGTACTTTGAAAATTTAAAACAACTTTTATTGCAGGGGAGTAATAATTTGATTACAACAACATCATAAACCAACAATAAAACCAAGTACACTTAATATCCATCTTGACAGATTGTTTTCTGAGTACATAAAGTAAAAAGCATAACCCCAACATAAGTAGCCATAAAAGAGATAAGCTGAACTTTACTTTCAGCAATCCAAGCACTTCCAAAAGAGAGAGGAAGAGATCCAAATCAAGCTCCACTAGCACTAGTCCCACCCTGAGAACCTAGGGGGGAAAAAGGAAGAAAAGAGGCGAAAACAAAGGGGGTCAGACATAAAGTCTGGCAAGTACAATAACTTTAACAATATAATTATTAAAGTAATTAGGATAAGGCATAAACTGGTAAAACAAGGAATGACTGTGAAGCAAATGGGAAAGACAGAACAAACAAGAGGAATATGCTGGCGTTAATCGCGCTCCTAATCACTATAGGATAATTACTATAGTGCACCATTACTAGTCACCCTAAAAGTTAATCCCACCTACTGAACATAATAATCATAATGATAGTTTCGTGTACCCCTAGCTGTCTTCATAGGTGTCGCCTGCCCCTATCTCCACTAGTTGTACCCACTACCCCCCCATGTGATCGGCTCCCTAACTCGTGGATACCCGTGCTGGTCCCACAGTGGGATGTATCACTCCCCAAAGTGGCAACCTGATACCACTAAAGATGCACGACTTATATCTACACGATGCAATAACGTCTTACCTACTAGCCCGGGCCCATGTATGCACATGACCCCGTTGGACTTGCGTTGCCACCGCTCCGTTTTGACCTCTTACAATCAAACCCAGTAAGCGTGTCCCGTCCTCGATCTAGATCGAGCTCACTTAGATACTAAATGGGTTATTGGTTGAAAAGGGTCCCCACACTTGACACAAGCTTTCCACCTACGCTTGGTCCCCACTAGGATTTTCCACTTAACCCCCTCTTATTCATGTCTTCTTACATGTTTCAACTTGGTTAAGTGTTTATAATAATTATATCCCACATGTCACCCACTTACCAAATCAACATGTGTTATTGGTTAAGCTTGTCTTAACCCTATCCGCTTATCAGATCAATATATATATTATTGGTTAAGCCGGTCTTAACCCTATCCACTTATATATTATTGGTTAAGTTGGTCTCAACCCTATCCACTTATATATTATTGGCTAAGTTGGTCTTAACCCTATCCACTTATCAGATCAATATGTATTATCGGTTAAGTTTGTCTTAACCCCATCCACTTATCAGATTAATATATATTATAGGTCAAGCTAGTCTTAATCCTACCCACTTATATATTATTAGTTAAGCTGGTCTTAACCCTACCTACTTTTCATGTTTTATGTATCATATATATATATATATATATCGTATAACATGTTTTACTTAATTTATGATTAAGTACATCTTAGTTCACAGGTACATTGGTTAAGAGAATAATTCCCTAAGTATCAACCCCGAAGACCGAAATCAACATCAGATTAGTACTCAGAGAATTACTCAACTCAACCAAACTTATGTTTGTCATTCTTATTCGTCTTTGATCAGCATTAATTAATTATTAATGCACAGACCTCTCACATTAAGTCGATTGCTTGTGGCCGCTGGATATGCCGGGCGGTTCCGGGCAGACTTCCACCACATGCCAGACTTAACCTCGTGTCTAAGCATCTTTTAATTATGCCTACGACCTCTCACATTAGACTGCTGTTTGCGGTTGCTGGATGTGTCGGGCGGGTCCGGGCAGTCTTATACCACAAACGAGTCTAACCTCGTGTCTTAGGCATTTATTACGCATTTAATTCATGCCTTTGACCTCTCACATTAGACTACCGTTTTGTGGTTGCTGGATTTGCCGGGCGGTTCCGGGCAGTCTTATACCACAAAAGAGTCTAACCTCGTGTCTTAGGCATTTATTACTACACATTATTATTCAACCCAAATTTGAATTAATATCCCTATTTCAGATTGTCACTAACTTCCAATTTTAATCCATGTCCATAATTGTCACTTAAATTATGCCCAAAATTTTCAGGTATATAAATTATACCAATTAATGTCACAAATTAATTATATGCTTTTAAAGCCATTATATGCCAATTAACAATATTAATATTTAATATTTTCCCATTGTCCCCACGTCATTCGTATGCTTAATATGAAATATGTTAGACCCGCAAATAGTCTAACTCATAAAAAGAAAAGAAACATCACAACTTGCATAACACATAAATTAGATCTAACTTGCAAATAAGAATAGGCTAGCATGGATCAAAACTTGCATGATTATAATTTATATAATCATAAATTTGCATAATCAATAACTTGCATAGGCAATAGGCATAATTTGCATAAACTACAAACTGGCATGGATCAAATTATATAAGATATGATTTGCATAGATCTATACACATAAAGGTGAACTTGCATAGGCAATGGACTTATAGAACATAAATTTGTATAAACTATGTACTGCCATGGATCTTAATATAGATCTAAACATGAAATTGTGAACTTGCATATATGAATATGGTTTCCACCTAAACTTGCATATAAGTTTCATACTAACTTGCATATAAGTTTCATACTAACTTGCATATGAATTTAGACATGTAAACAAATATCACATGTTTTACATATAAACTCGCATATATATATATATATATATATATATATATATATATATATATATATCACATGTAAACTTGTGTATAATTCGCATACAGACTTGCATATGATTCACATACAAACTAGCATATGATTTACATCCAAACTTGCATATAAACCGATGTCATAAAATGAATCAAGTTAAACATGACTGGACTTATGAAATAGATCCACTAACATAAGTTAAAAAAAATTGTCATATGTTCACAAACAGACAATAACAAAATTAAGTAACGTCACATGATTCAACAGGCATGTTCTCATAATCCAACTTATAACTCATCGTAATTAGTTTATTAATTATTTTGTGAAAGAAATTGTACTCACAAAGACGGATTAGAGAAGAGAATAATTCGTTCGTCGTTTGTATTAGAATCCTGACTTGCAATTCCTAAACTTTAAGAAGAAGAAGAAGAACTATTCCAGCAGCAGCATGGAGGCTAAGAGATTAATTTAGTTTAGGTTTAGAGCTTGAGTCTATGCGTTCTTATATAGAAGTTCAGATCAATATAAGCCGTTAGATTAACATAGGAGCAATTAGGACCATTCAGACCAATTAGAACCATCCAGAAACTGCCACCTAAGCCCTAGTGACTCAGCCACAAGTCCGAAATCGTCACAGTTAAGATCTGCCCGAGGGGGTAGGTCGACACCCAGGTCGACCCCCTGGTCGACCTGTATAGGGGAGGTCGAACCCCTGGTCGACCTGGCCTGGGGCGGGAAAATCCCGCCTAGCCTGCTTCTCTGTTTTAATTAGAATTTTGAATGTAAATCTGAGTTGTTTTATTTTATTTAAATTCTTGAAACTTCTAAAGGCCATAACTTCCTCATACGAAGTCCGATTTACGAAATCTTGGACTCTATTCCAAGCAGAATTTCGAGACGAACGCAATGGCGTAACCCATTTCCCTTAATTCTTCTTCTAAAAATTAAGTGTTCTTAAATTTGTTAATTTTAATATTTAAAATTACGGGGTGTTACATTCTCCCCTCCTTAAAGGATTTCGTCCCCGAAATCTCCAAGTTAAGGAGAATGTATATCCTAACATCCAATCATACATCTACTCAACCATCAAACACGTGCATCCATTATCCTTAAAAGATTTCTAATGCCATATGGACATATGCAAAAAGTGTGTGTATATGTTCCTTATCTTATGCAAAATCAGGCGGTCTACTGATTCAGTTGACCCCCTTAATGCAAATCATGATAGTGCCATGCGTCCATTATGTATGCGAAAGAATCCTAATGATACATATTATTTCTACATGTGTGCATAATCATTCATCAATATGCAACATCCATATGATAACACAACCATTATACATCCATTAATTTAAATATGCACACATATTTATATGCAATATGAAAGTGATTGAGCTGATCTAGTGCCTAATGTGTGTGTAAATGCATCCACGAGCAACCACTAGCAAACACTTGCATCCACTTGCATCCACCAAACATAACATGTCTCAAACACATGTTTACAACCATAGGATTTTTTTCCTAACTAAAGATCGAAGATATAATCGCGAAGACATACTAAACGATAGGGCAAGCATAAAAAAGCGGTAGAAAAAGGAGAGGTTAAAAACATACCCTCAAAAAAAAGAAAGGGTATCGCGTACGCATCTTGTCTTCCTTTTTCCAAGTCGCGTCTCCTTGATCATCTCCCCATTGGACTTTGACCAACTTGAACTCTCTGTTGCATAGCTTTAATACCTCCGATCCAAGGATGCATGTAGGAGCTCGTCTAATCATGGCATCTCACTCTACTTCCACTTCTCTAAGCATGCTCGGTTCCACTACTTCCGCGGTATCTTGTAACACTTCCGCAAATGCGATACGTGAAACATGTCATGAACATCACTAAGCTAGTTGCCTCTTCTCATGTCCCTCCAAAATCTAGGATACATAACCTCAAAAGATCTTCAAGGATTCTATTCACCCCTTCCTGTCCGTCCATCCGTCTGTGGATGATAAGCGATACTCGTACTTGCCGCCTTGTGCATATCACCATTTTCCTCCTGCATCGAAAACGGCTCCAAGCCCTATCCCGCAAGCACTGGTATACACTGTGAATGGCTTACTTCCATCTGGCAAAACTAAAACTGGAGCTGTTGTCAAAGCTCTCTTCAAGTGCTGGAAAGAATCGTCACAGTCAACATCCCAAGCAAAAGTCAAGTTCTTCTTCGTTAACCGAGTAAGTGGGGCTGATATCTTCGCGAAGTCCTTAATGAACTTCCTATAATAGCCCGCCAGCCCTAAAAAGCTTCTTACTTCTGTTGCGTTCTTAGGAATCTTCCATTCTTGGATTGCCACCACCTTTGCGGGATCCACAGCTATCCCTTCCTTAGAGACCACGTGTCCTAAGAACCTCACTTCTTTTCTCCAAAAATGGCATTTGGAGAACTTAGCTTTGAGTTGATGCACTCGTAGGGTCTCTAAGACTTCCCTAAGATGTAGGGCATGCTCTTCTTCGCTTAAGTCCTTGTACACCCTACTTATTAAGTCAACGAAGTATGCAGGTGCATTCATCAAACCAAAAGGCATGACGAGCCACTCGAAGAAACCGTCAGGAGTTCTAAATGCAGTCTTATTTATGCTGTCTTCAGCCACTCTTAGCTGATGAAATCCTGTAGACAAATCCAACTACGAGAAAACCGAAGCACCAACCAAATCGTCTATCCTCGGCAATGGGTGTCTGTTCTTCTTCGTGAGCTTATTCAGCTTTCTATAGTCCACACACAATCTAAGTGAACCATCAGCCTTTGTAGCAAAAACAACTGGAGCACCCCATTCCGAAATGCTTCTTCTTATGAACCCCTTCTCAAGCAACTCCTTAACTTTCTTACTGAGTTCTCTTCTCTCTCTCTCGGAGCCATGTGGCGCCCCAGTAATGCAATTGGCTTTGCATTATCTACAAGGTATATAAGAAAGTCTATCTCGCGCCTCGGGGGTAATGTAACACCCACAACCCGCTAAGGTCACTCACTAAGGGAATGCCTTAACTTCGGTGGAGTATTTTAAGTGAATATAGAACAGAAAAATTACAACAAGACAGATATAAATAATACTTGAAATCTAAAACATCATTTCATTGCAGCAGAAGATAAACATGTTTGGTTACATATCAAAACCAACTAAAACAAGAGTCAAGTACTAAATATCCATCCTGATAAAACATAAGTACATAATCCCACTACATAACTAATAGCCATAATAGAAAAGATAAGCTGGGCTTTACATCACGGTCCACGCTCCAAAAGATAGATAAAGCAATCTGATCAAAGCCCACTAGTGCTAGGCCCACTCTGAGAACCTGAGGGTTGGGAAAAAGATAAAAACAACGGGGTCAGACATAAGTCTGAGTGAGCCCTATAACTTAAACAATACAATCATTAAAGTAATTAGGGTATGATATAAACTTGGTACGGTGATGACTGGGGATAAATGACTACACTAAGCAGCCAACTAGACATAGGATGAACTAAGATAACGGTAAAGACGCATCTACCCACCCAAGGGTAATTACTACACTGCACCACACCAGTCATTCCTATTTAAAGGTTGATCCCACCCAAGGACTTAGAAAATATAACTAGTAGTTTCGTGTACCCCTAGCTGACTACAAAGGTGCCATCTGCCCCTATCTCCACTAGGTGTACCAACTACTCCCCAAGCGATCGGCTCCCTACCGTAGATACCCGTGTTGGCCACACAGTGGGGTGTATCACTCCCCAAAGTGGCAACCCGATACAGTCAACGGTGCACGGCTTATACCTACACGATGCAACAACGTCTTACCTACCAGCCCGGGTCCACACACGCATATGAAACCCGTTGGACTTGCGTTGCCACCGCTAACCCGTTTTGGCCTCTTATAGTCAAGCCCAGTACGCATGTCCCGTCCTCGACATGGGTCGAGCCCAATAAGATACATATGGGTTACTGGTTGAAATGGGCCCCCACAAGCTACCCACCTAAGCTTGTCCCTTTTTCTAGTGCATCCCACTTAACCCTTTAATCATGTTTAATTACATGTTTCCACTTGGTTAAGTATTCTAATCGTATTTTCTATTGCCACCCAAGGCAACCCACTAGATTTCCACATGCCACCTAAGGCACTTATTTGATTTCCACATGCCACCCAAGGCACCCACTTAACCCCTCATGCCCCACTACATGCTTATCTGGTTAAGTGTTTCTTAATTGATTAAGACCGTAACCTTTGCAAAGACCTCTCACATTAGACTATCTTTTATGGCAGCTGGATTTGCCGGTCGGTTCCGGGCAGTCTTATGCTACAAAAGGGTCCAACCTCGTGTCTTAGTCCATTAATTACACCTAATTAATCACCCCCATATTTTGAATTAATTTTCCCTTATTAATTCCAATTTAACGATGTACACAATTGACTCAATTATGTCCATCCACTTATGGTATGCAACATCATACCCATCTCACCACAATTTTGTTAACATGAATATTAACCCCATCGTTCCCCACGTACTACGCTAACATGACATACTTAAAAGGGAAGATTCATCACAAATACAATGGGTTCAACTTAGCATAACATTAGCATCAACATGGGTTTTAAAGGTGTCAACTTGCATATATGACCATGGCATCAAACCCAACTAGCACAAATAACCAACCCAAACTTGCATGAATCACATATGTCATAAAGAGGGTAACTTGCATAAGTTACTTATGTCATACAAAGGGGTAAACTTGCATATATATGTGTGACATATAAAGGGGTTAACTTGCATATGTATGCATCTCATACAAAGGTGTAAACTTGCACATGTTACTTGCATATAATCAAACACCAAACTTGCATAACATGTCATATATGAACTTGCATATAATCAAACACCAAACTTGCATAACATGGTGTCATAATGGATCAATGTTTATCATAGTGATTTGCATAACTAGCATCATGAGCACATAGCATAAAACTTGCATAACTAGCATCATGAACATATAGCATAAAACTTGCACAACTAGCATCATGAACTCATAGCATATGACTTGCATAACTTGCATAACATCATGAACGCATAGCATATGACTTGCATAACTTGCATAACATCATGAACACATAGCATATGACTTGCATAACTTGCATAACATCATGAACACATAGCATATGACTTGCATAACTTGCATAACTTCATGAACACATAGCATATGATAACATAAATTGCATTGATCCACATACATAACCATAACCTCATTATATCCTATCATAATTAGTTTAGCAATTGCTTGCTAAAGGCATAGAAACTCACAACTTGTTGATTAGCACTCCTATGAAGAAGATTAAGTTGCTAGAGTTGATTAGAAGTTGATTTGAGAAGCTATCTTCTTCTACAATTTGATGGAGGCTTCTTCAAGTTGCATTTTGACGGCATAACGACGTTGTATCTATTTTTAGTATGGATTAGGGTAGTCTTAGGGTGTATTTATAGATTTAGGATGTAGTTTAGGCCCTTAGATTAACCCTAGATTAGGTTAGAGCCATCAGATTTCGTCACAAGCCCCCAAAACACAGCCCAAACCCCTTCAGATTGCACCCAGGCCAAACTGGCCAACCGGGGAGGGGGGTCGACCCCTGGGTCGACACATGGGTCGACCCCTTGGGGGGGTCGACACCCATGTCGACCCTAGTGTCGACACCCTCTGTCTGGCGGGGATTTTCCCGCCTCTTCTGAAATTTGAAATTTGAATATTTTAAATCTGTTTTGAATTTTCTGAAGCTTCGGATGGCCATAACTTCTTCATACGAAGTCCAAATCACGCAAACTCGGACTCTATCTCAACCAGAATTCCGAGACGAACACAATGGCGCAACCCGTTTCCCTTAATTCTCACGTCTGAGATTAATTATTCTTTAATTACTAAACATTAATATTAAGTGAAATTCGGGGTGTTACATTCTCTCCTACTTAAAGGATTTCGTCCACGAAATCTCCAAGTCAAGAAGAACGTATCCTACCAACCAAACAACCATCTACTCAAACCATCAAACACTGGCATCCATTGTCCTTAAAGTTTCTAATGCTGTATGAACATATGCAAAAAGTGTGTGTATATGTTTCATGTCTAATGCAAAATTAGGCGGTCTACTGATTCAGTTGACCTCCTTTATGCAAACCATGATAGTGCCATGCATCCAATATGTATGCGAAAGAACCCTATCGACACATACTATTTCTACATGTGTGCACAACCATACACCAAAATTCATCATCCATATGATAACACAACCATTATACATCCATTAATATAGCTACCTACACGCAATTATATGCAATATGCAATATGAAGTGACTGAGCCGATCTAGTGTCTAAAGTGTGTGTATATGCATCCACGAGCAACCACTAGCAAACACTTGCATCCACACGCATCCATCAACCATAACATGTCTCAAACACATGTTTCAACCATAGGTTTAACCTATCTAAAGGTCAAAGATACCAATGAGAGGACATACTAAAGATAAGATAAGTACTAGACAAACGATAAAGGAGAAGTTAAAAGACATACCCTCAAAAAGGAATGGGTACAGTGAACGCATCTTCGCTTCTGTCTCCCAAGTAGCATTGCTCTCATCCTCTCCCCATTGCACTTTGACTAGTCGAACCTCTCTATTTCTCAACCTCCTAATCTCTGACCCAAGGAAGCGAGTAGGAGCTCGTCGAATAGTCGCATCACGCTCTACCTCCACTTCTCTAAGCAAGCTCGGCTCTACCACCCCTGCGGTCTCATGTAGGCACTTCCTCAAATGTGACACATGGAATACGTCATGTACCCCACTAAGTATCTCGGGTAAATCCACTCTATATGCCATCTGTCCAATCCTTTCCTTAATAGGAAACGGTCCTACAAATCTTGGTGCTAACTTCCCAACGGACCCAAAGCGAACAACATTCCGTAATGGAGATACTTTGAAAAAGACCATGTCCCCAACATCAAACTCCTGATCCGTCCTCCTCTTATCCGCGTAAGATTTCTGCCTATCTTGCGCTGCTTTCATCCTTCTTCGAATCAAATCAATCTTTTCCGAAGTCTCTCTAACCATATCAGGCCCAAGCAAGATCTTATCCGTAGACTCCCCCAACATGTAGGTGATCGACAAGGCCTTCCATAAAGAGCTTCGAAAGGAGCCATACCAATACTAGACTGAAAGCTGTTATTATACGCGAACTCCACCAATGGGAGATGCTCTTCCCATGTACCTCCAAAATCTAAGAAACATAGCCTCAAAAGGTCTTCTAGAACACGATTCAGCCTCTCGGTCTGGCCGTCTGTCTAAGGATGATATGCGGTGCTCAAACACAACTGAGTCCCCACTGCTTCTTGCAAACTCTTCCAAAACTCGCTAGTGAAGATAGGATCTCGATCACTCACTATGCTAGAAGGTACCCCATGCAATCGAACTATTTCTCGAAGGTAAACTGAAGCTAGCCATGGAGCAGTCCTCTTGCTCTTCACGGGTATGAAATGGGCGCTCTTAGTAAGTCTGTCTACCACAATCCAAATTCCCGTATTGCCCTTCCTCGATCTCGGTAACCCATCAATAAAATCCATCGAGACGCTATCCCACTTCCATTGCGGAACTTCCAATGGGTGAAGCAACCCACCGGGTTTCTTTTGCTCCGCTTTCACTTGTTGGCACACCAAGCATCTAGCGACATACTCGGCCACATCTTTCTTCATACCGGCCCAAAAGAAAACTCGCTTCATGTCTTGGTACATCTTGTCCCCACCGGGATGAATGGTCATCTTTGAACGATGCGCATCATCAAGAATAGCCTTCCTCAAACCCTCGTCTTGCGGTACACAAAGTCTACCGTCTCTACGTAAGCACCCCCTATTGTCTAGGGTGTACCTACTCAAATGGCTGGACGACTCCCCCCTTATGAGCCTCTCTACCAACTCAACCAACTGTGGGTCGTCCCGCTGTGCCTCGCCAATCCGTCCCAAAAGAGTAGGTCTGACCTCTAAGGATGCTAGCAAACCGGGTATAAAGTCAATGGAAGGTCTGAAATCAAACATCGAGATAAATTCCAAGCTTCGTCGTTCCACTAACAATGGACTCAAGGACAAACTTTTTCTGCTCAAGGCGTCCGCCACCACGTTACCCTTGCCGGGGGTATACGCTATCTCGAAATCATAGGATACTAAGAAATCCATCCACCTTTGCTGTCTTAAGTTCAAATCCTTCTGAGAAAACAAGTACTTCAATGATTTGTGGTCAGTGAACAATTCGAACCTCTCTCCAAGAAGATAATGGCGCCAAGTCTTAAGCGCAAAAACAATAGCGGCCAACTCTAAATCATGGGTAGGGTAATTTTTCTCATGCTTTCTCAACTGCCTTCCCCCATAGGCTATTACCCTTCCCTCTTGCATTAAGACTGCGCCTAGTCCTGTCCCACAAGCATCGGTATAAACAACAAATGGCTTACTCCCATCTGGCAACACTAAGACTAGAGCTGTGGTTAAAGCTCTCTTTAACCGTTGGAACGCATCATCACAATCTACGTCCCATGTGAAGATCAGATTCTTCTTTGTCAAGCGAGTTAATGGGGCTGATATTTTCGCGAAGTCCTTGATAAACTTCCTATAGTAGCCAGCCAACCCCAAGAAACTCCTCACCTCGGTAGCATTCTTCGGAACCTTCCAATCTTGGATGGATATTACCTTCGCGGGATCCACCGCTATCCCTTCCATAGAGACCACGTGCCCCAAGAACCGCACTTCCTTCCTCCAAAAGTGACATTTAGATAATTTAGCCTTAAGGCTATGCGCTCGAAGAGTCTCTAACACTTCCCTAAGATGTAGGGCATGCTTTTCTTCACTCTTAGAAAATACTAAGATGTCATCCACAAAGACCACCACGAACTTATTAAGGTACTCCCTGAACACCCTACTCATCAAATCAACAAAGTATGCGGGGGCATTCGTCAAACCAAATGGCATCACAAGCCACTCATAGAAACCATCCGGAGTCCTAAAGGCAGTCTTTTTTTGCTATCCTCAGCCACTCTCAACTGATGAAACCCCGTGGCCAAGTCCAACTGCGAAAACACTGAGGCGCCAACCAGCTGATCAAAGAGATCATCAATCCTTGGCAATGGGTGTCTATTCTTCTTTGTGAGCTTGTTGAGTTCTCTATAGTCTACACAAAGTCTGAGGGACCCATCCGCCTTCGTGGCAAAAACTACTGGAGCACCCCACTCCGATATACTTCGTCTTATGAACCCCTTCTCAAGCAACTCCCCTACTTGCTTATGGAGTTCCCTCCTCTCACGAGAAGCCATGTGGCGCACTGGCAAAGATACTGGTTTAGCATTGTCCACCAGATATATTCGGAAGTCTATCTCCCGCTTCGAAGGTAAGCCCTTCACCTCCTCAAACACATCCGAGTATTCTCGGACCACTCTAACAGATCGCAAACTCTCGACCGAAGCGTCAAGCGATTCAAGATAACTTAACATAACAGAATTTATGGGATTACAAGAGATCTCGAGAGTGTTACCCAAGCGGGTCATGAGCCTAACAACTCTCCTTTCACAATCAAGAATGGCACCATTACTGGATAACCAGTCCATGCCCAAAATCAACCCATAGCCCGTGAAGCCCAAAACAAAAGCATCACATCTAAACTCAACGCTAAGTATAGAAATCTTCAAACCCAAACATATCATGGACAAATAAGTGGAGCCCCCAATTGGGTTTGAAACAACCAAGGGATCATCTACTAGACTGGTGTCTAAGTGCAGTGACTCAACTAATGATGATGAGATAAAAGAATGCGATGCGCCAGAGTCAAACAAAGTACGGACAGGATGATCAAACAGAAAAACCAGACTTTCAACGGAAATAGTTCTACCTCTTTCCTGAATCGGTGGAACCGCGAGAGCCTGAACTTGCCCTCTTGCCTGACCTGGTGCCATAAGAGCTTGCACATGTCCCCCTGAGGTAGATCCCGTCCTCTGCCCCTTCTTAGGGCAGTCCTTCACTAGATGCCCTGCTTCGCCACAGTGGAAGCATCCCGTCTTCTTCTTCTTCCGACAATCTTTGCTTAGGTGGCCTGGTGTCCCGCAATTGAAGCACTTCTTCTTTCCCTTGCCACTGTTGCCTTTCCCACCCTTGTTTTGCTGTTGCTGTTGAGGTCTCTTCTGATCTCCTTTCTTCTCGGGCGCCTTATTAGCATTGGGACCCTTCTCTTCCTCATGCATGAGTGCCATGTCTACTAGCTTCTCAAAGGTGGCCCCCATAGGGATGTGAGTCATAGCCAATCCATGCATTGGTTCATACAAGCCCTTAACGAACCTCAAAGCCTTCTTCTCCGGTGTATTCACCATGTCTATGCCAAATCTTGCTAGCTAATTAAACTTGTTGACATATTCCTTCACTGATAGGTTTCCTTGCTTTAGAGTCAAGAACCTTTCCATATACAAGTTTTCCTCCGCCCTTGAGAGAAACTTTGCCACAAACCTTTGCCTGAAATCTGCCCAAGAGTCAACAGGGCGCTCTCCATTAGTGACCTCCCACCAGAATGAGGCCTCTCCCTTCATTAACCAAGCAGCTAACTTGACTTTCTTTCCTTCTTCCATCTCAAAGATGTCTATCAACTCTTCCACCTCCTTAAGCCAATCCCTAGCTTCCACAAAAGTTTCCGATCCTTGAAAAGGTTTCCCTCCCATAGCCTTAAATTCCTTGCAAGTCTTAGCAAAAGTATCCGCTCGAGGAGGAGGAGGAGGAATATCGGGTGCAACCGTTGGTGGAGGAACATTTGATGGACCCGCAGTGGCGGCCCTAGCCTCCATCAACCTCCTATACCATACTGGTATCGCTACACCCTCCGGAAAGTTAAGATCTTCAGCCATGCTGAAACGAAAGAGGAAAGATTCAAAACGGAGAAATCGAAAGATAAAGATATGGCTATTGGGGATTATGCTTTTCTTTCAAAAACTTCTCTTAAAAGACATGTTTTTGAAAATACTTCTTCCAAAAATGTTTTAGAAAAATAGTTTTTTCTAAAAAAAATATCTGTTCTTGTAACCTTCAGCTCTGATACCACGTGTAACACCCCACACCCGCTAAGGTCACTCACTAAGGGAATGCCTTAACTTCGGTGGAGTATTTTAAGTGAATATAGAACAGAAAAATTACAACAAGACAGATATAAATAATACTTGAAATCTAAAACATCATTTCATTGCAGCAGAAGATAAACTTGTTTGGTTACATATCAAAACCAACTAAAACAAGAGTCAAGTACTAAATATCCATCCTGATAAAACATAAGTACATAATCCCACTACATAACTAATAGCCATAATAGAAAAGATAAGCTGGACTTTACATCACGGTCCAAGCTCCAAAAGATAGATAAAGCAATCTGATCAAAGCCCACTAGTGCTAGGCCCACTCTGAGAACCTGAAGGTTGGGAAAAAGATAAAAACAACGGGGTCAGACATAAGTATGAGTGAGCCCTATAACTTTAACAATACAATCATTAAAGTAATTAGGGTATGATATAAACTTGGTACGGTGATGACTGGGGATAAATGACTACACTAAGCAGCCAACTAGACATAGGATGAACTAAGATAACGGTAAAGACGCATCTACCCACCCAAGGGTAATTACTACACTGCACCACACCAGTCATTCCTATTTAAAGGTTGATCCCACCCAAGGACTTAGAAAATATAACTAGTAGTTTCGTGTACCCCTAGCTGACTACATAGGTGTCGTCTGCCCCTATCTCCACTAGGTGTACCCACTACTCCCCAAGCGATCGGCTCCCTACCGTAGATACCCGTGCTGGCCCCACAGTGGGGTGTATCACTCCCCAAAGTTGCAACCCGATACAGTCAACGGTGCACGGCTTATACCTACACAATGCAACAACGTCTTACCTACCAGCCCGGGTCCACACACGCATATGAAACCCGTTGGACTTGCGTTGCCACCGCTAACCCGTTTTGGCCTCTTATAGTTAAGCCCAGTACGCGTGTCCCGTCCTCGACATGGGTCGAGCCCAATAAGATACATATGGGTTACTGGTTGAAATGGGCCCCCACAAGCTACCCACCTAAGCTTGTCCTTTTTTCTAGTGCATCCCACTTAACCCTTTAATCATGTTTAATTACATGTTTCCACTTGGTTAAGTATTCTAATCGTATTTTCTATTGCCACCCAAGGCAACCCACTAGATTTCCACATGCCACCCAAGGCACTTATTTGATTTCCACATGCCACCCAAGGCACCCACTTAACCCCTCATGCCCCACTACATGCTTATCTGGTTAAGTGTTTCTTAATTGATTAAGACCGTAACCTTTGCAAAGACCTCTCACATTAGACTATCTTTTATGGCAGCTGGATTTGCCGGTCGGGTCCGGGCAGCCTTACGCCATAACCAAGTCTAACCTCGTGTCTTTACACTTGTCACGTATTTAGTTTATGCCTAAGACCTCTCACATTGGGCCAATCATTTGTAGCCGCTGGATTTTCCGGTCGGTTCCGGGTAGTCTTATGCTACAAAATGGTCCAACCTCGTGTCTTAGTCGATTAATTACACCTAATTAATCACCCCCATATTTTGAATTAATTTTCCCTAATTAATTCCAATTTAACGATGTACACAATTGACTCAATTATGTCCATCCACTTATGGTATGCAACATCATACCCATTTCACCACAATTTTGTTAACATGAATATTAACCCCATCGTTCCCCACGTACTACGCTAACATGACATACTTAAAAGGGAAGATTCATCACAAATACAATGGGTTCAACTTAGCATAACGTTAGCATCAACATGGGTTTTAAAGGTGTCAACTTGCATATATGACCATGACATCAAACCCAACTAGCACAAATAACCAACCCAAACTTGCATGAATCACATATGTCATAAAGAGGGTAACTTGCATAAGTTACTTATGGCATACAAAGGGGTAAACTTGCATATATATGTGTGACATATAAAGGGGTTAACTTGCATATGTATGCATCCCATACAAAGGTGTAAACTTTCACATGTTACTTGCATATAATCAAACACCAAACTTGCATAACATGTCATATATGAACTTGCATATAATCAAACACCAAACTTGCATAACATGTCATATATGAACTTGCATATAATCAAACACCAAACTTGCATAACATGGTGTCATAATGGATCAATGTTTATCATAGTGATTTGCATAACTAGCATCATGAGCACATAGCATAAAACTTGCATAACTAGCATCATGGACATATAGCATAAAATTTGCACAACTAGCATCATGAACTCATAGCATATGACTTGCATAACTTGCATAACATCATGAACACATAACATATGACTTGCATAACTTGCATAACATCATGAACACATAGCATATGACTTGCATAACTTGCATAACATCATGAACACATAGCATATGACTTGCATAACTTGCATAACATCATGAACACATAGCATATGATAACATAACTTGCATTGATCCACATACATAACCATAACCTCATTATATCCTATCATAATTAGTTTAGCAATTGCTTGCTAAAGGCATAGAAACTCACAACTTGTTGATTAGCACTTCTATGAAGAAGATTAAGTTGCTAGAGTTGATTAGAAGTTGATTTGAGAAGCTATCTTCTTCTACAATTTGATGGAGGCTTCTTCAAGTTGCATTTTGACGGCATAACGACGTTGTATCTATTTTTAGTATGGATTAGGGTAGTCTTAGTGTGTATTTATAGATTTAGGATGTAGTTTAGGCCCTCAGATTAACCCTAGATTAGGTTAGAGCCGTCATATTTCGTCACAAGCCCCAAAACACAGCCCAAACCCCTTAAGATTGCACCCAGGCCAAACTGGCCGACGGGGGGGGGGGGGGGACCCCTGGGTCGACACATGGGTTGACCCCTTAGGGGCGTCGACACCCATGTCGACCCTAGTGTCGACACCCTCTGTCTGGCGGGAATTTTCCCGCCTCTTCTGAAATTTGAATATTTTAAATCTGTTTTGAATTTTCTGAAACTTCGGATGGCCATAACTTCTTCATACGAAGTCCAAATCACGCAAACTCGGACTCTATCTCAACCAGAATTCCGAGACGAACACAATGGCGCAACCCGTTTCCCTTAATTCTCACGTTTGAGATTAATTATTCTTTAATTACTAAACATTAATATTAAGTGAAATTCGGGGTGTTACAGGTAAACCCTGAACTTCATCGAAGACGTCACCATATTCACGGACCACTCGAACAGATTCCAAATCATCGTTGGACGCGTTAAGAGATTCTAGGTAGTTAAGCATCACCGGACCTCTAGGGTCACAAGAAATATCAAGGGTCTTTCCACAACGAGTCAACAATCTAACTACCCTTCTTTCACAGTCTAGGATGGCGCCGTATCTGGCTAGCCAATCCATGCCTAGAATCAAGCCGTAGCCCATGAAGCCAAGAACGAAGGCGTTGCATTCAAACCCAACGCCTAAGATAGACACTCTCAAATCCCGACAAATCATTGAAAGATGAGCCAAACCACCAATAGGATTTGAGACTACTATGGGATCCGTAACTAGACTAGTATTTAGGTGCAGTTTTTCAACTAACGAAGCAGATACAAACGAGTGTGAAGCGCCAGAATTCAAACAAGGTTCGAACAGGATGATCGGAAAGAAAAAGCAAACTTCCAACCAAGATATTTCTACCTCTATCAGGTATGCCAGCCGCGAGGGAATGCGTCTGCCCTCCAGAAGATCCTGTACTTTGTCCTTACCTTTGCCTTTTGCTTCTTTGGACGATCCTAATAAGATGTCATGTTTCTCCGTAACGATGACAACTAGTCTTCTTCTTCTTTCTAACGTCTTTATTTAAGTAGTTAGGTATTTCACAAGTGTGGCCCTTCCTTTTCTCTTGGCCCCTTGTTATCCTTACCGCCTTTCTTTGGATCTACTTTCTTATCGTGTGTCCTATCCATGTCTCTCCTGCACATTCTCCATTCGTGACCTCCTACCAAAATGAGGCCTCGTCCTTCATTAACCAAGCAGCTAATTGAACCTTCCTCCCATCGTCTAGCTTAAAGGTACCAACAAGTCCTCCACTTCCTTTTAGCTTTGAAAAACATCCCGGTCCTATGAAGCGGTTTTCCGCCCACCGTACGGAAGTTCTTACATATCATAGAAAAAGCGTCTATACGTGGATGAAGAAATTCAAAAAGGAAAGAGGAAGAGATTTAAAATGGAGAATCGAAGGAAAGATATATGGCTCTTGGGGGTTATGTTTTTCAAAATAAATTTTTCTCTTAAAAATACTGTCCTCAAGACATATTTTTAAAAGTATTTCTTTATAAAAATGCTTTTGAAAAACAGTTTTTCAAAATCTCTTATCTGTTCTGGTAACCTTCAGCTCTGATACCACGTGTAACACCCCACGTCCATTAATGTCACTCACAAAGGGAATGCATTAAATTTCATGGAGTATTATTAGTGTATAGAACGGAATATAATAAGACAGATACATATATTGGTACTTTGAAATTTTAAAACAACTTTTATTGCAGCGGAGAAATAGTTTGATTACAACAACATCATAAACCAACAATAAAACCAATTACACTTAATATCCATCTTGACAAATTGTTTTCTGAGTACATAAAGTAAAAAGCATAACCCCAACATAAGTAGCCATAAAAGAGATAAGCTGAACTTTACTTTCAGCAATCCAAGCACTTCCAAAAGAGAGAGGAAGAGATCCAAATCAAGCTCCACTAGCACTAGTCCCACCCTGAGAACCTTGGGGGGGAGGAGGAAGAAAAGAGGCGAAAACAAAGGGGGTCAGACATAAAGTCTGACGAGTACAATATCTTTAACAATATAATTATTAAAGTAATTAGGATAAGGCATAAACTGGTAAAAGAAGGAATGACTGTGAAGCAAATGGGCAAGACAAAACAAACAAGAGGAATATGCTGGCGTTAATCGCGCTCCTAATCACTATAGGATAATTACTATACTGCACCATTACTAGTCACCCTAAAAGTTGATCCCGCCTACTGAACATAATAATCATAATGGTAGTTTCGTGTGCCCCTAGTTGTCTTCATAGGTGTCGCCTGCCCCTATCTCCACTAGTTGTACACACTACCCCCCCATGCGATCGGCTCCCTAACCCGTAGATACCCGTGCTGGTCCCACAGTGGGGTGTATCACTCCCCAAAGTGGCAGCCCGATACCACTAAAGATCCACGGCTTATATCTACACGATGCAACAACGTCTTACCTACCAGCCCGGGCCCACGCACGCACATGACCCCATTGGACTTGCGTTGCCACCGCTAACCCGTTTTGACCTCTTACAATCAAACCCAGTAAGCGTGTCCCGTCCTCGATCTTGATCGAGCTCACTTAGATACTAAATGGGTTACTGGTTGAAAAGGGTCCCCACACTTGACACAAGCTTTCCACTTATGCTTGGTCCCCACTAGGATTTTCCACTTAACCCCCACTTATTCATGTCTTCTTACATGTTTCAACTTGGTTAAGTGTTTATAATAATTATATCCCACATGTCACCCATGTTACCCACTTATCAAATCAACATGTGTTATTGGTTAAGCTTGTCTTAACCCTATCCGCTTATCAGATCAATATATATATATATATATATATATATATATTATTGGTTAAGCTGGTCTTAACCCTATCTACTTATATATTATTGGTTAAGTTGGTCTCAATCCTATCCACTTATATATTATTGGCTAAGTTGGTCTTAACCCTATCCACTTTTCAGATCAATATGTATTATCGATTAAGTTTGTCTTAACCCCATCCACTTATCAGATTAATATATATATTATTGGTCAAGCTGGTCTTAATCCTACCCACTTATATATTATTAGTTAAGCTGGTCTTAACCCTACCTAATTTTCATGTCTTATGTATCATATATATATATATATATATATATCATATAACATGTTTTACTTAATTTATGATTAAGTACATCTTAGTTCACATGTACATTGGTTAAGAGAATAATTCCCTAAGTAACAACCCCGAAGACCAAAATCAACATCAGATTAGTACTCAGAGAATTACTCAACTCAACCCTGTTTGTCATTCTTATTCGTCTTTGATCATCAATAATTAATTATTAATGCATAGACCTCTCACATTAAGTCGATTGCTTATGGCCGCTGGATATACTGGGCGGTTTCGGGCAGACTTCCACCACAAGCCAGACTTAACCTCGTGTTTAAGCATCTTTTAATTATGCCTACGACCACTCACATTAGACTGCCGTTTGCGGTTGCTGGATGTGCCGGGTGGGTCCGGGC
The DNA here is from genome assembly GCA_030737875.1 of Allium sativum. Taxonomy (NCBI): domain Eukaryota; kingdom Viridiplantae; phylum Streptophyta; class Magnoliopsida; order Asparagales; family Amaryllidaceae; genus Allium; species Allium sativum. Next base: position 72,316,873 of record CM060927.1, on the reverse strand, counting down.
AGTCTTATACCACAAACGAGTCTAACCTCGTGTCTTAGGCATTTATTACACATTTAATTTATGCCTTTGACCTCTCACATTAGACTACCGTTTTGTGGTTGCTGGATTTGTCGGGCGGTTCCGGACAGTCTTATACCACAAACGAGTCTAACCTCGTGTCTTAGGCATTTATTACTACACATTATTATTCAACCCAAATTTGAATTAATATCCCTATTTCAGATTGTCACTAACTTCCAATTTTAATCCATGTCCATAATTGTCACTTAAATTATGCCCAAAATTTTCAGGTATATAAATTATACCAATTAATGTCTCAAATTAATTATATGCTTTTAAAGCCATTATATGCCAATTAACAATATTAATATTTAATATTTTCCCATTGTCCCCACGTCATTCGTACGCTTAATATGAAATATGTTAGACCCGCAAATAGTCTAACTCATAAAAAGAAAAGAAACATCACAACTTGCATAACACATAAAATAGATCTAACTTGCAAATAAGAATAGGCTAGCATGGATCAAAACTTGCATGATTATAATTTATATAATCATAAATTTGCATAATCAATAACTTGCATAGGCAATAGGCATAATTTGCATAAACTACAAACTGGCATGGATCAAATTATATAAGATATGATTTGCATAGATCTATACACATAAAGGTGAACTTGCATATATGAACATGGTTTTCGCATAAACTTGCATAGGCAATGGACATATAGAACAAAAATTTGCATAAACTATGTACTGCCATGGATCTAAATATAGATCTAAACATGAAATTGTGAACTTGCATATATGAATATGGTTTCCACCTAAACTTGCATATAAGTTTCATACTAACTTGCATATGAATTTAGACATGTAAACTAATATCACATGTTTTACATATAAACTCGCATATATATATATATATATATATCATGTAAACTTGTGTATAATTCGCATATAGACTTGCATATGATTCACATACAAACTAGCATATGATTTACATCCAAACTTGCAAATAAACTGATGTCATAAAATGAATCAAGTTAAACATGATTGGACTTATGAAATAGATCCACTAACATAAGTTAACAAAAACTGTCATATGTTCACAAACAGACAATAACAAAATTAAGTAACGTCACATGATTCAACAGGCATGTTCTCATAATCCAACTTATAACTCATTGTAATTAGTTTATTAATTATTTTGTGAAAGAAATTGTACTCACAAAGACGGATTAGAGAAGAGAATAATTCGTTCGTCGTTTGTATTAGAATCTTGACTTGCAATTCCTAAGATTTAAGAAGAAGAAGAAGAACTATTCCAGCAGCAGCATGGAGGCCAAGAGATTAATTTAGTTTAGGTTTAGAGCTTGAGTCTATGCGTGCTTATATAGAAGTTCAGATCAATATAAGCCGTTAGATTAACATAGGAGCAATCAGGACCATTCAGACCAATTAGAACCATCCAAAAACCGCCACCTAAGCCCTAGTGACTCAGCCACAAGTCAGAAATCGTCACAGTTCAGATCTGCCTGAGTGGGTAGGTCAAAACCCAGGTCGACCCCCTGGTTGACCTGTATAGGGGAGGTCGACCCTCTGGTCGACCTGGCCTAAGGCGGGAAAAATCCCGCCCAACCCGCTTCTCTGTTTTGATTTGAATTTTGAATTTAAATCTGAGTTGTTTTATTTTATTTAAATTCTTGAAACTTCTAAAGGCCATAACTTCCTCATACGAAGTCCGATTTACGAAAACTTGGACTCTATTCCAAGCAGAATTTCGAGACGAACGCAATAGCATAACCTATTTCCCTTAATTCTTCTTATAAAAATTAAGTGTTCTTAAATTTGTTAATTTTAATATTTAAAATTACGGGGTGTTACAATATAAGGTAAGTAATTAGTATTACAAGGAAATTAATAATATAATTGATTAAAAACACACTCCACCAGGTTTATTAGGCATTTTTCGTCCCAAAGCGGTCGACACCCAGGGGTTGACCATCGGCCGACCGCCCTTCAGGGAGGGTGTCGACTACCTGGTGCGGCCCAGATGTAGTGGGAGTGGTGCGGGTTGGTGTTTGGGCTGGTTTTATATAAAATGAATATCATAGAATAATCCATGTTAATCTAAAAGTTAATATTCATTTACACACCTATAAATACCACCTAACTCACCTCACAATTCTCTACACCCTCTCGTTCTCTGAACCTTCATTCTACTACTGATATCCTAGGAATTAGGTTGAAATAAGTTTCTTCTTCTTCCCTTTGCCTCAATCACTGTGACTGGAAATAATATTGTTTGAACTGAATTCTATATTTTGTAGATTTCATACAGATTTGCATGCCTATGGAAATTTGGGTTTTAATGAAAACATCATACTAAAAATACCCAAATCATCTATCTTTATATATATTGCAAAGTTGTCAATCGATATTTTGGGTATGTGAATGTCTTGGGTTATGTTTGAGGAATAATTTGGTGATTTTACTTTTGTTTACTTGGATTTACCTCTTTTTATTTAATAAGTGTTTGTGATACAAAAAGATTAAGATTTGGTTTGGTTTCGTTATTTGAATAGGTTTATATTTCCATTCTAAAATGGAAATTTGAACGTATTCGGATTTAAAATAATCAAATGTTAATGTTTTTATAGAAAATAGGTGAATTTGATTCAAATAGAAGTTTTTGTACATATGTATATGTATATATATATATATATATATATATATATGTGTGTGTGTGTGTGTGTGTGTGTATTTGTGCTAAATATGTATGTATGCATTTTTAACACCTTATTTCTCTTCTATTACCTAAAGTATTCTAGCAAGCCTGGGATACAAGTATGAATAGTTATGTTGTTATTTTCCTATTTGATGTTTGTTATTAATTATGTGATGAATTAAGTAGTTTAATGTGAGAATTAGGCTTGTATACCTTTTGATGTTGTGCAAGGAACGATGGTTTTGTTCTGGCTCAGCATTTTGGTGTCGCAATGTTGTTTTTAGCTCTTATATTCTACTTGTGACGTCGGTCTATGTGTTTGTTTTGCTTGCATTTGTTGTCGGTGTTGTTTGTTTCTTTTCGTTTCTTCATGTTGTATGTGACACCCTACGTCCGTTAATGTCACTCATTAGAGAATGCGTTAAGTTTCATGAAGCGCAATAGGTAAACTTGAACATAATTAAATAAGACAGATATGAAAATAAGCAGTGGAAATAAAACTTTTCATTACTAGATAAGTTAAAATATTGTTTTCAATTGGTTACATCAAATACCAACTATATCATAAAACCAAATACATCAAAAGCTATATGTCTCATAACATAAACTATCAGAGTGCCATAGTATAAAGCCATATCCCTCAATGCTAGCTATAAAAGAGTGGAGATGTAGTCAAAAAAGTACATCGGTAGAAAGTCTGAATCCAAAGATGAAAATAAAGTCCTATCACTGTGGTATGCTATCACCTAGAGGACCTGAGCGAGGAAAGAAAGAGAAAGAGGCGAAACAAAAAGGTCAGACAAAAAGTCTGACGAGACAAGTGACTTTTAACATATAAAGAGGTAAAAGCATCATGACAGATAAATAAGACTGGATGAGAGAATACATAACAACAACAGGATAATAGGAATAAACAAGATGTAACAAGATAAAACTTTGCTTCTCATTCATATCCCTAACTCAAGATTATCTTAATGTTGACTATGCACCAATACTAGCTTAACAGGATAACATGATAAGGTGTTCTACCTAATTACTCAACAATAGGACTAAATAATAACAGGATTATCAGTAGGAATAACAGCAGGATTAAGTGTACCCTAATTACACAACATGATTACATGTCAACAAGATTAGGTGTACCCTAATTACTACCCAATCGATCGACTCCCTATTACGTAAATACCTTATGCCAGCCCCACAGTAGGGTGTATCACTCCCTAAAGTGGACACTTAAGACACAGACCTATTTACTGGTGTTACAGCGACTTATCTTCCCTAATCGGATCCATGCACGCTCATGACTCCGTCGGAATGCACCTGTACCCACCCCTCGTTTGAACCTCTTACTATTCAGTTCAGTAAAGCGTGCCCTAGCCGCTACCTATGTGAGGCCCTCTAACAAATACCAACATGGATACTGACTGATATGAGTTCCGCATAGCAAGACTAACACAAGCCAAACCTCCTTGGCTTGTGCCCCCAAGTAAACTAGGATTTTAAGAGTCTTAAAAACCGGATACTAACAGCAGGATGTGAGATCTCTTATTTTATAAATAATCAGGTTCTAACTTAGCAGGTTTAAGTTCATTAATAAGCATGGTGTATTATTTCATATTATGTGTACAACCCCTTCCCCAAAACACCTGCCCAGATGTATGCATATACGAGTTACCCATGTTCATGTTCTTATCTACATCTGGTACTTATATTTTATAACATGTTCTACTTAATCTTTCACGTTAAGCCTATCAGGTTTAACATATTCATATATCCCATTTTTGCAATCATAAACTCCCAAGGTATGATATGCCCAAATCATGTCAAGTTATTCCCTAATTATACGTGTACTCAAGTCAAGAATGGCCTAGGCATTCTATGGCCTAGGTTTCACATAAAATAGAATAGGGAAAAAGAACCAAATCTAACTGTATACATAGGCATATGATCAGGTCTGAACTTAAAATTGAATAACAAGATAGGGATAACATGTTATATAGGTAATAACTGAAATACTATATAGATATGAATTAGTTTAACATAACAGGTATAGTCTCAGGTTTAGGTTAATTTACACGTCAGGTGTATAGATATAAACAAATAGGCATAGTCTCAGATTCAAGTTAATTTACATGTCAGGTGTATAGATATGAACAAACAGGCATAGTCGAAGATTCAAGTTATTTACATGTCAGGATTACTGTTTAAATTTCATATCTAAAAGTAACTTAGAATCACAGAAACTGGATCGGTATACATGAGTATGCTGATGTTGTAGAAGATAGTCTTTAAGTATTCTGATTCAATCCAAGTTGAGGCAGCATTCCTTTACCTCCATTATTTTATTTCAGAACATAGTTTTAAGGAAGACGAATAAAGATAATTTAGGTGTAGGAAAACAATAGAATTGCTGGCCTTTTTATAGACTATACCCTAACGAATATAACATAGAAAACAGTCCAAGTTTAGTAGAAATAACCCGATCAGGTCAGGGGCGGGTCAGACCATCTACCCCTCGAGTCGACCCATATGTTGACCAAAAGCTGGGTCGGGTCGTCCTATCCCGCTCATTTTTCCCGCTCGCCTCGTTTTGAACCATTTTGACTTAGTTTGAATTATATTTACATATAACCTACTTATATGTATACAAACTTCTAAGGCTCCTAACTTCTTCATACATTATCCGTTTTACGCCAACTTCGGGTCTATCCTGACTTGAAGTCTGAGACGAACGCAATGGTAGAATCCATTTTACTTAATTATGAATATTTAATTAAGTATTACAAATTTTATTGTCTTTACTTTATAATTGAGGTGTATAAAATTTCGGGGTGTTACATTGTAATTAGTTTGGTTTTGGTATTGGTGCGGTGTTATCGATGTGAGCTGTAAGTGTGTGTAAAGCGCCTATATATATAGGCATAGGGTGTAAGTTTTTGTTTGGTTAATTCTGAAAGTAAACTTTTGGTTGTCACCATTGTTGCTGAAGGTATTTCCTTCTCTCCAAAATTTGGTATTCCAGCGTGAACCAACAAATTTGAAGACCAACCCTTTCGGCATCATAAAGATCAACGAAAGATTAGTGATAAACACCCAAATTCACGGCATCAAATGAGATCAACGTGATTTTGGTAAGTCCGTTAATTCAATTTTGGTTTTGTTTATTCATCGACAAATCGAATTCCGTTCCAAAACCTGGGAAGCTGCGTCATTTGGTATCAGAGCTAGCAATCTTTTCATTTCGATTAGAGAATTTTGATTTCAATTTGAGATTTTTTGGTATCAATTTGAGCCATCATTTTTTTCTTCTATTGCGATTACAGATTCAAAGAGTAGAAATTATTGTGACCATTTTGGCCATTGTTCTTTGATTGTTGTCGAGAATTGATTTGGACTTCTTCAACATATTGAAATTAATCATGCCACCAAGAAGAGCCTAAGTTTATCGACGTGAAGATGCAATTCAAATGAAACAGAGAATTAATGCTAGAATAAAGGAAGAACTTGAACAACTTGAAAGATAATTCATGAAACGAATCAGAACCAAGAATATTGGACACCACCATATATCGAAGAGTTTGATTTTTTAAATCCACCACGATTTGATGAAGATGAAGAGATTGCGTCTGGAGAAGAAGAGTTTGATTTTATGTTGAGGTCGATGTGTCTAAATCCAAAAACAGTCAATGAATCTATGAATGAAGGAATGGATGTTAACATCAACCAAAGGATTAATGAAGTAAATTGGAATATTAGTAAAGAGGAAGAGGAAACACCACTGTTAGTTAGCATAAAAACAAAAAGATGAAAAAAGGAAGTATGGAGGATAATTAGGAGGCAGATGTTAGTATTGACCCAAAAAAAATAGAATTTGGATAATATGTTCGATCTCATGGATGCAATAGATGACAGTCTTATTCCGAAAGGCATAGAGAACCAAGTGAAAGTGAAAGATAAACCTAAAACTTCTTATTTGTATGCTACTGTAATGCCTAAAAAGGTTGAAAGCAAGATTGTTGATCAAAAGAATGAGAAAGGAACAGTAGTTGTGAAACAAGAAGAAATTACTAGGGATGGATGTTTCATAGCGAAAGATGGTAAATCTCTTGAAGAACTTCCAATTGTTCCTAAAGAGAGAGAAGTGAGCTTTGAATTCCTTGATTCGAGTTCAGAGAAAACCGTGGAGAACCAGCCTAAGACTTGTCTGGTTGCTGAATTGAACATAGATTAAAGCTCCATGGTGAAAGGAGATGAATTAGTTGGGGATCTTCCAACTGCTCCTGAGGAACAAAAAATCAATTTTGAAGTTCCCTGTTCGAAGTTGAATCAAACATTATGGATTAATTTGAATATCATGGATGAAAATGTAGAAGAATCTGGAGAAGGTGAACATCATGCATTAGGAGATTAAACAAAAGGTGAAACAAGTGTAGAAACCAGGGAGACATTGGAATCCATGGAGTATGAGAATGAAAATGTGGAGTCGAGCATTAGCATATCATATGTAAGTTATATTGAGAATCGCTCTTCAGAAATAACAAGTGCCAAAAGTCGGGTAGGCATTACCATTACTGAAGGTAACGAAAAAGAGATTAAGGATGAATGGAGTAGCAAATTATTGCCTGGTCGCAGTGATAAACTACAAGAATCTTTTAGTGTAGTGTGCTTATTGACATGGGAAAGTCAAAGGCTGGGAATATGCAATGAAGTCACCTATAATCTGATATCAGTGCTAGCACAGGTTCAGGTGGAAGTTGGTAACAAGGGAAAAATGAGGCAAGAATGTAATCTGATAAACAAGCACATATGTTTCCACGTTAACGCTGCAGGAACACCTATTTCTACTTTTCCTTCAAAAATGGAAGAGCTCATTTTCATATTCGACCCCTGAGGTATCTCATTAACTAATGTAGTGAAGTTGAATATTTTAGTTGAATAAGGAACAATGCAACAATCAAAGAGTTTGCTATAAATTTGAGGATGAATTCATCTCAAACTGAGGAGGATGATGCAGGGCAAGGAACGATGCTTTGGTTTCGGCTCAACATTTTCTTGTCGTGACGTTGTTTTCAGCTCTTCTTTTCTGCTTGCAGTGTCGGTCTGTGTGTCTGTTTAGCTTGCATTTCTTGTCGGTGTCATTTGTTTCTTTTCTTTTCGTCATGTTGTAATTAGTTTGGTTTCGGTATCAATGTGGTGTTATCGATGTGAGCTATAAGGGTGTGTAAAGCAACTATAAATATAGGAATAGGGTGTAAGTTTTTTTTTGGTTAATTCTAAAAATAAACTTTTGGCTGTCGCCATTATTACCGAAGGTATTTCCTTCTCTCCCATATTTGGTATTCCAGCGTGAATCAACAAATTTGAAGACCAACCCTTTTGGCATTGTGAAGATCAACGAAAGATTGTTGATAAGCACCTAAATTCATGGCATCAAACGAGATCAACATGATTTTGGTAAGTCTGTTAATTCCATTTCGGTTTTTCTTATTCAACCACAAATCAAATTCTGATCAAAATCCTACGAGGCTACGTCACCTTTAATGTGAACAAGATTGGCAATTTACACCATTAAAGACTTTCTTAATTCAAACGGAAATTATAGTGTTTATAGTTCGTATTAAATATTATATTTATATAGTGTAATCAACATAATCAAACATAATAATGGCATAATAAATATGTTACTACCAAAAAATATTAACACCAAAACAGGCTGACGGTGAAGGAGTATCGGACGATCACAATAACATGAGAACTCTTTAGAAAGAAGAATCAATCACTAAGGGAAGTCGACAATAGGGAGAAAAGTTCTGAAAGCAACATCAGCAGAGATTTACCGAAGGGAAAGGACCTCAGAAGCTAAAAGGTCTAATCAGCAGGATTTATCCAATAGGATCCGGCTGGCAGAGTGCTTCCAACAACGCCAACCCGGCAGGGGGAACCGATAGCGAGAAGCCATCCAGGTCATAAACTAAGAAAGATGATGGTAAGAGATTCATCGGCTCAAACCCAAAAAGAGCCTCCAGTATAAACCCGCTTAAATACCGACACACCATGAGACAAAAACACCAAAAGCATCAAGCCAGAAGCATGTGATAACCATCTGGAAACAATTTTCGAAACATCTACTGGATAAACATCGAAAGGTCATGTTGATAAACGTCAGATAAATCACCTAAAGCTGCCTTCTAAAAAATCAGGCCATACTTGGAAATCCCGCTAGGCGACAGACCAGAACTTCGGAAGGGATACAAGCTATCCCCACTAATCTGCTTAACACAGACACTGACAGTGGTTCCGAACCGGCAGCTACCCATGTACATAAAGAGGACAAGCTCCTCTAAGTACTCACGGGAAAACCGAAGGCCTATACCTAAGAGTCAACGACTAAAGAGAAAACATGCAACCGGAGGCTCCTGATATCATCAGAGGGCTCGCCATAACAACAAACCCCATCCTATCTCAAAGAAGCTTCCAACTAGCCTGGACCTTCCCTACGGAAGCTGAAATTAATGTAACAAAGCAGCCGAAAGCAAGAACATATGAAACCCAGGAGAAAAGCTACTGACAGAGGCTCTTGTAGGACCAGTGGCCCAATAGCGAAAGGGAAACCAAATAATTATTACTGCGATTCATTATTTGTTTTCTAGGTAGATATGGATTCTCATCCGAATTTTTCCGCTAACCGAAAGAAAAACCCTTTTCCAGGAGTTTAGACCCTTCTTGGTGCTTTGTAGTGAATCTCCTCCCCTGGATCTTGATACCAAGAAGTGGAAGTCTGATTCAACTCGCGAAGGTTGAACGACCTAGTCTTCTTCTCAAACCCACTCCTGTTGACCTATCTTCGATGTTAGCAAAAAATATCGTTAACATTTTGGCGCTAGAAGGTGGGCCCTGAACCTCCTACCTTGTGATTAACAACCACATATCTACCTGAGCTGTTCCGTCCCAAATTGGACTAAGGCTTTGAAGAAGCAAAGTTATGAGTAAGAGGTTCCAAAAAAAGTGTTCGGAATTTCGAATGGATAAGTCAAAAACCACCAACCCAGAAGCAATAGCGGAGCAAAGGTTGAGAGCAGAAGCCTTGTGAGTAATAAAGTGGAAGAGAAAAATAGGACAACAGGTTCACAACACTGAGGATAATGGCTTTTCCTGTACAGGACCAACTGTGACACCTCTTCCAAGGGATTCCACATCAGAGAATACTAGCGTCTTCTCTTACCTAAAGGAGAGTCTCTACCAACAGGTCAGGGGAACAACGTTTGAACAAGAAATAACGAATGATTTCTGCCACTTCACCAACAAACGGTCCGACGGGATGACCTCTCAACCTCAGTATACCTCGGGAAGTAGGAAAAGAGATGTAGAGAAAACAACAGGATTAGACCGCAAAAGGACTAATCCCCAACGACCAGAAACGAAGTTCACAACAAGATTACTCAAGGAATATTACTTTACCACCTCGACGAAGAATATCTATTTCATAACCAAACACAAACTCAGTTATTGGCCGTCTACGAAGAAAAAACACAGATACAAAAGGAAAGTAGGAGGACCCGCTTGTCATTCCCGCATGAAGAATGGACATGACACCAATTGCTGTAGAATCCTTGAGGAGAGGATCATCAAATTCATATGCCAAGGCCAATTACGAGACTTTATAACAAGATCGGTTTGGGTTCAATAAAAATCCTCAGGAAAAGGATTATCAAGTACGACTGAGGGTATGACCCCCCCCCCCGGTCTGAAGTTTAAAGAAACCCAAAAGGGATCAAACCATAAATGGATCAAATCCCTTGTCGCCACCAAGGTGGCCCTGGCAAGGCATCCCCCGGAGGGGGATGGTGTGTTAGTCTTTCTCCATGCCCAAACCAGAGGGGGATAAGTTAAAGCATCAAAAGCGTAAGCTGCCATTTTACACCAGCAATGGTCATGGCGGTGCATCTAAACTTAGCACGCCCTACCTCTGCTCGTAGAAGAGTACGCCCTGCCTCTACTATAACTAAGCACGTCCTATCTCTGCTCGCAGAAGAGCACATCCTATATCTGCTTATGTTCCGCATTACCTGCAGAAGGGAATGCTAACCCCTATCACCACCTACGATGATCTGGTTATGGCACCCTTCGGAGGGGGTGGTGTGAAAGCCTCTATCAGTACCTACGATGGTCTGTAGAGAGCGTCAAAAGTGTAAACCTTAGTTTTGTGCCTACGATGGTCCCATCTAAGTTTCTAAGGCCTTATCACTACCTACGATGCTCAGGTTAAGGCGCCTCCTGGAGGGAGGACGGGTAAGTCCTTGGGCCCTGCTTGTGGATAAGCTAGCCAAGCACACCGAATGCATAGGCCCAGAGATTTGCCAACAAAACACGTACATCCTCTGCTTTGACACCGAAAGCCCAGAGAGTGTCTCAAGAAGTACGTACAACCTATGCTTCACAAATCAATGCCGGAAGGAATTTCCGGCCGTCAAATCAGAAAATGCCGGAGGAGGTTCCGGTCTACATCTATTTAATGCCGAAAGGGATTTCCGGTCTTCAATTCAAAAATGCCATAGGGGGTTCCGGTCTTTCATATATTCAACGCCGGAAGGGATTTCCAGTCATTAATCCAAAAATGCCGAAGGAGGTTCCGATCTTTCATATATTCAATGCCGGAAGGGATTTCTGGTCTTCAATCCAAAAGTGCCGGTGGAGGTTCCAGTCTTTCATATACTTAATGCCGAAAGGGATTTCCGATATTCAATCCAAAAATGCCGGAGGAGGTTCTGGTCTTTCATATATTCAATGCCGGAAGGGATTTCTGGTCTTTAATCCAAAAATGCCGAAGGGGGTTCCGGTCTTTCATATATTCAATGCCGGAAGGGATTTCCGGTCTTCAATCCCAAAATGCCGGAGGAGGTTCCGGTCTTTCATATATTCAATGCCGGAAGGAATTTCCGGTCTTCAATCCGAAAATGCCGGGGGAGGTTCCGGTCTACATCTATCCGAGACCAGAAGGGATTCCGGTCTTCAATCCAAAAATACCGGAGGGGATTCCCAGTCTTCAGTCATCAATTGTCCAAATAAAAGGTGGTCCGGAACTTCTGGTTAACAGCGAAAGGAAGTCTTTGATCTACTATCTTTAATACCCGAATCTGGGTTAATTTAGTTCCTCACAAATATTGGAAGAAGCCGCTTAGCCTCATCTCAACACCAAGCTTGGATGCAAATCATAACTGGGTGTACAGTTTCAGTTTCATCACAAAATATCCGGATAGAAATTGGTTCAAAATTTCAGAGGGAAACAAGGAATAAGTCATACCTTCCACTCCTCCCCAACTCGGATTGGATTTGGAAGCGCATCTCCGCCAGCATTAGGTGCAACCATATGGTTCTCTCGCTCGCTCAGGAAAGTGTTTCTTAATTTATGCATACATCGATTCGTTAGTCGAGTATATCAAACGTTTGCACTAACACGCTAAGCACAAATAAAATGCCATAGGCATTTCACGTTTAATGCCCCATATTGCTATCAACCTTACCAAGAACGCATGACACACTTAAAGACTGTAAGACATATTTTTAACAAAGTATGCCAGAGATTTACATCCTGCCATGACGTCCCATAACCAAAGGAAAATGTTTACGCATGAAATGTGCGATTGATTGTTAAGTAATACTTTCATAAACGCCATCGCTACAAAATATTACATTCAACTGGCAAAATACCAACCGCTTCATACATTGCATAATCAATTACAAGGAGGTTTGTGGGATAAAAGGCTCATAAGATAAATACATCTTCAAAAAAACACCCATATCACAGCGCCAAAGTTCCTACATGAACTGCAGTCCGATCCTCTATTGGTCGATTCTTATTCGCGGGACAAAGAAGAAGTCGTAGAATAATGGATCGCAATGCGCAAAAGTCCATCAATTTTTCGCATCTTTTGTGTGGCTGCACGTGGATCATCCGAGGGTTTCGGTTGCCACTTTAGAGCTTGGTTGAAAGCCTTACCCATTCTGCAAAGATTTTCGTTTTCTTTCTCCAAGTCAAGAACATCTTTATGTAAAAACTGTCTCTCCTTTTGTAGTCGCTTAATTTTGGGAGTATAAAAACCATTATGATGAAGATTGTCCTTAGCGCTTTTTCTGGCATAGAGACCTTTCATATTAGCCTTAACCTGTCTATGCCAGATCCATCCCAAGAGGAAAATCCCTTATCTCAAGCTCGGGGGATCTGGATGTCCTCGAAACCTACAAAGCATCCGAGGTGGAAGTTTCAGGGGTACGTCCAAAGATAGATTCCCATTCTCTACATTTCGTCAATAAACCATCACGTTCTGCCTCTAACCCAATAACTTGGCATTGAAGTTCATCCTTCTCCCCCTCAAAATCAATAGAAGGATTGGTCTTTATGTCCCTCTTCACTTCAAGAATGTCTCTGTCCTTTTGCTTTATCCGAGCCTCCATCATACCTATTTGTTCCTTCAGACGTTGTATAGATGACTTCCCAAACGGATTAGGTATATCATCAATATCGCTAAGGAGATTCCCCAGGAAATCTCTAGGACACAAAATGATTCGGGCATCCTCGTTATTGAAGCAAAGAGTGCATCTAGGCAAATATTCCTATACATACGAACAAGTAGGCAACTACTAATAGGACTCATTCTCAAACAACGAATATCAAAATTTAAAACATAGAACGGCCTACGGAAGAAAGAAAATAAACCTTAGCACAATCCATATCCATACAAACTGATATCAACCATAAATGTAACAAGTTAATTGTTTCCCCCAATGCCCTTCTCCTCCATATTACATATTAACTTAGCATGGTGGGCCCTAAGTTTCTTCAATATCATTTCTCTGCCATTCCCCAAGAAATTAAAGGACAGCTGGGGGTACTTCCTATAAATATGCTTGAGCTCTTTCAAAAAATGCTCTCTTCCGGATTTATAGGCATGTTTTGTAAGGAATTACCTCCTCAGCCTGGAGAGGGAGTGCAGGTCATCCTTGGAGAACAAAATCATTAAGGGAGAAAGAATCTTCATTACCAAAGGAACGAGTCATTAAGGGCCGAGACCCGCTAATGGTAAAGAAATCTTAGGAAAAAGGTTCATACCTGAAGGATAGAAGAAATCGCATGCATCATTTGACCTTCCTCGCGAGGCCCAGGTAAATCAGACTTTTCGGTAAGCTCACTGTCTTCGCATAGAGAAGATGGAACATAAGATGAATTAGCATTTGAGAAACCTACACAGTCACCCGTAAGCACAGAGAACATACCTTCCTCCCTACCATTTTTGTTATGACCACGCTGAGAGTTGAGTCTATTGGGATGACTGCCTATGTCATCATCACCAATAAGCAAAGCAAAACCCTCACCATTTCCAGGCGCTAAATAGTCAGGAAGCCCCTCGACAAATAGAAGCTCCTTAACTCTCTCTCCTTACTCCTTATGAGCATGCCGGCATCTTTCCCGGATGCCTTAATTCACTCCAAGGCCCTGTTTTGACGATACGGCGAGAGAGAAGGGAAACCCATATCCTGAAATATACCACAATTATCTTGATAAACCTGAGAGAGGGCCCTTTCGTAATATTTGATCGCTATATTTGGGAGATTCACCTTCAGAAATGAGGAAATTCTATCCTGGGTTTCATAAATTATCCGTTTAGCATTGCAAAGAGTCGCTTCCTTTACTCTCAGTTTCTTCGCGCACTCCACCGGTGACTCCGACTGCTCACGCCTGAGAGTCGAGACTTTAACGGCCATAATCCGATTGCTAGCTTTTTCCCTCTCAAGAAACACTCTCAGATGGCTACAAACCTCCTCATTCTGGCTCTTTGCTGAAACTAAATCGTGGATTTTTGACTCTAGCACGAACTTCCCTTCCTTTTGCCCTCTCGCGTCACAAAATAGTGAAGCCGTCGTCAGCCTAGAGGTGTACCAACCACTAGATATATGGGAAGAAACGACATGAAATTAAAACATGCATAAGGTAACTGAGTAAGAAGTGTAGAGGTACGAGAATAAGAACCAAAAGTTGCCGTTGAATGAGACGAAAGCAAAAACTAAGCCAATATGTGAAATCAAACCCGGAAATAATGGACCCGTCAACACTAGGTAAAACAGATCTGACAACACCCTCGAAGTCCGGAATCAGAGAAGTAGGATTCATGAAATCGCATTGGCAATAAGAGGGGGAAGGTAATTCGAGTCCTCCCAAATCCAAAGTCCCTTGAGAACCAGATCTTAGAAGTCCAACAACAAAACTACTTCCTGCAGTGTCCACTGAGGAAGGGCATATCTTAGGAGAATCCCCAAGGAAGGGGACGAGAGGATTTGGTAACAACCGACCCCCAGGGGGCTCCACAGTCCCTCCACCAGAAGGACGAGAGATTGGATTCTCCCCCTTATGTCTTTTGATGGATCCACTGCTGGTAATAGAGGTCGCCCTCCTCTTAGATGAAAACCCAATAGGAGAAGAGACAGTGGAAGATGGATGTGAAACATCTTCAAAAAATCTTGAGCACCAGAAAAGAGGAAATCCACCCATTGCATCAGCGTCTTGAGGATCCTTTACTTCGAATTGTATTTTCCCCGTATAAAGCCCAGAAGACCCCTTCAACCTGGAGGCGCTCGGCTGTGAAACACCAAACATAGTCCTGCCTGGTGATGTTATAACATAAACGTATATTTTAAACCCAAATTCCGTTTCCATAATTACACGTAAATAACACACTAGTAAAAAGGCATCATAAAATTTTATTGTCCCGTCAGACAATGATCTTGACTGCAAAGGTCGTTGTCAACAAGTCAAATTTCCCCCTATTACTAGTTGTCTATTTGTACAAATTTTGCTTCTCAGAATCCCGATAATAGACGGGAATGGGTACGATTTGTTAAAGACCATCATTGATCGTCCTCTCAGATGATTGTATAAAGTTTAAATTTATGTTGAGACCCCCCAATCCCTAATCAAAAGTATAATCCAAATCGGTGACTGAGGTTTGAGCAAGAAAACTTACAGCTAGTTAGATCTGGGATCCTGGGAAATAATGTAACCAATTTTGATAAACAGTAACTTTTCTTGAGTAAAATGTTATGCAGAAAGGAGGAGAAAAGGAGAAAAAGATTCTTTTTAGAAAAGGGAGACTTGCTTTTCCTCTTAGCCATACACCTAAGATCGAATTGACGAAGGGGATTCATCTCGAAAAAGCGGAAATAATTGTCGAGAATATCAAAAACAAAAAAGAGGAAAATCTGCATTCGGGATTTAGGGTTAATTTGGATCACACAAGGAGAGGCCAATCAGCGCTCCCAGTGAAGGAGAGCAAAATAAACGGAGATGGTACTTCGAAGAAGATAGAAAGATTGACTTGGAAAGTCGAAAATACCCCTTCACTGACAGGAGGGGGGCAAATGTTACTATCAAAAAAAATTAACACCGAAACAGGCTGGCATTGAAGGAGTATCGGACGATCGCAAGCACATGAGAAATCGTCAAAGAAGAATCAATCACTAAGGGAAGTCGACAATAGGGAGAAAAGTTCTGAAAGTAACATCAGTCGAGATCTACTGAAGGGAAAGGACCTCAGAAGCTAAAAGGTCTAATTAGCAGGATTTATCCGACATGATCGGGCTGGCAGAGTCCTTCCAACAACGCCAACCCAATAGGGGGAACCGATAGCGAGAGGCCATCTAGGTCAGAAACTAAGAAAGATGAAGGTAAGAGCTTCATCGGCTAGAACCCGAAAAGAGCCTCCAGTATAAACCCGCTTAAATACCGACACACCAGGAGGCAAAAACACCAGAAGCGTTAAGCCAGAGGCTTGCGATAACCATCTGGAACCAATTTCCGAAACATCTACTGTATAAACACTGAAAGGTCATGTTGATAAACATAAGATAAATCACCTAGAGCCGCCTTCTGAAAAATTAGTCTATACATGGAAATCCCGCCAGAAGACAGACCGGAACTTCGAAAGGGATACAAGCTATCCCCACTAATCCGCTTAACACGAACACTGACAGTGGTTCCGAACCGGCAACTACCTACATACATAAAGAGGACAAGCTCCTCTAAGTACTCACGGGAAAACCGAAGGCCTATATCTAAGAGTCAACGACCAAAGAGAAAACATGCATTACATAATGTACATCAATTACATCAGAAGTTGACATTATAATTTACACAGCACATAGGATCATAATTATATTTAGCAGTTTCAACAAGCGAATAGGTACACAGCAGAATAAAAGATAATCAATATAATAAAGTCTTGGAGAGTCCAAAAGAAACATCTAAATGTTGGAGAATGGAATGTTGATGATGTTTTAATGACAACAACCTTGTTTCAATCATTATCATTATTAATTATAAAATATATACTAACACTTTTATCCACAATATATATATGTATATACAGGATTTATATGCAGGTAATAGATATTGAAGACTGTACATTTAAAAGATTCAAGATTTCAAAGGAAAATCAAGACTCATGGGTATCAAGATATCAAGAGATCAAGGGTTCAAGATTATCCGAGTAATAGAGTCTAGTTAGTATGTAAAACTATGAATAGCACTCCAACTGTGTTTTCAAATTATTTCTTTTCAAATTGATTTTAAAACTATTTTCAAATTGATTTCAAACTTCTCTCAAAATAACTTTTAATTATCCAAGGATTATTATGATTTCAAATATACATACTTCCTAAGTTTCTTATGTTTATATATATATATAAAGTTTTATAATTATATATGTTTATAATTATATTATATATAATTTTATACCACTTATATACATATTTTTTAAATCATATGTTTAATTAATACTTTATCATGATTTTATACTTGAAAAAAAATATTTTAATAACTAGTTTTGTTTCAGGAATTTCCAAAATATATATGTATTGGTTTAAATACTTTAAAAATGAATTAAATTTCAAATTTATAATATATATGTCGACATACATGTTTTTACATGTCGATATGTAACTGATTTTTTATTTTAAATTTTAAACAGTTGTGTCTTTTCATTTTAAAACGTTTTAGAAATGGTTGTGTCTCTTAGAACTCTATATAAAGGCCTTAATTTCGAAAATTTTTATAACTAATCTTCTCCTTCTTCCTTCCTTAACATCCCACCATTATTCTTCTCAAGTTTCTAAGATTATACATATATACTCTGTCGATTTCAATATAAATTATATCAGTCTTCTTCTATTCTCATTCTTTATCAAATACTCTCTGTTTGGAAGTGCTACTCAAGAGTTCTAAGGCCATTGTAATCAGAAATAGATTAGGTATGTTCCTTGTAGCCCTGAAATCAAGGAAAGGGAAGGGTGCGTTCCTTGTAACCCGTAAATCAAGGAAAAGAAGCGGTGTTAACCTTGTAGCCGTGAAATCAAGGGTGTTGTAAACAGTGTTAACTTTGCAACCGTGAAATCAAGGGTGTTGTAATTGGATACTGATATTAATAAAACTCTGCACAATCCCGCGTTGTGCGGGACTGGATATAGGAGTAATCCGAACTAGTTTAAAATCTGGTGTGTTATTTATTTTTTGACATTTTATTTTTTTTATATCTGCATCTGTGATTGTTTATGTTGTGATATTCATTCTATGGTTCGTATAGTAGTTTGAGTAATTGATAATAGGTTAAGATTTCTATAAAAAAAATTAAAATAATATTAACCCCCTCTAGTGTTATTTTTGCCTTAAGATCCTTGATCATCATCCCCACACCAAATTCTGCTCCAGCTCCAATTACAAAACAAGCATCCATAGCTTCCATACACAACTCCAAAATAACTAATCTAACGACCTGCATACTAGGCAGTCCGTGCAAAAATATGGGCACCAAAGTTTGCAAGGGAAAAACAAACTACGAGTTAGTCACGGGTCTGCTATGAGAAACCCTACAATTATTCTTAACTTATTTAAAGTGAGGCATAACACGGGACCACACCGTATAACACGGAATCAGTTTACTCCACACGAATGCCAATGCATAAAAACGCCAATGCATAAAATCATGCAATGTTTTTGAAAAATGAAGCCATTATAAAACTTAAGTCCCATCACATAATGCAACGCAAACCGAAAAATAGAGTTTTACCTTATAATGGCCAAACGTGCATGATATGAGAAAATCATTTGATATTATTTTAGTGTCTAAGTGTTGAAAACAATTTCAAAAACAGACATATCAATCTTAGACGACTTAATACCCCATCCGATTATGTCGTCGTATAGGTTTACAACTGAAAACAGAAAGCTCGTATTGGAAATTGGATTCCATTAATGAACCAAGGCAAAGGATTTTCCTTATTCGATTCAGAACCATCTCTAGCAAGATGTCCAGGATTCACATGCATGTGCACCTTGGAACGGTAAAGTCGACCCACTAATTCCCGATGAGTTCAGGTTTCTCCTGAACACAACGTTCCTTAGTCGTATTTGACTGTCGTCCTAGTTGTATTTGACCATCATCCGAGGCGAATCGATTCCAACATCCACGTAAATAAAATTACTTGTGCTCCATGCCATGGCATGACTTTATGCTAGAAGGGAATGTATGTCCTTTCTCTAGCAGCAGCACTTGGCATGTCATAACGTCAATTTACACATATGATCAGTTTTTGTTAATAATATAACCTTTGAGTTCATACGTCTCAAAGAAGGATGTTAAGCTAAGAGAATAAATTTCCACCACTACATATATATCATCAATAGCAACTAATCAGTTATGTTATGAAATACAACGTCAGACACACATCCATTTACAAGTTCGTTCCGGGTCTGAACGAAACCGAAGGTACCTTATTCCTCGTCCAATAAAGGAGAGAGCCCCCCTCCATATTCAAATAATCAACAAGTACGTCTGAACCACTGCCACTTTAACCCCTTCAAGGGAACTACCCATATCCAGGGCACCAACAAGTAGTCCAATTGATGTGAAGATTCCCGGTCTTCCACCGTTTTCAATGTCTTCAACTTCAATTCGTCATATAATTATTCAAAATGGGTTGAACGTTGTCTTTTCGAATAATTAGCGTCAAAACAAATATCCTTATCGGATTATCAATCCACCAATTAAGCCTCCTTTAATTGGTATTATCTTATAAGATTTAAAATCTTATTATTAAACTTGGTTAAGTTATCTGGCTTCCAAAAATCAACCTTTAACCTTATAAAAGGTTTACTTAAGGATCAGATTCAATTTATGAATTTAAAATCCTTATTTCAAAACATTACCGAAAACTTGTTATAAATGCCTTTATAAAAAATAGCCAAATTCCACTTAACCAGTTTATTGTTCAAAACTCTATATAATTGGTTTAAACCCTTTTCAAATCATTTATAATAATTTATAATGATTTTTTCCTATTTTTATTTATATAAAAATAGTCCATTTTTACAACTTTCAATTACATGCCATTATAGGTTCTGGCATCGTTTTTATTCAAATTTGATTTAAATATTTCTCAAAATCTAATCGTTAGATTTCAAAACTCTTCTTATCATTCGAAAGCTCTTTTCATTACGAACCCAACGGTTCTAGCTTTGGGAAAATCCGATGGTCGAATCTCCCGGTACAACCGTTTAAAATTACAGGTCGAAGTTTGCGAACTGCCGCTACGGTACGAGTTCTATTCCGACCATAATTCGACGTATGATATAAAATACATCGAATGGATTCAAAAACATTTTATTTCGTATATAAAATATATATAATAATTCAAAAGATATTCTTTAATTTTCCTAACTTCTATATCAATTATTTCAATATTAAAAGTACTATAATAATATTTAAATCATTAAAATAATATTATTTTTCAAACTTCATTATTTTTAATTAAATTTTCCTGACATTCGTTAGAAAAATAAATAAGGAAGTTTTGTAAAGGAAGTCCATTAAAATTCATCCTAGATTCTTAACCGAACTTCACTTTTATCGGTAACTATTCATTTAAAAAAAGAACTTGAATAGGCCATAACTATATGAAAATTACTTCAAATCAATTTGTTCCAGTTATGAATATTCATCGTAATTTTATAATCTTTGTTTCATTCCAAAATCGGACGTCAAATTCAAAATTTATTTTCAGCCTATTATTATATTAATAAAATATTTTTGATTTACGTGTGGAACTTAAGACTTCACTCAAGCCATTGCTTGTCGGTCTTAGTATATATTAATAAAATATTCATTAAAATATTTATTAAATCATTTCGTATGATGGAGACTTAACCGATGTACCAATAATCACATCCATTAATCATATTCAATCAGTGTATTACATAACACTTTATCAACCATCAAACAACATCCAATCCACATATAAAGTGGAAAACACCATATAAGCATTAACCATTAACGCTTATATGGGTTTGTAAATCAACAGATTAACCACAATATCAATCAGTGGGGTATATATCAATTAGTTATCATTTCAATACCCAAGTAAGGGTCAAATCAATATCCAATAACCAGTAATTGATAAATTACTTTCTCATGACCAGTTAAGGTTCAAATAGTTTCCAAGTCAACACTTTTGGATCTTAATTGTCACATACCCAAGCAACTACACATATATCAATTAAAAATGATATTTCTATCTTGCTAACCGTCATTAAACATCGTAATAAACTTGTATTATTAACCAACAATCATCACATAACTCAGACTAATTAACTAACTATAGTTAATTATAAACTTGCCCTTTATGAGTTTCGGTGAAACCACTCCATCAAACTTTCAAGTGAATGGAATGCCGACACTCTTGTATGACTCCGGTAGTGTTCCGATGTCTACAAAGATTTCCAAAAGTTAACTAGATAGATTTTTGAGGCGATGGGATTTTTAAACTTGACAGACGAACAAACGGTCAGGGATCTGGGTATACGGGCAAACAAGACAGGGTTTGGGGACCGGGGAGGTTCGGCCTTGGGATGGGGTCCATATTTTATGCTTGGTAGGGGATGGTGGAGGTGGTGGGGCCTACATGTGGAGTGTATGGGGTAAGAGGAGGGGGATTTGGGTTTAATTTTGGGTTTATTTGCAAATTAGGGATTTTTGGAAGGTTTTTAGAAGTTTGGAAGGAGGAGCAGGTCACGGCAAGGGGAGGAGAGCTGGTGGGGGATGGAACATGTGGGCAGGAGGGTGGAGAGCGGGAGGATGTGCGCAGGTGTGGGAGGAGAAGGTGGTGGCCATGGCTACAAGGTAGGAAGGAGGAAGATGTTTAAGGAGGAAAAGGTGTAAAAAGTGAAAAAAGAATGAAAAATAAGATATTTTATGGGAATTGAAAGGCCATGGATCGATGAGGTGGAAGGAGGATATTAAAGGGGAGAAAACACAATTAAGTAGTTTAGATGCAAGACACCTTAACATGTGCTTTTTGTCTTTAAGGCTTATGTAAAGTTATGAACGTGTTTTAGTTCTATCCCGCATTTATCGCTCATGTGATCAAATGGTAAATACGTTTAACACGAAATTTTGAACTCTAACATAATTCGTAATTCCGGATTTAATGAAATAGGTCTTGTTGAATAGGGAGTTCGTTTGACCATCCATTTTATTTTTTTATTGCATTTTTACTTAATTTTGACTAGTTGACTCGGTAAGCGTTTATTTTTCGTACGCTCAAATACTAACTCCAAAAATTATGAAATTTGAAATCTTAACATTTTTCGACATTTTAAATCCAATAAAATTGGTTTCCTCGAATTCCGAGATAGTTTGAAAATTGTTTCTTTTTAAGCCATGGAAATAATATTAAATTATCGAATTTTTAAAATTGGCTATAAATCCTTGTAAAATTAATAAAAAAATAAATTTTAAATTGGTTCCAAAATTTCATGTCGTTACAAAATCTATTTGAAGAAAATATACTTACAGAGATGAGTTGATAAGTATTTCTAAGAATTGGAATGGTAAAATAAATTTTTATGTAACTACCAAGTTGAAGAGAGTAATAAGTTTGGCTACTAGATAAATGATGAAGGAATGTTAAAGTTTCAAACGGATAAATGACAAGATGAAAAAGTTGTGTTCCAAGAAAAGGAAATTTGGAGAATTATAATTTTTTTAGAGAGAAGGAAATCTGTAAGACCACTTTGAGTCTAAAACCCACATGTATATATGGTTTTGGAAATAGAAATTTTAATGGGTTAATGTATTTTGATATGAAATCTGTATTTTTGGGAATTTTATAACATATATACTTCAAATGAAATTTTGGTAACTTTATGAATAAAAAGTTGTCTCGCTAAGATTTTTAAAATGAAATTTTGAAAAAAAATCATGATTTTAGAATATATATATATAATTCAAAAAAGAAGTGAGTCCTTATGGGGTTGGACAATATAAGTGGAAAAAATGGAAGAACACAAGGCAACAACGGTAAAAACTTGGAATCGGATTATGGATATGGTAAAAGGTTACTCAACAAGTAAACATTACTGCTTCTTCTTCTTTTTCTTTTGGTTTGAGTAGCTGTATTTCCTTTTTGTACTATGTCATGTCCTTCGTCTTACAGCTCCAATGTTTCATCGTCAGCTGCTTCTGTTCATTCTTCTTTTGCAAGGTCTACTTTAGGGGCAGAGTTACCTAATGTGAATGCATCTCCTTATTCTCACCTTAAAACTTCTACACATGTAACTCTGCCTCCCCTAACCTTTACAGTGGCTTATCATCTTCATCCAGACTGACTGACAAATTCTGGGCTGATGAAGATGATAAGGAACCTTCGGCTTCTGAAAGAACAATAAAGGACGAGGAAAAAAGAAAAAGAAGAAATTTAATGTGAATTTTGAAGACTTGGATGAGGGTATAGATTATGATATGGAGGATGTAATACCGTCTGGTGGTAATTCTAAATCTAACAAGAGGCATACGAGGAATAATCCTCAGTATTGAGTTCTGGTGAGATTCTTGATTGGGTTTTTATGTGAGTGATTTTTGTTGCTGTGGTATTATAATCTTGCAAGAAGTTTCAGTGCGGGTTTGAGGATGCTATCTTACTTGCAGCTTGGATTTGGTTTAGGTTAATGAGGCATATTGTCTCTAGTAGTTTTGAGTTTTTTTCTGTACTTCATTGTATACATGTAAATGATTTTTTTCTCATTACTACGTGAAAAGTGTTATAGGAATTGTATAGTGTTAGGAAAGTTGGAGTTGTATACTTACTCTCCTTGTAATCCTCATGAGTTAATAAATTTAATTGCCTTTCAAAAAAAACTTTGTGGGTAGAGCATGATCTAGAATTTTGAAACTAAGTTGTGACAACGACTTTACTATGTAAACTAGTTTTGAGTGGATTCAAAATGGGTAAAGAGAAAAAGTAATCAAATGGAAGACATTTGGGATAAGTAGATCATCTCAAAGGATTTCTTTTTAAAGTATTTAGAATAAATAGGTAAGATTAAAGCTCTTTAGTGGATTTTGTTAAAGTGACTCATCAGTAATAAGAGAGGCTATTCAGATTTGGAAGTTTGCATAACTTGTAGTTTACCAACTTAGGTGTATTCGAAGAATTCAAGTTTCCTACCTATGTTCTTTTAACAAACGTTTCCTTTTGATATTCTATCATTACCTTTTTCCTTTGATTAGGGTCTTTCTTCTAAATATCCTTGGGAAGGTAGATCTTAGGATCAATCCTATGGATAGTAGAATTGGTTGTAAACATGTTATATATGATGTATGCAAGTGGTTGAAAGTATTTGCAAGTAGATGCATATACGCGCACTAGGCACTTTTGGGGATTAGCAAATAAGACACTTACATATGCGTATAAATGTGTTTGCATTTTATTTTATTTCCATGGTTGTAATAAATAGATTTTATCATATGGTTGTTGCATATGAATGATGGTTGAAGGGCGCATGTGTAGAACAGTCTGTTACCATTAGGATTTTTGCATACATTTGGATACATGGCACCAACATATTACATAAAAAGAAGGTCGATTGAATTAGTAGACACCCAATCTTTTACATTAGTTAGGATCATATGCACTACATCATTGCATAATTACATAAATCGCATTAGTAAATTAAGGACAATGGATGATGTTTAAGTAGTTGGTTGTTGATAAGTTGGATGAAAATACTTATGTCATTCTTATATTCTTGGAGATTTCGGGAACGAAATCCTTTAAGGAATGAAGAATGTAACAACCGAAAATTTAAGAATAATTAATTAACATATTTTAACATTTAAAAATTAATGTTATGAAAATATAATGTTATAAGTCAATAGATAAAATTAATGGAAACGTTCACAGTAACGTTATAATGGAATAAATAAAGATTTATGTTGAAGACATAATATTAGAACCTGAAAAATATTATTAAATTACAGCCATACAATCTTCAAGAAAAATGCAACTGGAGTAGAAAAATCTGGAATAGGGACAACTGTGCGAAGGAGAATCTGATGTGGAAGATTATTCATAAAGCCTTATTGACGAAGGACAGACTATGTGCTAGGGGCAAGCAGGTTGATCCACTATGTCCATTATGTAGTGAGAAATCTGAAACCTTTAATCATATTTTCTTTGTATGTAAATGCTCCCATACTGTCTGGTCTGGTATCATGGCAAGATTTGGTAGACACAATGTTAAACGGGAGGCTGTTGAATAATGGAAGAAGCTTGAGATGTTGACAAGAAGGAAGAGCAAAAAGAAAAGGATAATGGCTTATATACTAAAAAAAGTATGCCATGGTTATGTGGAAGGAGAGGAATACATGTGTATTTTTTGATTCAGCATGTCGAAATGTGGACATTATTTCTAATGAAGTCAAATGCAGATTAGAGAAGGCCTGAAGTTTTTACATTTCACTTTTGATCCGAGCATAATGGCTGGCTTCATTTGATTATGTCAAAGATAATTGTCGTCCTTGTGTTTTTATTTTTTATTTTTTATTTTGTCTTTGACTTGATTGAATTACTTTGTTCTATGTCTTCTATGTAAATACTAGTATTTTATGCTCGCTTTGCAGGGCATTAAAATTTATGTTATTAAAAATTTATATTGTAATGATTAAATATCAAAAATAAAAGAAAAATAAAGTATTGTAATTAATATTAGATAGTTATATATATGGCATTCTAAACAATGTATGAGTAGTTGTTGCTCAATGTATGATTTGTTATTAAGTTTTAAATAGATTTTTTTATGTATAAGAGGCATTCTAACTTAAAAAAATAAAATCAAATTACAACATAAAAATAAACATCCATATCAGAAAAATATATGAATCAATAGTAGTTTTCAGAGCAAAATAAATATAAGATCATGAGTAAATTAAAATACAATTCTTTTAGTACAAATTACCTCCCATCTAAGTATGTTTTAATATCATTTACTGTTTTCTTATCCCCAGATTGTTGATCATTTTGTTTTTCGGACTGTACTAACACAGTGGCACGGTCATGAACCTTCAGACAATATTTGAAAAGATATTTCATGCAACGCCCGTGATTGCAGATCTCAACATTAATGTGACACTGGTATCGAATCAAAAGATCCCTATTAAAAGGAACCACCACTGGTTATCTAAATCTATATTTCTAACTCTGATACTATGTTTGGTTTTTCTTCTCCTGTAAATTGGAAATCCGCAATCATCAAACATTGTACTTGAACAATACCTGAAAAAGAAAAATTAGAGTTAAATACAAAAAAAAAAATTATATTTTAGAGTTGAATAAAGTTTTTGATCATACTTTTTTGGGAATTTCCTTGTACATTTAGAATCCTTCATGCAAGGTGACTGAAATCTAGGTCCGTAAGGACCATGTATCATAAATTGTTTAACAACCTCATATCCATATGGATCTTTCTCTTCATCAGGGATCTCTGCACATACATACTTATCAATATTACTCTTCAAATTCTTTTTACCACATGTGAACCTTTTCAGATAATACGACTTAGCAATACAAAAGATCACACATGACAACCATTTAGGAATTAAAGGCTAAAATCAACAGCACTCTTTATCACAACAATTTGGAGTTGGCACAGTAATACATTCGAGAAAACAGTGAAAGGAACTACAGCTCTTGCGACAACACTCGTTGCACTTTCCAAAGTCTGCAATGCTCCCACCAACCAAACAAAAGAGCAATATAGCAAATAACATGATAAAGTTCAATTTTCCTTTGCTAGTCGCCATGTATTTTGATATTGTTACAGATCGTTTCCTCCTCTTGATGTTATGATGTTTGCTACACTTATTTATAGGGCAAAGGAATACAGTGCAATGCCTTTAGAAGGAAGGAAATAAATCCTTTTTATATAAATCTCCTATAAACAAAAAGAATTTGTTTCTAATTAATGTCTATATGATATGCTTTCATTGTAATAAATGTCATTAACTTTCTATCCTTTCATAATTTTTCATTCATGTTTTCTATTTTATGTTTTCCTAGGTTGTGTCTCTACTATATGGTAATATTTAAATATAGGCACAAACCTTCTTTACCATATATTTAAATTACATACATATATATATAGGCACAAGCCTTTATTACCATTCATGTTTTCTATTATTCATGATAATGGCACGCGCTTCGTGCGTGATCGAGGCACGCACTTCGCGCGTGGTCTGTTGTACCACAAATATTATGTAATATATATATATATATATATATCCAAACAAATAATATAGAAAAAATATAAACGTACTGAGCATGTGTAATTTTTTATTATGGAAATACATGAGCTAATTATGCAGTGCAAAGTATCATATGGAAAACAAATGGACATATGCATTTTTAAGTCACCCATGTCAGGAGTGTGGTGACAATATGCACATTTTATCTAATGAGACGTGCTTATGGCATCCAGAAATCTAATACCATTTTAACAAAAAAAAACACAATAATTTACAGGTAAACATTACTTCATCCGATCTCAAATCTATACAGCACCCCACTTTAAGTTCGTTCATAGCAAATAAATATTATTAGTTTACAGGTAAAATAAAAATAAAAATTTATAGATGTCATGTCCAATAGAAGTTTTACAATATGATTTACACACCTACTAACATGAGCTAGGTAAGTACTTACTAACAAAAAATATTGTTTTAGCTTGCAACTATAGTAAAACAGTAAAATGATATGCCGTATGCACCATTGTTATCTATTCTTGCATAGTTTGGTGATCATTTCTTTGACTGGTCACCTAAAAATTTATAAGCAAGGTTTAGTTAAAAGATTGGTAAGCTTTGTGGACCAAACTAAGTTTGTTTCATTGCTCAAATGTGATGGCAGTTACATGTACCTGAGTTTGTAAACAAAATCTAGCATTAGAGATATAGTTATGAATATAAATTATTGAGATATATAGTACCAATTTAGCATGTATTGTATTGCCCAATGTATATGCATTGATCCTAAAACGTATGTTTTGATTTGCAGGCTTGGAAAAATTGATGGCTTTAATTTTTTTGCTATACAGGTGTATATGTAGATTGAAACTTGGAATGCATTGTATCATAAAACTAAAATTGGAAACAGAAAATGCAGACAAAATTTGGAAAATGGCAAAGGAAAAAGAAGTGTGAAAGAAAAGTGAAGAAAACCTTGACATTTGGCAATGATTTACATATTGTTGCACACATATGAACTATTTTATCAATTTTCCTGCTTTTCGATTTTTTTTGGGGTTTCACATTTCAGTGAGCTATTTTGTAACTACATACAACACAATGTTAGTAATTTAATATTAATGCTTTATTATTGAAGCTTATTATATCACTTCCAACTTATGTTTTCCATGAACTTTGCATCTGATGTGAGTTTAACCACTTGCTCGAACAATAAACACGAACATAGCAGATTACACTATTTATGACATGGTTTCATTAGCTAGAAATATAATTAAATAGTAAAGGAAGGTTACAGTACCATCCAATGTAGTCATCCGTGTAGCACTGGGTGCATTACAAAATTAGACAGCTATATCCTTAACGGTAAATGAAGCAAACATAGTATGAAGGTGATCAAAATATTAACACATTACACTATGATTAAAGTTGATTATGCTATATAATAGCCTCAACTTCTATCATTTTCTAGAACTACTCAAGCTTATGCAACTCCATCACCATCTCTCTTGTATGTATGCTAAGAAGTAAACGAAGAACTTCTGAATACGGTAAGATAGTAAAATTATATAAACTTATGGGCAGTCTGACTTGATTTCTAAGCTTTTTTCAAACAAAATGTAAACAATAGATTTGAATTACATTAAGGTATTCTAGCAATATAACAACAAAGAAGTAACATGTAACTGATGTATTATAATGATATAAAACTGTCTAATACCATCATTGTCAACCCAAATCTTAAGAGTATATACGATATAAATTAAATATTTAAGTCAAAAATAGTTATTTTGAAAGAATAGCCTAAATAAATAGCTAATTTATATTGCTTCAGTTGAAGTAAATAATAGGCCAAAGATCATAAACCGTAACTGCATTTCTAAGTTAACATAATGAATTTGATCTAACAAAAGAATGATCTAATTTTGTTGACATCAAATAAACAAAGGAAAATTTGTTTTTGTAACACTTAACATTTATAGATGCATTCAACAGAAAACTAATGTACTTTTGGAATTGTGCTTCTCTTCCTAGTCTATTGCCATCTCGCATCTAATGCATAAAAGTATTCATTGACTGCAAATTAGATTGTTGAGTTGTCTGGTTTTAATACTTTGCAATATAATCTATTTGTAACAAATAATCATAACAATGAAGACTTGATTAAATCAATCAAAGTAGTTAAAATAAACAAATATGTTGGAGTTTTTAAGTAATCTATATGTTTACTTCCATATACCCATGTTTTTCAGGATCCAACTCTTCCATATCCGTACTCAGCAACATCATAGATTAATGTTCTATAAAATCAAAATAAATGTGATCTATAAACATTCGAGTAGAGATTAATGTTCTTATATCAAATAGTAACCTTAAACGGAGAGAAACCTGAGGCGAAACCCATTTTGTCGAGGGATAAACCTAGCCATTGCAGAACGATTATCATAATCTTTGATATATTGTAAAATGAAAATAAATATATTCCTACAATAAATCGAAAAGAGATTAAAGTCCTTGCATCAAAATAGTTACCTCAAATAGAGAGAAGAAACTTAAGTTGAAATTCACTGTGTCCGCATATATACCCTCCACTGAGCGATGATTTCAGAAACAATCACAATAGAATATGCATGTTTCAGATATAGATGTAATTCAAACCCCTAGCATGTTTCACTTGGATCTAGTTTTGTTTTGAATAGATTGGATAGTGCGAGAAGTAGGAAGCGGGTTTGAGAATATGCGGTACAGTTTGAAAATAGAATTACTACTCAAAAATAGCTATCTGGCCTAAGAAAGTAGTAATATAAATTTACAGGACTTCCAGTATAAAGAACTTTAAATTTTGTATTACAACATGCATTATTTCTTTATTGCATTATTTCTTTCTTTAAACAATGTTTATCCCTAATGATTTATCAATCTTGTAAAATATGCAAGTAATTAAGGGATTTCTTTCGTCAAATTGAATAATGCTACTCGAACTCATGCGTAGAAGTATAAGACAATTCATTTTAGTTGACTGGATGCGAAAATTCATTGTTTCTTGTGGAAAGAATAGAAGTTACAAACATACTACCTCCTCAAATTTTAAGTAAGAATCGCAAGACTAATTAAAAGTTAACAGAACTCTCATATAAAGACGTTAAACTTTGTCGTACTCTAAAAATACATATGCAAAAATGAATTAGGTATAAAAATGATGGATAATGATTCTCATTAGTTATAGTAAAGATGAACAAAAACAATTGCATACTTGAATTAAATTACTATTTGGACCTCAATATTTGTAATATAACTTGACAACAAATATTATCATTGCAATTTCTGAATATTAAAAATGAAAGATGAAAGTAAGAGTCAACTCAACCTTATGTTGTCAACACACTTCTATGTATGCTGTAAGTTATGGATGTCCTGACTTAAAACCTCGAGAAAACTGTAATATTTCTATTTCTTCATGGATGGCCATCAAAATGCATGTATATTAATAAAAACACAATTTTTTGTTTTAGTCATTTGTAGTAATCTTCATAATAATAGCACTATTACATAACTCAATCTTAGGCACATGTATTAAAATACTTGTGCAGCAGATATAAACACAAATGCCATTTTCAAAAGTTAATAAATGTAAATCCATTAAAATATCATCAAAATTTTCACATGAGTAACACAGATTTGAAAAACCCAAGATACTCCGTTAATGTAAATCCAATAACACATAGGGTAAAAGCATGTGCAGAAATGACTTCACAGTATAAGGGGCGGTAACATGTTTGTGAAAAAGAGTATGCGAATGAAAGATCGAGTAATAGGAGAAGGATTATAGATGATAGATCACTATATCCAATCATTTTCTAAAAAGCAAACATATTCAAAAAGTATTTACCAATTATTACTAATAACCAATTGATAAGAAACATCAGATAAGAACAGGAAAAAATATAGCAATCTACAAAAAAAAAAAAAAAAAAAAAAAAAAAAAACTGTTAACAAATTTATCTACTTAGCATATCTAGATAGATAAATAATTTTATTTTATAATGTTAGAACTTAGCGTATACAACATAAAGGCCTAATTGAAGTACTGGAAAAGTTAGAAGATAATGCTTGTTGAATCATTTATACAAACACTTTGTGTGCATACAAATATGGATGAAGACTGAAGGCGAAAGAAAACATTGACATTAGCATATACAGAGTACCTGCACAGAGAACGTCAAAATAGGAACGAAAACTTCAGATCAATAAAACTGTCAACGCAGACGCATAAGCACAGAAGGCGAGAACCTGCAAGTTGGTCATATTATTAGAGCATAAAAGATAATTACGGTGAAATCAAATCATAATGAAAACTAAAATATTGAACTCCACATTTGAAAGACTGGAAGAAAGAAAACTATATCCAAGTATGTAAGAGTAGAAGAATGGAACCGATTCCCAGGATGCCATTTGAACCGAAATCCATGAAATACTAAAAAGATGGAAGATAATTTCCCTTTAGATGCGAAATCTGGCAGTATCCTACGTTGGAAAATCAAATTATTTTTTTAGAGAAAAGTGAGGGGAAAGAGATTGATGAAAGTGGCAAAAGTGCTTAGAGGAGTGGGATGGAGAATGAACCGTGGATGGGTTAATTAACAATTTAGTAGAGAGCGAATTAGGAAAGATTAATTGACAATTTAGAAACGTAGAAAGGTTAATTGACAATTTAGTAGAGAGGGAATTAGGAAAGGTAAATTGATAATTTAATTGACAATTTAGAAACGTAGAAAGGCTAATTGACAACTTAGAAACGTAGAAAGGATTTGGTACTAATCATTGAATAGAAAGGAAGGAAATCAGGGAAGATAATTGTAGGTATAGGCATATATGTATATGTTGATAGATTTTACACATTTGAACAACTAAAATTAAATACACAGAGGTAGTTATATCCGAATTTTATGAAACTAATTATGACATCTACATTAGAAATGTTCTAGTATTTAAAAAGGGAAATATTTAAATTTCAAAAATATTTTATTTTTAAAGAATTTATGGATTCTAATTAAAATCTCGCAAATGAATGAAACTTGCGTATTTTACTATGATAAGCATATATATGCATATGGTTAAGAAATATTGAAATGTTGAAATATTCTATTTAAACTATAGAATTCCAATTAATTTAAAAACATTAATTTCAACATTAAATTCTAAAATAAATTTTAATTTCTGAAAGGTAAAAAATGGTTGTATTCTAATTATACTAATTGAAACATATTAATAAACTTAAAAAATTCAAGAGGTTATTTGGTACTAATCATTGAATAGAAAGGAAAGAAATCAGGGAAGATAATTGTAGGTATACACATATATGTATATGTTGATAGATTTTACACATTTAAACAATTAAAATTAAATACACAGAGGTAGGTAGCTATATCCGAATTTTATGAAACTAATTATGACATCTGCATTAGAAATGTTCTAGTATTTAAAAAGGGAAATATTTAAATTTAAATAATATTTTATTTTGAAAGAATTTATGGATTCTAATTAAAATCTCGCAAATGAATGAAACTTGCGTATTTTACTATGATAAGCATATATATGCAAATGGTTAAAAAATGTTAAAATGTTGAAATATTCTATTTAAACTATAGAATTCCAATTAAAATTGTGCTCCTTTATCACTTAATATGTTTCATATAATTAGTTTTTCATTCCTTAAATAAAATTATGCTCCTTTATTAGTTAAATAAGTTAAGAGAAAGGAAAAGAAAGGTTTCCTTCTTTGAATAAATTTAATAAGTAATCACCTTGCACAAATATGTATATAAGAGTATATTTGATACAATCTAATTTATATACACATTAAACTATAATATAAATTTATTTGTGAAACTAAATGCAATATTGCTTTTATTTAAACGAAACTTAGAAAAGTTCTAAATGAATCTAGATTAATTAATAATTATATCGATATATGTTATGTTATTTTAATCTGTTTAGGATAACGTAAGTAACGTATATAAGATAAAATTTGAAACTAATATGATTTAATTAAATAAATAGATTAACGGACATTTCATGTCTCATATAAATCGATCGTTAATCAATTAGTCAATTTAGTTAAAGGGAAGGAAATGTAAAGTTTTCTATATCCAATTAATATCATTTGCCATCCTTGTCAGTTTGAAATAAGTTAAGTGAAGAAAACGAAAAATTTCATTCCTTAAATAAATTGTGCTCCTTTATTAGTTAAATAAGTTAAGAGAAAGGAAAGGAAAGGTTTCCTTATCTAAATAAATTTAATAAGTAATCACCTTGCACAAATATGTATATAAGAGTATATTTGATACAATCTAATTTATATACACATTAAACTATAATAAAAATTTATTTGTGAAACTAAATAAAATATTTCTTTTATTTAAACGAAACTTAGAAAAGTTCTAAATGAATCTTGATTAATTAATAATTATATCAATATATGTTATGTTATTTTAATCTGTTTAGGATAACGTAAGTAGCGTATATAAGATAAAATTTGAAACTAATATGATTTAATTAAATAAATAGATTAACGGTTAAATAATTTGAATCATTATATCAAACCTTTTAGACTTTTTTGTTGAATATTTATTTATGTATTTAATATTTGCATGTGCTTGATTAGTTAGAATAATTATTCCTAATTTGTAACAATACATTTAATTTTTTTAATATATTGTCATTCGTATGTAGTTCCAAATAATTTAAAAAACTACAATAAAATAATATTTTTAATCAATTTTATAGCATTACAAAGTTGGAATAATTAAAGATTAGTGGGAATAATTTAAGGTCGGACCAAAGGTTAGAATAATTAAATGACCTTGATAAATATGGGCAATTTGGGTATTTTACGGTCGGACCAATTTGTAATCATTAAAGATTAGTGGGAATTATAATATAAATAGATTTGTAACTTCTTCTATGGTGCTTCAATAAAGTGGTAGGGGACCACCCAATGTAGTCGGCCTTGCCAAAAAAAGATTATTAAATTACAAATATTAATGCATGCATTTGAATTTGGGAAGTAACGCTCATAATAAACAGTAAACAAGAACAAATTTTAGTAGGAAATAAACTACATGTCAAACTTTAACGATTGCGTATATCTTTCCAAGACAATCAGTTTGATATATAATTTTGGTATATTTGGATTCATGGTTTAGAAAATATCGACTTTGTAAATTAAAAAGAAACGCACATAAAATCAATAATTTTCAGTGTTCTGATTTTGTAAACGATAGTTGTGTTAGACGTAGTGGCAGTGCATGCATTTCCTAGACTAAAGATCTTGATTTCAATTCTCACCAATGACATTCTAAAAAAATTAAGAAGACCAATAAAAAAAAGCATGTTCTAAGTGGGAAGTATGTATGTATGTACATATATAAATAAAAGACATATAAGATCAAAACGTACATATAAAGAACGATTACATATGTTTGTATGTGTGTATCTATATGTATATGTATACATATATATGTATGTGCATTTATATTTATATACATATGTGTGTGTATATATAAAAATTTGGGGTATATGTTGTTTCATATTGTAATCCATTAATTTCATACATTATGTATTAATCGAACGCTAATTGCATAAATTATAGATTAATTTCACATTTATTAACATGTTTTCAAATCCTACACATATATATATATATTGAAAATTGGTACTCTTTATTGCTAATACCAATAACAAACAAGCAGAGATATAAGCAAAACGGTTCTCAATACAAATTGAAATACCAAACAACAAATAAAAGTAACCCGCTTCATAGCCCAATTACTAGGCCCAACAAATCAAACCTTCAAACTTCAGCTGCACTATCTCTACCCAGTATCACACAATTCAATCCCCCATCGTTCAAGTAAAGCAGAATTCCTCAAATTAGGAGCAGTTTTACTTCCATTGTTCCTGATCAGGTACTTCACATCTCTCTCAATTTGAAGCAGTTTAGTAGAAGCCACAATTTTCTTGTTTTGGAAAATCCTACACACACACACATACATAACTTAATTATGCATTGACTATATGAGTTATGATGAAATACCAAATAACGTCCAAATTTTGTATTTA
This sequence comes from Allium sativum, assembly GCA_030737875.1. NCBI lineage: Eukaryota > Viridiplantae > Streptophyta > Magnoliopsida > Asparagales > Amaryllidaceae > Allium > Allium sativum. Next base: position 72,281,405 of record CM060927.1, on the reverse strand, counting down.
ATGTTTCTACTTATTAGACATTTATAGATGGTTTCAACTTTATTAACTATATATATATATATATATATTGTAAGGCATATTCTTGCAATTGATTAATTTGAATTTGAATTGCCCTAAATATGTATATATATATATATATATATATATATATATATTGAAGTCTTTAAGTTTATATACGATGGAAGATTAATTATGCACATTCAGAAATAATTGGGCGTTGATTGACATATAGGTCAATCAATATGGTTTAATAGATATTTATTTCCTAGAATAACTAGTGACGTTGATTTTAAATTTTTTGCTGACTTGGCATGTCTTTATTGGCTTATTTTCAAATCTTAGCTGATGCAGCAAGATCTAATTAGTCCAATGACATGGATGACCTAAGTTTAATCCATAAATCTGATCACCTAGGATCCTCATTTTAAACTATAAATAGACCTCCAACCCCCTTCTTATTCTTTACAACACAACTCCTTTTCCCGTCTAAGCAAGTCTTCTATTTTGAAGACAGGCCAAAGGCTATTTTCTTCGAAGTCCTTAAATTTAAAATTTAGAGGAATTGAGATTATAAATAAAAATATTTTCTCTTTGGAGGTGGGTTCTGTGGCCGCCACAAGGGACGCTTTTCTAGTGAGTTTTATAATAGTAGTTTTACTCTTCAGTGCATTTGCGTTTATTTACTACTACAACAAATGCAAATTTGTTTTTTTAAATGAGTTTGCTGCAATAGATGCATACTTCATTCTGTATGCTACAAAGTATAAACCAGTCATACACATATTGAATAAAGCAGTCATACAAAGAATGAAGCAGTCAAAGGGAAATATAATACTAAAATGGAAACACAGACTCAAATAATTTTACTTCCCATATCCTGATTGATATTCACATATTAACATAGTCCATACATTTTTGGAGTTCTATTCATGTCAACAGAGTTGTTATAATAAGATATATACAGACCATAGACGGAAATCAAAGCCACAGAACTACTAGCTGCCAATACAAAGATCTTCCCAGCTTCGATATAAAGGCATATACCTAAGTGCCGCCCTTCTAAATCTAGGAAATTTTATGCAAACAAACAAAGGTAAGTAATATGTTTCATAAACAGAAAAACAGGAAGATGCTAGAATTACTAGAACAAACCCAGCTCGGTGTACCAAGATAATACATAATAGTAGACCAAAAATTTCAGTATATCATATCTTATTTGTTGCTTAAAAGGGATAATAAAAGATAATAAAAAAGAAGAAGAAAAAAACACAAAAGCAAAAGTAAAACAAGAAAATTTGTCTGTACTAAGAATAATAACAAACTGAATTACACCGCAGAAAAGGAAAATAGGAAAACTAAAGATGATAACAAAGAAACAAAATAATTTAAAAAAGAGAAAACCCAATTTGTTGTTGTCGTAGACTTGTAGTCATAGTATCCGCTTTATAACTTGATAACTAAATGACAATAAGATCAAAGATGCTGAATAATGACAAGAAATAATGGCAACAAAAAAATCAAGCAAAATCACAAGACAGCTAAGCAACAATGACCTAACAATATCACAATAACGTGTGTGTTATACAACTTTAACTCCAAGATATATATTTCTAGTTTCCACCTAATCAAACAATAAAACTTAACACAACTATTTTCTGGCTAAATGCAGAGTGAATAACAACTTAAAAGTACCTACGAACATCAACACACATAATAAAAGAAACCATTTTAGAAAAGACAAAAATATATTAACTACCATTATGTTAGAGTTTATGCCCTAGAGGTAATCCATTTGATGAGATTGATAACACTGTTGATGTTATTATTTTATTTGGAATAAAATAATATTCTATTAAATTATATTTACTGTGTAATATAAATATTAATATAATAGAAGTCCTTAGAATTATAATACGGAATTATATAGTTCAAGTGAGTGACTTGAACTTGATATTATATAATATGTTAAGTATTGTAATTCTTAAATGTCCCTAGTCAAGTTTTATTGTTTATATAGGACAACAATAAAACGTAGAGGCTAGTATGTTGATTGACTGATGATCACATCTCATTGATCATTAATATACGTGATATTAATGTCAAAACATAAATACATATTGGAGAATATCGTATTGGGCTGACCCGCCGTGAGATAACTCCATGGAATATAATTAACAATATCATGAGTTATTCTCATAGTGACAGTGATGTAATGGTCCTCAGATCTGAAATCATTATAATTTTATTCGAGGATATTTTTGTTTTGATATCATCTAAAGTTATTCGTAACAGAGTAACGATAACGGTGATCATTGGATACATCTCGAGTCGAATGAAAATTATGAATGATCTAGATGGAATTTAACCCTACGATATATTCGTGGTGATATCCATGGGCCTCTTGATTGAGTGAGACTGTGAAATGCATGGCCGTGCTCAAATATTGATTTGTTTCTAAACAGTCTACTCATCGATCAAGAAAAACAGATTAAATTGTAATGAGGATGATACGATCCATGCCTCTAGTTTAAATCTGGATATATTGGTTAAAAGGATTATATTACATTGAGACACTGGTCACCGAAAGGTTGTATCGAATCATCAATATTATTGTAACTTGGGTAACAGCGATGTATTGCTAGATACCGCTCACTGTTTATATTTTAAATACGATTTAAATTATTGCCAACGTTATAATAACCTATAGGGTCACACAAAAGAACGTTACAAAGGAGAAATATTTTATTTAAAGTTAGAATGAGTAGTTGGATGGGTTCCTATTATATAGTTGATATTTTGTTTTAAAGGATATACACGTATTCCTTAAAAACACGTGAGGAACCCTAGTTTCGATATATATATCAGATAAGATCGAACAAAATAAGAGGACAATAGCTCTTCTAAGACCTAGAATGAAAATGGCGGCTAGCACCCCTCTCCTTTCTCTTTCTTCATCAATCCGATTGAAAAATGAGAGAATCGTTCCGGTGGATACATATAGAGGCTCGCTGATTTGGGAGCTCGGATTCGAATCAACCAAATTTTCAATCAATCGCGTGAATTAAAGGATGAAGCTCTAAAAGGTATACTTCTCGATTTAGACAAATTATTACATGAGATCCTGTTATGATTTGGTTATTGTAATGTGAATTTGACCCAAAACAACTTTCAATGGTATCAGAGCTGGGGATTTGTGTAATTGTTAGGTTGAGATAATTAGGGTTTTTATTTGATAATTTTCAAATTGAAACCCGATTTATATTAAAGATGCTGATTTAGATGAAATTGTTCATTGTATAAGATCTGACATATGTCTGGGTCAATTTTGATTTAACAATCTCATGAACTTGTTGATTCACGAGCATTTTTTTTGAAATAGCTGATTTCAGAATCCATAATCAAAATTATTAAAAACATGTTTCTAGTAATCATGATAAATTCGGTTTTGAAGATAAAACTGTTTTACTGTAGGCTAGAACTGTATTTGATACTAGCTTTTAAAAGTGACTTACTATAAACAAAGTTTTGTATTTGTTTTAAAACTTGGAACTGGATCTATTAATGGTTATTATCCTATTAGTTTATCATGGAATCCTCTTGATAAATCAAAACAGTTTGATTGATCAAGATAACCAGTACTTAGAGGTACTGATTTCATAAAACACCTTATTGCTTGCTTTATCATAAAGGATTGATTAATGGCTGTTTCTCTCTCCCTGTATATATATTTGTATATATGTGTACACATGCATGAATCTGATTAACATACTGTTGGACAGTAAGTCAATATATTGAAAGTCAAGTATTGATGACTTAATGGTTATGATCAGACTAAAATCAAACAGAGTGTGCATATTTATTAAGTAATAATAAATCTGACTGGTCCTTAAGGCTTCCTGACTTGAAAGTTATCAAATCTATTGACAACTTTGATATACTTTTCTAAACTGTTTATTGAAAGAGATAATATTTATTTAATATTAGATATTAACCTTTTGTTTTGATGTAAAATCATTGGATATATATTTCACCATAGTAAATATGATTTCATGGTTTTATTAATGATCTGGAATGCCTTTTAAAAGTCCTTTTGTATCTGGTATACATTAATACTCTTTCTTTAGCTATAACTCCATGATATCTGAAACAAAATTGTCTGGTTTAAACTCAGTTTAATATTATACATAGCATAATTTTAGATTTGTTTATGTGAGTAAACAATTCTGAAATAACGATCAAAGCTTGTAATAACCCGGAAATCCGAGTCAATTTAATTTTTTTATTTTGACAATTTCGATGAATTTTGAATATTTAAAATGAATTATTTTAAATAATATCGACGAGAAATTTATTTTGAATAGAATTAGATAGTATATATTTATATAGATCGTCGTTAAAATATAAATATTTATTTATATTTATAAAAGGAATTGAAAATGGGGCGGTAGTTCGAAAATTCGATTTCAAAGTTCAAATGAACGTACAGGATTCAAAATAAACCGGATTTTAGAGAAACCAAAAATATTAGAATCTAATTGAGAATATCTTTCCAATGAATTAGATAAATTGGAATTTCATAGAGGGAATCAAAAGATACGTCCAGTTGAAATTTCAGAATAGTCGCTATGGAATTCTGGCCCTTAAAAATGGAAATTTTGCAAACGACCTCGGTTTTCGACGAAACCACTTTTGTTGGATCTGTGTTGTTAAGTTATTGCTAGATTCCAAAATTCATAATTTTTCGAATCAATATGTGAGCGTGGCAGAGGAAAACGCGTTTGACCAGTTTAGTTGATTTTAATCGACTGGAAAATGACCATTTTTCAAACGATCTCAGAATTTGACGAAATTTGTTTTGTTAGGAACGCATCGTCAATACGAAGCTAGAAAATATTTTTTGGGAATTTTTAGAGTTCGTATGTGTCCCCAATAAATTGAAATACGCGTTCAAATTCAATATATAGTGTTATATTTTGATTTTGACGAAAACTGATCGAAACGATCGAATCATCTTACGACGCATATCCCATTGTGTTCGGAATGGGGGTAATTAGCTATGGACGACAGTCAGTGGGTTCGATTCCGAGGTCAAAATAAAAAGTTGCTTTCTGAAATTAAATAATTAAATTAAAAAAAAGAACCTCTCTCCTCCTTAACCCTTCACCCCCCCCGGTTCATTTCGATTTCAGTTGATAAAATAAATAAAAAAAAGGGAAAAGGGGGGAAATCGCGTCGCCCCCCCCCCCAACATCCGTCGCCGCCGCTTCTTCTTCTTCTTCCTCCTCCGACCGCCCTCTAGCCTCCCCACCCCCTCGATCTCTGACCGCGGCCCCCCTATTTTCCCCATACCCCACGCACCCGAACCCCCTCCGCCTGCACCGCAACCCACCGCCATCGCCACCACCTCCCAAGGCCGCCTCCACCCTCGCTGACGCCATGAAACCCCTCCCCCGAGCCTCCTCCTCCACTGTTCGCACCCGGAAACCCCCCCTCCTTCAACTAAAATGTGAGTTTTTATTCTTTTTTCATTGCATTATTTATTTCCTTGATTAAAAACTGATTTTTTTATTATAGGAAAGACCGTATTTTTAACAATGAAAAGATTCAATTTTTAGAAATGAAAAAGACGTGATTTTTAGTGAAGTAAAGACGTGATTTTTAGTGAAGTAAAGACGTGATTTTTAATGAAGTAAAGGCGAGATTTTTAGCATATGAAAGATGAGATTTTTGAAATAGAAAAGATTAAATTTTTATAAGTGAAAGATTAGATCTTTGGTTTGAAAAAAAATGATTTTTATATAGTAGAATAAGAAAAATATAAGTTTTATATTATAGAGAGGTTAAAAATATAATTTTTATATAGTAGAGATTATAAAAATATAATTTTTATACGGTATAGAATATAAAAATTCGATTTTTATATATGTAGCAAAGTAAAATTTTGATCTTTGTATATGTAGCGATATAATAAAAATCCAATTTTTATTATATGTATAACGATATAAAAATACGAAGTGGCGATGTAAAAATAAGATTTTTATAAATAGGACTGAATAATAATAATGTGATTTTTATTATGAACAACGGGAAAAAGATAGCGTTGGAAATAACAGGCGAATTCAAACGGTTCAGAAATCCAGAAATACAATGGAGGAGTGGATCCCTCGGTGAGAACTTCTAACTTTTAATTTAAATTTCTAGTTAAAATATATACTAGGATGCAGACATTGTTTAGCAGCACCCGACACCCGTCATCCACAGACCATGGACGGCTTGTATGCTTGTTTGTTTGATTTTGATGTGTAGTTGATTGTGTGATGTGAAATGAAATAAAATATTTATATAGTTAAAAATATTTTATAGTTGAAAATAGAATTTTTAACGTGTATTAAAAATGTAATAAATAAATATAAACAAATCGGACGATTTGTTTATATACACACATTTGACTGATATTGATTGGGACGATAAATTTTAGACATCGCCCCGCTACACAAATAAAAATCTGTGTTTGTTGATTTGAAACCCCACACGGGTGTTGGGATGATATTTGGCGTACACTAATCCTAATTGTTTAGTGATATGTCGATCATTTGATTGACAGGCTGTGTAAGCGTTAAATATTTATATTTAATGCTTATGCAGTTGTGTAGTGCACTTTGGATGATGGTTGATTATTTATCATTGCAATTATATACATGTGTTGTATGGAATCCATATAATTAATATTATATGGTAACTGATTGGGCCTCATTCCAATTTGGAAAATGAAGAATATTATAAAATAAAGATTCATGTGTTGAATAGAATAAATAGTCATGTGTTGACGATGCTCATGTGTTGAGAATATTCATGTGTTGAAACTTATCATGTGTTGAGTAAAATATTTTAACAATAAAATTTACACCTTTATCATATATAAAATTAGAAACTAACTGGAAAATAGATAAGATGAGTGGTCTCCTGGGTATTGATCTGATGTTGGTTTCGGCCTTCGGGGTTAATACTTAGGGAATCGTTCTCTTACTAATTTACGGTTGGAGTCTGATCAAGGATTAAACGATAGAAATCATAATTTCATAAAATATATTAAATAATAAAAATAGTCATGTGTTGACGATACTCATGTGTTGAGAATATTCATGTGTTGAAAGAAATATATATTCATGTGTTGAATAGAAGAAAATATTCATTTGTTGAATAGAATAACGAAGTTAGTGAAATATATAAAGCCGTGTTGATTAGATTTGCGCCATTTTGACGTGAACGATATTTAAATCGATTTTATTCGAATATCGAAAAAGGAAGTGATTTCAAAATATAACGTTTGAAAATATTATCATTTATATATATATTGATGAAATGGAATATTCAGTTTTGATTTAAAATTGAATATGAAGTTGAAATCGTTTTGAAAACGAATTTAAAACGATTTATAAAATACGTTTTGAATTGGAATCGATGAAATATATATATAATATATATATTATATATATTAAATGGCCTGAATAGAACGCGCCGCGCTGCGGCAGTTCGCGAATTTCGACCATTGACTTTGTATTGACGTTACGGGAGATCCGATCGTCGGATTCTCCTAAAACCGGAACCGTTGGGTTCGTATCGAAAAGAGCTTTCCAATGAATATAAAAAATTATAAATTGAATGGTTGGATTTGGAATTATGTTCAAATCAAATTTGGAAAAGGTCGCTGTAAGTGCAGTTCGATGGCTGTTGATGGAAATCGACTGTACGGGCCTTGATAAAATTATCAAAAATAGCAATAATTTGTGTAAAATCATAATAAATGATTTGGAAAGAATTGGAATGAAAAATCCCATGTTTGAAAAGATAAAAATGTATTTTTATCAAAATAAACTAGTTTTGAACCAGAATTATAATTCAATTATTTTTAAAAATAAATAAATTGGATTTGAAATGGTTTTAAAAATAACCAAAACTTCCAATACATGAATTGGAACAGAATTGTATCGAGATTATTATCGGAATATTTCGATGTTGGATTTGGGATTATACGGATGTTGTTATGGAGATTTGGAAGATATTTTATATCGGTATTTCCAAAGCGATATTTGTTGGTTTCAGAATTTGATATTGAATATAAGCCGATATATTTTCTATTTAGAGCCTTGTATTTAATATCAAATGAGATTTGGGTTTGTCGTAAATGGTGTCTTCATTAACACTGTTCTTGAACCCAGTTGAGAAAAGATTAAATCTTTTTATTTAGATTTAATGAAGTACACCAATTAATTAATATATTTAATTGGAATTGAATTGAAATTGGTCTTTGGGTTTATCGTGAACGGTGTTTTAAATAACACTGGTTCTTTAACCCGATTAACAATGGAGTTAAGGAAATCAGAAATTAACTGGAGATTAGTTAAGTTGGATGGTTTCCTGGGTATTGATCTGATGTTGGTTTCGGCCTTCGGGGTTAATACTTAGGGGATTATTCACTTGCTGATTTACGGTTAGAGGATGATGGAATGGAATGTGATTTTGGGGTTTATCGTGAACCGTGTTTTAAATTACATTGGTTCTTTAACCCAGTTGAAGATTAAAACTAAGTGGAGTCTTAATGAATCTTTAATTAGATTGAAATGATCGAGAATGGAGTATCACCAGTTTTGATCCAAGCGATAATTAAATCTTTAACTAGATTTGAACGTGAAATGGTAATTAATTTTACCAATAACACCGTGGTGTTAGTTATGGGGTAATAACAGTTTTGCTCCATGGGATGAATAGGTTGGGATTGAGAAATAAAATAAATAATTACTTCGGTGTGGTTCGCTAATCTCGACTAGTTTGGAAAACCTTAACATGGTTTGAATTGATATCCAAAGGAAGATTAAATTTTAAAGAATTCATCTTTGATAAAATTAATGGGAACCTTTCCCTAAGGATATGAAATTTAGAAACTAGCTGTAGGTTAGCTAAGAAGAATGGTTTCCTGGGTATTGATCTGATGTTGGTTTCGGCCTTCGGGGTTGATATTTGGCGAATTGCTCTCTTACTAATTTACGGTTAGTGACTGATGAATTGGAATAAGGCGTATGTTGTGTTTATGTAACACTTGTTTATTATATACGCGGGTTATTCAGAAAGGCCGGGTTTATACCCATTCTGAATAACCAATTCGACGATAAGTCAAAGATGAAGACGGTGGTTGAAGACCAGAGGTCTTCACATCGTTTGGATGATAATTGACGATCCTGATTGGGCTGTACACCCAAGAGGTGGGAAATAGTTGGTGGTCGTCCAGACGTATTTGGAGATCAATGGATATGCGAGGTATATAGTGCCTCCGGTTTCGTTCAGACCCAGAACGGACGTGTAAATGGATTGTGTGTCTGACATTGGAATTTATTCTGTGTTGATTGATTACTATTAAATATATATCTATTTGGCGGCGGAGAATTTATTCTCTTGCTTAACGCCCTTCTCTGAGACGTACTAGCTCAGAGGTTATATATCGATAGATATCAGTCGCATGGCATGAATTGCCTGTGTGGCATGCTGAGATGCAATGATCAAGGCTTTTGTTGAAAAGCAGAGTCTTGTGGTTGATGATCAAAGCACGGCCTACGTGGCATAGCTTTTTGTATAACGTAAATTCGGGAGCCTCACACCTCGGTATGAGTCAAAAACGGGATAGTGACTACAGGGAGAACACGACGTTTCTTTCTAGCTAGAGATAGTGTCAGTGCTTAAACTAGCTGACATTATTATTTTTACCTATGTGGTTGTTGGATGCAAGGCACCTCGATTTTAGGTCTGATAGGACCGGGAAACGTGTGTTCAGGAATAATTAATCCTCAAACGTAAGAGAGGACCGGTCCCGAATATCCAAGGGTTAACCAGAGTGTGTAGTTCTGAGGCATTTGCTAGAGTGTCTCGAACCGGAGAGGAGCTTGCCCCTTGCCTCGACTCATGACGGAAATCCAATTTCCAATACGTGATAATTCGGTTTTATTTGTAGAACCTAGTATGGCGACATAGTGGTATGGGTCATTCATGCCGCCTAGGATTGATATTTATGATTGAAATTATTTTGACACTATACACTTATAATAGTATCAAATGATTTGTTTTAAACGTACCAAGCATGTTTGGCTATTATAAGGGAAAACCCTATCCTCCGGCTTGCGTTGCATTGTGTGATGAGACCTGGATCTTATAATAGCTTCATTTTTCGAAAAAGCATTGCGCTGTTTATTGATATTCACCAGTATTCTTGGGAGGAAACCCGTTCCGTGTTATACGGCGTGGTCCCTTGAATTACTCTCTTTTAAAGAAAATTTTTAAATAACTATTTTAGTTCTCACACCAGTCACATGACTGACCTGGAGTTTATTGTTTTAACCTAAACTCTGGGTGCCCCTATTTTCCGCACGGGCAGCTAGTAGTTTTGGTTTTGCAGATTCATATCCACAGGACCCTGATTTACAGCTGGAACGATGCTCGGAAAGCTCTGTATCCGTGTATTACTTTCAGTTGTGTTTTGTATTGTTTTTCCGCTGCTATGTAATTTAATGTAATCTCTGATATTTATCGAATGTATTTTATTCATTTATACTCTGTATATTCTTGTATCTGATGGAATTGTTGTAATTAAAAATGAAATGTTCTTATGTATGTGTTCTGATATGGATTGTCCTCAAAGGAATTCGTCCTTTTCTCTTCTCCTCGGAGAATGGGGAAGTTCGGGTCGCTACAGTTGGTATCAGAGCTCTGGTTTACAGAGCTCGAGAACAAGTCACATTAGAACCATACGAAAGAATTCATCATAGATTGGATTAGTAATATCCAATAAGAATGACTCGTTAGAGATAGGATCAGTAGTATCCTAGAACGAGTATGAAGAGTATATTTTTCAAATAAAATTGAGAACAAATTTTGTTTTGAAAATTAAATTCAATTATACATATTTGAATATTTTATTTGTATTGAATTTGGACAATCGAGTATATAAAGATTTTGCATATACACGTCATGAACGTATATTCGAAGTTTTAATATATTGGATAGATATGGAATCACACTCTAGCCGCCCGGAGATGGTTCTAATGATTGATCGATCATCATCAGAATTTATGTTCGAGTTTTGAAGGTGTGATATCTATATATTTCCATCAGACTGGTGTGAGAACCAAAGCTAGATAGGGCTTATTGTTGTGATTTGGCATCAAAACATGATTTTCTGTATATGTATCAAAATTATGAATTTGAAACATTAATTCACTAATTGATTGATGGTTGTGTTGCATGATTATTCCTTTAAACCTGTAATGACCCGGATTTTTGGCGACTTTGTTTATCGACATAAACACGATGACGACTAACCAAACATCGAAAAATCCTGGTAATTAGTGAAAAAATTAGAGGGTAAGGATAGATAAGATAGAAACTTAGAATAGAAGAAGAAGAAGAACACAACATCAGAGTAACACGAATCTCACAGCGGAACGAACAAAATATAACATAACTTCGAAATAAAACAGTTATGTATACAATACCACTTTATCAGAATACAGTACTTACAACACAGTGGAAATAAATAATAGGTATATGATCTTGAAGCCTCCTGCTCCAAGCTCTCCAAGTATATCTGTAAATCCCGACTACTTGACTGCCCGTACAAATTTAGGCACCCAAGAGTTTAGGGAAACAAAACAAAATAAACTCCGGGTCAGTCATGTGACTGGTGTGAGTAAAACAGTTTAAAACAGGTATATGATATCTCATAAGACCACACCGTGAATACGGAATGGGTTTTTCCCTTATGAGAATCCAACATCTTTGACAAGCAATATCATTCTGATATTATAATAATGTCTAAGTACAAATATATATATCAATCTAGCAGAAACGCTTTCATCTCACGTTCTACATATATAGTATACAATCAAAGTCGCAAGCACGTATTGGATAATGGATTTCCAACTATGACAAGGTATGGAACCACCTTCTGCTAGTGTACCTCTAGAGAGGAATACACTGGGTTCAACAAGAACATCTTGCAACCCGGCCACACATGACCGACCACTCATTTCGCTGAGTGTATCGAATGTATATCACCAACGGTTGGGATCAGCAACCGTTTCCCGACTAGGACAGCATCAACAATAGATTTTAGAAATAATTGAAACTCTAGATCATGTGATTATACACCCTAATAGGTGCGACCTACATAGCCATGCTGCCTGCCCGATTTCTGTCATTTACCGGATGTGAGGCTAGAAGCTACGCTTATCTTTTACACGCCACATCTCCATTCACTTAGAATGTCACATCGTCATACCCGCCAAATCACAAATTGACTTATCCAAAAATACCATGGGTATAAAGCTAAGAGAAACGAATTCCTCCGCCACCAACGTAAATACGTTTTGAAACGATCAACTTACGTGATCTACCAGATATACTCTGTCAGACCTTCGTCCATACAAGTTGTCCTGGGATTGGACAAACCGAAGGCACTATTCAGTACATCCATCTTAGGCACTATTATCTAAGACTTATACAATAGCCCTTGCACTTTACTCCGTCTTCAATTATCTTTGGCATATATGATTCGCAACGCTTATGCCAATACAGAGTGGTTCTTTGGATAATAATCCAACTGGTCTCTCCATATTAACAACGTTAAAATGGTCAAAACTTCGATAGTCTGTGTTTTAACTATCAAAGAAAACACGTGTGCAAACAACGATATCATTTCCAAATGGAAATTCTATCAATCAATCATCAATTATATATATATATATATCCATATATATATATATATTTCCTTATTTCTATGTTTAGAAAATATACGTTATTAACATTGGAAAACATTTCCATTTGTTATTTACATATCACTATCATTTCACAACTATCAGACTCTAACTGTAAACTAATAAGAGAACAACTTCCTAAGTATAAACCCCAAGGCCGAAACCAACATCAGATCGATACTCAGGAACCCATTCAACTTACTAATTCTAGTCAGTTTCTAATTTTGCTTAACTCTATATCTTTAACTCTATTTGTTTCCTAGATAAATACTCCTTTATAATCCTATTTATTTTTCTAAATAAATGTTCCTTGTAATCTTATTTATTTTTCTAAATAAATAAATCCTTTATACTTTTATTTATTTCCTAAATAAAGAAATAATCCCATTTAATCTATTTGTGAATGTTCTACAAATATTCTCTTTTGATCTCTATTCTATTTGTAAATGGTTTACAAATATTTCTCTTTCTAATTTATTGACAAATATTTTCCTTTATATTTGATTAACAAATATATTTCCCTTATATTTGATTTCTCAAATATATTTTTCCTTTATATTCGTTTAACAAATATATTCTTTTATATTTGATTTACAAATATATTTCTTTTATTCAAAATCCTTTTTCTTTTATAATATAAAATCCATTGATTTTATATAAATAAATTATTTTCAAATTGTACTTTGAAAATCCCTTTATCACATTCTGGTATTTCTTATGGTATTTAACACACCATATAACAACGATAACTATCGTCCAAACACACATAATCAATGTCAGATTATATATCACATTATATATCACAATATATAAATCACAGTAAAATAACTGTTGAGGAATCCAGTTGGATTCCTCCGACCTGTTTCTGTAACAACCCGAAAATCTGGGCCAGTTTAAAATTTTTATTTTGGCAATTTTAGCGAATTTTGATTATTTAAAATGGATTATTTCAAATAATATCGACGGGAAATTTATTTTGAATATAATTCGAACGTATATATTATACGCGTCGTCGTTATAATATAAATAATTATATATATAATTATAAATAGAATTGAAAATGGCGTGGTAGTTCGATAATTCGATTTCAAACTTCAATTGAATGTACCGGGTGCAAAACAATCCGGATTTTAGTGAAACCAAAAACATTAGGATCTATTCGTGAATATCTTTCCAACGAATCCGAAAAATCAAGATTTCATATCGGGAATCAAAAGATATGTCCAGTTGAAAATTCTGAATAGTCGCTATGGAATTCAGGCCCTTAAAAATGGACATTTTGCAAATGACCTCGGATTTCGACGAAACCAGTTTTGTTGGATCCGCAGTGTCAAATTATTGCTAGATTCCAAATTTCATAATTTTTCGAATCAATATGTGAGCGTGGCAAAGGAAAACGCGTTTGACCAGTTTCAGTTGATTTTAATCGACTGGAAATTGGCCATTTTTCCAACGGTCTCGGAATTCGACGAAACTAGTTTTGTTAGGACCGTATCGTCAATACGAAGCTAGAAAATATTTTTCTGGAATTTTTCGAGTTCGTATGTGGCCCCACTAAATTGAAATGTGCGTTTAAATTGAATATTTAAAGAAGTACACTTTAAATTCAATGGAAACTGATTGTAACAGTCGAATCAGCTTGCGACACATATCCCATTGTGTTCGGAATGGGGGTAATTAGCTAGGGATGACAGTCGCTGGGCCCAATTTCGAGTTCGAAAGAAAAGTCAACCCTAGGAGAAATTAAATAATATATTTTAATTTTTATAAAAAACCTTTTTATATAACCCCCCCCCCCCCCCCCGTTCTCTGTTTTCACGAATTCAGTTTTATAAAAAAAAAAAAAAAAAAAAAACCTAAACCTAGTTGCTCCAGGAAGTCGCGACCGCCACCGAAGACCGACGCTCACCGCCGCGCCGTGGCCTTCCCCTCCGGCGAGCCTCCCCCAGTTCGACGACAGCTCCACCCCCCTCCTCAGTTGAAAACCGCGTGACCTCCACTCCACCGCAGATCCGACGCCATCGCCCAAAGCCGATCCCTCACCAACGTTGACCGCTGCTGCCGCCTCCAAACCCACGTCGGCTTCTTCCCCCCCTCCTTCGCAGGTTATAAAGTAAGTTATTTTATCTTACTTTTTTTTTTATTATTATTTTTAATCTGGAAAACTGATTTTTTTTAAATCTGCAGAACTGATTTTTTTTTAGCAATTTAAAAACTGATTTATAAAGAAATTAAAAACTGATTTTTTTTGGGAATTTTAAAAACTGTTTTTTTATATGAAGAATTGAAAACTGATTTGAAATGAAGTAAAAACTGAATTTTGAAAATGAAGTAAAAACTGAATTTTGAAAATGAAGTAAAAACTGAATTTTGAAAATGAAAAAAACTGATTTAAAAGGAAAAATAAAAACTGATTTTATTTTAAGGTTTAAATAGAAAATGGTTTAAACTTTAAATAGAAAAGGTTTAAACTTTAAAAAGAAAATGGTTTGAACTTTAAAAAGATTTGATCTTTAAAATAGAAAAGCAAAAAGGCGAGATTTTTGTTTAGAAGAAAAAGTAGGATTTTTGAAAATAGAAAAGATTGGTTTTTATAAAGATGAAGATTTTATTTTTATAAAAGCGAAAACTTTATTTTTATAAAAGCGAAAACTTTATTTTTATAAAAGCGAAAACTTTATTTTTATAAAAGCGAAAACTTTATTTTTATAAAAGCGAAAACTTTATTTTTATAAAAGCGAAAACTTTATTTTTATAAAAGCGAAAACTTTATTTTTATAAAAGCGAAAACTTTATTTTTTTATATATAAAGGCGAAAACCTTAAAATAAAAATGTGATTTTTATATATTGAACTTCGAAATAAAAATTCGATTTTTATATATTGAATAGCAAAATAAAAATGTGATTTTTAAATAGGTAGTGGATAAGGGCAACGGAATAGACGAAAGAAAAGCACAGTGAAGATTTCCTACCCATGAAGAATTGCGTCATTCAGTTTAGCGAAAGGGTGAGAACTCCTCACTCTAAATTTCTTATTCTAGTTATGCATATATATATGTATATATATACTAGGATGCAGACGGTGCTTAGTAGCACCCGACACCCGTCATCCACAGACCATGGATGACTTGTTTGTTGAATGGTTTGGTTGTGTAGTTGATAAGATGATTTGATTTGAAATTAAATTGTTGAGTGAAATAAATTGATTTGATTGATGTGTGAATGGCGTGGGCCTTCACTAGACCAGGGATAAGGCTAGGCCTTGTCCCGTTTCTAGTATCGTGCCGTTATGCCGTCGAAATTTTCTAAAATATGTTAGAAAAATAAAAATATCATTTTTATTGAAAAAAATGAATTGAATAGAAATTCATATGTTGAAATAAAATGTTTTATTGTTAAAAATATAATTTTTAACGTGAATGTGAATAAATAAATATTCATTTACAAACCAGACGGTTTGTTTATGTACACTTATTTGAATGACATTGATTGGGACGATAAATTTTACACATCGCCCAACAGCACAAATAAAATATGTGTTTGATTGTTCGAAACCCCACACGGGTGTTGGGATGAAATTTGAAGTTCACTCATCCTGATTGGTTAAATGTGTCGATCGATTGATTGACAGGCTGTTATAAGCGTTGAATATCTATATTTGATGCTTATACAGTGTAGTGCACTTTGGTTGATGGTTGATTATTTTTCAAAGTAATTATATACATGTGTTGTATGAAAATCCATATAATTAACTTTATATGGTAATTGATTGGGCCTCATTCCAATTTGAAAAATAAAGAATATTATAAAATAAAAGTTCATGTGTTGACAGTACTCATTCATTGAGATTGGTCATGTGTTGAACGAAATATTTTAGTAATAAAATTTACATCTTTATCGATATAAAATAAAGGTTCATGTGTTGACAGTACTCATTCATTGAGATTGGTCATGTGTTGAACGAACTATTTTGATAATAACAACTATTTTGAAAAAGAAATATTTGAAATAGAATATTTGAAAATAGAAATTTAGGAAGCCGTGTTGATTAGATTGACGCCATTTTGACGTGAACGATATTTATATCGATTTTATTCATCTTAAAAATGAATATTGAAAAGTGATTTCGAAATCGAATATTTTGAATTGAATTGAAAACGATTTCGAAATGAATTGAATTGAAAACGATTTCGAAATAAATTGAATTGAAAACGATTTCGAAATGAATTGAATTGAAAACGATTTCGAAATGAATTGAATTGAAAACGATTTCGAAATGAATTGAATTGAAAACGATTTCGAAATGAATTGAATTGAAAACGATTTCGAAATGAATTGAATTGAAAACGATTTCGAAATGAATTGAATTGAAAACGATTTCGAAATGAATTGAATTGAAAACGATTTCGAAATAAATTGAATTGAAAACGATTTCGAAATGAATTGAATTGAAAACGATTTCGAAATGAATTGAATTGAAAACGAATTCAAATGGAATTGAAAGCGAATTGAAATGAATTCAAATTGAATTGAAATTCGAATTGAATAGAAATGAATTTTAAAACGAATTTGTAAAGAAGAATTCAATTTTGCTTTGAATTGAAATAGAAGTTGAAATAGAATTTGAAACGAATTTAAAACTATTTATATAATTCGTTTTAAATAGGAATCGACGAAATATATATTATATATATTATATATAATATAATGGCCTGAATAGAACGCGCCGCGCCGCGGCAGTTCGCGAATTTCGACCATTTAGTTCAAACGGACATTACGGGAGATCCGACCGTCGGATTCTCCTAAAACCGGAACCGTTGGGTTCGTATCGAAAAGAGCTTTCTAATGAATATTAGAAATTTAAAATCTAACGGTTGGATTTGGAGATACGTCCAAATCAAATTCGAAAAAGGTCGCTGTAAGTGCAGTTCGATAGCCATTGATGGAAATCGACTGTACGGGCCTTGATAAAATTATTAAAAATAGTAATAATTTGTGTAAAATCATAAGAAATGATTTGTGAAGATTTGGGATGAAAAACTCCATATTTGAAAAGATAAAAATAGATTTTTATCGAAATGTACTAGTTTTGAACTAGAATTATAATTCTATTTATTTTTAAATAAATAAATTGAATTTGAAAAGGGTTTTAAAGATAACCAAAATTTCCAATGATTGCATTGGAGTGGATTTGAATCGAAATTGTCTTCGGAATATTTCGATGTTGGAATTCGTGATTATACAGATGTTGTTATGGAAATTTGAAAGATATATCTTTATATCGTTATTTCCAATACGACATTTGTTAGTCGTAGAATTTGATATTGAATATAAGCCGATATATTTTCTATTCAGAGCCTTGTATTGAATATCGAATGTGATTTGGGTTTGTCGTGAATGGTGTCTTCACTAACACTGTTCTTGAATCCAGTTGAGAAAAGATTAAATCTTTTTATTTAGATTTAATGAAGTGTACCAATTAAACAATATTTAATTGGAATTAAATCGATATTGATTTTTGGGTTTATCGTGGACAGTGTTTTAAATAACGCTCGTTCTTTAACCCGATAATTAATGAATGTGACTCTGGGTTTATCGTGAACCGTGTTTTAAATGACACGGATTCTTTAACCCGGTTAAAGATTAAAACTAAGTGGAGTTTTAATGAATCTTTAATTAGATTGAATAGATCGAAAATGGAGTATCACCAGTTTTGCTCCAGGCGATAGTTAAATCTTTAATTAGATTTGAACGTGAAATGGTAATTGAATTTACCGATAACACTGTGGTGTTAGATATGAAGTATTACCAGTTTTACTTCATGGGATGAATAGGTTGGGATTGGGGAATTAAAACAAATGATTACTTCGATAAGTTTCGTTAATCCCGACTAGTTGAATCGAAATTCAAAGGATGATAAAAGAATAAATTCAGGAAATTACCTTGGATAAAATTAATGGGAACCTTTCCCTATGAATGTGAAAATTAGAAACTAACTGTCGGTTAGCTAAGCAGAATGGTTTTCTGAATATTGATCTGATGTTGGTTTCGGCCTTCGGGGTTAATGTTTGGGGAATTATTCTCTTGATTAATTTACGGTTAGTGACTGATGAATTGGAATGAGGCGTATGTTGTGTTTGTGTAACACTTATTTAAAATATACGCGAGTTATTCGGAAAGTCCGGGTTTATCCCATTCTGAATAACTGATACGACGATAAGTCGAAGATGAAGACGATGGTCGAAGACCGGAGGTCTTCACGTCGTTTGGGTAATTACTGATGATCTTGATTGGGTTGTACACCCAAGAAGATGGAAACAGTTAGTGATCGTCCAGACGTACTTGGAGATCGATGGATATGCGGGGTACTAGGTGCCTCCGGTTTCGTTCAGACCTGGAACAGACTTGTAAATGGATGGTGTGTCTGACATTGTATTCCTTTATATTGTATTTGTTGATCTCTGCTAAATATATATCTGTTTGGCGGCGGAGAATTTATTCTCTTGCTTAACGCCCTTCTCTGAGACATATGAGCTCAGAGGTTATATATTGGCAGAAATCAGTGGTACGATATGGATTGATAGTGTGGCATACCGAGATGCAGTGATCCAAACTTTTGTTGAAAAGCAAAGTTTGGTGGTTGATGATCAAAGCGCAGCTGATATAGCATGGCTTTGTGTATAGCGTTGATCCGCGAGCCTCACAGCCCGGGATGGTGGTAAACTGATGGTTTGATCAGTATACATTTTTTTTAGTGTAGTGGATTCGGTCGACCGATATTGAGCTTCGTGCTCGGAGGGATAGAGTAAGCGGTGTTTTCTCTTGCTGAGACGTAAGCCGCGGTGATACTTGAGTCCCCAAAAGTGCGGATGTGCATAGCGGTGTTTTCTCTCGCTGAGACGTAAGCCGCGGTGATTTGTACTACGCGAGCGATCTTTCGAATCAGGAGCCACCATGATGGAAATCCAATTTCCGATACGTGTATTTCGGCTTTATTTGTAGAGCCTAGTATGGCGACATAGTGGGATGGGGCACTCATGCCGTCTATGATTTATATTTATGATTGAAGTTGTTTTGACACTATACACTTATTATAGTATCAAATGATTTGTTTTAAACGTATCAAGCATGTTTGGCTGTTATAAGGGAAAACCCTATCCTCGGCTGCGTTGCATTGTGTGATCGGACCTGGGTCTTATAACAGCTTCATTTTTCTTTATTTAGCATTGCGCTGCTGGTTTTATGCACTGGTATTCTTGGGAGGAAACCCGTTCCGTGTTATACGGCGTGGTCCCTTGATTTACCTAGCTTTAAAAATAAAGATTAATAACTGTTTTAGTTCTCACACCAGTCACATGACTGACCTGGAGTTTATTGTTTTAACCTAAACTCTGGGTGCCCTTATTTTCGACACGGGCAGCTAGTAGTTTTGGTTTTGCAGATTTATATTCACAGGATCCTGGTTTACAGCTGGAACGATATCCGGAAAGCTTTGTATCCGTATATCTACTTCTAGTTGTATATTGTATTATTTTCCGCTGCCATGTATTTAAATGTAATTTAAATCTCTGATATTTCTGTGTAATATTCATTTATACTCTGTATATTCTTGTAATCTGATGCATTGTTGTAATATACAGTGAAATGTTCTTTTATATGTGTTCTGTTGTGGCTTGTTCTCGAACTATCCGACGCTTTCCTTTTCGGGGAAGTTGCGGGTCTTTACACGTGGTATCAAAGCATCAAATATAGATAGCTAACGCTTATAACAGCCTGTCAATCAATCGATCGACATACTTTATCAATCAGGATGAGTGGACTCATATTTCATCCCAACACCCGTGTGGGGTTTCAAACAATCACACACAGATTTTATTTGTGCAGTTGGGCGATGTGTAAAATTTATCGACCCAATCAATGTCATTCAAATAGGTGTACATAAACAAACCGTCCGGTTTGTAAATGAATATTTTATTTATTCGCATTCACGTTAAAAATTATATTTTTAACGATAAAACAATTTATCTTAACATATGAATATCTATTCAGTTCATTTATTCAATAAATGATTATTTTTATTTTTCTAACATATTTTAGAAAATTTCGGCGGCATAACGGCACGATACTAGAAACGGGACAAAGCCTTGTCCCCGGTCTAGTGAAGGCCCACGCCATTCACACATCAATCAAATCAATTTCATTTTGCAAACCACAAATTTGGAGTAAGGGTCTAACCTAGCCTTACTCCTTCGCCTTATAACGGCGCACGTCTAATCCTAATCAATTTATCGATTCGATTTTTCACACCACAAACCACATTCAAACCAATATCTCAATCAATCACCAAACATCCAAACAAACAAGTCCATGGTATGTGGACGGGTGTCGGGTGCTACTAAGCACCGTCTGCATCCTAGTATATATATATAAATATAACTAGAAAAAGAAATTGAAAGGTGAGAAGTTCTCACATATAGCTATCCAAGCTCCACGGCTCTTCATTTGCAGAAGTCTTCCTCGTTATCGCCTCTTCGTCATCTTCGTTGCCCGTAGTCACTATATATATATAAATCGAATTTTTACTTCAAAGTTCAATATATAAAAATCGAATTTTTATTTCAAAGTTCAATATATAAAAATCGAATTTTTAGTTCAAAGTTCAATATATAAAAATCGAATTTTTAGTTCAAAGTTCAATATATAAAAATCGAATTTTTACCTCTACGTCAAATAGATAAAAATTATATTTTTATCACACTATTTTCCACATAAAGATTTCGCCTTTTCTAAAATAAAGTTTTCGCCTTTTCAAAAATAAAGTTTTCGCCTTTATAAAAATAAAGTTTTCGCCTTTATAAAAATAAAGTTTTCGCCTTCATAAAAATAAAGTTTTCGCCTAATTCTGAGACCGTTAGAAAAATGGCCAATTTCCAGTCGATTAAATTCAACTGAAATGGTCAAAACACGTTTTCCTTTGCCACGCTCACATATTGATTCAGAAAATTATGAAATTTGAAACCTAGCAATAATTCGACATCACGGACCCAACAAAACTGGTTTCGTCGAAATCCGAGGTCATTTGCAAAATTTCCAGAAAAATTGCTTGCCGTCACAGTTGGTATCAGAGCTTTGGTTTACAAAGCTCAGGGAACAAGACACATTAGAAACATACGAAATAATTCATCAGATATTGGATTAGTAATATCCAATTAGAATGACTCGTTAGAGATGGGATCAGTAGTATCCTAGGACGAGTGTGAAGAGTATATTTTTTTCAAATGAAAACAAATTTTGTTTTGAAAATCTAAATCAACTATTCGTATTTGATTATTTATTTATATTAAATTTGGGCAATCCAATATATAAAGACTTTGCATATACGCCTTGCAAACGTGTATTCGAAGTTTTAATATATTGAATAGATATAGAATCACACTCTAGTCGCCCGGAGATGATACTGATGATTGAGATCTCATCATCAGTGTTTATGTTCGAGTTTCGAAAGTGAGATATTTATATATTTCCAATCGACTGGTGTGAGAACCAAACTAGATAGGTTAATTGTTGTGATTTGGCATCAAAAACATGATTTTTAGTATATATATAATAAAATAAAATATACCTTTGAAAGTTAACCAACACATTGATTGCTAGCTGTGATGATTGTTAATTCAACTAATAGAAATACTGGAATGATATATAAAGCATGAATCAAGATATTTGTTAACGAAAAGTAATGCAAACTCTCTTGATAAAATCCTCAAATATAATATAGGAGATGGTTCTCTATGGCTTATCTAATGCTGACTTCAGTATGACTCCGAAACAAACAAGGAGGGCCCAACAGAAAGCAGAAAAAGAAAGGGAGTTGAACTTAGGAACATACGTGGGTGTTTATTGTCGTATATGCAGAGAAGAAGGGCATTATGCGGTTCGGTGCCCTGAGAGAAAGAGAAGCAAGGAGAAAGAGATAAGAATGGACATAGTTTGTTTTAAGTGCAAAGAAACGGGACATTTTGTGGATAAGTGTCCAAACGTTAAGAAAAAATCCAGGAAATTGGGAAAAGAAAAGAAGTGCTTCCGATGCAAGGATATAGGGCATCTAGCCCGAAATTGCCCGTTAAAGAAGGGTGATAAGAAATCCAAAGGAAAGGAGATATCTACTTTGGAAATTATGCAAGGAGGAGGCACGACTTCCTAGAAAGTTGGGTTTTAATGTAATGAACTAGCATTTTGGGATATATATATGTATGTATGTATGTGTACGATGCTTGTATGGACTTAAATATGCTTTTGTTTTAAAATGTATCGATATTGTATAATATAGCTGGTGTAAGAGGAATGATTGAACTAAGGTGAATTTAGCACCGCATATTAGAATGTTTTAGAATTTGATTAAAATTGCATGCATATACTTGTACTTTCATTGAACAGGTCATAGCAAGGAGGCTAGAGCAGAGAATAAAATTTGTTTGCCCGACAAATAGGTACATGTTTACTACATAATTTCCTGTTTTGTTTGGGTGATGATGATTTTATGAGCCTATTGGCTAGCCGCTTGGCTTTTCTTTTTCTTTTTGAGTTCTGAAGGACCGGGGAAGCTATTTGAAATTCCCCGATGCTCCCGGTGCAGGGGAGGTTATGGCGAAATTTTTCGAAAATTTAGGGTGTTAGCCAAATTTTTGAAATTTTTGAAAAGTTCTTAGAAACTGAAAAGTTGAAGAACTTAAGCCGTAATAAAAAACAATGGAAGTTGAGTTGAATTGTTAAACAACTTTCGACTTTGTTCCTTTTCGGGGACGAAAAGTTTTAAGTGGGGGAGATTGTAACAACCCGAAAATCTGGGCCAGTTTAAAATTTTTATTTTGGCAATTTTAGCGAATTTTGATTATTTAAAATGGATTATTTCAAATAATATCGACGGGAAATTTATTTTGAATATAATTCGAACGTATATATTATACGCGTCGTCGTTATAATATAAATAATTATATATATAATTATAAATAGAATTGAAAATGGCGCGGTAGTTCGATAATTCGATTTCAAACTTCAACTGAATGTACCGGGTGCAAAACAATCCGGATTTTAGTGAAACCAAAAACATTAGGATCTATTCGTGAATATCTTTCCAACGAATCCGAAAAATCAAGATTTCATATCGGGAATCAAAAGATATGTCCAGTTGAAAATTCTGAATAGTCGCTATGGAATTCAGGCCCTTAAAAATGGACATTTTGCAAATGACCTCGGATTTCGACGAAACCAGTTTTGTTGGATCCGCAGTGTCAAATTATTGCTAGATTCCAAATTTCATAATTTTTCGAATCAATATGTGAGCGTGGCAAAGGAAAACGCGTTTGACCAGTTTCAGTTGATTTTAATCGACTGGAAATTGGCCATTTTTCCAACGGTCTCGGAATTCGACGAAACTAGTTTTGTTAGGACCGTATCGTCAATACGAAGCTAGAAAATATTTTTCTGGAATTTTTCGAGTTCGTATGTGGCCCCACTAAATTGAAATGTGCGTTTAAATTGAATATTTAAAGAAGTACACTTTAAATTCAATGGAAACTGATTGTAACAGTCGAATCAGCTTGCGACACATATCCCATTGTGTTCGGAATGGGGGTAATTAGCTAGGGATGACAGTCGCTGGGCCCAATTTCGAGTTCGAAAGAAAAGTCAACCCTAGGAGAAATTAAATAATATATTTTAATTTTTATAAAAAACCTTTTTATATAACCCCCCCCCCCCCCCCGTTCTCTGTTTTCACGAATTCAGTTTTATAAAAAAAAAAAAAAAAAAAAAAACCTAAACCTAGTTGCTCCAGGAAGTCGCGACCGCCACCGAAGACCGACGCTCACCGCCGCGCCGTGGCCTTCCCCTCCGGCGAGCCTCCCCCAGTTCGACGACAGCTCCACCCCCCTCCTCAGTTGAAAACCGCGTGACCTCCACTCCACCGCAGATCCGACGCCATCGCCCAAAGCCGATCCCTCACCAACGTTGACCGCTGCTGCCGCCTCCAAACCCACGTCGGCTTCTTCCCCCCCTCCTTCGCAGGTTATAAAGTAAGTTATTTTATCTTACTTTTTTTTTTATTATTATTTTTAATCTGGAAAACTGATTTTTTTTAAATCTGCAGAACTGATTTTTTTTTAGCAATTTAAAAACTGATTTATAAAGAAATTAAAAACTGATTTTTTTTGGGAATTTTAAAAACTGTTTTTTTATATGAAGAATTGAAAACTGATTTGAAATGAAGTAAAAACTGAATTTTGAAAATGAAGTAAAAACTGAATTTTGAAAATGAAGTAAAAACTGAATTTTGAAAATGAAAAAAACTGATTTAAAAGGAAAAATAAAAACTGATTTTATTTTAAGGTTTAAATAGAAAATGGTTTAAACTTTAAATAGAAAAGGTTTAAACTTTAAAAAGAAAATGGTTTGAACTTTAAAAAGATTTGATCTTTAAAATAGAAAAGCAAAAAGGCGAGATTTTTGTTTAGAAGAAAAAGTAGGATTTTTGAAAATAGAAAAGATTGGTTTTTATAAAGATGAAGATTTTATTTTTATAAAAGCGAAAACTTTATTTTTATAAAAGCGAAAACTTTATTTTTATAAAAGCGAAAACTTTATTTTTATAAAAGCGAAAACTTTATTTTTATAAAAGCGAAAACTTTATTTTTATAAAAGCGAAAACTTTATTTTTTTATATATAAAGGCGAAAACCTTAAAATAAAAATGTGATTTTTATATATTGAACTTCGAAATAAAAATTCGATTTTTATATATTGAATAGCAAAATAAAAATGTGATTTTTAAATAGGTAGTGGATAAGGGCAACGGAATAGACGAAAGAAAAGCACAGTGAAGATTTCCTACCCATGAAGAATTGCGTCATTCAGTTTAGCGAAAGGGTGAGAACTCCTCACTCTAAATTTCTTATTCTAGTTATGCATATATATATGTATATATATACTAGGATGCAGACGGTGCTTAGTAGCACCCGACACCCGTCATCCACAGACCATGGATGACTTGTTTGTTGAATGGTTTGGTTGTGTAGTTGATAAGATGATTTGATTTGAAATTAAATTGTTGAGTGAAATAAATTGATTTGATTGATGTGTGAATGGCGTGGGCCTTCACTAGACCAGGGATAAGGCTAGGCCTTGTCCCGTTTCTAGTATCGTGCCGTTATGCCGTCGAAATTTTCTAAAATATGTTAGAAAAATAAAAATATCATTTTTATTGAAAAAAATGAATTGAATAGAAATTCATATGTTGAAATAAAATGTTTTATTGTTAAAAATATAATTTTTAACGTGAATGTGAATAAATAAATATTCATTTACAAACCAGACGGTTTGTTTATGTACACTTATTTGAATGACATTGATTGGGACGATAAATTTTACACATCGCCCAACAGCACAAATAAAATATGTGTTTGATTGTTCGAAACCCCACACGGGTGTTGGGATGAAATTTGAAGTTCACTCATCCTGATTGGTTAAATGTGTCGATCGATTGATTGACAGGCTGTTATAAGCGTTGAATATCTATATTTGATGCTTATACAGTGTAGTGCACTTTGGTTGATGGTTGATTATTTTTCAAAGTAATTATATACATGTGTTGTATGAAAATCCATATAATTAACTTTATATGGTAATTGATTGGGCCTCATTCCAATTTGAAAAATAAAGAATATTATAAAATAAAAGTTCATGTGTTGACAGTACTCATTCATTGAGATTGGTCATGTGTTGAACGAAATATTTTAGTAATAAAATTTACATCTTTATCGATATAAAATAAAGGTTCATGTGTTGACAGTACTCATTCATTGAGATTGGTCATGTGTTGAACGAACTATTTTGATAATAACAACTATTTTGAAAAAGAAATATTTGAAATAGAATATTTGAAAATAGAAATTTAGGAAGCCGTGTTGATTAGATTGACGCCATTTTGACGTGAACGATATTTATATCGATTTTATTCATCTTAAAAATGAATATTGAAAAGTGATTTCGAAATCGAATATTTTGAATTGAATTGAAAACGATTTCGAAATGAATTGAATTGAAAACGATTTCGAAATAAATTGAATTGAAAACGATTTCGAAATGAATTGAATTGAAAACGATTTCGAAATGAATTGAATTGAAAACGATTTCGAAATGAATTGAATTGAAAACGATTTCGAAATAAATTGAATTGAAAACGATTTCGAAATGAATTGAATTGAAAACGATTTCGAAATGAATTGAATTGAAAACGATTTCGAAATGAATTGAATTGAAAACGATTTCGAAATAAATTGAATTGAAAACGATTTCGAAATGAATTGAATTGAAAACGATTTCGAAATGAATTGAATTGAAAACGAATTCAAATGGAATTGAAAGCGAATTGAAATGAATTCAAATTGAATTGAAATTCGAATTGAATAGAAATGAATTTTAAAACGAATTTGTAAAGAAGAATTCAATTTTGCTTTGAATTGAAATAGAAGTTGAAATAGAATTTGAAACGAATTTAAAACTATTTATATAATTCGTTTTAAATAGGAATCGACGAAATATATATTATATATATTATATATAATATAATGGCCTGAATAGAACGCGCCGCGCCGCGGCAGTTCGCGAATTTCGACCATTTAGTTCAAACGGACATTACGGGAGATCCGACCGTCGGATTCTCCTAAAACCGGAACCGTTGGGTTCGTATCGAAAAGAGCTTTCTAATGAATATTAGAAATTTAAAATCTAACGGTTGGATTTGGAGATACGTCCAAATCAAATTCGAAAAAGGTCGCTGTAAGTGCAGTTCGATAGCCATTGATGGAAATCGACTGTACGGGCCTTGATAAAATTATTAAAAATAGTAATAATTTGTGTAAAATCATAAGAAATGTTTTGTGAAGATTTGGGATGAAAAACTCCATATTTGAAAAGATAAAAATAGATTTTTATCGAAATGTACTAGTTTTGAACTAGAATTATAATTCTATTTATTTTTAAATAAATAAATTGAATTTGAAAAGGGTTTTAAAGATAACCAAAATTTCCAATGATTGCATTGGAGTGGATTTGAATCGAAATTGTCTTCGGAATATTTCGATGTTGGAATTCGTGATTATACAGATGTTGTTATGGAAATTTGAAAGATATATCTTTATATCGTTATTTCCAATACGACATTTGTTAGTCGTAGAATTTGATATTGAATATAAGCCGATATATTTTCTATTCAGAGCCTTGTATTGAATATCGAATGTGATTTGGGTTTGTCGTGAATGGTGTCTTCACTAACACTGTTCTTGAATCCAGTTGAGAAAAGATTAAATCTTTTTATTTAGATTTAATGAAGTGTACCAATTAAACAATATTTAATTGGAATTAAATCGATATTGATTTTTGGGTTTATCGTGGACAGTGTTTTAAATAACGCTCGTTCTTTAACCCGATAATTAATGAATGTGACTCTGGGTTTATCGTGAACCGTGTTTTAAATGACACGGATTCTTTAACCCGGTTAAAGATTAAAACTAAGTGGAGTTTTAATGAATCTTTAATTAGATTGAATAGATCGAAAATGGAGTATCACCAGTTTTGCTCCAGGCGATAGTTAAATCTTTAATTAGATTTGAACGTGAAATGGTAATTGAATTTACCGATAACACTGTGGTGTTAGATATGAAGTATTACCAGTTTTACTTCATGGGATGAATAGGTTGGGATTGGGGAATTAAAACAAATGATTACTTCGATAAGTTTCGTTAATCCCGACTAGTTGAATCGAAATTCAAAGGATGATAAAAGAATAAATTCAGGAAATTACCTTGGATAAAATTAATGGGAACCTTTCCCTATGAATGTGAAAATTAGAAACTAACTGTCGGTTAGCTAAGCAGAATGGTTTTCTGAATATTGATCTGATGTTGGTTTCGGCCTTCGGGGTTAATGTTTGGGGAATTATTCTCTTGATTAATTTACGGTTAGTGACTGATGAATTGGAATGAGGCGTATGTTGTGTTTGTGTAACACTTATTTAAAATATACGCGAGTTATTCGGAAAGTCCGGGTTTATCCCATTCTGAATAACTGATACGACGATAAGTCGAAGATGAAGACGATGGTCGAAGACCGGAGGTCTTCACGTCGTTTGGGTAATTACTGATGATCTTGATTGGGTTGTACACCCAAGAAGATGGAAACAGTTAGTGATCGTCCAGACGTACTTGGAGATCGATGGATATGCGGGGTACTAGGTGCCTCCGGTTTCGTTCAGACCTGGAACAGACTTGTAAATGGATGGTGTGTCTGACATTGTATTCCTTTATATTGTATTTGTTGATCTCTGCTAAATATATATCTGTTTGGCGGCGGAGAATTTATTCTCTTGCTTAACGCCCTTCTCTGAGACATATGAGCTCAGAGGTTATATATTGGCAGAAATCAGTGGTACGATATGGATTGATAGTGTGGCATACCGAGATGCAGTGATCCAAACTTTTGTTGAAAAGCAAAGTTTGGTGGTTGATGATCAAAGCGCAGCTGATATAGCATGGCTTTGTGTATAGCGTTGATCCGCGAGCCTCACAGCCCGGGATGGTGGTAAACTGATGGTTTGATCAGTATACATTTTTTTTAGTGTAGTGGATTCGGTCGACCGATATTGAGCTTCGTGCTCGGAGGGATAGAGTAAGCGGTGTTTTCTCTTGCTGAGACGTAAGCCGCGGTGATACTTGAGTCCCCAAAAGTGCGGATGTGCATAGCGGTGTTTTCTCTCGCTGAGACGTAAGCCGCGGTGATTTGTACTACGCGAGCGATCTTTCGAATCAGGAGCCACCATGATGGAAATCCAATTTCCGATACGTGTATTTCGGCTTTATTTGTAGAGCCTAGTATGGCGACATAGTGGGATGGGGCACTCATGCCGTCTATGATTTATATTTATGATTGAAGTTGTTTTGACACTATACACTTATTATAGTATCAAATGATTTGTTTTAAACGTATCAAGCATGTTTGGCTGTTATAAGGGAAAACCCTATCCTCGGCTGCGTTGCATTGTGTGATGGGACCTGGGTCTTATAACAGCTTCATTTTTCTTTATTTAGCATTGCGCTGCTGGTTTTATGCACTGGTATTCTTGGGAGGAAACCCGTTCCGTGTTATACGGCGTGGTCCCTTGATTTACCTAGCTTTAAAAATAAAGATTAATAACTGTTTTAGTTCTCACACCAGTCACATGACTGACCTGGAGTTTATTGTTTTAACCTAAACTCTGGGTGCCCTTATTTTCGACACGGGCAGCTAGTAGTTTTGGTTTTGCAGATTTATATTCACAGGATCCTGGTTTACAGCTGGAACGATATCCGGAAAGCTTTGTATCCGTATATCTACTTCTAGTTGTATATTGTATTATTTTCCGCTGCCATGTATTTAAATGTAATTTAAATCTCTGATATTTCTGTGTAATATTCATTTATACTCTGTATATTCTTGTAATCTGATGCATTGTTGTAATATACAGTGAAATGTTCTTTTATATGTGTTCTGTTGTGGCTTGTTCTCGAACTATCCGACGCTTTCCTTTTCGGGGAAGTTGCGGGTCTTTACAGTTTCCCTGCATCACAGATGTTAGACAATATAATTAACATCGATTTCACTTTACTGTGAAATATTCTGATAACAGAATCACATATAAATATATAACGATTTATATATATATACATATATATATAAATATGATTTCCACTAACTGACTAGCAGTTCAATCAAACAGTCAACACAAAATTAACAGACAATATTTAACAGTTCTAAGAATACAACTGAAAATATAAACTGTTCAGAGTTGGTGAGTTTTACTCACATTGGACGATCATCGTTAATAACGATAACCATCACTCGATTTGATTCAGATGGACTATTTATTTTGCGATAAATTGTAACGAACTCCAATCAACTCGCGGTCAGTTCCATGGTGTAGTGTCCGTCCATACGATCCCAACGCGACAGACGGTTCGTAAAACTAATCACATATGGTTAAAATATCGCGTTAACAAGTTGATATAATTTAAATTGAATTTAAACTACGAATTAACCTTAAACGGGCCTCACATTTAAATCTCTCGGCCCATGTTCTCAGCCCATCAGCTTCCCAAGCCCAAACACCCGCATCCTCTTTCTTCCCAAATTGATATGCCGTGACCTTGAGCTTTTCCATTCCCATTATCGTGTACTCCTCAAGCCCAACTCCACCATTTCTTCAATGGAAACCCCAACCGAAAGTACCATACTACTCGTCGTTCAATTCCCTACCAATACATCACAATCAAAACCAACTCGACTGCTCCCAGTAAAACCCGTCGGAACCCCTACCACGCTCTGCACAGTACAGCCATCGATCCCAATTACCAGCGAATACCCCCAAAAATCCACATGAGGTGCTAAACACCATGCTGAAACCAAAAACACCCTTTACATCTTGATCTATCCTCCCCATACAAAAATATCCCGAACCCTAACTTCTCTCAATAAACCGCGAGCTAGAAAAATCCCACAGAGTTCAACGTAAAGTAGGTAGGATCGAAGAGTAACACTTCATGAACTCGAAGAAATTCATCACATGATTTATAAAATTTTCCTTTGATTTCTTTTGATTTTTAAAAACCCATGATGGTTTTTTTCTCGTTTGGAAAAATTGTGGCCGCTGCGTTTTGATTTTATATGGGAACGGGGTTTATGTGTGGATGAAAAATGATGTGCACGTGGCCTCTATTTTGACCTCTAATTGAGTTTAGATATTTTCTTTTATTGTTTTATATTCGTTTTAACCTTCTAAAATTCATGTTATCACACACCATATCTAAAAATCGTGAAAATGGTCATGTAGCTATAGTTCGACATCACGGTCCCAACGAAACTGGTTTCGTCGAATTCTGACTCTGTTTGCTCACACAGCGTATTTTTAACTATCGAAATACTGACTGTTTCTCACTCTAAATATCCGTACGACCACACAGTGACTCTAAAAATCACGAAACTGGAAATATAACAACTATTTGATATTGCGGATCCAACAAAACTGGTTTCGTCGAATTCCGACTTCGTTTGCAAAAGTGGCTATTTTTAACGCTCTAAATAACCTATTTAAATATATAAATATATTTAAATATAATTAAATTTAATATTTAAAAATAAATATTATCGTCTATATTCACAGAGGAATACCATATAGCTCAGAATATTCCTATATGGATTTACAACTCGATATTACATCGTTAGAGTTATATCGATGTTCGATTTCTATTTAAATCCTTATATAATATATAATTAAATCGTTATGGTCAGGGCGCTGCATTTCTGAGAATTTTATTTGGACATAACTCAAAATCTACACGACAAAATCCCGATATTTCTCTTTCACTAGAAGGATATACTCCACCAGCTCCACACGTTTCTTGTTTCATAGAAATCCGATTTAAAACGAACCCTGTATACTCAGTTGAAGTTCGAATCGCCAAATAGCGAACTGTCGCGCCATTTCAAGCTCTATTTTAATTATATTATAATTCTACATTTCAAACTGACGTCGATTGAATATATTCATCAATATAATTCAACTCTAAGCTGAATTAAATCTAAGGGATGACCCTGTTCACAGAATATTGTGATTTCCAATATTTTTGATTATTTCTGAATTAAATATATTATTCTATTATTTAATTTAATTAAATATTCCATATTATTTAATTAAACCGCTATTTAATTCACTATATCACTATTTATATAATTAACTAAATTAATTATAATACCTCTGACAATGCGTGTCATTACAATCTTCCCTACTTAAAATAATTTCATCCTCGAAATTGCTAAGGTAGAGGACGACCCTATCTATTGGAATTCCTAAGATTTGTTTACCCCTTATTTCTGATTTCAACTGAACCAATTAATATCGACTAAAATATTAATTTCTTCCGACTAACCTAAATTTTCAAAAATTCTGA
Organism: Allium sativum; assembly: GCA_030737875.1. NCBI lineage: Eukaryota > Viridiplantae > Streptophyta > Magnoliopsida > Asparagales > Amaryllidaceae > Allium > Allium sativum. Next base: position 72,248,572 of record CM060927.1, on the reverse strand, counting down.
AAATTTTCTAACACTTTAAATTTTTGGAAAATTTCGCCATAACCTCCTTTGTACAGCCCTATCGGTAAAACCACAACTCGCCTCTCTAGGCCTTCTCCAACCCAAAAGAAAATCAAACAGCCAAGCGGCTTGCCAAATCGGCTCATAAATCCCATACCATATGAAATATAAACTTGTACCTTTTGGTCGGGCATATCAACTCTATCACTTTTACCTGTTGTCAATTCAACATATACCAATGAAATTCCAACTTGATCTCAAATCAATTTATCTTTAACACAACCATTCACTTATACCTAAGTCGAATTTCATTTCAAACTCAAGCACTATTCTTGATTTCAAATCCATAACTCACCAGTCCAATATAATTCCAGATTATCTCTAATCAAGTCTAATTCCACTTGACATCAATCTATTTCAATACGATTTTTACTTAACTGGCTTTTAATTCAATCTCAATTCTATTGGCTTTTACAAATTCTACTTTAATTTGTTTTAATTCACATAATCTGTTTCTGGGAGTTTTTAAACAGCTTAACCTTTATCAAAATATTCAATTTGGAATATCAAAACAATTTGTTTTTCTCAAAACAATTCAAAAACAATTTATTTGGTAGTAATCCGTCATTAGCAGCTCAAAAATGAACACGGATGATGTCGCGATTCATCATCAGGGTAATTTCCCAGCTATCGAAGTGAGTTAAATACTATATCACTTTTCAAAACAATTTCTAAACACTTCTATTTTGAAATCAGTTCAAAATATCTTATGCAATGCTTTAAACAATTTAAAATCTCTCAGGATTTTAAAATTTCCTTATACTTAATCCAGATTCATTTACAAACACTTTTCCAATTTTTGGGATTTTAATTCCAATTAATTCTGATTTAGATTCAGTTTTAATTCATTTCGATTCCATATATTTCACTTATATGAATTCTGATTGGTTATATATAACCATTTCACTTTATAATCTTACTCGATTATAATTACAACCAATATATCTAATATATATTTCCTCTATATCAGAATATACTCTGGGTAAACTTATTTTAATTTACCCTCTTTTCAAAACCTATCGTGTCGACCCATCGTATTCGAGTGTTTTTAAACTCCTACCGATATAGTGGATCAAACTGATCGACCAGAACTCATCAACAACTCAACCAATGAATCCCCACAATATAAAAAAAATATATCAAATAACAAATACGTTCACTCGTATATATACACTCAAACTCAATCTAGGGCATTACTAATCCTATCTCTACTGAGTCACGCCACATAGCCAAGGTAATTCTTAACTTAAGCTCTGATACCAACTGTAATGACCCGGATTTTTGGCGACTTTGGTTATCGACGTAAACACGATGACGACTAACCAAACATCGAAAAATCCTGGTAATTTGTGAAAGAAATTAGAGGGTGAGGATAGATAAGATAGAAACTTAGAATAGAAGAAGAAGAAGAACACAACATCAGAGTAACACGAATCTCACAGCGGAACGAATAAAATATAACATAACTTTGAAATAAAACAGTTATGTATACAATAGCACTTTACCAGAATACAATACTTACAACACAGCGGAAATAAACATTAGCTATATGATCTTGAAGCCTCTTGCTCCAAGCTCTCCAAGTATATCTGTAAATCCTGACTACTTGACTGCCCGTACAAATTTAGGCACCCAAGAGTTTAGGGAAACAAAACAAAATAAACTCTGGGTCAGTCATGTGACTGGTGTTAGTAAAACAGTTTAAAACAGGTATATGATATCTCATAAAACCACGCCGTGAATACGGAACGGGTTTTTCCCTTATGAGAATCCAACATCTTTGACAAGCAATATCATTCTGATATTATAATAATGTTGTAACACCCCACGCCCGCTAGGGTCACTCACAAAGGGAATGCCATAGCATCGGTGGAGTATTTTAGTGAATATAGAACAGAAAAATTACAACAAGACAGGTATAAATAGTACTTGAAATTTTAAAACATCATCTCATAACAGCGGAAATAAACATGTCTGGTTACATCATAAAAACCACGATAAAAGTCAAGTACAATATTCATCAAAATAAATAAGTACATAATCCCACTCTCTCATACAATAGCCATAAGAAAAGAAAAGATAACTGGATAACTGGAGCTTTACATCTACCCAAGCTCCTCAAGACTGGAAACAGAAATCCGATCAAGCTCTACTACCGCTAGGATCCATCGTAGGACCTGAGGGTTGGGAAAAAGATAAAAACAACGGGGTCAGACATAAGTCTGAGTGAGTCCTATAACCCTAACAATACAACCATTAAAGTAATTAGGGTATGACATAAATAAGGTACGGTACCTCTGGGGATAATGACCACACTAAGTAGCCAACAAAACATAGGGTGTACTAAGATAACCGAGAAGACGCTTTTATCCTCCCAAGGATAATTATTAGATTACACCACCCCAGACTTATTCACCCAAGGGTAATTCCTACACTGCACCACACCAGTTCTACCCACCAAGAGTAATTCCTACTTAAAGGTTGATCCCACTAAGTGTACTTAGTAATTTTTACCCGGTAGTTTCTTGTACCCCTACGCAGGTGCCGTCTGCCCCTATTTTTACTAGGTGTACCCACTACCCCCAAGCGATCGGCTCCCTACCGTAGATACCCGTGCTGGTCCCACAAAAGGGGGTGTATCATTCCCCAAAGTGGCTACCATATAATATCACTGTGCACGGCTTTATATCTACACGATGCAACAACGACTTACCAACCAGCCCGGGTCCACACACGCATATGAAACCCGTTGATCCCGCGTTGCCACCGCTAACCCGTTTTGGCCTCTTACAGTCAAGCCCAATATGCGTGTCCCGTCACCCGACTAGAGTCGAGCCTACAAAGATACGTTTGGGATATTGGTTGAAATGGGCCCCCACAAGCTACTACTTAAGCTTGTCGTTTAATCTAGTGCATCCCACTTAACCCTTTAACCATGTCCCCTTACATGTTATAAATCTTGGTTAAGTCCTTTAATCATATTTCAATTGCCACTTAGGGCACCCACTAGATTCCCACATGCCACCCATGGCACTTACTTAACCCCTTAATCATGTTTAATTACATGTTCCACCTTGGTTAAGTATTCTAATCGTATTCTCACATGCCACCCATGGCACTTACTTAACCCTTTTATCATGTTTAATTACATGTTCCACCTTGGTTAAGTATTCTAATCGTATTTTTCTATTGCCACCCAAGGCAACCCACTAGTCTCATCATGCCACCTCAAGGCACCCACTTAACCCCTCATGTCCCACTACATGCTAATATGGTTAAGTGTTTCTTAATTCATTAATTAAGATCATGACCTCATAAAGACCTCCCACATTAGACCGTCTTTTATGACTGCTGGATATGCCGGTTGGTTCCGGGCAGACTTCTGTCATAAAAAGGGCCTAACCTCGTGTCTTTACTTTAATCATGTATTTAATTTATGACTAAGACCTCTCACATTGGGCCAATCATTTGTAGCTGCTGGATGGCCGGTCGGTTCCGGGCAGACTTCCGCTACAAAAGAGTCCAACCTCGTGTCTTAGTTGATTAATTAAACCTGATTAATCACCCCCATATTAATTATCCCTAATTAATATCAAATTTTCCATAACATGGGTAGACCTAACTCAATAGGTAAATTCCCATGGGGTAGACCTAACTCAATAGGTAAATTCCCACTTATGGTAATTTATTTTTATGGTATGCTTAATCATACCCAATCATACTTTTATTAACATATTTATTACCCCATCGTTCCCCATGTAAATCGTTCTCATTTCACGACATAATAAAGGGAAAGATCCATCACAAATATCATGGGTTTAGCATATAACTTTGTCATGGGTTAAGAGGATGTCAACTTGCATATATGAACATATATTAACCCAACTACATATAACCCAAACTTGCATATTATCATACCCATGATTTGCATAACATATGACATATGAGTTTGCATATTATCATACACATATCTTGCATAACATGTTAAACTTGCATATAAGCATCCTCATAACTTGCATAACATGTTAAACATGCATTTAAGCATACACATAACTTGCATAAGCATTCACATACTTGCATGGGCATTCATATACTTGCATAAGCATTCACATACTTGCATATCACATTAAGCTCGCATTTAAGCATATACATAACTTGTATAACATCATGCTCATAACTTGCATAATCTCATAAACTTAACTTGCATAACACTATGCACACAACTTGCATACCCTCATACACATAACTTGCATATGCACATAACTTACATAACATGTTGAGCTTGCATGTAAGCATAACTTGCATAATATGTCGAACTTACATATATGACTTGCATCTTAAAGGAGGGTAAACATGCATAGCATATAAGAGTGCCATCTTGCATATGTATATACCATATTTAAAAGGGTAAACTTGCATATCATGATTTATGCATAATACCAAACACTTAGCATGCATAAAACCACTTACTTATCATGCATAGAATCAAATACTTATTATGCATAAAATCAAATACTTATTATGCATAAAACCAAATACTTATTATGCATAAAATCAAATACTTATTATGCATAAAATCAAATACTTATTATGCATAAAATCAAATACTTATTATGCATAAAACCAAATACTTATTATGCATAAAATCAAATACTTATTATGCATAAAATCAAATACTTATTATGCATAAAACCAAATACTTATTATGCATAAAATCAAATACTTATTATGCATAAAATCAAATACTTATTATGCATAACGTCAAATACTTTAGCATGAATAACATCAAATACTTAACATGCATAACACCAACTACTTAGCATGCACAAAATCACATGCATAACTTGCATATCATGTTACATATAACTTGCATATATTCTCACATATAGTTTGCATAACATGTCACATATGCATAAATGTTTAACATGGTGTTTTGCATCATAAAACATGGCCTTAACTTGCATTTAACATAAAACTTGCAAATCACATATCATACAAACTTGCATAAATACATTCATCCACAAACATAGCCATGTCTTATCACATCCTACCATAATCAATTTAACAATTGATTATTAAAGCCATAGAAACTCACCAAAACAAGATTAGCAAATTAAATGAAGCAAATCCCAATGATTAAGTAGAAGAAGATGTAGATTAGCTTGCAAATCCTCTTAGGATTTTTAGTGGAGGCTCTCCAATTTTCTAAGTGGTGGCATAATGGCCTTAGATCTATTTTTTGGTAAGGATAAGGGGGGTATTAGGGTGTATATATAGATTAGTTAGATGTTTTAGGACCATAGGATATACCCTAGAACCAATCCTAGCCTTTAAAGCATGTCTTGGGGAAGAAGTCAAGTGTAGGAACCATTTAGGGCCCAAAAAAAACAGCCCAAAACTCATCCCGGGCCTCAAAACATGAGCAGTTTTTGTTTTTGATTTTTCGTGAAACTTTGACGGGCCATAACTTGGTCATACGGACTCCGATTTACGAAAACTCGGACTCTATTTCGCGTATTTTTCCGAGACGAACGCAATGGCACAGCCCGTTTCCCCTGATTCAGAATATTAAATTTAATTCTTCTCTGATTTATGTTATAACAAGTTATTTAACATACGGGGTGTTACATTCTCCCCTACTTAAAGGATTTCGTCCCCGAAATCTCTAAGTCAAGAAGAACGTATCCTACCAACCAAACAACCATCTACTCAACCATCAAACACTGGCATCCATTGTCCTTAAAACAATTTCTAATGATGTATGAGCATATGCAAAAAGTGTGTGTATATGTTCCCTATCTAATGTATGAACATATGCAAACCATGATAGTGCCATGCATCCATTATGTATGCGAGGGAACCCTATCGACACATACAATATCTACATGAGTGCACAATCATTCACCAAAATGCATCATCCATATGATAACACAATCATTATACATCCATAAATATAGCTTCCTACACACAATTTTATGCAATATGCAATATGAAGTGATTGAGCCGATCTAGTGCCTAGAGTGTGTGTATATGCATCCACGAGCAACCACTAGCAAACACTTGCATCCACTTGCATCCATCATACATAACATGTCTCAAACACATGTTTCAACCATAGGACTATCCTATCTGAAGGTCAAAGGTACTAACGAGAGGACATACTAAGGATAAGATAAGTACCAGTCAAACGATAAAGGAGAAGTTAAAAGACATACTCTAAAAAAGAAATGGATACAAAGAACGCATCTTCGCTTCCGTCTCCCAAGTTGCGTTGCTCTCCTCTTCTCCCCATTGCACTTTGACTAGCTGAACCTCTCGATTCCTCAATTTCCTAGTCTCTGACCCAAGGATGCGAGTAGGAGCTCGTCGAATAGTCGCATCACGCTCTGCTTCCACTTCTCTAAGCAAACTTGGCTCTACCACCTCTGCGGTCTTATGTAGGCACTTCCTCCCATGGAATACATCATGTACACCACTAAGTCTGTCGGGCAACTCCACCAATGGAAGATGCTCCTCCCATGTACCTCCAAAATCCAAGATACATAGCCTCAAAAGGTCTTCTAAAATATGATTCACCCTCTCGGTCTGGCCGTCCGTCTGAGGATGATATGCGGTACTCAAACGCAACTGAGTCCCTACCGCCTTTTGCAAACTCTTCCAAAACTCTCTAGTGAAGATAGGATCTCGATCACTCACTATACTGGAGGGTACCCGATGCAATCGAACTATCTCTCGAAGATATACAAAAGCTAGCCATGGAGCAGTCCACTTACTCTTCACAGGTATGAAATGGGTGTTCTTAGTAAGTCTGTCTACCACCACCCAAATTCCTGTATTACTCTTTCTCGATCTGGGTAACCTGTCAATAAAATCCAACGAGGCGCTGCCCCACTTTCATTGCAGAACCTCCAATGGGTGAAGCAACCCACCCGGTTTCTTTCGCTCCGTCTTCACTCGTTGGCACACCAAGCATCGAGCGACATGCTCGGCCACATCTTTCTTCATACCGGCCCAGAAGAAAGCCCTCTTCATGTCTTGGTACATCTTACCCCCACCGGGATGAATGGTCATCCTAAAACGGTGTGCGTCATCAAGAATAGCCTTCCTCAAACCCTCGTCCTGCGGTACACAAAGTCTACCGTCTCTACGCAAACACCCTCTATCTCTAAGGTGTACCTACTCAAATGGCTGGACGACTCCCCCCTTATGAGCTTCTCTACTAACTCAACCAACTGTGGGTCGCCCCTCTGTGCTTCTCCAATCCGCCCCAAAAGAGTAGGTCTAACTTCCAAAGAAGCTAGCAAACCGGGTACAAAGTCAACGGAAGGTCTAAAGTCAAACTTAGAAATAAACTCTAAGCTCCGTCGTTCAACGAACAATGAACTCAAGGACAACCTTTTTCTACTTAAGGTGTCTGCTACCATGTTACCCTTACTCATAGGATGCTAAAGATCCCATCCACTTTTGCTGTCCTAAGACTATGCGCTCGAAGAGTCTCCAACACTTCCCTAAGATGTAGGGCATGCTCTTCTCCACCAGAATATCATCCAAGATCATCATAACCGTCTCCCACGCAGACCACCCTAGTCGAATTCGGCATCCCCCAAATGCAAGCCCTAAAGGCCTAAACCAATATCAGACAAACACCCAAGGGATACCTCCTTCGAATTCAGACGACCTACGTGAGACGATACTAGTAAAAATGGCTAAATAATTAAGCCCTTGACCAATTCTGGATGTTCTCGCCAGTCTCGCTCCAAAACCGTCGTTTATCCTATACTGGCTCTGCTCAGCCTATTGAGCACATACGAAAACTTATTTCGTTCCTAGAAAAGACCAAAATGTCATCCATAAAGACCATCACAACTTATTTAGGTACTCCTTGTACACCCTTCTCATCAAATTAACAAAATATGCGAGGCGTATGTCAAACCAAATGGCATCACCAGCCACTCATAAAAAAAAACATCCGGAGTCCTAAAGGTAGTCTTTTCTATGCTATCCTCAGCCACTCTCAACTGATGAACTTCCGTGGCTGAGTCTACTACTAAAACACTGAGGCGCCAACCAACTGATCAAAGAGATCATCAATCCTTGGCAATGGGTGTCTATTTTTCTTTGTGAGTTTCTTTAGTTCTCTTTAGCCTACACAAAGTCTGAGGGACCCATCCGCCTTCATAACAAAAACTACTGGAGCGCCCCACTCCGATATACTTCGTCTTATGAACCCTTTCTCAAGCAAATCGCCTACTTACTTATGGAGTTCCCTCCTCTCACTAGGAGCCATGTGGCACACTGGCCAAGATACTGGTTTGGCAATATCCACCAGATATATTCGGAAGTCAATCTCCCGCTTCGGAGGTAAGCCCTTCACCTCCTCAAACACATCCGGGTGTTCCCGGACCGCTCTAACAGATCGCAGACTCTAGACCAACGTGTCAGGCGATTCTGCATAACAGATTCTATGGGATTACAAGAGATCTCGAGAGTGTTACTTAGGCGGCCCATAAGCCTAACAACTCTCCCTTCAAAATGAAGAACAGCACTCCTACTGGATAACCAGTCCATGCCCAAAATTAACCCATAGCCCGTGAAGCCCAACAAGCATCACATCTAAACTCAACGCTAAGTATAGAAACTTTCAAACCCAAACATATCATGGAGCCCCAACTGGGTTTGAAACAACTAAGGGATCATCTACCAAACTGGTGTCTAAGTGCAGTGACTCAACTAACAATGGTGGGATAAACGAACTCAATATATCAGAATCAAATAAAGCTTGAATCGGATGATAAAGAAATCCAAATTCCAACCTAGACGGTCATATCCCCATCTGGTACCCTAGTCGTGAGGGAATACAACTACCCTCCAGAAGATTCCATACCTTGCCCTTGCTTCTTTGAACAATCCTAATAAGGTGTCCTATTCCTCTTAAAAGGATAACCACTTGCCTTCTTCTTCCCTATTCTCCACTCGTAACCTCCCACCAATGAGGTTTCATCTTTCATTAACCAAACAACTATTTGAGCCTTCCTCCCATCGTTTATCCAATAGATACCTACCAGTCCTCCTCCTTCTTGAACCAACTTCTAATCCGACTAACGTCTAAGTCCCTTGAAGTGGTTTTCCATCCTTATCTATCTTAGAAAGATCATCTATACGCGGAGGGGAAACTCAAAACGAGAGAAAGGAAGAGATTCAAAATGGAGAATTCGAAAGATATAGATATGGCTATTGGGGATTATGCTTTCCTTTCAAAAACTTTTCTCTTAAAAGACATGTTTTTGAAAATACTCCTTTCCAAAAATGTTTTAGAAAAATAGTTTTCTAAAAATTTTATCTGTTCCGGTAACCTTTGCTCTGATACCACGTGTAACACCCCACGCCCGCTAGGGTCACTCACAAAGGGAATGCCATAGCATCGGTGGAGTATTTTAGTGAATATTGAACAGAAAAATTACAACAAGACAGGTATAAATAGTACTTGAAATTTTAAAACATCATCTCATAACAGCGGAAATAAACATGTCTGGTTACATCATAAAAACCACGATAAAAGTCAAGTACAATATTCATCAAAATAAAGAAGTACATAATCCCACTCTCTCATACAATAGCCATAAGAAAAGAAAAGATAACTGGATAACTGGAGCTTTACATCTACCCAAGCTCCTCAAGACTGGAAACAGAAATCCGATCAAGCTCTACTACCGCTAGGATCCACCGTAGGACCTGAGGGTTGGGAAAAAGATAAAAACAACGGGGTCAGACATAAGTCTGAGTGAGTCCTATAACCCTAACAATACAACCATTAAAGTAATTAGGGTATGACATAAATAAGGTACGGTACCTCTGGGGATAATGACCACACTAAGTAGCCAACAAAACATAGGGTGTACTAAGATAACCGAGAAGACGCTTTTATCCTCCCAAGGATAATTATTAGATTACACCACCCCAGACTTATTCACCCAAGGGTAATTCCTACACTGCACCACACCAGTTCTACCCACCAAGAGTAATTCCTACTTAAAGGTTGATCCCACTAAGTGTACTTAGTAATTTTTACCCGGTAGTTTCTTGTACCCCTACGCAGGTGCCGTCTGCCCCTATTTTTACTAGGTGTACCCACTACCCCCAAGCGATCGGCTCCCTACCGTAGATACCCGTGCTGGTCCCACAAAAGGGGGTGTATCATTCCCCAAAGTGGCTACCATATAATATCACTGTGCACGGCTTTATATCTACACGATGCAACAACGACTTACCAACCAGCCCGGGTCCACACACGCATATGAAACCCGTTGATCCCGCGTTGCCACCGCTAACCCGTTTTGGCCTCTTACAGTCAAGCCCAATATGCGTGTCCCGTCACCCGACTAGAGTCGAGCCTACAAAGATACGTTTGGGATATTGGTTGAAATGGGCCCCCACAAGCTACTACTTAAGCTTGTCGTTTAATCTAGTGCATCCCACTTAACCCTTTAACCATGTCCCCTTACATGTTATAAATCTTGGTTAAGTCCTTTAATCATATTTCAATTTCCACTTAGGGCACCCACTAGATTCCCACATGCCACCCATGGCACTTACTTAACCCCTTAATCATGTTTAATTACATGTTCCACCTTGGTTAAGTATTCTAATCGTATTCTCACATGCCACCCATGGCACTTACTTAACCCTTTTATCATGTTTAATTACATGTTCCACCTTGGTTAAGTATTCTAATCGTATTTTTCTATTGCCACCCAAGGCAACCCACTAGTCTCATCATGCCACCCCAAGGCACCCACTTAACCCCTCATGTCCCACTACATGCTAATATGGTTAAGTGTTTCTTAATTCATTAATTAAGATCATGACCTCATAAAGACCTCCCACATTAGACCGTCTTTTATGACTGCTGGATATGCCGGTTGGTTCCGGGCAGACTTCTGTCATAAAAAGGGCCTAACCTCGTGTCTTTACTTTAATCATGTATTTAATTTATGACTAAGACCTCTCACATTGGGCCAATCATTTGTAGCTGCTGGATGGCCGGTCGGTTCCGGGCAGACTTCCGCTACAAAAGGGTCCAACCTCGTGTCTTAGTTGATTAATTAAACCTAATTAATCACCCCCATATTAATTATCCCTAATTAATATCAAATTTTCCATAACATGGGTAGACCTAACTCAATAGGTAAATTCCCATGGGGTAGACCTAACTCAATAGGTAAATTCCCACTTATGGTAATTTATTTTTATGGTATGCTTAATCATACCCAATCATACTTTTATTAACATATTTATTACCCCATCGTTCCCCACGTAAATCGTTCTCATTTCACGACATAATAAAGGGAAAGATCCATCACAAATATCATGGGTTTAGCATATAACTTTGTCATGGGTTAAGAGGATGTCAACTTGCATATATGAACATATATTAACCCAACTACATATAACCCAAACTTGCATATTATCATACCCATGATTTGCATAACATATGACATATGAGTTTGCATATTATCATACACATATCTTGCATAACATGTTAAACTTGCATATAAGCATCCTCATAACTTGCATAACATGTTAAACATGCATTTAAGCATACACATAACTTGCATAAGCATTCACATACTTGCATGGGCATTCATATACTTGCATAAGCATTCACATACTTGCATATCACATTAAGCTCGCATTTAAGCATATACATAACTTGTATAACATCATGCTCATAACTTGCATAATCTCATAAACTTAACTTGCATAACACTATGCACACAACTTGCATACCCTCATACACATAACTTGCATATGCACATAACTTACATAACATGTTGAGCTTGCATGTAAGCATAACTTGCATAATATGTCGAACTTACATATATGACTTGCATCTTAAAGGAGGGTAAACATGCATAGCATATAAGAGTGCCATCTTGCATATGTATATACCATATTTAAAAGGGTAAACTTGCATATCATGATTTATGCATAATACCAAACACTTAGCATGCATAAAACCACTTACTTATCATGCATAGAATCAAATACTTATTATGCATAAAATCAAATACTTATTATGCATAAAACCAAATACTTATTATGCATAAAATCAAATACTTATTATGCATAAAATCAAATACTTATTATGCATAAAATCAAATACTTATTATGCATAAAACCAAATACTTATTATGCATAAAATCAAATACTTATTATGCATAAAATCAAATACTTATTATGCATAAAACCAAATACTTATTATGCATAAAATCAAATACTTATTATGCATAAAATCAAATACTTATTATGCATAACGTCAAATACTTTAGCATGAATAACATCAAATACTTAACATGCATAACACCAACTACTTAGCATGCACAAAATCACATGCATAACTTGCATATCATGTTACATATAACTTGCATATATTCTCACATATAGTTTGCATAACATGTCACATATGCATAAATGTTTAACATGGTGAAATGTAACACCCCTAAGTCCCACATCGTGGAAGCCTGTGTGAAGTGCGTACTTATATAGTAGATCCCATCTCTTACTAACGCCGAGGCCTTTTGAGGAACAAAACCCCACACCTATACGGTGGCTAAGTTGGGGACAATATCTTGCGTGAACTGGGGTGTGGGTTGTTACAGTGGTATCAGAGCCAATACCCAGCCGGTATTGTGGCTCCTGTGTGGACCGCAGCGTCTGGGTGAGGTGTTTGTGAGCCAACGGGGACGTTGGGCTCTGTAGGAGGGGAGAATGTAACACCCCTAAGTCCCACATCGTGGAAGCCTGTGTGAAGTGGGTACTTATATAGTAGATCCCATCTCTTACTAACGCCGAGGCCTTTTGAGGAACAAAACCCCACACCTATACGGTGGCTAAGTTGGGGACAATATCTTGCGTGAACTGGGGTGTGGGTTGTTACAAATGTCTAAGTACAAATATATATCAATCTAGCAGAAACGCTTTCATCTCACGTTCTACATATATAGTATACAATCAAAGTCGCAAGCACGTATTGGATAATGGATTTCCAACTATGACAAGGTATGGAACCACCTTCTACTAGTGTACCTCTAGAGAGGAATACACTGGGTTCAACAAGAACATCTTGCAACCCGGCCACACATGACCGACCACTCATTTCGCTGAGTGTATCGAATGTATATCACCAACGGTTGGGATCAGCAACCGTTTCCCGACTGGGACAACATCAACAATAGATTTTAGAAATAAATGAAACTCTAGATCAGGTGATTATACACCCTAATAGGTGCGACCTACATAGCCATGTTGCCTGCCCGATTTCTGTCATTTACCGGATGTGAGGCTAGAAGCTACGCTTATCTTTTACACGCCACATCTCCATTCACTTAGAATGTCACATCGTCATACCCGCCAAATCACAAATTGACTTATCCAAAAATACCACGGGTATAAAGCTAAGAGAAACGAATTCCTCCGCCACCAACGTAAATATGTTTTGAAACGATCAACTTACGTGATCTACCAGATATACTCTGTCAGACCTTCTTCCATACAAGTTGTCCTGGGACTGGACAAACCGAAGGCACTATTCAGTACACCCATCTTAGGCACTATTATCTAAGACTTATACAATAGCCCTTGCACTTTACTCCGTCTTCAATTATCTTTGGCATATATGATTCGCAACGCTTATGCCAATACAGAGTGGTTCTTTGGATAATAATCCAACCGGTCTCTCCATATTAACAATGTTAAAATGGTCAAAACTTCGATAGTTTGTGATTTAACTATTAAAGAAAACACGTGTGCAAACAACGATATCATTTCCAAATGGAAATTCTATCAATCAATCATCAATCATATATATATATATCCATATATATATATATTTCCTTATTTCTATGTTTAGAAAATATACGTTATTAACATTGGAAAACATTTCCATTTGTTATTTACATATCACTACCATTTCACAACTATCAGACTCTAACTGTAAACTAATAAGAGAACAACTTCCTAAGTATAAACCCCGAAGGCCGAAACCAACATCAGATCGATACTCAGGAACCCATTCAACTTACTAATTCTAGTCAGTTTCTAATTTTGCTTAACTCTATATCTTTAACTCTATTTGTTTCCTAGATAAATACTCCTTTATAATCCTATTTACTTTTCTAAATAAATGTTCCTTGTAATCTTATTTATTTTTCTAAATAAATAAATCCCTTATACTTTTATTTATTTCCAAAATAAATATATAATCCCATTTAATCTATTTGTGAATGTTCTACAAATATTCTCTTTTGATCTCTATTCTATTTGTAAATGGTTTACAAATATTTCTCTTTCTAATTTATTGACAAATATTTTCCTTTATATTTGATTAACAAATATATTTCCCTTATATTTGATTTCTCAAATATATTTTTCCTTTATATTCGTTTAACAAATATATTCTTTTATATTTGATTTACAAATATATTTCTTTTATTCAAAATCCTTTTTCTTTTATAATATAAAATCCATTGATTTTATATAAATAAATTATTTTCAAATTGTACTTTGAAAATCCCTTTATCACATTCTGGTATTTCTTATGGTATTTAACACACTATATAACAACGATAACTATCGTCCAAACACACATAATCAACGTCAGATTATATATCACATTATATATCACAATATATAAATCACAGTAAAATAACTATTGAGGAATCCAGTTGGATTCCTCCGACCTGTTTCCCTACATCACAGATGTTAGACAATATAATTAACATCGATTTCACTTTACTGTGAAATATTCTGATAACAGAATCACATATAAATATTTAACGGTTTATATGTATACATATATTTATATAAATATGATTTCCACTAACTGACAAGCAGTTCAATCAAACAGTCAACACAAAATCAACAGACAATATTTAATAGTTATAAGAATACAACTGAAAATATAAACTGTTCAGAGTTGGTGAGTTTTACTCACATTGGACGATCATCGTTAATAACGATAACCATCGCTCGATTTGATTCAGATGGACAATTTATTTTGCGATAAATTGTAACGGACTCCAATCGACTCGCGGTCAGTTCCATGGTGTAGTGTCCGTCCATACGATCCCAACGCGACAGACGGTTCGTAAAACTGATCATATATGGTTAAGATATCGCGTTAACAAGTTGATATAATTTAAATTGAATTTAAACTACGAATTAACCTTAAACGGGCCTCACATTTAAATCTCTCGGCCCATGTCCTTAGCCCATCAGCTTCCCAAGCCCAAACAGCCGCATCCTCTTTCTTCCCAAATTGATATGCCGTGACCTGGAGCTTTTCCATTCCCATTATCGTGTACTCCTCAAGCCCAACTCCACCATTTCTTCAATGGAAACCCCAACCAAAAGTACCATACTACTCGTCGTTCAATTCTCTACCAATACATCACCATCAAAATCAATTCGACTGCTCCCAGTAAAACCCATCGGAACCCCTACCACGCTCTGCACAGTACAGCCATCGATCCCAATTACCAGCGAATACCCCCAAAAATCCACATGAGGTGCTGAACACCATGCTGAAACCAAAAACACCCTTTACATCTTGATCGATCCTCCCCATACAAAAATATCCCGAACCCTAACTTCTCTCAATAAACCGCGAGCCAGAAAAATCCCACCGAGTTCAACGTAAAGTAGGTAGGATCGAAGAGTAACACTTCAGGAACTCGAAGAAATTCATCACATGATTTATAAAAATTTCCTTTGATTTCTTTTGATTTTTAAAAACCCACGATGGTTTTTTTCTCATTTGGAAAAATTTTGGCTACTGCGTTTTGATTTTATATGGGAACAGGGTTTATGTGTGGATGAAAAATGATGTGCATGTGGCCTCTATTTTGACCTCTAATTGAGTTTAGATATTTTCTTTTATTGTTTTATATTCGTTTTAACCTTCTAAAAATTCGTGTGATCACACACCATATCTAAAAATCGCAAAAATGGTCATGTAGCTACAGTTCGACATTACGGTCCCAACGAAACTGGTTTCGTCGAATTCTGACTCCGTTTGCTCACACAGTGTATTTTTAACTATCGAAATACTGACTGTTTCTCACTCTAAAAATCCGTACGACCACACAGTGACTCTAAAAATCATGAAACTGGAAATATAACAACTATTTGATATTGCGGATCCAACAAAACTGGTTTCATCGAATTCCGACTTCGTTTGCAAAAGTGGCTATTTTTAACGCTCTAAATAACCTATTTAAATATATAAATATATTTAAATATAATTAAATTTAATATTTAAAAATAAATATTATCGTCTATATTCACAGAGGAATACCATATAGCTCAGAATATTCCTATATGGATTTACAACTCGATATTACATCGTCAGAGTTATATCGATGTTCGATTTCTATTTAAATCCTTATATAATATATAATTAAATCGTTATGGTCAGGGCGCTGCATTTCTGAGAATTTGATTTGGACATAACTCAAAATCTACACGACGAAATCCCGATATTTCTCTTTCACTAGAAGGATATACTCCACCAGCTCCACACGTTTCTTGTTTCATAGAAATCCGATTTAAAACGAACCCTGTATACTCAGTTGAAGTTCGAATCGCCAAATAGCGAACTTCCGCGCCATTTCAAGCTCTATTTTAATTATATTATAATTCTACATTTCAAACTGACGTCGATTGATTATATTCATCAATATAATTCAACTCTAAGCTGAATTAAATCTAAGGGATGACCCTGTTCACAGAATATTGTGATTTCCAATATTTTTGATTATTTCTGAATTAAATATATTATTCTATTATTTTATTTAATTAAATATTCCATATTATTTAATTAAACCGCTATTTAATTCACTATATCACTATTTATATAATTAAATAAATTAATTATAATACCTCTGACAATGCGGGTCATTACAAAACCATTATGTGAATGAACAGTGAATTTAGGCCAAATTGAACCAAATATTGAACTGTATTGTAAATTGTTTGGAAATGCATGTATATATGTGTGAACAGGTCATAGTAAGGAGGCTAGAGAAGAGGAATAAAATATTTTGCCCGACAAATAGGTACATGTTTATTGTATTTCTTGGGTTTTGGATGATTTTATGAGCCGATTGGCTAGCCGCTTGGTTTTTTCTTTTTCTTTTGGATTGAAGAAGGCCATGGGAGGCTATATGAAATATCCCGAAGTCCCCGGTGCAGGGGAGGTTATGGCGAAATTTTTCGAAAATTTAGGGTGTTAGCCAAATTTTTGGAAAAATTTGAAAAGTTCTTAGAAACTGAAAAGTTGAAGAACTTAAGCCATAATGAAAATAATGAAAGTTGAGTTGATTTGTAAAACAACTTTCTGCTTCGTTCCTTTTCGGGGACGAAAAGTTTTAAGTGGGGGAGATTGTAACAACCCGAAAATCCGAGCCAATTCAAAAATTTTATTTTGACAATTTCGATGAATTTTGAATATTTAAAATGAATTATTTTAAATAATATCGACGAGAAATTTATTTTGAATAGAATTAGAAAGTATATATTTATATAGATCACCGTTAGAATATAAATATTTATTTATATTTATAAAAGGAATTGAAAATGACGCGGTAGTTCGAAAATTCGATTTCAAAGTTCAAATGAATGTACAGGATTCAAAATAAACCGGATTTTAGAGAAACCAAAAATATTAGAATCTAATTGAGAATATCTTTCCAACGAATTTGAGAAATTGGAATTTCATAGCGGGAATCAAAAGATACGTCCAGTTGAAATTTCAGAATAGTCGCTATGGAATTCTATCCCTTAAAAATGGATATTTTGCAAACGACCTCGGTTTTCGACGAAACCACTTTTGTTGGATCCGTGTTGTCAAGTTATTGCTATATTCCAAAATTCATAATTTTTCGAATCAATATGTGAGCGTGGCAAAGGAAAACGCGTTTGACCAGTTTTAGTTGATTTTATTCAACTGGAAAATGGCCATTTTTCAAACGATCTCAGAATTTGACGAAATTTGTTTTATTAGGACCGCATCGTCAATACGAAGCTAGAAAATATTTTTTGAGAATTTTTGGAGTTCGTATGTGGCCCCAATAAATTGAAATACGCGTTCAAATTCAATATATAGAGTTATATTTTGATTTTGACGAAAACTGATCGTAACGCTCGAATCAGCTTACGACACATATCCCATTGTGTTCGGAGTGGGGATAATTAGCTATGGACGATAGTCAGTGGGTTCGATTCCGAGGTTGAAATAAAAAGTTGCTTTCTGAAATTAAATAATTAAATAAAAAAAGAAAAAGAACCTCTCTCCTCCTTAACCCTTCAGCCCCCCTGTTCATTTCGATTTCATTTGATAAAATAAAATAAAAAAAGGGAAAAGGGGGGAAATCGCGTCGCCCCCCCAACATTTGTCGCCGCCGCTTCTTCTTCTTCCTCCTCCTCCAACCGCCCTCCAGCCTCCCCCCTCGATCTCTGACCGCGGCCCCCCTATTTTCCCCAAACCCCACGCACCCGAACCCCCTCCGCCTGCACCACAACCCACCACCATCGCCACCACCTCCCAAGGCCGCCTCCACCCTCGCCGACGCCAAGAAACCCTTCCCCCGAGCCTCCTCCTCCACTGTTCGCACCCGGAAACCCCCTCCTTCAACTAAAATGTGAGTTTTTACTCTTTTTTCATTGCATTATTTATTTCCTTGATTAAAAAGTGATATTTTTTTATTATAGGAAAGACCGTATTTTTAACAATGAAAAGATTCAATTTTTAGAAATGAAAAAGACGTGATTTTTAGTGAAGTAAAGACGTGATTTTTAATGAAGTAAAGGCGAGATTTTTAGCATATGAAAGATGAGATTTTTGAAATAGAAAAGATTAATTTTTTATAAGTGAAAGATTAGATCTTTGGTTAGAAAAAAAATGATTTTAATATAGTAGAATAAGAAAAATATAATTTTTATATTATAGAGAGGTTAAAAATATAATTTTTATATTATAGAGAGGTTAAAAATATGATTTTTATACAGTAGAGAATATAAAAATATAATTTTTATAGGTATAGAATATAAAAATTCGATTTTTATATATGTAGCGAAGTAAAAAATTTGATCTTTGTATATGTAGCGATATAATAAAAATGCGATTTTTATTATATGTATAACGATATAAAAATACGAAGTGGCGATGTAAAAATAAGATTTTTATAAATCGGACTGAATAATAATAATGTGATTTTTATTATGAACAGCAGGAAAAAGATAGCATTGGAAATAACAGGCGAATTCAAACGGTTCAGAAATCCAGAAATACAATGGAGGAGTGGATCCCTCGGTGAGAACTTCTCACTTTTAATTTAAATTTCTAGTTAAAATATATACTAGGATGCAGACGGTGTTTAGCAGCACCCGACACCCGTCGTCCACAGACCATGGACGGCTTGTATGCTTGTTTGTTTGATTTTGATGTGTAGTTGATTGTGTGATGTGAAATGAAATAAAATATTTATATAGTTAAAAATATTTTATAGTTGAAAATAGAATTTTTAACGTGTATTAAAAATGAAATAAAGAAGTATAAACAAATCGGATGATTTGTTTATATACACACATTTGACTGATATTGATTGGAACGATAAATTTTATACATCGCCCAGCTACACAAATAAAAATATGTGTTTGTTGATTTGAAACCCCACACGGGTGTTGGGATGATATTTGGTGTACACTAATCCCAATTGTTTAGTGATATGTCGATCATTTGATTGACAGGATGTGTAAGCGTTAAATATTTATATTTAATGCTTATGCAGTTGTGTAGTGCACTTTGGATGATGGTTGATTATTTATCATTGCAATTATATACAAGTGTTGTATGGAATCCATATAATTAATATTATATGGTAACTGATTGGGCCTCATTCCAAATTGGAAAATGAAGAATATTATAAAATAAAGATTCATGTGTTGAATAGAATAAATAGTCATGTGTTGACGATGCTCATGTGTTGAGAATATTCATGTGTTGAAACTTATCGTGTGTTAATTAAAATATTTTAACAATAAAATTTACAACTTTATCATATATAAAATTAGAAACTAACTGGAAAATAGATAAGATGAGTAGTCTCCTGGGTATTGATCTGATGTTGGTTTCGGCCTTCGGTGTTAATACTTAGGGAATCGTTCTCTTACTAATTTACGGTTGGAGTCTGATCAAGGATTAAACGATAGAAATCATAATTTCATAAAATATATTAAATAATAAAAATAGTCATGTGTTGACAATACTCATGTGTTGAGAATATTCATGTGTTGAAAGAAATATATATTCATGTGTTGAATAGAAGAAAATATTCATTTGTTGAATAGATTAACGAAGTTAGTGAAATATGTAAAGCCGTGTTGATTAGATTTGCGCCATTTTGACATGAACGATATTTTAATCGATTTTATTCGAATATCGAAAAAGGAAGCGATTTTAAAATATAACGTTTGAAAATATTATCATTTATATATATATATATATATATATATATATATATATATATATTGATGATATGGAATATTTAGTTTTGATTTAAAATTGAATATGAAGTTGAAATCGTTTTGAAAACGAATTTAAAACGATTTATAAAATACGTTTTGAATTGGAATCGACGAAATATATATATATTATATATATTATATGGCCTGAATAGAACGCGTCGCGCTGCGGCAGTTCGCGAATTTCGACCATTGACTTCGAATTGAGGTTACGGGAGATCCGACCATCGGATTCTCCTAAAACCGGAACCGTTGGGTTCGTATCGAAAAGAGCTTTCCAATGAGTATAAGAAATTAGAAATCGAATGGTTGGATTTGGAATCATGTCCAAGTCAAGTTTGGAAAAGGTCGCTGTAAGTGTAGTTCGATGGCTGCTGATGGAAATCGACTGTACGGGCCTTGATAAAATTATCAAAAATAGCAATAATTTGTGTAAAATCATAATAAATGATTTGGAAAGAATTGGGATGAAAAATCTCATGTTTGAAAAGATAAAAATGTATTTTTATCAAAATAAACTAGTTTTGAACTAGAATTATAATTCAATTATTTTTAAAAATAAATAAATTGGATTTGAAATGGTTTTAAAAATAACCAGAACTTCCAATATATGAATTGGAATGTATTTGAATCGAGATTATTATCGGAATATTTCGATGTTGGATTCGGGATTATACGGATGTTGTTATGGAGATTTGGAAGATATTTTATATCGGTATTTCCAAAGCGATATTTGTTGGTTTCAAAATTTGATATTGAATATAAGCCGATATATTTTCTATTCAGAGCCTTGTATTTAATATCAAATGAGATTTGGGTTTGTCGTGAATGGTGTCTTCATTAACACTGTTCTTGAACCTAGTTGAGAAAAGATTAAATCTTTTTATTTAGATTTAATGAAGTATACCAATTAATTAATATATTTAATTGGAATTGAATTGAAATTGGTCTTTCGGTTTATCGTGAACGGTGTTTTAAATAACACTGGTTCTTTAACCCGATTAACAATGGAGTTAAGGAAATCAGAAATTAACTGGAGATCAGTTAAGTTGGATGGTTTCCTGGGTATTGATCTGATGTTGGTTTCGGCCTTCAGGGTTAATACTTAGGGGATTATTCACTTGCTGATTTACGGTTAGAGGATGATGGAATGGAACGTGATTTTAGGGTTTATCGTGAACCGTGTTTTAAATTACATTGGTTCTTTAACCCAGTTGAAGATTAAAACTAAGTGGAGTCTTAATGAATCTTTAATTAGATTGAAATGATCGAGAATGGAGTATCACCAGTTTTGCTCCAAGCGATAGTTAAATCTTTGACTAGATTTGAACGTGAAATGGTAATTAATTTTACCAATAACACCGTAAGTTATGGGGTAATAACAGTTTTGCTCCATGGGATGAATAGGTTGGGATTGGAAAATAAAATAAATAATTACTTCGGTGCGGTTCGCTAATCTCGACTAGTTTGGAAAACCTTAACATGGTTTGAAATGATATCCAAAGGAAGATTAAAGAATAAATTTTAAAGAATTTATCTTTGATAAAATTAATGGGAACCTTTCCCTTAGGATATGAAATTTAGAAACTAGCTGTAGGTTAGCTAAGAAGAATGGTTTCCTGGGTATTGATCTGATGTTGGTTTCGGCCTTCGGGGTTAATATTTGGGGAATTTCTCTCTTACTAATTTACGGTTAGTGACTGATGAATTGGAATGAAGCGTATGTTGTGTTTATGTAACACTTTTTTATTATATACGCGGGTTATTCAAAAAGGCCGGGTTTATACCCATTCTGAATAACCGATTCGACGATAAGTCGAAGATGAAGACGGTGGTTGAAGACCAGAGGTCTTCACATCGTTTGGATGATTATTGACGATCCTGATTGGGCTGTACACCCAATAGGAGGGAAATAGTTGGTGGTCGTCCAGACGTATTTAGAGATCAATGGATATGCGAGGTATATAGTGCCTCCGGTTTCGTTCAGACCCAGAACGGACTTGTAAATCTATTTGGCGGCGGAGAATTTATTCTCTTGCTTAACGCCCTTCTCTGAGACGTACGAGTTCAGAGGTTATATATCGATAGATATCAGTCGCATGGCATGAATTTCCTGTGTGGCACGCTGAAATGCAATGATCAAGGCTTTTGTTGAAAAGCAGAGTCTTGTGGTTGATGATCAAAGAACGACCTACGTGGCATAGCTTTGTGTATAATGTGAATTCGGGAGCCTCACACCTCGGTATGAGTCAAAAACGGGATAGTGACTGCAGGGAGAACACGACGTTTCTTTCTAGCTAGAGGTAGTGTCAGTGCTTAAACTAGCTGACATTTATATTATTTTTACCTATGTGGTTGTTGGATGCGAGGCGCCTCGATTTTAGGTCTGATAGGACCGGGAAACGTGTGTTCAGGAATAATTAATCCTCAAACGTAAGAGAGGACCGACCCTGAAGATCCAAGGGTTACCCAGAGTGTGTAGTCCTGAGGCATTTGCTAGAGTGTCTCGAAGCGGAGAGGAGCTTGCCCCTTGCCTCGACTCATGACGGAAATCCAATTTCTAATACGTGATAATTCGGTTTTATTTGTAGAACCTAGTATGGCGACATAGTGGTATGGGT
The DNA here is from genome assembly GCA_030737875.1 of Allium sativum. Taxonomy (NCBI): domain Eukaryota; kingdom Viridiplantae; phylum Streptophyta; class Magnoliopsida; order Asparagales; family Amaryllidaceae; genus Allium; species Allium sativum. Next base: position 72,225,311 of record CM060927.1, on the reverse strand, counting down.
CATTCATGCCGCCTAGGATTGATATTTATGATTGAAATTGTTTTGACACTATACACTTATAATAGTATCAAATGATTAGTTTTAAACGTACCAAGCATGTTTGGCTATTATAAGGGAAAACCCTATCCTCCGGCTTGCGTTGCATTGTGTGATGGGACCTGGGTCTTATAATAGCTTAATTTTTCGAAAAAGCATTGCGCTGTTTATTGATATTCACCAGTATTCTTGGGAGGAAACCCGTTCCGTGTTATATGGCGTGGTCCCTTGAATTACTTTCTTATAAAGAAAAGTTTTAAATAACTGTTTTAGTTCTCACACCAGCCACATGACTGACCTGGAGTTTATTGTTTTAACCTAAACTCTGGGTGCCCCTATTTTCCGCACGGACAGCTAGTAGTTTTGGTTTTGCAGATTCATATCCACAGGACCCTGATTTACAGCTGGAACGATGCTCGGAAAGCTCTGTATCCATGTATTACTTTCAGTTGTGTTTTGTATTGTTTTTCCGCTGCTATGTAATTTATTGTAATCTCTGATATTTATCTAATGTATTTTATTCATTTATACTCTATATATTCTTGTATCTGATGGAATTGTTGTAATTAAAAATGAAATGTTCTTATGTATGTGTTCTGATATGGCTTGTCCTCAAAGTAATTCGTCCTTTCTCTTCTCCTCGGAGAATGAGGAAGTTCGGGTCGCTACAAAGCTTGTTTGATCTAAGTATATTACAGTTATGACCCTATCAATCTTGTGACATAGATCAAATTTGATTTGATAGTGGTCATGAGACGATGATGTATCCTCAGTTTACTCAAAATCAACATGATTTTGTTCTTTTCAATCTGAATGATAAACATTACTCACCCATGAATTTATTTGCTGACAATATCACTAAGTTTAAATATAGACCACTTTATTATTATAACTGGGGTGGCTGTATTTATTATGACATAGATTTGCTATCCCACTGTAATCCCCTATGATATATATACTTATACAAAGCAGGTATGACTTGCCCTTTTGTTTTAATACCATTTATATATGCATAAGTATTAAGATACGATATAATTATCAAACAGGTTGATGATCACAATGCTTAAAATCTGATGCAAGTATTAACTTGTTTTGATTTTAAAATCTGCATATAAATAAATAGGATTAAAATAATGATCTTAAAATAAGGTGATATAAATAAACTGCTAAATCCACCTTTTAAGATGAAACAGAACTGCCTGGTTGTTGTGTGAGTAGTGTTGATTTAGTGATATGCACAATCCACTGTTTATAACACCATATTTTGTGTTTATCTGGTTTATATAAATAATACAAGAATCTGGATTATATGTAAGACATATTTTTCCATGGAATCTTCTAATTTGAATTAGAATCTGTGTCTGCTCACATATGCATTTGGAGATTCAGTGTAAGCCTGTAACATTAGTTGATGCATATGACCCCATTGTTTGCATCAAAATTAAAATCTGGTGTTATATCATTGTTCATACTATAGGCTTTACCTTTAAGTATTGAAATGTTCTTAATATCCAGTATGGAATAAATGGTCTGTGCTATGCATGTATTATGTTTAAGTTATACAATATATAGATAGTGATGTATCTGACTTGAGTTTTATTACATGTCATATATATATATATATATATATATATATATTGAAAATTACACTGGCTATATATATAAATATTGGTTGAATGGAACATGCAGTTTGATTGTTCTATAAATATGCCTTTGTCAGTTAATAGTTCTGAATTTACCTCTATTATATGTACACATATATATTTGATTGTAACTGTGTTAATTCAGAAACAAAATCAACAACACTAATATGATACATATTGATGCATCTGTGTGTTAATTTTGTCTTACAATTACATCATTTTGCTGTTTGATTATAGACTTACAAATTCACAATCATGACAGAAATAAATCATCTTCAGATTGATCCTATATTGTTCAGTTCATAATTTAATATTGCAAATATGATTTGCAATAATATATATACATATGATGTATATATGAATCTGGGCATCTGAATGATAATAAATATGTGATGTTTTATATCTGAATATAAATGTATAACTTATATCATAAACTATAGCCCATAGATACTCTATTTTACCAATTTGGTGTTAATTTTATTAACCTGCACACATGCTGGAAACCAAGTGCTCATTGTAGGTCAGTTTGTATTAGATACATAAACAAATGATCAATACATGCACAGATTAATCCATCGTCCACTTCTGATATTATTTTGATAATAAATTGACATTAAAATCATTATTCAAGTTACTGTAATTAGATGAATTTTGATTACCATTGCATACTGTCAAAATACATTTGATGTATTGCAGTCTACCTAATCCCATGTTTTAAAATTATTTCAATAGGTACTGAAATCATTTCAGTAAAAGGGTTGGACTACACAATGTCAATAAAGATCAGCTGCTTAGTACATAGTGATGAGCAAGATCAGTGCAAACCTGTTTTGCGGCATTTCGAAAGGAATCTGTGTGTATTTTTGTATTTCATAATTTATAATTTGTAAATGTCACAAATTATAAGAGTGTATATATATATATATGAATACATTGTATAATGTATACAAATTTATACATATATATTAACTGTTATCTATTAATTGTAATAGATTATATATATATATGTATAAGCTGTTATACATATATGTATAATGATTACTGATGTGCATGGAAACTGTACATAATGTGATACAAACTAGTTTATATTAATTTGTTATATTAAAGGGTCTGACCCCATACATGATTATAGACATCATCTTCTGTTTACAATTTGATTTGTTTCAAGATATGTTAAATCTATTATATACTAGAAACGTTGACTGTCAATGTGTTATGATATGATATAGGATTGTATATTATCATATATGTCTTGTATTAATGGCCCTTTAAAATGTTTAACAATGGACCTAATATTGTTAGGAACTGATGTCGAACATGAACGGTTATTTTGTTTTGTACAGAGACCTATGTTAAAACTGAATTGATTTTTTTATTTGAAACTTGCAAATTATTAGCATAGCGATTTGATGGCTTATGCTATTGATAAACCAGATGTGATGTAGATAATGGACAAGTTGATATATATGTGTATATATATACACACGATATATATAATATATTAAACTCTCAACATTTATGAAACGTGTGTTAAATACATATATTTAACAAAAAAACATCCCATTAAATATACGAATATAAAATACGTATATTTTGATATATGTAAATGACTCTAAATAATGTTCGTCACTACGAATTATAAATTCCCTTTAAAGCAAATTATTTTGTTATATTAAGTCATGGTGAAGTCTTCCAATAATGCACTCATCAATGTCCAAAATCACTAAATGTAGGTAATGCCAAAGCATTGTGCATTCTTTTATTTTGGTTATATGAGACGGAGTAAAAGTGATACTTGAACTGTATTATTGGGTTTGATTTAACTAGGCTGCATAATAAGATTATGGCTTAGAGACAACAGCATGAATTATTCTATATTTGAGCAAAAGAATAATAATGAACCAAAATGTTCATCATGCGATCCAGGAATTATATACACGATATAATTGACATAAGGTGTCTACCTAAAAGGTTGTGTTTTGGGGCGTAGCCAAAGCTTGGTCAAGGCATAACTAGATATGGATCTTGGAACACCATTATATATATACTGATATATTTATATAAATAAAGGGATGTTAATTTGAGTGGGAGTGTATTTTAGTTTAAATTACATATTTCTGATAATATATATTTTTTGATTGTCAAAAATTTATATTAAATAAATATTACAGAATAAGTTATTATTTTATTATCTAATGTAGATATTAAATAATAAATAACTCCGATAATTTAAATTATTCCTTAACGAGGATAAATTGAATTAAAATCAAATTTCTTGACTAACATTGAAATTTGAGGATTGTCCTCAAACAAATTTGAACGTAATTGTTTCACAAAATCGAAGATCTAAAAAAAACTGAAGTGTGACTTCAATTAAATAAAATATAAATGTTATAATAATCTACTTATACATTTCCAGTATTAGATACTAGATATAAATCACATAAATGTATGTTGATTTACATAAATTGCAGAATAAGTAGATATCTAATAAAAGGACAAGTGGACTTACGATTGGAAATGAAGCAAATGTTGCTGGATTATCCATAGGAAGTTGATTCTTGTTAAATATACTGGCTTAATTAAATAAATAAAATAATTGTTATTATGAAATTCCACTTGAGATAAATGCTATAATAGATCTTGTTTAGACAAGTTTGAATTTCATTTGTAATAAAAGAATAATTGTTATTCATTTTATTTTGAATGAAATATCGTATGGAATTTCACAAATAGTTAATGATCTTTGTAAATCCTTAACTATAATGTACTTGACATTTATAATGAGTGGATTAAACTTAGTGATTTAAATCCAATATACCCTTAGTATTACCAATTAGCCTAGTAAACAAGAAAGTATATCAAAACTCCATAACGATGGAATTTTGAGATCATTTGATTTTGAATTATATGAAGAATACAAATTTTGTTTATTAGGCAAAATAACTGAATTACCTTTCACTTGACACAGCGAATAAGTGATAAGTATTGGGTCTCATACATAATGATGTATATGGAGCAATGAATACATAAGCTAGAGGTAGGTTTTATTACTTCATTATATTTACCGATGATGTCCGTACATATAGATATGTGTATCTTATGAAACACATATAAGAATCCTTTGAAAAGTTCAAAGAATTCAAAGTGAAGTAAGAAACCAATTTTGATAGAAAATAAATTCTCTCTGAAAGGATCAAAGAGAATATTTAAGCCAGTTAATTAATGACTGTCCATATGAGTTTGGAATTGTTTCATAACTTACTCCATCTAGAAGACCATATTGAAATGTTGTGTCTGAAAGGAGATATCGTACCTTATAAGATAAAATACGATTAGTGATAAGTCATATAGATCTTCTAATAAATTAAAATATAAAAATTGCATTTAATCCTACTAGAACGAATCTGAAGATGCCATATAAGATATGGGCTAGGAAATATCCTAGTATGTCTAATGAAGAGATTTGAAATGTAGGACGTTTATTGAACGTCCTTCCTCTGATAAGATTGGAACCAAATCAAATAACTAATTTTGTGGAATATCCAAAAGAAATAAATGAATATTATTTCTATAAATCCTCAGAGGATAAAATGTTTATTGCTCGAAATAGTATCCTTTTAAAGGAGAGCCAGTCTCTTAGATATCAAAGGAAATGAAATGGAATTCGAAAAGTCTTGGAAACCACAAAATATCATTGAATCTTGTATAGACAAGAAATTGAGTGGGAGTATCACAATAATTCTAATGTTATATATTGATAACACATTAATTATTGTAAATGATGCTAGTTTTAAAACAAGAAATATATACTGATTTTGAGAAAGAAAATGTTTGGATTAAGAAGTTCATGATTGAACTTAATTCGTTGTTGATCCAATGATGTACATTGCGATAACAATATGGCTATTGCTCAGGCCTAAAACATTAAACTCATTATCGATCCAAACATATATTTAAGAAATATAACTCTTATGTGAAATTGTTCACAAAAGAAATGAACATATCTGCAAAGTTACAAACGTTGTATTGTTGCAGACCTACTGAATTAAACTCTGTCGCAGCAGAAGTTTAATAGTCACACTAGTTTCATGAGTATAAGATACGTGAATGATTGACTCTAGTGCAAGTGGGAGATTGTTAGAGTTTATGCCCTAGAGGCAATCCATTTGATGAGATTGATAACACTGTTGATGTTATTATTTTATTTGGAATAAAATAATATTCTATTAAATTATATTTACTGTGTAATATAAATATTAATATAATAGAAGTCCTTATAATTATAATACGGAATTATATAGTTCAAGTGAGTGACTTGAACTTGAGATTATATAATATGAGTATTGTAATTCTTAAATGGCCCTAGTCAAGTTTTATTGTTTATATAGGACAACAATAAAACGTAGAGACTAGTATGTTGATTGACTGATGATCACATCTCATTGATCATTAATATACGTGATATTAATGTCAAAACATAAATACATATTGGAGAATATCGTATTGGGTTGACCCGCCGTGAGATAACTCCATGGAATATAATTAACAGTATCATGAGTTATTCTCATAGTGACAGTGATGTAATGGTCCTCAGACCTGAAATCATTATAATTTTATTCGAGGATATTTTTGTTTTGATATCTTCTAAATTATTCGTAACAGAGTAACGATAACGGTGATTATTGGATACATCTCGAGTCGAATGAAAATTATGAATGATCTAGATGGAATTTAACCCTATGATATATTCGTGGTGATATCCATGGGCCTCTTGATTGAGTGAGACTGTGAAATGCATGGCCGTGCTCAAATATTGATTTGTTTCTAAACAGTCTACTCATCGATCAAGAAAAACAGATTAAATTATAATGAGGATGATAATATATTGGTTAAAAGGATTATATTACATTGAGACACTGGTCACTGAAAGGTTGTATCGAATCATCAATATTATTGTAACTTGGGTAACAGCGATGTATTGCTAGATACCGCTCACTGTTTATAATTTAAATACGATTTAAATTATTGCCAACATTATAATAACCTATATGGTCACACAAAAGAACGTTACAAAGGAGAAATATTTTATTTAAAGTTAGAATGAGTAGTTGAATGGGTTCCTACTATATAGTTGATATTTTGTTTTAAAGGATATACACATATTCCTTAAAAACATGTGAGGAACCCTAGTTTCGATATATATATCAGATAAGATCGAACAAAATAAGAGGACAATAGCTCTTCTAAGACCTAGAATGAAAATGGCGGCTAGCACCCCTCTCCTTTCTCTTCTTCATCAATCCGATTGAAAAATGAGAGAATCGTTCAAGTGGATACATATAGAGGCTCGCTGATTTGGGAGCTCAGATTCGAATCAACCAAATTTTCAATCAGTCGCGTGAATTAAAGGATGAAGCTCTAAAAGGTATACTTCTCGATTTAGACAAATTATTACATGAGATCTTGTTATGATTTGGTTTGAATTTCGTTATTGTAATGTGAATTTGACCCAAAACAACTTTCACATTCTTCTGTGCATATCATCAAACATTGTCACTCTTTCCACAGATTAAACTTCAACAACATAATCATGTTATAATCATGTATATGTTTCCTACAAGTAACATACATAATGGCTAACGTAACAAAAATTCATGATAGTAAATATAACTTGGCTTTATCAAGTATCGAAATTCAAACTACAAACCTCTTTAAACTTAGGGTGAAGCAATGCAAGATCATTTTTTTCCTCAAGAGGATCACTTGTATATATCATTCCCGATCCTTTTAACCTTCCTACTAGCCAATGTCTTGTGTGTAAACTCATAAATCTACAAAATTTGATTATCTCCGCAATTAAAAGCTCGATCCATTTGTTTCAAACACCTTTCAACCAGGTAGTCGCCAAATTTGCCACAAATGATCTGTAACTTCCTTCTTAAGCAACAAATGATCTGGAGCATATATTATTATAAGTACGTGTTAGTAAGATTGTTTATCATTTTCCCATTACTATTGTCTCTCAAATTGTTTGAGCGACACATTACCATTCTTAATTCTTAACACTAAAAATTAAAGTTCTATCTTGAATAACCAAAATAATATTATCTATTTTTCAAGAAAAATAATAACATACTTGTCTAATTTTCAAATTCAGACTAATACTCTATTACAGTTATAACTCAATCTTCTATTACAAAAGAGAATTTGCTGAATCTTCTATAGCAATTATAATCACCGAAGGTGATTATCTGAACCCTTTACATAACTCAATGATGATGATAAGTCACACTGTTTGAACCGTGAACAGTTAACTTGTCTGAGTTACAATAACAGGGTGATTCAAATGCAAACATAACTAAATAAAATATTTGCGCTAATTATTTTTCCGAATTGAAAAATACTACAACATGAGGAAAAAAACATAATTCACAAATATCATACTTGAAACCCAACCAAATCAGCATAACCTGCATTTACCTCGACTTAAGCATGAAATTTACTCTAGAAACCAACTACAATAGAAAAGGTTAAAGCAACTGTAACGACCCAGATTTTTGGCGATTTTGGTTATCGACATAAGCTCGATGTCGATAACCAAAACATCGAAAAATCCTGGTAATTAATGAAAGAAATTAGAGGGTGAGGATAGATAAGATAGAAACTTAGAATAGAAGAAGAAGAAGAACACAACATCAGAGTAACACGAACCTTACAGCGGAACGAATAACATATAATATATAACATAACTTTGAAATATAATAGTTATGTATCCAATAGCACTTATCAGAGTACAGCACTTACAACACAGCGGAAATAACCTATAGCTATATGATCCAGAAGCCTCCTGCTCCAGCTCTTCAAGTATATCTGTAAATCCCGACTACTTGACTGCCCGTACAAATTTAGGCACCCAAGAGTTTAGGGAAAACAACAAAGTAAACTCCGGGTCAGTCATGGGACTGGTGTGAGTAAAATAGTTTAACACAGTTTAACATATATATGATATCTCATAAGACCACGCCGTGAATACGGAACGGGTTTTTCCCTTATGAGAATCCAACATCTTTGACATGCAATATCATTCTGATACTATAATAATGTCTAACTACAAATATATATTAATCTAGCAGAAACGCTTTCATCTCACGTTCTACATATATAGTATACAATCAAAATCGCAAGCACGTATTGGATAACGGATTTCCAACTATGACAAGGTATGGAACCACCTTCTACTAGTGTACCTCTAGAGAGGAATACACTGGGTTCAACAAGAACATCTTGTAACTCAGCCACACATGACCGACCAATCATTTCTCTTGAGTGTATCGAATGTATATCACCAACGGTTGGGATCAGCAACCGTTCCTGTATATATATATATGGGACAACATTGATAGATTAAAGAAGCAAATGAATATTCTCTAGATAGGTGATTATACACCCTACTTCGGTGCGACCGACTTAGCCATGCTGCCTGCCCGATTTCTGTCATTTACCGGATGATGAGGCTAGAAGTTACGCTTCATCATCACATCAGATTCACTTTGAATGCCACATTGTCAGATCCATCGAAAATCACTAATTTATATCTACAACAGTACATTACGTGTTAGCTAAAGAAGTTTCCTTCTCCGCTTCCACTCTTGGTACGGTTGAAGAAATCCATGTACGTGACCTTTCTGGAAATACTCTGTCAGACATTCATTCATACAAGTCATCCTCATTTACTTAGAATGTCACATCGTCATACCCGCCAAATCACAAATTGACTTAACCAAAAATAACACGGGTATACAGCTAAGAGAAACGAATTCCTCCGCCACCAAACGTGAATACGTTTGAACAGATCAACTTACGCGATCTATTGGATATACTCTGTCATACCTTCGTCCATACAAGTTGTCCTGGGACTGGACAAACCGAAGGCACTATTCAGTATATCCATCTTAGTCACTGTTATCTAAGACTTATACAACAGCCCTTGCATTTTACTCCGTCTTCAATTATCTTTGGCATATATGATTCGCAACGCTTATGCCAATACAGAGTGGTTCTTTGGATAATAATCCAACCGGTCTCTCCATATTAACAACATTAAAATGGTCAAAACTTCGATAGTCTGTGATTTAACCATCAAAGAAAAACAAGTGTGCAAACAACGATATTATTTCCAGATGGAAATTATATCTGTAAATCATCAACATATATCTATATATATTCACATTGCCTTATTTTCTATGTTTAGAAAATATATGTTATTAACACTGGAAAACGTTTCCATCTGCTTATTTACAAATCACTACTCTTCCCCAACTATTAGTCCCTGACTGTAAATTAGTATGAGAACAATCCCCTAAGTATAAATCCCGAAGGCCGAAACCAACATCAGATAGGCACTTAAAAAACCATTCAATTTACTAATCTCTAGTCAATTCTAATTTTACTTAACTCTATTTGATTAACTCTGATTGATTAACTCTAACTGTTTAATTCTAACCGATCAACTCTAACTGGTCAACCTTAATTAATTAACTCTAACTGGTTTTACTTGGTTTGACTAACTCAATTTATTAACTCGACTGACTAATTCAACTCGATTAACCTAACTTGATTTACTTATCTCGATTAACTGAACTAATCACTTTGATTAACTCGACTAATTCACTTTGGTTAACTTAACCAATTCACTTAACTAATTCACTTAGTTTAACTTAACTAATTCACTTAACTCCTGTCGAATAAACTATATTCGATAACTCCTCTAACTCTATTCGAATAAACTATATTCGATTAACTCATTTACTCTATTCGAATAAACTATATTCGATTAACTCCTTTTATCTATTCGAATAAACTATATTCGATTAACTCCTTTTCTCTATTCGAATAAACTATATTCGATCAACTCATTTGATTTAACTCTAATCGATTAACTCCATCGAATAAACTATATTCGATAACTCCTTCGATTTAACTAATATTCTATAACTCACTTCGATTAACTAATAATCGATAACTCCTTCGAATAAACTATATTCGATAATCTCCTCTCGAATAAACGATATTCGATAATCTTCCCTTTCGATTTAACAAATCGATAACTCCTTTTTGAATAACTAAATTCGATAACTCCTTTCGATTTAACTAATCGATAACTCCTTTCGATTTAACTAATCGATAACTCCTTTCGATTTAACTCTATTCGAATCACTCTTATTTATTTAACTCTATTCGAATAACTAATTCGATTAACTCTATTTTACTCCGTTTAACTCTATTCGAATAACTAATATTCGATAACTCTATTTAACTCCATTCGAATAACTAATATTCGATAACTCTATTTAACTCCATTCGCTTGACTCTAGATCGCAGCGATCACAATGGTTACGCCCGATTCCCTCAGGAAACATCCGACCACCGTAGGCTATTTACAGCCCTGCGAATTACGCTAGCAGTCGTACGAAATGGTAACTCATTTGGATTAACACATATTTGATTAACTCTAACTGATTAGCTCTAATTGGTTAACTCTAACTGATTAACTCTAACTGGTTAACTTTAACTGATTAACTCTAACTGGTTAACTCTATCTGATAATTAACTCTAACTGGTTAACTCTAACTGATGGTTAACTCTAACTGGTTAACTCTAACTGATTAACTCTAACTGATTTACTCTAACTCGACTAACCCCCTTTCGAATAACATATTCAATTAACTAACTTTCAAATACCAGATTCGATTAACTTACTTTCGAATACCATATTCGATTAACTCCTTTCTAATTACGTTTATCCATTTAAAAGGATTTCCTTTTTAACAACATTTATTCATTTATAAAGATTTACTTCTAGTAACGGTTCTTCACTTTAAAAATGATTTCCTTTTTATAACGTTTCCTTTTCAATTCTATTTGTAAATGGTTTACAAATATTTCCTTTTCAAATTTATTCTTGAAATATTCTAACTCCTTAAATTCTCTGAAAAATTCGCCATAACCTCCTTTGTAACGGGAGCATCAGGAAAATCCCTAAACCCGCCACACAGGCCTTTCCATTCAAAAAGAAAATGGTTTGTAATTATTTCCTTTTTGAATATCTCCTATTTATAAATATTCCAATTTATAAACATTTCTTATTTATAAATATTCCACTTTATAAATATCTCTTATTTATAAATATCCCATTTTATAAATATTCTATTTTCAATATCACTTTGAAAATCCCCTTATCAACATTTCGGTATGTTATGGTATTCAATCATATCAAATCACGATGTTCAATATCGTCCAAGTACATATAATCGCCCACAGATTTTATATCACATCATATAACAATATATGAAAAACAATAAAATAACTGTTGAGGAATCCAGTCGGATTCCTCCAACCTGTCTCCCTGCATCCACAGATGTTACACAATATGATTATCATCACTTTCAGTTCAATATAAATTATTCTGATAGCAGAATCAATATATAAATATTTAATAGTTTATATATATAATTACATATATATATGTATATAATTCTCAATAACTGACTAGCAGTTCAATCAACCAACACACAACAATCAACAGATGATTAACAGTTCCAAAAATACATTATAAAAATATAACTGTTCAGAGTTGGTGATATTTACTCACATTGGCAGTTCATCGTTAAAGAACGATAAACTGTTATTTGATTTGAATCAAACAATTTATTTCGCCATAAATTCATACGAGCTCGGATTCACTTCCAATCAGCTTCATTGTGGAGCTCCCGTCCATACGATCCCAACGGATCAAACCGTTCGAGATTCTGATTTAGTATGTACAAGTTATGGCATTCAGAAGTTAGTACATGAATTAAAATAAATAAAACATGGATTATATATATATATTATTGGGCTTAACTTTAACTAAGGCCCACCGCCCCTTTTATTTACCAAACCCGCACCCACCAACGTGGTCTTCCCCAAACCAAGAATGCCGTGACCTGCTCCTTAATCCCAAAGCCATAGCCGACTTCCATCTCCCACCATTCTTCCATTCTTCAACCGAACTCCAAACAACAAACACCAAAATCACCTCGTCTCCTCCTCTTCAACCACATACCCACCGTACTGAACTCGACTTCATCACCCCTGATTCCTTCAACCAGCATCGCGAGCTCAGGAGCGAACTCATCTGAGTTCGAACATCCCCAAAACTCTCATACACCTTCCATTTGACGCTCTCAACTCAAAGCAAATCACAGGAACTTAAATCGTGGCTTTTATTTGCCAAATCCTCAAGCCCTAGAAGTTGCTTCCATTTAGAACCCGCGAGAAAACACCGTCGAGCTCAGCACAAGGCATATCAGATCGAAGCTGTTTGCTTTAGGAATCCATACACTTATACTTTAGGATTTTTAGGATTTTCCCTGATTTGTATTTGATTTTAGAAGAGGGCGAATTGGTTTTTGACTTGCTGTAAATATTGTCGGTGGAATTCAGTTGACTAAATGAGGGAATTAGGTTATAAGGTTTGTTAGGGGGGGTATTTATAAGGGATGAGATTTAGATATTTAAGTTAGATATTTTTAGGATATTTTATTTTAATCATTTTATATTCGTTCTTAGTCCTTAAAAATCCCTGCGACCACATATGATACCCAAAAATCACCAAACTGGACATACAGCTAGCTCTCGACCTTACGGTCCCAACGAAACTGGTTTCGTCGAATTCCGACTTCGTATGCTCACACAACGTATTTTTAACTATCAAAATACTGACTGTTTCTCACTCTAAAAATCCGTACGACCACACAGTGACTCTAAAAATCACGAAACTGGAAATCTAACAATAATTTAACATTACGGATCCAACAAATTAGTGTCGTCGAATTCCGACTTCGTTTGCAAAAGTGGCTATTTTAAAGCTCTGGATGACCCATTTAAATATATAAATATATTTAAATATAATTAAATTAAATATAATTAAATTTATATTATCGTATATCTTCACATATGATATCGTACAGCTCCAGAATATCATATCAGAATTTACAGTTTGATATTTAAGATTTTAGATTTATCGATATTCAGTTTTATATCGAAAACCCTTTTATAACGTAAATAAAGCGTTGCAAATTATAAAGGAATTCCACAGCGACTTTTCTGAAATTTGATTTGGACATAAATCAAAATCTACACGACGAAATCCCGATTTTTCTCTTCCACCAGAAAGATATACTCCACCAGCTCCAAACGTTTGTTGTTTCACAGAAATCTGGCTTAAAACGAATCTTGTACATTCAGTTGAAGTTCAAATCGCCAAATCGCGAACTGCAGCGCCATTTCAAGCTTGATTTTAATTATAATATAATTATACGTTTCAAACTGACGTCGATTGAATATATTCGTCAATATGATTCAACTCTAAGCTGAATTAAATCTTGGGGATGACCCTGTTCACCTTATATTGTGATTTCCAATATTTTTGATTATTTCTGAATTAAATATATTATTTAATTTAATTAAATATTCCATATTATTTAATTAACGATGATTAAATTCCCTATATCACTATTTTAAACAATTAAATAAATTAATTATACCCCTAGAAAATGCGGGTCATTGCATTCTTCCCCACTTAAAATAATTTCGTCCTCGAAATTGCTAAGTTAGAGGACGACCCTACCTATTGGAATTCCTAAGATTTGTTTACCCTTTATTTCTGATTTTAACTGAACCAATTAATATCGACTAAAATATTTATTTATTCCGACTAACTAAAATTTTCAAAAATTCTGAAAATTTTCTAACACTTTAAACTTTCGAAAAATTTCGCCAACACCTCCTTTGTACTGGTCAATAGCTCAAACTCCAACTCGCCTCTCTGGGCCTTCTTCAACCCAAAAGAAAATCAAAACGCCAAATGGCTTGCCAATTCGGCTCATAAATTCCAAACTCATAAAATATAAACTTGTACCTTTTTGTTGGGCATATCATTATATCCCTACCATCTGTTATCAACTCGGCATATACAAATGCCATCCCAATCAACTCCAACCAAGTTATTCTTAACACAACCATTCTCTTATTCAAGCTGAATTTAATTTCAAATTCGAGTTTCAAATTCCAAACTCTCAACTTATCATTTCAAATCCAAATCCAGATTATTCTCTAACCACTTCCAGTTTTTCTTAATCTATCATCTCAAGTTAAATTCTGGTTTATTATTTACTTTTACCATCCCATTCGAATTAACCTCACAAGTTAAATTTAAATTTCTAGAACTTAAATTCCCGGTTTTATTTCAAATCAATTTGAAATCATACTGCCAATTCAAAACCTTTGAATTTTCTAAACAACTTGTTTCCTCAAAACAAATCAAATTAAAATCTTTGGTAGTAATCCACCACTTAGAACTCGAAAACCACACCGATGATACTGCGCAGTCATCATCGGAATTATTTTCCAACGACCCAAGTGATTTCAATACTATATCATTTCAAAACCCTTACTAAATACATCCATTTTGAAAACATCTCAAAATCTCCTAGAAACTTAAAATTTCCTTATTTTAATTCCAAATCTGATTTAAATTCTTATTTAATTCATCTTATTTCATGTACTTTACTAATATGAATTCTGATTGGTTATATATAACTATTTCACATGTTATAATCTTACTCGATTATAATCACAACCTATATATGATAATATATCACATATCCATACTGTGTCGGTCCATTGTATTAAAGTGTTTATTTACTCCGACCGATACAGTGGATCAAATTGATCGACCAGAACTCATAAACTACTCAGCCCATGAATCTCCACAATATAAAACCATTTTTTTATATCAAATACAAATACGCACTCGTATATATACACTCAAACTCAATCTAGGGTATTACTAACCCTATCTCTACCGAGTCACGCCACAGAGCCAAGGTAATTCTTAACTTAAGCTCTGATACCAACTGTAACGACCCGGATTTTTGGCGACTTTGGTTATCGACATAAGCTCGATGTCGATAACCAAAACATCGAAAAATCCTGGTAATTAATGAAAGAAATTAGAGGGTGAGGATAGATAAGATAGAAACTTAGAATAGAAGAAGAAGAAGAAGAACACAACATTAGAGTAACACGAACCTCACAGCGGAACGAATAACATATAATATATAACATAACTTTGAAATATAACAGTTATGTATAAAATAGCACTTATCAGAGTACAACACTTACAACACAGCGGAAATAACCTATAGCTATATGATCCAGAAGCCTCCTGCTCCAGCTCTTCAAGTATATCTGTAAATCCCGACTACTTGACTGCCCGTACAAATTTAGGCACCCAAGAGTTTAGGGAAAACAACAAAGTAAACTCCGGGTCAGTCATGGGACTGGTGTGAGTAAAATAGTTTAACACAGTTTAACATATATATGATATCTCATAAGACCACGCCGTGAATACGGAACGGGTTTTTCCCTTATGAGAATCCAACATCTTTGACAAGAAATATCATTCTGATACTATAATAATGTCTAACTACAAATATATATCAATCTAGCAGAAACGCTTTCATCTCACGTTCTACATATATAGTATACAATCAAAATCGCAAGCACGTATTGGATAATGGATTTCCAACTATGACAAGGTATGGAACCACCTTCTGCTAGTGTACCTCTAGAGAGGAATACACTGGGTTCAACAAGAACATCTTGTAACTCAGCCACACATGACCGACCACTCATTTCGCTTGAGTGTATCGAATGTATATCACCAACGGTTGGGATCAGCAACCGTTCCCGTATATATATATATATATATATATATATATATATATATGGGACAACATTGATAGATTAAAGAAGCAAATGAATATTCTCTAGATAGGTGATTATACACCCTACTTCGGTGCGACCGACTTAGCCATATTGCCTGCCCGATTTCTGTCATTTACCGGATGATGAGGCTAGAAGTTACGCTTCATCATCACATCAGATTCATTTTGAATGCCACATTGTCAGATCCATCGAAAATCACTAATTTATATCTACAACAGTACATTACGTGTTAGCTAAAGAAGTTTCCTTCTCCGCTTCCACTCTTGGTACGGTTGAAGAAATCCATGTACGTGACCTTTCTGGAAATACTCTGTCAGACATTCATTCATACAAGTCATCCTCATTTACTTAGAATGTCACATCGTCATACCCGCCAAATCACAAATTGACTTATCCAAAAATAACACGGGTATACAGCTAAGAGAAACGAATTCCTCTGCCACCAAACGTGAATACGTTTGAATAGATCAACTTACGCGATCTATTGGATATACTCTGTCAGACCTTCGTCCATACAAGTTGTCCTGGGACTGGACAAACCGAAGGCACTATTCAGTATACCCATCTTAGTCACTGTTATCTAAGACTTATACAACAACCCTTGCATTTTACTCCGTCTTCAATTATCTTTGGCATATATGATTCGAAACGCTTATGCCAATACAGAGTGGTTCTTTGGATAATAATCCAACCGGTCTCTCCATATTAACAACGTTAAAATGGTCAAAACTTCGATAGTCTGTGATTTAACCATCAAAGAAAAACAAGTGTGCAAACAACGATATTATTTCCAGATGGAAGTTATATCGGTAAATCATCAACATATATCTATATATATATTCACATTGCCTTATTTTCTATGTTTAGAAAATATATGTTATTAACACTGGAAAACGTTTCCATCTGCTTATTTACAAATCACTAGTCTTCCCCAACTATCAGTCCCTGACTGTAAATTAGTATGAGAACAATCCCCTAAGTATAAATCCCGAAGGCCGAAACCAACATCAGATAGGCACTTAGAAAACCATTCAATTTACTAATCTCTAGTCAGTTCTAATTTTACTTAACTCTATTTGATTAACTCTGATTGATTAACTCTAACTGGTTAATTCTAACCGATCAACTCTAACTGGTCAACCTTAATTTATTAACTCTAACTGGTTCTACTTGGTTTGACTAACTCAATTTATTAACTCGACTGACTAATTCAACTCGATTAACCTAACTTGATTTACTTATCTCGATTAACTGAACTAATCACTTTGATTAACTCGACTAATTCACTTTGGTTAACTTAACCAATTCACTTAACTAATTCACTTAGTTTAACTTAACTAATTCACTTAACTCCTATCGAATAAACTATATTCGATAACTCCTATAACTCTATTCGAATAAACTATATTCGATTAACTCATTTACTCTATTCGAATAAACTATATTCGATTAACTCCTTTTCTCTATTCGAATAAACTATATTCGGTTAACTCCTTTTCTCTATTCGAATAAACTATATTCGATTAACTCCGGTTCTCTATTCGAATAAACTATATTTGATCAACTCATTTGATTTAACTCTAATCGATTAACTCCATCGAATAAACTATATTCGATAACTCCTTCGATTTAACTAATATTCTATAACTCACTTCGATTAACTAATAATCGATAACTCCTTCGAATAAACTATATTCGATAATCTCCTCTCGAATAAACGATATTCGATAATATTCCCTTTCGATTTAACAAATCGATAACTCCTTTTCGAATAACTAAATTCGATAACTCCTTTCGATTTAACTAATCGATTACTCCTTTCGATTTAACTAATCGATAACTCCTTTGTGTTTAACTCTATTCGAATAACTAATTCGAATCACTCTTATTTATTTAACTCTATTCGAATAACTAATTCGATTAACTCTATTTAACTCCGTTTAACTCTATTCGAATAACTAATATTCGATAACTCTATTTAACTCCGTTCGAATAACTAATATTCGATAACTTTATTTAACTCCATTCGCTTGACTCTAGATCGCAGCGATCACAATGGTTACGCCTGATTCCCTCAGGAAACATCCGACCGCCGTAGGCTATTTACAGCCCTACGAATTACGCTAGCAGTCGTACGAAATGGAAACTCATTTGGATTAACACTTATTTGATTAACTCTAACTGATTAGCTCTAATTGGTTAACTCTAACTGATTAACTCTAACTGGTTAACTCTAACTGATTAACTCTAACTGGTTAACTCTAACAGATAGTTAACTCTAACTGGTTAACTCTAACTGATGGTTAACTCTAACTGGTTAACTCTAACTGATTAACTCTAATTGATTTACTCTAACTCGACTAACCCCCTTTCGAATAACATATTCGACTAACTAACTTTCGAATACCAGATTCGATTAACTTACTTTCGAATACCATATTCGATTAACTCCTTTCTAATTACGTTTATCCATTTAAAAGGATTTCCTTTTTAACAATGTTTATTCATTTATAAAGATTTACTTTTAGTAACGGTTCTTCACTTTAAAAATGATTTCCTTTTTATAACGTTTCCTTTTCAATTCTATTTGTAAATGGTTTACAAATATTTCCTTTTCAAATTTATTCTTGAAATATTCTAACTCCTTAAATTCTCTGAAAAATTCGCCATAACCTCCTTTGTAACGGGAGCATCGGGAAAATCCCCAAACCCGCCACACAGGCCTTTCCATTCAAAAAGAAAATGGTTTGTAATTATTTCCTTTTTGAATATCTCCTATTTACAAATATTCCAATTTATAAACATTTCTTATTTATAAATATTCCACTTTATAAATATCTCTTATTTATAAATATCCCATTTTATAAATATTCTATTTTCAATATCACTTTGAAAATCCCCTTATCAACATTTCGGTATGTTATGGTATTCAATCATATCAAATCACGATGTTCAATATCGTCCAAGTACATATAATCGCCCACAGATTTTATATCACATCATATAACAATATATGAAAAACAATAAAATAACTATTGAGGAATCCAGTCGGATTCCTCCAACCTGTCTCCCTGCATCCACAGATGTTACACAATATGATTATCATCACTTTCAGTTCAATATAAATTATTCTGAAAGCAGAATCAATATATAAATATTTAACGGTTTATATACATATATATATAATTACATATATATATATATATAATTCTCACTAACTGACTAGCAGTTCAATCAATCAACCAACACACAATAATCAACAGATGATTAACAGTTCTAAAAATACATTATAAAAATATAACTGTTCAGAGTTGGTGAGATTTACTCACATTGGCAGTTCATCGTTAAAGAACGATAAACTGTTATTTGATTTGAATCAAACAATTTATTTCACCATAAATTCATACGAGCTCGAATTCACTTCCAATCAGCTTCATTGTGGAGCTCCCGTACATACGATCCCAACGGATCAAACTGTTTGAGATTCTGATTTAGTATGTACAAGTTATGGCATTCAGAAGTTAGTACATGAATTAAAATAAATAAAACATGGATTATATATATATATATATATATATATATTATTGGGCTTAACTTTAACTAAGGCCCACCGCCCCTTTTATTTACCAAACCCGCACCCACCAACGTGGTCTTCCCCAAACCAAGAATGCCGTGACCTGCTCCTTAATCCCAAAGCCATAGCCGACTTCCATCTCCCACCATTCTTCCATTCTTCAACCGAACTCCAAACAACAAACCCAAAAATCACGTCGTCTCCTCCTCTTCAACCACATACCCACCGTACTGAACTCGACTTCATCACCCCCGATTCCTTCAACCAGCATCGCGAGCTCAGGAGCGAACTCATCTGAGTTCGAACATCCCCAAAACTCTCATACACCTTCCATTTGACGCTCTCAACTCAAAGCAAATCACAGGAACTTAAATCGTGGCTTTTATTTGCCAAATCCTCAAGCCCTAGAAGCTACGTCCATTTAGAACCCGCGAGAAAACACCGTCGAGCTCAGCACGAGGCATATCAGATCGAAGTTGTTTGCTTGAGGAATCTATACATTTATACTTTAGGATTTTTAGGATTTTCCCTGATTTGTATTTGATTTTAGAAGAGGGCGAATTGGTTTTTGACTTGCTGTAAATATTGTCGGTGGAATTCAGTTGACTAAATGAGGGAATTAGGTTATAAGGATGGTTAGGGGGGGTATTTATAAGGGATGAGATTTAGATATTTAAGTTAGATATTTTTAGGATATTTTATTTTAATCATTTTATATTCGTTCTTAGTCCATAAAAATCCCTGCGACCACATATGATACCCAAAAATCACCAAATTGGACATACAGCTAGATCTCGACCTTACAGTCCCAACGAAACTGGTTTCGTCGAATTCCGACTTCGTATGCTCACACAGCGTATTTTTAACTATCAAAATACTGACTGTTTCTCACTCTAAAAATCCGTACGACCACACAGTGACTCTAAAAATCACGAAACTGGAAATCTAACAATAATTTAACATTACGGATCCAACAAAATTAGTTTCGTCGAATTCCGACTTCGTTTGCAAAAGTGGCTATTTTTAAAGCTCTGGATGACCCATTTAAATATATAAATATATTTAAATATAATTAAATTAAATATAAATAAATTTATATTATCGTATATCTTCACATATGATATCATACAGATCCAGAATATCATATCAAAATTTACAGTTTGATATTTAAGATTTTAGATTTATCGATATTCAGTTTTATATCGAAAACCCTTTTATAACGTAAATAAAGCGTTGCAAATTATAAAGGAATTCCACAGTGACTTTTCTGAAATTTGATTTGGACATAAATCAAAATCTACACGAGGAAATCCCGATTTTTCTCTTCCACCAGAAAGATATACTCCACCAGCTCCAAACGTTTCTTGTTTCACAGAAATGTGGCTTAAAACGAATCCTGTACATTCAGTTGAAGTTCAAATCGCCAAATCGCGAACTGCAGCGCCATTTCAAGCTCGATTTTAATTATAATATAATTATATGTTTCAAACTGATGTCGATTGAATATATTCTTCAATATGATTCTACTCTAAGCTGAATTAAATCTTGGGGATGACCCTGTTCACCTTATGTAACACCCCATATTTCAGTTAATGCTAAAATTCACTAATTGCAGAATAAATAATCTCAAATGTGAGAATTGGGGGGAAACGGGCTGCGTCATTGCGTTCGTCTCGGAAAAATACGCGAAATAGAGTCCGAAATTTTGTAAATCGGAGTCCGTATGGCCTAGTTATGGCCCAATGAAGTTTGCAGAAAATTCAAAGTTAAAAACAAATTTAAAAATTCAAATTCAGATTTTTAATTTCAACCAGCGGGGCCAGGCGGGAAAGTTCCCGCCCTATCCATGTCGACAGGGCTGTCGACAGGCCTGTCGACTGGGGTGCCGACTGCCCTGTCGACTTGCCTGTCGACTTGCCTGTCGACACGGGGTGTCGAGCCACTTGGCCTGGGTGCACCAGGTCTGGTTTTCTGGCTAGGGCTGGGCTGTGTTCTAGAGACTTCCTAAATCTGACGGACCTAATCTAACCTAGGGTTAATCCTATGGTCTAAAACACACCCTAATCCTATAAATACACCCTAATGCAAGCCTAATCCATACTAAAAATAGAAATGATGCCATCATGCCGCCAAAATCAAACCTAAGAGGAGCCTCCACTAGTTTATGAAGGAAGTTGCAAGCTAATCAACCTCTAATCATCATCTTCTTCATATTTAGCAACTAATTCTACTTCATAAGTTTGCTAATCTTGGTTTTGGTGAGTTCCTATGCCTTTAGCAAGTAATTGCTAAACTAATTAGGATAGGATATTAGGAGGCTATGGATGTAAATGTGGATTATGCAAGTTGTGGTTGTCATATGTTATAAGTTCATATGTAAACTTGCCTCTTTTTATGATATGATGTGTTATGTAAGATCATATGCAAGTTTTATGCAAGTTCTTATGCAAAATCATATGCAAGTTAGTCTCTTTTTATGATATGCATAACATATGCAAGTTTGCCTTTGTGATATGACATGATATATGCAAGTTCATGTGCAAGTTAGTCTCTTTTTATGATATGCATAACATATGCAAGTTTGCCTTTGTGATATGACATGGTATGCAAGTTCATATGCAAGTTTTATGCAAGTTCATATGCAAGTTTTATGCAAGTTTATATGCAAGTTCATTTGCAAGTTTTATGCAAGTTCATATGCAAGTTTATATGCAAGTTCATTTGCAAGTTTTATGCAAGTTCATATGCAAGTTTTATGCAAGTTTATATGCAAGTTCATTTGCAAGTTTTATGCAAGTTCATATGCAAGTTTTATGCAAGTTTTATGCAAGTTTATATGCAAGTTCATTTGCAAGTTTTATGCAAGTTCATATGCAAGTTTTATGCAAGTTTATATGCAAGTTCATTTGCAAGTTTTATGCAAGTTCATATGCGAGTTTTATGCAAGTTTATATGCAAGCTCATATGCAAGTTTGTCTCTTTTTATGATGTGCATAACATATGCAAGGTTTCCTCTATGTATGACATGTTATGTAAACGAATTACGTGGGAAACGATGGGGTTAATATGCATAATTATAAAAAGGTGTAAAGTTGTTATGATTAAGCACAACATAAAATGAATGGACATAATTGGGAATTTACCTATTAAGTTAGGTCTACCCATATTATGGAGTTGGGAATTTACCTATTAAGTTAGGTCTACCCATACTATGGAATTGGGAATTTACCTATTGAGTTAGGTCTACCCATATTCTTAAAAATGTGTAATTAATTAGGGATAATTAATACAAATTATGGGGGGTGATTAATTAGGTGTAATTAATCAACTAAGACACGAGGTTGGACCCTTTTGTAGCGGAAGTCTGCCCGGAACCGACCGGCCATCCAGCAGCTACAAATGATTGGCCCAATGTGAGAGGTCTTAGTCATAAGTTAAATACGTGATTAAAGTAAAGACACGAGGTTAGATCCTTTTTATGATGGAAGTCTGCCCGGACCCAACCGGCATATCCAGCAGTCATAAAAGATGGTCTAATGTGAGAGGTCTTTATGAGGTCATGATCTTAATTAATTAATTAAGAAACACTTAACCATATTAGCATGTAGAGGGACATGAGGGGTTAAGTGGGTGCCTTGGGTGGCATGTGGAAATCTAGTGGTTGCCTTGGGTGGCAATAGAAAATACGATTAGAATACTTAACCAAAGTGGAACATGTAATTAAAACATGATTAAAGGGTTAAGTGGTATACACTAGAAATGACAAGCTTAGGTGGGTAGCTTGTGGGGGCCCATTTCAACCAATATCCCAAACGTATCTTTGTGGGCTCAAATCTAGTCGAGTGACGGGACACGCATATTGGGCTTGACTATAAGAGGCCAAAACGGGTTAGCGGTGGCAACGCAGGATCAACGGGTTTCATATGCGTGTGTGGACCCGGGCTGGTTGGTAAGTCGTTGTTGCATCGTGTAGATATAAAGCCGTGCACCGTTGATATTATCAGGTTGCCACTTTGGGGAATGATACACCCCATTGTGGGACCAGCACGGGTATCTACGGTAGGGAGCCGATCGCTTGGGAGTAGTGGGTACACCTAGTGAAGATAGGGGCAGACGGCACCTATGTAGCCAGCTAGGGGTACATGAAACTACTGGGTAAATTTTCTAAGTCCTTGGGAGGGATCAACCTTTAAGTAGGAATGACTGGTGTGGTGCAGTGTAGTAATTATCCTTGGGTGGGTAAATGCGTCTTTATCGTTATCTTAGTTCATTCTAAGTCTGATTGGCTACTGAGTGTAGTCATTTATCCCCAGTTACACCGTACCAAGTTATATCATACCCTAATTACTTTAATGATTGCATTGTTAAAGTTATAGGACTCGCTCAGACTTATGTCTGACCCCGTTGTTTTTATCTTTTTCCCAACCCTCAGGTTCTCAGAGTGGGCCCAGCACGAGCGGGCTTTGATCAGGCTGCTTTTATTACTCTCTTGGAGCTTGGACCCTAGATGTAGAGCTCAGCTTACCCTTTTCTTTTATGGCTATCAGTTCATGTATTGGGATTATGTATTTTTATTTAGCAGGATGGATATTTGTACTTGACTTCTATTATGGTTTTGGGATGTAACCAGACATGTTTTATTTTCCGCTGCAATTGAAATGATGTTTTAAATTTTCAAGTATTACTTATATCTGTCTTGCTGTAATTACTCTGTTCTATATTCACTCAAAATACTCCATTGATGTTATGGCATTCCCTTAGAGAGTGACCATAGCGGGCGTGGGGTGTTACACGTGGTATCAGAGCAAAGGTTACCGGAACAGATAAAATTTTTAGAAAACTATTTTTCTAAAAACATTTTTGGAAGAGATATTTTCAAAAACATGTCTTTAAAGAGAAAAGTTTTTGAAAGAAAAGCATAATCCCCAATAGCCATATCTTTATCCTTCGAATTCTCCGTTTTGAATCTTTCCTTTTTCGTTTCAGCATGGCTGAGGATCTTAACTTTCCGGAGGGTGTGACGATACCAGTATGGTATAGGAGATTGATGGAGGCCAGGGCCACCACTGTGGGTCCAGCAAATGTTCCTCCACCAACCGTAGCACCCGATCTTCCTCCTCCCCCTCCTCCTCGCACGGATACTTTTGCTAAGACTTGTAAGGAATTCAAAGCTATGGGAGGAAAACCTTTTCAAGGATCTGAAACTTTTGTGGAGGCTAGAGATTGGCTTAAGGAGGTGGAAGAGTTGATAGATATCTTTGAGATGGAAGAAGGAAAGAAAGTCAAGTTAGCTGCTTGGTTAATGAAGGGAAAGGCCTCATTCTGGTGGGAGGTCACTAATGGAGAACGCCCCGTTGACTCTTGGGCGGATTTTAGGCAAAGATTTGTGGCAAAGTTTCTCTCAAGGGCGGAGGAAAACTTGTATATGGAAAGATTCTTGACTCTAAAGCAAGGAAATCTCCCAGCGAAGGAATATGTCAACAAGTTTAATCAATTGGCAAGGTTTGGCCTAGACATGGTGAATACACCGGAGAAGAAGGCTTTGAGGTTCGTGAAAGGCTTGAATGAACCGATGCATGGGTTGGCTATGACTCATATCCCTATGGGGGCCACCTTTGAGAAGCTAGTTGACATGGCACTCATGCATGAAGAAGAGAAGGGTCCCAATGCTAATAAGGCACCCGAGAAGAAGGGAGATCAAAAGAGACCTCCGCAGCAACAGCAAAGCAAAGGTGGGAAAGGCAACGGTGGCAAGGGGAAGAAGAAGTGCTTCAATTGTGGGATACCAGGCCACATAAGCAAAGATTGTAGAAAGAAGAAGAAGACTGGTTGCTTTCACTGTGGCAAAGCAGGGCATCTAGTGAAGGATTGCCCTAAGAAGGGGCAAAGGACGGGATCTACCTCAGGAGGACAGGTGCAAACTCTTATGGCACCGGGTCAGGCTAGGGGGCAAGTACAGGCTCTCGCGGTTCCACCGATTCAGGAAAGAGGTAGAACTATTTCCGTTGAAAGTCTGGTTTTTCTATTTGATCATCCTGTCCGTACATTGTTTGATTCAGGCGCATCGCATTCGTTTATCTCATCATCATTAGATGAGTCACTGCACTTAGACACCAGTCTGGTAGATGATCCCTTGGTTGTTTCAAACCCAATTGGGGGCTCCACTTATTTGTCCATGATATGTTTGGGTTTGAAGATTTCTATACTTAGCATTGAGTTTAGATGTGATGCTTTTGTTTTGGGCTTCACGGGCTATGGGTTGATTTTGGGCATGGACTGGTTATCCAGTAATGGTGCTGTTCTTGATTGCGAAAGGAGAGTTGTTAGGCTCATGACCCGCTTGGGTAACACTCTCGAGATCTCTTGTAATCCCATGGATTCTGTTATTCTAAGTTATCTTGAATCGCTTGACGCTTCGGTCGGGAGTTTGCAATCTGTTAGAGTGGTCCGGGAATACTCGGATGTGTTTGAGGAGGTGAAGGGCTTACCTCCGAAGCGGGAGATTGACTTCCGAATATATCTGGTGGATAATGCTAACCATGTATCTTTACCAGTGCGCCACATGGCTCCTCGTGAGAGGAGGGAACTCCATAAGCAAGTAGGGGAGTTGCTTGAGAAGGGGTTCATAAGACGAAGTATATCGGAGTGGGGTGCTCCAGTAGTTTTTGCTACGAAGGCAGATGGGTCCCTCAGACTTTGTGTAGACTATAGAGAACTCAATAAGCTCACAAAGAAGAATAGACACCCATTGCCGAGGATTGATGATCTTTTCGATCAGTTGGTTGGCGCTTCAGTATTTTCTCAATTGGACTTAGCCACGGGGTTTCATCAGTTGAGGGTGGCTGAGGATAGCATAGACAAGACGACCTTTAGGACTCCGGATGGTTTCTATGAGTGGCTGGTGATGCCATTTGGGTTGACGAACGCCCCTGCATACTTTGTTGATTTGATGAGTAGGGTGTTCAGGGAGTTCCTTAATAAGTTCGTGGTGGTCTTTGTGGATGATATCTTAGTATTTTCTAAGAGTGAAGAAGAGCATGCCCTACATCTTGGGGAGGTGTTGAAGACTCTTCGAGCACATAGCCTTAAGGCTAAATTCTCTAAATGTCACTTCTGGAGGAAGGAAGTGCGGTTCTTGGGGCACGTGGTCTCCAAGGAAGGGATAGCTGTGGATCCCGCGAAGGTAGTATCAATTCAGGATTGGAAGGTTCCGAAGAATGCTACCGAAGTAAGAAGTTTCTTAGGGTTGGCGGGTTACTATAGGAAGTTTATCAAAGACTTCGCAAAGATATCAGCCCCATTAACCCGCTTAACGAAGAAGAATCTTGTTTTCACAAGGGATGTAGATTGTGATGATGCGTTCCGACGGTTAAAGAGAGCTTTAACCACTGCTCCAGTTTTAGTGTTGCCAGATGGGAGCAAGCCATTTGTTGTCTATACCGATGCTTGTGGGACAGGACTGGGCGCAGTCTTAATGCAAGAGGGAAGGGTAATAGCCTATGGTGGAAGGCAGTTGAGAGTGCATGAGAAAAATTACCCTACCCATGATTTAGAGTTGGCCGCTATTGTTTTTGCGCTTAAGATTTGACGCCATTATCTTCTTGGTGAGAGATTCGAATTGTTCACTGACCACAAATCATTGAAGTACTTGTTTTCTCAGAAGGATTTGAACTTGAGACAGCAAAGGTGGATGGAGTTCTTAGCATCCTATGATTTCGAGATAGCGTATAACCCTGGCAAGGGTAACGTGGTGGCGGACGCCTTGAGCAGAAAAAGGTCACTACAACAAAAACACCATATTACAACTTTAATTTTACAACGGTGGTAAACGCACCGTTGTAATAAATGGGTTTTTACAACGGTGGTAAAAGCACCGTTGTAATAAATTGTTTTTTACAACGGTGGTATAAACACCGTTGTAACTACAACAAAAATACCATATTACAACTTTAATTTTACAACGGTGGTTAAAGCACCGTTGTAATAAATGTTTTTTACAACTTTATTCCAGAAAAGTTGTAATAAATTTATTTTTAACAACTGTGTTATTTTGACAGTTGTAATAAAAGCCTATCACAACTTTTATTTTTTGGCTGTTGTAATATATGACTATATTTTAATATTAATTATTTTCATTAAATAATTTTTAATAATTAATATGAACAACTAATTAGTAATTATTAATTAATAACCTATATATTAATATTAATTATTTAATTAAAAATACTTCAATAAATAAATAATTCATGATAATAATTAGTAATTGACAACCAATTAGTAATTATTAATTAATAATCAATAAATACATATTAAATATTTAATTAAAAATACTTCAATAAATAAATAATTCCTACTAATAATTACTAATTAACAACCGATTAGTAAATAATAATCAATATATAAATATTAAATATTAAATTAAAAATAATTATATATAACTACTTCATTATTAAGTACTAGTAATTAATTAGTAAGTAATAACTAATCAGCGGTTAATAATCAATTAATTAATAATCAATAAATAAATAACAATTAACAAATATTTAATTTATAATTAATCATGACTATTAGTAGTAATTAATATTTAGTATATAATATTTTTTAATAAGTAATCGTTAATTAAGTAACTATTGTAAGTTAAAAATCAGTAGTAAATAATATTTAATAATTTATAACAATCATAAATTTTTAAAAGTTGCTAATAACTAAGCACTAGGTAATAGTTGCGAAGTCATCAGGAACGAAGATTATGTAAATTTTACAATTACAAAATTATGCCAATTATTAAAAATTTGTGAAGAAAATACTATATGTGAACCTTAAATTTAAAAAGTGGACTGACTTTGAGTGTACAGTACAACAACAATTCTTATAAAAGTCATATAAGAATTGGACTGATTTTGAGTGTACAGTGCAACACAACTTTTAAAAATTTATGATACGCATCTTGTTTTTGGCTCCAAACTCCGAAAATTTGGCTCCAGGTCTAAATTTTTGCTTTTTAATCCATTTTTCCGTTGTCTCTCTCTCTAATTCACTTCTTATTCTATTTTCCCTCTTTTGGTAACCCTAATCAATTCCAACAGCCCAGTAATCCCTAGCTCCATCAATAGCCGAAATCCCTTTCGTTGTTTTCTCCTTTTTTTGATTCGCTAGCCCAAATTTTCTTGGCCACCGTCAGTTTGCTCAAATGGAAGCTTCACTGGAAAATGGCCGAAGCCTTGCCGCGCCACTCGAGACAGCTCCTCCACCTCTAGTCCGTCAAAGCGCGCCGCCAGGGACCCATACCCCTCCTTGCTTCATCCGAGCCTTCTACCAGCTGTGTCGCCCACGTCAGCAACGAGCGCTGCCGAGATCCAAACCCATCGATGGTCCTTCCTCCGCCCTTTCGAGAAGCCACCGCGATTAACGGTTAGTTTACTTACAGTTAAACCTTCTTTTATCCACTTAAATCCCATACAAAACCGCGATTAAGGGTTAGACCTTTGCAGCTTTTAGAGTATGGCTGTAATTGGGTGAGTTGGATTTCATTCTCAAAGTTTTAATACAATTCAGGAAATTGCTCGAAAGAGGAAAGGTACTGCTCTTATTTGAAGTTTTTGGGTGTGAATCGACTTGTGTTAGTGTTGTTTTGGGCTGTTCTTATGTTTATTTGGTGGGTTTATGTTGGATTCCAGAATTGTGTCCCACTGTGATGGAGCAATTCTTCTCGGTTGGGTGCTAGATCACAGAGGGTCTACACATTTGCAGTTCGTGATTCATTGATCAATGGATTGAGGTTGAATGTTGATGGAGATGCAACAGGAATGTCAAAGAAGAGCAACTATGAATTGGTTAGTGAATCATGTTTTCATGTGCATGTTGTGTTTCTATTTGAATTAGTTTCTTGGCCTCTCTTTTGAATTAGTTTCTTAGCCTCTCTTTTGAATTAGTTTCTTAGCCTCTCCATAGCTTTCACACAGTTCACTGTGAGGATGTACATGTTAGTTACATACGGTCTTATGCAGCTGCATTTAACAGTTTTCCATCTAGTAATTTTTATGTCTTAAAACTTAGAAAGCCTTGCGTAGTAACAAATTCAGAAACAGAAATAAGGAAACACAACCACTTTTTTGTTCAAAGTGAAATGTAAATATTCTTTGACACAACAGTTATATTTATTACTATTGTAATGGTGAAATATTATAATACTAAAATTTTAGAACGTGCAGTTATGGTGTTAATTTTTTTATATGTTAAAACTAAATGGTATTCACGACCTTGTTTAAGCATACAATTTATAATAAACTATCATAATGGTACTTTCGGTAATAAAGGCCTTAAGTCTGAAAGGTAAAAGATGATATTTAAATAAACATTTCAAACTAATTTTGCAAATTTTGCACTTTCCTTGCTTTTCAAATTTTCAATCATGTTATCAGAACCGTTCTTGGTATCAGCTTAGAACTTTGTTTTATTCAAGTTTTCATGTAAGAAATATTGAAACAAGGTTCTAAGGAAATGCCAAATAATATTGTAAACAAAGCACCAAAATCTTTGTCAAAAAGTAATTTGCACGTGTAAGTGTGAAATAACATTAAACTGGAATATACATATGTACATCACTGTCTTGGTGATAATTTCTTTTGCATTTACGAGTTGTGTGCGGATAATAAGCTTGGTGTGGCATTAGTTCTTGCACCAATAATGGAGGCATCTCTATTTACTATCATCTTTCATTACCTTAATTAACTTAAACACATTAAAAGAGCGAAGCAGTTCATGGTCATTACGTATTTCTTAAACCAGTAAAACTCTTATATACTCTTAGCTTACTACAAAAATACATGCATTGCATTTTACATAGTTTCAACTCCTCATCCAACTTGGAAGAAAAGTAGATATCCACCATTTTATGTTTACAACAAGCTTAAGGTTATGTTTATATATATGCATGTTTTGTGATTGTGCAGGTGGTGTCTTGTGTTGGTGGGGAAGTTGAGGAAGTGCAAAGATGAAGCAAGCTGATAGTTGAAGCAAAGTTTTTGGATGGTACTAATTTGTAATCATTATTTGTAATGAAGAATTGATATATTAACGTGATGATGTATGATTCATTTTTTGCATTTTGAATATAAAGTTGTAATGTTTTTTGTATGAATGGATCTGTTGCTTTGAATTTATATCAATTTGTTTTCTGTTTATTCAGCTTTTGTTGCATTTGCAAAATTTATTTTTTTTAAAACCCAAATATCAATCACAACGGTGCATAACTGTTGTAATAAAGTTTATTACAACGGTGGAAAAAAGTTGTAAAATATACATATTACAACGGTTTTGCAACAGTGCAGAAAAGTTGTAAAAGATATTAGGCTATTACAACTTCTTAAGACACGACGGTTTGCCCACCGTTGTAAAAACCTATTACAACGGTGTTCCACCGTTGTAATAGGGTCATTTTGTTGTAGTGGGTTGTCCTTGAGTCCATTGTTCGTGGAACAGCGAAGCTTGGAGTTTATCTCGATGTTTGATTTCAGACCTTCCATTGACTATATACCCGGTTTGCTAGCATCCTTGGAGGTCAGACCTACTCTTTTGGGGCGGGTTGGAGAAGCACAGAGGGACGACCCACAGTTGGTTGAGTTGGTAGAGAAGCTCATAAGGGGGGATTCGTCCAGCCATTTGAGTAGGTACACCCTAGACGATAGGGGGTGCTTGCGTAGAGACGGTAGACTTTGTGTACCGCAAGACGAGGGCTTGAGGAAGGCTATTCTTGATGATGCACACCGTTCTAGGATGACCATTCATCCCGGTGGGGACAAGATGTACCAAGACATGAGGCGGATTTTCTTCTGGGCCGGTATGAAGAAAGATGTAGCCGAATATGTCGCTCGATGCTTGGTATGCCAACAGGTGAAAGCGGAGCAAAAGAAACCAGGTGGGTAGCTTCACCCATTGGAAGTTCCGCAATGGAAGTGGGATAGCGTCTCGATGGATTTTATTGACGGGTTACCCAGATCAAGAAAGGGAAATACGGGAATTTGGGTTGTAGTAGACAGACTTACTAAGAGCGCCCATTTCATACCTGTGAAGAGCAAGAGGACCGCTCCATGGCTAGCTTCAGTATATCTTCGAGAGATAGTTCGATTGCATGGGGTACCCTCTAGCATAGTGAGTGATCGAGACCCTATCTTCACTAGCGAGTTCTGGAAAAGTTTGCAAGAAGCAGTGGGGACTCAATTATGTCTGAGCACCGCATACCACCCTCAGACGGACGACCAGACTGAGAGGGTGAATCGTGTTCTAGAAGACCTTTTGAGGCTTTGTATCTTAGATTTTGGAGGTACATGGGAAGAGCATCTTCCATTGGTGGAGTTCGCATATAATAACAGCTTTCAGTCCAGTATTGGTATGGCTCCTTTCGAAGCTCTCTATGGAAGGCCTTGTCGATCACCTACATGTTGGTGGGAATCTACGGATAAGATCTTGCTTGGGCCTGATATGGTTAGGGAGACTTCTGAGAAGATTGACTTGATTCGAAGAAGGATGAAAGCAGCGCAGGATAGGCAAAAATCTTATGCGGACAAGAGGAGGACGGATCTTGAGTTTGAAGTTGGGGACATGGTCTTTGTCAAAGTGTCTCCATTACGAAATGTGGTTCGCTTTGGATCTGTTGGGAAGCTAGCACCAAGGTTCGTGGGGCCGTTTCCTATTAAGGAAAGGATCGGACGGATGGCATATAGAGTGGAGTTGCCCGACAGACTTAGTGGTGTACATGATGTATTCCATGTGTCACATTTGAGGAAGTGCTTACATGAGACCGCAGAGGTGGTAGAGCCGAGCTTGCTTAAAGAAGTGGAAGTAGAGCGTGATGCGACTATTCGACGAGCTCCTACTCGCATCCTTGGGTCAGAGACTAGGAAATTGAGGAATCGAGAGGTTCAACTAGTCAAAGTACAATGGGGAGAAGACGAGGGCAACGCTACTTGGGAGACGGAAGCGAAGATGCGTTCATTGTACCCATTCCTTTTTGAGGGTATGTCTTTTAACTTCTCCTTTATCGTTTGTCTAGTACTTATCTTATCTTTAGTATGTCCTCTCATTAGTACCTTTGACCTTTAGATAGGGTAAACCTATGGTTGAAACATGTGTTTGAGACATGTTATGTTTGATGGATGCATGTGGATGCAAGTGGTTGCTAGTGGTTGCTCGTGGATGCATATATACCCACTCTAGGCACTAGATCGGCTCAATCACTTCATATTGCATATTGCATAAAATTGTGTGTAGGAAGCTATATTTATGGATGTGTAATGATTGTGTTATCATATGGATGATGCATTTTGGTGAATGATTGTGCACTCATGTAGATATTGTATGTGTCGATAGGGTTCTCTCGCATACATAATGGATGCATGGCACTATCATGGTTTGCATATGTTCATACATTAGATAGGGAACATATACACACACTTTTTGCATATGCTCATACATCATTAGAAATTGTTTTAAGGACAATGGATGCCCGTGTTTGATGGATTGAGTAGATGGTTGTTTGGATGGTAGGATATGCATTCTCCTTAGCTTAGAGATTTCGGGGACGAAATCCTTTAAGGAGGGGAGAATGTAACACCCCGTATTTCAGTTAATGCTAAAATTCACTAATTGCAGAATAAATAATCTCAAATGTGAGAATTGGGGGAAACGGGCTGCGTCATTGCGTTCGTCTCGGAAAAATACGCGAAATAGGGTCCGAAATTTTGTAAATCGGAGTCCGTATGGCCCAGTTATGGCCCAATGAAGTTTGCAGAAAATTCAAAGTTAAAAACAGATTTAAAAATTCAAATTCAGATTTTTAATTTCAACCAGCGGGGCCAGGCGGGAAAGTTCCCGCCCTAGCCATGTCAACAGGGCTGTCGACAGGCCTGTCGACTGGGGTGTCGACTGCCCTGTCGACTTGCCTGTCGACACGGGGTGTCGAGCCACTTGGCCTGGGTGCACCAGGTCTGGTTTTCTGGCTAGGGCTGTGTTCTAGAGACTTCCTAAATCTGACGGACCTAATCTAACCTAGGGTTAATCCTATGGTCTAAAACACACCCTAATCCTATAAATACACCCTAATGCAAGCCTAATCCATACTAAAAATAGAAATGATGCCATCATGCCGCCAAAATCAAACCTAAGAGGAGCCTCCACTAGTTTATGAAGGAAGTTGCAAGCTAATCAACCTCTAATCATCATCTTCTTCATATTTAGCAACTAGTTCTACTTCATAAGTTTGCTAATCTTGGTTTTGGTGAGTTCCTATGCCTTTAGCAAGTAATTGCTAAACTAATTAGGATAGGATATTAGGAGGCTATGGATGTAAATGTGGATTATGCAAGTTGTGGTTGTCATATGTTATAAGTTCATATGTAAACTTGCCTCTTTTTATGATATGATGTGTTATGTAAGATCATATGCAAGTTTTATGCAAGTTCTTATGCAAAATCATATGCAAGTTAGTCTCTTTTTATGATATGCATAACATATGCAAGTTTGCCTTTGTGATATGACATGATATATGCAAGTTCATGTGCAAGTTAGTCTCTTTTTATGATATGCATAACATATGCAAGTTTGCCTTTGTGATATGACATGGTATGCAAGTTCATATGCAAGTTTTATGCAAGTTCATATGCAAGTTTTATGCAAGTTTATATGCAAGTTCATTTGCAAGTTTTATGCAAGTTCATATGCAAGTTTATATGCAAGTTCATTTGCAAGTTTTATGCAAGTTCATATGCAAGTTTTATGCAAGTTTATATGCAAGTTCATTTGCAAGTTTTATGCAAGTTCATATGCAAGTTTTATGCAAGTTTTATGCAAGTTTATATGCAAGTTCATTTGCAAGTTTTATGCAAGTTCATATGCAAGTTTTATGCAAGTTTATATGCAAGTTCATTTGCAAGTTTTATGCAAGTTCATATGCGAGTTTTATGCAAGTTTATATGCAAGCTCATATGCAAGTTTGTCTCTTTTTATGATGTGCATAACATATGCAAGGTTGCCTCTATGTATGACATGTTATGTAAACGAATTACGTGGGAAACGATGGGGTTAATATGCATAATTATAAAAAGGTGTAAAGTTTTTATGATTAAGCAAAACATAAAATGAATGGACATAATTGGGAATTTACCTATTAAGTTAGGTCTACCCATATTATGGAGTTGGGAATTTACCTATTAAGTTAGGTCTACCCATACTATGGAATTGGGAATTTACCTATTGAGTTAGGTCTACCCATATTCTTAAAAATGTGTAATTAATTAGGGATAATTAATACAAATTATGGGGGGTGATTAATTAGGTGTAATTAATCAACTAAGACACGAGGTTGGACCCTTTTGTAGCGGAAGTCTGCCCGGAACCGACCGGCCATCCAGCAGCTACAAATGATTGGCCCAATGTGAGAGGTCTTAGTCATAAGTTAAATACGTGATTAAAGTAAAGACACGAGGTTAGATCCTTTTTATGATGGAAGTCTGCCCGGACCCAACCGGCATATCCAGCAGTCATAAAAGATGGTCTAATGTGAGAGGTCTTTATGAGGTCATGATCTTAATTAATTAATTAAGAAACACTTAACCATATTAGCATGTAGAGGGACATGAGGGGTTATGTGGGTGCCTTGGGTGGCATGTGGAAATCTAGTGGTTGCCTTGGGTGGCAATAGAAAATACGATTAGAATACTTAACCAAAGTGGAACATGTAATTAAAACATGATTAAAGGGTTAAGTGGTATACACTAGAAATGACAAGCTTAGGTGGGTAGCTTATGGGGGCCCATTTCAACCAATATCCCAAACGTATCTTTGTGGGCTCGACTCTAGTCGAGTGACGGGACACGCATATTGGGCTTGACTATAAGAGGCCAAAACGGGTTAGCGGTGGCAACGCAGGATCAACGGGTTTCATATGCGTGTGTGGACCCGGGCTGGTTGGTAAGTCGTTGTTGCATCGTGTAGATATAAAGCCGTGCACCGTTGATATTATCAGGTTGCCACTTTGGGGAATGATACACCCCATTGTGGGACCAGCACGGGTATCTACGGTAGGGAGCCGATCGCTTGGGAGTAGTGGGTACACCTAGTGAAGATAGGGGCAGACGGCACCTATGTAGCCAGCTAGGGGTACATGAAACTACTGGGTAAATTTTCTAAGTCCTTGGGAGGGATCAGCCTTTAAGTAGGAATGACTGGTGTGGTGCAGTGTAGTAATTATCCTTGGGTGGGTAAATGCGTCTTTATCGTTATCTTAGTTCATTCTAAGTCTGATTGGCTACTGAGTGTAGTCATTTATCCCCAGTCACACCGTACCAAGTTATATCATACCCTAATTACTTTAATGATTGCATTGTTAAAGTTATAGGACTCGCTCAGACTTATGTCTGACCCCGTTGTTTTTATCTTTTTCCCAACCCTCAGGTTCTCAGAGTGGGCCCAGCACGAGCGGGCTTTGATCAGGCTGCTTTTATTACTCTCTTGGAGCTTGGACCCTAGATGTAGAGCTCAGCTTACCCTTTTCTTTTATGGCTATCAGTTCATGTATTGGGATTATGTGTTTTTATTTAGCAGGATGGATATTTGTACTTGACTTCTATTATGGTTTTGGGATGTAACCAGACATGTTTTATTTTCCGCTGCAATTGAAATGATGTTTTAAATTTTCAATTATTACTTATATCTGTCTTGCTGTAATTACTCTGTTCTATATTCACTCAAAATACTCCATTGATGTTATGGCATTCCCTTAGAGAGTGACCATAGCGGGCGTGGGGTGTTACACCTTATATTGTGATTTCCAATATTTTTGATTATTTCTGAATTAAATATATTATTTAATTTAATTAAATATTCCATATTATTTAATTAACGATGATTAAATTCCCTATATCACTATTTTAAACAATTAAATAAATTAATTATACCCCTGGAAAATGCGGGTCATTACAGCAACACTCTGAAGACTCAAATTAACATATAAGCTAAATTGGAATTCCGATGGGGCCTAATACATAAAGAAAGTAAGTGGTCAGACCATAGAATTTTACAAATTATACTCAAATCATTGTAGACATAAGATAAAATTAGTCAGGCAATAATATTTTAGAAATTACTCATATATAGCTCAAGCAGAAAAAGATCTGGCCATTAATCACAACAACCTAGTGTTTCAAAAGATTTGATTTGTGAAAAATGTATTGTTGATATAGTTACCAGTAATAAGGCTAGTTGGTTATCTTTTCCTTTATGAGATAGAAATAATAATATGAATTCTACAGTATTGATAAAGCCTTTAGCATAACCTGAATTATTGTTAGGCATGGTTTACTTGTTTTTATTATCAGACCAATACATGCATCAGTTGGATTCAATACCTAAACATATATCACTATAGTACAAATACTAATTAATATCTATATTAGCTTTTCGTGAGATGTATATTGTTTTCAGCATAAGAATATCTTTTTTCATTAGGCCCTTGATAATTCAAAATACAGAACCATACAATATTATTATTAATATTCTTCTACCTAAGTTGATTGACATTAGAACAGTTAGTTAGGTTTTTGCATTCCATTTCCTTTTGTTGTAAACAAAAAGATTAATATAACAAATTTAAGGGAAAGTCTATTTTGACACAATTTAGTGACACAATTGGTGACACAATGAATTCTCATCATTGGATTGCCCTCTGAATTCCACCTTCCCATGTATAGACAAAAAGATCCAATGGTGCAGATCTTTTGTGTCACCAAATTGTGTCAAAATAGATGCCGATATATATCCATTACCTTTTTTCTTTTCTTTTTTACCATGTGATAATAATATATTGACATAATAAAGAAAATCAAATAACATGCACACATATTAACAGTGAAAACTGACAACACTTACCGTTAAGGGAACCAAGTATCAACTCACATCCTTTAGCCTCTTTATCAAAGCATCTAAAGACTTCTTCTTTGGGTTCTGCTTTGCACCGCTAGTACCAAAAGTTCCAAACAGTCTCTCTGGAGGATCCGTGTATTATCTAATACATTAAGCAACCTTTTATGATCAAGTATGTTGTAACTTCTTTCTCTAATAACTGCGTTCATGAAGTGGTCTGGGTTATTGCTGATTAATAAATTAACCAACTGTCTTTCCTCACCCAAAGCCAATTTTAATTTGTTGTCCTCCGACTCGCCTAATATCTGAGATTGTGTCTCCGCAAATGATTCAAAAAGTTCATGATCAGTGTTGATTCCTATTAAAGCATTATCATTAAAACTTTTCAAAGAATCACTAAGAAACATGCCCATGATTTTATCAGATATATGTTCCAGTATGACTTGCACCACTCTTCTAAGTACTTGAACAGGAAGTATGAGGTCCATCAGCCCTCCAGTTAACCGAATTGATTGAAAATGTATCATCAATTTTCTTTTTGAGTAGATTTAACAGAAGTTCTTCAACTGCATCACGTGATTTTTCTAGCGGAAATTCCCTACAGTTTCTTTCGGCTATTCGTAGTGGAACTCCAGAAAGTAAAGCAGCATGGCGAAAAAAGAAATCACGGGCTCGCTCTAAGACGGACATGTTGGCAGCAACCTGCGTTGCTTGGGAAACATCAAGGGATTGTGATTCAACGAGCCTAAGAAGAGAATTATCGAGTGCTTCAACAAGTAGCTGATCAAGATACTTTTTAACCATAGCATAAAAATCAAGTTGTCCTCCATATGACATGAAGCTAACTGAATGCTCAATAAACGATCTCACAATCCTACAACAATTTGGAACTGTAGTTTACGATGGTGCCACAAATGGAAACGCGGGCATGATATCACTTGTCTGTATCTCAAACGACAAAACATTCGTTGATGATAAAATGAAGAAGACGAAGTAAATTTTATTCCCAAAACTCAGATCTGTTTTTCCGATAAAAACTTTAATATATACAAAATGAGAAAAACAACACCAATAAAAGAAAGACACGTGTAACAAAAATAGCTATAAAACGTAAAATACTCTACATTCCCCCCGCAAGCTGGACTATTTATTTTTGAGAAATCGGACCAAGCTTGGAAGAAATAAGCATATTGTTCACCACCTAAAGCCTTTGTCAATAGATCTGCCAATTGAAGAGCAGACCTTAAATGTAGAATGTTAATGAACTTCGAATCAACATAATCTCTCACAAAATGGCAATCCATTTTTAGATGCTTAGTTCGTTCTTGAAAAACAGGATTTTCTGCAATATGTTTTGCAACAATGCTATCACAAAACAGATTAATAGGAAGAGGAACTTTAATATCCAAGTCTTGCAGCAAGCCTTCAATCCAAATCAGCTCACTTGTAGCATAACTCATACTCCTATATTCGGCTTCACATGTAATTTTTGAAGTAGTTTTTTGCTTTTTTGTCTTCCACGAAATCAAAGAATTACCAAGAAAATAGCATATCCGGACAATGATTTTGCAGAGAAAGGGCATAAACCCCAATCAGCATCACAATAAGCAGAGAGATTTAGTGAAGATTCAGCAGGATAAAACAAACCATGATTAATGGTACCTCTCAAATATTTTATCACATGTAATGCGGCAGAAAATTGTGTTTATGCAGGATTATTCAGAAATTGACTAAGCTGATGCACTGCATATGATATATCCGAACGAGTCATGTTGAGATATAGCAATTTTCCAATCAATCTTCTATACAATTCTGGGTCCATAAGAGGAGGAGTATCTTGAGTACTAAGTTTCAGATTTTTTGGTAATGGATATGCAACAGGTTTGCAGTTTTCAATATTTGTATCTCTCAACAAATCGAGAATATACTTTCGCTGATTTAATACAATACCAGAATTTGATCGTGATACTTCAATTCCTAAGAAATATCTCAAAAAACCCAAGTCTTTTATAGTAAATGTTGACTGAAGAGAATTCTTAAGAAATTGAATTTCACCTTTGCATTTACCAGTAACAAGTAAGTCGTCAACATATGCCACCACAACAGTAAAATTACCATTCTTCTCAGACTTGATGAACATAGAATAATCTTGTTTGGATTGCTTATAGCCAAGATTAATAAGATGTTTGCTTAATTCTTTATTCCACTGTCTAGCAGCTTGTCTTAAACCATAAAGAGATCTCTTTAACTTGCATACTTCCCCTGGTTTTGCTTTTGTATACCCTGGTGGAGGCTGCATATAGATTTCTTCATCAACATACCCATGCAAAAAAGAATTATTGATGTCCAATTGATGTAAATCCCAGTTCTTTGCAGCAACAATAGCAATTAAAACCCTAACAGTAGTGAATTTAGCAACAGGGCTGAAAGTGTTTTTAAAATATTTGCCTTTAATTTGTTTATCACCTCTAGCAACAACTCTAGCTTTGCACCTCTCCAATTTTCCATCTTTATCAAACTTTGCTTTGTAAACCCATTTACTGCCAATAGCTGTTTTTCTTGGAGGTAAAACGGTTATTTCCCAAGTTTCATTATCCTCTAAGGCCTTCATTTCTTGATTCGTAGCTTCAACCCATTATTCCTTATCTTTAGCCTATGCATAACAACAAGGCTCTTCAATAGATAAAACATTTAATAGGCATGCAATATATTCTTCTTCTAGGCTGTCCTACTTTGATTCAGCAAGAATTTTGAAACAAAAGAAACAATTGGAGGTTTGAGAGACTTTGACAACACATAGTCATCAAATTTCTTTGGTAATTGTGTTGGTCGAAATGATTTCCTGATATTAGGAACAGTATTTAATCTTTCTTGTGGAAAATTATGTGATAAAGATGACTGAAAATTTTCTTGTGAGATAGAAGGACTTTGAATTACATTTTCATTGTCAAGAAATGTGTTTGTTGTAGATTGATCATGAGAAGGAGATGATGGTATATTTCTGATGGTAGGATGAGGGAAATCATAAATGAACGAATCAATATTAGAAGTTGAATCATTGAGTAGTGGAGAATTTCCTGAAGTAGAAATATGATCAGGAATAATTTTTTGAGAAAATTTAAAAGGAAATATGTTCTCTTTGAAATAAACATCTCTGCTGAGAATTATTTTGTGAGATTCAAGATCATATAGCGTGTAACCCTTTTGTGCATAAGGGTATCCCAAAAGAATACGTTTTTTTTATCTTGGAGCCATTTTATCTACAGTTTTAATAAGAGGATTGCAAAGACAACATATAACTCTTAGGTTGGTATAGTCTGGAACTTTTTTCATCAACACTTCATATGGACTTTTCCAACAAAGGACTGAAGAAGGCATCAAATTAATCAAATATGTTGCTGCCAAAAAACAATCTCCCCAAATTTTAATAGGAAGATTTTCATGAAGTCTGATAGCCCTTGCTGTCTCACCCAAATGCTTGTGTTTTCTTTCAACTCTACCATTTTGTTGAGGAACACCGGCCATACTTCTTTGATGAATTATACCATTTGAAGAAAATAAAACAGAACAAGATTCCTGCACTATCTCTGTTCCATTGTCACTCCTAACCACTTTTACAACTTTGTTAAATTGCACTTGCACATAGGACAAAAAAGAAGAAATAATTTGTGGAACTTGAGTTTAGTTATGAATGAGATAAATCCAAGTTGTTCTAGAATGATCATCAAGTATGGTTAAAAAATACTTAGCACCAGACAAGGATGGTGTAGCATATGGACCCCAAAGGTCAATGTGAATTAAATCAAAACAAGCATTTGCAAGAGACTATGATACAGGAAATGGCAATTTATGATGTTTTGCAAACACACATGATTCACAATGAAAATCATCCATATTATTATTTCACAAACATGGCAAAGAAGGAATATGTTTAAGCTTTCCTAATGAAGCATGCCCCAATCTAGCATGAAATGTGTCAACTGAAATTTTGGAAGAAGAAAAAGGTAAAGAAACAGGTTGTACAATGTCAATTTTATTTTGAACATGAAAAGAAGAAGAAGGAACCTCTTTCAGAAATCTATATAGGCCTTCATGTCTTATTACAATAGCCTTGATTTCATTAGTTGTTAATTCCTGAAATGAGCAAAAATTTTGCTCAAACTGTGCAATCAACTTGTTATGATCAAGAAATCGACCAACGGATAAAAGATTATGCTTGAAATCAGGAACAAAATAGACATTCTGAAGAGTTATGTGAGGATTAAGAATAACAATGCCAATAATATTGACAAGTTTAAAGGAACCATCAGGTAATGCAATTTTTATAGGATGTTTGATCATACATGTGTTAGCAAATATATCAATATTAAATGCATATGATCACTAGCCCCTGTATCAACAATCCACATACTTGCATTATTATACTGATTTGAAAATTTCACATTAGAAGTAGAAACAATACCTTTATAGCAGCATTGTAATTTGTTTCAGTAGAATCTCCTTGACCAAATTGCACCAATTTGACTAACTCTTTAAAAGCACTAAACATCTTAGGATCAATGCTTGATGATGCAGTAGAAGTGTTAGCACTGGAATCGGCATCAAAAGGAGAATTAGTTATAGCATTTCCAAGATCAGTTTCATTTACTTTTCCAACAAATTTTTGAGAACCTTTAGGAATTTTTCCCTTCCACCATTCTGGATATCCCACCAGTTTAAAACACTGGTCCTTAGCATGTCCTTTTGATTTACAATAATCACAAAATCTATCAAGCTTCTGTTTCTTGAAATCCTTTTTTTGAAAAGTCTGATTAAAATTGTGCAAAGCATTTGAATTCTTAGAATATAAAGCACTCATCTCAGCATGAACTGAAACATTGAGAGCGTTCTGTTTCTCAATTTGTTGCAGAAGATGATATGCTCTATTTACGGTAGGCAATGGATCCATACTAAGAAGATTGATTTTAGCTTGATCATATAATGAGTTTAATCCAGAAATGAATTGAATTAATTTTCTCAACTGGTCTGATTCAAGAATTTTCTTAAGTAAACCACAAGTACACTTATCGATGGCTCCACAAGTACAATCGGGATAAGACTCAATTAATTGTAATTTGTCCCAAATTTGCTTTAAATTACAGTAGTAAACAGCAATACTATGATCATTTTGCTTAACAGACATCAACTCCTTATGAATTTCATAAATCTGCGGAGAATTTGAATGACCATACCTTTCCTGAATCTCCAACCAGAGATGCCTAGCAGAAGGATTGAAAATAACTTTCTGAAATCTTCTTGTCCATTGAATACAAGATCCATCCAGTTACCATGTAACCATTACGGATCCACTTTTGCAGATCTGGAGAATCATCGGCAGGTCTTATCAACGATCCATCAATAAATCCGATTTTATTTTTAGCTCCAAGTGCAAGCATCACACTACGGCTTCGGTTCAAGTAATTATCTCCATTGAAGACGATCTGGCCGAGTTGAGAATTTGAGTTATCGGCATGAGAAAGGAAGTACGGATCATTGTAATTAATCGCTGAATTGATGTTTACAATAGGACTTTCAGATTGTGAAGAAGGCATAGTATCGCTCGAATTTAGTGATTTCACGGTATGAGAAACCCTAGAAAAGGAAAATTTCTAAAAAAATTGGAGAACCTTTTGCTCTGATACCATGATAAAATGAAGAAGACGAAGTAAATTTTATTCCTAAAACTCAGATCTGTTTTTCCGATACAAACTTTAATATATACAAAGTGAGAAAAACAACACCAATAAAAGAAAGACACGTGTAACAAAAACAGCTGTAAAATGTAAAATACTCTGCAAATACTCATACTCCTTTTTCATCACCATTTTACTTAATTGATCAGCGGCTAATGCTTCTGATATTTGCCTTTTACAATTGTTCAACAACAAGTCGTGATACTAATCTCTATGCTTGCTCAACACTTCCAACAAGGGATCAACTGCATAAACGTACCTTCTCAAAGTCACCCCCAATAAGCTAACATAACCTTTAATCAGCAACAAATGATTTGCTGTCATCATCCTTGAAAACTGCTCTTCAGGAACTGAGACCATCTTCGCAACTGCAGTTTCCCATAGTGTATCAACGTCTAATCCACTAACCAATCCCCCACCTGAAAATCGGAGGTCAGCTGCAATTTCCTGTTCTCAAAGTAATACTTCTTAAACCTATCTTTCAATCCTAAAGTTTAATGGATGTGATATGCTCTGTAAAGTGGAGTTAAATCAAACCCTAAAATGGAATTATTCATATCAACATCATTGTCTTCATCCAAGGCATAAATCAAATCTCTAACACTCAACCTTGCCTGCTCCTCAGCCTTTCATTACTTCATCCTCAAATCCTCCGCCTCTGCCTTGCAGCAGAAGCTTGCCCGATAGCAGTCTGCCCCAAATTCCTACTTGCAACCCGAATCTACACCACCCAATCTGAAAAATCCTTATTGATCTCCTTCTCCACCTGCATCCTGA
This sequence comes from Allium sativum, assembly GCA_030737875.1. Lineage (NCBI taxonomy): Eukaryota > Viridiplantae > Streptophyta > Magnoliopsida > Asparagales > Amaryllidaceae > Allium > Allium sativum. Next base: position 72,180,798 of record CM060927.1, on the reverse strand, counting down.
CTGCTAGAACATGCTTCATCAGCATGTTTCTCATTGTCGGTAGAGGAATTGCATCCTTCACCACTGCATCCTCAATCTGATCCATAAGCTTCAACGCCATTTAGAGATTCCCATCTATCATACATTTATTCGTCCTTTGACACAACCCGAGGACTTGAATACAAACAATAGTGGACGTATAAGCGTTAGACAAATTTTCCGAAAGAGAAGAAGCTTCGAGAAAAGAATCCAAGAAAAAAATTTCTTCTTACTTCAAAGAAAAGTTAAAATGTTCGCAATATATGTTAAACTATCTCAAACAAATCATCTTCTACAAAAAGATATTATTTAAATCATTTTTTTTTCTAAGAAACAGGGAAAAAAATTATGAAACAAATCCTAATAATAACTTTTTTAAACATATTTTGTGCTACCATACTATTGTTGAGTTATATGCTGAATATTTTGTGAAATGAACAATCGTGTGCACAATTAAAATCACATTTTCATTGGTACACCTTTCAATTATTGTCCTTTCACGTTTCTTTTGTATGAACTTTCAACTAACTTTTTGCTTTTGTCATTGAGAAAAATGCCTTTTCTTCGCATTAATACCTTATTTTTGTATTTCTTAAAAATTTGACCGAAGCTTTATTGAAAAAGCAATAAATCACTTTTAACTAATTACTATCATTTTTAAAATATTATCCTCTTTAGCTTTTCTTCCCTCCTACAAATTTCAGTCCAAGCTGCACAAAATTACAGGTTCATTGATCTTACATTCAACAACATTCTAAAAATGTAACGTCCCGTATTTTTGGTAGTCAGATATTTAAATTATTTTATTATTTTAAATATTGATTTGGAATTATAAATGGATTTATAATATATATTTTGTTTATAAAACGAATGATGAACGTTATATTTAATATAAATCGAGCTTGTAAACGTCGTGGTAGTTCGTAAATTACGTTTTGAACTTCAATTGAATATATATAATCCATTTTAAGTCGGAATTCTGTGAAATAAGAATCGTTGGGATCAATTTGATTATATTTCTCTAATGGAAGAGGAAAATGGAGATTTCATATTACAGATTGTTTGTTATACCCAATTCAAATTTTTAAATAGTCGTTATTGAATTCGTTAATAAACGATAACGTTTATTTAAATAATATATAAAGAATTTTTATATATTTTGAATATCGTTTAACCCGGAATTGTAAATATTGAGTTTAGAATATATATATATATATTGATTTATTCTGAAGTTGTGTAATATACTTGGAGAGATACAGTAATAATAATTTATTATTATTTGAATTGAATTGTTTTATATTTAATTATATTATACCAGCCTTAAAATAATTATTTTTCTAACGATCTCCGTTTTCGATGAAACAAATTTTATTGGAATACATATGGCTGGTTATTGTTGGATTTCCAGTTTGGAGCCAATCAGAGTTGTTTAATCAGTGTGTGCATTTTTAACGTGAACCGATAAATAGATTGAAATTAAAATAACACCATGGTGCAAACGAAGTTGGTTTTCAATGAAACTAATTACGTTGGGACCGGAACATTGAGATGAAGCGGTGTATCCATTTTCGTTATTTTTGGAATTCAGGTGTGCGACACGTATATTAAATGGTTGACGGTAAACAACGGTTAATGGTTAACGGTGGAATTGAATACCGTATAATAATAATAATATATATTTTTTTCTTTGCTGCTAAGTATAAACCCACGTCAGAGCCTACCCCATTTCCTTCCCACTCCAAATATTACCGTTGCGATGGGTTACTTCAGTTGAAAAGAAAACTCGGCTATCTCTACAACACAGCAGTGGTAGGCTTTGATATACCTAACATGATAAAAAACAGCTCAATTGGATTTTTATTCTATAAAAATTTCTTAAAATAGAATGTATCATAAGATCATGCCACAAATAAACATATACGGATTTTTACCATACGATCACCAAAACTTTTCGTGTCAAATCTCATGATATTATAATAATGTCTGATGGCACAAATAGAAATAATCAAGTAGCTTTGATGCTTGTAAATGTACATCACAACAATACTAGGTATATAATCAAAACCCGATATGGCACATTCGCTAATTGTGTAGGGTTTCCATGGAGGTCCTTTTCGAGAACGGTCCTCTTGCACAAGGATCTGAGCTATCCTTTCAAAGCATTATACCCAGCTAGCCATGGTACTATAGGAAAAAGCACGACTGGTCTTGCTAGGACTGAATGCATCGCCCCAGCATGCCAAACATCTGAGGGTATTGCTAGAAATGGGGTCCGAGTACACCCAATAGGTTTGCTAACCCTACTAGCTATGTCTCCTATCTCTAGTTTTCATCATCTCCGCTGATAAGGCTATGTTCGAGATTCTAAATTACTCGTAACAATCAAAGATAAATCACGAAATCTCATTTCCTTCAAAACTTTTGAAACTAATTTTTCTCCAAAATTCTGGGTTTTAAATTCTCAAATTTTCGGTTTAAACCCATTTCTATTTATAAACATTCTTACAAATTACACTTATAAAATTTTATTTCCATATACGAAATCATTTCAAATTTTATATTCAATCGGTTATCAAAACTAATAATTCTAATTGAAATTAGAATTAAATTCAACACTTACAATGAATGCCTTATGAAACTAAGTCCAAAAGTGTTCGTATTTACTTCAATCAAGCAATAATTAGATGATAACTAAACGTTATCACCTCTTAACAAACAATATATCATAATTAATTATATGATTTATGAAAATTATCCTTTGTATAAAAAATATATTTTAGGTAAAATTGTTTTATTTACCTGATCAAAACAATACTATGTGAATTTGCCTTGTTCAAGAGTTTCGAATTCCTTATCGATACTATGACTCCTACTTATCAATCAGAATTCATAAATCACTTAGTTGATAAGTCAGCAAAATATAAAACACTTTTATTACACTAATAAATACGTACTCTCATATAAATACACTTAAACTCATTTCTGGGTGTTACTAACCCTATCTCTAATGAGTCAACTCCCCACCAAAGTCTAAATGTTCGCTCAACCTAAGCTTTGATACCAACTGTAATGACCCGCAATTTTGATCAAAGGTCGACACTAATACATCTATAGTATTCGCCGTGTCGAACATTCAAGTACCGAAAATACAGATTGTTGGTGAAAAAGAAAGAAGATGCAGAATATAATCTCACAGTGGAATGAATAATCTATAATATAAATATGATCTTTACGAAATAGAAGATCTTTACGCATACGAAAATTTTAAACATACATAAGAGCACTAACTATAAATTAGCATGGACATTTATACAAGCCTGTCTACATAATTGCTAATAAATACACAATAGATATAGTGGAAAAATAAAAGAATTAACAAGTGTACGTCTTGCCTTCCACCTCTTCTCTTGAATTTTTTACCATCCCAATCGAATCTGCAAATTTGCTCAGTCTGACCGAAGCATTTTAACTAAATAACACGTTGGATCAGTCAGATAAACCAACGTGATAAAAACACACCTCAATTGGATTTTATTCTATAAAATCTTTCAAAATACAATGTATCGCAAGACCACGCCACAAATAAACATGGATGGGTTATTACCTTATGATCACCAAACATTTTTGTGTCAAATCTCATAATATTATAGTACTGCTTGAAGGCACAAATAGAAATAATCAAGTAGCTGTGATTCTTATAAGTGTTCATAACAACAATACTAGGTATATAACCAAAACCCGATATGGCACATTCGCTACTTGTGAAGGGTTTCCATGGAGGTGCTCTTTGTGCGTCGGAAACGGTCTTTCTACAAAGGGATCATAGCTATCCTTACGAAGCATTATACCCAGCTAGCCAATGTACTATAGAAAAAATATGGCTGGTCATGTTAAGAACAAATGCATCACCCTGGCATGCCAAATATCTGATATTATTACTAGAAAAGGGGTCCGACTACACTTTATAGGTTTGTCAACTATACTGGCCATGTCCCATATCTTTGGTTTTAGTCATCTCCAGTGATGAGGCTACGTCCGATGTTCCATTCTACGCATAACAATCAAAGATAGATCACGGAATCCTATTTGCATTCAATTACACCGAAAGGTTTGGAATCACACGCATAATTCCTACAACTCAAAAGATCTTGGAATCACATCTGTAATCCATACCCTCAGTGGGTCTTGGAATCTCACATGGATTCCAACATCCAAAATAATATCGATTCTCCTCCATAAAACACACATATGGTTTTCTTAGTGGTTCTGGTTTGTGTCATATCTTACGACCACACACTCCAGTCCACCTAGCGCTCCATAACCCAAACAATCAATTTTTCAATGAGCTCAACTTTGCTTCTTTTGTAATTAGGCATACAATACATAAGAGCAGGGATCACCCTTAATCATTTATATCGACATATCTCCTTATCATTTGTCCTAGAAGAGCCACGAGCTTATATGTACATTATAGCACCACCGACGGTAATTGTACAACAAAGTTCTTGAGTTTCTCCTAGATATTTCCTGAGTTAATCCTTCGGTGTTAAGTATGGAAAATGTTCCACACCACAGTTTAAAAGGATTTCTCGTTTAGGTCAATATTTGTAGTCGGTAATTTAACTATCAATAAACATGCAAACAATCACATCAATAACATCAATCATATATTCAATTTCCCATGGAAATCAGTAGGCCTCATTTAATTAGTTCTTATTAATTAAATCTCTTCTTATACTTCAAAAACATTCCCATATACTTATCTCAATGGTATAGGTATATTCACAACTACTATACATTTAATACTTAAAAAATACATTCCCAAATTATTATGGAATGTTCCTTTACTTCAAATCATTATTTATGGATTTGAACCCATTTATTCTCAGAACATGGTTTGTTAAACCTTTAAATGAAACATTTAAATATAAATATTTTTACAAATTGCCTTTAAAAAACATTAGTTATGCAATAAAATTTCTTTATTAGGCAATTTGCTAATTTTAAACATTTAGATTCAATTAATTTTCTAAGACCGTTATAGACAAATAAGTAATAATTTCAAACCTTTACTAATAAAATATTTAACTTATTATTTAACTTATTAATAAATAAATCAAACAACTTTTAAGGCATTTAATAATGAGATAATTCACAAACCTTTGACCAATATCAATAATTAAGGATTTATCCTTTTATAACATTCATTAATTAAATAGTAATTGATTAATCTTTTAAAACCTTATTAATAAAATAAACAATTTATATAAAAATCAATGATTAACTTCCAAACGTTATTTATTAAGCGAATAATTAAATTATAAAACATAAATAAGGTACATAACTTTAATTCAAAACAGTATAAATAAAATAATTTATATTTCAAAATTTTGTTCAAACAGGCTTAACGATTGTAGTCACCTAATAGTTACAACTCCATCTCAGAGAAAACCATAAGTAACTACAAATGTCAGAATCCAAGGTTAAAATATGGGATCCCAATAAATCATAGTCAATGGACTGTGGACATTAACCCCTTGATTTACGCCATAACAACATAGTGAATCGCGTCTACGCGATGGTTATGTTGCTATCCCTGCGAAACCATAAGTAGACTATATGCAATCTTTACCCCTCAAGTTACGTTATCCTAACAACAATCACATGGATCACGGTAACACGATAGTTGTGTTGCTATCCTAGTTAAACCATAAGTAATTGTGGGTGTAACACCCCACGATTTTCACTATAGGGTTTCCTAAAGATCTGTAATGTTTAAAAGAAATAAAAATAATCTGACTTCAAAGACTTTATTTAAATAAGGATCAACAATCAAGCAGTGCTTAAATAAGTTACCATTTTTCCTATTTAGTTTCCAGACATAATGCTATTATTTGCATAAACAAGCATGTATGTAAATAATCATCACTTAGCAATTAACAACTAACATCTCCCGTATCACAATTTATACAGGCAATCACATGACTATTATGGCAAAGGGGATTTATTCTACTTAACAGGTTATAATGGAAAAAAAATTCTGGTTTATTTGGCTAAATAGATAACATCAAGCATGTACTTAATTTTATTATGTTACGACTAAATGACGTAATTATTCAATAGTCCCCATAAATCTTCACACAAGCAATTATTCAAGAAATTTGAATAAAAATAAAATAAAAAACATCTAATAACAGTTCAAAATGCTACAACATGATCAAAGACAGTTTTATCCAAACTAATAGCATTTCAAGATGTTATCGCAATCCTAAATTTAATTCAACTACCAACAAATTTATTAGTTCAAATATGCAATTAAAAATGTGATTATTTTAACCAAACTAATTAACTAACAATTCGCACAAGTAAATAATTTTTTATCTGCTAAATTATATTCTAAATCAGAAAGGTGAATTTTACTCACCATCGTTCTATTTTGCCGCTTCATGTTTTGATTTTTGTAAATTTTGAACAACATTCGAATTAAGAAAAAAAAATTCAGGTTGACTCCCATTGCAATCAATCCTATTCCAGAACTTAGATATTGTTGTTACAAGTCGAATGGGATGAACCGTGATATCGAATTTTTATTTTCATAGAGATTAAATTGTAGTTATTAGAATATTTAAGTTGATTGCTTGTAATCCATGTTTAGACCCTAATTAACCCCTAACCATTCTTCTCAAATGCAAATTTCAGCTCCAGTAAACCAAACCCACCTTGTCGACTACTTCACCCACTTCCCCTTCTACCAATAACGAACCCAACAACTGATCACATCATTGCATTACCCATTGAGCGCTCCACCTCCCAAGCACCCAACCTTCAACCCCAGCCGCATAAAAGATTTTGTGATCTACTGAAGAAATGTTCATGACACTACTAGAAAGGCCTCGTTTAGCGACGAGCATGAGCAACGGCTTGTGACGGCTAAAAAAAGCGGTCGTCGCTAGCCGTCGCTAGCCGTCGCAAGCCGTTGCTCGTTCTGCAGTTATCAAACTGCCGAGCCCCCTTTCTTCCTCATTTTATTTTTTCCCCAAAACAATTCCCAAACCCTACATCCCGTCGCCTCCCATTGTTGATCCGATTCCAACCTCCAAATTCGATTCCAAGCTTCTTCAATCATTCTGGTATGTCATCTAACTCTAATTTATGCTTAAATAGGGTTAATTGAAGGCTTTAGTTGCTTATTTATATGGGTTTGCAAAATTTAATGTTTATGAATATGAAATTAGTTATATTGAATGTTTATGAATATGAAATTGGTTGTCATGAGAGATGCTTATGATGATGGTTGTGTTGTAAGTTGATTTGGGGATAAATGTAATTGATTAGAAAGGAAAAAAAACTATGATTATCACATATGTAATGGATATAGGATGTTGAAAACAATGATTATGACGTATGTAGGCTTACGATGAATGTGTTGTAGGATGATTGCGTTTGTATTTGGTGAGAGTAACTTGAATATATCGTGATTTTGTGTTAATCAATGTTGTGCATATGAGTCAAAGTGCATAGTTGATGCTAGTTAACTACATATTAACTTATATCACATTTCATATTTTATTAAACTACTTTATAGTTCATTCAACTATTTACACTTTATTAACTAAAAATTAAGTTTGACCATGTTTCATATTTTTATTTAATTACTTAAATATTTAACTAAAAATGAAATAAACATGATTGTTTAAATTTGAATTAAAATTAATTAATTAACTTGAAAGCTTAGTTTATAAATTATTTTAGTTTAAACGGTTAACAGTTCAAGTTATTTGTATGCATTATATGATTGTAACAGATATGTCTGGTGGACGACGATCGAGGAGTTCGTCACAGCCGACTCCTTCACCATCTCCTACACCAGGAGCAGGTCCTAGTAGCTCCGAGCCTGATTTACGGCGAGTTGTAGAGATTGTTCCTAAGAGTGCTGGGAAAGTGTCAAATTTATTTCTATTTAGTTTATTTAAAATATATGAAATATCTATGTAAACATGTATGCAGGGGGTTCGAAATCCAGCCAGCAGAATTTATTTTAGAGGTGTCGAAGAAGTCTTACACGAGTAGGATGTCTGGGGCATGGCCGCATTGGGATAGTATCCCACCTAACATCAAGAACGCTATTTTAGCCGATTTGCTAGCAATTATTTTTTTATATTATTATTGAAAGTAATGTACTGTAAATAATTCAAAATAAATTTGATATGCAGGCGGTTGTACGTGTGGAGCCGCGGGACATGCAACTTTTTTTGACATACTGGAATATGAAAATGCGAAAGAATTATCGAGAAGTAATTTCAAGAGCAAAGACATCTTCGAAAAAGCCTCCATGGATGACTGATGATGTGTGGGCTGGATTTAATGCATACTGGGATACGGAAGCAGCCAAAGTAAGATATAATGAAAATATTCACATTTATGTTGATTGCATTCTTCTAATTAATCGTGTATCAAATATAATAGGAAGTAGCAAAATGAAATAAAGCAAATAGAGCTAAGAATCCAGGTTTACACCGCGGTGGCTCGAAATAAATTTTTTAAATGCTATGCGATATACATGTAGATTTATATGGTAACATCATGAACATAATTTAGGTTATTAACTTAAATATGAACTTTATTTGCAGGCCATTGATTTGCAGCGAGGATATAGGAGGTCCATGGATGAGGAGGCAATAGCTCGGATGCAGCAGCAGTTGGAAGAGATGAATGATTGGAGAAGAAGCCAACTGGCGCAGGAGATAGACGAGCGCATTGCTGCTTTCTATCAGGAGCATGGAACGATGCCTGGGGAGGACGATGATGATGCTGAAGGCGAAGAAGAAGAGGACGAAGACGAGGAGGACGATGACGAGGAGGACGATGATTAGTTTGGTTGTTCTATTGCTTTGGTATGTACATATACTTGTTTTTTGTATGCTTCATGCACGTACGATGTTATTTGACGATGGTATGGTGTGGTTGGATTTATTTCGATGATATGTGATGATGGTACGGTAATGTGTGACGATGATATTGTTTTTTTGATCTATGACGATAGTATGTTATGATATTGTGATGAATTTAGAAATATTTTGGATATTTTATGTTGTTGATGTGTTTTGTAGTGAGAATTGATTATATTGGAGTGATATTGGTTGATTTGTGAGTTGATCTTGAAATGGTATTGGTTTTGTGGATTGAGGGGAAGGAATAGAAGCTGTATGCAGAAAAAACGCTTCAGATTAGCGACGACTAGCGACAGTTGTTTGGTCAAAGAAACGACTTGCCACGTAAGGTGACACGTGTCTACTGGCCATTGCTAGCCGTCGCTAAACCAGCGACGGAGCCGTTGCTAAACCCGTTGCTATTTTGCTGGCGACGACAGTAATAGCGACGGCATTTAGCGACGGCTAGCGACGGCCGACGATGGCTATAAGCCGTCGCTAAATACTGTGTGTCTTGTAGTGTGGGCTGACAGTTGCGCTACCCAAAGAATAACCAAACCCTACCCAAAAGTTAGCACAGAGGCTCCTTTCGATTTGCGAACCCGAACTACACCCTGTTCCAAAAAGCAATGACTTAAGCTCGCACAATCTCTAACCCTAATATCTCCATGAAACTTCCAAACTCCAAAAGAATAATCGCACCTTTCCACACTCATGTCAATCCAAGTTATCGCGATTACGAAAGCAGGGAGATTTGATTCAATATTTTAAATGGAGGAAATAACTTGTATTTGATTTTAAACGTTGGCCATGAAGTTTGCAGGAACTTTTAAAGGAAAGTGGAGGATGTTCCTTTTTCCTTTTCTCGGCCTAAGGAGATTAAAAAAATCATGAGATGAACAAATGAGTTGTCCCTTTTGTAGAAGTGGAATGGTACTTCTTAACCGTGTGTTGTCTAATTTACGTAGGAGCAGGGTGTTGTGAAAGTACGAGTTATTTTTAGTTTAGTTTATATAAAATTTCCCGGTATCTCATCACACAACTTTGATTTCGCATATGAACTCCAAACGATAAAACAAAAATATCATTTTGCTCAGAATAGCAATATTGAGTTATTAATAATATACACTTGTTATTGAAATTTGAAAAATCACAAAACACTACTATTTCACAATAAAATCCAATTTTAACATTATAATTTAAATTGTTTAATGATACATGTTCATATCGCGCACGATCGCACAATAATCCCGACCATCATGGAACTTGACAACGTACAATGATTTATTATACTGGATCCGATAAAATTGGTTTTGTCGAAATTCGAGATAGTTTGCAGAATTACTAAATTCACACATTAATTAAACCGACTTATTATTAAATAATATTAATCTATTAAATTTCAATGATAAAAATTTCTTATTTTCATTCTAATTGAACCGTAAATAAATTAAACTAATCTAATTCGTATTAGATTCCAAATTCTATAAATTTACGAATTCTTATTATTTAAATCGACCAGTTAACTCCTAAAATTTCAAATCCAAGTTAATTAATTTCTTAAACCAATATTAATATTTAAAATTAATTAAATATTCAACCAATAAGGTTTCGGGTTGTTACAGCTATGGTAGCATGCCCCTTACACTGAATTAACCCTACCCAATTGTGAATTGGACCCATTCATTATTATCACCCATCTGCGGATCCTCCTTTAGATGGACTTTATTTAGCTTTATGACTAAAAATGTTTTACCTACCTTGATTCGATGCATCGCACGCTTGTCCATCGCTAGTACACATTGAAAAGGGATCCTTCTACTAATTAACCAGTTATCTACCATGATTTGGCATGTGTGTCTCCTTATGAGTGTTATTGGTACATGCCCCTAGTCAGTTATCATCCACGATTCGGCATGTCTGTCTGCTCTTTCGCTGGTGTGAACTTCTCCAAACAATAACCTTGTTGAGCTCCCATCCTAGTCCACATAACTGAGTTTTATCTATTTGTCAGTCATCTACCATGATTTGACATCCATATTTGATCTACCACTTTTACGATCCTCAATATGCATTTTATTTATGCTTTATTATAATCCAAATATCATATAGTTTTTAGTCCCTACTTCAACATATAAAGTGGTTTCTTTTTAGTTCCTACTTCGTTGTGAAGTGTTAGAGTTTTATTTACTACTTCACCATGAAGTAATATAATAGATTTACTTCACCATGAAATAATATTTCTTAATTATAACCCATTTCGTAATTTAATTGCATTTCCCCAAGATTTTCTTATTGCAATACAATTTTGTTATATTGTTGATCTATTCGTTATACAAATGTTTTTTTTAAATTTAGCATTCTATTATTTCTGTATTTGTGGAAAACAACCCTGTTTCCATTATTTTCACTTAGTTTAATGGATTAAATATACTTTTTAAAATTAACATTTATATATTTATTAACCATTGATAGCAGATGTAAAAGAACTAAAGGAAACTAAAAATAAGTGAACAAAATAAAATAACTATAAAGAAATTAGCTTAAAATATACTTGTGCATAAAATAATTAAAAAACTATTTGCAATCATATTATTTTTATCATTCGAAAGCTAACTAATAACTCCCACTCACCAGTAGTCGTTAGCCTTATGCCGGTAGTCTTAATTGATCCCTACACCTACATTGTCTACTATTTTTATTTTAAAATTATCTTCTAGAAAAATATTTAGATTTATGTCCCCTGATTGACAAAGAAATGTGTTTATTCTATGCTCTTATATCTTATCTTTTGTATATAAATAAATATTACTTGGGCATTGTTTTGTTACTTTTACAGATATTCCAACCCAGCCCGCATGCAACCAGAAATGTAGAGAAATAGAGATCAACTTGCTATGTATTTGCATTTTGAAGAATTATAGATGAAGATCTCACATCTGGCTATTGTTGGACAAGAAAATAACTGATTTAGAGGCCTTGCACATCTCAAATCAAGGGAGGATGGTCAAAGAACAAAGAGAAAAAGAAGAAAGGCCAAAAATTTAATTGATTTAACTAAGGCCCATTTGAGACTCTCATTGTAAACTCTTTTGTGAATTCCCTAAGGCCCATATATCATTGTATTAGGGTTAGGGTTAGGGTTTGGCTATCTATCCTATAAATACCCTTGTAATGTCATTGTAGCCACTATCCATTATTCTGTATTCTCTTCTCCATTAATAAAAGTTCTTCCTTTTTACTATTTCTGCATTTTTCTTTCTTAGCAATAGGTGTTGTCTTCACAATTAGTTTTGGAAGAGCACCAATTGTATTTTACATTTGTTTCATTAGTGATTAGTCGTTTGATTAGTTTCAACGACAATCCTAATTTTATTTTTGTTGTTCTTCTTATTTTGCACTTTTATTTTCTGCATTGTTGTTCTTGTTTTGCAATTTACTTTCTTTAGTGATTAATCGTTGATTAGATTCAACAATAATCCTAAGTTCGCAATTTCAGTTTGTTTTTATTTCAACAAAATCTCTAGGCTTTGTCTAACTCGCCCAAGAGATTAGATAAATAATTTGATTTTAATTTACCTCCCTGTGTTCGACCTGTATGCTACACACCTGTGCGCTTGCAGAATTTTATTACAAATATCGCGCTTTTCTAATTCATAGGAAAGCGACGATCAAGTTTTTGATGGTGTAGGGGGGCGTGATGATGATTTGCTGTATGAGGAAAAGGCAGAAGGGAGTTGCGTTGTGTTCGATTTTTTTAAATCAGGTTTGGGATTTGTTTTGTGGGTTTCAAATCGAAGTGGAGTATGGGATCGGTGTGAATTAATGTTGTAGGCAACATGGGGTTTTCGTGTCTGTTTTTTTGGGTTTGTTGGAGGAGTTGTTGATTGGTGAATTTGGAAGATGGCGAGGGGTATGGACGAAGGGAAAGTGCTGGCTTTTTAGGATGAGGAGATTTTGTGCTGTGCGGAATTGAAAGTAGGAAGATGGGGTGGTTTCGGATGTCACGGTGATTGTCGGGTGATGGGGCGGTTTTGAAGTTGGGTGAGATGATGTAGTAACTGGTAGATGGTGGTCTGAGGCCAGCGGTGGGGGAAGATCTGCAGTTGAACGGTGTATTATTGGGAAGGGGTTGTACGGGTTGTGAGGAATTTGAGATGATGATGGTCAGAGATGAAGATTGGTAATTTGCGGCAGAAGGAAATTATGAGTTTTTTTTTGTAGATGGTGTAAAGGTGAAAATGGCAGGTGCTTTATTGGCGACAGAGAAGAAAGTAGGAAAGATTTCAATTTTTTTTTTAAGATATCAAATGTATTGAAAACAAGAAAGGGAGTAAAGAAAGGAAGAAAATAGATGAGAAGAAACGAAAGAAATTGAAAGCAAAAAAAAAAATGGTAAGAAATTTTTTCTCTTGTTTGGAAGATTATGGTATCATTAAACAATACCAAATCTACCCAATCAAGACTTTTTTTATATATATACAAGAAAAAAAATCAAATAAAATAAAAACTAACACGAATCAGAAATTAAACAAATAATAAAATTTAATCGTTACCTCCCCGGCAACGGCGCCAAAAACTTGATCGTCGCTTTCCTGTGAATTAGAAAAGCGCGATATTTGTAATAAAATTCTGCAAGCGTACAGGTGTGTAGCATACAGGTCGAACACAGGGAGGTAAATTAAAATCAAATTATTTATCTAATCTCTTGGGCGAGTTAGACGAAGCCTGGAGATTTTGTTGAAATAAAAACAAACTGAAATTGCGAACTTAGGATTATCGTTGAATCTAATCAACGATTAATCACTAAAGAAAGTAAATTGCAAAACAAGAACAACAATGCAGAAAATAAAAGTGCAGAATAAGAAGAACAACAAAAATAAAATTAGGATTGTCTTTGAAACTAATCAAACGACTAATCACTAATGAAACAAATGTAAAATACAATTGGTGCTCTTCCAAAACTAATTGTGAAGACAACACCTATTGCTAAGAAAGAAAAATGCAGAAATAGCAAAAAGGAAGAACTTTTATTAATGGAGAAGAGAATACAGAATAATGGATAGTGGCTACAATGACATTACAAGGGTATTTATAGGACAGATAGCCAAACCCTAACCCTAACCCTAATACAATGATAGATGGGCCTTAGGGAATTCACAAAAGAGTTTACAATGAGAGTCTCAAATGGGCCTTAGTTAAATCAATTAAATTTTTGGCCTTTCTTCTTTTCCTCTTTGTTCTTTGACAATCCTCCCTTGATTTGAGATGTGCAAGGCCTCTAAATCAGTTATTTTCTTGTCCATTAACAGCCAGATGTGAGATCTTCATCTACAATTCTTCAAAATGCAAATACACAGCAAGTTGATCTCTATTTCTCTACATTTCTGGTTGCATGCGGGCTGGGTTGGAATATCTGTAAAAGTAACAAAACAATACCCAAGTAATATTTATTTACATACAAAAGATAAGATATAAGAGCATAGAATAAACACATTTCTATGTCGATTATCCCCTCTTGGTAAAGAGGGACCCAGAGGAAGAAGATTTGAGTATACGTAAATGGTTAAGATTATGGACTTATGTTAGGGGATTTATGACTATAGGATTAGCCAGAATAGACTAAATCTGGATACGTCACACCTTCGGATCTGATCATTAGATCTAAAAATCAACATCCATGATCCACGAAAATTAGAATTAACAAGGCTTGGCACATACCTGGACATTTTCATGTCCATATAGAAGTGTAGATCGACCTTTCTTGATGTTGGCTCAACCTAGCTAAGAGTTAAGTCAACCTGACCCATTATTATTTTTAAACTATGAATTTTTCTTTCAATCATTTCTTCATAACTTCTTTGTTTTAACTCAGAATTAGACAATTTATATATGGAAATTTTCTAGAAAATTGCCACTGACACAATGGAAAAGTTTCCATAGCCCAATCCAGATATTTGTAAAAAAAATTCAATTTTATTTTTTATTTATAGTTAATTCTTTCTTATTGAATTCATTTTCCTTCATTAATAATATAATTAAAATATCAAGGGTGCTACATTCTCCCATCCTTTATGGATTTCATCCTCAAAATATCCAAGAATGAAAATATAATTAACAGCTACATCAAAATCTACAACTATCTTCTCAAACATCATCCATCGCTTCCATTGTCCTTGAACTTTATAATGTAGTTTATATTGTTATGCAATCATGTGATGTGTATGTTGCTATCTAATACAAAGGGTTAAGCGGTGATTCAGTCGACCATATGTTTATGCAAATATGCTCGTGTTATGCATCTAAATGTATGCAAAAATCATTATAATGACTAATAGTGCATGCTACAATCCATATGCTAAAAATCCTTTTTAGGTTGGCCATGGAATAAATAATGAAATTGCCACACTCATCCATATGCATATGCTTTTGTGATCTAGTTGGTTGACCCTTAAAAGATAATAGTGCCTAGTGTGTGTATATGCAACCATTGCAACCACTTACAACCTGTAACACCCCGTATATTGAATAACTTGTTATAATTTAAAACAGGGCAGAATTAAATTTTAATATCTGAATCAGGGGAAACGGGCTATGCCATTGCGTTCGTCTCGGAAAAATACGAGAAATAGAGTCCGAGTTTTCGAAAATCG
The DNA here is from genome assembly GCA_030737875.1 of Allium sativum. Lineage (NCBI taxonomy): Eukaryota > Viridiplantae > Streptophyta > Magnoliopsida > Asparagales > Amaryllidaceae > Allium > Allium sativum. The sequence continues at coordinate 72,165,197 of CM060927.1, read as the reverse complement.
GAGTCCGTATGACCCAGTTAAGGCCCAAAGATGTTTTCAGAAAATTCAAAACAGATTTAAATACAAAAATTTCACATTTCAGAAGAGGCGGGAAAATTCCCGCCTGGCAGAGGGTGTCGACCCTAGGGTCGACAAGGGTGTCGACCCCCTCCCTAGGGGTCGACCCAGGGGTCGACCCAGGGGTCGACCCCCCTGTCGGTCTGTGTGACCTGGGTGCAACCTGAAGGGGTTTGGGCTAGGGTTGATGGCTAGTGATGAGATCTGACGGCTCTAATCTGATTTAGGGTTAATCTAATGGCCTAAAACACCTAACTAATCTATAAATACACCCTAAGACTACCCTAATTCATACTAAAAATAGATACAACATCGTTATGCCGTCAAAATGCAACTTGAAGGAGCCTCCATCAATTTAAAGAGGAAGATAGCTTCTCAAATCAACTTCTAATCAACTCTAGCAACTTAATCCTCTTCTTAGGAGTTCTAATCAACAAATTGTGAGTTTCTATAGCCTTAATGACCAATTGTTGAAATGATTGATAGGATATAATGAGGTTATGGCTATGAATGTGGATCAATGCAAGTTATGTTATCATATGCTATGTGTTCATGATGTTATGCAAGTTATGCAAGTCATATGCTATGTGATCATGATGTTATGCAAGTTATGCAAGTCATATGCTATGTGATCATGATGTTATGCAAGTTATGCAAGTCATATGCTATGTGATCATGATGTTATGCAAGCTATGCAAGTCATATACTATGTGATCATGATGTTATGCAAGTTATGCAAGTTTTAGGCTATGTGTTCATGATGCTAGTTATGCAAATCGCTATGATAAACATTGATCCATTATGACACCATGTTATGCAAGTTTGGTGTTTGATTATATGCAAGCTCATATATGACATGTTATGCAAGTTTGGTGTTTGATTATATGCAAGTTCATATATGAAATGTTATGCAAGTTTGGTGTTTGATTATATGCAAGTTCATATATGACATGTTATGCAAGTTTGGTGTTTGATTATATGCATACATATGCAAGTTAACCCCTTTGTATGTCATACATACATATGCAAGTTTACCCCTTTGTATGACATAAGTAGCTTATGCAAGTTACCCTCTTTATGACATATGTGATTCATGCGAGTTTGGGTTGATTTTTTATGCTAGTTGGGTTTGATGCTATATGCATGTTGACACCTTTAAAACCCATGTTGATGCTAATGTTATGCAAGTTGAACCCATTGTATGTGTGATGAATCTTCCCTTTTAAGTATGTCATGTTAGCGAATTACATGGGGAACGATGAGCTTAATATTCATATTAATGAAATGGTGTGAAGTTGGTATGATTATGCATACCATAAAGTGGATGGACATAATTGAGTCAATTATGTACATCGTTAAATTTGTAATTAATTAGGGATAATTAATACAAATTATGGGGGTGATTAATTAGGTGTAATTAATCGACTAAGACACGAGGTTGGACCCTTTTGTAGCATAAGACTGCCCGGAACCGACCGGCAAATCCAGCGACTACAAATGATTGGCCCAATGTGAGAGTTCTTAGGCACAAACTGAATACGTGACAAGTGTAAAGACACGAGGTTAGACTCGGTTATGGCGTAAGGCTGCCCGGACCCGACCGGCAAATCCAGCTGCCATAAAAGATAGTCTAATGTGAGGGGTCTTTACAACGGTTACGTTCTTAATCAATTAAGAAACACTTAACCAGATAAGCATGTAGTGGGGCATGAGGGGTTAAGTGGGTGCCTTGGGTGGCATGTGGAAATCAAGTAAGTGCCTTGGGTGGCATGTGGAAATCTAGTGGGTTGCCTTGGGTGGCAATAGAAAATACGATTAGAATACTTAACCAAGTGGAAACATGTAATTAAACATGATTAAAGGGTTAAGTGGGATGCACTAGAAAAAGGGACAAGCTTAGGTGGGTAGCTTGTGGGGGCCCATTTCAACCAGTAACCCATATGTATCTTATTGGGCTCGACCCATGTCGAGGACGGGACACGCGTACTGGGCTTGACTATAAGAGGCCAAAACGGGTTAGCGGTAGCAACGCAAGTCCAACGGGTTTCATATGCGTGTGTGGACCCGGGCTGGTAGGTAAGACGTTGTTGCATCGTGTAGGTATAAGCCGTGCACCATTGGTTGTATCGGGTTGCCACTTTGGGGAGTGATACACCCCACTGTGGGGCCAGCACGGGTATCTACGGTAAGGAGCCGATCGCTTGGGGAGTAGTGGGTACACCTAGTGGAGATAGGGGCAGACGGCACCTATGTAGTCAGCTAGGGGTACACGAAACTACTGGGTAAATTTTCTAAGTCCTTGGGTGGGATCAACCTTTAAGTAGGAATGACTGGTGTGGTGCAGTTAGTAATTACCCTTGGGTGGGTAGATGTGTCTTTACCGTTATCTTAGTTCATCCTATGTCTAGTTGGCTACTTAGTGTAGTCATTTATCCCCAGTCATCACCGTACCAAGTTTATATCATACCCTAATTACTTTAATGATTGTGTTGTTAAAGTTATAGGGCTTACTCAGACTTATGTCTGACCCCGTTGTTTTTATCTTTTTCCCCCTCAGGTCCTCAGGTTGGGCCTAGCACTAGTGGGCTTTGATCAGATTTCTTTATCTATCTTTTGGAGCTTGGACCGTGATGTAAAGCCCAACTTATCTTTTCTATTATGGCTATTAGTCATGTAGTGGGATTATGTACTTATGTTTTTATCAGGATGGATATTTAGTACTTGACTCTTTTATGGTGTTGTAACTAAACATGTTTATCTTCTACTGCAATGAAATGATGTTTTAGATTTCAAGTATTATTTATATCTGTCTTGTTGTAATTTTTCTGTTCTATATTCACTTAAAATACTCCACCGAAGTTTAGGCATTCCCTTAGAGAGTGACCTTAGCGGGTGTGGGGTGTTACACGTGGTATCAGAGCTGAAGGTTACCGGAACAGATAAAATTTTTAGAAAACTATTTTTCTAAAAACATTTTTGGAAGAAGTATTTTCAAAAACATGTCTTTTAAGAGAAAAGTTTTTGAAAGAAAAGCATAATCCCCAATAGCCATATCTTTATCTTTCGAATTCTCCGTTTTGAATCTTTCCTTTTTCGTTTCAGCATGGCTGAAGATCTTAACTTTCCGGAGGGTGTAGCGATACCAGTATGGTATAGGAGATTGATGGAGGCTAGGGCCGCCACTGCGGGTCCAGCAAATGTTCCTCCACCAACAGTAGCACCCGATCTTCCTCCTCCTCCTCGTACGGATACTTTTGCTAAGACTTGCAAGGAATTTAAGGCTACGGGAGGGAAACCTTTTCAAGGATTAGAAACTTTTGTGGAAGCTAGAGATTGGCTTAAGGAGGTGGAAGAGTTGATAAATATCTTTGAGATGGAAGAAGGAAAGAAAGTCAAGTTAGTTGCTTGGTTAATGAAAGGAGAGGCCTCATTCTAGTGGGAGGTCACTAATGGAGAGCGCCCTGTTGACTCTTGGGCGGATTTCAGGCAAAGATTTGTGGCAAAGTTTCTTTCAAGGGCGGAAGAAAACTTGTATATGGAAAGGTTCTTGACTCTAAAGCAAGGAAACCTATCAGTGAAGGAATATGTCAACAAGTTTAATCAATTGGCAAGGTTTGGCATAGACATGGTGAATACACCGGAGAAGAAGGCTTTGAGGTTCGTTAAGGGCTTAAATGAACCGATGCATGGATTGGCTATGAATCACATCCCTATGGGGGCCACCTTTGAGAAGCTAGTAGACATGGCACTCATGCATGAGGAAGAGAAGGGTCCCAATGCTAAGAGGGCACCCGAGAGGAAAGGAGATCAGAAGAGACCTCAACAGCAACAGCAAAACAAGGGTGGGAAAGGAAATGGTGGCAAGGGAAAGAAGAAGTGCTTCAATTGCGGGACACCAGGCCACCTAAGCAAAGATTGTCGGAAGAAGAAGAAGACTGGCTGCTTCCACTGTGGCGAAGCAGGGCATCTAGTGAAGGACTGCCCTAAGAAGGGGCAAAGGACGGGATCTACCTCAGGGGGACAAGTGCAAGCTCTTATGGCACAAGGTAAGGCAAGGGGGCAAGTTCAGGCTCTCGCGGTTCCACCGATTCAGGAAAGAGGTAGAACTATTTCCGTTGAAAGTCTGGTTTTTCTGTTTGATCATCCTGTCCGTACTTTGATTGACTCTGGCGCATCGCATTCGTTTATCTCATCATCATTAGTTGAGTCACTGCACTTAGACACCAGTCTAGTAGATGATCCCTTGGTTGTTTCAAACCCAATTGGGGGCTCCACTTATTTGTCCATGATATGTTTGGGTTTGAAGATTTCTATACTTAGCGTTGAGTTTAGATGTGATGCTTTTGTTTTGGGCTTCACGGGCTATGGGTTGATTTTGGGCATGGACTGGTTATCCAGTAATGGTGTCGTTCTTGATTGCGAAAGGAGAGTTGTTAGGCTCATGACCCGCTTGGGGAACACTCTCGAGATCTCTTGTAATCCCATAGATTCTGTTATGCTAAGTTATCTTGAATCGCTTGACGCTTCGGTCGAGAGTTTGCAATCTGTTAGAGTGGTCCGGGAATACTCGGATGTGTTTGAGGAGGTGAAGGGCTTACCTCCGAAGCGGGAGATAGACTTTCGGATATATCTGGTGGACAATACTAAACTAGTATCTTTACCAGTGCTCCATATGGCTCCTCGTGAGAGGAGGGAACTCCATAAGCAAGTAGGGGAGTTGCTTGAGAAGGGGTTCATAAGACGAAGTATATCAGAGTGGGGTGCTCCAGTAGTTTTTGCCACGAAGGCGGATGGGTCCCTAAGACTTTGTGTAGACTATAGAGAACTCAACAAGCTCACAAAGAAGAATAGACACCTATTGCCGAGGATTGATGACCTTTTTGATCAGTTGGTTGGCGCCTCAGTGTTTTCGCAGTTGGACTTGGCCACGGGGTTTCATCAGTTGAGAGTGGCTGAGGATAGCATAGACAAGACTGCCTTTAGGACTCCGGATGGTTTCTATGAGTGGCTGGTGATGCCATTTGGTTTGACGAACACCCCAGCATACTTTGTTGATTTGATGAGTAGGGTGTTCAGGGATTACCTTAATAAGTTCGTGGTGGTCTTTGTAGATGACATCTTAGTCTTTTCTAAGAGTGAAGAAGAGCATGCCCTACATCTTAGGGAAGTGTTAGAGACTCTTCGAGCGCATAGCCTTAAGGCTAAATTCTCTAAATGTCACTTTTGGAGGAAGGAAGTGCGGTTCTTAGGGCACGTGGTCTCTAAGGAAGGGATAGCTGTGGATCCCGCAAAGGTAGTATCCATCCAAGATTGGAAGGTTCCGAAGAATGCTACCGAGGTGAGGAGTTTCTTAGGGTTGGCTGGCTACTATAGGAAGTTTATCAAGGACTTCACGAAGATATCAGCCCCATTAACTCGTTTGACGAAGAAGAATCTAGTCTTCGCATGGGACGTAGATTGTGATGATGCGTTCCAACGGTTAAAGAGAGCTTTAACCACAGCTCCAGTCTTAGTGTTGCCAGATGGGAGTAAGCCATTTGTTGTTTATACCGATGCTTGTGGGACAGGACTGGGCGCAGTCTTAATGCAAGAGGGAAGGGTAATAGCCTACGGTGGAAGGCAGTTGAGAAAGCATGAGAAAAATTACCCTACCCATGATTTAGAGTTGGCCGCTATTGTTTTTGCGCTTAAGACTTGGCGCCATTATCTTCTGGGAGAGAGGTTCGAATTGTTCACTGACCACAAATCATTGAAGTACTTGTTTTCTCAGAAGGATTTGAACTTGAGACAGCAAAGGTGGATGGAGTTCTTAGCATCCTATGATTTCGAGATAGCGTATACCCCTGGCAAGGGTAACGTGGTGGCGGATGCCTTGAGTAGAAAAAGGTTGTCCTTGAGTCCATTGTTCGTGGAACGATGAAGCTTGGAATTTATCTCGATGTTTGATTTCAGACCTTCCGTTGACTTTATACCCGGTTTGCTAGCATCTTTAGAGGTCAGACCTACTCTTTTGGGACGAATTGGCGAGGCACAGCGGGACGACCCACAGTTGGTTGAGTTGGTAGAGAGGCTCATAAGGGGGGAGTCGTCCAGCCATTTAAGTAGGTACACCCTAGATGATAGGGGATGCTTGCGTAGAGACGGTGGACTTTGTGTATCGCAAGACGAGGGTTTGAGGAAGGCTATTCTTGATGATGTGCATCGTTCTAAGATGACCATTCATCCCGGTGGGGACAAGATGTACCAAGACATGAAGCGAGTTTTCTTTTGGGCCGGTATGAAGAAAGATGTGGCCGAGTATGTCGCTAGATGCTTGGTGTGCCAACAAGTGAAAGCGGAGCAAAATAAACCTGGTGGGTTGCTTCACCCATTAGAAGTTCCGCAATGGAAGTGGGATAGCGTCTCGATGGATTTTATTGATGGGTTACCGAGATCGAGGAAGGGTAATACGGGAATTTGGGTTGTGGTAGACATACTTACTAAGAGTGCCCATTTCATACCCGTGAAGAGCAAGAGGACTGCTCCATGGCTAGCTTCAGTTTACCTTTGAGAGATAGTTCGGTTGCATGGGGTACCTTCTAGCATAGTGAGTGATCGAGATCCTATCTTCACTAGCGAGTTTTGGAAGAGTTTGCAAGAAGCAGTGGGGACTCAGTTGTGTTTGAGCACCGCATATCATCCTCAGACGGACAGCCAGACCGAGAGGGTGAATTGTGTTCTGGAAGACCTTTTGAGGCTTTGTATCTTAGATTTTGGAGGTACGTGGTAAGAGCATCTTCCATTGGTGGAGTTCGTGTATAATAACAACTTTTAGTCCAGTATTGGTATGGATCCTTTCGAAGCTCTTTATGGAAGGCCTTGTCGATCACCTACATGTTGGTGGGAATCTACGGATAATATCTTGCTTGGGCCTGATATGGTTAGAGAGACTTCGGAGAAGATTGATTTGATTCGAAGAAGGATGAAAGCGGCACAAGACAGGCAGAAATCTTACGCGGATAAGAGGAGGATGGATCTTGAGTTTGATGTTGGGGACATGGTCTTTGTCAAAGTATCTCCATTACGGAATGTTGTTCGCTTTGGGTCCGTTGGGAAGTTAGCACCAAGGTTTGTAGGACCGTTTCCTATTAAGGAAAGGACTGGACGGATGGCATATAGAGTGGATTTACCCGAGAGACTTAGTGGGGTACATGACGTATTCCATGTGTCACATTTGAGGAAGTTCCTACATGAGACCGTAGAGGTGGTAGAGCCGAGCTTGCTTAGAGAAGTGGAGGTAGAGCATGATGCGACTATTCGACGAGCTCCTACCCGCATCCTTGGGTCAGAGATTAGGAAGTTGAGAAACAGAGAGGTTCGACTAGTCAAAGTGCAATGGGGAGAGGATGAGAGCAATGCTACTTGGGAGACAGAAGCGAAGATGCGTTCATTGTACCCATTCCTTTTTGAGGGTATGTCTTTTAACTTCTCCTTTATCGTTTGTCTAGTACTTATCTTATCTTTAGTATGTCCTCTCATTAGTATCTTTGACCTTTAGATAGGGTAAACCTATGGTTGAAACATGTGTTTGAGACATGTTATGTTTGATGGATGCGTGTGGATGCAAGTGTTTGCTAGTGGTTGCTCGTGGATGCATATACACACACTTTAGACACTAGATCGGCTCAGTCACTTCATATTGCATATAATTGTGTGTAGGTAGCTATATTAATGGATGTATAATGGTTGTGTTGTCATATGGATGATGCATTTTGGTGTATGATTGTGCACTCATATAGAAATAGTATGTGTCGATAGGGTTCTTTCACATACATATTGGATGCATGGCACTATCATGGTTTGCATTAAGGAGGTCAACTGAATCAGTAGACCGCCTGATTTTGCATTAAACAGGGAACATATACACACACTCTTTGCATATGTTCATACAGCATTAGAACTTTAAGGACAATGGATGCCAGTGTTTGATGGATTGAGTAGATGGTTGTTTGGTTGGTAGGATACGTTCTTCTTGACTTAGAGATTTCGGGGACGAAATCCTTTAAGTAGGGGAGAATGTAACACCCCGTATATTGAATAACTTGTTATAATCTAAAACAGGGCAGAATTAAATTTTAAAATCTGAATCAGGGGAAACGGGCTATGCCATTGCGTTCGTCTCGGAAAAATACGCAAAATAGAGTCCGAGTTTTCGAAAATCGGAGTCCGTATGACCCAGTTAAGGCCCGAAGAAGTTTTCAGAAAATTCAAAACAGATTTAAATACAAAAATTTCACATTTCAGAAGAGGCGGGAAAATTCCCGCCTGGCAGAGGGTGTCGACCCTAGGGTCGACATGGGTGTCGACCCCCTCCCTAGGGGTCGAGCCAGGGGTCGACCCCCCTGTCGGTCTGTGTGACCTGGGTGCAACCTGAAGGGGTTTGGGCTAGGGTTGATGGCTAGTGACGAGATCTGATGGCTCTAATCTGATTTAGGGTTAATCTAATGGCCTAAAACACCTAACTAATCTATAAATACACCCTAAGACTACCCTAATTCATACTAAAAATAGATACAACATCGTTATGCCGTCAAAATGCAACTTGAAGGAGCCTCCATCAATTTAAAGAGGAAGATAGCTTCTCAAATCAACTTCTAATCAACTCTAGCAACTTAATCCTCTTCTTAGGAGTGCTAATCAACAAATTGTGAGTTTCTATAGCCTTAATGACCAATTGTTGAAATGATTATGATAGGATATAATGAGGTTATGGCTATGAATGTGGATCAATGCAAGTTATGTTATCATATGCTATGTGTTCATGATGTTATGCAAGTTATGCAAGTCATATGCTATGTGATCATGATGTTATGCAAGCTATGCAAGTCATATGCTATGTGATCATGATGTTATGCAAGTTTTAGGCTATGTGTTCATGATGCTAGTTATGCAAATCGCTATGATAAACATTGATCCATTATGACACCATGTTATGCAAGTTTGGTGTTTGATTATATGCAAGTTCATATACGAAATGTTATGCAAGTTTGGTGTTTGATTATATGCAAGTTCATATATGACATGTTATGCAAGTTTGGTGTTTGATTATATGAAAGTTCATATATGACATGTTATGCAAGTTTGGTGTTTGATTATATGCATACATATGCAAGTTAACCCCTTTGTATGTCATACATACATATGCAAGTTTACCCCTTTGTATGACATAAGTAGCTTATGCAAGTTACCCACTTTATGACATATGTGATTCATGCGAGTTTGGGTTGATTATTTATGCTAGTTGGGTTTGATGCTATATGCATGTTGACACCTTTAAAACCCATGTTGATGCTAATGTTATGCAAGTTGAACCCATTGTATGTGTGATGAATCTTCCCTTTTAAGTATGTCATGTTAGCGAATTACGTGGGGAACGATGGGGTTAATTTTCATATTAATGAAATGGTGTGAAGTTGGTATGATTATGCATACCATAAAGTGGATGGACATAATTGAGTCAATTATGTACATCGTTAAATTTGTAATTAATTAGGGATAATTAATACAAATTATGGGGGTGATTAATTAGGTGTAATTAATCGACTAAGACACGAGGTTGGACCCTTTTGTAGCATAAGACTGCCCAGAACCGACTGGCAAATCCAGCGGCTACAAATGATTGGCCCAATGTGAGAGGTCTTAGGCACAAACTGAATACGTGACTAGTGTAAAGACACGAGGTTAGACTCGGTTATGGCGTAAGGCTGCCCGGACCCGACCGGCAAATCCAGCTGCCATAAAAGATAGTCTAATGTGAGGGGTCTTTACAACGGTTACGTTCTTAATCAATTAAGAAACACTTAACCAGATAAGCATGTAGTGGGGCATGAGGGGTTAAGTGGGTGCCTTGGGTGGCATGTGGAAATCAAGTAAGTGCCTTGGGTGGCATGTGGAAATCTAATGGGTTGCCTTGGGTGGCAATAGAAAATACGATTAGAATACTTAACCAAGTGGAAACATGTAATTAAACATGATTAAAGGGTTAAGTGGGATGCACTAGAAAAAGGGACAAGCTTAGGTGGGTAGCTTATGGGGGCCCATTTCAACCATTAACCCATATGTATCTTATTGGGCTCAACCCATGTCGAGGACGGGACACGCGTACTGGGCTTGACTATAAGAGGCCAAAACGGGTTAGCGGTGGCGTCCAACGGGTTTCATATGCGTGTGTGGACCCGGGCTGGTAGGTAAGACGTTGTTGCATCGTGTAGGTATAAGCCGTGCACCATTGGTTGTATCGGGTTGCCACTTTGGGGAGTGATACACCCCACTGTGGGGCCAGCACGGGTATCTACGGTAGGGAGCCGATCGCTTGGGAAGTGGTGGGTACACCTAGTGGAGATAGGGGCAGACGGCACCTATGTAGTCAGCTAGGGGTACACGAAACTACTGGGTAAATTTTCTAAGTCCTTGGGTGGGATCAACCTTTAAGTAGAAATGACTGGTGTGGTGCAGTTAGTAATTACCCTTGGGTGGGTAGATGCGTCTTTACCGTTATCTTAGTTCATCCTATGTCTAGTTGGCTACTTAGTGTAGTCATTTATCCCCAGTCATCACCGTACCAAGTTTATATCATACCATAATTACTTTAATGATTGTGTTGTTAAAGTTATAGGGCTCACCCAGACTTATGTCTGACCCCGTTGTTTTTATCTTTTTCCCCCTCAGGTCCTCAGGTTGGGCCTAGCACTAGTGGGCTTTGATCAGATTTCTTTATCTATCTTTTGGAGCTTGGACCGTGATGTAAAGCCCAACTTATCTTTTCTATTATGGCTATTAGTCATGTAGTGGGATTATGTACTTATGTTTTTATCAGGATGGATATTTAGTACTTGACTCTTTTATGGTGTTGTAACTAAACATGTTTATCTTCTGCTACAATGAAATGATGTTTTAGATTTCAAGTATTATTTATATCTGTCTTGTTGTAATTTTTCTGTTCTATATTCACTTAAAATACTCCACCGAAGTTAAGGCATTCCCTTAGAGAGTGACCTTAGCGGGTGTGGGGTGTTACACAACCACTCGCATCCATCATACATAACAACTTCTAATAATATTTTTACATCCAATCCTACCATCCATAGGCTTAATCCTAAGATCTACCACTCGCATCCATCATACATAACAACTTCTAACAATATTTTTACATCCAATCCTACCATTCATAGGCTTAATTCTAAGATCTACCCTCCCAAAGGATTAAAAAAAATCTTAATCAGAAGGAGAAACTAGGGATAAAACATCTAAAGGATATTTGTAAAAAGAATGCGAGTAAGAAGATTGGATCCTTCCCTAAAACAACTAAGTTGCTACATCTAAAATTTATGTACAATTATGTGAAAATCTATTTTAATAAGTTGTTACTCTATAAATAGTGTTTCTAAGAATCTCACATTATGCTTAAATGAAAAAAACCTTGATGAGTACCAAACTCTCTTAACATCGAACCTATTAGTGGCAAGATTCATCCCTTTACCACATTATAATCCAAGGCAAATACTTTTCTCAATAATCATATGCCGAAAATCCAAATATCCTTCTTTTCCCCTACTGCGGGGTGTTCCCAAAAGAATCGACATATATCCTAAGTGCTTTTATTTCTTATACCCAAGATAAAAAAATAACTTCAAGTACATCCTTACTTTAACCAAGAGTATATCAAACCCTAAATCATTGGATGCTTGAAACTCTTAAGTTTCGACCACTCTAATAGGACAAATAACCCAATGATTTATGGTCAGCTTACTATCTAAGCCTTTCTTATAATAAATAATATTTCCATGACCTAACTGAAAAAATAATTACAGCTGGCTCAAGGTAATCCCTCCCATAGGTTCCTATACATAGTGTCACTCAGTAGTACTAATATCAACGTATTAACAAAACTCTTTTTAGTTTTCCAAAAATATCTTCACACTTTTTTTCCATAAAATCCCATATCTTCTTATCAAGATAGGTTAGATGAACTGATATCTTAAAAAAATTCCAACAACTTTTCTATAGTAACCCACTAATCTAAGAAAATTTCCTTACATTCCAAAAGTCATTTTTAGAAAACTTGGTTTAGGGCGTATGTTTCTAAAGGATACCATTCTTATCTAAATGTTAAATTTGACCTTCATCACTTTTTTGGTTATACTAAAATGTCATACATAAAGACTAAAATCCGCTTATTCAATCCTCATAAAACACTCTTATCCATCCAATTAACAAACTAGGCTGAAGTATAAGCTAATCCCATACGATATAACTAACTATTCATAAAAATCCGTTGAGTGTTCTAATAGAGGTTTCGTTTACATTACCTTCCACTACTCATGAACGGAAGAAACCACTGGCAAAAAGCAAGTCATGGAAAATCTTGGCTCCTACTAATTATTAATGACACTATCAATGTTAGGAAAAGAACAATGATCCTTATAAATCCTTCCTCTAAAAACTCCTCAATATGTTCTTCCCGAAATCTCTTTAATTTGTTTACATAACTCCAACCTTTAGAGCCTTATATCTCACCAGTTTTGTTATGGGTCTAGCATAACCAGATATATCATAAACTCAACCCCTCCATGAGGTTGAAATCTAATGGCTTCCTCAAACATATCTATAATTTTTAACCAAAGGTACAAAAATCAACGTACCAAAATATATGTCTAGGGATACATAGGAGAATACAAGTAACTTAACATGACTGACCCTATAGGATCACATGAAATCTTAAGGATTCGTCCATTTCAAGTTCCTAGCCTGACAATCACCCACTTGCAGTATAAGATAGCCCCATCAATGGCTAATCAGTTCATCCCTAAAATCATCCTATATACAAAAAATACCAACCCATATGCACCACAGTAAAATTCTAAACCCTAGAATCAAAATTTGCAAATCCTGACAAATCCTAAATAATAATGTCAATCCTCCTACGGGGTTGTATGCAAATACATGATCTATGAGTAGGTATGAATCTAAGAGAAAAAAAAACTACTAATGAATTTGAAGTGAGGAATTGTGACGCTTATGAATCAAAAAGAGTTATGATAGGAAAATCAAAAATGGAAATCAAACCTTCCACCGTAACTTTTCTACCTTTATCTGGTCCAATACTCGATGATAGAACTTCCTTTTGAGCCTGAACATTTGCTGACTATGTGACAACCCTCTGTGCTACTTAGTTTTCTAAGGAAAATCCCAAATAAAGTGTCCTAGTTGCTAACAAAAGAAACACTTCCCCTTATCCCCCCATCTTGTAGTCTCTAGCGTAATAACTAAGTATCCCACAATTCTAATACTTCTCATTTTTCCTAACCAGGCCCTTTTGGGGTCCTCTAACTTTCTTCTTATTGCCAATTTTATTTTATTTCCACCAAGATTTCTTAGTATTTATCGCTTTTGGAGCCTTCTTGATTTCTTCCATAGCAACCTTTAACATGAGAACCATCTCCACTAGAAACTCAAATGCAGATCCCATAAGTACATGAGTAAGTACCAACCCTTGAAGGGCTTGGTACCGTCCCTTGGAAAATTTTAGTGCTTTTTTATGCTATGTATGGAATCGAGACCACATTGACTAGCATTGGTATAAACAAGAAGATCTTGATTCCCTTTGGTAACTACTAAGATAGGAACATGAGGGAAAAGATCTTTCAATTTCTATAAAGAAACTTCATACTTATCGAACCAAATGAAATTAAAACCTTTCCTCATAAAGCATATATGAGGAAGAACAATACACGATAAGTATTTAATGAATTGGAAGTAATAACATATAAATCCAATGTAACTATGAATCTCAAAAACATTCTCTAGCCTTTTCCAGTTTTTAATAGCTTCTATCTTTGATGGATCGATGAAAGGCCGTCAGAAGATACAATGTAGCCAAAAAAATTCACCTTCTCCTCCAGAAATGGAACTTGGAGAATTTGGCTTTAAGATGATTATGGTAAAGCGTGCTTGCTGAGAACGATCAGCTTCAGACCTTAGAATAAACACGGATATCATCAATGAAATATAAGAAAAACTTAATGAGATATTCCTGGAATACTTGACTTATGTGATCGAAAAAATAAGCAGGAAAGTTTTCCAAACCAAATGACATACTGAGACACTCATAAGATCCATAACAAGTGAGAAATTCGATAAGAGGAATGATATCCTCCATAACTTATACCTAGTGAAAACCAATGGTAAGATCAAAGTTGAGAGAAAACCTTAGTGCCATATAGTTGAACGAACATATCATCCATCCTAGTCAACAAATAGTTACTCTTGAAAGTTAACTCGTTAAGCTTGTGGCAATCGATTTAAAGCCTAAGAGTACCATCAGATTTTCAAACAAATATGATTGCAGCTCCCCATAGAGATGAACCAAATTGGATAAACTGCTTAGCTTCTAGTTCCAACAACTACTTCTAAAGTTCCTCATTTTTCTTACTAGACGTCCTTATGGGTGGACAATTAATAGGCTGAGCACCAGGAATGAGACCGATACAGAACTAGATTGTCTACTCGAGTGGCAAACCTGAAACAGGCTCAAACACATTAGAAAATTCATAACTAATAGGTATCTGTGATATGTTATCATCATCTGTTGATTGAAGAGAAAATAAAGATTCTTCAGGTTCACGATCGAGGTCCTGAAAACAACGGATGACTGAGTAGTCGAATCGAGATACTTAAGATACATGATACATTCAGGACATGTGGTTCAAGCTTTGTGTCGAATGAGCTAATCCATCCCCAAAATCATAACAAACCCAAGATAATGAGTAATGGGAAAATTTGCACGAAAGGAAAAACCATGAAGTGAAATATCAACATTTTCACAAAGCATACTAAATTTTGCAAACCCTTCAATAGGATCTGCAATCTTCAAAGAAGTCATATGGCAAGGTATTTCTAGGTATATGATCAAAAAATTCCTTTGATACAAATGATTGTGACGCACTCGGGTTGAAGAGAACACGAATAGAGCGATCATGAAGTAAAGTGCAACATTAAAGAATAAATGCGAAGGTACCTCTAGGCTTAGAAGATCCACCATAAACGTCCATAACGTTGTGCTTTTGAAATTTATGACCCTTAAGAGACCTAGGCACGAGGAAGACCAATATCCCTATTTCTTGCAAATACAACAAATGCAAGGCTAGGGCAATCATGAAGAAGATGATCATGAGATCCATAATTATAACACCCACTTTGGCTAGAAGATGCTATATTTGAATGACAGCTAGAACCAACTTGCTTCTTCTTCTTCTTCTTGTTATGCTGAAAAGATTTTAATTTGTGTAAAGCTAACCTATTCCTTTTTGGATTCTTCAGATTCTTTAACTCATCATTACTATTCTTCTCTTTCTTGACAGCTTCAAGATGAAGTGCTTTATTGACTAACCCCTCAAAAGAGATCTTAAGTTGGAGCATCAAAGACTTCTTCAAATGTTTCTTCAAACCACACACGAATTTCAAATTCTTTTTGTACGACATACTAATATGGTTAATAATATACCTGGACGAGGCCACAAAAGACGAAACATACTCGGAAACATAAGATTTTCCTTGCTTCAAATCAAGGAAACGACGAGTAAGAAGGAATTTTTTGTTTCGGAATGAATTTAAGCTCAAATCATTCCTTAAACCAATTCCATGAATGTGTGGACTCACACTACACCATATCAGCCAATTTGGCATAGATGGATGCGGACATGTAATACGGGTAAAAGCCATATCATACTTGATGGTGCTCAGATCCGTATCAAATTACATTTTGCGATCCGCGTCACCCCAAACGCCCTAAATCTGATCGTCCATCAACGAAGCCCCGGATTAGTTATTTTGTTATGGCTTTGGGTCAAATTGAATCTGTATCATATTGTGCATCCCATTGGGCACTCCGAATAAAAGTTTTGGCCGCTCCCTTTTCCATTTGTTTTACTTTAATGGTGGCCGAAAACCCAAATTAGGGTTTTCGGTCACCAAATCGTGCCTCCACCTTCGACAGGGACGAACAACCCTGTCCTTCGCCAGAAACGCAGCAACCCTACGTCTCCCTAGCACTCCTTCGACGGCGCAGGTATGTGTTTCAATTGAATTTTGGCATGCATGACTGATAGTACGAAACAAATTGAAATCTTTGTGTGATAGTTGATTGCTACTTTGTGTTAGTACTTCGTGTGTTAGCTGTTTCGATTGAATTGGTTTGTGTAAGTGTGTTAGGGACGAATCTGCGGTTATACCCTAAAATCAGAGAAATCAAATTTGAATCATGTTTTGTGATAATGTAAAAAACATCTGAATGTTTGTTAGATTGCGGTATAAATTTTGTTAGAATTGCCAAACGCTGTATGGTATAATTTTAGATTGCAGTATACAGTGGCGGACCTAGGACCAGAATTTGGCGAGGGAACTATCTAAATAGTCAAGGTTTCAAGGGAGGTAGCCTACAAAAAATGGTATTCTGTAGGCAATCTGCAAATCTGGATATAGACTTCATGTAGGGAAATATTCAATATATGTTCCGATACAACATCTCGATGCAAAATACATACTAGCAAAAATCAATTTTTTTTATGGTGATCTATGCATCATCTATATTCTTTAACAAAAGAATGCACTCATTTATAACCCTGTTATCTGATGTTAATTTAACAGGTTTGTTGAAAAATTTGGTCGATGGATCATTACTAGACTTTCTGGTTAATATTTTAATAGGCGATCCACCAGGTGGATGCATTTTAGCTCACGTGTAGGGTCGGGTATCCACGCTTATTAGCTTTATCCAAATGTCGGATGCTGCTGCACTTAACCTTAGTAAAAAGCTGCTTTTACTAGCAACTTTTCCCTTACTTTGTAGTAGAGACTTTAGTGTAAGTAATCTTGCACTACACAGTCTGCTTCAAAGAAACTGAAAGTTGCAAGTGAAAGCAGCTTTTTCCAAAGGTTAAGGAAGCGGCATTCGACGTTTGAATAAAGCTAATAAGCATGGATTACTGACCCTGCGCGTGAGCTAAAATGCATCCACCTGGTGGATCGCCCAGTAAATTCTTAATCAGAAAAGTCGAGTATGTGTGTCATCCTACGATGATGATTCGATTTCTTTAGACGTTGGAGCAGGTATATATTATTTTACACTTATCTCTACGTAGTATCTTACATAAGAATTGAATGGACACGTACTTGTGTGCACATCTTGAATATTCTTTTCATTTATTTGTTCCTTTTTGTGTGTATAGGAGGATGTTCTGTATGCTAGGGTACGAACTACCAGTGTTGCACATGGACTACACTTCAGGTGATTCTTCTTTTGGGTTTGCATTTTTAGTGACTATCAATTTTCCACTCCTATGTAGTATGTATAGTTAATTTCATTTAAACGATATGGTCACATAGCAAAACCAGTTTACAATGTGTATTCATTAATTTTTGAGACATATACTGATCGACGACACAAAAACATGGACGACGCTCGACTAGTCGCGACTAGTCTACTTATCAAGATCAAACCATCGACATGAAGTCTGGACTTGCTTTTTATATGAATTTAGGCTGTATGGGTAGAAATTAGTCGACTAATCGACTAGTCGATTCGACTAGGTTGTTATTGGGCCAGTGAAGTATTTGTACACAAACATACTGATCGACTACCGTTAAATTACATAAACACACTGATCGATTACCGTCAACTATACATCCAACTCTGATTCCCTCAACTATATACCCTGCGACATTGATTTTTTGTTACCATTGTTGTTATCACTTTTTCTACCAGAATTAACATTCAATGGCACATTCTGAACGTACTCTGCTGAATACAGATCTTGTAAAGAAGAGTCCTTGTAAAGAAGAGTTCTTGTATTTCATATTTTGGACTGATTCTACAGCAGGATAAATCTTTGGAAAACAAAACTCAATTAGTTTCATTTTATATCTATATTAACATACAGTACTTAGCTCGTTATTCATGTTTGCATCTCAGTCACAATGAGTTACAATGTCGATCTACTGTCCAGCTGTGAAGTATTTGTAACTTGTTTGTTGTATTTTATAGGCAGTCTTGTTGGAGAGTATGGTGCTTTTGTGTTGCTGGAACTCAGGCTGCAGGCTATATATCACGATTCAGTTTTGCTGCCAAAGGAAACTTGAACTCCAGGTCGCTGACTATCGCCCTCAATCTTCCCGGCCGCGACTAGAGTTTTATCAGGCTATTATCTTTTTACCTCATTTTTGTTACTATGTAATGTGATGAAAATCTTTGACAATTTCCTTTTATTGTATACGTTTGTATGTACATCGTGTTATATGACAAACCTTGTAAAGCTTTAAGTATATATATATATATATAAATTGTGTTATTCCTGTGTATACTTTGTGGTATGTATGCTCTGTGTTATGCAACATATGTGATACAGTTTCTGTTTTATATATATACACATATATGATATATATATATATATATATATACACATGGGTATATATATATGTGCACACAAACATATAATTAGACACGGTCAAAGACCGTGTCTTATTAGACTTTAGATACGGCTAAAAGCCGTATGATAATATATTGAGATACGGTTGGTAGCCGTATCTAATAATTAGACGTGCCACTTTTTGATACGGCTTTTTACTGTGCCCAATGGCTTTAGATACGGCTAAAAACACAGCCTAATCAGCATATATGGTGTAGTGTCATCAACTTCAGCAACCAAAATCTCATACCAATCCAAAGCATGTTCTTGAATGTCCAAGATGCTACAAGAACGTAGTGGTGGTCAGAAAGATCTGTAAAAGAAATGATGCAATCGCATATATGCAACCCTGCTTGGACTGCTAAAATGATCTCTGAGCCTTTATAGGGCTTGTATCGTAGATGCAAAATGTCGCTACACATATGTGCAAAGGCTCACTTGAGTGGAGGATTTGAACGAGTAGGTGCTGGAGGCTAAAAACTATGAAATATCTCCATGTACTGATTGGTAGACATATAGACATCGTCTGGGGGTGGGATGCTAGACTGCCCAGCACGAGAATAGTTAGATCTGCCTCTCGCAACCATAAGCTGAATGGATAAGATAAGATGAAGATTATTCATAGGTGTAAGATATTATTAATTTAATTCAACATATGGAATACTATATAATTAAAATGTATTCTAGATGTACTCCCAATTATATCTACCCCTAAAGAAAAAAAGATCAAGGACATAATTATTGATAATGGAAAAAAGTGATTAGGTTGACTCGAATGTTATCCTTCGATGTACTGTAGTACATGTTTTGTTCTGTATTTATCATATCGTATTCTAAATTTTGCTCTTATACCAAGTGGTGATGCCCCGACCCGAGATTCACACAAAGAACTTTACTAAGTAATCATGTCTACTAATGAAGAGAATAAGGGTGGTTAGGAGAGATTGTTCATGAGCTTTTTTTTTTAACAATATCGAATATGTCGGTTGAATGCTCCAAAAAAAAATCTTACCTTATGTACATCGACGTATCTAATGAAGATTTAACATAAAACTATGGGGGTTGACGGTTCTATTCAAAAAATTATAACAACATCATATAATATAGTTCACAAAACACAAGCACACGGTCTTATATATTGATGCAGTGGAAGTACAACACATAAGTGTTACAATATTAGGTAGTTTCTACGAACCATATATACAAACAAGTTAACAAAAGTATATACATAAGGAGAAAAACAAAACGACAACATGACACATGCAAAAGCATCAAAATAACATAGGATAGTCCATAAAGGAAGCATCGCTAAGTGGGATTCAATAGCAAGTGACTAACTTGAAAGAACTCAGTTTGTCCCAAGTACATAGATGCACGAGTCAGTCTAGCTTATACAAGATAGTCAGAACATGATACATAAAGCATAATGTCACAATGTGATAAATTTTCTCAATAGAGATGGAACAACTTAAGCTCGAATCAACATAATGTACATGATAAAATTTCAACTAAATCAATATGTAATGGTCTATGCATTAGTCAACAACAGCAACACACAAATGTTTCCACCAACAACAGGTTTCTTAAGCTCTAAGGTAAGCGAAATATGAAATCCCCCAAATGTATAGAAATGAAAATATGAAAATCAATATAATATCAATATATAGAACTCGTTTAAGTGTTCAAATCAACTAATAGCCGAAGCATGCCAAATACCGACAAAGATGGCACCCAATAAATGACCCGAGGGTTTAGTACCGACAACTACATTCTAGAAGGCCAATAAAAAGTTTCACAAACTTCCAAATAGCAGCCAAATTAGTGACAACAGTGCGTCACATACTACATGTTCTCACTTAACCATTTGCTATAAGTTAGTTAATTCCACTCTAACGTAGAGCTTCAATTGAACAAGTCCAGAAATAACCGATAAAGCAAACCTATGTACTACAAGAAAACATTGATTCTGCAGCGGAAAAATCGGTCGCTAAACCCTCGCTAAAGGCCTGTTAACGATGGATTTGCAGCAGAATACGGCTGTCGCTAAAAAAGACGTCGGTATTTTAGGCACAATTTTGCGATGGAAATTAATGTCGATTGTCCGTTATTTCACCGTCGTTTTCTGATATATTATTATTTCATTTTAAAATATTTCACCGACGTTTTACCAATGGATATATATAATATAACAAAATCAGTAAATATTTTTCCGCTGCTAAATGCACGCTATTTAGCGAGGGATTACCGAAGAAAATATATAACAAGCATTTTACATTCTGGTTATCCTTCGGTAAATCCTAGCTATACAGCGACGGATTACCGACGGAAATATACAGCAAACATTTTATATTCCAGTTATCCGTCGGTAAATCCTAGCTATATAGTGATGGATTACCGATGGAAATATACAGCAAACATTTTGCAGCATTTCTAACCATCAATCTAGACATCAAATACATTCATTTCAACAATACTCAACATTCAATGCTCATCGTGCAATGAAACATATATACATATATATCAACATGAAAAATTAACATCGCGAAACATTATATAACAATAAAAAATGGTACAATAATTGATAAAATATTCACATAACACCCAACATTCATAACATTATCCGACACAACTAAAAACTAATGTCACATAAAAAAAATGTTTACATAGTTGATGGATCTATGCATCATAATGTCTAAACTTCAAAAAAAAAAAAAAAAAAAGAACCAACACATATATGTAAAAACGCTTCTCATTTTCCGCATGGATCTATCCTGACAGGGCTCGAATGCTTGTCCTCCAATTTTCTCCTTGATCATGGAACTGTAAGTCTGTAACATAACACCAAAATAAGTTTTAGGAATAAAAAGTAGTCAACTATACATAACAACATATGATTTACTAAATATATTCCTACAGGTTACATATGCTTTTCCCACTTAACAGTGGACATACCTTCCATGTCCATTGTATTAAACCCAAGCAACAATTTTTTTTATCATGCTCCCTATAGCGACAACAGCAAATCCATATATTTAAAATACTTTTGTAATTTTAAATTTAACTTATTTAAACAAATTTCATTAAATAATATTTATTAAATCATCTAATAAATTGATAGCGTACGTCAGCTTCAACACGTATATTACATTCATATTAATAAAAATAATATAATTATTTTGTTTCACAACCATTTATGTGCCTACTTCCTACCTCGAAGAATACCATACGTCATCTTCAACATGTATATTGATAGCATACGTTAGCTTCAACATGTATATTACATTCATATTAATAAATAATATACCTACTTCCTACCTCGAAGAATGAAAAAGTGGACATTTTTTTCATATTATTCATAGATTACTAAATGGGGAACACACACACACACATGTAAATGGTGTTACTTAGTCTTTAAAGGTAGTTGTTTCCTATGTCAAATTGTTTACTGTTCATATCATTCGAACATCTTCAATTTGATATTATAGTCTAATCACACATCTAGCATGTTTTAATTTAAGTGGACTTTATGGTCAAAAGGAAGCACTGTGGTCTATCATGTGATAGCTACATGTTTGCTAGTTGAAGATTTAAGGATTGGAATGAACACCTCATTATTATGCTGCAAATGACAATGAATTGTTCACATAGGCAGCTCGTCGGATGATGACTGAAAATAATAAAAATGAAGAAATGTTTTAGGTTTACATAACCAATTAGGGAAAATTATAAAAATGGCTTACCATATTCCTTTATTTATATAAATGGTTGTGGGGCCAACGGCATCAAAATGTTTAAATCCAAGTATGTTAGAGTACTAAAATGTTTATTATAAAAATATTTGATTATGTAAATCCTACCTATTTAGAATGCACCATCTGCTAAAATAAACTTCTCTATCTTCTGCCATTGCTTATCTTAAAATCCACACCATAGCCAAGTGATCAACTAAGGATAGCATTTTTTCTCAAGTAACGATGTTGTATGAAAGGTTTCACCATAAGCTTATTCCTTTATTCCATCCAAAGATATGTGTTATACTTGCTGTTAATATATAGACCTGCTTTCCAATGGAAGCTAAAATTGTTTGTTAGTGTGTTAAATTGTTTCAAAAATTTAATAATGAAATAATACAAAATTCGCCTTCCTCATTTGCAAAAAAAAAAAAAAAAAAAAAAAATATTGTGTATTTCCATACTTGAATTGCTCAGTTAATAATGCAACATGTGCCTAAACAACTAAAAGTGGAAATCTTATGTCCTTTAACCTTAATTTTAGCTAGAAATTACATGCTAATCTCCTAGTTGTGCAATAAAGATTGGTCAATTTTGGCATCTCTCTATTTATTAACTTTTTACCATAGGTGATCTATTTTTATGGTCAAGCATGTATATCAAGTAATTAGCTATTATTGTTGGATTTGTGGCCCATCTGTTTTGGCCATAAACCCATTATTAACAGCCCATTTTTCCTCTTAACCACCCACTAATTTTTGTTTCACTTTGTAACCGCTCCATGATGGCCAAAGCAGTATAACTAAAAACGTGATTCATTTCTTTCTAATTACGGTTCACTAAACCTATTCTCAAAATCGAAAAACACCATCCAAAATTGAGAAGAAGGGTTTGGAAACAAAATTAGAGCATAAAGAATCAAATTGGAAGAAGAAGAGCATACACACTCATCTGATTTCGCATAGAAATGGATGGAGGTACTCTATTGATTCCGTTATTTGCTTCCGCTTATGATTTAATGTTGTAATCAGTTATATAATATTTAGTATCGGAGCCAAATCGCCTCTGCCTTGCTTTAATAATTAGAGATGCTCAAATCGCCTCTGCCTTGCTATAATAATTAGGCTGCCATCAAATTGTTGAAATCCCCTTGCCGATTTCGTATTTAGTTGATCTATCTTCATACGTGAATAAGTCTTCAGATGCTTTATGCTGTTTTAGATTTTGACATGAATTAAATCTTGTTTGAAATAGAGATTTGTGAGGCGAATAATAAAAAAATGGAATGAAGATTTGTTCACGCTGGGAAGAGAGAAAATTCGTTGCTTCATTTGTTTGTTGCTTTAGTTGGTAGAGTGGATGGAAGCATGGGTTCCATTATTAGTATAGTGCCTGCGAAAGTTTCTCCAGTCCAATTCATTGTTGCTTTTGATGATAACAGTAAAATAAGCAACCACTTGCTCATTTTTTAATGACTAGAGAAGCTCCTGCATAGTTTTCATGAAGCATATATGTTAGCATAGTACAGATGTTATTTTATGGTTTGTACTCATATGTGTATTGTTTTATGTGGACCTAATATACATAGGCTTGCATATTATAACGTGGCATGTAGACTTGTTCTTTTTTTTTTCTAGTGTGCCAATTGTAACGACCCGGAATTTTCGAACCAATTTAATTTTTTTTAAATTTGGCTATTTTGGTGGATTTTAAGTATTTAAAATAAATATTTTAAATAATAACGATGAAAAATAAGTTTGAATCGACATTTGAAAACGAATATAATTAATTCTAATTATAAACAAGGCCTGAAATGGCGCGGTAGTTTCAAAATTTGAATTCAAACTTTGCCTGACTGTACCGGGTGCAAAACAAAACGGATTTGAGTGAAACCAAAAATATTTAAATATGTTAGTGAATATTTTTCTAACAAATCTGAAAAATCGAAGTTTCATAGCGGGAAGCAAAAATTATGGCCAAATGAATTTTCTGAAAGGTCGCTATGGAGTTTATATAGCCCGTGAAAATGGCCGTTTTGCAAACGACCTCGGAATTCGACGAAACCACATTTGTTGGATTCGGGATGTCAAATTATTGCTAGGTTTCAAATTTCATAATTTTTGAAGCTAGTATGTGAGCGTGGCAAAGGAAAATGTGTTTGGTCGATTTCTATTAAATTGGATCGGCCAGAAATTGGTCATTTTGCAAACGGCCTCGGAATTCGACGAAACCACTTTTGTTGTATCCGGGATGTTAAACTATTGCTAGGTTTCAAATTTCATAATTTTTGAAGCTAGTATGTGAGCGTGGCAAAGGAAAATGTGTTTGGTCGATTTCTATAACAACCCGTATTTTCAATAAACTGTTATAAGATAAATCGAGGCAGAATTTAATTCAAAAATCAGAATCAGGGGAAACAGGCTATGCCATTGCGTTCGTCTCGGAAAAATATGCGAAATAGAGTCCGAGTTTTCGAAAATCGGAGTCCGTATGACCCGGTTAAGGCCCATTGAAGTTTTCAGAAATTTCTATGCTAAAGACAGATTTAAATTTCAAATTATAATCAAGGATTTGGGCTAATCAGGGTTAGGCGGGAAAATTCCCGCCAGGGGGCCCATGTCGACAGGCATGTCGACAGGGCACCCAGGGTGTCGACTGCCCTGTCGACAGCCCTGTCGACAGGGGGTGCCCAGGCAGTTCAGCCTGGTGCACCATTTCTGATTTGGGTTGGGTCATGTGGCTTGGTTCTGGAGAATTCTAAGATCTGACGGGCCAAACCTAATCTAGGGTTAATCCTAGGGCCTAAAACACTCTAATTCTCTATAAATATACCCCTAATCCTACCCTAAAGCCTCATTAATCAATCTTGCAACTAAACTATGCCAAATTGAAACCTCAAATGGCCTCCATCTAAAATCCCTAGCCTCCACCTTCCTCAAAGTTAAATCCTATAATGATATGATAATCATACAACCTTTTCTATGTTGTATGAATGCTTAATAACTTGCATACTTCATTAAGTAGCAAGTTTGATTTGCTAAGTTTGTGTTTTTGGGATCTTGCAAAAGGGTTTTCTCATTTGAGGCTTTGTTTTGGTTTTTAAAAAGGGCTTCTTCATCTTATTTGGTGGATTTGTGGCTTGTTTATATTAGTAAGCCCTTTTACCTTCACTTTACAAACTTTAAAGTTAATGTTTGGTGAAGTTGAGATTTATGTGAGTTTAGTTGATTATGCATGCTTATGCGAACTCACTATGTCATGTTTTATATGATTCATAAGTTATGCATGCATATGTGAGATTTCTATGCCATGTTTTACATGTTTCACAAGTTATGCATGCTTATGCGAGCTTATTATGTCATGTTCTACATGTTTCATGGGTTATGCATGTTTATGCAAGATCACCTTACCATATTATGCAAGTTTAATGGATTATGCATGTTCACCTTACCATGTTATGCAAGTTTAATGGATTATGCATGTTCATCTTACCATGTTATGCAAGTTTAATGGATTATGCATGTTCATCTTACCATGTTATGCAAGTTTAATGGATTATGCATGCTTATGCAAGCTCATCTTACCATGTTATGCAAGTTTAATGGATTATGCATGTTCACCTTACCATGTTGTGCATATTTAATAAGCTATGCATGTTTATGCGAATTCACCATGACATGATTTGCAAGTTTAACATGTATGCATGTTTATTATGACATGTGAAGTTCACCATGTACGTTATGCTAAGTTACCTTTTATACCCTTATACGTTATGACGAATATGTAAGCGAGATAATGACGTTGGGAGGGTTTGGGTAAACTTAAAAATACATGAAACTAAAAGATTTGGGAATTTACCTATTAAGTTAGGTCTACCCCTTGGGAATTTACCTATTAAGTTAGGTCTACCCAAGTATATGTTAACTTGTAAATATGTTTTGATGTGGACATGACAATAGATAACATGATATGGCCAACTCGAGGTTAGACCTAGTTGTGGTGTAAATCTTCCCAGGTAACCACAATGTAGGGTCTAATGTGGGTAGTTGGTCATGTTGCACCATAAGACCCGAGGTTAGACCTAGACGTGGTGTAAATCTTCCCAGGTAACCACGGAGGTCTAATGTGAGAGGTTGGGTGCGTTAATTAATTAATGCCTCATGATTAGGGTTAAGTCATGGCCCACTAATACTTAACCAATAATGGGGATGCGAGGATTAGATGGGGTTAAGTGAGTACACTTAACTAATTTAATCCATGATTAGTGAGGGGTTAAAACCACACTTAACCCTCTTAGAAACCCTAGCAACGTGGTCTGTTCCAGCAGTAATCCCAGTTTGGCATCACCACAACCCTACAGCTAGGTTAGGGCGGGGCACGATTACTGGACTGATGTAAGCGACCAAAGCGACGGCTGAGTGGTACAGCGGTGCGGGTCCGGCGGGCTACGGACGTGCACGTAGTCCGATGTTGGACAAACTCGAGGCACGTGTACCAGTAGGCTTAGACTGTGCATTATTGCTTAGGTGTCTGGGGTTGGCATCTTAGGGCTTGATACACCCGAAGGTGGACCCAGCACAGTCTGACTACATCCATGTGGGCCGTATGGACACCAACACTCGACGTGTTAGGTTTATAGGGAGCCGATCGACTAGACCGTTGGGTTGGGCCTTATACTAAGGTCACTTCATGTTATTGGGCCAAAGTTTGGGCTAAGGGATCAAGATCTGTCTTGTGGGTTTGCTAGTACACCGTGGTGCAAAGTTAAAATCTCGTCTTTGTGATGTCACCTTTATCTATTGCCAGTATGTTCATCTCAGTTTCCATCATACTGTTAACTTTATTAGTTTATAGATTGAACGTAGTAGGGCTTACCAGTCTTTTTGACTGACCTGTTTTCTTTCGCTTCTTTTCTTCCGTTTCCCCCCCCCCCCCCCCCCACAGGTTCTCAGGGAGGGACTACGTCTGCTTAGTGGATCTTTGACTTGCTTGTTGGATAGCTCATGTATGGATCTGAGCTAGCTGTGGCTTATCTTTTATTTCTGGGGATTAGTACTGATGTTTTACCATGTATTTTGTTATCACGTATCTAGACTGATGTTGTATTTTGGATCATGACATTTTGATATTTTGTACTTGACTATGTTGGTTTTCTGAAATGATGATGATGGGTTTTTATCTGCTACCGCTGCTTTACTTATATTTATTTTTATATATTCTGTCTTGTGATATCTCTGTGCAAGTTTACCTTCACAATAACGCCCCTCCAAAGCTAGTACATTCTAAGGAGTGATCCTAGTGAAGGTGGGGTGTTACATTTGGTATCAGAGCACAAGGTTAGCAAGATTGAACAAAACTTTTGGAAAAAAAAACCCTTTTTGAAAAACTATTTTCAAAAACCTACTAAGTATTTTCCAAAATAAAGTCTAGATTATTTTAAGGCTAATCCCCAAAAGCCATCAGCGTTATCCTTCGTTCCCTTGACCTGATCTTATCTTTTGTTTCAGTATGGCTGAGAATCTTGACATCCCAGATGGAGTGAACGTACCACTCTGGTATAGGAGACTCCTTGAAGCTAGGGCGGCAGCTGGTCCCGCCAACCCTACTCCCACTCCTCCTCCTGTGGTTGAGAACCCTATCCCTAATATCCCTCCTCCGGTGGTCCCTGCTCCCCCTCCTCCAGCAGTTAATATTCCCCCTCCCGTTGCTAATGTTCCTCCCCCTCCCGTAGCTGAGGCTCCTCTTCCTCCTCCTCCCCCTCAGCATCCTCAGATTGAGTTTACAAAGGTTTGTAAAGACTTCAAGGCAATGGGAGGCAAGAATTTCCTAGGCACGGAATCTTTCGTTCAAGCTAGGAATTGGCTGAAGGACACGGAGGACTTGTTTGCTATCTTTGGGATTGATGACGAGAGGAAAATCTTATTGACCGTATGGCTTTTGAAGGATGAGGCGGCCTATTGGTGGGAGGTCACCAATGGGACGAGGCCCGTTGAGACTTGGGCCGATTTGAGGGCTAGATTTGTGACCAAGTTTCTATCTTCAGCCGAGGCGAACTTACAAATGGAGAAGTTCCTTGCATTAAAGCAAGGGGATATGTCTGTCAAGGAGTATGTGAACAAGTTCAATCAGCTGGCCCGCTTTGGTTTGGATATAGTAAACACCCCGGAGAAGAAGGCTCTTCGATTTGCCAGAGGATTGAATGAGCCACTGCAGGGCTTGGCGATGTCACATATTCCGCATGGAGCCACTTTCGAGAGTTTGGTCAATATGGCTCTGCTTCAGGGAGAGGGAAAGAAGGAAGTCAAGTCAGGCGATACTCAAGCAAAGAAGGCTGATTCTCAAGGCAAAGGCAACCAAGGTCAAAGCAGTCAAGGAAATCAGAATAAGAACAAGAAGGGCAACAACAAAGGCAAGGGGAAGTGCAATTACTGTGGCATAGCCGGTCATTTTGCTAAGGATTGCAGGAAGAAGAAAAGGAAGCTTAGTGGTGGATGCTTTTCTTGTGGAGAGACTGGGAACTTCAGCAAAGACTGCCCGAAGAAGAAAGGACAGGCTGGATCTTCAGGAGGGCAAGTTCATGCTCTCAATGCCGCTTCAGTTCCCGAGAGAGGTAGTGTTTCTGTTGAGAACCTTGTTTATATCTCTGATCTTCCAGTACGTACCTTGTTTGATTCCGGAGCATCACATAGCTTTATTTCATCTGATCTTGTTGATAGCTTGCACCTCAGTACTAGCTTAGTGGATGATCCCGTTTGTGTTTCGAATCCCATTGGGGGTTCTGCTCATCTATCGATGATATGTGAGGATCTAAGGATCTCTATACTCAGCGTTGAGTTCTTGTGTAGTGCGTATGTTCTAGGTTTCAGGGGATACGGATTGATCTTGGGCATGGATTGGCTGTCTAGATATGGAGCCATTCTGGATTGTGAGCATAGGGTTGTAAGGCTTGTGACTCGCCTGGGCAACACCTTAGAGATTTCATGCAATCCGAAGAATCCCGTCATGTTATGCTATCTAGAATCTCTCGACTCATCGGAGGAGGCCCTTCAGTCTGTAAGGGTGGTCCGAGATTATCCCGACGTTTTTGAAGAAGTTAAGGGGTTACCCCCTAAACGAGAGATTGACTTTCGCATCTATCTGGTAGATAATGCTAAACCTGTTTCTTTGCCCGTTCGGCATATGGCTCCGCGTGAGAGACGGGAGCTGAGCAAGCAAGTGAAAGAATTGCTTGAGAAGGGCTTCATCAGAAGGAGTATATCCGAATGGGGAGCGCCTGTGGTGTTTGCAACTAAGGCAGACGGCTCTCTTCGACTCTGTGTGGATTATAGAGAATTGAATAAGCTGACTAAGAAGAACCGACACCCGTTACCAAGGATCGATGATCTCTTTGATCAACTTGTTGGTGCTTCTGTTTTCTCTCAGCTTGACCTTGCTACGGGTTTTCATCAGCTCAGAGTGGCTGAAGACAGTATAGACAAGACCGCATTCAGAACTCCAGACGGATTCTTTGAATGGCTTGTTATGCCGTTCGGTTTGACGAATGCACCCGCGTATTTTGTGGATTTGATGAGTAGGGTGTTTCGGGAGTTCTTGAATAAGTTCGTCGTGGTCTTTGTTGATGATATTCTAGTCTTCTCCAAGGATGAGGAAGAGCATGCGAGGCACCTAGTAGAGGTGATGGACACACTCAGAGCACACCAGTTAAAAGCCAAGTTCTCCAAGTGCCACTTTTGGAGAAGGGAAGTCAGATTTCTTGGGCATATCGTATCCAAGCAAGGCTTAGCGGTGGATCCCGCTAAGGTGGTTGCAGTTCAGGATTGGAAGACTCCAAGGAATGCAACCGAGGTGAGAAGCTTTCTGGGTCTTGCGGGTTTCTATCGGAAGTTCATCAAGGACTTCGCAAAGATATCCGCTCCTCTTACTAAGTTGACGAAGAAGAACTTAGTCTTTGCTTGGGATATGGATTGTGAGCTTGCTTTTCAGAGACTCAAAAGAGCCCTTACCTCTGCACCAGTTCTAGCCTTACCCGATGGTGGTAAGATATTTACCGTGTACACTGACGCTTGTGGCACGGGACTGGGTGCCGTTCTGATGCAAGAGGGCAGAGTTATATGTTTTGGTGGGAGGCAACTTAAGGTGCATGAGAGGAACTATCCCACTCATGATCTAGAGCTGGCAGCGATTGTATATGCGCTCAAAGCATGGCGTCATTATCTTCTGGGAGAGAGATTTGAGCTATACACTGATCATAAGTCTTTGAAGTATCTCTTTTCGCAGAAAGATCTGAACTTAAGACAACAGAGGTGGATGGAATTTTTGGCTTCCTATGATTTTGAGATATCCTATACCCCTGGCAAGGGGAATGTTGTAGCGGATGCGTTGAGTAGGAAAAGGTTGACACTAAGTCCTCTGTTTGTTGAGATGAAGAATTTAGAGTTCTTAGCGACCTTTGATTTCTCTTTGGCAATGGGATCGGTGACCGGTTCCTTGGCATCTTTAGAGCTCAGGCCTACCCTCCTAGATCAAGTTGGGGCTTCGCAAAAGGAAGACCCTCAGATAATTGAGATCTTGGATAAGCTGGTTCGAGGGGAGACATCTAGTCACCTTGCTCGATATTCTATAGACGATAGGGGTTGGCTGAGGAGAGATGGAAGGCTTTGTGTCCCGATGGTAGAAGACTTGGTGAGGAAAGTTCTCGAGGAAGCACATCGCTCCAGGATGACCATACATCCAGGGGGTGATAAGATGTATAAGGACATGAAGCGCGTTTTCTTCTGGCCCGGAATGAAAAAGGATGTGGCGGAGTTTGTCTCGAGATGTGTTATTTGTCAAAGAGTAAAAGCTGAGTCGAAGAAGCCCGGTGGGCTATTACATCCGCTAGAGGTCCCGCTATGGAAGTGGGAGAGCATTTCTATGGACTTTATTGACGGGCTTCCAAGGTCCAGGAAGGGGAATACGAGCATATGGGTCATTGTGGATAGGCTCACGAAGAGTGCTCATTTTATCCCAGTGAAAAGCAAAAGGACCGCATCTGGACTAGCATTAGTGTATCTTCGTGAGATAGTGCGACTACATGGAGTCCCTTCCAACATAGTTAGTGACCAAGACCCCATCTTTACTAGTCAATTCTGGAACAGTTTGCAGGAGGCTATGGGCACAAGGTTGAATCTGAGTACAGCTTATCACCCACAGACGGATGGCCAGACCGAAAGGGTGAATCGAGTGCTTGAGGACTTGTTGAGACTTTGCATCTTGGATTTTGGTGGTGCTTGGGAAGACCATCTTCCTCTTGTAGAATTTGCTTATAATAACAGTTATCAGGCGAGCATTGGTATGGCACCGTTTGAGGCTTTATATGGGAGGCCGTGCAAGTCACCTACATGTTGGTGGGAATCCACGGATAAGCTTATACTTGGACCCGACATGATTAGGGATACATCCGAGAAGGTTGAGTTGATTAGAAGACGGATGAAAGCGGCGCAAGACCGCCAGAAATCCTATGCTGACAGGCGAAGGTCCGAATTGGAGTTTGAGGTTGGGGACAAGGTTTTCGTGAAGGTTTCTCCTTTGCGGAATGTGGTCCGATTTGGAGCTGTTGGGAAGCTAGCACCGAGATTTGTGGGACCCTTCCCCATCATTGAGAGAATTGGGAAGATGGCTTATAGAGTGCAATTGCCCGAGAAGCTGTCCGGAGTACATAATGTCTTCCATGTCTCGCATCTCCGAAAGTGCCTGCATGAGTCCGCTGAGGTGGTTGAACCTAGCATTCTTGAAGACGTGGAAGTGGAGAAAGAAGCAACTTTAAGGAAAGCTCCGATTCGTATCTTGGGGACAGAGACCAAGAAGCTAAGGAATCGCGAGGTCAGGTTAGTGAAAGTTCAATGGGGTGAAGCCGAAGAGGACGCAACTTGGGAAACCGAGGAGAAGATGCGTGGGCTTTATCCATTCCTGTTTGAGGGTACACTCTCAATCTCTTCCCTTTGTTAGTATATCTTTCTCTTTGCTAATCCATATTTATCTAGTTATCGTGCTAAGCTTGTCATGAGAACCTTAGATAGAAACCCTTTTGGATGAAACATGTGCTTGAGACATGTTATGGTTGATGGTTGCAAGTGGTTGCAAGTGTTTGCAAGTGGTTACTCGTGGATGCATGATACACATTAGGCACTAGATCGGCTCACACACTCCTCATATTGCATGTGCATGAGTGTTTATTCTTATTCTTGAATGAAATTTGTATGCAATCATATGGATGTCGCATATGGATGTATGATTGAGCACGCATGTAGAGATTATACATTATGTTAGAGATTTGCATACATATGGATACATTTCACTAACATATTTTGCATTGATCTTCGCATTAGATAAGTACATATACACACACTTTTGCATATGTTCATACAGCATTTAGAATCCTTTAAGGACAATGGTTGCTCGTGGATGATGTTTTGAGTAGATGGATGTTGGATGGTAGGATATGTTCTTCCTAACTTGAAGATTTCGGGGACGAAATCCTTTAAGGAGGGGAGAATATAACAACCCGTATTTTCAATAAACTGTTATAACATAAATCGAGGCAGAATTTAATTCAAAAATCAGAATCAGGGGAAACGGGCTATGCCATTGCGTTCGTCTCGGAAAAATACGCGAAATAGAGTCCGAGTTTTCGAAAATCGGAGTCCGTATGACCCGGTTAAGGCCCATTGAAGTTTTCAGAAATTTCTATGCTAAAGACAGATTTAAATTTCAAATTATAATCAAGGATTTGGGCTAATCAGGGTTAGGCGGGAAAATTCCCGCCAGGGGGCCCATGTCGACAGGCATGTCGACAGGGCACCCAGGGTGTCGACTGCCCTGTCGACAGCCCTGTCGACAGGGGGTGCCCAGGCAGTTCAGCCTGGTGCACCATTTCTGATTTGGGTTGGGTCATGTGGCTTGGTTCTGGAGAATTCTAAGATCTGACGGGCCAAACCTAATCTAGGGTTAATCCTAGGGCCTAAAACACTCTAATTCTCTATAAATATACCCCTAATCCTACCCTAAAGCCTCATTAATCAATCTTGCAACTAAACTATGCCAAATTGAAACCTCAAATGGCCTCCATCTAAAATCCCTAGCCTCCACCTTCCTCAAAGTTAAATCCTATAATGATATGATGATCATACAACCTTTTCTATGTTGTATGAATGCTTAATAACTTGCATACTTCATTAAGTAGCAAGTTTGATTTGCTAAGTTTGTGTTTTTGGGATCTTGCAAAAGGGTTTTCTCATTTGAGGCTTTGTTTTGGTTTTTAAAAAGGGCTTCTTCATCTTATTTGGTGGATTTGTGGCTTGTTTATATTAGTAAGCCCTTTTACCTTCACTTTACAAACTTTAAAGTTAATGTTTGGTGAAGTTGAGATTTATGTGAGTTTAGTTGATTATGCATGCTTATGCGAACTCACTATGTCATGTTTTATATGATTCATAAGTTATGCATGCATATGTGAGATTTCTATGCCATGTTTTACATGTTTCACAAGTTATGCATGCTTATGCGAGCTTATTATGTCATGTTCTACATGTTTCATGGGTTATGCATGTTTATGCAAGATCACCTTACCATATTATGCAAGTTTAATGGATTATGCATGTTCACCTTACCATGTTATGCAAGTTTAATGGATTATGCATGTTCATCTTACCATGTTATGCAAGTTTAATGGATTATGCATGTTCATCTTACCATGTTATGCAAGTTTAATGGATTATGCATGCTTATGCAAGCTCATCTTACCATGTTATGCAAGTTTAATGGATTATGCATGTTCACCTTACCATGTTGTGCATATTTAATAAGCTATGCATGTTTATGCGAATTCACCATGACATGATTTGCAAGTTTAACATGTATGCATGTTTATTATGACATGTGAAGTTCACCATGTACGTTATGCTAAGTTACCTTTTATACCCTTATACGTTATGACGAATATGTAAGCGAGATAATGACGTTGGGAGGGTTTGGGTAAACTTAAAAATACATGAAACTAAAAGATTTGGGAATTTACCTATTAAGTTAGGTCTACCCCTTGGGAATTTACCTATTAAGTTAGGTCTACCCAAGTATATGTTAACTTGTAAATATGTTTTGATGTGGACATGACAATAGATAACATGATATGGCCAACTCGAGGTTAGACCTAGTTGTGGTGTAAATCTTCCCAGGTAACCACAATGTAGGGTCTAATGTGGGTAGTTGGTCATGTTGCACCATAAGACCCGAGGTTAGACCTAGACGTGGTGTAAATCTTCCCAGGTAACCACGGAGGTCTAATGTGAGAGGTTGGGTGCGTTAATTAATTAATGCCTCATGATTAGGGTTAAGTCATGGCCCACTAATACTTAACCAATAATGGGGATGCGAGGATTAGATGGGGTTAAGTGAGTACACTTAACTAATTTAATCCATGATTAGTGAGGGGTTAAAACCACACTTAACCCTCTTAGAAACCCTAGCAACGTGGTCTGTTCCAGCAGTAATCCCAGTTTGGCATCACCACAACCCTACAGCTAGGTTAGGGCGGGGCACGATTACTGGACTGATGTAAGCGACCAAAGCGACGGCTGAGTGGTACAGCGGTGCGGGTCCGGCGGGCTACGGACGTGCACGTAGTCCGATGTTGGACAAACTCGAGGCACGTGTACCAGTAGGCTTAGACTGTGCATTATTGCTTAGGTGTCTGGGGTTGGCATCTTAGGGCTTGATACACCCGAAGGTGGACCCAGCACAGTCTGACTACATCCATGTGGGCCGTATGGACACCAACACTCGACGTGTTAGGTTTATAGGGAGCCGATCGACTAGACCGTTGGGCTGGGCCTTATACTAAGGTCACTTCATGTTATTGGGCCAAAGTTTGGGCTAAGGGATCAAGATCTATCTTGTGGGTTTGCTAGTACACCGTGGTGCAAAGTTAAAATCTCGTCTTTGTGATGTCACCTTTATCTATTGCCAGTATGTTCATCTCAGTTTCCATCATACTGTTAACTTTATTAGTTTATAGATTGAACGTAGTAGGGCTTACCAGTCTTTTTGACTGACCTGTTTTCTTTCGCTTCTTTTCTTCCGTTTCCCCCCCCCCCACAGGTTCTCAGGGAGGGACTACGTCTGCTTAGTGGATCTTTGACTTGCTTGTTGGATAGCTCATGTATGGATCTGAGCTAGCTGTGGCTTATCTTTTATTTCTGGGGATTAGTACTGATGTTTTACCATGTATTTTGTTATCACGTATCTAGACTGATGTTGTATTTTGGATCATGACATTTTGATATTTTGTACTTGACTATGTTGGTTTTCTGAAATGATGATGATGGGTTTTTATCTGCTACCGCTGCTTTACTTATATTTATTTTTATATATTCTGTCTTGTGATATCTCTGTGCAAGTTTAACTTCACAATAACGCCCCTCCAAAGCTAGTACATTCTAAGGAGTGATCCTAGTGAAGGTGGGGTGTTACAATTTCTATTAAATTGGGTCAAGCAGAAAAGGGTCATTTTTCAAACGGTCTCAAAATTCGACGAAACTAGTTTTGTTGGGACCGTATTGTCAAAACATAGCTAGATTTATTTTTCAGAAATTTTTAGAATCGGTATGTGGCCCCGACAAATTGAAATGTACGTTCAGATCAAATATTGAATGTTTTATATTTTGATTTGAAGGAAAACTGACTGTAACAGTCGAATGGGCCTACGAAACATATCCCATTGTGTTTGGAATGGGGGTATTTAGCTAAGGACGATAGTCGTTTGGCTTGGATTGGAGTTCGTATGGAGGAGGGGTATTTTTAGGATTTAAAATAAATTAAAAATTAAATAAAACCCTTGGACCAATCCCCTTTCTCCATCCGTTCAGCGTTGACCCTGACAACCTCGTCTTCTTCAAAATCGCGACGGCGGAAAACATTGTCCACCTTCTCTCCTTTTTTTCTCTTCCTCCACGCAACAATACCCCATGGCCCTTTGGAGATTTCGGTAGAGCACAGCCCCCTCTTCAAATCCATATCAACGTTGACCTCCATCGTTCAACCCTGGTCGAGATCGAGCTCCGTGAAGTGGGCGACTTCAAATCACCGTCGTGGCCACGTCAGACCACCGAACTGGCCCCACCACCGCGCGCAGGGGCACCTTTCCAAGCTTGACATCGTGGTGTAGCCCGATCGAAGAATCGTTGTGCGGATTGAAAGATTTCTCCATCCCTAGTTTCGAAGAACAGAAAAAGGTATACGGCCTTGTTAAAGTTAAAGGAAAACAACATTTAAAAGTGTCGCAAAGTTTGTTTATCGAATAAAAATCATATCTTTTTGCCGTTTTATCGAAATTCAGTTAAACAAGAGACACCGGGACTGTGAGGACGTCTTCTATATTCTAGAAGAGACGACATATTTTTCTGAGCCTTCTGCTATTTTTGGTGGAGTGGAACCCAATGTGAGATTTCTAATTTATAAAAGATGTGGAAAACGATGATGTATAAATTATATAGTCGATGTATGAGTTATATAAGCGTTGTACACATCTTGTATAAGCGTTGTATAAGTTGTACGTTCGATATATGAGTTATATACGCGTTGTAAAAATTATATATGTGTTGAAATAGAAGTGAAATGCTTATATAAAATATATATATATATACGCCCCTCGTCCACAAACCATGGACGATATTTATTGTTTGTGATTGATGTGAAAATTGGTTGATAGCGAATGGTTGATTAGAATTGTTTGTGGTTGAAAATTATTTGGTTGAAACCACATAGGATTAGTTTGTGGAAATGAAAAATATATACATGTCGCCTGCGTGTAGATGCATGAAATCCCCATTGTCAAAAGCTGCGAGGCTTTAAGGTAGAGCGAGGAGCCGTACTAGGGATGGCCCCGGTTTTAACTACCCTGCCATTATGCTGCCGAAATTTTGAATAATATTCATGTGTTAGAATTATTTTCATGTGTTGAAACTATATTCGTGTGTTGAATAGAAATTCATCGATTGAACGACATTCATGTTTTGAAATAAATTGTTTTGCAATAAAAATTACATTTTTTACATTATATATATATATATATATATATATAAAAACTATAGAAAACCTTCATGTGTTGAATTGAAATTCATTCGTTGAATGGAAATTCATGTGTTGAATGGTATTCGTGTTTTGAAATAAATTGTTTTATAATAAAAATCATATTTTTATCATCTATATGAACTATATAAAATAGCCGTGTTTTAAAAGAAATTGTTTTATAATAAAAATCATATTTTTACCATCTATATGAACTATATAAAATAGTCATGTTTTGAAATAAATTGTTTTACAATAAAAATCACATTTTTATCATATACATGAATAGTTAAAAATAGTGAAGTGTTGAAATAGAAGTCAGTTGGATAAAAATATCATTTTTATCAAATGTATGAAAAGGAAATGGTTTTGAAATCGAAGAATCGATTATATATATATATAATTAAAATAAATCGAATAACGAAGCTGCAGTTCGTGTTTTGAAACCGTGATTTCAAACGATTAGTGCGGGAGATCCGACCATCGGATTTTCCCGAAATCGAAACCGTTGGGTTCGCTTTGGAAATATCTTTCCAACGTCACCAACTTTACAAAGATCCAACGGTTGGATTGTTCGGAATGTTTAATTCAAATATGAAGAAAAACAGCGCCAGAATCGATTATATATATATAATTAAATCGAATAACGACGCTGCAGTTCGTATTTTGAAATCGAAACTTCAAACGATTGTACCGGGAGATACGACCGTCGGGTTTTCCCGAAACTAGAACCGTTGGATTCGTTTTGAAAAGATCTTTCTAATGATGTAAATTTTGTGAAGATCCAACAGTTAGATTTTTAGATATGTGTAAAACAAATCTGAAGAAAAACAGTGCCACGGCCGCGTTATGGCGTGAAGCGTCGTTTAAATAAATTGGCTATAAATAAATAAATAAAAATAGCAATAAATCGTTATAAAATATTATAAATGATATGGACGTGAAATTTAGAAACTAACTGAAGGTTGGCTAAGTCGAATGGTTTCCTGGGTTTTGATCTGATGTTGGTTTAGGCCTTCGGGGTTAATATTTGGGAAATCATTCTCTTACTAATTTACGATTAGTGACTAATGAATTGGAATATGGCGTATGTGTGTTTGTGTTGCACTTGTTCATTATATACGCGAGTTGTTCAGGAAGACCAGGTTTATCCCATTCTGAATAACTGAATCGACGATAAGAAATCGAAGATGAAGACGGTGGTCGAAGGCCGGAGATCTTCACCTCGTTTGGATGGTAACTGATGTCCTGATTGGGAGGCATCCCGAAATATGGATAATGAGTGGTAATCGTCCAGACGTACGTGGAGATCGATGGGTTTGCGAGGTATATAGTGCCTTCGGTTTCATTCAGACCCAGAACGGACTTGTAAATGGACTGTGTGTCTGACATTGGAATTCATTCTGTGTGATTGATAGTCATCAGTTGCATGGTGTGAATTGCCTGTGTAGCATGCTAAGATGCAGTGATCAAGGCTTCTGTTGAAAAGCAAAGTCTTGTGGTTGATGATCAAAGCCCGGCCTGTGTGGCCTAGCTTTGTGTATAACATTAATTCGCGAGCCTCACACCCCGGTATGAACCAGAAACGGGAGAGGACATCAGAGAGGACATGCTTTTCCTTCTAGCTAGAGGTGGTGTCGGTGCTTAAACTGGCTGACATTATATTATTTTCACCTATGTGGTTGTTGTTGTTGCGAGGCGCCTTGGTTATATCGGTCGATCCGGGACCGATGGAGTCATTCGTTGGCTCATTTACGCCCCAAAGGGCGGGGAAACGTAGTGTTCAGGCATTTTAATCCACATCGGTGGACCGGCCCTGACGATCCAAGGGTCGATGCGCTCTGACCCTGAGGCTCGGGCTAGACAATCTCGAAGTCGGTAAGGACTATCTTTTACCTTGGTTCATGGCGGAAATCTCATTTCCAAATACGACATCGCGCGATTTTGATTGTAAACCTATATTTGGCGACATAGTGGCATGGGACGCTCATGTCGTCTATGATTGATATTTATGATTGTATATGAAATTAGAAACTAACTGGAAACGAGCTAAGATGGGTGGTTTCCTGGGTATTGGTCTAATGTTGGTTTCGGCCTTCGGGGTTAATACCTATGGAATCGTTCTCTTACTATTTTACAGTTGGAGTTTGATTATCAAATGATTTGTTTTGCTTGTATCAAGCATATTTTGGTCGATATAAGGTAAAACTCTATCCTCCGGTTTGCGTTGCATTGTGTGATGGGACTTGAGCCTTATATCGGCTTCATTTTTATAAAAAGCGTTGCGATGTTTAAATAATTTAATTGTTTTAATGCACTGGCAATCCAATGGAGTAAACCCGTCCCGCGAAAGTGGCGTGGTCCTGTGATTAGCCATATTATAAAATGTGTTAAGTAGATTTCTCATACCAGTCACATGACTGACTCGTAGTTTTTTCCACTTGCAAACTCGGGTGCCCCTTTTCTACACGGGCAGCCTTGTGTTCAGGTTTTAGTAGGCTCTTTCTGGATAGTTGGAGCTGAAGATGGATTCTATTATTTATCTCTTTTTATGCTGTTCAGCTCCTATTATACATATTATGTTTGTTTTCCGATGTTGACATTTATGTATAGCTGAACTGTATTTGTACTAAGTATGATCCTGTATACTGTGTAACTCTGATGATTATTGTTTATCCGGTGATTATTTGTTCATTATCTGGTGTATTTATTTATTTCTGTTCTGCTATTATCTGATTATGCGTTATATTCCAAAGATTACCCTTGACACCGTCAGTACGGGTTTTGGGGTCGTCACACCAACAGTTTTGTTTGCATTGAGTAAAAAAAAAGGTGTCCTTTATACATTACCAGCTAGGTATATGTGTATAAAACAATGTGAAATGTCAAGTGATTGAGAAAATTTTATTAGTTAGGGAGTAGGCACAACATCTCCAATTATTTAAAAAAAATTGATAAACTGAAATCACATGTGGATACTAGACATTGATTGTAATTAATCACGTGTAACATAATAAGATTTGCCCATAGGAAATTTTATTGTTTTGCATGATTAATTAGGGTGATGTATCGTATTGTGTTTCTTAATCTACACATAGGAGTTAAGAAATAATGATTTGATAGTTTCACTATAAGATTAAATTAATGAATCTGATTTGAGTAGACTTTAGCCCACAGGCAAGTTTTATGTCACTGGATTCATATGTGCATAGTTTACATTGGTATATTGTGATAAAATAATAGTCTCGGTTTACTTCGTTAACAAGCACATGTTTTCTATTTGCAGTAATTTTACCTGGAAATATTCCTGATGTTAAATGTGACATTCCTGAATTAAGAGGTGATAACTACAAGGTATGGAAGGAGAGAGTGCTACTGCATTTAGGATGGATGGATATTGACTATGTTATTCGGAAAGACGAACCACTTAGCATAACGGAGGCTAGTACTCCTGAAGCCATTGATCTTTATGAAAAGTGTGAGCGATCTAATCGTCTTTCTATTATGTTCATAAAGACCAAGATTTGTGCTAGTATTAGGGGTTCAGTCGATCAGCATGTTAAAGTCAAGGATCTTCTTGGAGCCATCGATGAGCAGTTTGCATCCTATGATAAGGCTCTCGCCAGCACCTTGATTATTAAGTTCTCACCCATGAGGCACACTGAGGTTAAGGAAGTGCGTGATTATATCATGCGCATGAGGAATATAGCGGCTCAACTAAAGGCTTTATAAGTTACCATATCTGAATCTTTCTTGGTCCATAACATTCTGTGCACTCTACCTCAACAATATGCCCCATTTAAGATCTCTTACAACACACATAAGGACAAATGGTCAATTAATGAGCTTATGACCATGTGTGCTCAAGAGGAGGGTAGATTGTTGATGGAAGAGGGCGAAAAGGTGAACCTTGCTATGACTTCTTATTCAAAGAAGAAAAAGGATCACAATAAGGAAAAGGAAAAAGGAAAGATTCATGCGAATCAAGTAAAGAAGAAGGAGTCAAAGTGTTACTTCTGTAAAAAGATGGGACATATTAAGAAGGACTGCATTAAGTTTAAAGCTTGGCTTGAGAAGAAAGGTAAATTTCCAGCATTCGTTTGTTATGAATCTAATATGGTTAATGTTGATCATGATACATGGTGGATTGATACTGGGACTACAATCCATGTTTCGAATACCTTGCAGGGTATGACAAACCTAAGGAAACCAGTGGACAGTGAAAGACTTATCTATTCAGGCAACAAGATAGCTTCACATGTGGAAACCGTTGGGACATGCAGTTTGGTTTTAAGTAGTGGTTTTACTTTATGTTTAGAAAAACATTCTATGTTCCTAATTTTACAAGGAATTTGATTTCTGTATCCAGACTTTTACCTTTTGGATTTTCCTTTAATTTTTCAAACTCTGTTTTTAGTATTATCAAAAATTCTGAAGTTATTGGCTATGGTACATTGTCTGATAATTTATTTCATCTTGACT
Source organism: Allium sativum (assembly GCA_030737875.1). NCBI lineage: Eukaryota > Viridiplantae > Streptophyta > Magnoliopsida > Asparagales > Amaryllidaceae > Allium > Allium sativum. The sequence goes on along the minus strand of CM060927.1, from coordinate 72,123,325 downwards.
TGCAAAATGATACCACTCATAGTTCTATGCATGTTAATGTTGGTTTAAAAAGATGTATTATGAATGAGGATTCCTCTATGTTGTGGCATCGGAGATTAGGACACATCTCCATTGAAAGAATAAAGAGGTTAGTAAAGGAAGGGGTACTTGGTACTCTAGACTTTACTGATTTCGACTCTTGTGTTAGTTGCATTAAAGGAAAGCAAACTAATAAATACAAAATTGGTGCCAAGAGGAGTTCTGACTTATTAGAAATCATACATATGGTCATTTGTTGCCCGGACATGAATGCTGATGATCCAAAATACTTTATCACCTTCATAGATGATTATTTGCGATATATGTATCTCTACTTACTTCGTTCCAAAGACGAAGCTTTAAATGCCTTTAAATTATTTAAGGCTGAAGTAGAGAATCAATGTGGTACGCACATTAAGATCGTGAGATCAGATCGAGGTGGAGAGTATTATGGTAGATACACTGAGAACGGACAAGCACCTGGTCCATTTGCAAAATTTCTTCAAGAGCATGGGATTGTTCCCCAATACACCATGCCTGGTTCTCTAGACCAGAATGGTGTAGCTGAAAGAAGAAATCAGACATTAATTGATATGGTGCGTAGCATGAGAAGTAATGTTAAACTTCCGTCATTTTTGTGGACTGATGCTCTTAAGATGGCAGCATATATATTAAACCGGGTTCCATCCAAGGCCGTCTCTAAGACGCCTTTTGAGCTATTCAAAGGTTGGAAACCGAGTTTGCGACATATACGCATTTGGGGATGTCCGTCTGAGGTGAGAATCTACAATCCACAAGAGAAGAAACTTGACCCCAGGACTATTAGTGGGTATTTCATTGGATATGCCGAGAAGTCAAAGAGTTATAGATTCTATTGTCCATCCCATTATACCAGGATTGTGGAATCAAGAAATGCTAAATTTATTGAGATTGATTTGATTAGTGGGAGTGATCAATTTCATAATATTATTCCTGAAAAAGACCACTATGAGATTCCATCCTTTGATTCAAGTGATAGGTTGATTGTCATTCACGCTCCTCAAGTTAAGCCGAGTGTTAGACAACCAAATATAGAAATTCCACAAATTATTGATCAAAATCCAATAGATCATGTTGTAAATGAGGATTTGGTTCATACTGAGAATGAACAAGTCCCATTAAGAAGATTTACTCGAGAAAGGCGATCAGCTATTCCTGATGATTATGAAGTGTACCTACAAGAATCGGATTATAATATTGGAGTCGATAATGATCCTTTGTCATTTTCACAAGCCATAAGTTCTATAGATTCAAACTTATGGATGAATGCAATGAAGGAGGAGATGAATTCAATGGATTCTAATCGAGTTTGGAATCTTGTCGAGTTGCCTGATGGTGTAAAAATCATTGGATGCAAGTGGGTTTTAAGGCAAAAAGAGACTCACTAGGCAACATCGAAAGATATAAAGCGAGACTCGTTGCTAAAGAGTTCACTCAAAGAGAAGGAATCGACAAATATTATATAACTGATTACAGCATTAAATCATAAGCGGAAGCAAATAACGGAATCAATAGAGTACCTCTTCCATTGCTATGCGAAATCAGATGAGTTTGTATGCTCTTCTTCTTCCAATTTGATTCATTATGCTCTGATTTTGTTTCCAAACCCAGCTTCTCAATTTTGGATGGTGTTTTTCGATTTTGAGAACAGGTTTAGTGAATCGTAATCAGAAAGAAATGAATCACATTTTTAGTTATACCGCTTTGGTCATCATGGAGCGGTTACAAAGTGAAACAAAAATTAGTGGTTGGTTAAGACGAAAAATGGGTTGTTAATAATGGGTTTATGGCTAAAACAAATAGGCTACAAATCCGACATTCTCCCACTTGGCCCATTTGAGATGAGATATGATATACAAATCATAGCGACGAAATCTCTTAGTATGAGAATTAATCTTCCATGTATCACAATATATCAAATTCTCAACAACCACACGCACACTTAACTTAATGAGTAAACCTCATGTTTACTTTAGGTTCAAACAAATGATATTTCTCAACATAATGACATAAATATGCACATAAATCCAAAGGAGAAAATATCCAACATAATTAATGTACTACATAATGGGTGCAAGTCCCATTTTCACTACATGATCCCTAAAAGTCTTAATTGGCATGCCTTTAGTCAAGGGATCAGCAATCATTAAATCAGTGCTAATGTGCTCGATGATCACTTTTCTTCCTTGAACACGTTCCTTCACGACTAGATACTTTATGTCAATATGCTTATTTTGACTTCCACTCCTATTATTCTTAGTCATGAAGACATTAGTTGAATTGTCACAATACATAGAGTCAACAACTCTAAGTCCAGATATCAAACTTTTCAACCAAACACCATGCGAGGTAGCCTCAAAGCAAGAAATGAACTCTACGACAATAGTGGAACTAGCCGTCAAAGTTTGCTTTGCACTTCTCCACGATATGGCACCATCAGCTAGCATGAACACATATCTTGATGTGGATTTAAGTGAATCACTACAGCCATCGTAGTCAGAGTCCGAATAGCCTACCACTTCCAGATTATCAGTTCTTCTATACATAAGCATGTAATCCTTAGTACCCTTAAGGTACCTCATCACTTTCTTTGCAGCCTTCCAAAGATCGATCCTTGGTTACTCTGATATCTTCCTAATACCCCAACTGCATATGCAATATCAGGTCTGGTACAGACCTGGGCATACATTATGCTACCAACAGCTGAAGCGTATGGAATATTTTTCATTTGTTCTTTTTCAAACTCATTCCTAGGGCACTAGTCCAAACTGAACCTGTCTCCCTTCACAATGGGCGCTGCACTTGGTGAATAATCTTTCATTCTAAATCTTTCAAGTACTTTGTTGATATAGGCCTCTTGAGACAATCCCAAAATGTCTCGAGATCTATCCCTATGGATCTTAATGCCAATGACATAAGATGCATCTCCCATATCTTTCATATCAAAGTTTCTTGAAAGGAACTATTTTACCTCATGTAGCAACCCTTTATTATTGGTTGCAAGCAAAATATCATCCACATATAATACAAGAAAACAAATTTTACTCCCACTAACCTTAAGATATATACATTGATCCATGATATTTTCTTCGAAACCAAATGAAGTAATTATTTCATGGAATTTCTTATACCACTGGAGGGAGGCTTGTTTTAACCCATATATGGATTTATTCAACTTACAAACCAAATGTTCACCATCCTTAGAGGAGAATCCTTCAGGTTGTTTCATATAAACCTCTTCCTCTAAATCACCATTAAGGAATGTCGTTTTCACATCCATTTGATGTAGCTTGAAATCAAAATGAGCAACAATGTCATAATTACACGAAGGGAATCTTTCTTTGATACAGGAGAAAAGGTCTCCGTGTAGTCGATTCCTTCTCTTTGAGTGAACCCTTTAGCAACGAGTCTCACTTTATATCTTTCGATGTTGCCTACTGAGTCTCTTTTTGTCTTAAAAACCCACTTGCATCTAATGATTTTTACACCATCAGGCAACTCGACAAGATTCCAAACTCGATTAGAAGCCACTGAATTCATCTCTTCGTTCATAGCATTCATCCATAAGTTTGAATCTGTAGAACTTATGGCTTGTGAAAATGACAAAGGATCATTATCGACTCCAATATTATAATCCGATAGGTACATTCATAATCATCAGGAACAGCTGATCGCCTTTCTCGAGTAGACCTCCTTAATGGTACTTGTTCACGCTCATTATGAACCAAATCCTCATTTACAACATGATCTATTGGATTTTGATCAATAATTTGTGGAATTTCTATATTTGATTGTCGAACACTCGGCTTAACTTGAGGAGCGTGAATGACAATCAACATATCACTTGAATCAGAGGGTGGAACCTCATAGTGGTCTTTTTCAGAAATAATATTCTGAAATTGATCACTCCCACTAATCAAATCATTCTCAAGAAATTTAGCATTTCTTGATTCCACAATCCTGGTATAATGGGACGGACAATAGAATCTATAACCCTTTGACTTCTCGGCATATCCAATGAAATACCCACTAATAGTCCTGGGGTCAAGTTTCTTCTCTTGTGGATTGAAGATTCTCACCTCAGACGAACATCCCCAAATGCGTATATGTAGCAAACTCGGTTTCCAACCTTTGAATAGCTCAAAAGGCGTCTTAAAGATGGCCTTGGATGGAACCCGGTTTAATATATATGCTGCCGTCTTAAGGGCATCAGTCCACAAAAACGATGGAAGTTTAACATTACTTCTCATGCTACGCACCATAACAATTAATGTCTGATTTCTTCTTTCAGCTACACCATTCTGGTCTGGAGAACCAGGCTTGGTGTATTGGGGAACAATCCCATGCTCTTGAAGAAATTTAGCAAATGGACTAGGTGCTTGTCCGTTCTCAGTGTCTCTACCATAATAATTAATACATCCAAAACAATGAGTCGGCAAATTTTGTAAACAAACAAGTTAGATTTATAAAGTTAACTCATAAAGAAACCTAAAGTAATTAAAATATCAATCCTTGATGAAAAGTTTCTTCTTTATATCCCGATGATGTTATAAATACTTCATTGCATTAAAAACCATCACTAAGAGAGTATATGGAAATAATTAAATTTCCATATAGGAAAAACCATTGAAACTGAATTTCCAAATGGAAAAATTATAACCCATTGATTATATGGAAACTGAAATTTCGATTAGTAAATCAGTTGTACATTATTCCATGGAAATTGAACTGTTATGAGGAAATAAGCATTATGTAAAGTTTAGGTAGCACATGAGAGATGTTTCTGTTACAATACTATGGACGTTCATATGTTAATATAATAGCTTTAGTAACTTATATGTGAATATAGGAGAAGTCTAATTTGATTTCAAATATTTGATCAATGCTTTTTTATTTAGGAATTAAAAGTAAATAAACTGTTCATCTTCTTTTAGATGCAGTATAAAGGAGACTATACAACATAATTTATGAATTCCTAATTGATGATTAGAAATATATCTTAAACATCAAGATTTCTAGAGTTTCGTGGAAATATGACACAGAGGCAATTGAATACACATTTTCACCCACTTACATGACACCGCTACTATGAAAATCTTTCAAATCATGCATAATATGGTATGAAATCAAGAAAAGGGGAATGTATAAATGACCGTTATGCATACTGATATTTTTAACATACCTAATTTAAGAGCTACAACATATAATTTAAGTAAATATATGAAAAACCATGAAACATTCTCTTCAAACATAGCCTTCAGACCTAAATTCAGAAAAATCAGGTAGATTGAAAAAATAAGGAAAAAATATAATGATTGTGTTAACTGCAATTTATTAGAATTTTTTTTATATAATTGGGGATTTATGACGAATGAGTGGAAGAATTTGAAAATTGGAGAATTTATAACACAAAATATTCGGAAGTTAAGCCACTATGGTTTGTTAGCTTATTAATGCGCAAGCCTATCATTTTGCTTTGTCAGTAGCTCCAAATATTTCCTGACCATGTCTTTGCCATAGAAGTAAGTAATTTTATTTCAAATCACAGTATTGAAACCCATGTTAGGTTAATATTAAATTGGAAATATACATATAATAAGCGATAGATGTAAAACAACATAAGCACTGTGGTTTTGAACAATTGAAAACAGAGAAGTAAGCATGGCATTTCATATGAAACAAAGGAAGGCTAGTCGTAATACGCAAGCATTCATTTAGAAAAATAACATATAATGTAAGCAATAAATATTAAACAACAGAGGCCTATATTTACTAAGACTATGCATGCAAAAATAACTTTAGCATTTTGAAAGCTAGAACAGATTCTAGTTTTAACAAAGGCACAGTCCAGCACAATAAAGTATTTGCTGAAAACGAACCGATTTCATAATTGTATTTGTCTGCCACCATTGTATTCGCAAAATCAATACAAAAAATTAAGGAAGAACCGAATTTAGTGATTCATAACAAATCGAATCGGGTAGATAAAAAGAAATAGGGGTAAATCCAAAGAAATAAGGATTTTTACCTGCAATATGATAGACACTTGGGTTAATGAAGGAACATCGATCCAAGTATGAGTGAAACAGCCTTAGGGACTGATCGATGAGGGAAGATTCAACACCACCAAGTATGGCGCAAATAACTTCCACCGAAGGAACTTAGACCTTATGACCAGTTGGAGTTTGCCTCCTTGATGTTTAATTTGACTAAGCATCGTATATTAAAATCAGGGATAGCTAGCAAGCAAGATAAAAACGAAAAGGAAGAAGAGATTAACATTTTATGCTGGGGCGATTCAAGCCCAATTACACGTGGCGTAGCAGAGAAGGTAGGAGAGGAGCAGGATAAACGACATCGGCAAAAGATTGGGAATAGCCTACGTTTGAATCCAACTGCTGATGATTAGCGAAGCTGCAATCGCCAACTGGCTGTAGAGTTACTGAAGACATAATTGAATTTAGGTTTAGAGGAAGAAAAGCTTAGACAGATAGATTGGGGGAAAGGAAGCGAGCAGCTGGATAAGAAAAAGATATACGCGAGTCGCGACGCTTGATTTCTCCAAAATTATTAGGGCTCTGAAAGCAAAGCCAGTAATAATATATTAGTATAGATGAGAAGTGCAAGGAAAATAATGAAGCAGGGATAAAATCCAATAATTTTGTGAAGTCTGATTCATAGGCCAGTAGTTTATACAATGAGATTAAAGAGACTAGTTGATAACTTAGTGGCATAAACAACAAAATAATCAATGATATAACTGTCTCTTGAGAGAAAAAAGAACAACATAAAGCATAGTGTAAGCATAACAATATTTTTCTTTACCCACAATTTTACCAACATATGACATGTGCATTGTGTAAGCATAACAATATTTTACTGATGAGAAACACATATATTTTTTGTGTGTGTAGTTATCAAATAAAATTCAAGTCGAATTTTAGATCATTGTATTGCAAAACCAAGCAATATTCCAATTACACACTTTATAAAAAAGATATTGACGACATTTAATGTGGATGTGTGCCATGTATAACACCGTGAAGATAGGAAATAAAAAAAGCTGATATGAATAAAAGGTAATTTCATAAAAATAGGGGGTATCCCTGTACACATATAAGCTAACAAAAAACAGAACATTGAGCAATGCCAGGAAATAAGAACTTTTGTAAGGCTACAAAGATCCCTGCCCAAAAGGACAAACATTTCACTAATCTCTAGGAGGAAGGATTTGAGGGTAGCAATTGGCTGAATATTTAAAAGGGGTCATGGATGATGCCCTACGCATGTTAAATGGGTTGAAGTCGTTGAAAAAGTTTTTATATTTCAACAATTACCATATAGTATTGACAAAATTTGATTCAATCAAATGCAATGATAATTATAATAACATTACTGAAGAATCCTCACCCAAAATGGCGAGCAAACGCCACTACTGCCTTTCTCTCTCATTAGATATCCCTAATGGAAACTTCTTGTAACGACATGGAAATTCTGAACCAATTTAAAATTTTATTTTAGAAATTTTAGTGGATTTTAAATATTTAAAATGATTTATTTTAAATAATAACGACTAAAAATTTATTTTAATCGAAGTTAAAATGAATAAATTTTATTTAATAAAAAAAGGAGCTTGAAATGGCGCGGCAGTTCAAAAAATCGATTTCTAATTTCAATTTAATATACAGAATTCATTTTAAATCAGAATTGAACGAAACAAGAAATATTTGAATCTGTTTAATCATATCTTTCTAATGAATATAAGGAACTGAGACTTCACTTTAAAAGTTGAAAGTTATGTCCAGTTTAAAATTTAGAAAAGTCAACGTAAAATTTATATATATTTAATATAATATATAGCCCTTAAAAATAGCTATTTTGCAAATGACCTCCGTTTTCGACGAGACCACTTTTGTTGGATCCGGAATATCAAATTATTGCTAGATTCCAATTTTCATAATTTTTAGAATTAATATGTGAGTGTGGCAAAATAAAACGTGTTTTGTCAATTTCAGTCAAATTGGATCGACCAGAAAATGGTCATTTTTCAAATGGACTCCAAATTCGATGAAATTATTTTTTTAGGACCGTATCGTCAAAATAACTAGAAATAATTTTTCTGGAATTTTTAGAGTTCGTATATGACCTCAGTAAATTAAAATGTACGATTAAATAATTAAATGATTTATATTTTAAAATAAAGAAAACAAGCTAAAGACGATCAAACGGGCTGACGGGACCTAGCCCATTGTGTCCGGAATAGGGGTATTTGGCTAGGGGAAACATTCATTGGGTTTAACTCGGAGTTAGTATCAACGAACAAATATTTTCTTGAATTAAATAATTAAATGATATAAAAAATATGGTATAAATATAGTAGAATACGTAAACCCTAACTAAGAATACTAGTTGCCGCCTGCTATCAAACCAATGGCCATGGACGTTGGGTTTTTGCTCCTTAATTTCTCAAAATCGGGTGTGAATTAGATCATATAATTAGAACAAATATTTAAGAGATTTTCAAGGGCTTCGAGATGGTACGGGTGAGATTAGTTTTAATGTGGTGGACCGTGAGGTTTTGGAGCTCGAACTCCAACCGTTTGCAGGACGATTCGCTGTGCAGGAGATGACCGAGCTAGCCATGAAGGAGAGCGCGAGGAGAGGTGGTGGAGGCCGACGATGTGGTGCTCCCCGACGGGGGTCCGGTCCCCTGTTTGGCGGCGCGCAGGGGGTTTGTTTCATTCGATAATGGGTTGCGTTCGATCCTGAAAGTCACGAAGACGGTGGGAATAATTAACAGGAAGATTAAGGTTAATTTAATGATTAACTATTTTAATCAACTTTAATAATATAATTATCCTTTGTAAAACCGTAACTTCCTCATATGATGTCAGAAATTCACAAAACTGAAAGTGTTTGAATCGCGAAAACGAGATCTTCATGATGGAACGAACAGAAACTAATTTGGAGCTTGTCTAAATTTTTGGCAGTATGGAAAGCTTTCGGTGAGATTTCTCGATCCTAATTTAAAATAAAAATTATATATATAGAAATATATATTATATTAATTGTGATTATATATTTAAATATATGCGGCGTATAAAAGTTGGAATTGACTGATTGATTGTGGTGGTGGTTATTTGTTGAATCATATGTTCTTCTTCAAATAAGATGTCATTTCTAGTTAGAAATGTTACATTAATGTTAAATCATCATTTTGTTATAAAATGTCATGCTAGAAAGGAATAACATTTTGATTATAAAATATGAGATTAGAGAAAAATAACATCTTTGATATAAAATATGACATTAGAGAAAAATAACATTTTTTGTTTAGAAATGTTTATCTTGATCAAACATAACATTTTGTTTAAAAATGTTTATTTAGATTAAACATTCCATTTTGTTTAAAAATGTTTATTTAGATTAAACATGCCATTTTCATTAGAAATGTTTATTTTGATTAAATACGTCATTCTCATTAGAAAAGTTATTTAGATTAAAAACATCACTTTCATTAGAAATGTTTTATTTAGCATAAAAAATTGTCACTTTTATTAGAAATATTTTATTTAGCATAAAAATGTCGCTTTTATTAGAAACATTAAATTAGATTAAAAGTGCCCATTTTGTTAAGACATGTTATATTAGATTAAAAATGTCCATTTTGTTAAGACAGGTTATATTAGATTAAAAATATCATTTATGTTAGAATCATGTCATGTAAATAAAAATATCATTTATGTTAGAATCATGCCATGTTAATAGAAATATCATTTTGTTTAGAAAATGTCATTTATGTAAAAATATCATTTCATTAGAAATACCATGTTAATAGAAATGTTATTTATTAGAAAATGTCATCTATGTAAAAAGATATCATTTTATTAGGAATGTCATGATAATGTCATTATATAAGAAATGTCATTTATTAATAATGTCATGTTAGAAATGCCATTTATTTGATAATGTCATATTAGGAATGCCGTCATATTAGAAACTAGGTCAGACCCGTGCAATTGCACGGCTGCCTTGAGTTGAAAATGAAAATAAAACTTGTTTCTCATTGTGTCATCTTCACAGTGTATTGTTAAGTTAGTACAAAGTCAAATACAAAAATCCTTAAACCGATACAGCGTTTTTTGATTTGGTAAAAAAGGAATAACACTGTAGCACTTTGTGTTTATTTCATACTTAAAGTTGTTATTAGGAATTAAAGTAGAAGGAGTCCACTTATAAATCTGTGCAGACACAACTTTGAGACGATGATGCAGCAGCAGTAGTCCATAATATAGTCGAGCTATCAATACTGCTATCAAGTCTAAACCAACGAAAAACATAAATGCACACAAATATAAATAAAAATTACCTATCTTATGACATAACTTCGAAAATAAACTAACCCGTTGCTGAAAGACCTAACTTCCTTGTAATCACCATTAAAAATTAACCACGTACAGAACAAAGAGCTTGACAATGCAACTGCCCCTATTGGCGATGTGGACGGAAAAAAAAGTGAGAAAGGAGAAGACTCAACAAATTATTACAACAAGCAAAATACAATCACCATCAAAGCAAGAAATTAAAATACAAACTAAATTTCGCATAAATACCTCCCTATTCCTTTATCTTTGCATTCCGAATAATAATAATAATGGATCCAGTATTATTTTGAGACAGAAAATCAAACGCTTCTTCTGCATATCTATCCCATATGGTACATTTCAAATTTTTTGACCTGCAAATATCAATTATAATATTTTATAAATTATTCATAAAAGAAGATGGCATACTAAATTATTCAGTCCCGTGCAGTTGTACGGTTGCTTTCAACCAAACATCTATGTAATATTGCGCCAAATAACTAACACATTGCAAATTGCTGTTTATTAACCCAATAAACAATAACATGACATAATTGCTAATAAATGTTTTTCATGTTACATATACAGACTCTAAAACGATTTAAGCTCATCAAAATTGCTATATTGTGAAAGTTGTGAAAACAATTGCTGCAATCAGGAAATACACACATAACTACTAAGTGATAGTAAACTATCATTAAACTATTCAAAGTACATATTTACCATTATGGCAGTAAAAAACAACAATCCCCACTCGATACTATAAAATTGAAGCTACTTGAGCGTGATATGCACTCATTATATCTGGTTAAAGATTGAAAATAGATCTCCATATTTGATTCATTACTTCCTTCACTCAATCCAACATCAGGTAATGTGATAAGAAACAATATCAAGCAACCAGAGAAGCTTCAGATCTAGGCAACATCAGCACTTTATCAAGCGCGGTACCAAATAAATACCTGTCAGCGTCTCAAGCTCTAGTTTGAGGCAATTATCCAATTGAATCAAGAAGAATCAACCCTTGCATTCTCTTTGCAATCACCTCCGCAGCCCAACACTTCCTTGCCACAGAAATAAAGTATGCATCCAAGACCTTCCCAAATTCTATAAAATGTAAAAGCGTTGGTGAACCTTCTCACGACTTTGGTAACTTTGGGAACAGTTTGTTTAGCAAGCCCGTCAGGAAGAAGACAGAACTTATTATCATATTCTCACTGTACAGGGCCAATTGGAGGATTCTTCTTCTCGAAAACATCATCGATGAAGGAATTCATTCACATCGCTTTGCTCGAGATTCCAATATCAGGAAGCACCTGTTTCAACACTTAGAAAGTGTAAATCTTTCAGGTTTCAACAGATTTCACTTTCCTCTTCTTCAAGAATCTGAAAACCACCAAGGAAATTATATCAGTAAACACAACAGAAGACATCGTAAAAACATCAGCTTGTTCAATGAATTAGAGCAAAAAGCTTAGACTGCTCAATGAAAATCAAATCTAATAAAAAAAAATGGTACGAATGAAAAGTAAGCATATCTCATCGGAGAAATCGAAGAGAAATGAAGGGATTTGACAGAAGTAGATTGGTCCAAAAGGAGGGACTTTGTAGGAAAAGAGTGACAAAAGTAGATTTAACGTAATCTTAGGATTTGAGTGGTCAACAAAAGGTCCATGGCATCCACTAAAACAAAGCAAAGAATGCAACTAAATTAATGAGTAACACCTATAATCTCTTGTTATATCTAAATTGATTAAGCATAAATTTAAGCAACATTAATGCAAATATGCCATTAAATTATTTGTGGTAAACTCATACTACTATTATTAAAGATATATTCCCATAGTTTTGCTTGCATATTAAATACAGTCTCTCTAAAGCAAATATGTCTACACCTATTATTAAAGCCACATCAAAAGTTTAACTTGATTGGTAGGTTTAATGTTTTTTCTTATGCATAGTTAAGTTCAGCTTGAACGCCTCAAGAATATTGTTTATTCAAATCACTAATATAATAATACTGGGAAAAACCAACTTGCTCATTTTGCAAAAGATAGTATCTCATTAAACGAACTATACGGACTAATTTCAACCTAAATTATTCACATAATTCAAGCACCAGTTTGAATAAAAAGCCTTATACAACAAATTAGCATCTAAGTTAAAGACTGTTATGGATTATCAAGATTCAAGAATTTCTAGAATTGGTACTATAGCATCATTTGCCTAATCTGTTCATTACCACATTTAAATTTATATCTAATGAATTAACTAATGAAACAAAATAATTAACTAATCCAACAGTAAAATTATGTTAATGTGCATAAAGAAGATTTTACATAAACTTAAAGTAATGCTTAATATGCTATTAACAAAGAAAAAATTTGATGACTTTAGTTGTAGCTAATTTTAGCTATGCATAGTTTATCTTACATGTAAACCGGCAATAAACATGCAATAAAAAACCTTTTTCATTACTAACCTTTTCAATTTAGGGACTTCTCCATCAACTTTAGCTTTGTCCGAGTGATCTTCTCATTTAACGTTGTTGCTGCTACTCGGCTTTTTTCCTGCTTGGCTAGCTCTGCTTTCTAAGCATATGGAATAATGAAATAATATTTGTCAATGTAATACATATCATTTAACTGCTAAAAGATCCATGTAGCCAAGCATAAAATTAGAGGTTGAGCAATGAAGATTAAGTCCACTTAAAATCTCACCTATTGTTTTCCTGTAAGAAAGCTCAAAGCAAATCAGCCAGTGTCAATCTGAACCTAAAATTATATAAAGCAGCATGTATATATTAATTATTGCTATAAAAACTAAACTCGCTCACTGGTACTTTAACTCGAACAATCAACCGTGCATCCCAAGGCCATACGTGAGTACTGATCCAATAAATTTGTGAGTCATGCTTAATCTTATAAAACAGTACATATAAAGTAGCTAGATTTTATGGAACTAAGTAACTAAGCATGATATGAATTTATGTCAGCATTTAAATTCTAGGCATGATTCTGCTTTTACTGGATTACCAAGTTGATCAACACATTGCAAATCTATTATATATGTATGAATTTTGTATATGAGAAATGTCATAGAAAAAATTGTACAAGTGTATATAACTAAACCAAAAAATAAATGTAAACTCAGTAAAAATGCTAATTCTGACCTTAAGACTAAGATCATAAATTTTATGTCTTAACATTAGTCCATCTTATCAAAATAGTAACAATCATATGATCATGTGGATACCTGCCAAAAGAAGTAATGGATTTGGAGATTTCTTCCAATTTGTTTGATGCCCTCTTGTCATCATTAAGTGATTACCCAAAAAGAAAGACAATATCATCAATATAACAATTTGGTATAGTATTATGGAAGATAGCGAAGAAAATACCATGCGCTCTACCTTACACCCGGACTGCTTTTTGAATTGTTTCCAGAATGCTCCTCTCATGATCATCATTAGAACTTTTATTAAAAAAATATTGCATGAACATGCATCGTAAAAAGTTTCAACTCATAAGCCTGAAAAGTCAGTCTATAACCATGTAATATTATTAAACTGATTTACACGGAAAAATTAGAAATTTAACTCTTGAAATTCTAAACAGCTCTACGAAAATAGAGTTATTATTTGTATGTGGTCATCTTAGTGAAGTTGGCTACGAAAAATTAGACATATATGTTACTATTTTTTTTTGTTATCAATTTGGACCGAAATTAAGTACGGTATATAGTATACACAAAAGATTGAAATTTTGTATCATCTGCAAGCCTGTTTGTGTTTGGCAGAACGTACCACACAAATTTATGAAATGTAAATATTTGGCATGTACAAACGGGGTGGAAAAAGGCATAACATTTATATATTTCGTAATAATAATTAAAAACTTTAAAAGATAAAGAACTGTATCTTTTCTAAAAAAAATACAAAACTGTATGTATTTTAGAAAAAAAGTTAGAAGATAAAAAATAAGAGTAAAAATATTAGAGAAGAAATTAAATAAAAGTATTAAATTAAACAATTTGTGGAGCTAAAATAAAGATATCTAAAGAATATAGAGGAACAACAAATTGACATTTTTTTAATTGAATTATACTGTTAAAATTAATGAAGAAAGAGATAATCACCTTGGTTGCTCTATTGTAATTTCGCTCAGTCGACCTAAATATTCTCCGCTTCATTTAATTTGCATATATTTCTCTAAAATTGTAAGGAGCACCTGATAAAATGAAAAAAAGTGAAGAAATCGACATTTTTTAATTGAATTATACTGTTAAATTAATGAAGAAAAGGATAATCACCTTGGTTGCTCTATTGTAACTTCACTCAGTCGACCTATCAACAATCAATATTCCCCGCTTCATTTAATTTGCATATATTTCTCTCAAATTATAAGGAGCACCTGATACAATGAAAGAAGTGAAGAAATCGACATTTTTTTAATTGAATTATACTGCTAAAATTAATGAAGAAAAAGATAATCACCTTGCATTCTCTTTTGTAACTTTACTCAGTCAGACTAATCAATATTCTCCGCTTTATTTAAAATGTCTCTAAACGAATCCAAAGGGAATGAATCATCACCCCTATCGTAAACACTGCATAACTGAACAAAATAATCCAAATCATGATCTATATTCACCAAAAGACAGAATGCATACTTTTCAATTAAATCGCTTGAGCATTTTATAAAACTTCTACCTTTTAGAAATCCGCAGATATCACCTCCTTGAGACATATTCACCTCCTTCCCAAATCCGCAGATATCACAAAAGCGAATGTACTCTGGTTATCTAACATTAGTTCCTCGACTTTGGTATCATTATTTTCGAGCATAATTTCTTCAAATATAATTGTCTTAAATCAAAAGAATCAGTGTTAAGATAAATTAACTGTAGCTCTAGAAGGAGGAAGACGGAAGGCAAACTGTTGACGTCCTGCTACGAGAAAAGTACCATAATCGGAACCCTAACCGACCCATGAAGATAGCGTTGAAACGCGTGGCTGGAAGGGAATCAAGGGAGGAGCGACAACAAATCCAATCTACATCGATCTAGGGTTCGATTTTAGGGTTAGGACGTGAAATTAAAGAAGATGATGAGAAAATATGACAATGGAAGCAAGTGGAATTAAAGAAATTGAGAAAAGCTTAGATACCAAGGAGAGAAGTGACGTATATCTCTTAGTAATAATCATGGTTTATAGGAAGAAGACATTCCTTAGCTCTCCAGAAAAATCCGAAGTCTTCTGTGCCTTTGAAAAAGAAGTCTCCATAGTTCTGGATAAAACATGTAGTAGTAATAATGATGTTGCCTTGAAAACCAAAACCAACAATAATAATTTATTAAATATGTGTGTATATGCATAACAAAGGGGGAGGCATTTTGGCGGGAAAATGAGGATATGGACAGACGTGATGGTGCCACGTAGCTCAGTGGGTTTTGCTTTAGTATATATTAAGATGTCATTTTAGTTTAAAAATGTCGTTTTAGTAAAATATGTCATATTAGAACAAAATAACATTTTTGTTATGAAATATTGCATTAGAAATAAAATAACATTTTTAGTATAAAATGTTACATTAGAAAAGAAATAACATTTTTAGTATAAAATGTTGCATTATAAAAGATATAACATTTTTGTTATGGAATGTCGTGTTAGAATAAAATAACATTTTTGTCATAAAATGTTGCATTAGAATAAAAATAACATTTTTGTTATAAAAATGTTGCATTAAAATAAAAATATCATCTTTGTCATAGAATGTCATGTTAGATAAAATAATCATCTTTATTAGAAATGATTATTTGGAATAAAAAGATCATCTTAAATAGAAATGTGTATTTAGAATAAAAAGATCATCTTTATTAGAAACGATTATTTGGAATAAAAAGATTATCTTTATTAGAAATGTGTATTTAGAATAAAAAGATCATCTTTATTAGAAATGATTATGTAGAATAAAAAGATCATCTTTATTAGAAATGTGTATTTAGAATAAAAAGATCATCTTTATTAGAAATGATTATTTGGAGTAAAAAGATCATCTTTATTAGAAATGATTATTTAGAATAAAAAGATCATCTTTATTAGAAATGTGTATTTAGCATAAAAAGGTTAATTGGTTAGAAATTTCATATTAGAAATAATAATGTCATTATTGATAGAAATGTCATTTTTGTGTAAAATGTTTGATTAGAATAAAATGTCATTTTATTAATAAATGTCATGTTAGAATATAAATGTCATTTTATTCATAAATTCCATGTTAGAATATTAACACTACAATTAAATGACCATATTACAACGGTGGTGCAACCGTCGTGTATTAAGAAGTAGTAATAGATAAATATCTTTTACAACTTTTTTGCACCGTTGCAGCACCGTTGTAGTTTCGTATATTTTACAACTGTTATTCACTGTTGTAATAAAATTTATTACAACTTTTATGAACCGTTGTAGTAAAACCTACTACAACTTTTATGCACCATTGTAGTAATACCTACTACAACTTTTATGCACAGTTGTGACTTCGTTATTACTACAATTATTTCTGTTGATTTGTAATACACTTTATTATAACTTTAATTAATAAATTTTGCAAATGCAACAAAAGCTAAATAAACAGAAAACAAAATGATATAAATTCAAAGCAACGAATCCATTCATACAAAAAAGGTTACAACTTAATATTCAAAATACAAAACTAATGAATCATACATCATCACAGTAATATATCAATTCTTTATTACAAATACTAATTACAAATCAGTACCATCCAAAAACTCTGCTTCAACTATCAGACTGGTTCATCTTTGCACTCCCTCAACATCCCCACAACCACAAGACACACCACCTGCACAATCACAAAACATGCATATACACAAACATAACCTTTAGATTGTTGTAAACATACAATGGTGGATATGTACTTTTCTTCCAAGTTGGATGATGAGTTGAAACTTCCTAAGATGGGAGTCTCTGCTATTTCTACAATGTCTATATAAACATAAATGTAAAAAAGAAGGGGGGAAAACGCTAACCAAACAATAGTCATTTTCAATAGCCTAGCTCAAAGTTGCAGGATAAAAGCTACAGAAGCGCTCTGATCATTCACCTCAGTACCTAGTATCTGAAATACAAAATGTATTAAATAATGGTTTGATGCATTTATCCATGTATTACTCATTTAATACCATTCCCTTCTTCAACTATGAGTCTAAAACAAACAACAGCTATATCCATATTATTATAGTTGATTATATTATGCTATCTTTACTAAATTGTATGGCAAAATTCACGGACCTGTTCAGAATACTGAACTTCAACATAAAATATACAATGGTATATGAAAGGTTTTAAAAAATTAGTACATGGGAAAATTGGTTAAAACAAATGGTATAATAAAATAAACTTCATATTATTATAGTGGCGTGAAAAAATGCAATGGTGAAACTCTGGCATACACCCAAAAGAATGGAAACAAGGGGCACGGATAAACCCACATGAACCTGATAAAAACTGGACAAATTCTTATGACAATCTCCAAAACTCATATAATTGCCCATAATTAAATATGCAGATGTTGATATCTGTGTGAGTATCAGTTCCACTAAATAGAGTAACTGATTACCAGAAAGATGCTAAATGAATGGATCATATTAACTATATAGTCATACACTTAGGTCACTTACACAGAAGAAATAAACAATCGAAATAAAAGCTGGTTGTTCGGGTAAATGATAGTTGGGCAATTCAACATTCTTCTAGTAGTGTCGTAGCTCTTGATGTGTAGATCTGATAATATATAGCAGGTTGGCATATTACCAAATATTCTAGAATTTCTTTATAATCTTAGATAAACTAAGATAATTGTTACCAAATATTCCAGAATTCCATTTTGTTAAACCATAGTCTTACAGATCTGCATTCCATCATATGTATTTATAAACTATATTTAACATTCAACTCCAAATTAGATAAGAACTTGCATGAACTGGGAGACGAACTGGTAGCCGAAATCAAATCGCCTGAAATCATGGTCAAAATTAAGTCGCTAGATTCAAATTACCTAAAGTCAAGGATGATTCCTCACTAGAAGGAGAGGCTGATCGCTCGCATGAAGGTGGGAGGCCGAAATTGCATCAGATGGAGGGTGATATCCAATCGTCCGACAGGGGAAAAAATCGTAGCTGTGGCTGCAATCGAAGCTTCATCTCCAATCGACAGCGACGGCGGCCTTAGTTTAACCATCGACACTGTTTTTCACACTGTGAGGAACAATAGAAAGAGTCGAAGCTTTAGATCTCGGCTCCTACAGATAGACATTACGAGATTGATCTACGAAATGAATAAAAAGAAAATGCAGAATAAGAAAGGAGGCAGCGAAATGAAGAGTGCGTAACCCTAGATGTAGAAGCACGTAATTATTGGGTAGATTGATCTGCGAAGCGGGTGGGTATTCTTTGCGGACCGTATAGGCTTTGACGCTTGCATCCAAAGCCCAAGGAACCGTCCTATCTCCGATTATTTTATTTGGACAAGGGGATGTTGCTAGTATACCATCACAGCCAGTATTAATTAATAACAACTAGAATTTAATTACTATGTATTACATCTTAATTGTTAAGTATTAGCTCTTGATTATATATTAAAACTGAAACATTAGTTGGTAAATATTTATTAATTATTAAACGTAATTAATAAATATTAACTGTAATTTGCTGATTATTAATAATTACATTAATAAATGCTAATTGTTTGATAGTAATTAGTAAAAGGTAATTATTAAATATTAGATACTACTTCTTAATTATTAAACTTACAAATTGTAAATAAAATGTTAAACATTAATTATTGAATATTTATTTTTAATTAATTAACATTAGTTATTAAACTATTTATTACTTATTGAATAAATTATTAAATATTAATTATAACTTTCTAGTTCTCGATTATTTATGAAAAATATATATTATATATATAATTATTCTTCTTAATTGCTAAGTACTAAATATACAGATTGATTATTAATTATTACTTCCTAATTGATTATTAATAGTAATTATTAGTTATTAATTATAAATAATCAATATAAATGTATTAAATATTAATTATTAGTTGTTAATTATATTGAAATATAGTCATATATTACAACAGTCAAAAAATAAAAGTTGTAATAGGCTTTTATTACAACGTCAAAGTAACACAGTTGTTAAAAATAAGTTTATTACAACTTTTCTAAGAAACAAGTTGTAAAAAACATTTATTACAACGGTGCTTTTACCACCGTTGTAAAATTAAAGTTGTAATATGGTGTTTTTTGTTGTAGTGTAATGTCATTTTATTTAGAAGTGCATGGAGAAATGATTAAAATGATCATTAGATAGAAATATAAAAACATGTTAAAGATAAATGTCATTTTGTTAGGATATTGTCATGTTAAATAATATGTCATTTATTTAGATTATATCCATGTTAAATGAAAATGTCATTTGTTTAGGATAATGTTTGTGAAATAAAAATGTCATCATGTTAGACAAGGACAAAAATAATTACTTGTCAAAATATATGGTAGTGGAAATTAAATTATAAATTGTTAAATAGTGAAAATTGATTAAAGTGAAAATAATTCAAATTGAATTATAATTGGTTAAATTTATTAACTAATGATTTATTTATATAAACTGTTGTTGTTTGAAAACCCCACACGGGTGTTGGGATGATATTTGTCATGCACTAGTCCTAATATTTAGCTGTATGTGAATCGATGGATTGACAGTCTGTGATGAACATTAATTAATTAATTATTTTAATGCTCACACAATTATAAATTTCACTCTGGATGTGAATGGATTGCGTAATGAATATTTATCATTATTGTTATATACATGCGATGTATGAAATCCATATAATTGAAATTATAAGGTAATTGATTGAGTCGCGTTCCGATTCAGAATATCTTTATATAAAGAATATTCGAAAATAAAGAATCTTTTAAAATAAAGAATATTTTAAATTAATAAATATTTTAAATAATATTCAGTAAAGAAGAAAAATGTGAAGCCGAATTAAACGCCATTTTTAACCCGAACGGGTTTATCGATTGATTTTATTCATGTTACATTGAATATAAAAAAAGAAGTGATTTAAAATCTAATATTTTGAAAATATTAATATTTTAATACGATAAAGATATAGAATATTCAATTTTTATTTGGAAAATGAAGTTAAAATCATTTTAAATCAATTTATAAATATTTTTTAAATACGATTTAAACAAAAGTCGATGATATATATTATATATATTTATTTAATGGCCTGAATAGAACGCGCCGCGCAGCGACCGTTCACGAATTTCGACCATTAACTTCAAATTGATGTAACGGGAGATCCGACCATTAGATTCTCCTAAAACTGGAACCTTGAGTTCATATCGAAAAGAGTTTTCCAATGAATATAAGAGTTTTGAAATCTAAAGGTTGGATTTGGAATTATGTCCAAATCAATTTCAGAAAAGGTCGTTGTAAGTGCAGTTCGATGACCGTTTATGCAAAACAACTGTAAAGCCTTAATAAAATTATTAGAAATATGAAAAAAATTATATAAAATCATAATAAATGATTTAAAAAGAATTTAGATCAAAAGTTCCAATTTTGCAAAGATAAAAATATATTTTTATCAATATGAACTTGTTATTAACTAGAATAAATCTTTAAATTAAGATTGGATGAAGTTTCCATTTAACTCATATTTAATTGGAATTAAATAAAATAAATTGGATTTTGGTTTGTCATGAATGGTGTCTTAAATAACACTATTTTTGAACCCCGTATGAAAAGAATAAATCTTTTAGTTAAGATTTTAGAGTTTTTCAATTATATTTAATAATTGGAATAAAATGAAATGTAAATTGGGTTTATTGTGAATTGTGTTTTTAAACGACATTTGTTCTTTAACTCAATTAACATGAAAATATAATTTGGAAATTATAAATGTTTTATTAATATTTAATGGAAATTTTCCAAAGTAAAGTTTTCCAATTTAATATATTAAATTGGAATTGAATGGAATTCGATTTAATAATAATTGATATGAGCTTCTATAAAAGAAGACCGTTACTATATATGGAATTTGAAAGGCTTTGCCGTTATTCAATTTATATTATTAGTCTGATACGGAAATTTATATCGATTATATATTGATTTGATTTCTATGAAAAATTCATATTTAATGGAAGATGATTTTGGGTTTATCGTGAACTATGTTTTTAAAAGACATTAGTTCTTTAACCCATTTAAAGACAAGATTAATTTCTAAAAATT
This sequence comes from Allium sativum, assembly GCA_030737875.1. NCBI lineage: Eukaryota > Viridiplantae > Streptophyta > Magnoliopsida > Asparagales > Amaryllidaceae > Allium > Allium sativum. The sequence goes on along the minus strand of CM060927.1, from coordinate 72,101,570 downwards.
GAATTATCTTTAAGTAATGATTTTTGATATTAAAACCAAATTGGTGTTTTAATGAATCTTTAAAAAGAAGATTTAAGAATAAATTTAAAAGAATTTAGCTTTGATAAACTTAATGGGAACCTTTCCCTAATAATATGAATATTTTATTTAAAAGAATATTCAGAGTTGGAATGAGGTGTATGATGTGTTTTATAGCACTAGTTTATTGATTATAAAATACGCTAAGTTATTCGGAAAGACCAGGTTCAACCCATTCTGAATAATTAATACGATGATCAAGAGTCGAAGATGAAGACGGTGGTTGAAGACTGGAGGTCTTCACATCGTTTGGATGATGACTGATGTCTTGATTGGGAGGCATCCCAAGACAAGGTAATAAGTGGTGATCGTCCAGACGTACTTGGAGATTAATGGATATGCGAGAATCTCTCTCCTGTATTGGACATATGGGACGAGGAATAAGGTGTCTCCGGTTTCGTTCAGACCCAGAACGGACTTGTAAATAGATGGTATGTCTAACGTTGTATTCCTTTAAGCTGTATTCGTTGACCTTTGCTAAATATATATCTGTTGGTGGCGGAGAATTTATTCTCTTGCATAACGCTCTTCTCTGAGATGTACGAGCTTAGAGGTTATATATTGACAGAAATCAATGGTATGGTATGGATTGACAATGTGGCATGCTAAGATGCAAATGATCAAGGCTTATTATTGAAAAGCAGAGCCTTTTGGTTGATGATCAAAGCATAGCTTTAATTAGCATAGCTTTGTGTAGCATTACTTCGCGAGCCTCACACCCTTGTATGAACCTGAAACGGGAGCGACTGCAGGGAGGACATACGTTTCTTTCTAGCAAGGAGTGGTGTCAGCATTTACAAGCCCTGGCATTTTACTTATATGGATGATGGAATGAGGCACCTCGGTTATTTGAGTCCCTAGTGGCTCTATTTACGCCCCATAGGGCGGGGAAACATATTGTTTAGGCATTATTAATCCACTAACATTATTTGTGGACTGACCCTGAAGATCCATGTGCAGTTGCGGCTGAGCCTGAGACATGGGCTAGACTGTCTCGAATTTGGTAAGGACTATCTTTTGCCTTGGTTCATGATGGAAATCCAACTTTTAATACGACCCATGCGGTTTTGATTGTATAACTAGTACAGCGACATAGTATATGGTAGTTATGCCGTCTATGATTGATATATTATGATTGAAATGTTTTTGAAACATATATACACTTATAATAATATCAACTCCATTTTATCGTATTAAGCATTTTTGACCATTATAAGGTAAAAATCTGTCCTCCGGTTTGCGTTGCATTGTGTGATGGGACTTGAGTCTTATAATGGTTCCATTTTTCTAAGAAGCATTGCGTTGTTTAACGATTTACCATATTTATGCACTGGCAATCCAATGGAGTAAACCCGTTCCGCGTTAGCGGCGTGGTCCTGTGATTAGCCTTATTATTAGATAAGTTTAGTAAGATTTCTCATACCAGTCCCATGACTGACTCGTAGTTTGTTTCACTTTGCAAACTCAGGTGCCCTCTTTTCCACACTGGCAGCCTTGTATTCAGGTTTTAGCAGACTCATTCTGGATAGCTAGGAAGCTGAAGATGGATCCTATCATCTCTATTTGGCTATTCAGACTTCATGTAGTATATCATGTTTATTTTCGCTGCATCGTATTTTAATTTGTAGTAATGTAATCTTCCATTGTAATATAATTCGATGTACTCTGATATTCTGTACTCTGATGTAACATTATTATAATGGTTATACAAATCTGTTGTTATTTGTTCTGATGTGTTGTATGCCTAAAGTTAATGTATCCAGGTTTTGAACGGTCTTGGTCGATTTAGCGATCGATTAGGTCCGGGCGAAAATCCGTGGTCGTTACACTTATTTTCCGTCTAGGTCAAAGACCCTTATATCCTGCAGAGAACTAGCGATTTCTTGAGAATCAACTGCAGTCATGCTGCCTATATACGCATAAACATGCAAGTTTAGTCAAACTTGAACAAACATGATTTTGGAAAATCCACGAATAATGGAACTCATGAATATTACATTGATATTTCGCTACCAAACATGTGCAAAATAAATTCAGCAGGGGTCAAGTTTTTGTTAAGAGGTGAAGTTGTGACAGCTGTATAGCACAGCGTATGCCATATGTTGCCAAGGGAAATTTTTACTACAACATTATCACCACACCCACATGACATTTCTAAGGACATTATATATTGACTGGTAACTGGTAGATCTATTTGTATTTAATTTTCGTCCACTGGAAATGGAAATTTTCTTCAATGAAACTGCCTTTTATTGGTCAATAGAGAGAATTTTGATGCCCCAGTTGAAAAAGAAACAAAAAAAGAACTTTAACCATCATACAGATATGAGTCCCTAAAAGCTAGCTAATCCGAAAAATACAACAAGAAGAATCAGATTTGAAATTTATACATGCTACTGCTACTAGTTTTAAATATAAATAGTTATAAATGGATGACAACATATTGTATATGTCAACAAAGCTAACAAAGTCATATGGAAACAATTGTAATTGAGTATGCATAGAACAAAACAACTCAACTACGAATATAGACAATTCCAGGAAATCACATTAACAAATGATAACTCTGAACAATTCTGAAAAAAAGACATAAATTAGGTGCAATCAAGGAAAATTACCTTTAATTTAGATCTAAGGAAGTGTAAAGCTGAAATTTGTATGTTCCATCTTTCTAATTGAGCAATTCAATTGTGTCAATAAAAATAACGTTCTAACTTGATTTGAGAAAGAAAACATGAACTGCAAAATTAACAACCAAACCTAGAAGAACGAGTGGTGCTTAGGCTGCTCCCAATCTAAAACCATAAGGTTTTTCTAATATTTGGGTGTTTGTATTTCATGGGTGATAATTGATAACAATGAGCAGAAGATAGGGTTTGATGGGAACGAAATGGGGGATTTCTCGGAGCGATTGAACAAAAAGGATTCTGAGAAGAATTGTCCGTGTTTTCTATTTGTGCGAAAGAATGTCTCGGATCGCAAGTTGGATTACAGATCAAACGATTAAGATTTCTCCCATTAGTAGGACGCAGATCAATGAATGAGTAAGGAGTTAGTTGGCAATAATTGTTGCAAAATGTTTCCCAAATCTACGGTGAGCATTTTAGACAAATAATTCAAAGCTTATTAACAATACAAGGAAAGTTTTTAAAGAAACAATTAACAAATTATTTTTCTAAAACTGAAATGTAGATGCAAAACCAAATGAGGCTAATGTAAAATACTTTTTAAAATCTTTCTTTCTATTTAAGTTATGTACCTTTAATTTTGAGATTTAATCTTCAAAAATGTCTTATTTCTTCTACACTCAAACCTTATTTAAAGTTCAGCATTTTTGAACATTCGTATTTTTTCTAAGCTTACATTATAGTGTTTCTATGATACAAATTTCTACAAAGATTTTAAATTTCCACGTATTCATTACTTTTAGTGATAAACATTTTTTAGAAGTTTAAAGTTTTATGTTATTTAACTATTTTTAAAAGGATATTTTAAGGCGGTGTGAATATTAATGAAGCATACCTCTTTACAATTGGAAAAATATATTCTAACCTTTTAGACATTCGTAATAATGCTTTTTTTTGTGAAATAAGTTAATTTCATAACACTCTTTCTTTTTGTTAAATCAAATCTCTTGTTTTCTTTTATTTTGCTATGAAAATATAGTTTTAGGGTAAACAAAATGTGTCATTTAATTACATTTCAAAACAACGTTACATAAATGTTTTTGAGGAAAGTTATCTTTTATGATATATATTAAAGATGAATTCAAAATTTTAAAATTTTCGAAATATAAAATATAATTATCAACTACAATTATAAAATATAAGTATCAACTATAATTATAGTTAAATACAATTATTTAAAACTAATTATTGAATACTAGATATCATTTCATAAGTATTAAATTTTATTATTAATTATTACATAATTATTATAATAAAATGATATTTTCATTATTTAGGATAATAAATATAAAAGAACAATTTGAAATTTTAAGATTTAGCGTAAAATATATTGGCATACTGATTGAAATTTGTAATGAAAATAGAGAACTTAATTAAGAATTTAGTAATTACATCGGTTATGAGCAAAGATTATTTCGATAATTCTAAATAAGCAATTATTATAATTTATTTAATATAGAATGTAAATTATTATTTATTACTACTTATAAATCATTAATACAACAAATTAATTATTAATTATTGAAAATTTTAATAATTATTAAAAAAATACTAAAGTATATCTTAGAAAAATAATATAAAAATATCTTTCAAATCTGTTGGAATTCTGGTGCTAAATAGCTTCTATTAATATTCGTCGGTAATTTGCTTATATTTGCAGCATGCGGTGATTAGTGAATGGGCCCATAACCCATTTCGGGATTAGGGTTATAGGGAGGCTGAAATGAGCTAGGTTTTCATTCTATTTCAGTTTTCTAGCTGCCATTTACCTCTTAGAAACCCTAACAATGGCCTCCACCTTCTAATTTCATCCCAAATCACTCTCTAATAAAGGATTAAGATTAGCAACATCAAATTAAGGAGAAATAGCACCAAAGCAAGGTTGGAGCTGCTGTTAGACATCAGTATTCGCCCAAATCAGTGGAGTTTCAATTCTGAAAGTTTTATTTGTGGCCAAGGTGAGTGATTAGTTTTGTTTTTACACTAGTTACAGTTAATTAGGGTGATTAGTGTTAATTAGCGAATTTAAACATGATTAAATTCTGGAAAAATATTTATAAATTTTGAAATATTGTGATTTGGGATATATTCGTCGGTAATTTGCTTATATTTGCAGCGGAAAATAGCGATAGAAAATTTCTGTCGGTAATTTGACGCAATTTGCGACGGAATAGTGAGGGATGACAGAATACGATGGTTATAAATAAAAGAAAAAAGTTTAAAAATACAAAAAAACTATCCCTTGCAAATCACATGGAAATCCGTCGCAAATTAGCGATGGAAATTTCCGCTTTTAAAAATTTGACGCTAATTTAGTGTTTTCTTGTAGTGTGTGTCCTACACCTTATGGTTTATTATATCATTTAAATCATTTCTTTTTTCTCTTAAAGAGTGCAAAAATTTGAGATTTTATATAGAAAATATATACTTTAAGAAAATGAGTTTTTTAAAAAAATTGTAAACATGTGGTAATTATTTCTTTTATCTTTATAATAGAGATCATTTATACGTTGAATACCTTTGAGATAATTATATTTTTATAAATTGATTTATGAAATATTTATTTCAAAATTTGGTTTTAAATCAAAATTTCTTTTAAAATTGATTTATAAAACACGTGCGTCGACAAATTCAATTAGAAATTCAACAAAACAACATATCAAAACTCACATGAAACTTGCCAATCCGAAGCACCAATTAGGTTTAATGTTGGCACTTCCATCTAAAGGAATTAGCCTATTAAATACAACTCTAAACATGCATCAAAGTCACTTGGAAAAACTTATAAAAGAAATACATTATAATACATATAGGTGGCTTGACTAGTGATTGACATAGAAATGTGTTTATTTTATGCTCTTATTTCTTATCTTTTGTATATAAATAAATATTACTTGGGTATTGTTTTGTTACTTTTACAGATATTCCAACCCAGCCCGCATGCAACCAGAAAAGCAGAGAAATAGAGATGAAATTGATATATATTTACATTTTGAAGAATTGTAGATGAAGATCTCACATCTAGTTGCTGTTGGACAAGAAAAGGATTGATAAAAAGGCTTTGCACATCACAAATCAATGAAGAAGTGTCAAGGAAGCAAGAGGAAAAGAGAAAAGGCCCAAATTTGCTTTATTTATCTAAGGCCCATTTATGTTTCTCATTGTAAACTAATTAGTGATGTAATGACCAGGCCCAGTTATCATTAGGGTTGGGGTTAGGGTTTGGCTATCTACCCTATATATACCCTTGTAATATCATTGTAGCCACCATCCTACATCTCATTCTATTCTCTCCTTCATTAATAAAACTCATTTTTCTTTTTATTCTATGCAATTTTCTATTTCTTAGCAATTAGTGTTGTCTACACGATCAAAAACTTGATCGTCGCTAATCTATGAATTAGAAAAGTGCGACATTTAAATTAAATTCTGCAAGCATACAGGTGTGTAACATACAGGTCGAACACAGGGAGGTAGATTAAAATCAAATTATTTATCTAATCTCTTGGGCGAGTTAGACAAAACTTTGGAGGTTGATTTTGAAAATAAAACAAAAAAAAATTAAAACTGTAATTTGATTCAGAACAGATCTAACTGAACCGACGATCAAATCGCAATTTCAATGGAAAAGCAATGAAACTATGAATCAGATTCAAATCTAATCAAATCCAATTTAACCTATGAACGCGATTAAAATACAGAAAATAAAAGTGCAGAATATAAATAACAACAGGAAATAAAATTAGGATTACCGCTGAATCTAATCAGACGGTATTTATCTAACCTATGAACGCGATTAGCGTCGATCTCTAACACACCTTGGTACGCTGACATTGTGAATTATCTTGTCACACAACAAACACCCGCTGAATGGTCGAAACAAGATAAACAAAAATTTCTCTCGAAAGTTCGAAACTTCTATTGGGACGACCCATATCTTTTCAAATACTGTCCAGACCAAATCATTCGAAGGTGTGTGCCCGATCATGAACACCAAAGTATTCTCTCCTTCTCACATGACCATGCTTGTGGCGGTCATTTTGGAGCAAGAAAAACTGCTGCAAAAGTTTTGCAAAGCGGTTTTTATTGGCCCACACTCTTCCGTGATTCTTTCGAATTTTGCTCTAAATGTGAGTGATGTCAAAGAACGGGTCGAATCTCTAAGCGAAACATGATGCCTCTCAACCCCATTTTAGTGATTGAGTTATTCGATGTTTGGGGCATCGATTTCATGGGACCATTCCCTAATTCATTTGGGAATCTTTACATCTTACTTGCGGTAGATTATGTCTCAAAATGGGTTGAAGCCATTCCGACCAAAACCAACGACAACCAGGTTGTTGTCAAATTCCTCAAAGAAAACATCTTTTCACGCTTTGGCACACCTCGAGCTATCATTAGCGATAATGGCACTCATTTCTGTAATCGTGCTTTTGAGTCCTTGCTCAAGAAATACTCAATCACACACAAGCTGTCAACACCTTACCATCCACAAACTAGCGGGCAAGTAGAAGTTTCCAATAGACAAATCAAACAAATTCTTGAGAAAACCGTGAATTCCAATAGAAAAGATTGGTCCGTAAAACTGATTGATGCACTTTGGGCTTTCCGCAGTGCTTATAAAACCAATCTAGGGATGTCACCATATCGATTAGTCTTTGGAAAGGCCTGTCACTTACCTCCTGAATTAGAGCATCGTGCTCTTTGGGCCATAAAATTTTTGAACTTTGACTTAGAAAAAGCCGGCTCACATAAGAAGTTACAAATGTCGGAGTTAGAGGAATTAAGAAATGAGGCGTATGAAAATGCGAAAATCTACAAAGAAAGAACCAAAGCATAACACGACAAAAACATACTTCGTAAGGAATTCAACGTAGGTCAAAAAGTTCTTTTATACGACTCTAGACTTCACTTGTTTCCAGGAAAACTCAGATCTCGATGGACTGGACCTTATGTCGTGAAAACAGTATATCCTCATGGAGCGGTTGAAATTGAAAATCCTAGGGATGGAAAAATCTTCAAAGTAAACGGTCAACGACTGAAACCATTTTTGGAATTCGAGCAATATGACGAAGATGACTCTATCGATCTGCTTGATCATCCACCACGAAATCAGGTGGTACACGTTCTTTTTCTTTTATTTTTATTTTTCATTTTTTTTTTATTTTTTTTCTGCCTTAGACAGTTGGGACACTGTCTCAATCAAGTGTGGGGGGAGTCTGCATTGCATTCTTTTGATTTTTCTTTAATTTTTCTTTCTTTTCATGTTGGACCATCATACATTTTATATTGCAGTAACATACCATAATTTTTTTAAAAAAAAAATACGACTCATTTTCAATTGATACAACAAAATAAGTTTACAATTTTTAGCCAGTTGATAGTATTTTTTTCTCTCAACTTAGATCGAATAAGAAATATAATGAAAAGTTTAATTTTGAGGGATAATAGTGTAACCGGTACATAGGGAGATTCTTAGGTGATGGCCATGAAATCTATTCTATATTGTAGACTTTGTTTAAACAAGTGGAGGACTTAAAGTACTTATAATGGCTTGTCAAATCTTTAAAACTAAGTTGCGTTAATTTGAATTCGTGTAACTCTCTTTTTGTGCTTATAAATTCAATAATAATAATAATAGTAATCCAAGGGTATCCAACATTGCTTGTATATCGAGCGTTGGTGTGCAAACCCGCCAAGCTCTATCCGACACGTTGTTGACAAAGTCAGCATTGGAATATCTTGGTCTCATTTTATGAGATTGGACACCTAAGGATTACCGACACGTTGTTGACAAAGTCAAAGTCGGCCTGCACATTCCGCCAAGCTCTTTACCTACTCTCCGTTAGTCCGCGAGGCAGTGCATGGGTGGTAAACCTTGGTCTTTTTAGTTAGGTGTATGTACTTAATCATAAATCTTAAAATTTTATAGAATAAAGAATAAGCGATGATACCCAAACACTTCTTGACCTTATTGATTTGACTATCCATACATGAGAAAATTAGAATACCACTTTGCAAATTGTGCCAAGCAAACTAAGAATTTATTTCATGGTTGCACTATGTTATCGACCGAACTAACTGGCCAAACTGGAATTTAACATTTGAAAACTTGATTTATATTGAAAATTTGTGACAAGTCGAGGTATCTAAAATAAAATCAACTGATTAGAAATTATTAACTTAATTTGTTGTACCACTTTCCTGAAATAAGTCGTGTTTTCATTTTTCGTTTTTATTTGCATATGTCCATGGCATTCATGTAGTTCCATTAGAATCATAGCATACTGCATTTGGATTTTGTGGGTAGTATCCGCTGAAAACCCTCACGAGACACCACTCGTCCTACTAGGGACACCTAGAGGTTTAACGGCTTGTTGCATACGCTCAATGCAATCGTGTTTCCTACGAAAGTGTGACCTATCTAGTTAGTTTTTCATTTCTTGTTTTACTCGAGGACGAGTAAAAGATAAGTGTGGGGGTATTTGATTGACATAGAAATGTGTTTATTTTATGCTCTTATTTCTTATCTTTTGTATATAAATAAATATTACTTGGGTATTGTTTTGTTACTTTTACAGATATTCCAACCCAGCCCGCATGCAACCAGAAAAGCAGAGAAATAGAGATGAAATTGATATATATTTACATTTTGAAGAATTGTAGATGAAGATCTCACATCTAGTTGCTGTTGGACAAGAAAAGGATTGATAAAAAGGCTTTGCACATCACAAATCAATGAAGAAGTGTCAAGGAAGCAAGAGGAAAAGAGAAAAGGCCCAAATTTGCTTTATTTATCTAAGGCCCATTTATGTTTCTCATTGTAAACTAATTAGTGATGTAATGACCAGGCCCAGTTATCATTAGGGTTGGGGTTAGGGTTTGGCTATCTACCCTATATATACCCTTGTAATATCATTGTAGCCACCATCCTACATCTCATTCTATTCTCTCCTTCATTAATAAAACTCATTTTTTTTTATTCTATGCAATTTCCTATTTCTTAGCAATTAGTGTTGTCTACACGATTAGATTCGGTAGAACACTATTTGTATTTTGCATTTCTTTTCATTAGTGATTGACCGTCTGATTAGATTCAGCGGTAATCCTAATTTTATTTCCTGTTGTTATTTATATTCTGCACTTTTATTTTCTGTATTTTAATCGCGTTCATAGGTTAAATTGGATTTGATTAGATTTGAATCTGATTCATAGTTTCATTGCTTTTCCATTGAAATTGCGATTTGATCGTCGATTCAGTTAGATCTGTTCTGAATCAAATTACAGTTTTAATTTTGTTTTGTTTTATTTTCAAAATCAACCTCCAAAGTTGTCTAACTCGCCCAAGAGATTAGATAAATAATTTGATTTTAATCTACCTCCCTGTGCTCGACCTGTATGCTACACACCTGTATGCTTGCAGAATTTAATTTAAATGTCGCACTTTTCTAATTCATAGATTAGCGACGATCAACTAGGCACTTAGAGTTGTAGTGCCTGGGTCGATCACTACGAAAGCTAGGTAAAACTAGCGGTGGACCTGCCTTCATCTTGGGTCGGTCAACCAAATGGTCACGATTCCTATAGGAATTTTTGCCTTGTTCATTTTTGTTTTTGAACAATGTTTCAACATATATTCAAGTGGAATTTAGTCATGGTTTTCAATATATAGACAAAGCTACACATTGACTACAATCCAAATTTTTTAGCATGGTTCCAATGCAAAATGAAAGAGCAACAAGGTCATAAAGACAATTGTAAGCAAAAAAATATTATAAACTTGAAAAATTGTAACACCCCGTAATTTAATAAAACATTAATTATACATTAACGACAACAAACTAAAGATTAATTAATTAAATATTAAGAATTAAGTAAAATGGACTGTACCCCTACGTTCCTCTTGGAATTCTGGTTCAGATAGATTCCGAGTTTGTGTAAAACAGACATCATATGAAGAAGTTATGAAGCTTGAAAGTTTGTATACATATAAGAGTCATATATATAAATATAAAAAAATGTTCAAAATAATTCAAAGAGACAAAGCGGGAGAAGTAGGTGGCGGTAGACCATTGTGGCACGACCCTCACTGGGCCTGGTCGACCTGTGGGTCGACCCAAGTACTAGTGGGTCGGCCCATAGGTCGACCCATGTGGTTGGTGGGCCAATCCACCACGGATTTAGGTAGATTCGAACTCTATTTCTGGACTGTTTTGTTAGCTAGCTTCATTATTTTGATATATGGTTGGATTTAAAAATGGAAGATCTGATGGTTAAGGATTGTCTTGAGAATTTTATTTAAAGGCATGCACTCCTATCAAATCAATTACACTTCTTCGTTCTTCCTCAAAATTCTATTCTAAAAATCTAAAATGAGGACAGGGAGATGCTCCCGCAACCTAGATTGAACCAAGACAATTTTTATTGGATTTATATAAGATTCCTTTCTTCAACATCAGCATGTTATCCTCTATTCTTCAAATCCAATCTCTATGAGTCCAAGTTACTTTTTGATATGAAACTTAAACAGTAACATTGACATGTTAATAAACCTGAATCTAAGACTATGCATGTTAATTAAATAATTCATATCTAAATAGTTTTCCTGTAATTACATGTATTTTTCCTGTACCCCTGTTCTACTGTTCAGTTGTTATTATAAGCCTATTTTTGTTCTTCTCCCTCTCTTTTTCCTTTTTGTTTTATAATCCTAGGTTGCCTTCGAGCCTAGGCCATTCTCGCTAAGAAATACGTACGAACGAATTTGGGAATTAATTGAAATGATAATGAAAGAGGGAAATTTGGGGTATATCATATATTGAGGACTATGACTGTAAATTTAGGGGTTATGTGGACATGTTAAATCAGTTAGACTTAATTCGAAGATTAAATGGAACATGTTAATGAAACTGTAAGTACCATACCTAATTAAATTAGAAAAAGGAAACTTAACTGATATATGCATACATCTAGGCAGGTGTCTATTTGGGGAAATGGTTTGTATACATATAGTATTACTGCAACCAGGCTTATTAATGAACTTAAACATGCTAAGTTAAAACCTGATAATTATTTAGCTAAGAGATCCCATGTCTACTGTTTCCATTTATGTTCTGGGTTTTGGGACTCTTAAATACTAATTGGGGATGCAAGCTTAGGGGGTTTGGCATGTGTCATCTGTTGTTAGGGACCCATATCAGTCAGTATCCCTGTTGGTATCGGATAGAGACCCCGTACTAGGTAGGGCCAGGGCACGATTTACTGAACTGGATAGTAAGAGGTTCATCTGAAAGTGGGGGTGTGTACAGGCGTGTTCCGGCGGAGTCATGAGTGTGTATGGGTTCGATTGGCGAAAATAAGATGTTATACCACCGGTAAATTGTTTTGTTCCTCCTGTCAGTTGCCACTTTAGGGAGTGATACACCGTACTGTGGGACTGGCACAAGGTATATACGTAATAGAGAGCCGATCGCTTGGGTAGTAATTAGGGTACATGTAGTCCTGCTGATTATATTTCAATTGGGAAAATCCCATTATGTAACTAGTGTATGCCTAATCCTGTTGTTATATTCATGCTATTAAGTAATTAGGGTACATCTAGTCGTGCTGATTATATTTCTATTGGGGAAATCCTGTTATGTAACTAGTGTACACCTAATCCTGCTGTTATGTTCTCGTTGGGTAATTACGGTAACACCTAAACCTATCATTAATCCTGATATACTAGTATTTGTGCAGAGAAATAACTTAGATCTTTTTTCGGATATAACTGAGGAGCATAACTTGATCCACAATATCCTGTTTATTCTGTCTATATTGTTGTTATCTCTCATCCAGTTTTATTTACCTGTCTTGATGCTTTTATTTCTTCATATGCTGAAAGTCACTAGACTTTATGTCTGGCCCTTTTTGTTTCCCTTCTCTCTTCCTTTTCCCCCTAGGTTCTCAGGGTGGGAATGCTCAAACGTGATTAGGACTTTCTCTCTCTTCTGTTTCTGCTTGGATCTGGATCTACACTGATGTACCGCTTCGACTATTTGTCTACTTTATTATGGATACTTGTGTGGGATATGACTTTATATTATTGTACTCTGATGGATTTTAGTATGAGACAGATGTTTCGGCATGAGATTTTTGGTTTTAGTGTAGTTGCTTGATGTTATAACTGGTTTTTAGACTATGATGTTTTTCTGTTAAATAATGAAATTTTAATTCCGCTGATATTTTTATATATCTTTCTTGTGAGATTCTATTCCCGTTTACCTATAACGCTTCACAAAACTTAATGCATATTAATAAAGAGTGACATTAACGGATGTGGGGTGTCACATTTGGTATCAGAGCTGAAGGTTACAAGATTGGAGAAAAGTTTTGAAAATTGTTTTCAAGAATAAAGTATTTTCAAAAAAGAAAAGTCTATTTTTGAAAAACATATCCCCAAATCCATATAAAATCTCTTTTCGATTCTCTGTTCGAAGCCCTTTTCTTCCCTTTTCAGCATGTCTGGGGCACCCTATCTTCCTGAGGGCGTGGCCCTACCAGAAAGGTTATGTAGGTATCTAGAGGCTACGACACCTACCAGAGTCCTAGATGCCCCACCTCTAGCTGCAGCCGAAGCAGCTCAACCTCCTCGCCTAGCCTTTTATAATCATTGCAATGACTTTTGCGCGATGGGAAGAAAGTCCTTCCGTGGTTCTGATATTTACCTTGAGGCGCGCAATTGGTTATGGGAAGCCTAGAGTATTTTTGATCTTTTGGAGCTTGATGACCATAGGAAGATACAGTTGGCCGCATGGCAGCTTAAGGAAGAGGCTTCGTTTCGGTAGGAAGTGACACAGGTAAGATGACCAGTAGATACTTGGGATGGTTTCCGACGGAGATTCAAGATGAAGTTTCTTTCTAAGGCAGAAGAGAGTATGCAGATAGAGAGATTTTTAGCGCTTAAGCAAGGGAATATGTCTGCAAAGAGTATGTCAATAAGTTCAATCAGTTGGCAAAGGTTTGGTCTGGAATTGGTGAATACCCAACATGAGAAAGCTCTAAGGTTTGCAAGAGGATTAAATCAACCTCTCCAAGGATTGAAATTATATCATATATCAACGGGAGTAACTTTTGAAAATTTTGTTGACATGGCTATATTGCATGAATATGATAAGGATGAGAAGAAATAAGTTAAGACGGATGAGGCGCAAAACAAGAAATGGTGGTCTAAGAAAGGGGCGCAAAAGAAAGGTGGAAAGCCTGACAAGGCTCAGATCAAGAAGGAAATTAGATGCCATGGTTGTGGGATCTTGGGTCATTTGGTCAAGGACTATAGAAAGAAGAAGAAGAAGAAGGTTTGTTTCAACTATGGTGAAGTTGGGCACTTTACTAAGGAATACCCAAAGAAGCAAGGGACAGGATCTTCTAGAGGGAATGTGCATGCTCTCGAGGCCAGTGGACCGGAAAGAGGTGGGAAAGTTACCGTTGAAGGTTTGATTTCCCTTTCCGATTATCCTGTTAGGACACTTTTTGATTCTGGCGCTTCTCACTCTTTTATATCTGATTTTTTAGTTGAGTTTCTGCACTTTAATACTAGTATTATTTCTGATCCTGTTATAGTCTCTAACCCAATAGGAGGTAAGGATCATTTGTCTATGATATGTCAGGAATTGAGAATATCTGTTTTAGGCGTCGAGTTTAAGTGCAACGCGTACGTGCTTGGTTTTACAAGATATGGTTTGATTCCAGGGATGGATTGGCTAGCCATGTATGGTGCCATCCTAGACTTTGAGCGGAGAGTCGTCAGGTACTCTTGAGATTTTGTGTGTCCCACGAGGGTCGGTCATGCTTAGCTTCCTAGATTCACTTGATGTTTCTATCGATGATTTGCAATCTGTACCCATAGTCTGTAATTATTTGGATGTGTTTGATGAGGTTAGGGGTTAACATCCGAGGCATGAGACAGATTTCCAGATTTACCTGGTGGATAATGTGAAGCCATTCGCATTGCCTGTGAGCCGCATGGATCCTAGAAAGAGGAGGGAGCTTAGCAAGCAAGTAGGGGAGCTACTTGAAAAAGAGTTTATTAGGCGAAGTATATCAGAGTAGGAAGTTCCAGTCGTCTTCGCGACCAAGGCGGACGACTCACTTCGTCTATTTGTGTATTGTAGGGAGTTGAATAAGCTCACCAAGAAGACTAGGCACCTACTCCTCAGGAACGACAATTTGTTTGACAATCTTGTTGGCGCATCTGTTTTCTCGCAGTTGGATTTGGCCTTGGGGTTTCATCAGTTGAGGGTGGCTGAGGATAGTATAGATAAGCCTTCTTTCAGAATTCCGGATGGTTTCTTTGAGTGTCTAGTCATGACTTTTGGGTTGACTAATGCACTCGCGTATTTTGTGGATCTTGTGAGTAGGGTGTTTAGAGTTTATGAATAAGTTTGTAGTGGTCTTTGTGGATGACATTCTAATCTTCTCAATGAGTGAAGAAGAACATACCCTACACTTAGGAGAGGTTTTGAGGACTCTCGGAGCACATAAGCTTAAGGAGAAATTCTCCAAGTGCCACTTTTGGAGAAGGGAAATAAGGTTTCTGGGGTATGTGGTCCCCAAGGACGGGATAGCGGTGGATTCCGCAAAAGTGGTTGTAGTTCACGATTGGAAGGTTCCAAAGAATGTAATGGAGGTGAGGAGCTTTCTTGGTTTAGCGGGCCATTATAGGATGTTTATTAAGGACTTTGCAAAGATATCAGCCCCACTCACCAGACTGACAAAGAAGAACTTGACCTTTTCTTGGAGCATTGATTATAAGTATGCTTTACAGCAGTTGAAGAGGGATCTGACAAAAACTCCAATTTTGACATTGCTTGATGGGAACAAGGTGTTTACGGTATACAAAGATGTCTATGACACAGGACTTGATACCGTCTTGATGTAAGAGGGGAGGGTAGTATGCTACGGTAGTAGATAGTTGAGAGTTCGTGAGAAGAACTACCCTACCCATAACTTAGAGTTAGTTGTTATAGTGTTTGCACATAAGTCTTAGCCGCATTATCTACATGGAGAAAGGTTTGAGCTGTATACGGATCAGAAGCTGCTCAAGTATCTGTTCTCGCAGGAGAATCTCGATTTGAGGCAGCAAAGGTGGATGGAGTTCCTAGCATCCCACGACTTTGAGATAGCTTATACCCCTGGCAAGGGTAATGTAGTGGTGGACGCATTGAGTAGGAAGAGGATGACCTTGAGTCCTCTATCTATAGAGAGGCAGAGCTTGGAGTACATATCGACCTTTGATTTTAGGCCATTTACGGATCCTACACCTGGTTTGTTGGAATCTTTAGAGGTGCGGCCTACTCTTATAGATCAGATAGGATCTTCGCAGCGAGAGGACCCACAGATAGAAGACATCTTGGATAGGCTCAGCAGTGGGGAGACCTCTAGTCAACTTAGTAGGTATTCTATGGATGATAGAGGGTGGCTACAACGAGACGGAAGGTTATGTGTTCCCCAAGAGGAAGGTTTGTTGAGGGCTTTGAGAAAGGTTTGTTGAGGGTGGTCCGCCCATCATTCTTGGATGACTACCCATCCGGGCGGCGATAAGATGTATCGAGACATGAAGAGGGTTTTATTTTGGATTGGGATGAAGAAAGATGTAGCGGAGTTTGTAGCTCAATGTTTGGTTTGCCAGTAAGTAAAGGCTGAACAAAAGAAGCTTGGAAGATTGTTTCAGCCTTTGGATATCGCACAATGTGTGACGGCCCGCCATGCACCAGCTGACATTTCCAAGGAAAGTGCGTTGTGCCAATGTCCAACTAGCACGGGATGGTCGCCAAAGAAAGGAAAGGGAAGGAAACTTAACAGTGGACTAACAAAGAACCTGTAAAATGTCTCACGGCGCATGGAATAAAATATAATAATAACATACTTTGACATAAAAACAGGCGAGACAATGCATAAGCTGAAAACTAAACATCATAGCAACGGAAAATCCAAATACAACTTATGTTCCACTTCATCATTATTACAATTTAAAAACTGTCTCTAAAGCAAAAGAAAGGAAAGGTACACTACTAATGCCCAAAGTAGTGACCAGCAGCGACACAGGGAGAATATATAGAGAATAGTACATGTAAGCCTCCTGGTTCGTGGTCTATCTTCTGGTGCTGGCTCGTCATCAAGATTCAAACATGCGACTCGTGAGGCTCGAGGAGAAACAGCTCGTACAACTCCAGTTCGTGAAGGGGGTGTGTACCACGAGCGGGGTCGGGTCGAGTAGGGGCGATCCGATCCGGTCCCTGCATGTTTTTCCTGCAACTTCCAGTGACTGTTTTTACGCCATACGACGACGTTTTCGACCATTCTAACTATTCTAATCAATCACAAAGCATACCATACAGTCATAGCAACATAGAGAATCAACAATAAACACCAAAACAACAATCATAGCATGTAAAATAGATCAAACATACCCAAAACCCTTATTTTCCCCTTAAGCATGTTTAAGCAAATCTAATGGTAGGATTAACAAAACTTAGCCAAACCAACCCAAACTCCTAACAGAGGCCTAAAACAATATTTCAAAATTTATAAATATTTTTCCAGAATTTAATCATGTTTAAATTCGCTAATTAACACTAATCACCCTAATTAACTGTAACTAGTGTAAAAACAAAACTAATCACTCACCTTGGCCACAAATAAAACTTTCAGAATTGAAACTCCACTGATTTGGGCGAATACTGATGACTAACAGCAGCTCCAACCTTGCTTTGGTGCTATTTCTCCTTAATTTGATGTTGCTAATCTTAATCCTTTATTAGAGAGTGATTTGGGATGAAATTAGAAGGTGGAGGCCATTGTTAGGGTTTCTAAGAGGTAAATGGCAGCTAGAAAACTAAAATAGAATGAAAACCTAGCTCATTTCAGCCTCCCTATAACCCTAATCCCGAAATGGGTTATGGGCCCATTCACTAATCACCGCATTTGGCCCGGTTAGGCAGTTTTTCACCTTCTAAACCTTATTTCGTCCATATCTCCCAAATGGTAAGTCCGTTTTCACATATGACCACTCCACGGAAAGGTAAACCATCATCTGGATCTAATGGAAGTGGTTTCAGGTCAAAATTCATCATCAATCAAAAGTTATGGCCAAAACAAGATCAGCTAGGGGCAAAATGATCATTTAAAAATTGGCAAAAATCATGAACATGGGAAATGACCCCAATAGTCGTCTCCCAAAGTTACACGACCATACGACTTCACATGAAAAAGAAATAAATATTCTACAATCCTCTGATGCGTAGAATGCGGGTCGTTATACAATGGAAGTGGGAGATCGTCTCTATGGATTTCATCGATGGTTTGCCTAGATCGAAGAGAGACAACACCAATATTTGGGTTATAGTGGACAGACTTACTAAGAGCGCTCATTTCATTCCTATTAAGAGCAAGAGGACAACGACATGCTTGACATCAGTTTATCTTCGGAGATAGTTTGCCTACATGGAGTACCTTTTAGTATAGTGAGCAATCGTGGCCCCATCTTCACTAGTTAGTTTTGGAAGAGCTTGAAAGAGGCGTTGGGTACACAGTTATGTTTGAGCAACATATCACCCTCAGACCGATGGACAGACTAAGAGGGTGAATAGGTTTCTTGAGGATCTTTTGAGACTGTGTATCCTAGATTTCGGGGGGACTTGGGAGGAGCATCGTCCATTGGTTGAGTTCGCCTACAACAATAGTTATCAGACTAGTATAGGCATGGCACCCTTCGAGGCGCTATATGGACAACCTTGCAAATCACTGACTTGTTGATGGGAGTCTACGTACAGGCTTCTACTTGGACCGGAGATGATTTGGGAGACTTCTGAGAAGATTGATCTTATCCGCCGACGTATGAAGATAGCTCAGGATAAGCAGATGTCCTACGTAGATAAGAGGAGGTTTGGTATAGAGTTTGAGGTAGGAGACATGGTTTTTATCAAAGTATCACCTCTAAGGAATGTAGTTCGCTTTGGCACGATAGGGAAATTGATGCCAAGGTTTGCAGGACCATTTCCCATAGTAGAAAGGATAGGTCGGATGGCCTATAGGGTGAGACTACTAGAGAGATTGACCGGTTTTCATGATGTTTTTTACATTTCCCATTTGCGAAAATGTCTTCACTATATGGCAAAGGTAGTTGAGCCGAGCACGATTGAGGAAATAGAGGTAGATAAAGAGGCAACAGTTAGACTAGTTCCTACCCGTATACTTGGATCAGAGGTTAAGAAACTGTGCAACAAAGAGATTAGGTTGGTAAAAGTGCAATGGGGACAAGACCGCGATGATGCAACCTAGGAGACTGAAGACAAGATTCACACTTCGTACCTTTTCTTTTCAAGAGTATGTTCTTAACTTCTTTTTCCAAGCTTTTATTCGTACCTGCTTCTATTATTCGAGTACATCCTATCGTTCGAATCTTCGACCTTTAGGTAGAAACCAATGGATGTAAACATGTGTTTTAGATACATTATGTCTGATGGTTGCAAGTGTTTGCTAGTGTTTGGTCGTTGATGCATATACACACACTAGGCACTAAATCGGCTCAAGCACTTTCATACTACATATGGATGTATGTGCATTTTATTTTTTAATGGATGAAAATGGTTGACTCATCACATGGATTCTGCATATTGGTGAATGGTTGTGCACACATGTGGAACTTATATGGTATATTAGGGCTCCTTTGCATATATTTTGGATACATGGCACAAACATGTTGCATTAAGGAGGTCGACTGAATTAGTAGACCGCCTGATTTTTGCATTAATGCAGGGACATATATGCACACCTTTGCATATGTTCATACAAACATTAGAAATCCCTAAGGACAATGGATGCCCATGGATGATGGATGAGTAGAAGGTTGTAGGTAGATGTAATAAACATTCTTCTTGACTTGGAGATTTCGGGGACGAAATCCATTAAGTATGGGAGAATATAACACCCTGTAATTTAATAAAACATTAATTATACATTAACGATAGCAAACAAAAGATTACTTAATTAAATAATAAGAATTGAGTAAAATGGACTGTATCATTGCGTTTGTCTCAGAATTCTGGTTCAGATAGACTCCGAGTTTGCGTAAAACGGACATCGTATGAAGAAGTTATGAATGTTGGAAGTTTGTACACACATAGGGGTCATATATACAAATATATATAAAAAACCGTTCAAAATAATTCAAAGAGACGAAGCGGGAGAAGTAGTGGCGGCAGGCCGTTGTGGGACGACCCACACAAGGCCTGGGTCGACCCAAGCACTAGTGGGTCGACACATAGGTCGACCCACCGCGGATCTGGGTAGATTCGAACTATGTTTATGGACTGTTTTGTTAACTAGGTTCATTATTTTAATATGTGGTTGGATTTAAAAAGAGAAGATCTAACGGTTAAGGATTGTCTTGAGAATTCTATATAAAGGCATGCACTCCTGTCAAATCAATTTCACTTCTTCATTCTTCTTCCTCAAACTTCTATTCTAAAAATATAAAATGAGGAAAAGGAGATGCTGCCACAACCTAGATTGAACTAAGACAATTCTTATCGGATTTATATAAGACTCCCTTTTGCAACATCAACATATTATCTTCTGTTCTTCAAATCCAATCTCTATGAGTCCAATTTACTTTTAGATATGAAACTTAAACAGTAATCCTGACATGTTAATAAACCTGAATCTCAGACTATGTCTGTTAGTTAACTGATTCATATCTAAATAGTTTTCCTGCAATTACATATATTTTTCCTATACCTCTGTTCTGTCGTTCAGTTGTTATTATATACATATTTCTGTTCTTCTCCCTCTCATTTCCCATTTTATTTTATAAGCCTAGGCTACCATTGAGCCTAAGCCATTCTCGTTGAGAAATACGTAAGAAAGAAAATGGGATAATTGGAAAATGAATTGAAATGATAACGAAAGAGGGAATTTTGGGGCATTTATATAATAAATTTCCTTGGTAGGACAAACCAGGAGACGAGGGGCTGAGATTTATTCTTAGCATTGATATCCACTGGCTCATATTTATTCACGTATCCCTCTTCATTCACACGATCTACCATGCTCTCCTCAGTCCTCCCAATCACATCTTGGATCCACAACTGCTCCTGACACGATCCTCCTTTCTACTTTATTCCTACCCATTTCTCTATCCCTTCGAAAATAGTTTACAGGTTCGTTACTCCACTTCTAATTACAATTACATCACATCCCGACCATGGCTAATCTCTGTACCGACAAGAAATCTTTTGATGAAAATCAAGCAGAACCCCCAATTTTGACGCCACTAGATCTGAAAATTAATTGGTCGAGTTCAAAGTTATGATGCTGCTGCTCTAATTTCACCTTCATCGGTAACTAGAACATCGATCCTCTCATTCATGTTTTTAATTTTTCCTATTCTGATTTACTTTACACAATTTCGGTTTAAGAAATTTATACAACGGTTTGCTATTCTTTGATTTCAAGTTTGTTCTGGGGAAAAATGACATTTGATTTCTTTCTCTGCCATTTCCAGCGTA
Source organism: Allium sativum (assembly GCA_030737875.1). NCBI lineage: Eukaryota > Viridiplantae > Streptophyta > Magnoliopsida > Asparagales > Amaryllidaceae > Allium > Allium sativum. The sequence goes on along the minus strand of CM060927.1, from coordinate 72,080,257 downwards.
AATCTTTGCCCATCTACTTGCTAGAAGATGTTTCACACTTGATCTTCATGTCTGTTTTGAAAAAATGGCCATGTGTTTTCTTTTTACTGCCAATATCTATGCAAATGCATGTTCATCTTGCAAATTTTTTGTAGATATCAAGTATGCAATTTTATTTCTTTTCAATATTAGATGCTTTCCAAAGAATAAATGATGTATATTTTGCAATTGCATTTTACTGCTTGATGCGGTTGCATAAATTTATAATTGCAATTTATTTACCTACATTACTGTTTTTATAATTGTTCCTATTATGGGATTAGCCATCTAAAAGCTATAGATGAGATATCAGAATAACATGACAGAGTTTTAAGCTTATGCGAATGATAAGCAACTTTGGGCCTATTATTATATAGCATTTTGTACAAGTGGAAATTAACATGTTCTATTTCTTCCCTTAATTTTATTTATGTGTTTTCCATTTTCTTCACCACCATTGATCTTTATTTTTGTTTGTTCTTCTTTCCAATCTAGATGATGTATGTATTATGCCATGGTTAGATTTTTTATTTTTTAATCCTCTATGTTTGATTACATGAATTTTACTTAATCTGGAAAGTGGTTATCTTGCTCAATTCTAATTACGCTCTTTTATATCTCATATATAACTGATTCAGTTATAATGTCAGGATTAGATCTTTTGCTTTCTTCTATATTCCTTTTAATCTAAGTTGGGAATGGTTTTTTGGATTGCAATCGTTATATTTTTTGGATGAAGTTGAGACCTAACTTTTTGGTCAACATTGGGGGCTATAGGTGTTTTGCATTCATAAATTATTATTTATGAACCAATGACATAGACACGCTATAGAATTTAGTACTGATTATGTTTTAAACTAGCTGCATATTTGGGTTGTCACGAAAAACATTAGTTGGACCAGTATTGTTGGCCGAAAAAAGCTATAGTTGCATTAGTAAGTATAATTATTTAATGTTAATAATATTTTACACCGTTTGTTTGCAATATTAAGTATGCATAATATCTATTTCTAGCATTTATTACAGTGTTATTGTTATTAAACGTAGGGGACATAGGCAGCCATGTATCACCATCAAAACTTGAAGCATTAAACTGGCCTGTTCGGTAGTCCAATAAGCTCCCTCTCTAGCCCGGTCCATATCAAATGCAGGAACTGCCTACTCATATGACTGTTCGAATTTTAGCTACTGTTTGATTATTTTGGAATGTTATGTGGTCAAAATGAAAGGATGATGTGTGTATGATAGTGTTCCAAGGATTGTCATTTTTCCCCACTGTGTGCAGTTGCTATGCACTGTAAATTTTATTTTCAAATATGCTTCAACCAGCCCGCACGGGTTGATGATGGCCATGGATGAAGGGTACCTATTTGTTATTTATATACATAACATGGTAGCTATTTCTTATTTATATACATAACATGTTCTGATAGCATTCGGTAGATGGTGACCTATAGGTTTATGTTTATTCATAACATAGTTGCATATAGCGTGCATGGATTTTAACTGGGGTCTTTGCATCCATATGGCCGAGTATGTTAGTGGCTTTGTGATGAGGAAATCTGCAGCTCTGACTTTTATCTTACCCATTTTAGGGACCAAGAAACAAGTTTGTTGACATCCCTGAAGGTTGTACAGAAAGGATTGTATTCTTTTCTTCTAGATCGATGGACTCTACCAGGTTGAGCAAAAACAATGTGTTATCTATAGGAGTGGATGGAGTTGATTAATGATTGTCAGAAAGCGGCGGAGACCAGTGTAGATCCTTATGTGTAGATTGATGATTGATGCAAATGGTGGAGTGGCGACTTGATTATGATTAATTAATCGAATATAAAGCCATCGACACAGGCTTCATTGAATAATAGCATGGTGCGTTCTTGAAGATTATTCCTTATATGCAAACCTTTATTTATAGGTTTCCATTTTAATATATTGAAAGTGATGCCATAAATGGAACCCTTCGCTTCATTCTTTCTCTTAAAAAAATTATTTTATATGTAAACAAGTTCAAGCTCAGCTTCACACTACAATAGGATCTGTACTTTGGATCTAGGATGGAACCAACGAAGAGAAAAACCTTGACTTATGGGCAAACAAATAGTAAGTGCCCTTCTTCCTTTTTTGCTGCAAGCTGAACTTTCAAGTGATAATACAAATATTGCTGTGGCATACAAATAGTTTGAAGGTGCTTTTTTTTGTCAATTATGGGGAAAAGAGGTTGTTGGCTATACATATGAGTTAACTATGAAATGATGTAGTTTGGATCTATCCTACTTTATGCAGACGTGATTTCTACTGGTTGACCATGCCCCATGTTCATACTCCCGTCTTTATCGTATCACCAAATATAATATGTAAGTTATTGTCATGAGATCTCAAGTATCTCATGAAATATCTCAAGTTGACATTATTAATATCTCTTATGTGTAACATATTTATCTCTTTATGTTTGGCTGGTTTGAGTCGAGACTGTGAACTATTAATCATTTTGTAATTTTTCAACGCTTATCCATAGTAGTTATGTTACCAAAGTCATTTCAAGATTAAAAATACTGATATATTGTGTCAAATGATTCTGATTAACTTTCCCAGTTAAGTTTAAGGTTTTTAGCTTTTTTACTATTTATAGGATCTGAATGAGATTCTATCACCGTTCTATTGAACGTTAATGACTTCATAATGGTTTACTGAATAAATGTTCAAGATGAATGTAGATTCACTATATGTTTTTTTCATCTCTACAACTCACGACTAAATCATGATATAGTTGCAGTAAATAATGGTTATTCATTGAATCCAATGTATATTTCTTTTTTAGATTATACTTGCCAATGACAAGTTAAAATAAAATAAAATTATATTTGCATTATCGGCAATTAAGATCTACTTATTTTTAATGTTGATATAAGCCTAAACAAATATAAGAATGCTTCTCGTTCTTTTTTTTATATTATGGTATACTTATAAGTTATAATGAAACTTTTGCTTATTTGGAGATAAGAGAAACTATCCGGTTTGTATTGAACGATTCACATATATTTTATCACAAACAACATTTCTTCAATCTAATTTGAGAGCGTTAGAAAATAAAAATTGAACAGAAACGAAGGAAGAAATATGAAAAAACGCAAGGATGACAGGGTTAAGGAAAGCAAAAAAGTAGTGACAATAAGTATTCATGAAGTACATGAATGGAAAATAACAATTTTAGATGCATATTGTATGTGTTTTAACAGTACCACAAATTCTTAATGATCATGCTGTGAATAAATTTAACAATGATCAAATTGTACATTTCCAACTTAGTACACTATAGCTTATATTAAGCACAACCTGAACACGTGCCATCGACACGCTGTACATATTGTAAACATACATTATACAATATTTATGGCAAACCAGTCTACGTGCGAAACGCGTGCCTTGACTACGCGCGAAGCGCGTGCCGTTACGCTTATCCATATAATAAAATTTCTTGGTATATAAACCAAAAGACAAAGAACAGTAGAGATTTAACTTCAGAAGACTCAATCTTGCCGCGTAGTAATAAAAAGTAGTGTCCTGCTATTCACACCCCCGTTCCCTCTTCCGGCCACCATGCAATTTCATTCGGTTGCAAACAATCGAATCTCCTTCATGCTCGTCGGTTGCAAACGACCGTGGGACAGTGTAAAATTCAAGGAATTGTCATTCGGCGGTGAACAACCGAACGAGCATGGTGGCCGGAAGAGGGAACGGGGGTGTGAATAGTAGGACACTAAAAAGTAAAAGGAATATACGTTAACTCCACTGCCTCTTCCCGTGAAACGTTAACCCCAGCGGCTTAGCTTCATTTCCATTCCATAACCGCTCCACTAACCACGACAATACTACTTCAACCAGTGAATTCTCAACCGGGATAATGCGGCAGCAATCTGGACCACATGATTTGTAAATGTTCCCATAAAATTTGCTGTATAATTACCATTACGCCCCTGAATTCCTTGCTTTCCCTACTATTCCGTGCGTTTTGACCGCTTTTCACGCCGGTTGAACTAGCACTTTCCTTCCTTTTCACAAATAGGAACGGTTACAACCGGTATCTCATCCCCACTTCTTCCTTTTATTTTCTTCGTGCCATTTTCTGCATCCATGACTTCATCTCCCCCGCTCATTCTTTCTCAGTGCCATAATAATTTACCCATCTGGAGTCGGTTGGTTAAGCATATTGGATTAACGAAAAGTTATCTTTTTTTTGAAGTAATCGACGTCATTGCTTGGTTTAATTTATTTACTTTTTTGTTTCCAGTTTCAAAAACTATTCCTCTTCCATCATCAAACCTTGCATCAGTTGCTACGTTTATTTAAGATCGTGGACGACATTGGTCAGTTGCTAGATTGGTTTAAGATTAAGGACAACATAGCTGAGGCATGTGCATGCTATAATTTAGAGTTAATAATTTTTTAATTTTGGCAAATTCAAATCATTTCAGGTATGATTTTATTTTTTCTACTAAACTTAAAAATGAGTTATGGTTGATAATACAACGAGATAGGATATGAATGATCCTAGGGTCCGGCTATTTCCACCCCACTGTTTACTCTTCACCCCCCACCAAAAAATTTAAAATTATAATTCCAATTTTACCCTTTAAATATTAATTAGATATATAAATGCATATTGTTTCTTGATGTCATTACAATTCAAATAACCTAGTAATCAAAGCATGGCGTCAGAGATTTTATGTAAACAAAACCTAAGTCCCTTAAAATAGTTCAAACATTTCACAATCAACGATAGAAAAATAGAAACAACGGTAGAATTAAGCGTAGAAATTTGTAAATTCAAGTCTTTTCCGAAACTATACTTTGCATAAAGCACGAAAATACATCGGTATTTATATAACAACGCTTTCAGCCGACAATATTACGTATCAACATATCGTTTTTTTTTTTTTTTTTTTTTTTTTTTTTTTTTTTTGCCTGATTTTTTTTAGGATGGGCAGTAAAAATGAAATGCAGATTCAAAGAAGAGAAAAAAAAGTTTGATTAAGTGGAAGGACACATTTGGAAATAAATGAGGTGAAAAAAGAAAAATGTGGGGTGTGTAGTTTTTTTTCAAATAGGCGGGGTGTGAAGAGTATTTATAGGGGTGGCAATAGTTTGACCCATGATCCTAATTGTATTACTGTTTGTCTTTGCATATGAGTATTTGACTTTTAGCTGCTGAGACTTAATATCTCGGTTCATTGTGAGATTTATAGTTGTTCAGTTTAACTTAGGTACATACCTTGAAATATGGGTCAACGCACATTCCGTTATTTATTACTTCATTATATATCATAATATTCTATGCATTGAAACGTTAATTATTTGCGATCACACTGTTGTTCACTCATGCTTTATGTATGTCAATCTCGTGTTTATCACTCATATTTAAATGCACATGATGTGTTTGTGAGAATGCTCCAACATTTGTTACAATCTTTGGTTGTTAATGAACATAGGCTAACAATTTAAGAGCGAAATTAACGTCATCTTGCATTCCCTTTTTCCTCCTCCTGGCATTATCATTTTCAGAAGGTATTGCCAGGGCATACTAATCGAATCAAACCTGAAGTATATGCAAAAGTAGTTGTATTATGCATGGGCATTGATTTTCATACTGTAATTTATGTTTCCATCTGTTGCAAAGCTAAAAACAATAATGCTATATCAAATACCTAAAGTTATTTGACAACCGATGCAAGTAACAAACTCTATGCAGGGTCATTCATAGTTTTATTTATGCATCCAAACTAAAGTTTAATTACTTATTCCTTGAACAGCTCCTTTTTCCACTGTCGCTTCGTTTTATAGTCACAGTGCATACCCTTGACACAATTGGACAAGGATTACCATAGAACTAAAGTTAACCTCAGAAGTTAAAGTTTGATTTTCATAGTACAACAAATTCTTCAATTAACTGTTGCAGAAATTTGATAAACATGCTAGCTGGCAGTTAGCTGCATGATATAATTAATGGTTGTAGTTCAATTAAGTTTATTGCAATGTACGTGTTCTCTTTCCAGGATTATGTCGATGACTTACCAGCTGCATATGGACATACCGAGCTTACTGTTTTCTAATGCAGGTATGGTTAAGCAAATTCGGCATTTAGTAAATGTCTACATTATGCATCATGTCCAAGTTCCAATTATTATTTTTATATATGCTTAACTTCTTTCATTCATTTATACCCTTGATTTATTTGACATTAATTAAGTACCCATCTCTCTTTTGTTGATTCAAAAGTAATTACATGGCCATTTTATATGATACAAGCCCAATTGTTTTGATGCACTATGATCTATATTTAATCCACAACTAAAACTTACTCAGATTTTTAATATAAAAATTCAATACTTCCTTATTTTGGGTATCCTCAACTCTGTTCTCATGTACTACATTTGTTTCCATATATGCTAATTGATTCAACTTTTGTTTTGATGTTTATTTTGATCCTCGCATTAGTTCAAACTTTCGAAATTTAATATAAAAATTCAATCCATATATGCTCTTTTCTTGGTCAAATTTTTTTAAAGAACTGTTTTGAATTATACAAAATGCACATGAAACTTGAGGTTGAGTTAGCTATGGGGAATAATACCAGCTCATATTTTTAAATCTAAGTCAGAAAAAAGTGGAATGAAATAACTCATCACAAGAGGTAAATGCCTTACTGAATTTGAAGTTTTGACGTATTTTATTTTATATTTAATAGGTGTTTGATTCATTTTTAAGTTTGTGAAATGATTCAATTGTTTCCTTCAGAGAGGGTCTACATAAAAGACTCATTGACATCCAGTTTGAAGTCAGTTCAAGATAAGGAGGTAGGAAGCTCAATTTGTTTTATTTTGTTTATAGGAATGTTCATATTTATATAACTTACCAAACTTACAAATATGTACACAGACTCATTCACCATAGAGAAGGAGTCCAATGTTGGTAAATTGCATATTTTCTGAGCTCTACACATATATGCATACCTATAGTTCATTTTGCATTTCTATTCGGCCTTTGATTCAATCATCTTGAAATGTGTTTAGTGTTTACATTTATGGCACATGAACGCTACGAAGTAATTTCCACAACCTATGCTCTCTCTTGCACCTTGAACTTTGAGCAAGCGAATAGCTACCCATGATCTCATTATTGCTTCTGTTCAAGCACTTCTTCTATTGACTACTCTGGTACACATGTTTCAGCAGTTAAAAGTGAACTGATAGTTGGTAAATGGAAGGTTAGATTGATTTTGAAGATCGCTAATATTTATGATGATGACGTGGTTAAGTGGAATGAGGATTCTTCCATTGTTTGGCCGAGTTTATGGATTTAGATTGTGGGGAGAGCAATGAAAGGGGGGTAGGGATGGATCTGAAGGCTTCAGCTTGAACAGCGGTTATTGGTGGTTCTCCTTTCCAGAATATAGAACCTTTTGTTCAGGAACTATTGTTTTCTTACTATGGGCCATGGAGGGATGGAGGGAAGGTTCGATGATTCTAAAAGAGTTTTAACACTTTTCAGTTTTGCATATTAAAGTTGTCTTAAGTTATTCATTCATATATCTTGGTTTATTTACACACAGTAATCGTAATTTTATGCACAGATTATGGATGATTTTATATTAGCAAGAAATGTTGCACAGATTAAAATCTTTGTATGAGTTAATGCACAATATGGAGAACAAACCACATGGGTCGCTACATAATGATATAGAAACAGAAACTTTGACTTAAAATCAGACAACTGCATTTATGCATGATAAATGAAATAATTACCATATTTTTTTAAAAATAATTTACTAACGTGACTATACAGATGAAATGTGACTATACAGATGAAATGAAGGCTCCATGAACACAAGTAGTCTAAGCAGGAAATAATGTTCCTATCATATGAATGCTTCAGGCGAAGATTAAACAGATGTAGAAGCTGGAAACGGCCATAAGTATACTGAAAGAAGAGAAATAACTTTGCATGTTGACGTATTCTCCTCTAACCTTTTTCAAGTAATTTCAATATGTTTTTATGTTACATGATATTTAAATATTATTTTACCAATATCACAATTTGTTTGCAAATCGCCCGTTATTTACGTTCCTTTACCGTATTTGCGATTATAGTCGTTTACAATTCTTTTAAGAACTACTCTTATACACAAGTTTTTACCTGCGTATGCACTGCAACATGCACTCAGCTACGCAACCAAAGATTGACATCTAAATGTCTTTTCGATGTCATGCTTATAAAGGTTTTCACTCTGTATCTATGAGGTTATTCACTACAAATGAGGATACCGATGAAATTTCAAAATTTGTTAATGATATATGGATTCGTGCGCCTGAAGCTTTACCAGGGGATAATTATTTTTTCATCAGTATTTTTCCATCTGTTACTAGCTTATAAGTATATTAACCAAATAAATAACTGTTACTGCTTCATGAAGAAGTGGATGTACAAACTATTTTGGATGATAAACAGCAGCTTACTATTTTATTTTATTTTAAACAAAAATGTCTACGATGGTCTAGCAGGTCAATATTTATATTATGGGTTTTATTGAAAGCTATTATCAAAATGATAAAAGAAATTATTACTTCATACAAAAATATACTACAACAACAACAACAACAAAGCCATATATCCCAAACGAGTTGGGGTTGGCTAGATATGGAACCCAAAATTAAAATAAAATAAAATTAATAATGATGATGATAATATATATAATCATTATCACCACACCGGGGTCGGTGTAGCGCGCCACTAAGAGAATGGCGGCCCAGCCCTTGCATATTTAACACCATAGCCGAGCCTCGATATAGCGCGTCGCTAAGAGGGTTACGCCCCAACGATATATCATAAGGTTCCATATCCATAAGAATGGCTAAGTTTTTACGTTGGCTCGCCAAGCCTATCACAACCCTCCTCCTTTACCCTGGCTTGGGTCAGGCTGCATAGAAAACTACACAGGCGGAGTTTACTTCATACAAAAATATATGAAATCAAAAAATATAAATGAAAAATTGAAAGGAAAAAAAACCATCAATGAAATAATTGAATAGATCCGAAGCAATACAATGCCTTTATAAATTATATTCATTATTACAGACTAATCACACTGATATTCAGCTCTAAACATAGAATGTTTCAGAGGAAAGACTTATTAAACAAACACAAAATAAAAATCATCAATAAAATAATTGAATAGATCTGAAGCAATACAATGCCTTTATAAATTATAATCATTATTACAGACTAATCACACTGATATTCAGCTCTAAACATAGAATGTTTCAGAGGAAAGACTTATTAAACAAACACAAAATAAAAAGTTGGCTAATGTGCTTTATGCACTTAGGATTTTCTCGTATCATATATTGAGGACTATGACTGTAAATTTGGGTGTTATGTGGACATGTTAAATCAGTTAGACTTAATTCGAAGGTTAAGTGGAACATGTTAATGAAACTGTAAGTACCAGATGTAATTAAGTAAGAAAAATGAAACTTAATTGATATATGCATACATTTGGGCAGGTGTCTGTTTGGGGGAAGAGGTTGTATGCATATAGTAACATTACAACCAGACTTATTAATGAACTTAAACCTGTTAAGATAAAACCTGATAATTAATAAGCTAAGAGATCCCATATTTGTTGTTTCTGTTTATGTTTTGGGATTTGGGATTCTTAAATCCTAGTTAATTGGGGATGCAATCTTAGGAGGTTTGGCTTGTGTCCTTTGTTGTTTGGTACCCATATCAGTCAGTATCCCTGTTGGTATCGGATAGGGACCTCGCACTAAGTAGGGGTTAGGGCACGCTTTATTGAACTGGATAGTAAGAGGTTCATCTGAAAGGGGGTGTATACGGGCTCGTTCCGGCGGAGTCATGAGCGTGCATGGGCCCGACTGGGGAAAATACGATGTTGTAGCACCGGTAAATAGGTTTGTATCCTCCTGTAAGTTGACACTTTAGGGAGTGATACACCCTACCGTGTGACTGGCACAAAGTATTTACGTAATAGGGAGCCGATCGCTTGGGTAGTAATTAGGGTACATCTACTGCTGCTGATTATATTTCTGTTGGCGAAATCTTGTTATGTAATTAGTGAACGCATAATCCTGTTGTAATATTCCTACTGTTAGTGTACATCTAGTCCTGCTGATTATATTTCTATTGGGGAAATCCTATTATGTAACTAGTGTACGCCTAATCATGCTGTTATGTTACTGTTGGTCATTAAGGTAACACCTAAATTTGTCATTAATCATGTTATACTAGTATTGGTGCAAAGAAATAAGTTAGAACTATTTCAGGATATAACTGAGGAGCATAACTTGATCCACATTATCCTGTTTATGTTACCGTTATCTCTCATCCGGTTTTATTTACCTGTCTTGATGCTTTTATTTATTCATATGTTGAAAGTCACTTGACTCGCCGGACTTTATGTCTAACCCTTTTTGTTTTCCCTTCTCTATTCTAGGGCTGGCAATTAGAACCGAGAACCGAAAACTGAAAAACCGAACCGAACCGACCCGAAAAGACCCGAAGCCGAACCGAACCCGATAGATCTCGGGTCGGGTCTGGGTGATGAAAAATACAATAAAGACCCAATAAAACCCGCCCCGCCTCGACCCGAAAGACCCGACTAAAAAAAATTTAAATATATGTAATTTTAGTGTTATTTCCCACCCGGACCCGAACCGAAGCTCAGGTCGGGTCGGGTCCAGATTTTGGAAATGTATAGTTTTGACCCGATAAAACCCGACCCGCCTAGACCCGAGACCCACGGGTTGGGTCTGGGTCTATCGGGTTGGGTCTAATTGCCACCCCTACTCTATTCCTTTTCCTCCCATAGGTTCTCAGGGTGGGAACGCTCAATCGTGATTAGGACTTTCTTTCTCTTTTGTTTCTGCTTGGATCTGGATCTACATTTATGTACCACTTCGACTATTTTCTACTTTATTATGGCTACATGTGGGAGATATGACTTTATATTAATATACTTTAATGTTTTTAGTATGAGATAGATGTTTTGGAATGAGGTTTTTGGTTCCAGTGTATTAGCTTGATGTTGTAGTTGGTGTTGAGACTGCGATGATTTTCTATTAAACAATGAAATTTTAATTCCGCTGCTATTTTTATATATCTATCTTGTGAGATTATGTTTCTGTTTACCTATAATGTTTCACGAAACTTAATGCATTCTGATAAAAAGTGAAATTAACAGACGTGGGGTGTCACATAAATTCAGGATTCATTTGCAGCTAACCAATTCATCCATAGGAAATTTCAAATTAGAGACATGCATAAAGGCTCAAACCAGAGTGAGTGAAAACCCACTTTTGAATGATTATAGTGAATTGAACAGTGATTTTGCAAGCTTTTCTCTAAATTTTAACTAAAGTTTGGATTTACTTTGTAAATTGGAGAGGAGTTGCTAATTTTTCTTTCTTGGATTATTTTCATGAAGAAGAAGAGAATAGAAAGGAAAGTACATGCTCTACTCTTTTCCTTCTCCCTAATTCAAAATGGGTATCTGGATTTGGTTTTTGGACTCAAACTTACCCAATAAGCCTAAACATGGTTATGTTAAGTTAATTAGGCTATGTAATATAAAACTAACATATGTTTAACTCAGTGTGCACTATTCACACCAAATTGTTTACATTTAAGTGTTTTGACATCACAAAATTATTTTAAACATATAAAACTCTCTGTTAATGGCGATTGGGAAAATCCCTTTTTTTTCTTCGTTCTTCTTCTTTTTGCTACTCTCTTTTCCCCTTCGCATTCAATCCATCCACCTCACTTTCGCCCCTTTTTCTGTTTCTATTCCCCGCTTTCATCATCGTGGAGAGTCACTCACGAAATCCTTACCTAAATCTTGATTGATTATGTCCTTTTTGGCCAGTTTTATGTGCTGTACATTGACGCCTTTTCATCCACTCTCTTCGCACATGAACATGGGGTTACCCCCCTCTGTTCGACCTCCTTGTCATTGTTTTTTGTTAGTAACCTTCGCGACTCACTTTCTATATCTTCCTTCATCATCTCGCATATCAACCGAACAGCAAATTGTTTGTTGTGGATCAAAGTCCCTTCAAGCTGGTGTGACTCATCAGCTATACGTTTTCTAGATCTGGTAATTTGTTTTGTTGGTCATGTTAATGACAATCTTTGGGGGTCAGGTTTGTGTTCTCTGTTTTGTGGATATTTTCGAGTTGTGATTGTGGATGTTTTGTGGTTTATTTGGTGTTTTATGTAGGCCTGTGTCCTATTTTTCTCCTTCGGTTATGTTCTTTGTTGTAGCATCCACTGTGCAATGGTAGTTGATGTAGTGTGTAGTGAATGCCAAGTCTTTGGGTTGCCTAGTTCTTTCCTGTTTGTCTCCATGGCAATAGCCTCAGCTATGGTGGTGTCCAATAAGACTAGGGATGAATGTTTTGGTTACTCATATATTGGTATCTACTATTACTGCGTGGTGGTGATTCTGGGTATGTCATATGAAGTCAAACTTGTTCGTAGTCATGCAATTTCTTCTTTGAAGAAATTGATGTGCCATGCTAGTTGTTCTATGTAATATGTGTAGCTCTGCTGCTTCATGTTTTCTTTATGTCATTCTGGAATATGTCAAATTTGCTTACGACCTTAGGATGGTGATTCTGCTGCTTGTCCTTTCTTCTCTTGCCTTGTCTTGTGTCACTGTGTTGCTAAGTAACAGTGAGCTTTGTAATTGTTTACAAACCTTGTGTTGTTTTTTTGTACCTTTTGTGCAAACACTCTAGCATGAGTAAGCAATTGGGTCTGGCAATGTCATGACCGTCTTTGTTACAATTGTAATTATGCTTCTTGCATGGAGCATGTAGTCATATTGTAGTCCAAATATATTGTCTATCTCCAGCAATGTAAAGTAGTCTAGTCATAGTTGACGGTCCATGCTAAAAGCTGATTGCAGTAGGTTGGCAATCTGTCAATCTCTTGTATTTATTTTCATTCTCTAATGAATAAGACTAATTTTCTTAGAAGCCTCATGAATAAAGTTGCAGCCTAAAATCAACTTCTCTCCAGACTTTAACCAATAATAGGACATCAACATGACCATTCTATAAGGTTTTGAAAGGAGCCATACTGATATTGGATGCAAACTGTTGTTGCAGGTGAACTCAACAAGAAGTAGGTTGACATTTCAATTACCACCAAAATCAATAATACATGCATAAAAAAATACTCAAGAATACAATTAAACCGTTCAGTCTGTTCATTAGATTCTAGATGATAATCTATGCTGAAATTAAGGTTTTTACCTATTTGTTGTGGAGACTCCGCCAGAATTCACAAGTAAAGAGTAGATCTCTATCGCAAAAAATTGAACTAGGAACACCGTAAAGTCTCACGATTTCCTTATTATATACATCTTATACATATGAGAAGTTGTCCTATTAGACTTAATAGGAGTCAAATGAGCTAACTTAGTCAAACGATTAAGAATAACACAAACACTTCTATGACCAAATCTAAATAAGCTAGGCCATCAGTAGGCCCTATTGAAACTTGATCCCATTTCCACAACAGGTCCTCAAGAGACTGAAAAAGAGCATTAGGACACTGGTCTTTAGCTTTGATGAGTTGACAAGTCATGCAATTGCTCGCATAACCTGCAACATCATGCTTCATTCCTTTCCAATAGTATAACATTCTCATATTGGCGTACATCTTTCTACTATCGAGATGAATAATATACTTAAAATTGTGACACTCATCAAGAATGCCCTACCTCAGACAACCAACATTAGGCATGACCAATCGATTCTTCCTACAAATACAACCATAAGTATCAACACTGAAATCCTTTAGCTCATTGCTACAGGATTGCGTCTTATAAAGCTAAATAAGATGCATAAGATCTGGATCTTACCGCAGAGCATCAACAATATGATCCAATATACTGGGATGAGGTTCCATGCTAAATAATAAAATAAGAAAATCTAATACTAGAGCACGATCACGAATATCACAAAGGGATAAAGCTTCCAATTTATTTCACTCCCCTTTTCAAGAGTGTACTGGATATCGAAACTGTAAGAAGCAAGGAACTAGAGCCCATGTTATTGCCGCATATTAAGCTCTTTCGGAGTGAATAGGTACTTCAAGGATTTATGATCGATGAATATAACAAAGCGCTTGCCCAAAAGATAATGTCGCCAAATCTTTAAGGCAAAGACAATGGCGGGCAACTCTAAATCGTGTATGGCGTACTGAATCTTGTTCGGATGCAACTACCTAGAAGCGTAGAAAACTAGTAGATCCTTTTACATAAAAAAAACACCGAGACCACATCGACTAGCATCAATATAAACAATGAGATCTTGATTCCTTCGGGAACTATTAAGATAGGAGCATAAGTGAGAAATTCTTTCAATTTATGAAAAGTTGATTCACATTGATCAGACCAAATGATATGGACACCTTTCCTTTTAACGCTAGTAAAACGAAGGACATTGCAAGAGAAATTTTTAATTAATCGACAGTAATAACTCGCCAATCCAAGGAATCAATGAATCTCAAAAACAACCTCTGGCCGTTTCCAATTCTAAATAACTTCTATTTCGATGGATCGGCGGAAATGACATCAAAAGATAGAATATGGCCAAGAAATTTCACCTTCTTCGCCCATAAATGACACTTGGAGAATTTGAATTTAAGTTGATTATGGAGAAGAGTGCTTAAGACAATTCTCAAGTGATGAGCATGATCGAGTTCATAATAAGAATAAACAAGGATATCATCAATGAAAACTAAGACAAACTTATCGAGATATTCTGGAAATACTTGGTTCATGGGATCGAAAAAATAAGTAGGAGCGTTTGTCAAACTGAATGGAAAAACGAGCCACTCATAAGATCCATAACGATTGTGGAGTTTCGTAAGAGGAATGCTATCCTTCGCAACATGTAGTTGATGAAAACAAGTGGTGAGATCAAGTTGAGAGAAAACGTTAGTGTCACACAAATGATCGAACATATCATCGATCCTAGACAACAAATACTTATTCTTGATAGTTAACCCGTTAAGCATGCAATATCGATGCAAATCTTAAGAGTACTATCAAATTTCAAAAAAAAAAAAAAAAAAAAAAAAAACGCGTTCGCAACTCCCTACAGAGATGAATTAGATTAGATAAACTACTTAGCATCTAGTTCCAACAACTGCTTCTTAAGTTCTTTATTTTCCTTAATGGACATTTCTGTGGGAGGATGACTAATAGGCTGTGCACTAGGAATGAGACCGATGTAGAACTCCATTTCCCACTTAGATGGAAAACCTAAAATAGGCTCACACACATCATAAAATTCACAAACAATGGAAATTCGAGACATGTAATCATCATCTCTAGGTTCGAGATAAAATAAAGATGCTTCGGAATCATGATCAACGTCCCGACGAATAACCGATAATTAACTAGTTAAATCAAGATGCTTATTAACAAGATCCTTTCATAACATAGGATTTGGACTTCATATCGAAGGAACCAATCCATCCCCAAATTCATATCGAACCCAAGATAATTAATAACATGCAAGCTCTCATGAAAAAAAAAAAAAACAGAAAGAAATCCTAACATTTTCGCAAAGCATACTAAGTGTTACAAACCCTCCAATAGGGTTCATGAACTCCAAAGAAGTCAATGGGCAAGATACTTCTAAAAGTGCATGATCAATAAGCTCCTTTGATACGGATGAGTGCGACGTACCCATATAGAAAAGAACTCGAATAGAGTGATCATGAAGTAAAATGAAACCCTCGGGAATAGATAAGAAGGCACCTCTAGGATGAGAAGATCTAACAGAAACATCCACAAAATTGAGCTTTCTAGGTTTAGTACCCATAAGATCTCTAGGGAATGATGAAGACTGACATCCCTCTTGCTTGCAAATTCGACAAATGTGAAGCTTAGGGAAATCATGAAAAAGGTGATTATGAGGTGCTACACTAGAATGAAAGCTAGAACCAACTTGATTTTTCTTCTTATTGTGCTGAAATTATTTTGGTTTGTGGAAAGGAAACCCCTTCTTGTTCAGATTCTTCCGAACCTCTAACTCATCATACTATCCTTCTCTTTCTCAACTCCTTCAAGATGAAGTGCCGCATCAAATAACCCCTAAATGAAATCTTAAGCTGGAGCATCAAAGAATTCTTATAATGTTTATTCAAATATTTCTTCAAACCACACATAAACTTCAAATTTTTTTGTGCAATGTACTAATATGCTTAATACAATACTTGGACAAGGCCTCAAAAGAAGAAATATACTTGGAAATAGAATATATTCCTTGCTTCAACTCAAAAACAAGACAAGCAAGAAGGTCTTTTTTTGAGTTGGGAATGACTTTTAGCTCATATCATTCCTTAAAATGCTTCCATGAGAAAGTGGACTCGATAATTTCATCCATGAAGAGCTTATATGAATTAAATGCACGATCTCGCAACACACTAGATGCTACAAGAATGCGTTGGTGGTTAGAAAGATCCTGAGACACCCCACGTCTGTTAATGTCACTCACTAAAGGAATGCAATAAGTTTCGTGAAGCGCTATAGGTAAACAGACACAGAATAATTACAAGACAGATATAAATAAGGCAGCAGCGGAAAATTTAAACTTTTATTTCAAACATAAGTCATAATACCGCGGTCCACAAGTTCATAAGTCACAAAAACTATTACAATAAAATAACTTTTGTCTTTTACCATCAGAGTACATAAGAAATAAAAAGCATCATTCCCCCAATAAAAAGAGTTAAGCCATAGTAGAGACAAGAACTTGAGCCATACTTCAGAAGTAGCTCCTAGCAAGATGATATTTGATTCCTGATTAAGTCTGAGTGTTTCCTCCCTGGGAACCTGGGGAGGGGGGAGGGGAAACGGAAGAAAGAAGGAGAAACAACAGGGTCAAACATAAAGTCTGGCGAGTCTAGTTTCTTTTAGCCAGTAGATAAATAAAAGCAACATGATAGGCATACAAAGTGGATAAGAGAGTTCGCTACATAAATGGCAGGTGTGACAAGGTAAGCTAGTTAAGGTGTATGTGCCTCACTAATGATTACTTTGCATTATTACTAGTATAACTGAAATGAGATGATCCATTCCACTATGAGTTGGTAGGCTTAGGTCATACGTCCAAGTATACCCTAACCACTACCCTAATCGATCGGCTCCCTACCCTGTAGATATCCTGTGTTGGCCCCATAGTAGGAGGTTCACTTCCTAAAGTGGCAACCCATGGTGTGCACAACCATATCTACTGGTGTCACGGTCGTCTTAGCCCCCTCTGCCCGGCCCATGCACGCACATGTCCCCAGTCGGTTTGCGTCGCCCAAACCATCTGCCTCATTTGAATCTCTTACAATCAATCAGTAAGTGTGCCCCTTATCCACCTAGTACGGAGTTCTTTACTTGATACGAACTCCAGATTACAGACTGAAATGGGTCCCACACAATATGATACAAGCTCTCCCCCTTGTCTTGTATCCCCCACTAGGTTTTCCACTGACTATGTATACCCTTAGGTGTCTTTAATTACATAGCCCTATACTAGTTATGCTTACCCCAAAGGGTGCCTTTAATTACATAACTTCATTACATTATCTATTGGTTATGTATACCACTAGGCGTCTTTAATTACATAACTTTATTGGGTTAAGTACGTGGGCCTATATATGCATATTACCCATCCCCTTTAATTTACTTAACCCACCACTATCCATCCAATTTTGCTTAACTCTAACTTAAGTCCATAGTCATATTAAATTAGGTTAAGTAGTCCATTTCATTACCATGTCCAATTATGATTATAGTGGGCTAGACCTCCCATATAAGGCCTACAACGTGTGGATGCTGGATATGCCGGTCGCGTCGGGCAGTCTTATTCCACCGTTAGGCCTAACCTCGTGTCTTAGCCTGAATCGTATTTGCGTACTTAGACCTCCCACATTAGATTCAACATTAGTGACTGCTGGATATGCCAGTCGGGTTCGGGCAGACTTCCACCACTAATGTAACCTAACCTCATGTCATAAGTACAATTTACAATTCCTAATTGTAAATTACTAAACATTCCAAATTGATCCAAATCTAGCTATACATAGGTAACTATTTCTATGTTTTCCCCGTTTTAATTTCATGTTCCATTTCATATTAAACATTACATAAATCATGCCAATTATAATCCCTTTTTCCCTGTTTCCTCTCTAACGTATTCGTACGTATTTTGGCGGCGTATAGGCTATAAAGTAGCCTAGCTATAACAATAAAAAGGGAATACGACAAGGGTGATAGTTTCAACATGTCTTGGCATAAACATGAACATAAACTGGCATAATAACAAAGTGAATGGACATGTGATTAACATAATAATAAAGTGGACATCAAACTGGTAACTTGTGGCAATCACTATGATGTTTAAGCAAGCATAGTGAGATCTAGATTAAACATTAGGTGTCCAATTACCTAGATCTAGCATAGTTAGGGTGACACAGTAACATGTTTAGATCAAAAGGTGGATTCACATGTCAAGTTTACAACATATCTCAATGTGTCACAATATGACAAGTGAAAGGTAATTAACATAAAGATCTAGATCCAAGTAATGTCACAATTATCCAAATTAATAGATGTACATCCACCATAACATGGTTACAAGTCAAGATCCACATAAGAAACATAATCGAATCACCACAATTTTATTAGATCAAGGAAAATAGATCTGTCATGACATAGTATAGAATTTCACATTAACACAGAATCATACTTTACAACATATCCAATTCATAGTCTTTCAAAGTATACTTTTATTTATCTAAACCTAAAAGTAATCAAGAAACTCACAGCGTTAGGTTTAGAAAATTTAAGAACGGATCTAGAATTTCTGAATTGGATTTGCAGAATATGTTGTAGAAACGGTTCAGTTCGCACTCCAGCAGCATATGGCCTCCATGACTCCCAATGAAGAGAATATAAGAAATATGACACATATATATAGCTGCCATACCCCCTGAAACCGAGTGCCACCTCATCCCTAGGGGTGTCGACACCCATGTAGGTGGGTCGACCCCTAGGTTGACACCCCTCTAGGGAGGTAGACACCCCAGAGCGGGAATTTTGCCGCTCAGAGGAATTTTTCGAATTTGAATCCCTTGGATAGGATTCTGACTCATCTCTGACTCACCTCTGACTCATGCATATATATAAAATATTTCTGTGCGTATAAAAACTTAAAACCTTCATAACTTCTTCATATGGTGTCCGTTTTACGCAAACCAAACGTCTATCTTGACCAGAATTTCGAGACGGACGCGACGGTGCAGTCCGTTTCCTCTAATTATGAATATTAAATTAATTATTATATAATTTATTCTCTTTAATGTCGTTAAAAATGTTACATTCTCACATACTCAAAGGATTTCGTCCCGAAATCTCTAAGTCTAGAAGAATGCATATCCTACCATCCATCTACCCAGCCACCAATCACTGGCATCCATTGCCTTAAAGATTTCTAATGCTTATATGAATATATGCTAAGGTGTGTGCATATGTCCAAACACTAATGCGAAAATCAGGCGATCTACTGATTCAGTTGACCTCCTTAATGTAATGTATGTTAGTGTCATGAATCCAATATGTATGGAAATAAACCTAAAGTATCAAATAAGTTCTATATGTGTGCATACCCATTCGTCTAAATGTGACATCCATATGCCAGTTCATCCATTTCCATCCATAAAATAAAATAAAATGCACACACATCCATATGCAATATGAAAGTGATTGAGCTGATCTTAGTACTTAATGTGTGTGTATATGCGTCCATAGGCAACCACTAGCAAACACTTGCATCCACTTGCATCCATCAAACATAACATGTTTCAAACACATGTTTACATCTATAGGATTCCTAAAGGTCGAAAATACGATGGATAAGATATATTCTATTGACAAAAACAAGTACTGATAAAACTAAGGAAAGAAGTTAAGAACATGCCCTCGAAAAGTAATGGGTACAAAGCACAAATCT
Source organism: Allium sativum (assembly GCA_030737875.1). Lineage (NCBI taxonomy): Eukaryota > Viridiplantae > Streptophyta > Magnoliopsida > Asparagales > Amaryllidaceae > Allium > Allium sativum. The sequence continues at coordinate 72,060,140 of CM060927.1, read as the reverse complement.
TGTCTTCGGTCTCCTAAGTCGCATCTTTTGGGTTATCTCCCTATTGAACCTTTAGCAACTTGATTTCCTTATTGCGCAGCTTCTTAACCTCTGACCCAAGAATACGGGTAGGGACTCGTCTGACTATCACCCCCCGTTCCACTTCGACTTCTTCCAACATGTTCAGCTCAACAACTTCCGCGGTGTCATGCAGGCACTTCCGCAGACGAGAGACATGGAAAACGTCATGAATACCAGATAGATTTTCTGGAAGCTTTACTCTGTTGGCCATTTGGCCAATCCTCTCGATTATGGGAAATGGTCCCACAAACCTAGGTGCCAACTTCCCTACTGATCCGAAGCGAACCACATTCCTCAGAGGTGATACTTTGATAAAAACTAAGTCTCCCACTTCGAATTCGATGTCGGTCCTTCTCTTGTGTGCATAGGACTTCTGCCTATCTTGAGCTGTCTTCATCCACCGTCGAATAAGGTCAATCTTTTCGGACATTTCCCTAACCATATCTGGTCCAAGTAATAATCTTTCTGTAGATTCCCACTAACAAGTTGGCAATCTATAGGGTCGTCCGTACAATGCTTCGAAGGGTGCCATACTGATGCTGGCCTGATAGCTGTTATTATAGGAAAACTCTACTAAAGGAAGATGCTCTTCCCAAGTCCCTCCGAAGTCAAGGTTACACAGCCTTAAAAGATCTTCTAGAATTCTATTTACCCTCTTTGTCTGCCCATCGGTCTAAGGATGATAAGCGGTGCTTAAACACAACTGTGTACCTAATGCTTCTTGCAAGCTCCTCCAAAATTCGCTGGTATAGATGGGGTCATTATCGCTCATGATGCTGTAACGAACTCCATGGAGACGAACTATCTCACGAACATAAATTGCTGCCAACCAAGATGCCGTCCTTTTACTTTTAACTGCAATAAAGTGAACGTTCTTAGTGAGTCTGTCCACTATCACCCAAATACTGGTATTACCTTTCTTCGATCTAGGCAAACCATAATGAAATCCATAGAGAAACTCTCTCATTTTCACTACAGAGCCTCCAACAGATGAAGCAATCCACCGGGCTTCTTTTTCTCATCTTTGACTTGCTGGCAAACCAAACATTGAGAAACAAATTCGACCACGTCCTTCTTCGTCCCAGCCCAAAAGAAAACCCTATTCATGTCTCTGTACATCTTGTCACTGCCTGGATGAATGGTCATCTTAGAATGGTGGGCTTCTTCTAGGACTGCCTTTATCAAGCTTCTAGTTTGAGGAACACAAAGCCTTCCATCTCGTCGTAACCACCCCTTTTCATCTATCACATACCTACTGAGGCGACTAGAATTCTCCCCTCTTCTGCGCTTATCCATGATGTCTAGAATCTGTGGGTCACCTTGTTGCGAAGCTCCTATCTGATCAATAAGAGTCGGTCGTATCTCCAAGGATGCAAATAAATCAGGCAAAATCTCGATGGAGGGTCTAAAATCAAAAGCTGATATGAACTTCAAGTTCTTTCTTTCCACAAACAGAGGACTCAGGGCCACCCTCTGCCTACTTAGTGCGTCTGCCACCACATTACCCTTGCCGGGGGTATAAGAAATCTCAAAATCATATGAAGCTAAGAACTCCATCCATCGTTGTTGCCTTAAGTTTAGATCCTTTTGTGAGAATATATACTTGAGAGATTTATTATTGGTGTATAACTCGAACTTTTCTCCAAGTAAATGACGCCACGTCTTCAACGCGAATACTATGGCAGCTAGCTCTAAATCATGGGTGGGGTAGTTCTTCTCATGAACTCTCAACTTTCTATCCCCATAATATATTACTTTCCCTTCTTGCATCAGAACCGCACCAAGCCCTGTACCGCACACATCAGTGTAAACAGTAAACACTTTACTCCCATCGGGCAAGGTCAAGACTGGGGCTGTTGTCAGAGCACTTTTTAGTCGTTGGAAAGCAACGTCACAGTCTATGCCCCATGAAAATGTCAAATTCTTCTTTGTCAGCCTGGTGAGAGGGGGATGATATCTTCGCAAACTCCTTAATGAACTTCCTATAATAACCTTCCAACCCAAGAAAGCTTCTCATCTCGGTTGCGTTTTTAGGAATCTTCCAATCTTGTACTGCAACCACTTTGGCGGGATCTACAACTATCCCTTCTTTGGATACTACATGCCCCAAGAATCTCACCTCCTTTCTCCAGAAATGGCATTTGGAGAACTTTGTTTTTAACTGATGGTCACGGAGAGTTTTCAAAACTTCTCCCAAATGTTGGGCATGCTCTTCTTCACTCTTGGAGAAGATCACAATATCATCAACGAAGACTACGACGAATTTGTTCAGGAACTCCCGAAACACCCTACTCATAAAATCAATAAAATAGGTGGGTGCATTTGTTATCCCAAAAGGCATAACTAGCCATTCAAAGAAACCATCTGGAGTTCTGAAAGTAGTCTTATCTATGCTATCCTCAGCCACCCTCAGCTGATGGAACCTCATAGCCAAGTCCAACTGTGAAAATACCGAGGCACCAACAAGCTGATCGAATAAAGTATCAATTCTCGGAAGCGGGTGCCTATTCTTCTTGGTGAGCTTATTTAACTCTCTGTAGAAGCGAAGCATCCGCTTTAGTTGCGAATACTACTTTAGCACCCAATTCCGATATACTTCATCTAATAAACCCCTTTTCAAGTAGCTCCCCTACTTGCTTACTCGGCTTCCTCCTTTCCCTTGGAGCCATATGGCGTACCGGTAATGCAACTGGCTTTGCATTGTCCACCAGATATATACGGAAGTCTATTTCACCCCTTGGAGGTAAACCCCGTACTTCATCAAAAACATCTGAATAATCTCGAACCACTGGAACAGATTGTAAATCATCTATGGATGCATTTAGAGACTCTAGGAAGCTAAGCATAACAGACCCTTGAGGGTCACAAGAAACTTCGAGGGTCTTCCCATGATAAGTCGGGAGTCTAACAACACTCCTTTCACAATCCAGAATGGCCCCATACGTGGTAAGTCAATCCATTCCTAGAATCAACCCATAGCCCATAAATCCGAGCACATACGCGTCACATTCAAATTCGACGCCTAACACAGATATTTTCAATCCCCAACAAATCATCGATAAATGAGCTGAACCACCAATGGGCTTTGAAACAACTACAAGATCTACTACCATACTAGTAATTAAATGCAGAGATTCAACCACAGAACTAGATATAAACGAGTGTAAAGCACTAGAATCAAAAAGTGTTCTAACTTGATGGTTTGAAAGAGAAACTAAACTTTCTACGGAAATTTTTCTACCTCTTTCAGGAGCACTGATCGCGAGAGCATGCACCTGCCCTCTAGAAGAGCCTACTCTTTGCCCTTGTCCCCACGATCCCTGTTTATTCGGGCTCTCTTTAGAGAAGTGTCCGACCTCTCCGCAATTAAAGCAACTAGCCTTCCTTCTCTTACATTCTTTGATCAGGTGGCCCTCCTTTCCACAATTGTGACATTTTCTCTTATCCTTGCCTTTATCATCTTTTCCCCCTTTCTTCTGTTGTTGCTGCTGTTGTTGCCCCTTCTTGGGGTCACACCTTCTTATTCTGCGATGTCCCCTCAACTTTTGTTTCCTTCTTCTCTCCCTTGTCCTCCTCATGCATTAGGGTCATATCAACAAGCTTTTCAAAGGTGGCCTCCATTGGAAGATGGGACATAGCTAAACCATGCAGAGGCTCATTCAGCCCCTTAGCAAACCGCAAAGCCCTTTTGTGCGGTGTGTCTACCAACTCTAGCCCGAACCTTGCCAGCTGGTTGAACTTGTTCACATACTCTTTCACTGTCAAATTTCCTTGTTTGAGTGCTAAGAACCTCTCCATCTGTATGCTTCTCTCTGCTTGGGAAAGAAATTTCATTTCGAACCTCTATCAAAAGTCTTCCCAAGTTTCTACCGGACGTGTAGCTTGGATGATTTCCCACCAAAATGAGGCTTCGTCCTTTAACAGCCAAGCAGCTAATTGAATTTTTCTTCGGTCCTCCACTTCAAAGATTAAGAATAAGTCCTCAGCCTCCTTAAGCCAATTCCGAGCTTCTATGAATGTCTCGTTCCCATGGAGTGGCCTTCCTCCCATAGCCCGAAAGTCTTTGCAGATCTTGACAAAGTTATCAGCTCTTGGAGGGGGAGGAGGAGGAATGACTGGTGCAGCGGGGGGAGGAATGTTTTATTGGCCTTCGGCAGGCACCGTGGCCTCCAAATACCTACGAAACCATCCGGATATTGTGACGCCCTCCGGGATATTAGGGATGTTTTGTTCCCCAGACATGCTAAAAAAGGGAAAAGGAACAAATTCAGATAAAGGACCGAAGGATACTTCATATGGCTTTTCGGGGAATGTCTTTCAAAATGGTCTTTTCTTTTGAAAATGCTTTCCTTTTTAAAACCTTTTTGAAAATTATTTTCAAAAACTTTTATCTAATCTGGTAACCTTCAGCTCTGATACCAAGTTAGACACCCCACATCCGTTAATGTCACTCACTAAGGGAATGCAATAAGTTTCGTGAAGCGCTATAGGTAAACAGACACAGAATAATTACAAGACAGATATAAATAAGGCAGCAGCGGAAAATTTAAACTTTTATTTCAAACATAAGTCATAATACCGCGGTCCACAAGTTCATAAGTCACAAAAACTATTACAATAAAATAACTTTTGTCTTTTACCATCAGAGTACATAAGAAATAAAAAGCATCATTCCCCCAATAAAAAGAGTTAAGCCATAGTAGAGACAAGAACTTGAGCCATACTTCAGAAGTAGCTTCTAGCAAGATGATATCTGATTCCTGATTAAGTCTGAGTGTTTCCTCCCTGGGAACCTGGGGAGGGGGGAGGGGAAACGGAAGAAAGAAGGAGAAACAACAGGGTCAAACATAAAGTCTGGCAAGTCTAGTTACTTTTAACCAGTAGATAAATAAAAGCAACATGATAGGCATACAAAGTGGATAAGAGAGTTCGCTACATAAATGGCAGGTGTGACAAGGTAAGCTAGTTAAGGTGTATGCGCCTCACTAATGATTACTTGCATTAATACTAGTATAACTGAAATTAGATGATCCCTTCCACTATGAGTTGGTAGGCTTAGGTCATACGTCCAAGTATACTATAATCACTACCCTAATCGATTGTCTCCCCACCCTGTAGATATCCTGTGATGGCCCCACAGTAGGAGGTATCACTTCCTAAAGTGGCAACCCATGGTCTGCACAATCATATCTACTGGTGTCACGATCGTCTTAGCCCCCTCTGCCCAGCCCATGCACGCACAAGTCCCTGGTTGGTTTGCGCCGCCCACACCATCCGCCTCGTTTGAATCTCTTACAACCAATCAGTAAGCGTGCCCTTCTCTGCATAGTACGGAGTTCTTTACTTGATACTAACTCCGGATCACTGACTGAAATGCGTCCCGCACAATATGATACAAGCTCTCCCCCTTGTCTTGTATCCCTCACTAGGTTTTCCACTGACTATGTATACCCTTAGGTGTCTTTAATTACATAGCCCTATACTAGTTATGCTTACCCTAAAGGGTGTCTTTAATTACATAACTTCATTACATTATCTATCAGTTATGTATACCACCAGGTGTCTTTAATTACATAACCTTATTGGGTTAAGTACATAGGCCTATATATACATATTACCCATCCCCTCTAATTTACTTAACCCACCACTGCCCATCCAATTTTAGTTAACTTTAACTTAAGTCCATAGTTATATTAAATTAGGTTAAGTAGTCCATTTTATTACCATGTCCAACTATGGTTATAATGGGCTAGACCTCCTACATTAGGCCTACAATGTGTGGACGCTGGATATGTCGGTCGGGTCCGGACAGTCTTATTCCACAGTTGGGCCTAACCTCGTGTCTTAGCCTGATTCGTATTTGCGTACTTAGACCTCCCACATTAGGTTCAGCATTAGTGGCTGTTGGATATGTCGGTCAGGTCCGAGCAGATTTCCACCACTAATGTAACCTAACCTCATGTCATAAGTACAATTTACAATTACTAAATGTAAATTACTAAACATTCCAAATTAACCCAAATCTACCTATGTCATTATAGGTAATTATTTCTATGTTTCCCCCATTTGAATTTCATGTCCCATTTCATATTAAACATTACATAAATCATGCCAATTATAATCCCGTTTTCCCCGTTTCCTCTCTAACGGATTCGTACGTATTTTAGCGACATCTAGGCTATAAAGTAGCCTAGCTATAACAATAAAAAGGGAACATGACAAGGGTGATAGTTTCAACATGTCTTGGCATAAACATAGACATAAACTGGCATAACAAAGTGAATGGACATGTAATTAACATCATAATAAAATGGACATCAAACTGGTAACTTGTGGCGATCACTATGATGTTTAAGCAAGCATAATGAGATCTAGATTAAATATTAGGTGTCCAATTACCTAGATCTAGCATAGTTAGGGTGACATAGTAACATGTTTAGATCAAAAGGTGGATTCACATGTCAAGTTTACAACATATCTCAATGTATCACAATATGACTGGTGAAAGGTAATTAGCATAAAGATCTAGATCCAAGTAATGTCACAATTGTCCAAATTAATAGATGTATATCCACCATAATATAGTTAAAAGTCAAGATCCACATAAGCAACATAATCGAATCACCATAATTTTATTAGATCTAGGAAAATAGATCTGTCATGACATAGTATAGAATTTCACATTAAAACAGAATCATACTTTACAACATATCCAATTCATAGTCTTTCAAAATATACTTTTATTTACCTAAACCTAAAAGTAATATAGAAACTCACAGCGTTAGGTTTAGAGAATTTAAGAAGAACGGATCTAGAATTTTTGAATTGGATTTGTAGAATATGTTGTTGTGGAAACGGTTCAGTTCGCACTCCAGCACCATATGGCCTCCATGAATTCCAATGAAGAGAATATGAGAACTATGACATATAGCTTCCAGACCCCCTGAAACCGAGTGCCACCTCAGCCCTAGCGGTGTCGACACCCCTGTGGGTGGGTCGACCCCTAGGTCGACACCCCTTTAGGGGGGTCGACCCCCTAGAGCGAGAATTTTTCCGCTCAGAGGAATTTTTTGAATTTGAATCCCTTGGATAGGATTATGACTCATCTCTAACTCACCTCTGACTCATGTGTATATATAAAATATTTTTGTGCGTATACAAACTTAAAACCTTCATAACTTCTTCATACGGTGTCCGTTTTATGCAAACCAAACATCTATCTGGACCAGAATTTTCGGGACGGACGCAATGGTGCAGTCCATTTCCTCTAATTCTGAATATTAAATTAATTATTATATATTTTATTCTCTTTAATGTCGTTAAAAATTCGGGGTGTTACAGATCCATATAAGAAAAAAAATTCTTGCATGTACGCAAACATGCTTGGAATTTTAAAATGGTCTATGAGCCATTAAAAGGCTTGCCTCTTAGATGCGAAAAGGAGCGACACATACGTAGAAAGGCTAGCTTGCACGGAGGAGATGAACGAGTAAGAGCTGGAGGATAAATACTGCGAAATCGCTCCATGAATACTGGCAGACATATAGACCCCATCTCGATATGGGCCAATGGACTACTTAGCTCCAGAATGGATACCTCTTCCTCTTCCATCCATAAGTTGATAGGATAATATAAAATTAAGATTATTCACAAGAGTATGATATCGTTATTTTAATTCAACATTTGGAGTACTACGGAATTGAGATGCATCGTTATATTTATTGTCAAGTTATATCTGCATTAAAAGACAAAAAGATTAAGGACACGATTAAGGATAACAACAAAAATAGATTAGGTTAACTCAAAAGAAATCCTTCAATGCAATGTAATACGTGTTTTATTATGTGCTTATCATATTTTTTTCTGAAGAGCGCTCAATTCCAAGTTGTGGCAGCCTACCCTGAGACCTGTACTAATAGAGAGATTTACTATGTAATACCATCTGCTAATGAAGAGATTAGGTCTGGTTTGGAGCGATCATCCATGATTGAACAGTATTGAATAAACGATTATGTGCTACAATATTTTTCCTCTTACCTTATGTGGATCGGCAAATCCAATGTAGGTTGACACAAAACTACAGTGGTAATGGATCTATTCATAACGAAATATAATGACATCATATAATATAATTTATAAAACAAAAAACACATGCACACACGCATGCACACACAAACACACACACACACACACATATATATATATACACACACACACACTCACAGACAAATGGAATTACAACATATAAGTTCTACATAAATAGGTGGTCCTTATGAACCATATATGCAAGCGGGTTCACAAAAGAATATACATAAAGAGTAAAACAAAAAGACTATACGTCACGTGTATTAGCTTTAAAAGAAAACAGGATGGTATAGCAGAAGCAAGGCCATGTGTGAATCAATAACGAGTGACTAACCTGAAACAACTTGGTCTGACCTGAGTGCATAAATACATGAGTTAGTCTATCTTAAACAAGATAGTTAGAACATGATATATGAAGTATAATGTCACAATGTGATAATTCTTCTCAATAGAGAAGGAGAAACATAAAATTGTATCAACATAATGTACATGAGATAATTTCAAATAAATCAACATATACTGGTCTCATTTATTAGGCAACAACAACAACAAAGCACAAGTGTTTCCATCGATAACAAGTTCTTTAGGCTCTAAGGCTATGCTATATATGAAATTTGTTAAACACATAGAATACAACATGATGGAAACCAACAGACTATCAACATATAGAACTCATTTAAGAGTTCAAATCAACTAAATGTAATCATGATAATTAATCACAAAGATAGGTCTAAGGCTATATATACAGACAATGTAAAAAATGGTGAAAACATTTGGAAATCAATGAATTCGAGAAATCATGTATATTGGAATTTATAAATAACATAAAAATGGATCCATATCACCATTGGAGAGCATAAGCCAGGCTTCATGTGCATCATTAACACAGAATCGAAGCCTGCCAAGTCTTACAACACATATGGCTCCCAGCACATGACCCGAAGGTCCAACAAATGGCTGAAGCCCAACAAATAACCAGAAGGTCTAGTATTAAACACAACAACAGGACTAAAGGCCAATAGAAAGTGTCACAAATTTTCAAATAGCAACCGAAACAATGATAATAGTGTGTCCCATACCACACGTTATTACTTGACCATTTATTATAAATTTGTTAATTCCACTTTATTGTAGAGCTTAAATTGAATAAGTCCAGAGTCAACTGATACGTGTTCCATACCAAATGGTTTATAATATCGTTTAAATTACTTCCTTGTTTTCTTGAAGAGTGTAAGAATATGTGATTCTTTATAGAAAATGTATACTACGAGAAAACGAGTTTTAAAATGATTTTTTGAAAATGTATGGTAATTATTTCTTTTAGGTTCTCTTTATAATAGAGATTATTTATTTATGTAAAATATCTTTCAAATAATTATATTTTTATAAATTGATTTTTGAAATGTTTAATTTTAAATTTGGTTTCAAATCGATTTTTTTTTTAAATCGATTTATAAGACATGTGCCCGAAATCCGCAAATTCAGTTAGAAATTCAAAAGAATAGCATATCGAAACTCACTTGAAATTTGTCACTCGGAAGTACGAATTAGCTTTAATGTTGGCTCTTTAATTTATAGGGATTATCCTATTGAATAAACACAAAAAACACATCAAACTATCAGAAAAATCACCAGGAAAAACTCAGAAAAATAATGCATTAGAAAATATATTAAGTGGCCTGACCAGGCATTTAGATTTGAAATGCCCGGGTCGACCATTACTATAAAAACCCGGATTTTTTCGATTAATTTTGACCATTTAATATTGTTTTAGATGTTCAGTTGATAATATAAATGGATTTTTATATGGAGTTTATTGATTTAATAAACGGATTACGATTTAATTTCAAATATATCGAACAATAATAATATGAAAACGAAATATAATTGAATTCTGAGTTAAAACTGAATTGAAATGATTTAGACAATCAGTATATATATATGATAACAATAATATATATTTTTATCGAAGAGTTGTTTATTTTGATTTTAAAAATATATTTTATCGAATTAATTTAATAAATGAAAATAGTTAATTTTCATACAACCTCGATTTTTGATGAAACTAATTTTATTGGGACTAGAACGTAAAACCATAGTGGTGTGTCAAATTTCATCGCAATTGGAGCTTATCTAGGTAGTTTTAGCAGGAAACTTCAGGTGTAAGTTTCGGGTATATTGTATATGTATATAGATCGAATAAAAATCAAATCGGAATCTATTTAAATGAAATAAAAAATCTCTTTGTATCAAATCGCATCTATTTGAAATAAAATCGATTTAAAAACGAAATCATATTTAATTAAAATTGTCGTGCACTTAACCAACATACATTTAATACCTCGTATGTTCGGTTCCCCTCCTCCTTCTATATAATCGTATCTACCCCTCCCCTCCTCCTATTTTAATTTTTGTTCTTTCTAAGAAAACCCAAATCAAAGTCGCCCTTTTAAAAAACATTTCTTCCCTTCCTCGTATTAAAAACAATGGCCGCTCCTTTCCCCAAAATCATATGACTTCAAATCGAAATCCCCTAATTCTCCTATTACTTTGATCGCCTAAAAATCGGTAAAGTGAATTTCATTTTAGGGTGCGATGACCATTTGAGCTACGACGATTAAAGCAAGCTAGGGTAAATCGAGTTCACTACAAACTCGTGAAGTCCTGGCAAGATTTTCAGAGTCGGAGAGTCTCGATCGGTGAGGGTTTATCGGAGTTTGAAAGAATCCGATCACTAAAATAGTCGCACAGTTTGTACAAGGGAAGAGGTTGCGAAATTTTTTCGGAGGGATGGATGGCTGTTATACAGCATTGGGAAGGTGGAGTTTCTTATACAAAAATGTCGATCACCTATACTATAATAGTCGGTTTTGGAGTGAGGCTATGCGTGGTTTGAACAAGGAAGATAAGGGAGTTTGAGCTGTTGTTGTTTGGAGATGGAGATTGGGCTAGAATTTTGAAGCAGGTTTTGGTTTGGAGGCAATTGCATTTGCTAAAGTGGTGAGAGATGATGGCAGTATTGATGGGTTGAACTGGAAGTATATAGGCACAAGTTTGGGGATAAAAATGATGCATAGTAATATGGGAAAGATGGAGGAAAGGTATCACCATTTTTGATAAGAGAGTAATCATAGGAGGATTATCAAGGTAAATTATGTTATTAATTAATTTTTAATTAACTAGTTATTCATATTTAAATTATATCAAAATTGATAACATGTCTATATATTTCATACGATAACATTTTTGATAAAACAAAGTATATTGGAAATCCTACGGGAAATTACTTCGAAATGATATTGGACTGAAGTGAATTAGAGCCAACTATGATTTTAAATTAAATTAAACATTTATTTAATATAATTGGAAACGAATTGTTATTCCAATAATAAAAATCAATGTGAGTAAGCTCACTCTCTGGTTCATTTATAATTTATTATAAATAAATTATTATTTAGTATATAATATTTATATGCTATTCGCTGGTTTTTTTGGATGCATAGGTGAATGATTGATAAAATTGTGGCTATTATATATATATATATATATATGTGTGTGTATATGTATATATTTATATATATATATATATATATATATATATATTAGTTGTATTTAGGCTTGGAAGTTGGATATTTCCCGTAGTACTATTAGCGAATAATACCCTATGCGCCCCACAATATATATAGTGGATGACCTTTTATACCTCGATATCCTGCCTTGAAGCGAGATGGGTATTATTTATGTTGTCTAACATCTGTGGATGCAGGAAAACAGGTTGGAGGGATCCAACTGGATTCCTCAACAATTTTATTATTTATTTTCATTTATAAGGTAATATGATGTGATAAATAAACTATGATTGACGATTTGGTGTTTTAGATGTTGGAATATCACTAGCCTTTAATTTCGATATATAAAAATATCGTGAAAAGGAATTTTGAGATTTAAAAGAAAAAAATTCAAAATAAAATTTGAATTTTGAATAGGCTAGTAAAAATAAACTTGTTATTAATAATAATACAAACAAGTAGTAAATTTATAAACAATGTTTACAAACGCTGAGGGATAATTATTATTAGATAATTTTGGAATGTAAATTAGAGTGTGAATTTAAAAAGGGAAATTTATTTTCCTAAAGTAGAAATTGAATTTAAAATATATTTGAATTAGAAACTTGTTTAAATATATAAACAAGTAGTATAAATTATAAGCGATGTTTATAAATGAAAGAAAAATAATTATAATTGGATAAATTTGAGGAATTAAATTCAAGTATGAATTTAAAAGGAAGTTTGGAATCATTTCAAAAAAAAAACGATGGAAGCTATTCTGATGCCCGGGATACAAATTTAATTGAAATAAATTCATTAGAATTCGACTATGTTGAACTTGTATAAAAACAATTTATTCATAAAGAGGATATTGGAATTGTATTAGATAGAAACTAAAATATAAAATATGAATATAGATTCTATGACTATATATATAAGTTATAATAATATAATATTCCAACTAAAGAGGAACACAAACACAAAGATAAGCTAATGGATTATCAAGCAAATTATTATCAAAAGAGTTAAGCTTCTAAATTATCTGTCATTACTGTCTAGTAAGTATTAATTTTCAGTTAATCTCCTTTATTTATTTTCCTATAAACAAGTTTGCTAATTCCATGTTAAACTGGTTATCATATTAGACAATTATATATATTATTGTGGTTGATTCCCTTAGAGAATCTTATAGAAAGCATGATAGAGCTTTATAGTGTGTGTACATTAAGTTGCTCAATGTTGACTTGTTAGCTTTGAGACAATTATCTATCCAATTTTAATAAATTAGAAGGATAACTGGGTTTTAGATTTGATAGTGAAATTACATATTTCTTAATATAAAATATATGATGATATTAGTTATAAATGAAAGAAGGGAATAAAACAAAAAATACTTTGCTAAACTGAAAAAGTTACACATTGGCATATTTCTTGAAAGTTGATCCAATACATTGCCATTTGCATTGGGTAAAAGACAGAAGGTGCCTCAACCTTAGTTATGTAACTATAGTCTAGATCACTAACTATTAATGCTGCCCAGAACTATCTTCACATTTTGTAATGTAGCTAAACTTGGTCAAACAAATTGTTATTGCAGCCTGGATCCACAATAATGCATGTCACAATTAGCCGAGAAGCCACCATTAGTGACATGCTCAAATTTTAACGTCTCATTATTTATCCCCTGACTTTTTGTGCAACTTCAGTTTGGAACGAATATCAATGCATCACTCACCTTTCATTTTACATAGGCATTGGATATTATTTCTAAAGCTTGACGTATATAATTATCAGATGCTATTAGCTGGATGGGAAAGGTGATTCATGGTTACAAAATGGTTGAGAACTATGAGTTACAATTGAACACGGTTAAGGTATCGTGTTGCAATGTTTAAAAGGATCTTGTGTGAACTTGGTTTATGTTGTTATTTTTGTTTGTAGAAATTATGTAAATTTTGTTTATAAACAATGTCTTTGTTTATGGGTATTGTGTGAACTTGCAAGCGCATTTGCTATTTTGGCAGTCGATGCAGATATTATGATTTTGTCTAATGTTGTATGCAGTTTGGTTTAAAAATTTTATATTTGTTTATGAATATATGTAAACTTTTTTTATAAATATCTTGTTTAACTTAATTTATTAAATAAACAATAGTTATGTTTTCATAAGATAGTTTTCAGTTTAATTTGCATACATTGTGTACATTATTTCGTTGGAGTAAAATAAAATGCAGTTTAGATTAATAATAAATACGTATGAAAGTGTTTGGAACAAATGACACCGTTTAAATCATGCTGTTGACTTTATGAAAAGAAAATGCTCTGTAGTAACGACAGCATGTTTAAAATGTTGTAAAACTTTAATAACTGCGTTTATAAATCGCTGATGAAAAACATTATTCTCAGCAGTAGAGACTTGTTTACAGCACAAAAAAGTACGTTGTTTTAAATTATTTTTAATAGCATTTATTTTTTTGATGTTATTAATTTGGTATCCACGATCGCATGTCGTTATAAAACATTTTTAACAACGCTATTATATTATACAGGAAAATAATTACAAGGACAAAATTAAAGGCTTTTTTATCTATAAGGACAGCCCACTTAAATTTTACTCAAAAGGACAGCACACTCCTTTTCTTTTCTCACGTGCCCTATTTCATGTAATCCGTTAAACATTCAACCCTAAATCACGCGCGCTATTCCCTTATTTCATCCACTATTTTTCGTCGAAGAAAATTTGGATCTCGCCGCCATTGATCGCGATTCTTATTCCTTCAGATTTTCGAATCAATTTTTTTTATTTGATCGCATAAATCCCAAGAGATCTGAAATTCTAAATTAACGCACAATTCTCAGACGGAAAATTGATCTCTCATCAATCAGACAGGAAAATCAAAATCACATTACATTTACTGCTGATTTTCTCCATTCATTTTGAGTTTATCATATGATTCTTTCACTGTTTGCGATAGGTTTTTAGTGTTTCTATTGGTAATTCATGGATTCTACTTGTGCTACAAGGAGGTATTATTTTTTTCTTTTTTCAGATTTTTAATTTTTTTTCGTTACTTTTATTCTAGTTTTTTCTTTTTTTCAGGTTGTAATTTGTTTCTGAATGCATTGCTGAATTAAATCTGTTTTAGATTAAAACTTGTTTTGCGTTCATTAGTATAAATGTTACTACGATTGTTTGCATTGTATAAAAAAAATTAACTATAGCAGTTTTTAGGTATCATTTTAGTATTTTTTATGGTATCATTTTCTTCCCTTTCATTTGAATGTGCAACAGTTTGTAGATATCATTTTAATATTTTTATAGGTATCATTTTTTATGTATTACCCTTGTTTTATTGTTTTATGGTATCTGTTTGCATCTTTTTACTTGGCTAACTGTTTTTTTCACATTACTTTTTTGTTCCAGTGGTGACAACACTCTCCTTATCGTACTTGTCTTCAACGATACCTCGTTCAGTACTCAGTTGTCTATTAACTGCTCAATGGATGCTTTGAAAAACGAAATATGTGAGTATTGGTCTCAACTTACTCCCAAGTCCACTGAAATTAGCTTTGTGATTGAGGATAGAATTAAAATTGTTGAGAGTGACTATGATCTTCAAAGTATCGTTTTATTTCAATTACATAAGAAGAGTGCTTTTTTCTGTTTTGATGTTAAGTTGAAGGAATTTCTGTTGGAAAATGTGATTGATGGTTCTTCTGCACTTTCTACTAATGTTTTAATTCCTTCGTCTTCTGATCAATGTTTGGCTGCGAACATTATCGTTCATAGGAAGAGTTATTTAAAAGATTTGATGAAAAGAGAATCTATATTAAAATTTACTGATTTTACCGGTTTTTGTTTCGGAAGTGCCAAGGAGTTTAGAGAATTTTTAATGGCCTTTCAAAATTAAATCAGGTCATGAATACCACTTTCTTAAGAACAGTGCTACTAGGATCACTGTTATTTGCTCATTGTTTTCTACAGGTTGTTTGTTTAAAGTGCATGCTTCTTGTGATGTTGGCCAACTAAATAGGTTTTTCATCAGAAATCTGGTTGTCAAGCATTATTGCGGGGGTGGTCTAACAAATTTGAGTAACCCTTCTCTATCAAGCTCATTTGTTAAATCATTGATAATAGATGAAATTAGAGATCATCCTAGTAAGAAACCGAAAGTCATCATTGATGATTTTCAAAGAGAGTTTAATCTGAATTTATCTTACTCTTATGCTTACAAAGGAAAGCAACTAGCTTTATTGGAACTGTACGGCAACGATGCAATGTCGTACAGTGATTTATCTTGGTATTTAGGTGCACTACAGACTCACAATCCTGGTTCTTATGTCGCCATGAATGTCAACTCTTCTTCAAATCAGTTTGAGAGAGTGTTTGTTGGTTTTGGTGCTTGCATTCTTGGCTTCAACCATTGTCGGCCTATGATATTTTTAGATGGTACCCATTTGAAAGGTAGGCCAGGAGTTTTAATGGGTGCTACAGCAAAGAATGGCAACCAAGGTATTATTTTACTATAATTTTAAATGATTTACATATACATATGGTACCATTTGGATTCTATGTGAACAGTTTTCTCCAGTTCATTTTCTGATTTATCAGTTTATTATTTTTTACAGTATCATTGTCTAGATATACAGATTTTAGTTATCATTTTTATTGGCATTACGTTATCATTTTCTTCTCTATTTTTAATATACAGTTTGTAGGTATCATTTTAGTTCCTATCTAGGTATCATTTTTTTCTCAAACAGTTCTTAACCATCAGTTTTGGTTGTTTGCAGGTATCATTTTGATTTATACAATATTTAATTAGCTTTTTCATATGTCTGAAATTATCAATTTTTTTAAAAGAATGATTTCCTATTGAATTTTTATTCTTAATTTTTTTTGCAGGTTTCTTCCCTTTAGCTATGGCCATAGTTTCAATAGAAAATGTGGATAATTGGAGCTGGTTTCTAAATCATTTGAAGAAAATGCTCAACGAAGATCGTAATTTGGTTTTTATGTCCGATCGACATCAAGGTCTGATTTTGGGTGTTCACGATGTTTTTCCTACTTCATATCATAGTTATTGCTACCTTCACATGGAACAAAATTTGTTGTCTGCTGTTAAGTCCAAAAATGCACACATTTCGATTGTGGAATTGTTTCGGACATGTTCTCGAGCATCTAATGTTCTTGAGTTTCAAGTTGCTCATTCTAAGTTTTTACAAGTTAGTGGTCCTGCAGCGGTTAATTTTTTGAAAGACAAACCTTTCGATAAATGGGCTGATTTTTTTTTCCGTGGTAAAAGGTATGGTGAGTACAGCTCTAACGTGGCTGAAAGTTTCAACAACTGGATTTTAGAAGAACGGACCTTACCAATTACATCTTGTTTGGACGGGATACGAATAAAAATCATGGAACAAATGGCTAAACGCCGAGAAGAATCCCTTTTATGGACTACCCTTTTGTGTCCAACCATGGAAAATCGATTAAAAGACTTAGTTGAAGAAGGTTTTGGTTGGGATGTATTCAAGGCTTCTGAACACCTGTTTGAAGTGAAATCACCAATTTCTCATCGTGTTGATCTAAAAGACTGGACGTGTAGCTGTAACCAGTGGAAAGTGATGGGTTTTCCATGTGCTCATGCTATAAAATGTATTAATAAAATGAAATTAAATGTGTATGATTTCATTGAGCACTATTTCACTGTGGAAGCTTACCGATCTTCATATAGTCATATAATTAATCCTATACCTACATATGACAAACCTGATGTTGATTCAAGTAATGAAGCAATAATTAAGCCACCAAAGGATAAACGTGGTGCCCGTAGACCTTCATCAAAAAGAAAAGGAGGATTTGCATATTTCCATAACAAGCAAAACAGATGTAGAGTGTGCAATGAATATAGTCATAATAAGCGCAATTGTCAAGCTTCCAAAAATAAAAAATGAAATTCATTACATTTGTTCTAGGCATCATTTGTATCTCCATATAAACTTGCCAAGTAAACTTGAAACTGCAAATGTAAGCAATTATCTACATTTTTAATAAAAAAATCTTCTTTGCTTATTTTGTTTAAGTTTGATTATTTCATTGATGTGTTGTTGGCATTATGTTTTTTTCCCTGTTGTCCTGATCAGTGAGATTCGATCTGCGTGTTTAATATTAGTTTTTATCCCTTCCATGAATCTATTTAATTAGTAATTCTGTATGTTTGATTAACTGGATATTTTTTCTATGTCTTGTCAGGTTCATTTTTGTGTTGTTACCATGTGTAGAAATTTATTTGGTATCATTTTTATAATTTTTTAGGGGTCATTTTTAATTTATCTCAATTCAAAATTCCATGGGTATCTTTTTTTCTTTACTGCAGTTATCATTTTTATTTTCATTTTTTAACTTCAGATTTTGGTTATCATTTTTTCGTTATTTTAGATATCATTTTTTAAATCTATACGACTACACAGTTTGTAGATATCATTTTTTTTATTGTAGTTATCATTTTCTGAGTTTTGTTTATTAAACACCATTTCTGCACATACACAAATTATTAGCCAAAAATATTATTGTCATTTCAAGTTTTAATCAACCAATTTACTGAGTAGACTATTTTATGTAATGATTCATTGTTTTATTCAATCCCATTTAATGTGCTGAGTATTTAACATAAGCAAAATCCATAAGTATCATTTTTTTCACAATTCAGTTATCATTTAAATTGTACCAATATTCATTCAGATTTTGGTTATCATTTTTAATATATTGTAGTTATCATTTTATGATTTGTTATCCAATTTACAGTTTTTAGTTATCATTTTCTGGCAGTTGTAGTTATCATTTTTTACATTAGGTTAGTTCACATCAATTCTGCATACATAAAAAAGACTGAGAATGAAAAAAAATGACGTAAATTCAGTTTTTCCAAATCGAATTAAGCAATGTGTCAAGTATGCAGATTTATCATCATGTATTCATGCAAGATTAGTGTTTCACAGAACCACCCATTCATTACTGAAATTCAAAATGTAAACATCTGCATAAATTTCAATCTAGAAGAAAATACACTGCTTTCCTACCTACTACAATATACAGCACTGTTTCACTCATTTTTTCATTCATTTTTTTAGTCTTCTTTGTCAATCCAGTGATGAATCGAACCAAATTCCAACAGCATGCATGATTGGATATAACTTCACGCACAATCAGTGCTCTTATTTTATCCATTTTCTCTTTTGAGACCTTTAAAGGAATTTCAGCTCTATTGTCTAAAATTATGTTTACGATGACGAATATCCCACAGTCCACTCTGCATAAATGAAAATTAACGATGTTTACAAATTGTAAAGAACAAATGTCAGTTATTTTTCTTGTGTATTGAATACTGATTTATGTTGGTTACAATCAATTATCATTACAAACTACTATTTTTTTTTGTATTGACCAAATAAATCAAAAATAAATAAAAAAATATGAAAAAATAATTAACTTGTCAGAATGCTGCTATGCGCATGGTTCTTGAAAAATCTATCCATCAACAATCTTCTTATCTACGATTTTATTCTCTACCTAAAGTTGTTGCAGAATTTCTTCAACTTTCTTTCGCTGTAATGAACATTTTTTAGTAGTAACTCACTATCAATAAAGACATTACAATTTTCTTACCCCTTCATATGCTTCGTTTAAATGAATATTATTGAACTTGTTTGATCTTCTTGGTCTCAAAGAATCAAAGTGAACCCATTGCATGTTTGCATATGCTAATGTCAACAACGTCCAATGGTTGTCAAAATGTAATGGGAAGTAAAATTTTTCTGTATAACTGTTCAAAGCTGCTTCTTTTAAGAAAGAAGTAACCAAACTTTTAATAATTGAACTCATGCCCTCCATAATTGCTTTCTGCTCAGTGTACATTTTAATTTAATAATTATTGAAGACATTAATACTACAATAATATTTTTTAAACCTGTGATTCAACTTACTGTCATAAGTGTAGACATTGCGTAGTTGTTATCAACTAAACCACATTTATGGGTGCACCAGTCGATTATCTGAAAATACAATGAAAACAATAAATACATATAGTAAATAAACATGTTTCAACATCTTATAACAAATTTATGTCTTCAAATTTATCTGTTTTAGTACGACATAATTTGAATCTATGTTTTACATTTTCTGAGTATCATTTTTATATTTAATTAGGTATCATTATCTTAAACATTATACTGATCATATAATAAATTAGAAATTTGGTTATCATTTTTTTTAAACATGGCAATCATTACCACATTTTTGTACATATGTTTACCTGCCCATCTGTGAACGAACCTCTCAGCACTTCTATCAGCATATCCTTTGTAACAATACAGCCTCCCCTTGTTGGATCATCATCTTCCTAAGCAATTGGACTGTCAATTATTTACAAGTCAAATAGTTAATAAAATTATTTCTACATTGTACAAGTACAGATGAAAATATTATACTTACTTCTCTTCAGCTATTGACATTGAATATAATTTCCTTACAATTCTACCTTCCTCATCATCAAGATGTTTAGTCACTTTTTTGCATTTTGACAAGTGCAAGTCTTTCCATGAAGGTTCCTCAACATTTATTGGCTCTTCTAGCCTAACAGTATGTTCCTGATCTATGTTATCTTCATTTACCTTTTTTCCCTATATTTTTCATCATCAAATGTAATCAATGAAAGTTGTAACTCCTCATTTTTTCCTTCACTAGAACCTTCATTCTCCTTCTTCTGTGTTACCCGTGCTTTCATCGTTGCTTTTACATAATATTCAAACTCCTCTTTTCTTTTTTGTGTTCTTCTTCTTGCTCTCATTCTCAATATGTATGAAGGTGGTTTTGCACTTTTTGGCTTGGAAGCTGATTTTTTAAGTCTTTTTTTAACTGTTTTCTCCGAATTCTCTTCTCTGGTTTTCGTCTTTGCAATCTCTGCAGTCAAATTAAAACTAAAGTACGGAGGATCAATGTCGTAAATTGACTGTACACTCTTTTTTTGACTCCCGCTATCATTGATAGAATCATTAACTGTGATTGGCGTAGTTTCATTTTCTACTCCAACTGCCATGTTTTCTTCTCCATAGGTCCTTTCATCATCATTCATCATGCCATCGTTCATTTTATCTTGGTCCTGATTCTCATTATTCACCTCATTTTAACTTATTTGATTACTTTTCAAGTTTTTATCTGTATGTGTATCACCCAGTGTCTGTTCTAAATCAACTCTATCATTCGTTTTCTCGTGTTGCATTTCAGCTTTCTGCTCTTTCATCTGGTCTTTAAGTTTACATAACTGCTTTTCTACTTTTCTTCTCAAAATTCTTTCTTCCATCCACTTCCTTTTAAATTCTTTGTTTTCTTTCTCCAATTCTATGATTCGGTAGTTAAGAACTCTATTTTCCATGTCCTTATCAACTTTTTCCACTACATGGACCTGCTGATTACGCGTTCTTTTTATGGTTTGCGCAGCTTTTCCTTTTATTGTAGCTCTTCTTTCCAAACTTTCCTTACACTCTAACAGAAGCGCCTCATGTAGCTCAATTTTCCCATTTCCATTACCGATACAAGAATATACATTATACGAATCAATCTGCATAATTGCCACATTGCTGAATTGGATTGGAAAACACTGAATTTATACCAATTTTTTTTTTCATTCTCAGTATTTTGTATGTGTGTCGTACTGATGTGAACTAATATAATGTAAAAAAATGATAACTAGAAGAGCTAAAAAATGATAACTAGAAACTGTAATGTTGGTAAGAAATCAAAAAAATGATACCTACAATATATATAAAATGATAATAAAAAACTGAATAAACATACGTAGAAATTAAATGATAACTGAATTGTTATAAAAATGATACCTATGGAATTTTCATATGTTACATACTTAGAAGAATAAATGATAAAGAATAAACCACTGAATCATTACATCAAAGAGTGTAGTCACTAAATTGAATGATGAAAAACTGAACTGACAACATTATTTTTGTCTAATAATTTGTATTCGTGCAGAAATGTTGTTTAATAAAAAATCTCAGAAAATGATAACTACAATTTAAAAAAAATGATATTCGGAAAATGTTTAGTGATATAAATTATAAAAATGTATCTAAAATAAATAAAAATTGATAACCAGAATCTGAAGTTAAAAATTCAATACAAAAATGATAACTACATTGAAGAAAAAAAGATACTCATGGACTTTGAAAGTAACATAAATAAAGAATGACCCCTACAAAATTATAAAATACAAACCAGAATTTTTTTTTACACATGGTAACAACACAAAAATGAACCCTATAAACAAATAGAAAAGATAACCAGCTAATCAAACATATAAACCAATGTTACTTCTTCACTATTTTTACACATGGTAACAAAATTAAAATTAACTCTGTGCAAAATTAACACTGAAATATTGATATTTCTACCTGTCCAGCTTTAAAAGTGTCCAAAGCTTCCTTCTGAACTATTTTACTTAATTTCCTCAGATCCCACCTAGCAAATCGAGGTATTTTGTTCCCAAACTTCTTCCTCTGGGCAATTAGATTTACCTTCTCACACATCACATACTTCATATAAATAAAAACCAATGTTAAAACTGAATTCAATAATACTTGTTTGGGTATACAAAAAAAAATTTTGTATGCAAAAATTTACCAAAGGAAGCATTGAACAACCGGCCATATCCCGCGGATTTTTTACGTAGCTTTTTACAAACTTTTTAAAACTCAAATGAATGGTTTTTGGCCATGACACTGAACTCATCTTTTTCACATCTACAATGTATGGAATAAAACCCCACGTAAACTTTTGTTGGTTATTGGGAAAGAAAAATGTAAGCAGTATTAACATAATCATAAGGAGTGGCAAGTCCTCTTCAAACTCCTTCTTTTTCTTCCCTACTTCATCTTTAATTCTTTTTTCAATTGAACTCCTTGTAATTATAGTCGCTTTCCCAAAATTTCTTGACAAGAATTCCATGCAATCTGTTGGTATCGTTCTACTAGTCATTTTTGGTGTGTCGTCTATATCAGAACCTTCTAAAGGCATGTAAAATAATAGACTTATATCTTCTAGCCGAATTTCCTTTATACTTTCTCCAAACACAAAACATTCTTTCTCCACTGAGTAGCATGAATATACTACATCCAAATTTTCTGCTTTTTTCTTGCACTCTGTCAGTGAAATGTTTTTTTCATAAAAAATAGAAAAAAATCATAAAACGGTGTTCTTTTCAAAATGTCGATTTGCTTGCATGTCAATGCTTTCTTGTCTCTCAACAAACAGATCGTCTTGTAAGACGATTGCAACCCACATATGTAAGTTGTTGCACAATTAGTTCTTTCACCTACAACTAACTCTTCTTTTCTCTCCATTGAAATACCTGACTTAATTTCTCGAGGCCTTGGATTCTCAAAATCATCATCCTAGTTATTATATAAAAAAAATTAATGCAGAAAATAATAATATTTATCAGTGACACAATTGTATGTAATGCATTTAAAAAAAAAAAAAACTAATTTACCCTTACATTTATAGTTTGCATTATCCTTTTTACATTCTACATTATCATTTTTCTTTGCACTAAGTTAATATCAAGTTAAATATTACTTTCAGAATCAAGGTATCATTTTTAACACATATACAATATCATTTTTAATAAAAAGCTCTACTCAAGTTAGCATTTTAATACCATTGTAGTTATCATTTATATATCATTGAAGTTAGCATTTTTAACTTACAGAATTTTCTTCAGTGTTTCCCGCATCCTTATCTTCAAATATTTTGGTTTTTCATCCTTCTTTAACCTACACAAATTAATAATTATTGTTACAAAATTTAAACAAACACTACTGAAAATTCTTACTATGAATAACACATACCTTTTTTTTATTGACTTTTATTTCTTTCTTCAACTTTTCTTCCATATACTTTGGATCATTAAACCGTTTCGACCGAGTCTCCTTACTTACTACTCAACCGCTTTTTCTCACTTTTTTTTCCATCATTTTTTCGATCCAGAGTATCACTTCCTATTCCAAATTTCACTTTATCTACAGTTTCAGCGTTGACAGTATCATTTTTTTCACCCAACATAAATTCTTCACCATTTTTACCTTCGATTGTATCACTTCGGTTCTCAACCACAATTCGTTTGTTACTAGTTTATACATTTTCAGTATTGTTTTTTCCATCAACTCCTCTTTGATCGACAAATTGGCAATCAACGTTATCATTTCCTCTTTCAACTGCGGTTTTAACCATTACTGGATTATCAATTTGCTTCTGGCCATCAATACTTAGGGTTTCGAGTCCAGCTTGGGATAATTCTGCAGCTTCAACTAGGGTTTCAAAATTCCTTTCCACTACTTTTTCCATTAACTCGCTGTCAGTATAGTTGCTCCGGTTTCGATCTAATTAAGGAGAATTCGTAGGCGGAGAATTCGACGATCGCGATTCTGTAGTCATTTCTTAATTACGGCGGAGAGAATTAAGGGTTACGACTATTAAGACAGAAAATGAAATAACTGGGTTTTTTTGGGCTGGGCTATTAATTGTCCTTCCGGATAAAATATAATCGTGCTGTCCTTATGGATAAAATATTAAATTAATTTGTCCTTATAAATTTTTTCCCTATATTATATTATATTACATCGTGTTTCAAACGCCGTTAAAAGCATATTTTGGTGTAGTGTACGATGCTAGTGGGATTAATTTTCTCCTTTGAGATAACTAGGCTATTTACTTAGTTTGGTTTTTGAATGCATTCGACACGTCGGATGTGTCCAAAACCCAAACTGGACAAATAATTTGATGGAATGACAATACAATCCCTTTTCTTTACTCAATTTTATACCAATTCAAATCAACATCGGAATATTTATACCCCTTACCCTTCTCTCTTATTTCTTTGACAATACTATGGACACAATGCACCCACAAAATTTTCTAAACCCACTTAATATTAAATAGTTTAAATCAAAGATTATAATTTGTGACATTCAAATAAATGTAATACAATTTAGCAAGTGATATTTCATAAATATTGCATATCTTAACAAATTTATAACAGGGAAATTTATTTTAAGGAACAAATTTCCTTATATTTTTAGCTTCAAGGAAGACTTTTTCAAAATTTAATCTTAAGTACAACATGTAAAAATGAAGCTACATAGTATTATTATATGAAAATATTATGTAAAACTTATACCATGTACATTGTCATTCTCATCGAAATTTTTCCTTATGGTATATTTAGTTGACAATTTTTCCTTCTCACTAAAAAATTAAGATCATGTCCTTAAAGATAAAAAAATTGCTAAATTTTGTTCTCTAGGGTGTTTCCTATTTAAAAAGCTAGTTTAATGGTTTTAAGTACAAAGGCATTTGTAAAAAATAATTCAATTTTGATTGTAAACATAAAATTTAATAAATAAAATAGCGTCAAACATAAATTCATGTTTTACTTTGAGTGGATTAATCATTCAAATAATGATATATCCTTAAAGTTCAGTTAATTCAGTTACCTACCAAATGAAACGAAATTTTTGGTTTTGAAAATTTTTGGTTTTAATTTAATTAATTTTTTTTCTTTAAAACCAATCGAAAAAATTGAATATTCATCCCTACAACCAACATTCTTAATGGTAGGAAGTTTTATTTATAATGTATTGCACAAGCATAAAGTGTATGGTTTACTCAGTGTATCTTGTTGTATATTGAAATGTAAATCCAATTAATTGGTATTTTATGTGGCGCTCTAATTAATTCTCATAATAGTTTGAATATTATCCAAATCGCTAGCATGATGGATAAGCATCATGTAATGCTTCGATCATTTTTGAATGATGTTTATGTGTTGAGGCGGAGATAAATGGATATGTGATGGAAAAATTAATATGTTATATAAATCACGTAAACCAATGAAGCCCTTGAGCGCCGCTATACATCTGGATGATTAGCGATTAGTATATGTATTTTTAATTTACACTATCAACAACTGCCCCCTCGACATCTTAACACATCTCCGATAAAAGGAATGCAAGCTTTTCTTCAATGGCGACTAGGGCCGGCTACTTTCTCCAACTTTTCTTTTCCCCGACTTGCTAACCTTTCTACTACTTCGTTGGAGAATTTAATTGATCAGCTTCTACTTGCCCTGCATACTATATTGGCAAGTATATGATGACTTATAAAATGAACACATGATTTGTGATCTTCTAGGTTTGTAACTGACTATATCTACTTTTTAACTAATCGCACCCTGTGTTGTATTTAGATTACAAATTTCTATTGTTAGTAGAGGTAGTATATCTGTAGCACATAAGGTTTCAACTTATCTCCTATTATATTTCGTACTCTTTATTTGCTATAATGAAAAAGTGGTACGGTCCACTATAAAAACTAGCGGGTTTTACCAAAAAAATGGTCCCTCTAGAATTTTCTGAAAGCTTGTGAATCCACTAACAAAATATAGCCTCCTCCTGAAAATATGCTTGGAAAAATAACTCCAATCCCCTGCAGACCATCCAATCACCATACCCTCTCCCTTCACAACCATACCCTCGATTTTCAAACTTAGATGGGGAAGCCTCTTCCTGCAAATATCAAACGACTCAATTTGCTGAAGTATTGGATAGCGTAGCTTTCAGCTTCAAATAATTTCTTCCGTTGGAAGCTTCATGAACTGTTCTAACAGTAAGAAAAGGTGGCACGACTGCTTGAACTAAGGTAACAAACAAAGTTCCATGCTTTTCAGTGCGTGGACCTTTCGGTTTAGAATTAAGACAGGAAATGGATTCGATCACTTTCAAGAAGCCAGTCGAGCTTGGAAAGACGTCGTTGCAGGTAATCAACTTCCAGTTTTCACTCCGCTTAAGTATTACGATCCAAAGAATTTTAATGACATGGAATGTGCAAAAATGTTTACGGAGTTAGTTTAAAGAGGTAGATAATGATGGGATAATTCTATAGTAATTTATGTTGACGATCCAAGCCGTATAACACTTATTTCAAAGCATATATTCATAGGGTATGGCAGCCATTTGGGGAATTTACTATTTATTCTCAGGACGAAGGATTTTACATTATTAATTTCATAGAAAGGAAGATTATGATAAAATATTGGAAGGAGGTTCTTATTTCTATAATAGGTAATTAACGATGATTAAGCGGTGGTCGATAGGAATGAAGCTTAGTAAAAATATATTAAAAACTATTCCTAAATGGGGTTGTCTTCCTGGATTGCCACTAGAATACTGGACAACAGAAGGAATTAATCGAATTGTGTCAGTTCATGGTAATCCCTTAAGCTAGATAAGTTCATAGAAGGAATTAGAGAGATTGCTTATGCTCGGGTGCTTGTTGTAGTGTCGAATTCTTTTTCTTATCCCAATCAGGTTCCAATCTTGACTAAAAATAATCAATTGATTATGCAAAGAGTTGAGTACGAGTGGAATCCACCTAGATGCTTGAATTACCACTGCGTTGGACATTTGGAGGATGTCTGCCAATTTACTAAGATATTGGTTCCCAAACAGCAAGTTTCCACGATAGGACTTTCGATCATTATGGAGGTGGAGAATAATGTACAAGCAACAGAAGAACAAGAGCCTAGCGCACCTTCAGATCAAGATTTTAGTGGCTCTGTAATGCATCATAAAGTCAATTTCTAGACATAAATGATTAATTCATTACAAAATGAGGGTGATATGTATTCTCCTGAACCTGATGGGATGGATTTAGTAGACGAGGCTGGTGAAGAGAGAGCTCAAGATAGTAATGTTATGGATTAGGATGGCCTAACACATATCCAAACACGTTCGAAGGCGGCGCGTAAGGTCCGACCTGCTGATCGAAATACCAACAGCCAAACAGATGAGGACTATGGAGTAACAGATGAGGACTAGGTGCTGAGCTTAATTACTATATTTTTATATGCTTTATATGGTAGCATGTGAACCCTTTTATGTTGTTTGTAAAGTTTATAGCCGATTAACTTGTAGATGATGTTGTTGGATGGAAAAGGTGCAGAATGCTCAGTTTATGATTTGCAAATGTTGATGTTTTCTACTATGAAGTAAACCAACGTTAAAAGGGAGGAACTGTGCATAGTAGATGACCGGATGATGGCTCGTATGAAGTGCGGTTTGCACGCAAGAGTGATGGCGACCTTATCATGGGTCAATTTTAGTTTGTTTTAGTTTAATAGTTTACTTGTATTTTCAATCCTTTTGTTTTTGTTTGTTTCGATGTAAAGGTTAGTATGCTATTGTGACGGCCCGCCCCGCACCAACCGACATTTACTCCAAAAGTGCGTTGTACACGTGTCCAGTTAGCACGGGACGGGTCGTCAGAAGGGAAAAAGGAAGAAGGAAATGAACATACGAAGAACCTGTAGAATGTCTCACAGCGCATAGAATAAAATATAATAACAATATACTTGACATAAAACAGGAGAGACAGTGCATAAGCTGAAAATCAGAACTAAACATCATAGCAGCGGAAATTCAGAATACAACTTATTACAACTTTCAAACTGTCTCAAAGCAAAGTAAGATAAGCGAGGTACACTACCAATGCCCAAGTAGCGACCACCAACGACACGGGGAGAATGTGTATATATATCATACGTGGAAGCCTCATGCCCGCCTCCGAATCAGCTACTCGCGCATCACCAGCTAACATGTCTCTAGTCTGCTCGTGTGAGCACCCAGAGTAATAAGAGGAGACATAAAACTCTGGGTCAGACATAAAGCCTGGTATGAGCGATAAGCATCTAAAGTGAACAATAACAGGTAGACTAAAACATACCTGAACCTGGACCTGCAACCAAAGAGTTAGCACTACATACTGTACAACACTCTAAGGTATCATATCAAACAGTATAAAGATACGGAGGTGGGGGAGATGTGCATGTCATAATGATGGCAAACAATCAAGCATAGCATCCATCCTCACATCTCTCACTCAGTGCTTAAAGCATACGATATTCACCACTTCGATCACCCAACATTCCTTGCTACGATCACTTTGCCCCATGAAGTCATAAATGGCTTCACTGCACTGATAACGTAGCCACTAATTCCTCGCTATGTCCACTTGCCCCATGGAGTTATTCACCCCATCTGCGCTGGCTCATAGCCTTACCAATCCTTACTATGTCCACTTGACCCATGGAGTTATTCACCCCATCTGCGCTGGCTCATAGTCTTACTACGCATCACCTTGCCCCTCAGGTCATAATGACCCTACTGCACTAATAACGTAGTCTTGCTACCATCACCTTGCCCCTCAGGTCATAATGACCCTACTGCACTGATAAGTAGCCATCCTTCATTTTTAGTGGTGAATCAAAGTTATGAACGTCGTCAACTCCTTAGCACACGTCCTGCAGCAAAGCCCAACTCATGAAGTGAACTCATTGGTTCCCAACTGGATCCTGAGCTCTAACTTCCCATATTGGACTACCTTTGCATCTCGGGTTATTGGTCAATACTGGGTCGGGTCGGATTCCTCATCAAGCCATCGGTTCGGGTCGGTGTTCTTCATCCGTTCGGGTCGGGTTCCCCCTTCTGGTGCGGTTTGGGTCGGTATTCCTCTGGGTTCAGGTCAGCTGCTTCTTCTTCGAGTTGGGTCGGTGCTTCCTTTCGGGTCGGGTCGGGTCCTTCTTGGTTCGTGCTTCCGATCCGTCTTCATGCTCCCTTCATATGCTCCTATCCGATCCGCTTTCGTACTCCTGCTCTGATTCGCCTTCAGTTTCCGATCCGATCTGTCCTCTTCGATCCGATCCGTCTTCCTCTATCCGATCCGATCCCAGTTCAGCTAGCGTGGCCTTCCTTTTTGCCACTTTTCCCAAGTGTTGGGTTCCGATCCGATCAGATCCTTTGCTCAGTTCAACATATCCGATCCGAGCCCCCTTATCCGATCCGATCCGAACTCTGCACTATTTCTGAAACTGTTCCAGCAAGTGTTTACGCCATTCGACGACGTTTTCGACCATTCTAACTATTGAAATCAATCACAAAGCATTTCATACAGTCATAGCAACATGCATAATCAACCACAAACATCATTCACATCAATATCATAGGTTAAAATGGATCAAACATACCCAAAATCCCATATTTCCCCCTTAAGCATGTTTAGGTGAAACTAATGATAGGATTAGCAAAGCTTAACCAAATTAACCCAAATTCATATCAGAGGTCTAAAACATCATTTAGGAATTTATGAACATTTTTCCGAATTTTATCATGCTTAAATTCGCTAATTAGCACTAATCACCCCTAATTAGCCATAATTAGTGCAAAACTATGCAAATCACTCACCTTAGCCACAAAATAAACTAAAATCTGAAATGATTCTCTGATTTGATGTGAATCTCAATGCCAACAGCAGCTCCTATGTTGATTTGGTGAAGATCTTCCTTGATTAGGGGTTGCTAAGCCAAATCCTTGACCAAAAGATGATTTGGAGGTGATTTAGAGGTTAGAGGCCATTTTTAGGGATCCTTGTTGATAAGTGGAGGCTAGAAAACTGAAGTGGAATGATCCTCTATCTCATTTCAGCCCTCCCATAACCCTAATCCCGAAATGGGTTATGGGTCTACTCACTAATCACCCGATTTGGCCCGGTTAAGCAGTTTTTCACCTTCCAAACCTTGTTTCAGCCATATCTCCCAAACGGTAAGTCCGTTTGGCTAATGTAACCACTCTACGAAAAGGTAAACCATCAAACGAATCTAATGGAAATGGTTTCAGGTCAAAATTCCTTTCCAATCAAAAGTTATGGCCAAAACAGTACCAACTAGGGGCAAAATGGTCAGTTAAAAATCGACAAAAATCATAAGCATGGGAAATGACTCTAATAGATGTTTCCCAAAGTTACATGACCATACGACTTTACATGGGAAAGAAATAAATATTCTACGATCCTATGATGTGTAGAATACGGGTCATTACACTCTCCCCCCTTAAGAAATTTCGCCCCCGAAATTTCCTAATCCAAACACATATAAAAGTCCCGCATGCCTATCAATCATAAAACAACAATCAAACATGCACACAAGCAAAGCAAGTCTATCCTAGCATGCGGAAAACTAAATTGCAAAGTAAATCTTACCAGGCAAAGAGTTCTGGATATGCCTTCCTAATGCTTTCCTCTGTCTCACAAGTACAATCATTCTCGTTCTCGCCCCATTGAACCTTGACTAGCTTCACCGCCTTCCTTCGAAGTTGCTTCGTATCGTGCCCCACAATACGAATCGGCTTGCGGTTCCCAACCGCCTCGGGTTCTACTTCGAAGTCCTCTAACTGATCAGGTGAAATAGTCACATTCCTTAGTTGGGAAATATGAAATACATTGTGAACTCCCGCCATTTTCTCTGGTAAGCTAACTCTATATGCCAAATTCCCGACTAGTTCAAGAACAGGGAATGGGCCAACAAATCTTGGTGCCAACTTGCCTCTCCTGCCAAATCGAATCACGCTCTTCAACGGAGAGATCTTGACGAACACCAAGTCACCAACGGAAAATTTCAAGTCTCTTCTCCTCTTATCGGCATAGCTTTTCTGTCTATCTTGAGCAGCTTTCATTCGTTGCTGAATGATCTTAATCTTATCTGAAGTTTCTCTCACCACATCTGGCCCAAGCACAAACTTCTCGCTAGTCTCTATCCAACATGATGGTGAGTTGCACGGTCTTCCGTACAAAGCTTCATATGGAGCCATACCGATACTGGATTGGTAGCTATTATTATATGCAAACTCTACTAGATGCAAATGGTCATCCCATGATCCACCAAAATCCAATATACAAGCTCTCAAGAGATCTTCTAATATACGATTCACCCTCTCCGTCTGACCGTCGGTCTGAGGATGATATGCGGTATTGAGATGTAATCTTGACCCTAGAGCCTCTTGTAAGCTCTTCCAAAACCCACTAGTGAACAACGGGTCTTGGTCACTCACAATGCTTTTGGGTACTCCATGAAATCTCACTATCCACTTCATATACAATTCTGCCAACTTGGCTAATGTCCTGGTCGATTTGACCGGTATAAATCTTGCGCTCTTAGTCAATCGATCCACAATTACCCAAATGCTATCATATCCCGATCTAGTCCTTGGTAAGCTATCGATGAAATCCATCGAGACTTGCTCCCATTTCCATTCGGGAATTTCTAATGGTTGCAACAACCCACTAGGCTTCTTTTGCTCGGCTTTAACTAGCTGGCAATTCATGCATTTGGATATAAACTTCCCAACGTCTCTTTTCATCCCTTCCCAGTAGTAAGTCTGTCTCATGTCTCGATACATCTTATTACCACCGGGATGTATAGTCAGTTTTGAGTGATGACATTCTCTCAACACTTCATCTCTCAAACCATTCACGTTGGGCACATTTAGTCTTCCATTCTTTCGAAGCCATCCATCTCGATCAAGCCCATACACATTCATCTCCTCATCGATACCCATCTCTAACTTGGAGATGATTTCCAATAAATTAGGATCGTCCCTCTGTCTAGAACCAATCCGCTCAATCAAAGTGGGTCTGAGCGTCAAACTAGCTAGCATAACTGGATCCAATTCGCACTTTGGTCTGAAATCAAACCCCGCGATATACTCCAGTTGCTTCCATTCAAGAAACATTGCCCCTAAGCTGGCATGTCTCCTACTTAAGGCATCGGCTACCGCATTACCCTTCCCAGGTGTATACGCGATATCAAAATCATACGAAGCCAAGAACTCTAACCATCTCTGCTGACGGAGATTCAGATCTTTCTGAGAGAAGAGATACTTTAACGATTTATGATCGGTAAACAGCTCAAATCTTTCTCCCAAGAGATAGTGTCTCCACATCTTCAGCGCAAATACAATCGCTGCTAATTCCAAATCATGGGTAGGGTACTTCTTCTCATGCGGCTTTAACTGTCGACTAGCATAAGCTACAACCCTACCTCCTTGCATCAATACAGCACCCAGTCCGGTACCACAAGCATCTGTGTATACCGTCATCTCTTCATTCCCTTTAGGAATGACTAACACTGGCGCACGCGTCAACCTCTCCTTTAGACTTTTGAAGGCATCCTCACACACTCCGTCCCAGATGAAGGACTGATTCTTCTTAATCAACTGAGTCAACGGTGCTGCTATCTTGGAGAAGTCCTGGATAAACTTACGATAATATCCAGCTAATCCCAAGAAACTTCTTACATCTGTGGCATTCTTGGGCGTAGGCCAATCCTGTACCGTAGCCACCTTCGCAGGGTCTACGGCAATACCACTCTCGGAAACAACATGACCCAAGAATCTCACTTCCCTTCTCCAAAAATGACACTTAGAGAATTTCGCTTTCAATTGGTGTTTCCTCAACACCTCCATCACTATCCTCAAGTGTTCCTTGTGTTCCTCCTCTGTCCTTGAGTAAACAAGGATATCATCCACGAACACAAGAACAAACTTATTCAACTGATCTCTGAATACTCGATTCATAAGATCCACAAAATAGGCGGGTGCATTGGTCAACCCAAATGACATGACCAACCACTCATAAAATCCAGAAGGCGTCCTAAAGGCCGTTTTCGGAACACTCTCATCTGCTACTCGAAGCTGATGAAATCCTGTCGCGAGGTCCAATTGGGAGAACACTCTAGCACCTTCCAACTGATCAAACAAATCATTTATCCGCAGTAGAGGATACTTATTCTTCCTTGTCACCTTATTCAACTCGCGATAGTCCACACACAAACGAAGGGAACCATCTGCCTTAGTGGCAAACACAACTGGTGCTCCCCACTCGGAGACACTCCTTCTAATAAATCCCTTCTTCAAAAGATTGTTGACTTGCACCCCAAGCTCTCGCTGCTCCCATGGTGCCATACGACGAAGTGGCATCACTATAGGTCTAGCATCTTTCACTAAATCAATACAGAACTCAATCTCTCGTTATGGTGGAAGCCCGGTCACCTCCTCGAAGACGTCCGGATAATGGCCAACCACGGGCACATCTGACAACTCATCCTGCGGGATGTCGAGGGAATTTACAAAACTAGCCATAACCCCATCACTAGGTAGGCTACCAAACACTACCCTCCGCCCATCATCCGCCCTCACTGTCACCAAAAAGCCCTCACAGTCTACCACCACCCCGTATCTTTGGAGCCAATCGACTCCCAATATAACGCCATACCCAGTAAAGCCCAAAACAAAGCAATCACATACAAACATACATCCATGACTCGATAAGACCAAATTCCTGCAAATCATACTAAGGCTAGTCGAACCACCAATCGGGTTCGTCACAACCAATGGTCTATCGACTATCTCGGGTTCCAGTCCCAACCTATCTACCAAGTCACTAGATATGAAGGAACGGGAAGCCCCAGTATCAAACAAAACTCGAACTGGTATATCATAAATAGAAAGCATACCTTGAATAACAACATTCTTTCCTTTCTCCGCCGCAGTTGGGGCATTCGACGAAGAAGGAACAACATCAATAGCATATGCTTTCACAATCTGCTTCTCCTTAAGAGGTTGCGGACACTTGTCCTTGAAATGTCCCACTTGACCACAGTTGAAGCACTTCTTATCCGCTGGCTTGGCCCGACAATCTTTAGCATAATGGCCCTTCTTTCCACAGCTGAAGCACTCAACATCCTTCTTGCTCTTTTTCTGGCCACCTTTAGATTGGTCCTGCTTCCTCTTATTCTGAGAGCTATTCTTGCCTCCACCGCCTGCTTGCGGCTTTGGCCCTTCTGCAGATGCAGCCTCAGTCTTTGACTTAGGGTAAAGGCTCTCTGATCTCAAAGCTTTCCCCACGATCGATTCAAAAGTCTCATCGATGTGGTTAATAAGCCTCTCCCCCAAGTATCCATCCAGACCAGTAATGAACTTCTCATTCTTCTTCTCAGGATTATCAATGAGAGACAGTCCATACTTCGACAAGGTGTCGAACTCAGCAATATAATCAGAAACTGCCCTTCCGTTCTGCTTGAGTTCCAAGAACTTCTTAAACAACACTGACTTCTGGGCATCTGGAATAAACTTCTCGCTAAAGCGAGCCTTGAACTGATCCCAAGTAACTTGATCCTCTGGAGTAGCTGTTCTGATAGCATTCCACCAATTCATCGCTCGCCCTTGCAGCTGACGAGACGCTAGCCTTCTCTTCATCGCATCCTCAAGACCTAAGTCATCAAAGATACGGTCACAGCTATCCATCCAGTCTTGAACATCCGTGGCCGACTCCATTCCGTGGAACGGCTTCCCACCAAGATTAGTGTAATCTTTGCACAACTTGGCGAAATCGACCCTAGGTGCCTGCACTACTGGGCCAACACCAACTCCGGGATTGGGAATTGCCCCTTGCACTTCTCTAAGCATGTCTCTCATGAGGTTAGTAAACATTGCCCTCATGTCAGCGACATTCCCTTGGTTGGTCCCTCTACCAGCACCCCTCGTCTCTCGGCTCATCGTTAATCTGTAAAAAGGGAAATGATTAACGACCCCATAGTGGTGCTAGTGCAGTGCGACTTCATCTTTATACTACTAATAGTATATAAATACATAGCTTTTGAAAACCAAAGTAATCACAAATACGCGCTCTCATATACGTACTATCTCTCCCTAGTGTCTTTCCCTAGGTTAACTACGCAACCTAGAGCTCTGATACCAAATGTGACGGCCCGCCCCGCACCAACCGACATTTGCTCCAAAAGTGCGCTGTACACGTGTCCAGTTAGCACGGGACGGGTCGCCAGAAGGGAAAAAGGAAGAAGGAAATGAACATACGAAGAACCTGTAGAATGTCTCACAGCGCATAGAATAAAATATAATAACAATATACTTGACATAAAACAGGAGAGACAGTGCATAAGCTGAAAATCAGAACTAAACATCATAGCAGCGGAAATTCAGAATACAGCTTATTACAACTTTCAAACTGTCTCAAAGCAAAGTAAGATAAGCGAGGTACACTACTAATGCCCAAGTAGCGACCACCAACGACACAGGGAGAATGTGTATATATATATCATACGTGGAAGCCTCCTGCCCGCCTCCGAATCAGCTACTCGCGCATCACCAGCTAACCTGTCTCTAGTCTGCTCGTGTGAGCACCCAGAGTAATAAGAGGAGACATAAAACTCTGGGTTAGACATAAAGCCTGGTATGAGCGATAAACATCTAAAGTGAACAATAACAGGTAGACTAAAACATACCTGAACCTGGACCTGCAACCAAAGAGTTAGCACTACATACTGTACAACACTCTAAGGTATCATATCAAACAGTATAAAGATATGGAGGTAGGGGAGATGTGCATGTCATAATGATGGCAAACAATCAAGCATAGCATCCATCCTCACATATCTCACTCAGTGCTTAAAGCATACGATATTCACCACTTCGATCACCCAACATTCCTTGTTACGATCACTTTGCCCTATGAAGTCATAAATGGCTTCACTGCACTGATAACGTAGCCACTAATTCCTCGCTATGTCCACTTGCCCCATGGAGTTATTCACCCCATCTGCGCTGGCTCATAGCCTTACCAATCCTTACTATGTCCACTTGCCCCATGGAGTTATTCACCCCATCTGCGCTGGCTCATAGTCTTACTACGCATCACCTTGCCCCTCAGGTCATAATGACCCTACTGCACTGATAACGTAGTCTTGCTACCATCACCTTGCCCCTCAGGTCATAATGACCCTACTGCACTGATAAGTAGCCATCCTTCATTTTTAGTGGTGAATCAAAGTTATGAACGTCGTCAACTCCTTAGCACACGTCCCGCAGCAAAGCCCAACTCATGAAGTGAACTCATTGGTTCCCAACTGGATCCTGAGCTCTAACTTCCCATATTGGACTATCTTTGCATCTCGGGTTATTTGTCAATACTGGGTCGGGTCGGATTCCTCATCAAGCCATCGGTTCGGGTCGGTGTTCTTCATCCGTTCGGGTCGGGTTCCCCCTTCTGGTGCGGTTCGGATCGGCATTCCTCTGGGTTCAGGTCAGCTGCTTCTTCTTCGAGTTGGGTCGGTGCTTCCTTTCGGGTCGGGTCGGGTCCTTCTTGGTTCGTGCTTTCGATCCGTCTTCATGCTCCCTTCATATGCTCCTATCCGATCCGCTTTCGTACTCCTGCTCTGATTCTCCTTCGTGTTTCCGATCTGATCCGTCCTCTTCGATCCGATCCGTCTTCCTCTATCGGATCCGATCCCAGTTCAGCTAGCGTGGCCTTCCTTTTTGCCACTTTTCCCAAGTGTTGGGTTCCGATCCGATCAGATCCTTTGCTCAGTTCAACATATCCGATCCGAGCCCCCTTATCCAATCCGATTCGAACTCTGCACTGTTTCTGAAACTGTTCCAGCAAGTGTTTACGCCATTCGACGACGTTTTCGACCATTCTAACTATTGAAATCAATCACAAAGCATTTCATACAGTCATAGCAACATGCATAATCAACCACAAACATCATTCACATCAATATCATAGGTTAAAATGGATCAAACATACCCAAAATCCCATATTTCCCCCTTAAGCATGTTTAGGTGAAACTAATGATAGGATTAGCAAAGCTCAACCAAATTAACCCAAATTCATATCAGAGGTCTAAAACATCATTTAGGAATTTATGAACATTTTTCCGAATTTTATCATGCTTAAATTCGCTAATTAGCACTAATCACCCCTAATTAGCCATAATTAGTGCAAAACTATGCAAATCACTCACCTTAGCCACAAAATAAACTAAAATCTGAAATGATTCTCTGATTTGATGTGAATCTCAATGCCAACAGCAGCTCCTATGTTGATTTGGTGAAGATCTTCCTTGATTAGGGGTTGCTAAGCCAAATCCTTGACCAAAAGATGATATGGAGGTGATTTAGAGGTTAGAGGCCATTTTTAGGGATCCTTGGTGATAAGTGGAGGCTAGAAAACTGAAATGGAATGATCCTCTATCTCATTTCAGCCCTCCCATAACCCTAATCCCGAAATGGGTTATGGGCCTACTCACTAATCACCCGATTTGGCCCGGTTAAGCAGTTTTTCACCTTCCAAACCTTGTTTCAGCCATATCTCCCAAACGGTAAGTCCGTTTGGCTAATGTAACCACTCTACGGAAAGGTAAACCATCAAACGAATCGAATGGAAATGGTTTCAAGTCAAAATTCCTTTCCAATCAAAAGTTATGGCCAAAACAGTACCAACTAGGGGCAAAATGGTCATTTAAAAATCGACAAAAATCATAAGCATGGGAAATGACTCTAATAGATGTTTCCCAAAGTTACATGACCATACGACTTTACATGGGAAAGAAATAAATATTCTACGATCCTATGATGTGTAGAATACGGGTCATTACAGCTATTCTCTTTCTTGTATGTTTTATTTCAGTTGCTAACAAAGTGAACCAATTTTCAAAAAAAAACAATATATATGTGTGTATTTACATGTATGTATAATAAAGTGCCAACACTATGCCATAGATGGCCTACTGCAACCAGCAAGATATGATGCAGTAAGAGCCAAAAAATGTTGCTGTAGGCAAAAAACGATCAAATGCATCATTTTCCTGGTGATGCATTTTGTCGTGTTGCCCTAGAGTCAATGGCAACATTTGTACCATCCAATGACAACATTTTCATGATGTTTCCACAAATACTAATTTTACTTAAAAGTGAGTCGCACATTATCTATAGTAACACTTTTACCATCCAACGGAAATACTTTGTTAGTTTATCACAACATTTACCATCACATACTGCAACATCTACCATTACATACTACAACATTTTGTTGAATATAACGATATCTATTGAATAATATACCACCGACACAATTGGATATTCAAACACAGTATTTTACTCAAATAAATATTTTATTTCAACATTTCAAATAGTACAAATTTTCTGACTCCATTATTGTATATCCATAGTATATTACACAGTCATTCATATTTACATACGTTCCTTACTACACTGTCAATCGATTCGCTCATATACAAATTCACTGACACTCTTTGACACACATAGTCTTCGACTGCTTCTATGTATATATTCATACATACATACATACATATATATGACCAGCCATCTGCACAACTGTCAATTACAGAAACACATACAGTAGAATAGAACACAAACAGATTTGAATTCGAGCAAATACAAATTTATTTTAAATTTTATTTGCCTTAGATTTCTATTGTCTTTCTCATCCTCTTTCTAGACTTGGTCTGATATGTATTTTTGATAATATTCACTTATGGCACAATACTATATGAGATTGTATACAATCAAGTATAGCAAGCAAGCCTGATACTTGAATATATTAATCTCGAATGAGTTTAAACTACATAAGTTTCAAACAGCAAAAGTATAAGTGGAGAAACACACAAACATACATATTAAATATATATATATATGTATGTATATGTATATGTGTATGTGCATGAGTCCAATGAAATACAATTAAAGAGCATCTCAGATTTTTAAAGTGATCAGTGCAAATGTGTAACGAACCACCCTTTCGACAGCCCCAAGCCGATAACCAAACCGAATCGAAACGTTTTTAAAGACGGAATGCTATGAGAATCCGGCACATCAGAACATAGAACATGATAACATTTCATGTTTGTTACAACAATTTTACATCACAGTACAAGAATATCATAGTACACTTAATAATACACAGCGGAAAAATATCAGAAAATCATAAATTACAATGGAAGATCACCAAATAGTCCAGATTATAGCTCAAGCCATAATCTAGGATGCTATTGATGAATATTTACAAAACCAAAACTGCTAGCTGCCCGTATGGAAAATATGGGCACCCACAGTTTAAATGGGAAACAATAAACTTCGAGTCATTCATGGGACTGGTGTAAGAACTAAAAACATTTGTTAACTAGATTTTAAAGTTGGGTAAATCAAGGGATCATGCCATATAACACGGAACGTGTTTCCTCCACATGAATACCAGTAAACAAAAAAAAACTTGCAATACTTTTTGAAAACTGAAGCTATTATAAGACTCAGGTCCCATCACACAATGCAAGCGCAAGCCGAAGGATAGAGTTTTACCTTATAATAGCCAAATATGCTTGATACGCGAAATTTCTCTTTTATTATTTTTAGTGCATAGTGTAGAAAACAATTTCGAAAATAAATATATTAATCTTAGATGGCATAATACCCCATCCTATTATGTCGCCATATAGGTTTACAACTGAAAACGCAAGGTTCGTATTGGAAATTGGATTTCCATCATGAGCCAAGGAAAAGGATCTTCCTCATTCGAATTTTGGAACATCTCTAGCAAAATGTCTCATTGAAGAAATATGCATCCCTTTAGAGCGGCGGGGTCGGTCAACAGTACATCTCTGATTGGATAATGCATGTCCACCTCTTGGTCATTTCGTCGACCACCCTGGCCTTGTGCGGCCATATCCAAGGCGATTCAATTCCAACATCCACATAAGTAAATTTCCTAGGGTCCATACCAGGGCAACACATCTAGCTAGAAGGAAATGCATGTCCTCCCTGTTGTCCTTTATCCCTTTTCTGGCTAATACCGGGGAGTGAAACTTGACGAAGTCACGTCTCGACACAAAGCTATGCTATTTCAGCCATGCTTTGATCATCATCCACAAAGCTCTGCTTTTAAAAAAAAGCTTTGATCACTGCATCTCAGCATGCCACATTGTCAATCCATACTATATCATTGATGTCTATTAATATATAAACTCTAAGCTCATACATCTCAGAGAAGGGTGTTAAGATAAGAGAATAAATTCTCTACCACCAAACAGATATATATTTAGTAGAGATCAATTAATACAGCACAAAATACAATGTCAGACATACAATTCATCTGCAAGTCCGTTCTGGGCTTGAACGAAACCAGAGGCACCTTACTCCTCATCCCAAATGTCCAATACAAGGGAGAGGTCCTCGCATATCTGGTCGATCTCCAAGTACTTCTGGATGACCACCACTTAGTACCTCGACTTGGGTATACAGACCAATTGAGACATCAGTAATAATCCAAACGATGTGAAGATCTCTGGTCTTCAACCACCATCTTCAATATCTTCGCTTTTTAATTGTCATATCAATTATTCAGAATGGGTTAAACCCGATCTTTGCAAATAACTAGTGCATCTTTTAAATCAAGTGATATATAAAGATTCATATATCGCATTCTAATCCAGAATATTCTTTTATTCAAATCTTCTTTTCATTAGGAATTATTCCCATAAATCTTATCAAAATGTACATCATTTATCTTATCGTTTTAAATCTTTACCTAGAAATTATTTCAAAAGATTTTGTAATATCTTTCTACATTTTAAGATTCATAAGCCTTATCAGGTTTATTGCTTTATCGAAGTAATCATTCATAGCGTTGTCCCCATCCCAACCTATTTATCCTATGGAGCAAAACTGGTAGTACAACATGTCTAATACACATCGTATTATCGGTAAATTCAATTACCCCTTAACGTCTCCAATCTAATTAAAGATTCAGTAAACCTCTAACACAGTTTTAATCCTCAAGAAACATTATTTAATGATTATTCCATCTTAGGAAATTAATCTTGTCTTTTATTGGGTTAAAGAACAAATGTCATTTAAAACATCATTGACGATAAACCCAAAATTAACTTCCATTCAAAATGGAATCTTCACGGAAATCGGATCAGTTTATAATCGATATAAATTTCTACACCAGACTAATACTATAAGCGGAATAACGACAAAGCCTTTTAAATTCCATAAATAGTAAAGGTATTCCTCCACATAGGTTCATCTTGATCATCACTAAATCTTAATCAAAAGATTTATTCTATAAATTCCATTTTCAACTGGGTTTAAGAACAATGTTATTAAAGACACCATTCACAACAAACCAGAAATCCAATTTGATATCAAAATATAAGATTTTAAATAGAAATCATATCGACTTATATTCAATATCAAATTCTAAAACTAACAGATATTGTATAGGGAATAACGATATCTTCCAAATTCCTCAAAATAGTATCTGTATAATCACGGAATCCAATATCGAAATATCCGAAGATAGTTTCAGTTTAACTCCCATCCAATTTATACATTGGAAAAACTTTGGTTATATT
This sequence comes from Allium sativum, assembly GCA_030737875.1. Classification (NCBI taxonomy): domain Eukaryota; kingdom Viridiplantae; phylum Streptophyta; class Magnoliopsida; order Asparagales; family Amaryllidaceae; genus Allium; species Allium sativum. Next base: position 72,018,262 of record CM060927.1, on the reverse strand, counting down.
AAAACCATTTTCAATCCAATATGTTATTTTAAAACCACTGGATCATTCTTCTAGTGGTTAACTAGCTCATTCAAATGAAATATTTTTTATCTTACCAAAACTTAGAATATTCCATCCAAAACCTTTCTAAATCATTTATTATGACTTAACATAACTTATTCATATTTTTAATAATTTTATTAAGGCCCTTACCGGTGGTTTCCAATTTCGGGTCACCGCGCTGCATCCATAGCGACCTTTTCCAAAACAGATTTGGACTTATTTTAAAATGAAACCATTGGATTTCAAAACATCTTATTTCATTTGAAAGTTCCAACATTTCCAATTTCAAGAGAATCCGACACTCAGATCTCCCGTTACATGAATTCGAAGTTACGAGTCAAAATTCGCGTACTGTCGTTGCGTGACACGTCCTATTCAAACCAAAATTCGATTATAATTAAAAATAAATCGAATCGCTTCTAAAATAATTTATAAGTTATATAAATTTTTTACAACTACCATTGGAAATTTTATTTCAATCATTCCCTTCAAAATCAAATATTTCAATATTAAGTCATTTTAATATTATATAAGTCATTAAAATAATATTATTTTTCGAAACTCGTTCTTTTTAGCTCAAACTTTCCTGACAGTAGTTATAAAAATAAATAAGAAACTTTCAAAAAGAAACTTCCTTTAAGACCTCTTCTACATAGCCTAACCGAACTTTACATTACAAAGTCACTATTCATTTCGAAAATAAAACTTCAATATGCCATAATTATATGAAATTTACTTCAAAATCGTTCATTCCAGTTACGAGTATTCATCGATATTTTAATATCTTTGTGTCCATCCAAAATCGTACATCAAAATCAAACTTTGTTTTTCACTTAATATTATATTACTAAAATATTCAATTTGATCTTGAATCGGAACGAGATTCAACCAAATACCATATAATTCCATTTATATGGATTTCATATGTCATATGCATTCAATAATAGTTGTAAAAACTATTAAACATCCAATTCACATCCAGAGTGCAATTACACCTGTATAAGCCTTAAATAATTAAATAATGCTTATAACGATCAGTCAATCAACCGATTAACAGGCAAACTAAACAACTGGGATTAGTGCCAATAAAGTATCATCCCAATACCCGTATGGGGTTTACATCACAAACTAGTGATCATTATCTACACACTTGAGAGACGTGTAAGTAAATTGTCATCTCAATACCCATGTGGGGTTTACATCACGATCCATATGAACTTATCTATACACTTGGGAGATGTGTAGGCTTACTATCATCCCAAAACCCGTGTGGGGTTTTCAGCCAATTCAGATCAATCACAAAATCAAGCAATCTATGCTAACTTGTTTATTTCAAGTTATTTTTCTGTCAAGTCAATTTGACTTAAACCGGTGAATATAAATATGTTGTTTGACTAATAAATCGATGTTTAACACTACAACAACTGTCATAAACATTCAATAAACATAATCAAACAAGATTATTATTACTTATAAAAATTTAGTCGAGTGAGATTTCTCACACTAGCTTTTATCGTTGAATAACGATAAATGTCGAGTGATTAAATCACACGTTTTCCTTTTTCAAAAATTGCAAAGAGATCCAAATCACTCCAAATCAATTTCATTGCGAAGCTCTCGTCCATATGGTTCCAAAGGATCATGTATCGCTGAATTCCGATAAAGTATGAAAAAGTTATCAATTTTACAAGATTGTGCACATATATAGGTCATTAACATTAGCTAAGTTGTTTAAATAACCCTAATTACCTATTAACCACTAATCTAGCACCTCTAAACTCTCTTCCTCTCCATTGTGACCTGCTTCTACTCTTCTCATTACTGTACGCACAAGCTCACCAAACCTCCTCTTCCATACCCTAAAACCCAAACGAATTAAACCAACATTCTCCTCTTCAACTCCTCTTTGATCTCATGTACACCAATGCAAACTCGAGCTTACCATTCCAAATGCATTCGAAAGCCCTAACACGCATGGCTACAGCAAAGTAGCTTAACTATTCAACGTCAAATCCCATAAAATTTTGCATACAAGCTTCAAATCTTCTCATGATTCCATTTATAAGCTCGAATTCGTGCATAAGGGCTTCAATTTCCCGGAGTTCTCAACTTCAAACTTAAATATCGCACACTATATGATTTACAACGAACAAAAGATAACCGGAACTAATCAAAACCCATATCAAAGCGAAGAGAAACTCGCCAAGGTCATGAATATGTACATATTTGGTCTTATGGATTTTTATTTCAATTATAGGAATTTTTGGAAGATGAATTTTGCTCACGTTTTGGGAATTTTGGGTGGCAGCCATCATTTTGACCTAAGAAGAGGAATCGAGGGTTTGAGGAAGTTAATGGTATTATATAGGTAGGGTTTTTCCTTTTCTTTTATTTTCTTATATAATCTATTTTATTCAATTGCTACTTGTATTTATCGTTTAAAATTTTGTACGACCACATACGAATCCTGTTTTCAATGAAAATTGACACTCAACTATAATCTGATATTACAGACCCAACGAAACTTGTTTCATAGAATTCCGAGTCAATTTGTTACAATAGTATATTTTCAAAGTCAAAATATTGCTCAGTTAACATTTAAATTCTATACGGTCACACAATATCTCCAAAAATAAATTTTTTTGAAAAATAGCAATAATTTAACATTTTGGATCCCAAAAATTGGTTTCATCGAAACTGAGGTTGTTTGAAAAATGACTATTTTTTAGGCTTAAATAAAGCCAATAAAATATTACTAAATTCAAAAATAGTTCAATTTAATAATAATAAATCAATATTATCGTATATATCCAAATAAAACATCATATAATTCTAAAATAAACGTACTTGGGTTTATAACTTGATGTTTACAAAACTCAAGCCAAATCAATGTTCAATTCTATAATAAACCCTTTTATTTTATTTAATAAACTGTTATAATTTATAAATGATTTCATACCGAATTTTTGAAATTTAATTTGGACATAACTCACAATTTATAACATGAAATCTTGATTTTTCACCTTCTTAGAAAGATATAATTAAATAGATCTAACATTTCTTGTTTCGCAGAAATCTGATTTATATTGAATTCTGTATATTCATTTGAAATTGAAAACCAAAATTTTCAAAGTACCACGATATTACGAGTTTATTTTATAATTAATATAAGCTTATATATTCAAACTCCGTTTTAAATAAATTCTAAGTCGTTAATTCTCAAAATAAATTATTTTAAATATTTAAAATCAATTAAAATTCACATTTTAAATTGACCAAAAATATGGGTCGTTACAAAATGCAAATCCAACAGCATAACAAGGGACAAGGCAAGAGAAAATCATGTCAGGAGTGTACAAGTGCATGTGTGTATATATATACGTATATATATGTATGTATGTATGTATATACACACATATGGAACTGCATACACAATAGCACAAGACAACATGCATGCCATCAGGGGTCAAGACCAGGTCAGGCAAAACTCAAATGAACAAGTATGGTAAAAGATGCAACAGAGACAAAAGTAAGATGCAAATGCAACTGGACAAGCATGTAACATCATTCAACATGCATACAGAATGGCAAAGAAAAAGACAAGGTGTCAAGCAGGTGAGGACAAGGCTTAACAAGGCAAGAAGAGAAAAGGAATAAACAAGTTAAAGCATGGATGCGCAAGAAACACATCAACTTTCAAGCAATAAGGCATCAAATAAGAGCAACATATACAGAGGATGCATCAGGTTCAAGAATTACCAAAAATTTCAAGTAAACTGGTCAGAGCAATGCAAATGACCATGGTTCTCAAGTGAGCTGGTCAGGGTATCACAAGTACAAGAGTATATACAAGTACAAACTCATATATATATAGTAGATATACATATATATATATATATATATATGTACACACATGAGTTTGTGTGTATATATACAATCACAACAAGCTCAATAACAAGCAAATAAACCAACATCAAGTGCAGAAGTGTTCTAATCAAGTGCATATGAATGACCAAGAAGAAAATCAAGGCAGGACACTCCACAACACATATGCATATATATATATATATATATATATATATATATATGTCCATGTGTATTTTTATGTGTATGAATCAACAGTAGCAGAGTTCAAATGACCAAGTGATGCATCTAGTTCTGATCAAAGTCCAAAAGGGCATCATCATTCGATATAAGGCATCTGTTTCTATCAGTGATTCAAGAATAGTATCAGTTCTTATAACTAAGTAAAAGCATGTGCATATGGATATGAGTTTAAGTGTGAATCTATCACTACGCCATTAACGACTTATTGCAACAGATTTGCAAAGTGTTGTCAACTAAAAGGTCATGTATTAGTATAACTTTCAACATGTGGCACATGCATTAGTTAACAGAAGTAAGGCAACATGTAGGCCAACGCATGGGTCGGTCATTTCCCCAAATTATAAAGCATGCACACATACGAATCGCTTCATGGACTAGCTGCTAGTATGATCAACATCTTCAAACAGTGTAGATGGCATTTAAACGAATAGACCATGGGGGATGAACGTGGAATATGGGTCGGCATACAAACACTATGGGATGGTCAAACATAATTTTATATACACGGTGGCAAAGTTTTAAATGATAGAACAGGATGAATCGACCTCAAATAAAAAAGGCGGCGGCACAATAATGTGAATGGGTCGGCACTTTAAACATTTGACAACGGATCAAATAAAGCTTTACACGTGGACTGGTCACAAAGCATTATATGGGTCAGTTTCAACTAATGTGCATGGATCGACTTTGAATGATAAAGCGGTGGTAGTAGTGCAATTAAATGGGTCGGCGGTGAAATTCAAATGGATCGGTACCTTAACAAGCAAGGGTCGGTCGGCTTCAAACTGTTTATATGGGTCGGCTATAATAATAATGCAATGGCAAAGTTGTAATATATGGATGGGTACATGACAACTGTACTTATGGACCAATGGCATTTTCATAAATACATTTATGGCCGATCCATACCCTGCACACCATAATTTCAGCTTTGCCGCTACCTCCAAACTACACCTATAAATACCTCACTTCACCACCATTCAAGGGATCGATTTTTCCACCCTGAAGGGCTGTCCAATTCATTTCTCTACCACTCTAAACCTCTCTAACCGCCATTAATTCTCTCTTCAGCCTAGATCTAACACAAAATCATCTTGGAACCAATGAAGATCATCCAAATGTTCAAACGGTGGAAGATCTACATAATAACCATCACCAAGCAAGAGATCTCATCCATTCCTTCATGTATTCAAGTGTAGTTTAGAGTAAAAAGAGAGAAAGTCGAGAATATCATTGTAAATGAGAGAAAAAAGAGTGAAATGAGTGAAATGAATGAAGGTATGTACTTTGTAAATTCTACTATGATAGTAAAAATAGCTACTATAGTGGACGTAGGCCGATTCTAGGCCGCATTCTAAAATTCACATGCTTTTATATTTCATGGCTTCATATTTTCAATCCTACTTTTGTTAAGTCTTACATAAACACCTGGAGTATTGTGATCAATTTTTGATTTCAACATTTTTGGCGCCCACCGTAGGGCCACGATCATATTCTAAGGTTACGTGCTTTGCAGAGATATTGAGATTTGATGTCTGCTTCTACGATAGATTCTATAAATCTATTATCCAGGCCAATTTACGAATTTTCTTCGAAGTTTAGAACCGTGTCCGAGATAATGGTAAAGTCAAAGAAGACTAGAAGAAAAACCATTAGGGAAACCTCTAATGTTGCTAATCAGGAAACACCACTTACTAACCGCTTTGAAGTTGGCAAAAACTCGGTAGGTGGAGCCGGTGTGACTAGGAATGAATTGGATACCGCCATCGCCAATTTAAACCAATGGATGGAAACTTCAAATAAAACTTTGATGGATGCTAATCAGGCTTTGATGGATAAAATGAATGCTCTTCTAAACGCTCAAGCAAATCCCACTCCTCCTCAAAAAGTTCATGTCAACCTTGAAGAGAACATGAATTCGTCAACTTCTGATCATCATCGTAATGATAACATTGTTGAAGCTTCCAAAAGTGCCGCTACTCAGTATAATCATCAGAGAACTCAGGGGCAGAAGCGGGTCAATGACGAAAATGACAAAAAAGCTAATAAGAAGTTTCACTTTCTTAACTTGTCAGAGCTAAATCCTCTCAATGAAACTCTTGGGAACTTCTACCTTGCCACGAAGGATGCGGAGGATTACCCGGAACCTCGACCAATGAGGATGACAGACAATATTGCCAGATCTGGAAAGTTTTGTCGGTTCCATAATCAGCCAGGTCACAACACTAATGAGTGTAAACATTTGATGTCGTTTATTAAAGAGCTGATTAGGAAGAAATGTCTACAGAAATATGTGAAAAATCCACAAGCTACAAATCCTTCTGCAACTCCCCAGGGGCAAGGAGCATCAAATGGTCAATCCGGTCCAAGCAACGTAGCTCCCGCTCAAAACAATGCAAGGACGATGATCAACCGAGAACTGATGATTGGCGCTCCAATTTCAATGGTTCAGAATAAGCGATCATCATCGCCACTGCATTACTTCTTGCTTTACTTCATGTTTTACTACCTACAGTATTCAAAATTTCTTGTAAAATGTCTATAATAATTTGCAAACATTGTATTGAGCATTAAATCTGTAACTGAAATCATGTCTACTTGAATGAATCTCTTACTTGCAAAATTTCGTTAATACAAAATTTGCTAAAGATGATTTTTTCGTTGCAGGCTATCCAACAAGTGTTTTATTGCTCAAAATCCGACCAAGCAAGACAACCCCAATAACACCAGTTCAAGTGTTAAGTGCCATGACCATCAATATGGATGAAAAGCACTACCTTGAAGAATAAATGGAAAAAGGCCCAATGAGTCAAATGACGAAGAGTGTAGCAAGCAGCCACAGATCCAAACCCCCAAAGGTCACAAAGTTTCACTAATAAAGAGGACCTTACCAAGTTGAGGTAAAAGAACCACTCAGTCGGGATGCGAGCGCTTACCATGTTAAGCGTACCCGACATGATGACTGATGTTCGATTTGTGGAACGATGCAACCCACTCCCCAAAAGTCGCGGAGTTTTTCTAATAAAGGGAACCTCACCAAGTTGAGGTAAAAGAACCGCTCAGTCGGTATGTGAGCGTTTGCAATGTTAAGCGTATCTGACATGATGACTGATGTTTGCATTACGGAACAGTGCAACCCACCCCCCAAAGGTCACGAAGTTTCACTAATAAAGGGCACCTCATGAAGCTGAGGTAAAAGAACCGTTCAGTCGGGATGCGAGCGCTTACCAAGTTAAACGTATCGAACACGATGACTGATGTTCGCTCTGTGGAACGATGCAACCCACTTCCCAAAGGTTGTGGAGTTTTGATAATAAAGGGCACCTCACCAACTTGAGGTAAAAGAACCACTCATTCAGGATGCGAGCACTTACCAAGTTAAGCGTATCCGACACGATGACTAATGTTCGCCCTGCGGAATGATGCAATCCACTCCCCAAAGGTCACGAAGTTTCGCTAATAAACGCCACCTCACCAAGTCGAGGTAAAAGAATCACTTAGTCAGGATGCAAGCGCTTACCAAGTTAAGCGTATCTGACACTAGGACTGATGTTCGCTCTGTGGAACGATGCAACCCACTCCCCAAAGGTCGCGGAGTTTCACTAATAGACGCCACCTCACCAAGTTGAGGGAAAAGAACCTCTTAGTCGGTAAGCACTTACCAAGTTAAGCGTATCCGACACGATGACTGATGTTCACTATGTGGAACAATGCAACCCATACCTCGCAAAAACAATGCTAATAAGGGGCACCTCACCAAGTTGAGGTAAAAGAACCTCTTGGTCTGGATGCGAGCGCTTACCGCAATTAAGTGTATCCGACACAATGACTTATGTTCGCACTACGAAATGATACGACAACCAAAAATCCTTTCCATTGAAAAGGCAACCTCTCCACGGATTTCCTAACTGTGAAAAATTGTACAAGATCATATAAGTCGTTAAAATAATGAAGCTAAAATCCATAGTCGGCTTGTGTCGATAACTTGATCTCTAGTGTCGATGTTAATTCGAGTTAGAATGTCATGGTTGTCCAAGATAATATTCGACAAATTAACAACAGTTCAATAAAAAATAAAATTATGTACAAACACTTCATTCAATTCAATACAGAAATTCATCATAGCAAAGTTTTTTCAACTGACTAATCTGTTGTCGATGCGGGCAATCGATAACAAAATATTAGCCTAAAAACATGCAATGTTTTTATTGTTACAAAACAGGTTGTGGAAGTGAAAAAAGGCACAAGTAACACGTTAGTTACAAGTTCTATTCATTAATGTTTGCTTCAAAAAGTGCGCATTGCTTAAATAGAATTCAACGGCTAAACAAGTCCCTAAATATAGTGGTTCAGTGTGACTTGGCATGACCAATCCATCGCGGTTTTACTTGCTTTACGCACTCGAACCCGAGTTAAAACTTAGGAAATCACAAGCTATCAGGGCATTATCATCAAAAAATTCTAGAATACGAAACTAAAGCGTCTATTAGCGCAACAAATTCTGTGCAGTAGAGGATTTCAAGTATGCATTCAAGAACAAAATTATCACCAGTAAGCCTTTAGGTGCTCGACATTGAAACATGAAAAAATTTGGATCAAGAATGCAAGTTCCATATACAATGCAAGTAAGCTTGAGTGTTTAATCCGATAGATTATACCAGAAAATAAAAGCCAAATGAAGCGATTCAAGTCCTAGTTTATTATTAAAATGTCTTCAACCGAGAGGTGAAGAAGCGAGCAAAGGCCAACCCAAGTGATTACGCAATGATCCAAATATAGAGAGACCATCAAAATAAAAACACTTTGACTCATTTTAAACGTTTATCTATGATCTGTACATGTGCATTTAACACGTAATATGTTAACAAGAATGTTCATTTCGAAGCTTGCATTTTTCTCAAGCAAAAATACAAGCTTCGAGTGGCAAATGTTAACCTTGTTAAAAATACGGGTCAGAAATAATTAACCAAATGCACGTGTAACACCCCGTAATTTTAATATTAATGTTAACAAATTAAAGAATAACTAATCTTAGATGTGAAAAATTAAGGGAAACGAGTTGCGCCATTGTGTTCGTCTCGAAATTCTGGTTGAGATAGAGTCCGAGTTTGCGTAAAACGGATACCGTATGATGGAGATATGGACGAACGAAGTTAGACAGAAATACCAGAAAGAAGAAGAAGAAAAAAAAAGAAAAAAAAAAGTAGAAATGCACTAGCGCACTTAGGTAGTGCGCCAGTACAAAAATTGCACTGGCGCACTTCCCAAGTGCGCCCAGGCCGAGGTAAAAGCCTGCACAGCTTTCTGGTGTGTTCTGATCCATATTGTGACTCATTGATGAGTCCTTTATGACTCCTTGCTGAGTCATTAGGGCTGACTTGTCACCCTATCTTGACTGAATGGTTGTGGTTAACTCTAGGGTCATCCGACGGCTATAATTAAATTGAAATTCTATATAAACATGAGTAGACTCAAACCCTAAAATCAAATCAAAATTAGAACAATGGCCGTCATGTTGTCACTCCAAAACCTAGAGTAGCTGCCACCAACTAGAAGCTAAGTAAAGCAACTCAATTCAAATCAAATCAAGCCTAAAACTACAACAAAAAAATTGCCTACATCAAGGGAACGCTAATCAATTACAGAATTAAGATCCCAGAACTCAAGACCCTCTTTTTCTGTGAGTTCTAGTTACTTATAGGTTTAAATAGATAAAAGAGAATTATGGTAGACTATGATTTGGGTATATGTTGTTTGTAGTTATGCAAGTTTATTGTTGTTGTGGATCATGAAATTATACAAGTTACTTATGCAAGTTATTAATTATGTTGTTAACCTATGCAAGTTATCTATGCAAGTTATTGTGTGATGAATCCATGAACCGATGCAAGTGGTTATGTTATGAATCATGAACCTATGCAAGTCACCTATGCAAGTTGTTATGTTGTGAATCATGAACCTATGCAAGTCACCTATGCAAGTTGTTATGTTATGAATCACGAACCTATGCAAGTCACCTATACAAGTTGTTATGTTGTGAATCATGAACCTATGCAAGTCACCTATGCAAGTTGTTATGTTATGAATCATGAACCTATGCAAGTCACCTATGCAAGTTGTTATGTTGTGAATCACAAACCTATGCAAGTCACCTATGCAAATTGTTATGTTGTGAATCATGAACCTATGTGAATTGTCAATTATGCTGTTAATTCATGAACCTATGCAAGTTGTTATGTTGAAATTCATGAACCTATGCAAGTTGTTAATTATGTGGTGAATCATAATTCTATACGAGTTTATCATGTCATAATCCCTTGTTGTCATGCTTATGCCAAAAATTGTACTGAAACAATCACCTTGTCATTCCCTTTATTTTATTATTATGGCGAGGCTACTTTGTAGCCTCGATAATGCCAAAATGCACGTGATTACGCTAGTTAAGAAATGGGGAAAAAAGGGGAATTTGTAATAGGCATAATTTACAAAGTGATTATGTAAATTGGACACATAATTCTAGCAGGGAAACATATAAATAATTACCTATTATGACATAGGTAAAGTTGGGTAAAAATGGCATAATTTGAATATGACCATTTATGGATAGGAAATTCAAATTGTTAAAATAATAGGCAATGACACCTATAAAAAGGAAAGGATTAATTAATTAACTTAATTAATCAAAAAAGGAATGTTTAAGCAATTAGAGTCTGGAAATTTAATTAACACTTATGACACGAGGTTAGGTTACATTAGTGGTGGAAGTCTGCCCGGACCCGACCGGCATATCCAGCAACCACTAATATTGAACCTAATGTGAGAGGTCTAAGTGTGTGAATAAGACTCGGGCTAAGACACGAGGTTAGACCCAACTGTGGAATAAAACTGCCCGGACCCGACCGGCATATCCAGCATCCACATGTTGTAGGCCTAATGTGGGAGGTCTAGCCCAATATAACCATAATTGGACATGGTAATAAGAAAAGACTATTTAACCTAACTTAATACATATGGACTGTATGATGAAAGACATAAGTTAGGGTTAAGTAAAATGAGTTGGATTATGGGTGGGTTAAGTACAACTAAAGGGTAGGTGGGTAATGTTAATATATATAGGCCCACAAACTTAACTGGATAAAAAGGGTTATGTAATTAAAGACACCTAATGGTACACATAACCGGGGCATAATAGTAAAGTTATGTACTAAAGACACCCTTAGGGGTACGCATAACTAATGGGAGTAGATAGGGTTATGTATTAAAGACACCTATAGGTAAGCATAACTGATAGGTAGATTAAGAGTTATGTATTAAAGACACCTATAGGTACACATAACTGATTGAGGGCTATGTAATTAAAGACAACTTAGGGTATACATAGTCAGTAGAGAACCTAGTGGGGATACAAGACATAAGGGAGAGCTTGTATCATGTTGTGTGGCACCCATTTCAGTCAGTAACCCGGAGGGGTATCAAAGTAAAGAACTCCGTACTAGGCGGGGAAGGGGCACACTTACTGATTGATTGTAAGAGATCCAAAACGAGACGGATGGTGTGGGCAGCGCAAACCAACCGGAGACATGTGCGTGCATGGGCCGGGCAGAGGGGGACAAGACGACCATGACACTAGTAGGTATAACTGTGCACACCTTGGGTTGCCACTTAGGGAAGTGATACCCCCTAGTTGTGGGACCAGCACAGGGTATCTACAGACTAGGGAGCTGATCGATTAGGGTAGTGGTGAGGGGTATACCCGGACGTATGCCCTAAGTCTACCAATTTATAGTAGGAGGGTAGTAGGTACGACTAGTTGAGATAGGAGCAGGTGGCACCTATGACAGCAGCTAGGAATACACGAAACTACCACCATCGTTATCATTAGCGGAAGGGATCATCCCATCTTGATTTTACTAGTAATAGTGCAGAGTAATTTTGTAGTGAAGCATATGTATATCACCTTACCTTACCTGCCTTGTCACACCTGCCATTTGTACAGTGAACCCTCTTATCCACTTTGTATGCCTGTCATGTTTACATTCATTTATTTACTGGCTAAAAGTTACTGGACTCACCAGATGTATGTCTGATCTAGTTTTATTCGCCTCTTTTCTTCTATTTCCCCCCAGGTTCTCAGGGAGGAAACACCCAGATTTAGTCAGGATTTGGATATCATCTTCTAGGAGCTACTTCTGAAGTATGGCTCGAGTCTCTGTCTCTTATGTGGCTTGCTCTTTAATCTGGGGAATGATTTTTTCTTTTAAATACCTATGTACTCTGATAATGTAAGACAAAAGTGTTTTGTTGTAAGGGTTTTATGACTCATATTTATGTAACAAAGTATTTTGGTGATTTAATAAAGCTGTTTGTTTCCGCTGCAAATTTTTTAATATCTGTCGTGTGATATTCTGTATCTGTTTGCCTAAAACGCTCCACTGAAGTTAAGGCATTCCCTTTGTGAGTGACCTTAATGGAGGTAGGGTGTTACACTAGGTATCAGAGCTGAAGGTTACTAGATTAGATAAAAGTTTTGAAAATATTTTTCAAAAGGTTTTAAAAGAAAGTATTTTCAAAAAGGAAAGCCTGTTTTGAAAAAAAAATCCCCGAAAAGCCATATGTAGTATCCTTCGGCCCTTTTTCTAAAATCTCTCCCTTTTTCTTCTTAGCATGTCTGAGGATCTTAACCTTCTAGAGGGTGTACCGATATCAGGATGGTTTAGGAGGGATTTTGAAGCTAGGGCCACCGCCGCAGGTCCATCAAATGTTCCTCCTCCCCCAGCTGCACCCGTTCCTCCTCCTCCCCCTCCTCGTGTTGATATTTTTGCAAATATATGTAAGGACTTTCGGGCAATGGGCGGGAAACCTTTTCACGGGTCGGAGACGTTTGTTGAAGCTCGAAATTGGCTAAAAGAGGTGGAAGAATTGTTTGGAATCTTTGAGCTAGAAGATGGAAGAAAGGTCCAGTTAGCTGCCTGGTTAATGAAGGATGAGGCCTCGTTTTGGTGGGAGATCACTAATGGAGAGCGTCCAGTTGATACATGGTCGGATTTCAGGCGTAGGTTTGAGGCAAAATTTCTCTCATGAGCAGAGGAAAATCTATACATGGAAAGGTTCTTGGCATTGAAACAGGGGGATCTGTCAGTAAAAGAGTACGTCAACAAGTTCAATCAGTTGGCGAGGTTTGGCTTAGACTTGGTGAACACACCTGAGAAGTAGACTTTGATATTTATTAAAGGCTTGAATGAGCCGCTACACGGATTGGCTATGACCATCGTTCCCATGGGGGCCACTTTTGAAAAGCTTGTGGATATGGCCCTAATGCATGAAGAGGACAAGGGAGCAAAGAAGGAGGAAAAAGTTGAAGGGACTTTGAAAAATGAGAAGGCTGGACCCAAGAAAGGATAACAATAGAAAAAGAAAGGCGAGAAGGATGACAAGGGCAAGGATAAGAGGAAATGTCACTACTGTGGGAAAGAAGGTCACTGTAACAACCCGAATTTTAATAACATGTTAAAACCATAAATTAAGGAAGAATTAATTTTTAAAACAAAAATCAAGGGAAACGGGTTGTGCCATTGCGTTCGTCTCGAAATTCTGCTTGGAAACAAGTTCGAATTTTCGAAAATCGGAGTCCATATGAGGGGGATATGACCTCTAGAAGTTTCACGAAGTTTCAGAATTGAAAACAGCTCGACAATTCGAATTCAAATTCAAATCCAAAACCCAAAACAGGCTGGGTAGGAAATTTCCCGCCCAAGGACCAGGTCGACCTAGGGGTCGACCATAGTGTCGACCTCCCAGGGACCAGGTCGACCATAGTGTCGACCTGGGGGTCAATCTGCCTCCCGAATCCACTTTCTGGACCTGATGCATTCTGATGTATTTAGACTCGTTTTCTGTCCAGATTCGTCTGCCTAATCCTATATAAACAGCCTCCTAGCCTCATTCTCTTTACACCATTCTTCTCTAACCTTATGCTGCACAAACTCCTGATGATCATGGCTTCTCCTTCTTCGTCTAAATTAAATTAAGATAAATTAAATTAAACGCGAAGATTATTTCTTGAAGACTACAGCTAGGAATTGGGGATTTGCTTCTACGATCAAAGTAAGATTCAACGATTCAACGACAAATTTTTAGGCTTGACTTCTGCATCTTGATTTCTTAGACCACGATCTGTAAGTTCAAGTTACTTTTAGATAAAAACTATAAACTTAATATAAACATGTTGTAAAATGGAATTGGATCTATGTATGATAATTGATTCATATCTATTCTTGTTCATCTTGGATCTTGAAATCAGTTTGGGCCTATTCTCACGTTGTAAATCAAATTCTTTCTTGTCTATAACATTATCATGCCTATGACGTTGAAACTATTGTTAATGGCCAAGGACTATGCCTATGCCCATGACTGTGAACATAAGACTATGCCTATGCCTATGACTGTGAACATAAGACTATGCCTATGCCTATGACTTTGAACATAAGACTATTGTCTATGACTATGACAAGGACAATTGTGGCTAATCACCTATGACTCATGACCATGAGAATTATTGCCTATGATTATGAACATAAGACTATTGTCTATGACCATGCTACTGTTAATTGCCTATGACTATTGCCTAGAACTATTTTTGATAATTACCATGACTATTATGATTTAATCGCTTATAGTTCATAACTATGAAATTTCTACCTATGACCATGACTATGATCATTGTGGTTAATTGCCTAAGACTATTTGATTGTTCATGCCCATAACACTATAGTTGAAAATCATGTTGTACACCGAATTGGCATTTTATTGGATCTCATACCTAGGGTGTGACTTGCTTAGTTTATTCGCTATTATGTACACCAAAACCATTGGATCCATTATCCTTGTATTTGGCTTGCTTTTGCATGCCTATTCTTTTATGTCAACTTTTATCATGACTATCGCCTTATTTGGCTAGATGTGAAATTTTATTATTTTCTATATGCTAGTGATATTGTAACCAATTATCTCAAGTTATACCATGCTAGTCTTGTAATCCCTTTTATCGCATTATGCTCGTCCCTTTTGCCTATCATAGTTTTGATGTTATTCCATTTATTTCGGGATTGGGATTTACTCGTAATATAGATCGATTCACGTTTACATGCGATGGGAATATGATTTGGGTAGATTAGGAAAAACATGAATTGGTTACGAACATGAATTATGAACTTGATAATAGGCAAAACTTGAAATATGAACATTGTTATAACTTGAATCTGGATGTGGGCATGAAGCTTGCCTTGAAACTTGACACGATCTTGACATGAAACTTGAAAATGGACATGACACTAGAATGAACTTGAAAATAGCCAACTCGAGGTTGGGTTGAGTTTGCAGTGTAAATCTGCTCGGAACCGCCCGACAAATCCAGTTACTGCAAACAATAGGATCCAATGTGAGTAGTTGGTCATATCGCACTTGAAAACCGGAGGTCAGACTGAGTTGTGTTGTAAATCTGCCCGGAACCGCCCGGCATATCCCGTGACCACAACAACAGGTATGATGTGAGAGGTTGGGGTGCATTAATGAATTAATGCCACATGATAGGGTTAAGTCATGAACATGAAAGACAACGCTTAACCAACTTGACACATGATTCGCAGGGCTAAGTCATGAACTTGAACGACAACACTTAGTCAAATTTGACATGACACGTAGGCGGGTTAAGTCACGAACTTGAATGACAACACTTAACCAACTTGACATACTAGACTGATAAGGGTTAAGTCACAGATTTAAATGACAACACTTAACCTATTAGACGGAAACCCTAGTTACGCGGCCCATTTCAGCAGTAACCCACTAGATGTATCATGGTACCCTGGAACTAGGCAGGGTGGGGCACGATTACTGGGCTGATTGTAAGCGACCAGAACGACGGCTGTGTTGGTGCGCCAGTGTAGGTTCAGGCGGGCTATGGTCGTGCACGTAGTCCAAAGTTGAAAAAGCAGGCATTGGGCATCAGTAGGTTTATCTGTGCATGCTTGATTTGTGTCGGTGGTTGGCACCATGGGGCTTGATGCACCCTATGATGGACCTATCATAGGTGACTACATTCGTGATAGGGCCAGACGACACGAACACATGAACGAGCTAGAACTTGTAGGGAGCCGATCGATTAGTGGATCGTTCCGTTGGACCTAGTAATGGGTCATTCTTGATATTGGGCCAAGGGATCATTTCATGGTTAATATATGACATGGGTTTGGGATACTAGTACAGCTGGTGTAACGAACCTTGAACGTGCGATGCTATACTTGATTTATTATGTAATCTTAGTATATCTTGCCCATCTTGACAGCATCCTTATGTTTACTTTCAGTTTATACATGTCATGTTACCTTTTCCAGTTTTTATGCTGAAAGTCACTTGGACTTACCAGTCTTTATGACTGACCCGTTTTCTTTCGCCTCTTTTTCTTTCGTTTCCCCCCACCAGGTTCTCAGGGAGGAAACTCTAGCACTTAGCTTGGATTTCGCTTGCTTTCAATTCAACTCATGTACGGTTTGATCCTGAGCTATGTTATGGCTGCATTTCTGCTACCTTTGGGGAATTAAGCTACTTTCGTTGTTTTAAGTTTATGCTTCTTTGTTTATGCAAGATAGAATTTGTTGTAATGGAAAATAATGACTTTGGCTATTTGGTATTTTGAATGTAAAAGGCTTTGACTATTTTGAAAGTTGTGAAATTTATCTTTTGATTCTTCTGCTGTTTTATTTATGTTCTGTCTTGTAATATTTCTGTGTTTGTTTACCTCGATAACGCTCCTCTAAAACTAGTGCATTCCCTTTGTGAGTGACCCTAGCGGAGGTGGGGTGTTACATTTGGTATCAGAGCAAAAGGTTACCAGCCTGGGCAAAAGTTTTTAAAACCTTCTAAAACTACTTTCAAAACCGTTTACAAAGATGCATTTTTCAAGAAAAGTCTTGTTTTATTTAAGGGCTATTCCCGAAAAGCCATCAGTACTATCCTTTGTTTCCTCGTTTGAATCTCTTCTTTTTAATTTCAGCATGTCTGGGAATCTTAACTTTCCAGAGGGCGTGCCAATACCTGGCTGGTTCAGGAGGTATTTAGAGGCTAAGGCTAATGATGCAGGCCCAGCAAATATTCCTCCTCCAGCTGCAGTGATTCCTCCTCCACCACCCCTCCTCATACAATTGCTTTCTTAAAGATCTGTAAAGATTTTAGGGCCATGGGTGGGAAGGATTTCAAGGGAACTGAATCATTCGTAGAAGCGAGGAACTGGCTCAAAGAAACTGAGGATCTATTCGTTATCTTTGAGGTGGACGATAGGCAGAAGGTACAGTTGGCGGTATGGTTGCTCAAAGACGAAGCTTCCTATTGGTGGGAAGTCACTAACGCCGAGAGGCCGATTGAAACATGGATGGATTTCAGAATAAGGTTCGAGACGAAATTCCTCACACAAGCTGAACGAAGTCTACACCTAGAAAAATTATTATCTCTTAAGAAAGGAAGTATGACGGTCAAGGAGTACGTCAATCAATTCAATCAACTGGCTCGGTTTGGACTGGACTTAGTAAATACCCCTCATAAGGAGGCTCTCTGTTTTGTCAAAGGATTGAATGAGCCACTTCACAGCTTGGCCATGATCCACGTACCTATGGGGTTACCTACGAAAAGCTAGTAGACATGGCGCTCTTAAATGAAGAAGACAAGAATGGCAAGAAGGAGGTCAAGGCGAATGAGTCTCCAAACAAGAAGGTAGACTCCAAGAAAGGAGGCAAGAACAACAACAATAATGATAACAAGACACGTGAGAAAAGAAAATGCCACTTTTGTGGTATTGAGGGGCATATAGTCCAGGATTGTAGAAAGAAGAAGATAAAGACGGGAGCATGCTTCCAGTGTGGTGATACTGGACATATCAGCAAGAACTTCCCTAAGAAGCAAGGGCAAGCCCCGCAAGCAGGACCTTCTGGGGGTACATCTTTAACTTCTTCTCCTAGATGCTTTGTTTTATCTTGCTTCTCTTCTCAATCCTATCTTGAGAACCTTAGGTAGAAACCTTTTTGGATGTAAAAATGTGCTTGAAACATGTTATGGTTGATGTTTGCTAATGGTTGCAAGTAGTCGCAAGTGGTTGCTCGTGGTTGCATAACACACATTAGGCACTAGATCGGCTCAGACACATTTTCATATTGCATATGCATGAGTGTTTATACTTGTTTATGGATGAAATTGAATGTGTTATCATATGAATGTTGCATATGGATGAAAGTTTGTGCACACATATAGTGTTTATGTGACTAGGACTATTTGCATACATGTTGGATTCATGGCACTAACCATATTTTGCATTAAGAAGATCAATTAGGCCTGATCATTTGCATTAGATAAGGAACATATACACACAATTTCTGCATATGTTCATATAGCAATAGAAATCTTTTAAGGACAATGGTTGCTTGTGGATGATGGTTGAGTAGATGGTTAATTGGATGATAGGATGCATTCTTCTTAACTTGAAGATTTCGGGGACGAAATCCTTTAAGGAGGGGAGAATGTAACAACCCGAATTTTAATAACATGTTAAAACCATAAATCAAGGCAGAATTAGTTTTTAAAACAAAAATCAAGGGAAACGGGTTGCGCCATTGCGTTCGCCTCGAAATTCTGCTTGGAAACGAGCCCGAGTTTTCGAAAATCGGAGTCCGTATGAGGGAGATATGACCTCTAGAAGTTTCATAAATTTTCAGAATTGAAAACAGCACGAAAATTCGAATTCAAAACCCAAAATAGGCTGGGCGGGAATTTTCCGCCTAGGGACCAGGTCGACCTGGGGATCGACCATAGTGTCAACCTCCCAGGGACCAGATCGACCATAGTGTCGACCTGGGGGTCGACCTACCTCCCGAATCTACTTTCTGAACCTGATGCATTCTGATGTATTTTGACTCGTTTTCTGTCCAGATTCGTCTGCCTAATCCTATATAAACAGCCTCCTAGCCTCATTCTCTTTACACCATTCTTCTCTAACCTTATGCTGCACAAACTCTTGATGATCATGGATTCTTCTTCTTCCTCTAAATTAAATTAAGATAAACTAAATTAAACGCGAAGATTATTTCTTGAAGACTACGGCTAGGAATTGGGGATTTGCTTCTACGATCAAAGCAAGATTCAACGATTCAACAATTCAACGACAAATTTCTAGGCTTGACTTCTGCATCTCGATTTCTTAGACCACGATTTGTAAGTTCAAGTTACTTTTAGATAAGAACTATAAACTTAATATAGACATGTTGTAAATTGGAATTGGATTTATGTATGATAATTGATTCATATCTATTCTTGTTCATCTTGGATCTTGAAATCAATTTAGGCCTATTCTCACATTGTAAATCAAATTCTTTCTTGTCTATAACATTATCATGCCTACGACGTTGAAACTATTGTTAATGGCCAAGGACTATGCCTATGCCTATGACTGTGAACATAAGACTATGCATATGCCTATGATTGTGAAAATAAGACTATGCCTATGCCTATGACTGTGAACATAAGACTATTGCCTATGACTATGACAAGGACAATTGTGGCTAATCACCTATGACTCATGACCATGAGAATTATTGCCTATGATTATGAACATAAGGCTATTGTCTATGACCATGACCTTGAAACTATTCCTGCTAATTGCCTATGACTATTGCCTAGAACTATTTTGGATAATTATCCATGACTATTGTGATTTAATCGCTTATAATTCATAACTATGAAATTTCTACCTATGACCATGACTATGATCATTGTGGTTAATTGCCTAAGACTATTTGATTGTTCATGCCCATAACACTATAGTTGAAAATCATGTTGTACACCGAATTGGCATTTTGTTGGATCTCATACCTAGGGTGTGACTTGCTTAGTTTATTCGCTATTATGTACACCAAAACCATTGGATCCATTATCCTTGTATTTGGCTTGCTTTTGCATGCCTATTCTTTTATGTCAACTTTTATCATGACTATCGCCTTATTTGGCTAGATGTGAAATCTTATTATTTTCTATATGCTAGTGATATTGTAACCAATTATCTCAAGTTATACCATGCTAGTCTTGTAATCCCTTTTATCACTTTATGCTCGTCCCTTTTGCCTATCATAGATTTGATGTTATTCCCTTTATTTTGGGATTTGGATTTACTCATGGTATAGATCGGTTCACGTTTACATGCGACGGGAATACGATTTGGGTAGATTAGGCAAAATATGAATTGGTTACGAACATGAATTATGAACTTGATAATAGGAAAAACTTTAAACATGAACATTGTTATAACTTGAATCTGGATGCGGGCATGAAGCTTGCCTTGAAACATGACACGATCTTGACATGAAACTCGAACATGGACATGATACTAGAATGAACTTGAAAATGGCCAACTCGAGGTTGGGTTGAGTTTGCAGTTTAAATCTGCCCGGAACCGCCCGGCAAATCCAGTTACTGCAAATAATAGGATCCAATGTGAGTGGTTGGTCATATCACACTTGAAAACCCGAGGTCAGACTGAGTTGTGGTGTAAATCTGCCCGGAACCGCCCGGCATATCCAGTGACCATAACAACAGGTCTGATGTGAGAGGTTGGGGTGAATTAATGAATTAATGCCACATGATAGGGTTAAGTCATGAACATGAAAGACAACGCTTAACCAACTTGACACATGATTCGTAGGGCTAAGTCATGAACTTGAACGACAACACTTAGTCAAATTTGACATGACACGTAGGCGGGTTAAGTCACAAACTTGAATGACAACACTTAACCAACTTGACATACTAGACTGATAAGGGTTAAGTCACATATTTAAATGACAACACTTAACCTATTAGACGGAAACCCTAGTTACGCGGTCCATTTCAGCAATAACCCACTAGATGTATCATGGTACCCTGGAACTAGGCAGGGTGGGGCATGATTACTGGGCTGATTGTAAGCGACCAGAACGACAGCTGTGTTTGTGCGCCAATGTAGGTTTAGGCAGGCTATGGTCGTGCACGTGGTCCGGAGTTGAAAAAGCAGGCATTGGGCATCAGTAGGTTTATCTGTGCATGCTTGATTCGTGTCGGTGGTTGGCACCATGGGGCTTGATACACCCTATGGAGGACCTAGCACAGGTGACTACATTCGTGATAGGGTCGTATGACACAGACACATAAGCGAGCTAAAACTTGTAGAGAGCCGATCGATTAGTGGATCGTTCCGTTGGACCTAGTAATGGGTCATTCTTGATATTGGGCCAAGGGATCATTTCATGGTTAGTATATGACATGGGTTTCGGATACTAGTGCAGTTGGTGTAACGAACCTTGAACATGCGATGCTATACTTGATTTATTATGTTATCTTAGTCTATCTTGCCCATCTTGACAGCATCCTTATGGTTACTTTCAGTTTATACATGTCATGTTACATTTACCAGTTTTTATACTGAAAGTCACTTGGACTTACCAGTCTTTATGACTGACCCGTTTTCTTTCGCCTCTTTTTCTTTCGTTTCCCCCACCAGGTTCTCAGGGAGGAAACTCTAGCACTTAGCTTGGATTTCGCTTGTTTTCGATTCAGCTCATATACGGTTTGATCTTGAGCTATGCTATGGCTGCATTTCTACTACCTTTGGGGAATTAAGCTACTTTCGTTGTTTTAAGTTTATGCTTCTTTGTTTATGCAAGACATAATTTGTTGTTAATGGAAAATAATGACTTTGGCTATTTGGTACTTTAAATGTAAAAGGCTTTGACCATTTTGAAAGTAATGAAATTTATCTTTTGTTATTCTTTCGCTGTTTTATTTATGTTATGTCTTGTAATATTTCTGTGTTTGTTTACCTCGATAACGCTCCTCCGAAACTAGTGCTTTCCCTTTGTGAGTGACCCTAGCGGTGGTGGGGTGTTACAGTCACCTAGTCAAAGAATGTAAAAGGAGGAAGTTCAATTGCTTTAAGTGCGGAGAGATCAGACACTTCTCCATGGAATGCCCAAAGGGGCAAGGATCGCAAGGGACTTCTGGAGGGCAGGCGAATGCTCTCGTGGCAGATGGATAGGATAGAGATAGGAAAAATTTATGTAAAAGGTTTAATTTCCTTATCTGATTATGAGGTTAAGACTCTTTTGGATTCTGGTATTTTGATTTTGTAATTGAGACTCTGCACTTTAATACTAGTCTTGTTTCTGATCCCGTAGTTGTTTCAAACCCCTTTGGTGGTTCGGCTCATTTATTGGTAATTTGTAAGGGGTTGAAATTATCTGTGTTAGGCGTCAAAAATTTGAATGTGACATTTGTGTGCTCAAGTTTATGGTCTATGGGTTGGTTCTAAATGGACCAGCTTTCTATGTAAAGGGTCATTCTAGATTTTCAGAGGAGGGTCGTTAAGTTTCTAACTTGTCATAGGAAGACCCCCAAAGTTTATTGTAACCCACAAGAATCTGTTATGCTTAGCTTTCTGAGAATCATTATGTAATCTGATCTATACTAGTAGTCTGTAAGTATCTGAATATTTCTGAAGGATAGGGGTTTCTACTCGAAGCATGAAGTAGATTTCCAGTTTTGACATTGTTTAATAGGGGTAATTCTCTGAGTGGCAGTCTGATGTTGATTTCGGTCTTCGGGGCTGAGACTTAGGGAATTATTCTCTTAACCAATGTCAAATGGGAATAGAGCTTTTGTTTTAGTTATATCATTTGTTTGTATCCCATCGACCAAATCTTCGACCTTTAGATGGGAAATCCATGGATGTAAACATGTGTTTGAGACATGTTATGTTTGATGGTTGCAAGTGGATGCAAGTGTTTACTAGTGTTTGCCTGTGGACACATATACACACACATTAGACACTAGATCGGCTCAATCACTCTCTCATTCTGCATATGGATGTATGTGCATTTTCTTTTATTTTTATGGATGAAAATGGATGAGCTAGCATATGGATGTTGCATTTGGATTAATGTGTGTGCACACATATAGAACTTATATGATGTAATAGGTTTACTTGCATACATAATGGACTCATGGCACTGGCATAATTTGCATTAAGGAGGTCAACCGAATCAGTAGATCGCCTGATTTTGCATTAGATAGGGACATGTACACACACTATGCATATAAACATAAAAGCATCAGAAGACTTTTAAGGACAATGGACGCACGTGTTTGATGGTTGAGTAGATGGAAGGTTGGATGGTAGGATGCACATTCTTCTTGACTTGAAGATTTCGGGGAAGAAATCCTTTAAGGAGGGGAGAATGTAACACCCCGTAATTTTAATATTAATGTTAACAAATTAAAGAATAACTAATCTTAGATGTGAAAAATTAAGGGAAACGAGTTGCGTCATTGTGTTCGTCTCGGAATTCTGGTTGAGATAGAGTCCGAGTTTGCGTAAAACGGATACTGTATGAAGGAGATAGGGACGAACGAAGTTAGACAGAAAAACCTAAAAGAAGAAGAAAAAAAAAAGTATAAACGCACTGGTGCACTTGGGAAGTGCGCCAGTACAAAAATTGCACTGGTGCACTTCCCAAGTGCGCCCAGGACGAGGTAAAAGCCTGCACAACTTTCTGGTGTGTTCTGATCCATATTGTGACTCATTGCTGAGTCCTTTCTGACTCCTTGCTGAGTCATTAGGGCTGACTTGTCACCCTATCTTAACTGAATGGTTGTGGTTACCTCTAGGGTCATCCGACGGCTATAATTAAATTGAAATTCTATATAAACATGTGTAGACTCAAACCCTAAAATCAAATCAAAATTAGAACAATGGACGTCATGTTGTCACTCCAAAACCTTGAGTAGCAGCCACCAACTAGAAGCAAAGTAAAGCAACTCAATTCAAATCAAATCAAGCCTAAAACTACAACAACAAAATTGCCTACATCAAGGGAACGCTAATCAATTACAGAATTCAGATCTCAGAACTCAAGGCCCTCTTTTTCTGTGAGTTCTAGTTACTTTTAGGTTTAAATAGATAAAAGTGAAGTGTGGTAGACTATGATTTTGGTATATGTTGTTTGTAGTTATGCAAGTTTATTGTTGTTGTGGATCATGAAATTATACAAGTTACTTATGCAAGTTATTAATTATGTTGTTAACCTATGCAAGTTATCTATGCAAGTTATTGTGTAATGAATCCATGAACCTATGCAAGTTGTTATGTTATGAATCATGAACCTATGCAAGTCACCTATGCAAGTTGTTATGTTGTGAATCATGAACCTATGCAAGTCACCTATGCAAGTTGTTATGTTATTAATCATGAACCTATGCAAGTCACCTATGCAAGTTGTTTTGTTGTGAATCATGAACCTATGCAAGTCACATATGCAAGTTGTTGTGTTATGAATCATGAACCTATGCAAGTCACCTATGCAAGTTGTTATGTTGTGAATCATGAACCTATGCAAGTCACCTATGCAAGTTGTTATGTTGTGAATCATGAACCTATGTGAATTGTCAATTATGTTGTTAATTCATGAACCTATGCAAGTTGTTATGTTGAAATTCATGAACCTATGCAAGTTGTTAATTATGTGGTGAATCATAATTCTATGCGAGTTTATCATGTCATAATCCCTTGTTATCATGCTTATGCCAAAAATTATACTGAAACAATCACCTTGTCATTCCCTTTATTTTATTGTTATGGCGAGGCTACTTTGTAGCCTCGATAACGCCAAAATGCACGTGATTACGCTAGTTAAGAAATGCGGAAAAAGGGGAATTTGTAATAGGCATAATTTACAAAGTGATTATGTAAATTGTACACATAATTCTAGTAGGGAAACATATAAATAATTACTTATTATGACATAGGTAAAGTTGGGTAAAAATGGTATAATTTGAATATAACCATTTATGGATAGGAAATTCAAATTGTTAATAAAATAGGTAATGACACCTATAAAAAGGAAAGGATTAATTAATTAACTTAATTAATCAAAAGAGGAATGTTTAAGCAATTAAAGTCTGGAAATTTAATTAACACTTATGACACGAGGTTAGGTTACATTAGTGGTGGAAGTCTGCCCGGACCCGACCGACATATCCAGCAGCCGCTAATGTTGAACCTAATGTGAGAGGTCTAAGTGTGTGAATACGACTCGGGCTAAGACACGAGGTTAGACCGAACTGTGGAACAAGACTGCCCGGACCTGACCGCATATCCAACATCCACATGTTGTAGGCCTAATGTGGGAGGTCTAGCCCAATATAACCATAATTGGACATGGTAATAAGAAAAGACTACTTAACCTAACTTAATACATATGGACTGTATGATGATAGACATAAGTTAGGGTTAAGTAAAACGAGTTGGATTGTGGGTGGGTTAAGTACAACCGAAGGGTAGGTGGGGAATGTTAATATATATAGGCCCACAAACTTAACCGGATAAAAAGGGTTATGTACTTAAAGACATCTAATGGTATACATAACCGGGGCGAAATAGTAAAATTATGTATTAAAGACACCCTTATGGGTACGCATAACTAATGGGAGTAGATAGGGTTATGTATTAAAGACACCTATAGGTAAGCATAACTGATAGGTAGATTAAGAGTTATGTATTAAATACACCTATAGGTACTCATAACTGATTGAGGGTTATGTAATTAAAGACACCTTAGGGTATACATAGTCAGTAGAAAACCTAGTAGGGACACAAGACATAGGGGAGAGCTTGTATCATGTTATGTGGGACCCATTTCAGTCAGTAACCCGGAGGGGTATCAAAGTAAAGAACTCCGTAATAGGCGGGGAAGGGGCGCGCTTACTGATTGATTGTAAGAGATCCAAAATGAGATGGATGGTGTGGGCGGCGGTAGCCGACCTGGGACATGTGCGTGCATGGGTCGGGCAAAGGGGGACAAGACGACCGTGACACCAGTAGGTATAACTGTGCACACTTGGGTTGCCACTTAGGGAAGTGATACACCCTAGTTGTGGGACCAGCACAGGGTATCTACAGACTAGGGAGCCGATCGATTAGGGTAGTGGTTAGGGTATATCCGGACGTATGCCCTAAGTCTACCAATTTATAGTAGGAGGGTAGTGGGTACGGCTAGTTGAGATAGGAGCAGGCGGCACCTATGACAGCAGCTAGGAATACACGAAACTACCACCATCGTTATCATTAGCGGAAGGGATCATCCCATCTTGATTTTACTAGTAATAGTGTAGAGTAATTTTGTAGTGAAGCATATGTATATCACCTTACCTTACCTGCCTTGTCACACCTGCCATTTGTACAGTGAACCCTCTTATCCACTTTGTATGCCTGTCATGTTTACCTTTATTTATTTACTGGCTAAAAGTTACTGGACTCACCAGACGTATGTCTGACCTAGTTTGTTTTGCCTCTTTTCTTCCGTCCCCCCCAGGTTCTCAGCGAGGAAACACCCAGGTTTAGTCAGGATTTGGATATCATCTTCTAGGAGCTACTTCTGAAGTATGGTTCGAGTCTCTGTCTCTTATATGGCTTGCTCTTTAATCTGGGGAATGATGTTTTTCTTTTAAATACCTATGTACTCTAATAATGTAAGACAGAATTGTTTTGTTGTAAGGGTTTTATGACTCATAGTTATGTAACAAAGTATTTTGGTGATTTAATAAATTTGTTTGTTTCCGCTGCAAAAAAATTAATATCTATCTTGTGATATTCTGTATCTGTTTACCTGAAACGCTCCACTGAAGTTAAGGCATTCCCTTTGTGAGTGACCTTAATGGAGGTGGGGTGTTACAGCACGTGTAATAGATGGTTAACGTTTAAGTGACATGGATTGGTGTTGTTTTAATATTACAGATCGGTTGGCCTTGGTCTTATGGATCTGTCAGGCTCAGTCAAATGAATCAGTCGGCCTCAATGTATACTATGGATCAGTCACTGAGAGTACATGGATCGGTCATCATCCTGATACGATTGCGTTAACATGATAAAGTGGACCGACACCATATATGAAGTTATGCTAATTCATGAAGCCAAGTTAAATATTGTCATACAAATATATGGTTTAGCACCTTCATTCCAGGATATATGGCCAACAAATATGGGACGGTCACTTTCCCTCTTTGATGGATCAACATATATTAACGCATGTATCAATATGAAGAAAAGGCTGCGTATTAGTACAACGTTCAACATGTGGCACAAGCATGAGTTAACAGAAGCATGACAACATGTAGGCCAATGCATGGGTTCGTCATTTGCCCAAATTATAAAGCATGGACATGTACGAATTGCTTCATGGACTAGCTGCTAGTATGATCGGCATCTTCAAATCTATAGATGGCATTTAAACGAATAGACCATGGGGGATGAACGTGCAAAATGGGTCGGCATACAAACACTATGGGATGGTCGGACATAATTTTATATACACGGTGGAAAAGTTGTAAATGATAGAACATGATGAATCAACCTCAAATAAAAAAGGCGGCAGCACAAAACTGTTAATGGGTCAGTACTTTAAACATTCGATTATGGATCAGTTAAAGCTTTACATGTGGACGGTCATAAAGCATTATATGGGTCGAATTCAACTAATAATGGATCGACTTTAAATAATAAAGAAATGGAAGTAATGTAATTAAATGGGTCGGTAGTGAAATTCATATGGATCGATACCTTAAAAAGAAAGGGTCGATCGGCTTCAAACTGTTTATATGGGTCGGATGTAATAATTCAGTGGAAAAGTAGTAATATATGGATCGACACATGACAGCTGTACACAACTGTACTTATGGACCGGTCATGGACCAGTGGCATTTTCGTAAATACATTTATGGCCGATCCATACCCTACACACCATAATTTCAGCTTTGCCGCTACCTCCAAACTACACCTATAAATACCCCACTTCTCCACCATTCAAGGACCAATTGTTCTACCATAAAGGGTTGTCCAATTCATTTCTCCACCACTCTAAAGCTCTTTAAGCTCCATTAATTCTCTCTTAAGCCTAGATCTAACACAAAATCATCATGGAACCAATGAAGAACATCTAAATGTTAAAATTTTGGAAGATCTACACAATAACCATCACCAAGCAAGAAATCTCATCCATTCCTTCATGAATTCAAGTGAAGTCTAGAGCAAAAAGAGAGAAAATCAAGAATAAAAGAGAAAAAAAAAGAGTGAAATGAATGAAGCTATGTTGTTTGTAAATTCTATTACGATAGTAAAAACAACATCTATAGTGGACGTAGACTGATCCTAGGCCGAACCACGCTAAAATTCCCGTGCTTTTACTTGCTTTTATATTTCGTGGCTCCATGTTTTCAAATCCTACTTTTTTGAAGTATTACGTAAACATCTTGGTGTGTTGTGATCAATTTTGATTTCAACAATACAAAATCAACTTCCTTAAGCCATTCCATTCCTTTTTTCTCAACTTTTCAGATTTGTTCGTTCTAAACTTGTCATCGTCCTCAACTTCTCAAATCTGCTCATCTGAAAGCCGCTCTTAAAAAATGAATTGGATCTACAAAAATATAAAAGCTTGAATCTTTAGGATAAAATTTGTCTTTTCTACGCTATCTCATCATCACTTAGTGTTTGAATAGAGTTAGGTTGCTTCAGACGTTGATGGATGGGCTCGGAAGTGGAGTTGCGAGGTTGAGTTATGGTGACTACCAGTGGTAGAGGAAGGTGCGGTGCTGTTGTCGTGGGCTCTTAGAGCAAGGTCTATGTTGGCAAGGAGCTGGATGGGGCTGATGTGATGAAGATTGGGTAACGTACATGCCAAATGCATCTTTACATTCTTTGGTATTTTTATGTTTTTCATTTTTCACGCACCTGTTTGTGTTTTAGGATCGATAAATTTTGATTGTGTAACATGCCCTCCAAGTGTTTGCATTAATGTTGCTTCAAAACCTCTAGCCCTCCAAGTGTTCAACTGCAGGCGTTTGGTGCTACTTCCTTTCCTGCTACATCGAAACTGCTTCCATCCAGTGCAGCTACATCTCCAACTTTTCAAATCTTCTTTCAGGTAATATTCAAAACGCTACCACTTCAATTGCATCTCCGTTTTCCTGAGTTGTACAGATTTCCAAAAATGTTTGTTTTGTATCTGAGTTAAACATGGGGTTTTCACCTGGTAATGCTTTGCTAATTCAGACTATGAATGTTAATATCCCAAATTCTGATTTGAATGTCAATGCTTAGCTTGGATATGCCACTATGAGTGATGTTGGTTTAGTGATTATGTCCGTACAGGAGCTGAGTGTATGCCGCTAAAGTCGCCATTTGACTTGGGTAAGGCAGCCAAACGCCTACATGTCATTTCTCATTACAGTTTGGGTGATGATGGACTTGGTGTGCAGTGTTTCAAAGAAGGCTTGGTGCCCCGGACCCTCGCTAGAGCTGCACTCGGACCTACTACTCGGCTCGGCACTCGGCTCGTCATATATTTGTCAATGTCAGTGTCTGTATAAATTGAAACAACATATGTAATGAGCGAAATGAGTGATGTAGTGGGGAACATCTTAGTAAATCATTGAGTTGTAAATAGTTGGAGTTAGAAATTCGTACTATTTCAGTTGTTGAAATAAAATATTTTATTTAATAAAACGCTATTTGAATTCAAATTTTGTGTAGTAGTATTTTATTAAATAAATATTTAATCTTGTTAGAGATGAAATATATGTAGCAACGTTTTTGGAATGTTGCTACAAACGCCTAAAGATGTTGCTATAGACCCAAATAGGGTTCTGTTGCAACAATATTAGTTATGTTGCCTAGATAGTCAAAATGTTTCCTTTGTGTTCTGCAGCAATGGTGAAATTTGCATTACAGTAAAATTGTTGCCAAAGACATATGTCAACATTTTTTGGGCTTGTGCCAACAGTTTTTTTTGTTGCATTAGGTCATTTACGGTGTAGTGTATTCTTATTGATAAAGACAAGCAGATAACTTCTCAAATCCAAATCAGCATGGAGTGCAAGTGCAAAGACACATGTACACGAGGCAAGTATGAAAACAATTGCCAACCAGATTTACCAGGTGATACAGCAAAGACAACTGCAACATACACATCAGGGCAGTAAAACAACACAATACAAAAGCATGGTGCAACAGTGAACATTTTTCAAGCATGATGGTGCAACGCAAAGGATAGTATCTATCTTTAAATCAGTGGAGCATCACAAGTTTTAGGTGAATGGGCTTATATATATATGTATATATATATATACACACACATACATACATATATAGATATGTATATACATACACACACACACCCCCATATATATATGTAGGCTATACAAGTACACAAGTTATGTATATATATACAGATATCTGTATGTATACATGTCTATATATATACATATATGTGTGTGTATATATATATATATACAAATATATATATATACACATATCTTTGTATATATATATATACAATATGTATATATATACATATCTATCTTTAAAAAGCAAGAAAAGTACGCTATACAAGAATACAAATATGTGTATGCTTATATATCATATACATGTATGTATGTGTGTGTGTATATATGTATGTATATCTGGTTCTTACAAGTGAAAATCCTGTGCAGAAGTTCATCGACTATAACATGGTGTACAGAGTGATTATTAAGTGAAGTACACAATCTTATCAGAAAACAGGAAAGTATTAAACAACAGAGCTCATCAAAACAACGATTTAGGCAAGCTTTTTGGAAAGTTGAATCGTTCAAACTTTCCTATCAATAAGGAATTTATTCAAATAGTAACATCCGATAGAAATTAGAAGCCCAAAAATAAAGTAGATCAAAAACCAAGTCCTAATTTGAAGACCAAATCAAATATGTGAAATCAGAGAATTAGGGTTATCAAAAACCCTATAAATACACGCAACATCATAGATATGGTATCGAAACCGCAACCAAGAATTCAAGTAAAAAGTGCAAATCTAAAGACAAAGAAGCTTATAATTTTTCTGAGTGTTTCGATCGAGAATCCAGGAGCCATATCGGACAATATGCAGGAACCCTAGTTTCAATTTAACTTCAGTAACCATTGAGTGATAAATAAACGCAATTTGATTAGATCTCCATGGATTACGCAGAAACACTAGTTTTGATTTAACTTCGGTTGCCATTGAATTTGCTCGCCATTGAAGATAGAAAGAGGATCCGACAATTTCAAGTGACCAAAGAATAAAAAGAAAAGAGGGTCGGCCAAAACTAATTTCTCTTAAGCCCTAAAGAGAAAAAGCGGATTCTTTTTAACAATCAAATTAAATGTAAACCGTTGGATCGTATTCACGTAGATTGCTAATTTTATTAATTTTTTAATTTGTATATATCTACAGCTACTACAACATGGTGTTGATATATATGCTAACATCTTGAAGCAAATGTTGTAATAGACAAAAATCAGCATAGCCATCTATGGTGTAGTGCAATTATCTAAAAAAACTGGCCCCTCAATAACTGATCCTGAGATACATATCATTCTTCACCATGTACAGAACTCAACAAGCACCACTGGCATAATTATACTACCAAAACAAGACCTATATATGTGTGAAACATGATTTAATGAGGTAGATCGTCACATTAATTTCCAACCTGGGCAAGAAATAAGTAGCTTTAACGAATGCACACGGGAAGCGTATTTCAGTTACCATAACATTATTATTACCTTCTTTTCTCGACTAAGAATGAAAACATACGCACAAAAATACAAATTGAATTGTCTACTGCTGTATCATAAACAGTACTCACACCAAGTAGTAACACAAAATTGTGTGTGTAGTGTTGGGGGCACTCCATATATATATATACACACACACATATACATATACATATATATAGGAAAGTCTATATAGACACAACAGTTTGACACAAATTGAAGAGCACAAATCTTAATAATTGGAATACCCCTTCATTTCCATCATTCATATAATAAAAAATTAATCATATAGTTGAGATTTTATGTCCTTTTGATTTGTGTTCAATTTTTATGTCCAAATAGCTACTCACATGTGTGTGTGTATGTGTATATATGAGCGCCTCTGAAGAATAAAAGGAACACTTTGGGGGTGTAGGTGGACATGTCCGCACCTTTGCCTCGATTGGGGCTAGTGCCGGCTCCAAACATCGGGTTCCCCAGGCAAGGTCATAAAAATAGGTTAAAAAATAGACAAACGGCTGCCCTTAGACGTAACATGGATGGGGAGGGAGGACGGAAAGACAAACAGTAAAATCTACTCAGCAATTTGTAAGTGGAGTTCAATGGCATAGGCATCATGAGGGATATAGGAGGAAAAAACTGCTAGTAAATATCTAATTACCATATTGTATCTTGTAAGTACAGTGCAAAGCAAAAGTACATTTCAGGGAGAATCGATCCACTAACCTCACACAAGGCAAGCAAGAGTACAACCACAACACTACGAAAACGTTGCTTATTTCAAATAGTAATCATAATTATCACACTCCACCACCGTTGTTGCCCGTCGGATGGGGGTTGCCCCAAGCAGTCGTCTGGTCCGCCTGGCCCTTGCGCCAGCCCTGATTGGGGCCCCCTGCACCGAGTTAAGCTTTCATTGTGATAGTTGCTTAGGGTAGGGCTCGAACTCGAGACCTATTACCAGGTAGGGAGATCATCTTACCATTGAGCCACTACAGCGGATATATATATATTGGCACACTTTTTGGTTGAAGCTGTCACACATCAAGAATTTTGTCAAAAAATGCAAAACAATTCAATCGAAGTCGCGGCGCATTCGAAAAAAGGTTGGAAATGGCGTCGATTTGCAGAATCGTCATCGATTGGCTCGAAAAAGGTGATGCAGTGAATCACGTGATCTACACTGTCTGATCAGCTCAAAACAGTCGAGCGTGTCAGTCCGATCACGTGGCAAAACTCGTTATGCAAAAATATATGGATTTCGGAAAAAACGTGTTTCGCGCATCCAAAAAAAGCTGACTGGCATGGCACGATCACGAAAAACGGCTTGCGCAGCTCACCGCATCAAAACCTAGCATTTGAAAAAAAAATAGTGTCGCGTGCTCAAAAGCAGCTAATTGGCGCGTGAAAATCATGAAAACCCATTGGCTTAGTCGATCAATCTGGAAAAATCTAGCAAAAGATGGTTTGGCTTAAAAAAAACTATCAAAAACTATGTCCGATCACTAAAAAATGTGTGCACAACATGCGGTGATCAAGCTAGAAAAAATTGTCGATCATCAGTTTAGGCACTTCAAAAATCGCGGATCACCTTAGAGTGTCATCTATTTTCATGTGTGCACACTGTGTTGATCAACGTGGCAAATTTGGTTGGATCTGGCGTGGATCGCATCGCATCCCAAGGTGATGCGATATTTTTCTCTTGATCACTGCGATGCGATCACCACTTTTGGAGTGATCCGCATGTGTTAATCACGTATTTTTGGTATGCGATCTGGTAACCTGCCAGATCAGCTAGCACGGCTCAAAACGCACGTTGATCACCACTTTTTAGCCGATCCGCACGTGATGATCACCAAAATTGGTGATGCGATCTAACAACTTATAGAGATGCGATATTTTCACTCCAACGAAGCCCGGATGCGATTTTTTCACCTTGGCCGAGCCTTTGCTGCGCTTTTCTTCACCCGTACATAGTGTGATGCGATTTTTTGCATACGACTTTTGCGTGATGCGATTTCCTGATAGTGGACCCCGTTTTCTACCTACTCCACTACCAAACTCCATTATAAATTCCCCCTCACTTCCAACATAAAAGGGTTGGTTTTTCTTGGCTATTTGGACTTTGTGAAGCTCTCTACCACCATTAATGGCTTCTATCTTCTTCTCCATGACCATTGGACATGACATGGACCATTAAAACGTTGTGCAAACATTTTCCATCATATTTTGGACATCTACAAGCATAATTACACCGCTTTTGGACTAAATTGGATATTTTTTGATTTCTTGGATATCGAAGCTACTTTTTTGACATAGTTGACCAAGTCAACACTGTTTCCACTCAATGAAGAAGACAAAGGGCAGTTTGGTCAAAGTTTGGAACTGACAAATATTTTGTTGTTCTATTGTAACGCTTTATACACAAATATTATACGAACTTGTACAACAAATGTAATCGACTACTATACGATGTAAGATTAGTATAAAGTGGATGTAGGCATTAGTGCCAAACCACCATAAAAAGATGTATCTCCCCGCATTACTTTCTTTTACATTTGGATTACTGTGTTCATTACACACACACATTCGACTGCAGGCGTGTGCTAAATCGATGACAATTCCCTACGTTAGCACTTTGGCACGCTAGGAAGGGTGGCGCACAGCTTTGACCTTTGCTTCGGATTACATTCTCATATTCATCTTCGGATTTCTACTTTGACTTTGTATTTCAGCTTCGACTTCGATGTCGATTGCGGTTTTAGTTTTCGATTTTGGTTTCTTCGGTTTCAATCTTCGACTACAACTTTGTTACCCTCTCTTCACCATGGTCAAATGTTAAAGGTTCGACACTATCTCTGAGGTACATAGTATTAGTAGCGAAGGAAGTCAAGAACAGTCTGCGACCAAGGAACTCTCGGACTTAGTTACTTAGTGGAATTGGCTAGAGGTTTAAACACTTGTCTGAATCGACAAGCGAAAGTAATGAACACCTTCCTCGCTCGGATTGAAGGTAGACTACATGGTTCTGGAAGGTCAATTGAAAAAACGAATGCCATCGAGTCAAGTTTTTATGTTCCCTAGTTCGTAACACGGGACTTGGGGGAACCTCGCAAACTACACTCGGGGAACCACCATTCCAGATGAAAGCATGGTTTTAGAAGTCTTGGATAGTCAAACTAGAGCTTCGAGTAAAGGCAAGTCCCGGAACAATCGCAGGGCGGCTAAGAATAGACTTAAGTTCCTATCCTATTCAGAACTTACCCACACTCCACAGGACATCTTCCTGGAAGTCCACCCTACTACTCCCTTTAAAAGTCCTCCCGTGAGGGAGCCCATTCAAAAAGAAAAGGATACTGGCCGACACTACCTTTTTCATGACCTAGATGGGCATGACACCAGTGTGCGTCGGCATATCAGGAATGCGATTGAAGAATGTATCAGAAATGGAGAGCTGGCATGATATGTTCGAATTTGGGCTGTGGCGCCAGGACAGGCACAATCCCCAACTACTAGTCAGAATGGGCCCGTGCCTAGTGCCTGGAGCCCTACTTAAAATTAAATCGCTCATTGGCTCTGGTGTCTAGGGTCCAAGTCTCCCTGGAACCAATATTTTGCGACTTCCGAATTTTGGTTTTTTGGTCTTCTGGTTTCGTGATCTTCCGATCTACCGGTCTTCCGGTATCTGGTCTTCTTATGATCTTCCATGTCTCCCAAATAATGAGCTCCACACTTATGACTTTCTCATTTCAAAAGTTCCAGCCTTCGGATTTCTCGAGCCTGATGATATTGGCTCTCTTGGACTTCTCTAATTATGATGTTCGGGTTGTAGTCCCGCGGTCCTATCTATTTTGGCTTTATAGAATGTAAATGGTTGAGTCGACGTATCCATGCACGGGAACAGTTATAATCCCAAAGCATGTTCTTTGCTCGACAACACACCATCTGGTTGTCAATAAAATGAACTTTCAGACTTGCCTTGGTCGTCTCATTAATGTGAGGCCGCCTTGAGTGCTACCTGCCTTGGTCGTCTCACTAACGTGAGGCCGCCTTGAATGCCATCTGCCGACCTTGCCATATGTCAAGGGCTAATGGTAACCCCAGTTCTAGCATAAACTCATATGTCCAACCTTGGCAATGTCCAACTTTGACAACTAGGCCTTTCTATAAGACCCAGGGTACTCGACCTGCAACTGGTCTTTTAGACGTCTCTAGTGTACCCCTGCTTCGAGCCTGCTAGAACTTATGACAACGGTAATCTCTCGGCCTTCGCATCAGTAGTTATCCAACTCGATGACTTTTCATAGCTCAAGCAACCTTCTCAAGCAACCATTATTCACCAACTCACGACCTTTGAGTTGTCATCTCATTCGCTATTCTGCACTGATCAACGAACACCTTTCAACACTTTGAAACTTCCTACTTGAATTTACTTCAAAGTCACACCATCACAGAGCCAATTACATCACTGCGGCTAGGGTCTGGGGGTTGCCCCCGAAAAATATTTTTTCAGGCTCTTTTCTTCAAATCCGACTCGTACCCGAAAATATAAAATTTTAGGAAACGACCCTATGGTCGACCCAAAATTCACAATGATCGACCGACCCACTTGAATGCTCGACCCGATCCAAACCGACCCGAACAGAAACCAATGACCGACTCACCTCCTCGGAAGCAGACCGACCCAACTGAAGGCATCAGACCGACCCAACTCCTGGATACGAGACCGACCCAACCCAACCTGGCACAAAAGCAATACTGACCCAATATGGACCGATCCGACCCAACTTGGCACAAAAGCATGACCGACCCGACCCAACTTAGCACAAAAGCATGACCGACCCGATGTGGACCGACCCAACTTGATTTCTGACTTGCTTCCCATGACACGACTTTAGGCTCGACCGACCCACTGTGTTCGACCCACCGTTTTCGACCGACCAGGGCTTGCTCGCCCCAAAACTTGCATCCCCTAATGCAACTCCAATTTTGACTAAAACTTCGCCAAATCGATACATTCGCTGAAACCAACTCATATGATTCATCCAATATAACCACAAGCATGATATGAAGTCAACAACAACACCAATATGGCAATTTCATCAATAATTGTGTAAAATTAACCAAAATCACCATAAATGTACATATGAGAAAAAAATCATGGATTTAACTTGCACATTCACATGAAATATCATAGAAATTACTTATCTAAACTTGTTAAATCAAATCATAAGGTGATTTACATGAAAATGGACTTACCAATGCATAGATCTATGGAAAAACCCTTGCACTTGATTAAAAAAAACACTCATATGCTTTATTGAATCCATGTGAGAGATGCATATCACTCACCGATTCTCCAAAACAAGCTAAACTTGATGAAATAAGAATCTGGACAGCAAGCATCTCGCACCAAACCTCTTGATTCAATGAACTCTTGCCTCAATTAATGTAGATCTAGCCTCCAATGGTGTAGATCTATGATTTGCTTCCTTTAGAAGTTGATTTTAATGGTGGAAAGATGTTAGAGGAAGGAGGAACATAGGCCACCTAATGAGAGAATATAGAAACTAAAACATTTCTCATACCTCTCACCCCCTATTTATACCCTTCCACTAGCCCACCAATGGGCCTTCCCAAATCAACCCATTGCGGCTCTCCAAACCTGAACAGCCAACTAAAAAACCTTAAAACAACGATTCTCCCCAAACCACTAAGCCAAAATTTTAATGTAACCACTCTACGGAAAGGCAATCATCATTTCCTTTCCAATGGCACAGGTCTCACCACCTGATTCAACCTGAATCCAAAGCTATGCCCTGTACAAGACTGACATGGGCAAAATGGTCACAAACAAAATTGGTAAAAATAATGGACATGTCTCATATCCCCATAAGCAACATAGTAAAATATGAGAATGATCCAACCCTCCGGAAATAAAATAAAAATATTTTACGATCTTTCGATATGTAAAACGCGGGCTGTTACATTATCTCACCGGTGTGAGATTTCCATGAATGCTATCTGTAATAGCCCGCACCTCTGTTCACGCAAGATATTGTCCCCAACTTAGGCACCTTATAGGTGTGGGGTTTTGTTCCTCAAAAGGCCTCGGCTAAGTTTCGAGATCCGCCAACACATGGCGTTGCCACACAGGCTGAGCCAACCTCCCTACCAACACCGATATTGTCCCTACTTTGCCACCTCTTAGGTGTAGGGTTTTCCATCACTAGGCCTCGGCGCTAGTAAGAGATGGGCTCTACTATATAAGTACCCACTTCACATAGGCTTCCATGATGTGGGACTTAAGGGTGTTACATTCTCCCCTCCTACAGATCTCAACGTCCCCGTTGGCTCGCAAACACCTCACCCAGGCGTTGTGGTTCACACAGGAGCCACAATTCCGGCTGGGTACTGGCTCTGATACCACTGTAATAGCTCGCACCTCTGTTCACACAAGATTTTGTCTCCAACTTAGCCACCGCATAGGTGTAGGGTTTTGTTCCTCAAAAGGCATCGGCTAAGTTTCGAGATCCGCCAACACCTGGCGTTGCCACACAGGCTGAGCCAACCTCCCTACCAACACCGATATTGTCTCTACTTTGCCACCTCTCAGGTGTACGGTTTTCCATCACTAGGCCTCGGCGCTAATAAGAGATGGGCTCTACTATATAAGTACCCACTTCACACAGACTTCCATGATGTGGGACTTAAGGGTGTTACACTATCTGCCAAGATTGTCTCACCGATGTGAGATTTCCTTGAATGCTATCCGCCAAGATTATCTCACTAATGTGAGATTTCCTTGAATGCTATCTACCAAGGTTATCTCACTGATGTGAAATTTCCTTGAATGCTATTTGCCAAGTATATCTCACCTATGTAAGATTTCCTTAAATGCAATCTGCCAAGTTTATCTCACGGATGTGGGATTTCTTTGAATGCTACCTGCCAAGATTATCTCACTGATGTGAGATTTCCTTGAATGCTACCTTCCATGATTATCTCACTAATGTGAGAGTTACTTGAATGCTACTTGCCGAGGTCATCTCATTGATGTGATATTTTCTTAAATGCTACCCGCTGAGGTCATCTCACTAGTGTGAGTTTTCCTTGAATGCTAACTCGCCTTGGCCGTCTCACAAATGTAAGGCGGCCTTGAATGTTAACTTGCCAAGGTCATCTCACCGATGTGAGATTGCCTTGAACGCAATACATTAAATAACTACGATGACGTATGCCAGCCTCGTCGTTAACATGGAAAGATTGTTCACATATGGTTATGTGTATTCCTCTTCTATGCAGGTTACTGGACTTCTAAATAATACGATCCAAAGTGATCGTGGTCTTTTAATTAGTACGATCCCAAGTGGTTGCAATTTTTTAATTAATAGGATCCCAAGTGAATGTGGTCTTCTACTAATACGATCCCAAGTGATCGTGGTCTTCTAATAATACGATCCCAAGTGATCATGGGCTTCTAATTATTACAACCCAAGTGATCGTCGATCTTCTATCATTAATACGATCCCAAGAGAATGCGGATTTATGAATAACACAATCTAAATCGATCGTCGTTCTTCTTCAATGTTCAAGCTTTCTGGTTTTCTGGCTTATAAATAATACGATCCAAAGCTATTGTGGGTTTCTGGACCTCTCTTCTCGCAAAACAAACCTTCCACGGACCAAGCAAGATATGTTTTGGGGGGAAAATGTTGACATGCTTTTTGGTCGAAGCTGTAACAAGTCGAGAATTTCATCGAAAAACACAAAGTGATACAATCGAAGTCGCGGTGCATTCGGAAAAAGATTGGAAATTACGTCGATTTGCAAAATCGTCATTGATTGGCTCGAAAAAGATAATATAGTGAAAATACGTGATCGACATGGTCCAATCAGCTCAAAATAGTCGAGCATGTTGATCCGATCACGTGGCAACACTCATCGCACAAATATATATGGATTTCGGAAAAATCGCGTTTCGCGCATCCAAAAACAATTGATCAGCATTGCACGATCACTAGAAATGGCTTTGGGGGACTCAATGTTTTCACCAAAAATGGCTCAAACAGCAATCGTACATGAACCGTACTTCACCAATGTGGTTAGAAAGTAAAGGGAGCCGCACTCAAAAAAATTAAAAGTAAAAATGTGGGGAATGTTAAATGGAGACAAGGTTTTAGATTGGTTCAGCCTTAAGCTAGGCCTACGTCCACTATGAAGGTAGCTTTCATTATCGTGATGATTACAAAGCATGTAAATTCTCTTTGTTCATTCATCTTCACATTCTCTCAACTCTCAACATATTCTCACTCTTACATACGAATCTCGCTTAGACTCACGGAACTCAATGGAAGAATGGTGGAATCCATAGAGGAGAAGGATGGATGAGCGACGGAGAAGGAGGATGTCTTTGAACTCTCTCACTTATAAGATCTTAATGGATATCATGGCCAAATGGATGAAGATCCTTCAAATAGAGATGATGATGATGGTTGAGAAGGCTTAAGGAATGATGGAATTTAACAGCACTTCGTGGTGGCGAGGAGTCGATCCTCTTCAGGTGGAAGCTATGGCCTATTTATAGGTGAGCTCCCTGAAGAAATGAGCTGAAATCCAAATATACAAGCTGCGGGTCGCTCGTCTCATTAATTGCTAAAATGCCACTGACTAGCTGTAGCTAATTGTCGGTAACTGTTTCTAGCTATCCAGTACAAGCTACTTTTTAAGAGAGAACGACTTTGTGGGAGTGAGCGACTGCATAGGTCCAAGCAGTTTGGGCGAGCGATCAGGTGATGAGTACACAAGCGACTGGCCAGAGTCCTTGGATTGTTGTATAGGCGAACGATCAAAGCTTGTAGATCAAAATATAAGTGTGACCCTTCAGGAACTGGTATTTGATCAACCGGTGGGTGGCATCTGATTGAAGTGTTAGCAACTCATTGAGGAATGAGCAGGCGACTGTGATTGCAATCTATGAGCGGACATGGAATACATGTGTGATCTCTGGCATCTTCATGTTTCTGGCTAGGATCGATCGACCAGGGTAGCATGAACGAATGACTTTAGAGTGGAGCATGTGATTGGAAGCAATTTTTCTCTTTGTTTTGTATGACCGGTTTCTTAGGTATAAGGACGAGTGACTTCTTCAAATATGGACGATCTTTGCAGGATGTACGAGCCTTACTGTTTTTTCTCGTGCTATTCTTGAGCTAGCTTCATGTCCACGACTCTCTGTATGGTTATGCTATGATGTATGACCTATCCTTATTATGCTAAGCGGACGACCCATCTTGCTCTGGTGTTCAAGCGACTTTGTTCGATACAAGTGACCAATCTTTGCCCCCATGCTCGAGCCGTGGCCTTTGACCTTGTTATGTACGAATGACCTTGGTTGAGGCATAAGTACACGAACCACGTGAGTGCTTGTCTTATGGTTCTAACAAAGACTTAATCCTTCAATGTACATATCATTCTTAAGGGATAAACACTCACAACATCAAAATTTGGCATTTGGCAAAAAAAACAGTGTTGCGCACTAAAAAAAACTAATCGGCGCGTGAAAATGATGAAAAACCATGTATCTTAGCTTGGTCGATCAATTTGGAAAAATCTGGCAAAAGCTGGTTTGGCGCAAAAAAAAACAGTCAAAAGCCCTGTCTGAACACTCAAAAAAGTGTGTGCAACACGCGGTGATCAAGCCAGAAAAAATGGTTGATCATCAGTTTTGACACCTCAAAAATCGCTGATCACCTATTCTCATGTGCGCACACTGTGCTGATCAACGTGACAAATTTGGTTGGATCTGGTATGGATTGCATTGCATCCTAGGGTGATGCGAAATTTTTCTCTTGATCACTGCGATGAGATCACCACTTTTGGTGTGATCCGCACGTGTTGATCATGTATTTTTGAGATGCGATCTGGTAACGTGCTAGATCACCTAGAAAGGCTCAAAATGCGCGCTGATCATCGCTTTTCAGCTAATCTGCACATGTTAATCACCAAAATTGGTGATGCAATCTGGCAACTTTTAGAGATGCAATATTTTCACCTCGAAGAAGCCCGAATAGGATTTTTTCACCTTGGCCAAGCCTATGATGCCATTTTCTTCAACTGAACACAATGTGATGCAATTTTTTCAATATGGCCACTGCGTGATGGGATTTCCTGATAGTGGACCCCATTTTCTACCTACTCCACTACCAAACTCCACTAAAAATACCCCTCACTTCCAACATAAAGGGGTTGGTTTTTCTTGGATATTTGGACTTTGTGAAGCTCTCTACCACCGTTAATGGCTTCCATCTTCTTCTCCATGATCTTTGGACATGAGGGAACCAACAAAACATTATGCAAATGTTTTCCATCATATTTTGGACATCTGTGAGCATAATTACACTTCTTTTCGACTAAATTGAACAATTTTTGATTTCTTGGATATCGAAGCTACTTTTTGGACACAATTGACCAAGTCAACACTTTTTTTGCTCAACGAAGAAGACAAAGGGAAGTTTGGTCAAAGTTTGGAACTAACAAATATTTTGTTGTTCTAGTGTAATGCTTTGTACACAAGTATTATCCGAACTTGTACAACAATTGTAATCGACTATTATATAATGAACGATTACTATAAAGTTGATGTAGGCGTTAGTGCCGAACCACTATAAAAAGCTGTGTCTCCCCGCATTACTTTATTTTACATTTGGATTTCTGTGTTCATTAAACACACACGCATACGAGGGTTGGTGTGCGCTGAATCAACGACAATTCCCCACGTCAATACTTTGGCGTGCCAGGAAGAGGGGCGCACAACTTTGACCTCTGCTTCAGATTGCATTCTCGGATTCATCTTCAGATTTCTACTTAGACTTTGTATTTCGACGATGATTGCGGTTTTGGTTTTAAAATTTGGTTTCAGTGTTCGACTTCGACTTAGTTACTCACTTTTCCTCATGGTCAAACGTAAAAGGTTCGACGCTACCTCTTAGGTACAGAGTATTAGTAGCGAAGGAAGTCAAGAACGTTCTGTGACCGAGGAGCTCACAGACTTAGTTACTCGAGAGGACTTAGCGGAATTGGCTAGATGTTTAATTGCTTATCTAGATTGACAAGCAGAAGTGACGAACACCTTCCTCACTCAGATTGAAGGTAGATTACATGGTTCTGGAAGGTCAACTGACCAAACGAATGCCATTGAGACAAGTGATTGTGTTCCGCAGTTTGTAACATGGGATTTAGGGTCAACCTTATGAGCTACACTCGAGGGAACCCTCATTCCCTACAGAAGCATGGCTCTAGAAGTCTTGGATAGTCAAACTACAGCTTCGAGTAAAGGCAAGTCTAGGAACAGTCGCATGGTGGCTAAGAATAGACCAAAGTTCTTATCCTATTCAGAAATTACCCACACTCCACTGGACATCTTCCTGGTAGTCCATCCTATTGCTCCCTTCAAAGGACCTCCCGTATGGGATCCCACTCAAAAAGAAAAGGATACTGGCCGGCACTACCTTTTTCATAACCTAGACGATTATGACACTAACGTGTGTCAGCATCTTAAGAATGTGATTAAAGAACGTGTCAAAAATGGGGAGCTAGGACGATATGTTTGAACTCGGGCTGTGGCGCTTGGACATGCACAGACCACAGTC
Source organism: Allium sativum (assembly GCA_030737875.1). Taxonomy (NCBI): domain Eukaryota; kingdom Viridiplantae; phylum Streptophyta; class Magnoliopsida; order Asparagales; family Amaryllidaceae; genus Allium; species Allium sativum. The sequence continues at coordinate 71,974,771 of CM060927.1, read as the reverse complement.
CTAAACTACTAGTAAGAATAGGACCGTGCCTACTGCCTTGGGCCCCACTTCGAATTAAATCTCTCATTGGCTCTGGTGTCTAGGGTCCAAGTCTCCTTGGCACCAGTATCTTGCGACTTCCGAATTCTGGTTTTCTGGTCTTCTGATTTTTTGATTTTCTAGTCTTCCGGTCTTCTGGTATTCTTATGATCTTCCATGTCTCCCAAATAATGAGCTCCTCACTTATGGCTTTCTCATTTCAAAAGCTCTAGCCTTCTGATTTCTCGAGCCCGATGATCCTTACTCTCTTCGACTTCTCTAATTATAATGTTCGGGTTATAGCCCCGTAGTCCTATCTATTTTGATTCTACAGAATGTAAGCGGTTGAGTCTACGTACCCATGCATAGGAACAGTTATAATCCCAAAGCATGTTTTTTGCTGACAACACACCATCTGGTTGTCAATAAAATGAACTTTCTGACTTTCCTTAGTCGTCCGCCTTGAGTGCTACCTGCCTTGGTCATCTCACTAACATGAGGCCACCTTGAATGCCATCTGCCAAGGTTGTCTCATCGATGTGAGATTTCCTTGAATGTTATTTGCCAAGGTTATCTCACCAGTGTGAGATTTCCTTGAATGTTATCTACCAAGGTTATCTCATTGATGTGAGAATTCCTTGAATGCTATCTGCTAAGGTTACCTCACCTATGTGATATTTCCTTGGATGCTATCTGCCAAGGTCATCTCGCTGATGTGAGATTTCCTTGAATGCTACCTACCACGGTTATCTCACTGATGTGAGATTTCCTTGAATGCTTCCTGCCAAGGTTATCTCACTGATGTGAGATTTCCCTTAATGCTACTTGCCGAGTTCATCTCACCAATGAGAAATTTTTAAATGCTACTCGCTTTGGTCATCTCACTAGCGTGAGATTTCCTTGAATGCTAACTCGCCTTGGCCATCTCATAATTATGAGGCCGCCTTGAATGTTAACTTGCCAATGTCATCTCACCGATGTCAGGTTGCCTTGAACGCAATATATAATGACCCACATTCTACGCATTGGAGGATCGTAGAATATTTATTTTATTTTCATATGAGGTCGAATGGCCATGTAAGTTTAGGGAACGACTATAGGGGTCATTTCCCATGTTCACCGATTTTTAAATGACCATTTTGCCCCTGGCGAATCTTGTTTCATCTATAACTTTTGATTGGTAAGAAGTTTTGACCTGAAACCACTTCCATTAGATTTAGATTATGGTTTACCTTTCCGTAGAGTGGTCACATTTGCCAAACAGACTTACCGTTCGGGAGATATGGCTGAATCAAGGTTTTGAAGGTGAAAAACAGCTTAACCGGGCCAAATAGGGTGATTAGCAACTAAGCCCATAACCCATTTCAGGATTAGGGTTATGGGAGGGCTGATAGGGTTTGGGAAATCAGTTTTATTCATTTTTCCATCCGCCATTTACATCCTTGAAACCCTAGCAATGGCCTCAACCTTCTAAATTCATCCCAAATCGCTCTCTAATCGCGTATTAGCTTAATCTACACCAAATCAAGGAAGATTATCATCAAATTAGAGTTGGAGCTGCTATGTTGCATTGGAAACTGCGCCAAATCAGTAGAGGTTCAGATCTAAGATTTTATTTGTGGCTAAGGTGAGTGATTAGCATACTTTTACACTAATTGCGGCTAATTAGAGGGGATTAGTGATAATTAGCGAAATTATGACTCAGAAAAATATGGAAAAATATTTAGAAATTCTGAAATATTATTTTTTGTCTCTGTTAGAAATTTGGGTTAATTTGGACATATTTTGCTAATCTTATCATTATATATGGTTAAACATGATTAAAGGGAAAACATGGGTTTTTGGGTGTGTTTGATCCATATTAACATGTTTTAATTGTTCTTTTGATGTTTATGGTCGATTCTATATGTTGATATTACTGTTTGGAATGTTTTGTGTTTGCCTAAAACTGTTAGATTGGTTGAAAACGCCATCGTGTGGCATAATGAGCCTATTGGAATAGTTGCAGGAAGTTGTGCAGGGACCCATTCGTAAGCCCCCCATTCGTGAGGCATGTGTAACGAGCCAAGGTAGTATGTGAGCCACGAACCAGATCGATCTACACACATTCCATGAACCAAAATGATTAGCCACGAACCTATACGAGCCAAACCACTTTCTGAGCCAAGACGCCACGAGCAGAGGGCCAAGTGCACCCACTAACCGCTACAGCGCCACCATCACGAACTAGCCTCACGAGCAAGATGACCCACGAACCAGGTCCACATGCGGACCATGATCCGGCCGAAGATCACAAACCGGAATGAGGAGCATAGATCGATGGCTATGAACCGCAAGGAAGATCACGAACCAGGGTGATGACCAAAACCCGAGATGCAAAAGTAGTTCAAATAGGAAGTTAGAACTTAGGATCTAGATGGGAACCAACGAGTTAACTTCATGAGTTAGACTTTTCTGCGAGACATGTGCAAATGTGTTATCGATGTCTATAGCTTTGACTCACCACTGAGAGACGGATTGTTGGCTATGGATCAGTGCAGTGGAGTTGTCCTGACTCCATGGGGCAAAGTGATCGTAGCATGGTTATGATCTGGTGCGGTGGAGTTGTCATGACTCCATAAGGCAAAGTGATCGTAGCATGGTTAGAGCCGGTGCAGTGGGGTTGTCATGACTCCATGGGGCATAGTGGACATAGCAAACGATTAGAGGCTATGGATCAGTGTAATGGGATCATAATGATTCCCAAAGGCAAGAGATCGTAGCAAAGGATTTGGTAAACAAAGAGGTAGATATCATAAACTTTACGCACTAAGTGAGAGATGTGAGGATGATTGCTATGTTTGATGTTTGCTATCACCATGACATGCACATCCCCTCCCGATTGTTTTAACACCATATGTTAGTGTCACCTTAGAGTATTGTACACCCTGTTGTGCTAACTCTTTAGTTGCAGGTCGAGGTTCAGGTATGGTTGTATATACCTGATATTGCTCTTTTTTGCTGCTTATCGCTCATGCCAGACTTTTGTCTGACCTAGAGTTTTATGTCTCTTCTTATTACTTTGGGTGCTCTTAAACGAGCAGACTAGAGACAGGTTAGCTGGTTATGCACGAGTAGCTGCCCGGAGACAAGCAGGAGGCTTACATGTATCATTTCCATATATTCTCCCTGTGTTGTGGTTGGTCACTACTTTGGGCATTAGTAGTGTACCTTCCTATTTTATTTTAGAGACGGTTTTTAAAAGTTGTAATAATGATGGTTTAGATCATAAGCTGTGTTTTGAATTTTTCCGCTGCTATAATGGTTTAGCTTTCAGCTTATACACTGTCTCATCTGTTTTATATCAAGTTATGTTATTATTATATTTTGTTCCAAATGCTATGAGATATACTACAGGTTCTTTGTTAATTCATCGTCTTGCTTCTTTTCTTCTGATGACCGTCCCGTGACAGTCAGGCATTGGCACAACGCATTTTTCGAGGAAATCTCGGCTGGTCCGGGGCGGGCCATCACATTTGGTATCAGAGCTCTAGGTTGCGTAGTTAACCTAGGGAAAGACACCAGGGAGAGATATTATACATATATGAGAGCGCGTATTTGTGATATTTTGGTTTTCAAAAGCTATATATATACTATTAGTATATTTAAGGATGAAGTCGAACTGCATTGGCACCACTAAGGAGATGGTTAATCGTTTTCTCTTTACAGATTGAATGATGAGCCGATATACGAGGAGTACGGGTTCAAGGGCCAATGATAGGAATGTCCCTAATATGAGGACGATGTTTACTACATACATGAGGGAGATGCTTAGAGATGTTCGGGGAGTAGTTCCTAATGTTGCTAACGGTGGTGGTGCAGCGGTGCAGGCTCCTAGAGCCGATTTCGCCAAGCTCTACAAGGATTTTACTAGTCTTGGTGGAAAGTCATTCCATAGAACGGAATCGGCTGCGAAAGTTCAAGATTGGCTAGATAGTTGTGAGCGCATCTTTGAGGATTTGGGAATCGAAGTTGCAATGAAGAGGAAGCTAGCATCCCGTCAGCTTCAAGGACGAGCTATGAATTGGTGGAATGCTATTAAAGCAGCTACTCCTGAGGATCAAGTTACTTGGAACCAGTTTAAGACCTGCTTCAGTGATAGGTTTATCCCAGCTGCTCAGAAATCAGAATTGTTTAGGAAATTCTTGGAGCTTAAATAGAATGGTAGGGCAGTCTCGGAATATATCGCTGAATTCGATATTCTATCGAAATATGGGTTATCTCTTATCGATACTGCCGAGAGGAAGAATGAAAGGTTCATAACTGGCTTAGATGAGTACCTGGAGGAAGGCTTATAAACCACATCGATGAGACATTTGAGTCTATAGTGCGAAAGGCATTGAGATCTGAGAGCCTTTACCCTAAGTAAAAGACCGAGGTTGTTGTTACATCTGCAAGGGGAGCCAAAGCCGCAGGCAAGCGGTGGAGGCAATAATAATTCTCAGAATAAGAGGAAACAGAACCAAGCTAAGGATGGTTAGAAGAAGAATAAGAAAGATGTTGAGTGCTATAGCTGTGGCAAGAAGGGACACTATGCCAAAGAATGTCGAGCAAATCCAGCGGACAGGAAGTGCTTTAATTGCGGCCAAGTGGGACATCACAAAGATAAATGTCCGCAACCTCCCAAAGAGAAGCAGAGTGTGAAAGCATATGCTATTAATGTTGTTCCTTCTTCGTCGAACGCTCCAACTGTGGTGCAGAAGGGAAAGAATGTCGTTATTCAAGGTATTCTTTCCATTTATGATGTTCCTATTCGAGTATTGTTTGACACCGGGGCTTCCCATTCCTTCATATCTAGTGACTTGGTAGATAGGTTGGGATTGGAACCCGAGATTGTCGATAGACCTTTAGTTGTGACGAACCCGATCGGTTGTTCGACTAGCCTTAGTATGATTTGTCGAAATTTGGTCTTATCGAGTCATGGATGTATGTTTTCTTGTAATTGCTTTGTTTTGGGCTTTACTGGGTTCGGCATTATTTCGGGAGTTGATTAGCTATAAAGATAAAAGGTGGTGGTAGACTGTGAGGGGTTTTCTATGATTATTAGGGCGGATGATGGGCGGAGGGTAATGTTTGGTGGCCTACCTAGTGATGGGGTGATGGCTAGTTTTCTAAATTCCCTCGACATCCCGCATGATGATTTGTCAGATGTGCCTATTGCTGGCGAGTATCTGGACATCTTCGCGGAAGTGACCGGACTTCCACCACACCGAGAGATCGAGTTTCAGATTGATTTAGTGAAAGATGCCAGACCTATAGTGATGCCACTTCGTCGTATGGCACCAAGGGAGCAGCGAGAGCTCGGGGTGCAGGTAAGTGATCTTTTGAAGAAGGGATTTATCCGAAGAAGTGTTTCCGAGTGGGGCGCACCAGTGGTGTTTGCTACTAAAGCAGACGGTTCCCTTCGATTGTGTGTAGACTATCGCGAGTTGAATAAGGTGACGAGGAAGAATAAGTATCCTCTTCCACGGATAGACAATTTGTTTGATCAGTTGAGTGGAGCAAGAGTGTTCTCCCAGTTAGATCTCATGACAGGTTTTCATCAGCTCCGAGTAGCAGCTGAGAGTATTCTTAAAACGACATTTCGGACGCCGTCTGGATTCTATGAGTGGTTGGTCATGCCATTCGGGTTGACCAATGCACCAACATATTTTGTGGATCTTATGAATGAGGTTTTCAAGGATCAGTTGAATAAGTTTGTTCTTGTGTTCATGGACGATATCCTTATATACTCAAGGACAGAGGAAGAACACAAGGAACATTTGAGGACAGTAATGGAGGTGTTGAGAAAACACCAATTGAAAGCAAAATTTTCTAAGTGTCACTTCTGGAGGAGGGGAGTGAGATTCTTGGGCTATGTTGTTTCAGAGAACGGTATTGTTGTGGACCCTGCGAAGGTGGCTACGGTACAAGATTGGTCTACGCCTAAGAATGCAACGGAAGTAAGAAGTTTCTTGGGATTGGCTGGATATTATTGTAAGTTTATCCAAGAATTCTCCAAGATAGCAGCATCGTTAATTCAGTTGACCAAGAAGAATCAAGCTTTCGGCTGGGACGGAAAGTGTGAAAATGCATTTAAGAGTCTAAAGGAAAAGTTGTCGTGTGCATCAGTGTTAGTTATCCCCAAAGGGAATGAAGAGATGATAGTATACACAGATGCCTGTGGTACCGGACTAGGTGTTGTACTGATGCAAGGAGGTAGGGATATCGAAGTAGAATCCGAAGTGGTTGGGAATCGCAGACCAATTCGTAATCTCGAGTATGATAGGAAGCAACTTCGAAGGAAGACGGTGAAACTAGTCAAGGTCCAATGGGGTGATGACGAGAACGACTATACTTGGGAAACATGGGAGAAATAAGGAAGACACATCCAGAACTCTTTGCCTGGTAAGATTTAATTGTTTTAGCTATTCCACATGCTAGGATAGTCTAAGTGCATTATTATGTGTGTTTGATTGTTTGTAAATGGTTAATAGGCATGCGAGACTCATTGTTGTTCCTTAGTTAAGGAATTTCGGGGGCGAAATTTCTTAAGGGGGGAGAATGTAATGACCCGCATTCTACGCATCGGAGGATCGTAGAATATTTATTTCATTTTCATATGAGGTCATATGGTCACCTAACTTTAGGGAACGACTGTTGGGGTCATTTCCCATGTTCACGATTTTTACCGATTTTTAAATGACCATTTTGCCTATGGTGAATCTTGTTTCATCTATAACTTTTGATTGGTAAGGAGTTTTGACCTGAAACCACTTCCATTGGATTTAGATGATGGTTTACCTTTCCGTAGAGTGGTCAGATTAGCCAAACGGACTTATCATTGGGAGATATGGCTGAAACAAGGATTGGAAGGTGAAAAATAGCTTAACTGGGGCAAATAGAGTGATTAGCAGCTAAGGCCATAACCAATTTCGGGATTAGGGTTATGGGAGAGCTGATGGGGTTTGGAAAATCAGTTTTATTCATTTTTCCAACCGCCATTTACATCCTTGAAACCCTAGCAATGGCCTCCACCTTCTAAATTCATCCCAAATCGCTCTCTAATCGCGTATTAGCTTAATCTACACCAAATCAAGGAAGATTAGCATCAAATCAGAGTTGGAGCTGCTGTGTTGCATTGGAAACTGTGTCAAATCAGTAGAGTTTTAGATCTAAGATTTTATTTGTGGCTAAGGTGAGTGATTAGCATACTTTTACAATAATTACGGCTAATTATGGGTGATTATTGACAATTAGCGAAATTATGACTCAGAAAAATATGGAAAAATATTTAGAAATTCTGAAATATTATTTTATGCCTATGTTAGAAATTTGGGTTAATTTGGACATATTTTGCTAATCTTATCATTAGATATGGTTAAACATGATTAAGGGGGAAACATGAGTTTTTGGGTGTGTATGATCCACATTAACATGTTATAATTGTTGTTTTGTGTTTATGGTCGATTCTATATGTTTCTACTACTGTTTGGAATGTTTTGTGGTTGCCTAGAACCGTTAGATTGGTTGAAAACGCCATCGTGTGGCGTAAAGAGCCTGCTGGAAAAGTTGCAGGAAGTTGTGCAGGGACCCGTTCGTGAGCCCCCCACCCATTTGTGAGGAATGTGTCACGAGCCAAGGTAGGAGGTGAGCCATGAACCGGATAGACCTACACACATCCCACGAACCGAAATGATGAGCCATGAAACAGTACGAGCCGAACCACTTTCCGAGCCAAGACGCCACGAGCGGAGGGCCAGGTGCACCCACGAACCACTCCAGCGCCACCATCACGAACCGACCTGACGAGCAGGAAGACCCATGAACCAGGTCCAAATAGGGACTATGAGTCGGGCGAAGATCACGAACCGGAATGAGGAGCATGGGTCGATGACCACGAACCGCAAGGAAGATCACGAACCAGGGTGATGACCAAAACCCGAGATGTAAATGTAGTTCAAATAGGAAGTTAGAACAAAGGATTCAGATGGGAACCAATGGGTTAACTTCATGAGTTGGACTTTGCTGCGCGACGTGTGCAAAGGGGTTACGATGTCTATAGCTTTGACTCGCCACTGAGAGACAGATTGTTGGCTATGGATCTGTGCAGTGGAGTCATCATGACTCCGTGGGGAAAAGTGATTGTAGCATGACTATAAGCCAGTGCAGTGGAGTATTCATGACTCCATGAGGCAGAGTGGACATAGCAAAGGATTAGAGGCTATGGATCAGCACAATGGGATCATAATGATTCCCAAGGGCAAGTGATCGCAGTAAAGGATACGCACTGAGCGAGAGATTTGAGGATGATTGCTATGTTTGATGTTTTCTATTACTATTACATGCACACCCCCTCCCCATTGTTTTCACACCATGTGTTAGTGTCACCTTAGAGTATTGTACACCCTGTTTTGCTAACTCTTTGGTTGCAGGTTCAGGTATGGTTATGTTTACCTGTTATTGTTCTGTTTTTGCTGCTTATCGCTCATATCAGACTTTTGTCTGACCCAGAGTTTTATGTCTCTTCTTATTACTCTGGGTGCTCTTAAACGATCAGACTAGAGACATGTTAGCTGGCTATGCACGAGTAGCTATCCAGAGACGAGCAGGAGGCTTACACATATCATTTCCGTATATTCCCCATGTGTTGTGGTTGGTCACTACTTTTTGCATTAGTAGTGTACCTTCCTATTTTATTTTAGAGACAGTTTTTAAAAGTTGTAATAATGATGGTTTAGATCGTAAGCTGTATTTTTAATTTTTCCGCTGCTATGATTGATTAGTTTTCAGCTTATACAATGTCTCGCCTGTTTTATATCAAGTTATGTTATTATTATATTTTTTCCATGTGCTGTGAGATATACTATAGATTTTTTGTTGATTCATCGTATTACTTCTTTCCTTTTGACGACCGTCCCATGCCAGTCGGGCATTGGCACAACGCATTTTTCGGGGAAATGTCGGCTGGTCCAGGGCGGGCCATCACACAATACATCAAACAAATACGATGACCTGTGGCAGCCTCGTCGATAACACGACATGATCGTTCACATATGGTTATGCATATTCCTCTTCTATACAGGTTACTGGACTTCTAAATAATACGATCCAAAGTGATCATGGTCTTCTAATTATTACAATCCCATGTGGTCGCGATTTTCAAATTAATACGATACCAAGCGATCGTGGTCTTCTACTAATACGATCCCAAGTGATCGTGGCCTTCTAATAATATGATCCCAAGTGATCGTGGGCTTCTAATTATTACGACCCCAAGTGATCGTCACTCTTATATTATTAATATGATCCCAAGAGATCGTGGATTTCTGAATAACACAATCTAAATCGATCATCGGCCTTCTTCAAAGTTCAATCATTCTGGTTTTCCAACTTGTGACACCCCATGTCCATTATTGTCACTCTTTTTCAAAATGCATTAAGTTTTGTGAAGCGCTATAGGTAAACAGAAACAGAAACATTACAAGACAGATATAAAATAACAGTGGAAATTAAAACTTTATTAAACAGAAAACATCGTGGTCCAAAACATAGTTACATCATAAGTTTGAAATACTGAAAACCCATTACATCAACATAAAACTTCTATCTTGTACTAAAATCATCAGAGTACAGTAATAAAAGAGCATAGTTCCCCATAAATATAGCCATATCAGAGAAGACAGGAAATCAAAGCGGTACATCTAAGCAGTCCAAAGCAGAATGAAAGAGAGAATCCAAATCAAGCCTGAGTATTCCCACCGTGAGAACCTAGGCGGAGGAGAGAGAAGAGGAAACAAAATGGGTCAGACTTAAAGTCTGGCGAGTCTAGCTACTTTTAGCATATAAATAAGTAAAAGCATCATGACAGGCATATAAACTGGATGAGAGGGATAACAGTATCACAAGACAGGTATAACAGACTGAGCAGGATAGACGGAATAAACATCATGGAATATATTGTGCTTCTCAAGTACTTTTCTCTGCACCAATTCTAGCATAACAAGAACAAGATGATCCCAACTAGAACACAATGGTAGACTTAGGTGTACTTATAGTAATAGGTTTTACCCCAACAAGAATAAAAAACAGCCCAACAGGAATGATAGGTGTTACACCCAACAAGAATAACAGGCTCCCAACAAGCAAGACCAGATGTACCCTAATTACTACCCCAAATCGATCGGCTCCCTATCCCGTAGATACCCGTACTGGCCCCATAGTAGGATGTATCACTTCCTAGAGTGGCAACCCCGTTATTTTCAAGATGCACAACTATATCTACTGATGTCACAGCGTCTTATCTTCCCGAGGAAGCGGACCCATGCACGCACATGACTCCGATGGAACGCGCCCTCAACACCCTAACTCAACTGACCTCTTATAATTAGCTCAATAAGCGCGCCCCAACCCCGACCTAGTTCGGAGTACTCGTTTGATACCAAGACGGGCTACTGACTGAAACAGATCCCACACAACAGATGATACAAGATTCCATCCTAGGCTTGCATCCCTACTACTAGGATTTTAACAGATTATGCCTAACAGTTTAACATGGTTGCATAACCCCCACATGTAAAAAGGTTAAGTTTGTCGGGGTTGTGTGTGTGTGTGTACATATATATATCCCGCCCCCACGGATTTAACAAGATTAACTTAACCCCCACTGATTCAAGCAAGTTTACTTAACCCCTAATAAATTTAACAGGTTCATGTGACCCCTCACAGATTTAAACAGGTTAAGTATTACAGTTTAACAAGTTATCCACTTATGGCTTACTAATGGACTCGACCTCTCACATTAAGTCTACTACTTGTGGATGCTGGATATGCTGAGCGGTTCCGGGCAGACTTCTACCACAAGTCGGGCTTAACCTCATGTCTTAATACTGCTACGTGTACGTTTATGCGCTCGACCCCTCACTTTTGATTAACTGCTTGTGGATGCTGGATTTGTTGGGCGGTTCCGGGCAGACTTTTACCACAAGTGTAATCTAACCTCATGTCTAAGTGCGGTTACAGTTTCTAATTACTGAAAATTTAGGCATGTTCGTTATTAATCAATTTTCATGTTTATCCGAGATTATGCCCTAAATCCCAGTTTGATTCACAATATTCTAATTACTGAAAATTTAGGCATGTTCGTTATTAATCAATTTTCATGTTTATCCGAGATTATGCCCTAAATCCCAGTTTGATTCACAATACAAGTTATGCCCTAAATTAAAGTTTTAGATCAAGGTATAAATTATGCCCAAATCCCAATCATGTTTTAATACAAGTTATGCCCCCAAATTAACATTCCCTACCATTTCCAATTTCGTGCACTCGCATATTTCAGGGATAGGCCTAGGCTCGAAGGTAGCCTGGCTATAAAAAAAAGGAAAGAGGGAGAGAAGAGAACATGAATAAGCATAATAAAAAACAGGCATAATATGTCATAGATAGGCATACTAACTGAATAGGCATATGGTGAAAGAAATAGGCATAATGCAGAATGGGCATATGATGACAAAATTAGACATGATAACAAAACAGGCATATCATGAATAGGCATATGAGAACTAATCAGCAAATTAGTTGAAGAAGTAATAACAGATCTGAATAGTTATGATTCAAGTTATTAACAGGTACTGATTTAGATCCAACTTATGAACATGTCAGGATTACTTTTTACATGTTTACATCTAAAAATAACACGGAATCAATGTGTCTGGATCTAAAGAATAGAGAAGTGATTGTTGATGTCAGAGCAGAGATCCTTGAATCCGCATAACTTGTTGTTGCAGAAGAACAGGCTATTTTAATCCAAGTTGGAGCAACATCTCATTGTCTCCGTTATTTTTAGTGAATAAAACAATGAGAATAAGGTCATGTTTATAGCCTAAGGTCAACGAATCTTGCTCAGAAATGCGCCTAGGTGCACAGAAATGGATCTGCCCAGATCTGACAGGGGTCGATCCCGGGGTCGACATAGGGGTCGACACCCCAGTGTCGGTGTCGACCCATGGGTGACACCCATAGGGTACGAAGTCGACCCCTAACGGGTCAATTTCCCCTCTTTTTCCGCTGTTTGATTTCGAGTTATGGATTTGTTTTGTTTATATTTAAATGGCTTGCATGTATATAAACTTCAAACCTTAATATCTTCTTCATACGACGTCCGTTTTACGCAAACTCGGAGTGTATCTTAAGCAGAATTCTGAGATGAACGCAATGGTTTAGTCCGTTTTACTTAATTCCCAATATTTAATTAAGTATTCTTTGGTTTATCATTATAGTGTTTTCGAAAATTACGGGGTGTTACTTTCTCCCCTACTTAAAAAATTTCGTCCCCGAAATCTCAAATTAAGAATAATGTATATCCTAACTTCTATCATCCATCTACTCATCCACCAATCACAGGCATCCATTGTCCTTAAAATATTTCTAATGCTTATACGAACATATGCAAAGGAGTGTGTGTATATATCCTTATACTAATGCGAATGATCAGGCGATCTACTGATTCAGTTGACCTCCTTAATGCAATGTATGCTAGTGCCATGAAATTAACATGTACGCAAATAATCCTACTATAATATGTAAGTTATATATGTATGCACAATCATTCATCAAAATGCAACATCCACACGATGATACACCCACTTTCATCCATTAAAAGAAGAAAAATATGCACATACATCCATGAGCCGTACGAGAGTGATAGAGCCGATCTAATGCCTAATGTGTGTGTATATGCATCCACAAGAAACCACTAGAAAAAACTTGCATCGATCAAACATAAATTTCTTCAAACAGATGTTTACATCCATGGGTTCCCTACCTTAAGGTCGAAGATTCGATCGATAGGATATAATTAAACGATAGAAACAAGTACGAATAAAATCTTTGGAAATAGTAGTTAAGAACATACCCTTGAAAAGAAAATGGTACGAAGCGCGAATCTTGTCTTCAGTCTCCCAAGTTGGATTCTCGGTGTCTTCTCCCAATTGAGCTTTCGTCAACTTGACCTCTCGATTGCGTAGCTTCTTAACCTCTGATCCAAGAATACGGGTAGGGACTTGTCTAACTGTCGCCTCCCATTCCACCTCTACTTCCTCAAGCATACTCGGCTCAACTACTTCTGCGGTATCATGTAAGCACTTCCGTAAATGAGAAACGTGGAAAACATCATGAACACCAGAAAGTCTCTCTGGTAGCTTTACTCTATAGGCCATTTGGCCATTCCTTTCTGTTATGGGAAATGGCCCTACAAATCTTGGTGCCAATTTCCCTTCAGATCCAAAATGAACCACATTCCTCAAAGGGGATAGCATGATGAAAACCATGTCTTCAACTTCAAACTCAATACTGGTCCTTCTCTTATCTGCATAGGACTTCTTCCTGTCTTGAGCTGTCTTCAAGCGCCTTCGAATAAGATCAATCTTTTCTGAAGTTTCTCTAATCATCTTAGGTCCAAGTAGAAGCTCTGTAGACTCCCACCAACAAGCCGGTGATCTACAGGGTCGTCTGCACAATGCCTCGAAGGGTGCCTGCTAATACTAGCTTGATAACTATTGTTGTAGGCGAACTCAACTAAAGGAAGATGCTCTTCTATGTCCTCCAAAGTCTAGGATACACAGTCTTAAAAGATCCTCAAGAACTCAATTCACCCTCTCCATCTATCCATTAGTCTGCAGGTGATAAGCGGTGCTGAAACACAACTGTGTACCTAATGCCTCTTGTAAGCTCCTCCAAAACTCACTGGTGCAAATGGGGTCATGATCACTCACAATACTAGAAGGTACTCCATGTAGACGGACTATCTCACGACGATAAACTGCTGCTGTCCTCTTACTCTTAACAGGAATGAAATGAGCGCACTTAGTAAGCCTATCGACTACAACTCAAATACTGGTGTTGCCTTTCCTAGATCTAGGCAAACCATCAATGGAACCATAGAGACACTCTCCCACTTCCACTGTGGGACTTCCAAAGGATGAAGTAAACCTCTGGGCTTCCTTTGCTCAGCCTTGACTTGCTGGCAGTGGCATATTAAACATCGAGAAACGAACTCCGATACATCTTTCTTTATCCCGACCCAAAAGAAAACCCCCTTCATATATTTATACATCTTATCACCTCCTTGATGGATAGTCATCCTAGAATGATGGGCTTCCTCAAGGACTGTCTTCAACAAACTCCCAACCCGTGAAACACAAAGCCTTCCATCTCATCGCAACCATCCCCTATCATCTGTGGAATATCTATTGAGGTGACTGGAAGTCTCCCCTCTGCTGAGCCTATCCAAGATATCTGCTATTTGTGGGTCCTCTCACTGCGAAGTTCCTGTCTGATTCAACAAAACAGGTCGCACCTCTAATGATGCTAAAAAACCAGGTGTGAACTCGGTGGAGGGTCTAAAATCAAAAGTCGACATAAACTCCAAGCTCTGCCTCTCTACGAACAGGGGACTCAAGGTCATCTTCTGCCTACTCAATGCGTCCACCACCACATTACCCTTGTCAGGGTTATAAGCTATCTCAAAGTCATAGGACGCTTGGAACTCCATCCATCTTTGTTGCCTCAAATTGAGATTCTTCTACGAGAACAAGTACTAGTGAGATTTATGATCGGTGTACAACTAGAACTTCTCTCCAAGTAGATAATGGCGCCAAGTCTTAAGCGTGAATACTATGGCGGTGAAGTCTATGTCATGGGTAGGGTAGTTCTTCTTATGAATTCTCAACTGTCTGCCTCCATAACATACTACCCTTCCCTCTTGCATCAGAACCGCACCAAGCCCTACTGAGCTATCTCATTTGATACCAAGATAGGTTACTGACTGAAACATATTCCACACAAAAAATGATACAAGCTTCCCTCCTAGGCTTGCATTCCCACTACTAGGATTTTAACAGGTTATGCCTAATAGTTTAAAAAAGGTGCATAACCTTGACATGTAAAACAGGTTAAGTTTGTCGAGTATATATATATATATATATATATATATATATATATATATATATATATCCCTCCCCCACGGATTTTACAAGAATAACTTAACCCTCACTGATTCAAACAAGTTTACTTAACCCTTAATCAATTTAACAGGTTCATGTAACCCCTCACAAATTCAAACAGGTTATGTATTACAGGTTAACAAGTTATCCACTTATGGCTTATTAAGGGACTAGACCTCTCACATTATGTCTACTACTTGTGGATGTTGGATATGTCGGACGGTTCTGGGAAGACTTCTACCATAAGTCGGACGGTTCTGGGAAGACTTCTACCATAAGTCGGACTTAACCTCGTGTCTTAGTACCGTTACGTGTATGTTTATGCACTTAACCCCCTCACATTAGATTAATCACTTGTGACGCTGGATTTACCGGGAGGTTCCGAGCAGACTTCTACCACAAGTGTAATCTAACCTCGTGTCTAAGTGCGGTTACAATTTATAATTACTGTAAATCTAGGCATGTTCATTACTAACCAATTTTCATGTTTATCCAAGATTATGCCCCCAAATCCCAGTTTGATTCACAATACAAGTTATGCCCCAAATTAAAGTTTTAGATCAAGGTATAAATTATGCCCAAATCCCAATCATGTTTTAATATAAGTTATGCCCCAAATTGACATTCCCTACCGTTTCCAATTTCATTCGCACGCATATTTCAGCGATAGACCTAGGCTCGAAGGTAGCCTGGCTATAAAAATAAAAAAGGAAAGAGGGAGAGAAGAGAATAGGAATAAGCATAATAACAAAACTAGCATAATATGTCAGAGATAGGCATATGGTGACAGAAATAGGCATAATGGAAGAATTGGAATATGATGACAAAATTAGACATGATAACAGAACATGCATAATATGAATAGTCATATGAGAACTAATCAGCAGATTAGGTGAACAAGTAATAGCAGATCTGATTAGTTATGATTCAAGTTATTAGCAGATATTTATTTAGATCCAACTTGTGAACATGTCGGGATTACTTTTTACATGTTTACATCTAAAAATAACATAAACTCACTATGATAGAATCTAAAGAACAAAGAAGTGATTGTTGATGTCGTAGCAGAGATCCTTGAATTCGTATAACTTGTTATTGCAGAAGAATATGCTACTTTAATCTAAGTTGGAGTGGCATCTCATTGCCTCCGTTGTTTTTGGTGAATAAAACAATGAGAATGAGATCCTATTTACAGCCTAAAGTCAACGAATCTTGCTCAGAAACGTGTCCAGGTGCATAGAAATAGATCTGCCCAGATCTGACAGGGGTCGACCCCGGGGTCGACATAGGTGTCGACACCCCTGTGTAGGTGTCGACCCATGGGTTGACACCCATAGGGGACGGGGTCGACACCTAACGGGCCGATTTCCCCCTTTCCCACTGTTTTATTTCGAATTCTGGATTTGTTTTGTTTATATTTAAATGGCTTATATGTATATAAACTTCAAACCTTAATATCTTCTTCATACAATATACGTTTTACGCAAACTCGAAATCTATCTTAAGCAGAATTCCGAGACAAACGCAATGGTGTAGTCTGTTTTACTTAATTACCAATATTTAATTAAGTATTCTTTGGTTTATAATTATAGTGTTTTTGAAAATTACGGGGTGTTACATTCTCCCCTACTTAAAGAATTTCGTCCCCATCTCCAAGTTAAGAAGAATGTATATCCTAACATCCATCATCCATCTACTCATCCACCAATTACAGGCATCCATTATCCTTAAAATATTTCTAATGCTTATTTAGGCATATGCAAAGGTGTGTGTATATGTCCCTATACTAATGCGAAATATCAGGCGGTCTACTGATTCAGTTGACGTCCTTAATGCAATGTATATTAGTGCAATGATTCCAACATGTACGCAAATAATCCTACTATAACATGTAAGTTCTATTTGTGTGCACAATCATTCATCCAAATGCAACATCCATATGATGATACACCCACTTTGATCCATTAAAAGAAGAAAAATATGCACATGCATCCATATGCAGTATGAGAGTCATTGAGCCAATCTAGTGCCTAATGTGTGTATATATGCATCCACAAGCAACCACTAGCAAGCACTTGCATCCACTTGCATCCATCAAACATAACATGCTTCAAACGCATGTTTACAACCATGGATTCCCTACCTAAAGGTCGAAGATTTGATCGACATGATATACTTAGATGGTGAAAACAAGTATGAATAAAAGCTCTGGAAAAAGAAGTTAAAAACATACCCTTGAAAAGAAAAGGGTACGAAGCATGAATCTTGTCTTCAGTCTCCTAAGTTGCATTCTTGTGGTTTCTCCCCCACTGAACTTTCATCAACTTGACCTCTCGATTGCATAGCTTCTTAACCTCTGATCTAAGAATAATAGTAGGAACTCGTCTAACTGTCGCCTCCCGTTCCACCTCTACTTCCTCAAGCATACTCGACTTAACTACTTCTGCGGTACCATGTAAGCACTTCTGTAAATAAGAAACGTGGAAAACATCATGAATACCGGACAATCTCTCTGGTAGCTTTACTTTATAAGCCATTTGGCCAATCCTTTCTATTATGGGAAATGACCCTACAATTCTTGGTGCAAATTTCCCTTCAGATCCAAAATGAACCACATTCCTCAAAGGTGATACCTTGATGAAAACCATGTCTCCTACTTCAAACTCAATATCGGTCCTTCTCTTATCTACGTAGGACTTCTGCCTATCTTGAGCTGTCTTCATGTGCCTTCGAATAAGATCAATCTTTTCTGAAGTTTCTCTAATCATCTCATGTCCAAGTAAAAGCCTTTCTGTAGACTCCCACCAACAATTCGGTGATCTACAGGGTCGTCCATACAATGCCTCGAAGGGTGTTATGCCAATACTATCCTGATAACTATTGTTTAGGCGAACTCTACCAAAGGAAGATGCTCTTCCCAAGTCCCTCCGAAGTCTAGGATAGACAGTCTTAAAAGATCCTCAAGAACTCTATTTAACCTCTCCATCTGTCCATTGGTCTGCGGGTGATAAGCGGTGCTCAAACACAACTATGTACCTAATGCCTCTTGTAAGCTCCTGCAAAACTCACTGGTGAAAATGGGTTCATGATCACTCACAATACTAGAAGGTACTCCATGTAAACGGACTATCTCATGAAGATAAACTGCTCCCAACCATGATGCTATCCTCTTACTCTTAATAGGAATGAAATGAGTGCTCTTAGTAAGCATGTCAACTACAACCCAAATACTGGTGTTGCCTTTCCTCGATCTAGGCAAACCATCATGAAATCCATAGAGACGCTCTCCCACTTCCACCGTGGGACTTCCAAAGGATGAAGTAAACCTTCGGGCTTCCTTTGCTCAGCCTTGACTTGCTGGAAGTCGTGGCAGATCAAACATTGAGAAACGAACTCTGCTACATCTTTATTCATCCTGGCCCAAAAGAAAACCCTCTTCATATCTCTATACATCTTATCACCGCCTTGATGGATAGTCATCCTAGAATGATGGGCTTACTCAAGGACTATTTTCAACAACCACCCAACCCGTGGAACAGAAAGCCTTCCATCTCGTCGCAACCATCCCCTATCATCCGTGGAATATCAACTGAGGTGACTAGAAGTCTCCCCTCTACTGAGCCTATCCAAGATATCCGCTATGTGTGGGTCCTCTCGCTGTGAACTTCCTATCTGATTCAATAGAGCAGATCGTACCTCTAATGATGCCAATAAACCAGGTGTGAACTCGGTGATAAACTCCAAGCTCTACCTCTCTACAAATAGAGGACTCAAGGTTATCTTCTGCCTACTCAATGCATTTGCCAACACATTACCCTTGCCAGGGGTATAAGCTATCTCAACGTCATATAACGCTAGGAACTCCATCCGTCTTTGTTGCCTCAAATTGAGATCCATCTACGAGAACAAGTACTTGAGAGATTTATGATCGGTGTACAACTAGAACTTCTCTCCAAGTAGATAATGGCGCCAAGTCCTAAGCATGAATACTATGGCAGCTAAGTCTAAGTTATGGGTAGGGTAGTTCTTCCCATGAACTCTCAACTGTCTACCTCCATAACATACTACCCTTCCCTCTTGCATCAGAACCGCACCAAGCACTGTACCACATTGTAACAACCCGCATTTTATGTATCGGAAGATCATAAAATATTTTTATTTTATTCCCTGAGGGTTGGATCATTCTCATCTTTTAATATGTTGCTTATGGGGATGTGAGACATGTCCATAATTTTTACCGATTTTGTTTAGGACCATTTCTCCCTTCTCAATCTTGTATAGGGCATAACTTTCGACTCGGGTCGAATTAGAGGGTGAGACTTGTGCCATTGGAAATAATTGATGTTTTCCTTTCCGTAGAGTGGTTACATTAAAGATTTGGCTCAGCGGTTTGGGAGAATCGCCGTTCTAAGGTTTTTTAGTTGGCTGTCCAACTTTGGTAAGCCAAAATGGGCTGAATTGGAAAGGCCCATTAGGGGGTTGGTAGAAACTATAAATAGGGGGTAAGGGATATGGGAAAGGGTTTGAATTTTCCATTGTCTCATTGGGAGGTCTTGAGCTCCTCCTTCCTCTAACACCTTTCCACCATTAAAAAAATCAAAATCAAAATCCAAGGAGGGAAATCATAGATCTACACCACGCTAGGCTAGATCTACATCAACTGAGACAAGAGTTCATGGGATCAAGAGGTTTGGTGTGAGGTTCTTGCTGTCCGAATTCAAATTTCTATCATTTTAGCTTGTTTTAGAGAATTGGTGAGTGGTTTTCATCTCTCACATGTATTCAATGAAGTGTATGAGTAGTTAGTCATGTTTTTCATTAAATTCAAGTGTTTTCTCAATAGATCTATGCATTGGTAAGTCCATTTTCATATGAGTCACAATAGGATCTAAATTAGCAAGTTTGACCGGTAATTCTTATGCTATTTTTATGTGGTTATGCAAGTTACCATATGGGTCGGGCAAGTCACCAGATGGGTCAGGTAAGTCACCACCCAACGGGTCTTGCAAGTCACCAGATGGGTCTGGAAAGCCACCAGTTGGGTCAAAAAAGTCACCAGATGGTCTTGCAAGTCACCAGTTGGGTCGGGCAAGTCACCAGTTGAGTCGGGAAAGTCACCAGTTGGGTTAGGCAAGCTCCAGTTGGGTCGAGCAACTCATCGGTTGGGTTGGGCAAGTCACCGGTTGGTTTAGACAGTTATGGTCGGACATTTCTGATGGTGATGTGACTTCGAAGTGAATTCAATTGGGAAGGTTCGAAGTGTTGAAAAGTGTTCGTTAGTCGGTGTAGAACAACGAAGGAGGTGACAACTCAAAGGTTGTGAGTTAGAGGATAATGGATTGCTCAAGAAGGTTGCTTGAGCTATGAAGGGGAATCAGGTTGGATGATTAGAGAAGCGAAGGCCGATAGATTATCGTTGTCGTAAGTTCTAACAGGCTCGAAGCAGGGGTACACTAGAGACGACTAAAAGATCGGCTGCAGGTCGTGTACACTGGGTCTTGTAGAAAGGCCTAGTTGTCAAGGTTGGGCATATGGAGTTTGTGCTAGAACTGGGTTACCATTAGCCCTTGATATATGGCAAGGTTGACCGTCATACGATTAACAATGGTTTCAAAGCAGGATTGGTGGTGACAGCCAGAGTCAGTCATGGATGATTGGTTGTTCTGTTTGTACCGTCTCATGTAGGTCATCCAAAGTCTAGGAAGATGTTCCTTGGATGCTTGTCTGATATTAGTTTAGGCCTCTAGGGTTTGTACTTGAGGGATGTTGAATTTGATTAGGATGGTTTACATGAGATGTATATAATCCGGATGTTATGTGTGCGTTACCATGATTGAATGAGTGTTCTAGTTTCCATGGATGAATGGTTGAATTGCTTAATGTAAAGGCTATCACTGTCCGATGTAGGGAAGACGGGAGTTGGGTTCTTCTTCAGTTCTTTGGTGTTTGGTAGATTGGTTTGTTAATCTACCTATCCTCATATACTTTTTTGATGAAGTTTGTTAGCTGTTTTACCGCTCACTAAGACTGTTGCCTGACTCAAGGTTTTATGTTTCCTCTTATTACCTTTGGTTGTTCATCCAGTTGTGGATGGGTAGACTAATTAGCAGGTTATAGGTTATTAGTGGGGACGATGATGTTATGCGAAGGCGAGAAAGAGGCTGGTGTACCAGTTTTATTACTATCTAATATTTCTTTTTCCGCTATTGAGTGCTCTATGAGGGTTGTAGTGAGGCCTTATGTACAAACTTTGGTATTCGTTGGATAACTTTTCAGGATGTTGTGAAAGTTTGAAAAGTTTGTTATATGGTGCTTCATTACTATTACCTGTTGTATAAGTTCTATTATATTTTATCCTTGCGCTGTGAGTTCTATGACAGGTTCCGCTTATGTTTACTTACACCGATGATCGTCCATAGCTGCCTGGCACACCTTTCAGCGCATTATTTCTCTTGTTTAGCGCAGGGGTTATGGGCAGTTGTTACATTTGGTATCACAGCTGTGGTCAATGTTTATTGGCCAAAGTTCTAAGACGTAATTATGTATGAGAGACGTACTTGTAGATTTCAGTTGGATGTTTACTATATATATGCATATATAATAGTAGATGTTGTATCTCTTTAGCAGTTTTTCTTGGAAGTGGCTAATTATTCTGAATTGCAGATTTAGAATGAGTAGATAAGAATCAAGACACGCTGCTAAGGAAGCTAATACTGGAGGGGGAAGTGGCGGTGAACCAAATTACCTGGCCATGTTTGAATCCATGGTAGAGGCAATTATGTAAAGGGTACCCGATCCAGTGGCAGCAACGGCAGATGTAGGTGTGTGAGTTCCTAGAGTAGTACATTTTGCAAAGCCATGCAAGGATTTTACATCTCTGGGGGGAACCATTTAAGGGAACCGAACCAGCTGAAGAGGTTCAGAGGTGGATGGATTCATGTGTCCAAATCTTTGAAGACTTGGGTATTGAGGATGCAATAAAGAGAAAGCTTACATCAAGGCAACTGCAAAGCAGGGCCATGAAATGGTGGAATTCTGTTACACTCGAGACTCCAGAGGAAGAAATTTCATGGGAACAATTCCAAGCTAAGTTTAAAGCAAAGTTTATCTCCACAGCTCAGAAATCTGCTCTATTCAAGAAGTTTGTGGAGCTAAAACAGAATGGTCATTATGTATTGGACTATATTTCTAATTTTGAAACCTTGTCCAGATATGCTTGTTCATACATTGATACACCCTATCAGAAGAACAAGAAATGTAACACCCCACCTCCACTAGGATCACTCCTTAGAATGTACTAGCTTTGGAGGGGCGTTATTGTGAAGGTAAACATGCACAGAGATATCGCAAGACAGAATATATGAAAATAAATATAAGTAAAGCAGCGGTAGCAGATAAAAACCCATCATCATCATCTCAGAAAACCAACATAGTCAAGTACATAATATCAAAATGTCATGATCCAAAATACAACATAAGTCTAGATACGTGATAACAAAATACATGGTAAAACATCAGTGCTAATCCCCAGAAATAAAAGATAAGCCACAGCTAGCTCAGATCCATACATGAGCTATCCAACAAGCAAGCCAAAGATCCACTAAGCAGATGTAGCCCCTCCCTGAGAACCTGTGGGGGGGAACGGAAGAAAAGAGGCGAAAGAAAACAGGTCAGTCAAAAAGACTGGTAAGCCCTACTACGATCAATCTATAAACTAATAAAGTTAACAGCATGATGGAAACTGGGATGAACATACTGGCAATAGATAAAGGTGACATCACATAGATGAGATTAAACTTTGCACCATAGTGTACTAGCAAACCCACAAAACAGATCTTGATCCCTTAGCCCAAACTTTGGCCCAATAACATGAAGTGACCTTAGTATAAGGTCCAGCCCAACGGTCTAGTCGATCGGCTCCCTATAAACCTAACACGTCCAGTGTTGGTGTCCATACGGCTCACATGGATGTAGTCAGACTGCGCTGGGTCCACCTTTGGGTGTATCAAGCCCTCGGGTGTCAACCCCAGACACCTAAGCAATAGTGCACAGTCTAAACCTACTGGTACCCGTGCCTCGAGTTTGTCCAATATCGGACTACGTGCACGTCCGTAGCCCGCCGGACCCGCACCGCTGTACCACTCAGCCATCGCTTTGGTCGCTTACATCCGTCCAGTAATCGTGCCCCGCCCTAACCTAGCTGTAGGGTTGTGGTGATACCAAACTGGGATTACTGCTGGAACAGACCACGTTGCTAGGGTTTCTAAGAGGGTTGAGTGTGGTTTAACCCCTCACTAATCATGGATTAAATTAGTTAAGTGTAACCACTTAACCCCATCTAATCCTCGCATCCCCATTATTGGTTAAGTATTAGTGGGCCATGACTTAACCCTAATCATGAGGCATTAATTTATTAATGCACCCAACCTCTCACATTAGACATCCGTGGTTACCTGGGAAGATTTACACCACGTCTAGGTCTAACCTCGGGTCTTATGGTGCAACATGACCAACTACCCACATTAGACCCCACGTTGTGGTTACCTGGGAAGATTTACACCACAACTAGGTCTAACCTCGAGTTGGTCATTACATGTTATCTAATGTCATGTCCACTTTAAAACATATTTACAAGTTAACATATACTTGGGTAGACCTAACTTAATAGGTAAATTCCCAAGGGGTAGACCTAACTTAATAGGTAAATTCCCAATCTTTTAGTTTCATGTATTTTTAAGTTTACCCAAACCCTCCCAACGTCATTATCTCGCTTACATATTCGTCATAACGCATAAGGGTATAAGAGGTAACTTGGCATAACATACATGATGAACTTCACATATCATAATAAACATGCATACATGTTAAACTTGCAAATCATGTCATAGTGAACTCGCATAAACATGCATAGCTTATTAAATATGCATAACATGGTAAGGTGAACTTGCATAAACATGCATAACCCATTAAACTTGCATAACATGGTAAGGTGAACTTGCATAAACATGCATAACCCATTAAACTTGCATAACATGGTAAGGTGAACTTGCATAAACATGCATAACCCATAAAACATGTATAACATGGTAAGGTGAACTTGCATAAACATGCATAACCCATAAAATATGTAGAACATGGCATAGTCAACTCGCATAAGCATGCATAACTTATGAAACATGTAAAACATGGCATAGTGAACTCGCATAAGCATGCATAACTTATGAAACATGTAAAACATGGCATAGTGAATTCGCATAAGCATGCATAACTTATGAAACATGTAAAACATGGCATAGTGAGTTCGCATAAGCATGCATAATCAAATAAACTCACATAAATCTCAACTTTCATCACATATTAACTTTAGAGTTTGTAAAGTGAAGGTAAGAGGGCTTACAAATATAAACAAGCCACAAATCCACCAAATAAGATGAAGAAGCCCTTTGAAAACCCAAAACAAAGCTTCAAATAAGAAAACCCTTTTGCAAAATCCCAAAAACACAAACTTAGCAAATCAAACTTGCAACTTAATGAAGTATGCAAGTTATTAAGCATTCATACAACATAGAAAAGGTTGTATGATCATCATATCTTCATAGGATTAAACTTTGAGGGAAGTGGAGGCTAGGGTTTTTAGGTGGAGGCTATTTGAGGATTCAATTTGACATAATTTAGTTGCTAGATTGATTAATGAGGCTTTAGGGTAGGATTAGGGGTATATTTATAGAGAATTAGAGTGTTTTAAGCCCTAGGATTAACCCTAGGTTAGTTTAGGCCCGTCAGATCTCGGAACTCTCTAGAACCAAGCCACAAGACCCAACCCAAATCAGAAATGGTGCACCAGGCTAAACTGCCCGGGCACCCCCTGTCGACAGGGCTGTCGACACCCTGGGTGCCCTGTCGACAGGGCTGTCGACATGCGGCTCCTGGCGGGAATTTTTCCCGCCTGCTCCAGATTGCCCTAACCCTTGTTTTTTAAATTAAATTTAAATCTGTTTTTACTTAGGAATTTTCTGAAAACTTCCATGGGCCTTAACTGGGTCATACGGACTCCGATTTTCGAAAACTCGGACTCTATTTCGCGTATTTTTCCGAGACGAACGCAATGTCATAGCCCGTTCCCCTTGATTCAGATTTTTAAATTAAATTCTGCCTCGATTTATGTTATAACAAGTTATTGAAAATACGGGTTGTTACATTCTCCCCTCCTTAAAGGATTTCGTCCCCGAAATCTTCAAGTTAGGAAGAACGTATCCTACCATCCAATCATCCATCTACTCAAAACATCATCCACGAGCAATCATTGTCCTTACAAGAGTCTAAATGCTGGATGAACATATGCAGGAGTGTGTGTATATGTACTTATCTAATGCAAAGATCAATGCAAAATATGTTAGTGAAATGTATCCATATGTATGCAAATCCCTAACATAATGTATAATATCTACATGTGTGCTCAACCATACATCCATATGCAACATCCATGTGATAGCATACAGAATTCCATCCATGAATAAACATAAACACCCATGCACATGCAATATGAGAAGTGTGTGAGCCGATCTAGTGCCTACTGTGTATCATGCATCCACGAGTAACCACTTGCAAACACTTGCAACCACTTGCATCCATCAATCATAACATGTCTCAAACACATGTTTCATCCAAAGGGTTCTACCTAAGGTTCTCATGATAAGATAGACACGATGAACTAGATAAACTAGATAGACATGGATAGCAAAAAGAAAGAGATTGAGAGTGTACCCTCAAAAAGAAATGGATAAAGCCTACGCATCTTCTCTTCAGTCTCCCAAGTCGCGTCTTCCTCGGCTTCACCCCATTGAACTTTCACCAACTTGACCTCACGATTCCTAAGCTTCTTGGTCTCTGTCCCCAAGATACGAGTCGGAGCTCTCCTCAAAGTTGCTTCTTTCTCTACTTCCACGTCTTCAAGAATGCTAGGTTCAACCACCTCAGCGGACTCATGTAGGCACTTTCGGAGATGCGAGACATGGAAGACATTATGCACTCCGGACAACTTCTCGGGCAATTGCACTTTATAAGCCATCTTCCCAATTCTCTCTATGACTGGAAACGGTCCAACAAACCTCGGTGCTAACTTCCCCACGGCTCCAAACCGAACCACATTCTGCAAAGGAGAAACCTTTACGAAAACCATGTCCCCAACCTCAAACTCCAAATCGGATCTCCGCTTGTCAGCATAGGATTTCTGTCGGTCTTGGGCCGCCTTCATCCGTCTCCTAATCAACTCGACCTTCTCGGATGTATCTCTAATCATGTCAGGTCCAAGTATAAGCTTGTCTGTAGTCTCCCACCAACATGTAGGTGACTTGCATGGTCTCCCATATAAAGCCTCAAATGGTGCCATACCAATGCTCGCCTGATAACTGTTATTATAAGCAAATTCTACAAGAGGAAGGTGGTCTTCCCAAGTACCACCAAAATCCAAGATGCAAAGTCTCAACAAGTCCTCAAGCACTCGATTCACCCTTTCGGTCTGGCCATCCGTCTGTGGGTGATAAGCTGTACTCAGATTCAACCTTGTGCCCATAGCTTCCTGCAAACTGTCCCAGAATTGACTAGTAAAGATGGGGTCTCGGTCACTGACTATGCTGGAAGGGACTCCATGTAGTCGTACTATCTCACGAAGATATACTGATGCTAGTCCAGATGCAGTCCTTTTGCTCTTTACTGGGATAAAATGAGCACTCTTCGTAAGTCTATCTACAATGACCCAGATGCTTGTATTCCCCTTCCTTGACCTTGGAAGCCCATCAATAAAGTCCATAGAAATACTCTCCCACTTCCATAGCGGGATCTCTAGAGGATGCAATAGCCCACCGGGCTTCTTCGACTCAGCTTTTACTCTCTGACAAACAACACATCTGGAGACAAACTCTGCCACATCTTTCTTCATTCCAGGCCAGAAGAAAATGCGCTTCATATCCTTATACATCTTATCTCCACCCGGATGTATAGTCATCTTGGAGCGATGTGCTTCCTCAAGAACTTTCCCCACCAAGTCTTCCACCCTCGGAACACAAAGCCTTCCGTCTCTCCTCAGCCAACCCTTATCGTCTATAGAATATCGAGCAAGGTGACTAGATGTCTCCCCTCGAATCAGCTTCTCCATAATTTCAATTATCTGAGGGTCTTCCTTCTGCGAAGCCCCAACTTGATCCAGAAGGGTAGGCCTGAGCTCTAGACATGCCAAAGAACCGGTCATCGACTCAACTGTCAAAGAAAAATCAAAGGTTGCCAAGAACTCTAAATTCTTCATCTCAACAAATAGAGGACTTAGTGTCAACCTTTTTCTACTCAACGCATCTGCTACAACATTCCCCTTGCCAGGGGTATAGGATATCTCAAAATCATAAGACGCCAAAAACTCCATCCATCTCTGCTGCCTCAAGTTCATATCCTTCTGCGAAAAGAGATATTTCAAAGACTTATGATCAATATACAGCTCAAATCTCTCTCCCAGAAGATAATGGCGCCATGCCTTAAGCGCATACACAATCGCTGCCAGCTCTAGATCGTGAACAGGATAATTCTTCTCATGCACCTTGAGTTGTCTGCCACCAAAGCATATAACTCTGCCTTCTTGCATCAGAACGGCGCCCAACCCCGTGCCACAAGCATCGGTGTATACGGTAAATATCTTACCACCATCGGGTAAAGCTAAAACAGGTGCTGAGGTAAGGGCTCTCTTGAGTCTCTGAAAAGCAAACTCACAATCCATATCCCAAGCAAAAACTAAGTTCTTCTTCGTCAACTTAGTGAGAGGAGCGGATATCTTCGCGAAGTCCTTAATGAACTTCCGATAAAAACCTGCAAGACCGAGAAAACTTCTTACTTCGGTTGCATTCCTTGGAGTCTTCCAATCCTGGACAGCCACTACTTTAGCGGGATCCACCGCCAAGCCTTGCTTAGATACTATATGCCCAAGGAACCGAACTTCCCTTCTCCAAAAGTGACACTTGGAGAACTTGGCCTTCAACTGATGCTCCCTAAGCGTATCCATCACTTGCACAAGATGCCTCGCGTGTTCTTCTTCATCTTTGGAGAAGATCAGAATATCATCTACGAAGACCACGACAAACTTGTTCAAGAACTCCCGAAACACCCTACTCATCAAGTCCACAAAATATGCGGGTGCATTCGTCAAACCGAACGGCATAACAAGCGATTCAAAGAATCCATCTGGAGTTCTGAATGCAGTCTTGTCTATACTATCTTCAGCCACTCTGAGCTGATGAAATCCGGTAGCCAGATCAAGCTGAGAGAAAACAGAAGCACCAACAAGCTGGTCAAAGAGATCATCGATCCTCGGTAACGGGTGTCTGTTCTTCTTAGTCAGCTTATTCAATTCTCGATAATCCACACAGAGTCGAAGAGAACCATCTGCCTTAGTAGCAAACACCACAGGCCCTCCCCATTCGGATATACTTCTTCTGATGAAGTTCTTCTCAAGCAATTCCTTCACTTGCTTGCTGAGCTCCCGTCTCTCGCGCGGAGCCATGTGCCGAACGGGCAAAGAAACAGGCTTAGCATTATCCACCAGGTAAATGCGAAAATCAATCTCTCGTTTCGGGGGCAACCCCTTAACTTCCTCAAAAACATCTGGATAATCTCGGACCACTCTTACAGACTAAAGAGTTTCCTCTGGCGAGTCGAGAGATTCAAGATAGCACAACATAACGGGATCCTTCGGATTGCATGAAATCTCTAAGGTGTTGCCCAGGCGAGTCACAAGCCTTACAACCCTATGCTCACAATCCAGAATGGCTCCATATCTAGACAGCCAATCCATGCCCAAGATCAATCCGTATCCCCTGAAGCCAAGAACATACGCACTACACAAGAACTCTACACTAAGTATAGAGATCCTCAGATCTTCACATATCATAGATAGATGAGCTGAACCCCCAATGGGATTCGAAACACAAACGGGATCATCCACTAAGCTAGTACAAAGGTGCAAACTATCAACAAGGTCAGATGAAATAAAGCTATGTGACGCACCAGAATCAAACAAGGTACGAACTGGAAGATCGGAAACATAAACAAGGTTCTCAACAGAAACACTACCTTGCTCGGGAACCGAAGAGATATTGAGAGCATGAACTTGCCCTCCTGAAGGTCCAGCACGCTGAGTCTGACCCTGCCCTTTCTTCTTCGGGCATTCCTTGCTAAAGTGCCCAGTCTCCCCACAAGAAAAGCATCCACCACTAAGCTTCCTTTTCTTCTTCCTGCAATCCTTAGCAAAGTGCCCAGCTATGCCACAGTAATTGCACTTTCCCTTGCCTTTGTTGTTGCCCTTCTTGTTCTTGCCCTGATTCCCCTGGCTGCTTTGACCACCTTGATTGCCTTTGCCTTGAGAATCAGTCTTCTTTGCTTGAGTATCACTCGACTTGACCTCTTTCTTTCCATCTCCCTGAAGCAGAGCCATATTAACCAAACTCTCAAAAGTAGCTCCATGCGGAATATGCGACATTGCCAAGCCCTGCAGTGGCTCATTCAACCCTCTAGCAAATCGAAGAGCCTTCTTCTCAGGAGTGTTCACCATATCCAAACCAAAACGGGCCAGCTGATTAAACTTGTTCGCATACTCCTTGACAGACATATCACCTTGCTTTAATGCAATGAACTTCTCCATTTGTAAATTCGCCTCAGCAGAAGATAGAAACTTGGTCACAAATCTAGCCCTCAAATCGGCCCAAGTCTCAACGGGCCTCGTCCCATTGGTGACCTCCCACCAATAGGCCGCTTCATCCTTCAAAAGCCATACTGTCAATAAGATCTTCCTCTCGTCATCAATCCCAAAGATAGCAAACAAGTCCCCGGTGTCTTTTAGCCAATTCCTAGCTTCAACAAAAGATTCTGTGCCTAGGAAATTCTTGCCTCCCATCGCCTTGAAGTCTTTACAAACCTTTGTGAACTCAACCTGAGGATGCTGAGGGGGAGGAGGAGGAGCCTCAGCAACGGGAGGAGGAATATTAACTACTGGAGGAGGGGGAGCAGGAACCACCGGAGGAGGGATATTAGGGAGAGGATTCTCAACTACAGGAGGAGGAGTGGGAGTAGGGTTGGCGGGACCAGCTGCCGCCCTAGCTTCTAGAAGTCTCCTATACCAGAGTGGTACGTTCACTCCATCTGGGATGACAAGATTCTCAGCCATACTGAAACGAAAGATAAGATAAGATCAGGTCAAGGGAACGAAGGATAACGCTAATGGCTTTTGGGGATTAGCCTTAAAATAATCTAGACTTTATTTTGGAAAATACTTAGTAGGTTTTTGAAAATAGTTTTTTCAAAAAGGTTTTTTTTTTCAAAAATTTTGTTCAATCTTGTTAACCTTGTGCTCTGATACCAAATGTAACACCCCACCTCCACTAGGATCACTCCTTAGAATGTACTCGCTTTGGAGGGGCGTTATTGTGAAGGTAAACATGCACAGAGATATCGCAAGACAGAATATATGAAAATAAATATAAGTAAAGCAGCGGTAGCAGATAAAAACCCATCATCATCATCTCAGAAAACCAACATAGTCAAGTACATAATATCAAAATGTCATGATCCAAAATACAACATAAGTCTAGATACGTGATAACAAAATACATGGTAAAACATCAGTACTAATCCCCAGAAATAAAAGATAAGCCACAGCTAGCTCAGATCCATACATGAGCTATCCAACAAGCAAGCCAAAGATCCACTAAGCAGATGTAGCCCCTCCCTGAGAACCTGTGGGGGGGGGGGAACGGAAGAAAAGAGGCAAAAGAAAACAGGTCAGTCAAAAAGACTGGTAAGCCCTACTACGATCAATCTATAAACTAATAAAGTTAACAGCATGATGGAAACTGAGATGAACATACTGGCAATAGATAAAGGTGACATCACATAGATGAGATTAAACTTTGCACCATAGTGTACTAGCAAACCCACAAAACAGATCTTGATCCCTTAGCCCAAACTTTGGCCCAATAACATGAAGTGACCTTAGTATAAGGTCCAGCCCAACGGTCTAGTCGATCGGCTCCCTATAAACCTAACACGTCCAGTGTTGGTGTCCATACGGCCCACATGGATGTAGTCAGACTGCGCTGGGTCCACCTTTGGGTGTATCAAGCCCTCGGGTGTCAACCCCAGACACCTAAGCAATAGTGCACAGTCTAAACCTACTGGTACCCGTGCCTCGAATTTGTCCAATATCGGACTACGTGCACGTCCGTAGCCCGCCGGACCCGCACCGCTGTACCACTCAGCCGTCGCTTTGGTCGCTTACATCCGTCCAGTAATCGTGCCCCGCCCTAACCTAGCTGTAGGGTTGTGGTGATACCAAACTGGGATTACTGCTGGAACAGACCACGTTGCTAGGGTTTCTAAGAGGGTTGAGTGTGGTTTAACCCCTCACTAATCATGGATTAAATTAGTTAAGTGTAACCACTTAACCCCATCTAATCCTCGCATCCCCATTATTGGTTAAGTATTAGTGGGCCATGACTTAACCCTAATCATGAGGCATTAATTTATTAATGCACCCAACCTCTCACATTAGACATCCGTGGTTACCTGGGAAGATTTACACCACGTCTAGGTCTAACCTCGGGTCTTATGGTGCAACATGACCAACTACCCACATTAGACCCCACGTTGTGGTTACCTGGGAAGATTTACACCACAACTAGGTCTAACCTCGAGTTGGTCATTACATGTTATCTAATGTCATGTCCACTTTAAAACATATTTACAAGTTAACATATACTTGGGTAGACCTAACTTAATAGGTAAATTCCCAAGGGGTAGACCTAACTTAATAGGTAAATTCCCAATCTTTTAGTTTCATGTATTTTTAAGTTTACCCAAACCCTCCCAACGTCATTATCTCGCTTACATATTCGTCATAACGCATAAGGGTAACATGATGAACTTCACATATCATAATAAACATGCATACATGTTAAACTTGCAAATCATGTCATAGTGAACTCGCATAAACATGCATAGCTTATTAAATATGCATAACATGGTAAGGCGAACTTGCATAAACATGCATAACCCATTAAACTTGCATAACATGGTAAGGTGAACTTGCATAAACATGCATAACCCATTAAACTTGCATAACATGGTAAGGTGAACTTGCATAAACATGCATAACCCATAAAACATGTATAACATGGTAAGGTGAACTTGCATAAACATGCATAACCCATAAAACATGTAGAACATGGCATAGTCAACTCACATAAGCATGCATAACTTATGAAACATGTAAAACATGGCATAGTGAACTCGCATAAGCATGCATAACTTATGAAACATGTAAAACATGGCATAGTGAATTCGCATAAGCATGCATAACTTATGAAACATGTAAAACATGGCATAGTGAGTTCGCATAAGCATGCATAATCAAATAAACTCACATAAATCTCAACTTTCACCACATATTAACTTTAGAGTTTGTAAAGTGAAGGTAAGAGGGCTTACAAATATAAACAAGCCACAAATCCACCAAATAAGATGAAGAAGCCCTTTGAAAACCCAAAACAAAGCTTCAAATAAGAAAACCCTTTTGCAAAATCCCAAAAACACAAACTTAGCAAATCAAACTTGCAACTTAATGAAGTATGCAAGTTATTAAGCATTCATACAACATAGAAAAGGTTGTATGATCATCATATCTTCATAGGATTAAACTTTGAGGGAAGTGGAGGCTAGGGTTTTTAGGTGGAGGCCATTTGAGGATTCAATTTGACATAATTTAGTTGCTAGATTGATTAATGAGGCTTTAGGGTAGGATTAGGGGTATATTTATAGAGAATTAGAGTGTTTTAAGCCCTAGGATTAAACCTAGGTTAGTTTAGGCCCGTCAGATCTCGGAACTCTCTAGAACCAAGCCACAAGACCCAACCCAAATCAGAAATGGTGCACCAGGCTAAACTGCCCGGGCACCCCCTGTCGACAGGGCTGTCGACACCCTGGGTGCCCTGTCGACAGGGCTGTCGACATGCGGCTCCTGGCGGGAATTTTTCCCGCCTGCTCCAGATTGCCCTAACCCTTGTTTTTTAAATTAAATTTAAATCTGTTTTTACTTAGGAATTTTCTGAAAACTTCCATGGGCCTTAACTGGGTCATACGGACTCCGATTTTCGAAAACTCGGACTCTATTTCGCGTATTTTTCCGAGACGAACGCAATGTCATAGCCCGTTCCCCTGGATTCAGATTTTTAAATTAAATTCTGCCTCGATTTATGTTATAACAAGTTATTGAAAATACGGGTTGTTACAAGAAATTTGTCTTGGATTTGGACGCTTATATCCGAAAGCCGTTAGTGGACCATCTTGTTGATTCATTTGAGAAGATTGTGGAAAAAGCTATTCGTCGTGAGAGCTTGTTTCCTAAGGAAACAAGTGTTGTCACTGCAACCAAAGAGGCTCAGAAGCCACAGCATGGTGGTAATAATAAGAAGAGGAAGCAGCAACAACAGAAGGGAAAGGATGGCCAAAAGAAGCCGAAGAGTGAGGTGGTTTGCTTTAACTGCCAACAGAAAGGCCATTTTGCTAGTGAGTGCAAGAATCACAAAGCTGAGAAGAAGTGCTTCAAGTGTGGGAAGCTTGGGCATGAAAAGAAAGATTGTCCAGAATCAACGAAGGGTAAGCAGGTTGTGAGGGCATACGCTTTGGAAGCCATGCCAACTTCTTCGAGAGCTCCTACTGATGAGGAAAAGGGAAAGGGTGCCGTGGTTTAAGGTATCTTTCTGTTAATGGTGTTTTAGTTCGTGTGCTTTTTGATACTGGAGCATCACATTCTTTCATTTGCAATGAGCTTGTGTGTCACTTGGGTTTGGAACCCAAGATCTATGATAGACCCTTCATAGTGAATAATCCAGTTGGGGTTCGTCAAATCTTTGCATGATATGTCGTGGTCTAGTGTTGTCAAGTCATGGTTACTATTTTGTGTGTGATTGATTTGTTCTTAACTTCGCTGGGTTTGGGATCATCTTGGGCATGGATTGGCTCAAGCGGTATGCGGCAAGGGTGAATTGCGAGAAGCTAGAGCTGAGGGTCGGGAATGTGGAAGGGCGAAAGGTGTTGATTAGATGTAAGCGCGAAGACAGGGTCTTTGTGAGTTATCTATATTCGCTTGGGATTCCACAAGAAGACCTATCATCAGTGTTGATCGCTAATGAGTATGTAGATGTCTTTGACGAGGTCAAATGGTTGCAGGCGCATCGTGAGATCGAGTTTAGGATCGATTTGGCAGAAGATGCTAGACCAATCGTTATGCCTCTTAGGCGAATTCTGCCTATGGAACAGCGAGAGGTGGAGGTGCAAGTTAGAGACCTTCTAGGAAAAGGATTCATTCGGAGGAGTGTATCCGAATGGGGTGCACCGGTCGTATTTGCAACCAAGGCACATGGCTCGTTAAGATTATGTGTGGACTATCGTGAGCTGAACAAGGTGACAAAGAAGAACAAGTATCTGTTGCCAAGGATAGATGACTTGTTTGATCAGCTTCACGAAGCCAAAGTGTTTTCTTATATGGATTTGGCAATGGGATTTCACTAGTTTAGGGTGGCTAAGGATAGTGTGCCAAAGACTGCTTTTAGGACACCATCTGGTTTCTTTGAATGTTTGGTAATGCCATTCGGATTGACTAACGCACCAGCGTATTTCATGGATTTTATGAATAGGGTATTTAGAGATCAGTTGGACAAGTTCGTGCTTGTGTTCGTGGATGATATTCTAGTTTATTCACGCAATAAGAAAGAACATAAGACGCACTTGAGAGTTGTGTTGGAGATCTTGCGAAAGCGTTAGCTAAGAGCTAAGTTTTCAAAGTGTCACTTCTGGAAGAGTGAAGTGAGGTTCTTAGGCCATGTCATTTCTGAAAATGGGATAGCGGTTGACCCTGCTAAAGTAGCAGCAATCCAGGACTGGGATAGGCCTAAGAATGCGAAGGATGTTCGGAGTCTCCTTGGGTTGGCTGGTTATTACCGACGATTTATCAAGGACTTCTCCAAGGTAATTGCACCGTTGATAGGATTGACGAAGAAGAACCAAGTGTTTACATGGAATGCAAAGTGTGAACAAGCGTTCAGGATCATGAAGGAAAGATTGACGAGTGCACCTGTGTTGACCATTCCAAGTGGGAATGAAGAGATGGTTGTGTACACCGATGCATGTGGTAATGGACTTGGAGCAGTGCTAATGCAGAAGGACAAGATTGTGGCCTATGTGCGTCGACAACTAAAGCCGCATGAGAAGAATTATCCAACTCATGATTTGGAGTTAGCGACGATTGTTTTTGCTTTGAAGATGTGGAGACATTACCTATTGGGAGTTCGATTCGAGTTGTTCACGGATCACAAGTCATTGAAGTATCTTTTCTCCCAAAAGGATTTGAATTTTCGGCAGCAACGATGGTTGGAGTTTCTGGCGTCATATGACTTTTGTATAGCCTATACTCCTGGCAAAGGCAACGCAGTTCCAGATGCGTTAAGTCGAAGACACACGAGTTTGGGAGCGACGTTTTAGGAATGGAAGAGCCTTGAGTATTTGGCAAGGTTCGATTTTAGGCCAAGGTGAGAGCTGGAACCTGAAATGTTGGCAAGCTTATCGATAATACCTATACTTATCGAAAGGATTGGCGAAAACCAAAAGTAAGGTGTGAAGCTTGTCGAGTTTATCCAGAAGCTGGAACCTGAAGATAAAGAGTTTGAAGTTGATTGAGAAGGTTGGCTTCGAAAGCAAGGACGATTAGTTGGTCCTGATATCGACATATTGAGAGATGAGGTTCTGAGAGAATGTCATCACTCGAAGTTGACGATTCATCCCGGTGGCAATAAGATGTATCAGGACATGAAGCGAGTCTACTACTGGGAAGGGATGAAGCGGGATATTAGAAAGTTCATTTCCAAGTGCATGAACTGTCAGTTAGCGAAAGCTGAACAGAAAAAGCCGAGTGGATTGCTTCAGCCATTGGAAGTTTCTATATGGAAGTGGGAGCATTTATCGATGGACTACCTAGAACTAAGGCATGAAACGAAGGAATTTGGGTCATCGTGGATCGTTTGACCAAAAGTGCAAGGTTCATTCCTGTCAAGTCGACTAGGACGGCATCAAAATTGGCTGAACTTTATGTGAAATGGATAGTTCGATTCCATGGTATCCTGAAGAGTATAGTGAGTGTCCTAGATTTATTATTTACGAGTGGATTTTGGAAGAGTTTGCAAGAAGCTTTGGGAACTGAGTTGTGCTTGAGTATGCCTTATCATCCCCAAATAGATGGTCAAACCGAGAGGGTTAACCGAGTTTTGGAAGACCTCCAAATAGAATTCGGAGTATCATGGGAAGACCATCTACATCTAGTTGAGTTTGCATATAATAATAGCTACTAGTCTAGCATTTGGATGGCACCATACAAGGCTTTGTATGGGAGACCGTGCAATTCTCCGGCATGTTGGTTTGAAATTGGAGATAAGTTAGTACTTGGGCTAGAGATGATTAGAGAGACCTCAGATTGCATCGAGATCGTTCGGCAAAGAATGAAAGCGGTCCAAGATCGCCAGAAGAGTTATGCTGATAAGCATAAAAAGATTTGGAATTCAACGTAGGCGATATGGTTTTCGTGAAGATTTCGCAGTTGAAGCTTGTGGTTCGATTTGGAAGTAAAGGAAAATTGGCTCCTAGGTTCGTTGGACCATTTTCGATAGTCGAGTGAATTGGAAAACTCGCATATAGATTGGAGTTACCCGGGAAGATGTTGGGTGTGGATAATGTGTTCTATGTGTCGTTTTTATGAAAGTTTGTGCATGACTCGAATGAGGTAGTACCTCCAAAGTAGTACGAAGATCCGGAAGTAGAGAACGTAGTTACGAAACCTCGTAAGCCACTTCGTGTTGTAGGGGAATGACACAAAATAGCTTAGCAGGAAGACGGTTAAGCTAGTCAAGGTACAATGGAGTGAAGATGGAGACAATTGTATATGGGAGACGGAAGAGAGCATGAGGGGGACTCATGCAGAACTCTTCGTCGGTAAGATCCTTTGATATCGTATCATCGTTATATCGTTGTATTTTGTTGTTATTTGATTAAATTCCACGTGCTAAGATAAGGCTATGGATGCATGGCTTGATGGTTGCTAGTTTGGGTGATAGAATTGGCTTCTCATGGATGATAGGCATGCGAAATAATTGTGGTTGCTTGTGTTTGTTTGTGATTTTGGAGGCGAAATTCTTAAGGGGGGAAGAATGTAACAGCCTGCATTTTACGTATCGGAAGATCGCAAAATATATTTATATTATTCCCTGAGGGTTGGATCATTCTCATCTTTTAATATGTTGCTTATGGGGATGTGAGACATGTCCATAACTTTTACCGATTTTATTTGTGACCATTTTGTCCCTATCAGTCTTGTACAGTGCATAACTTTTGACTCAGGACGAATCAAAGGGTGAGACCGGTGCCATTGGAAAGGAATTGATGTTTGCCTTCCGTAGAGTGGTTACATTAAAGATTTGGCTTAGCAGTTTGGGAGAAATCGCTGTTTTAAGGTTTTTCAATTGGCTATCCAGGTTTGGTAAGCCAAAATGGGCTGAATTGGGAAGACCCATTAGGGGGTTGGTGGAAACTATAAATAGGGGGTAAGGGATATGGAAAAGGGTTTGAATTTTCCATTCTCTCATTTGGAGGTCTTGAGCTGCTCCTTCCTCTAACACCTTTCCGCCATTAATAAAATCAAAATCAAAATCTAAGGAAGGAAATCATAGATCTACACCATTGGAGGCTAGATCTACATCAATTGACACAATAGTTCATCAGATCAAGAGGTTTGGTGCGAGGTGCTTGCTGTCCGGATTCAAATTTCTATCATTTTAGCTTGTTTTGGAGAATCGGTGAGTGGTTTACATCTCTCACATGGATTCAATGAAGTGTATGAGTAGTTAGTCATGTTTTTCATCAAATTCATGTGTTTTCTCAATAGATCTATGCATTGGAAGTCCATTTTCATATGAATCACCATAGTATCTAAATTAGCAAGTTTTACCGGTAATTCTTATGCTATTTTCATGTGATTATGCAAGTTAGATATATAATTTTGTTCATATGATCAATCAACATAACTTTGGAGTGATTTGCATAATTTTGGGTGAGAATCGTTGTATTCATGTTAATAATGGTTTCATACCATGTTTGTGGTCATATTTGATGTTTTGGACGAGTTGGTTTTGTCGAATTTATCATTTGGCAAAGTTTTGGTCGAAATCGGAGTTGAATTGCAATACGTATGTTTTGGGTCGGCCTAGTCACCAGTTGGGTCGGGCAAGTCACCAGATGGGTCTTGTAAGTCACCAGATAGGTCGGGCAAGTCACCAGATGGGTCGGGCAAGTCACCAGATGGGTTGGGCAAGTCACCAGTTGGGTCTTGCAAGTCACCAGATGGGTCGGGCAAATCACCAGATGGGTCGGGCAAGTCAACAGATGGGTCAGGGAAGTCACCAGATGGGTCTGGAAAGTCACCAAATGGGTCGGGCTAGTCACCAGATGGGTCGGGCTAGTCACCAGATGGGTTGAGCAAGTCACCAGTTGGGTCAGGAAAGTCACCAGATGGGTCATGCAAGTCACCAGTTGGGTCAGGCAAGTCACCAGTTGGGTCGGGAAAGTCACCAGCTAGGTCAAGCAAGTAACCAGTTGGGTCGGGCAAGTCACCAGTTGGGTCGCGCAAGTCACCGGTTGGGTTGGGAAAGTGACCAGTTGGGTCGGACAGTTCTGGTCGGACATTTCTGATGATGATGTGTCTTCGAAGTGAATTCAATTGGGAAGGTTCAAAGTGTTGAAAAGTGTTCATTAGCCAGTGTAAAACAATGAAGGAGGTGACAGCTCAAAGGCTGTGAGTTGGTGGATAATGGATTGCTCGAGAAGGTTGCTTGAGCTACGAAGGGGCATCAGATTGGATGATTAAAGATGCGAAGGCCGAGAAATTATCGTTTTCATAAGTTCTAGCACGCTCGAAGCAAGGGTACACTAGAGACGTTTAAAAGACTGGTTGTAGGTCGAGTACCCTGGGTCTTGTAGAAAGGCCTTGTTGTCAAGGTTAGACATATGTAGTTTGTGCTAGAACTGGGGTTACCGTTAGCCCTTGACATATGGCAAGGTTGGCCGTCATATGATTAACAATGGTTTCAAAGCAGGATTGGCGGTGATAGCCAGAGTCAGTCATGGATGATTGGTTGTTCTGTTTGTACCGTCTCATGTAGGTCGTCCAAAGTCGAAGGAGATGTTCCTTGGTTGCTTATCTGATATTGGTTTAGGCCTCTGGGGCTTGTACTTGAGGGATGTTGAACTTGATTAGGATGGTTTACATGAAATATATATAATCTGGATGTTATGAGTGCATTACCATGATTGAATGAGTGTTCTGGTTTCCAAGGATGAGTGGTTGAATTGCTTAATGTAAAGGCTATCACTGTCCGATGTCGGGAAGACGGGAGTTGAGTTCTTCTCTAGTGTTTGGTAGATAGGTTTGTTAATCTACCTATTCTCATATACTTTATTGATGAAGTTTGTTAGTTGTTTTACCGCTCACTAAGACTGTTGTCTGACTCAAGGTTTTATGTTTCTTCTTATTACCTTGGGTTGTTCATCCGGTTGTGGATGGGCAGACTAAATTACAGGTTATAGGTTATTAGTGAGGACGATGATGTTGTGCGGAGGCGAGCAGGAGGCTGGCGTACCAATTTTATTACTATCTAGTATTTCTATTTCCGCTGTTGAGTGCTCTATGAGAGTTGTAGTGAGGCCTTATGTACAAACTTTGGTATTCGTTGGATAACTTTTCAAGATGTTGTGAAAGTTTGAAAAGTTTGCTATATGGTGCTTCATTACTATTACCTGTTGTATAAGTACTATTGTATGTTATCCTTGCGTTGTGAGTTCTACGACAGGTTTCGCTTATGTTTTCCTACTCTGATGATCGTCTGCAGCTGCTCGACACACCTTTCAGCGCATTATTTCTCTTGTTTAGTGCAGGGGTTATCGGCGGTCGTCACACACATGCATCAGTGTGTACTGTGAACACCTTGTTCCCATTAGGAAAAGTCAAAATTGTGGTTGTTGTCAGAGCCCTCTTCAATCGCTGGAAAGCATCCTTACAGTCTATACCCCAAGAAAATGTCAGATTCTTCTTCGTTAGTCTGGTGAGTGGGGATGATATTTTTGTGAAGTCCTTGATGAACTTCCTATGATAGCCCGATAAACCAAGAAAACTCCTCACCTCCGTTGCATTCTTTAGGATCTTCCAATCTTGAACTGTAACTACTTTCGCGGGATCTACTGCTATCCCATCCTTAGAGACCAGATGCCTAGAAATCTCACTTCTTTTCTCCAAAAATGACATTTGGAGAATTTTTCCAAACCTTCCTTAAATGTCGGGAATGCTCTTCCTCTCTCTTCGAGAAAATCGAGATATCATTGACAAAGACCACAACAAACTTATTTAGAAACTCCTGAATCATCAAATCCACAAAATAGGCGAGTGCATTTGTCAATCCAAAAGGCATGACGAGCCACTTGAAGAAACCATCTGGAGCTCTAAAGGCAGTCTTGTCTATACTATCCTCGGCCACCCTCAACTGATGAAATCCCATAGCCAAGTCTAACTGGGAGAAAACAGATGCACCAACAAGCTGGTCAAACAGACCATCTATCCTCGGAAGTGGATGCCTATTTTTCCTAGTGAGTTTATTCAACTCTCTGTAATCCACACATAAGCAAAGTGAACAATCCGCCTTAGTGGTGAATACTACTGGAGCACCTCATTCAAATATGCTTTGCCTAATAAAACCTTTCTCAAGTAGCTCCCCTACTTGCTTGTTGAGCTCCCTCCTTTCTCTTGGAGCTATATGGCGCAAAGGCAATGCAACTGGCTTTGCATTGTCCACCAAGTATATACGGAAATCAATTTCGCGCCTCGAAAGTAAGCCCCGAACCTCCTCAAAAACATCAGGATACTCACAGACTACTAGTACAGATCATAAATCATCGATAGATGCATCAAGCGACTCTAGGAAACTGAGCATGACAAACCCTTTTAGGTCACAAGAAATCTCGAGGGTCCTCCCATGGTAAGTCAAAAGTCTAATGACCCTCCTCTCACAATCTAGAATGGCACTATACATGGCTAGCCAATCCATCCCTAGAATCAAGCCATAGCCCATGAAACCAAGCACATATGCGTCGCACTCAAACTCGATGTCCAACACAGATATTCTCAAACCACGAGAAATCATAGACAACTGAGCCGTACCCCCAATGGGGATTGAGACAACAACGGGATCCAAAACCATAATAGTACTAACAAGATGATTAGAAAGAGAAATCAAACCTTCAACAGAAGCCTTCCTACCTCTATCCGGTACACCGGCCACAAGAGCATGCACCTGCCCTCCAGAAAATCCTGCCCTTTGGCCATTTCCTTGCTTCTTCGGGCACTCCTTAGAATAGTGTCCGACCTCTCTACAATGGAAACAAGCATTCTTATTTCTTTTGCATTCTCTGACCAAATGACCCTCGCAACCACAATTATGACATTTCCTCTTATCTCGAGCTTTATCGTTCTTTCCGCCCATCTTTTGTTGTTGTTGTAGTTCTTTCTTGGGCACTTTCTTGTTTTGTGTTTCATCAATCTTAGCCTCTTTCTTTCCACCTTTATCTTCTTCGTGCATCAATGCCATATCAATGAGTTTCTCAAAAGTTTCCCCCATCAGAATATGAGACATAGCCAACCAATGAAGGTGTTCTTTCAATCCTCTAGAAAACCTCAAAGCTTTCTTAAAAGGGGTACTTACTAGCTCCAAACCAAACCTTTTTTAAGTGCCAAAAACCTTTACATTTGCATACTTTGCTCGGCTTGAGAAAGAAACTTCATTTCGAATCTCTGTCGGAAATCATCCCAAGTCCCAACTGGACGCTCTACATGCGTCACTTCCTACCAGAATGAAGCCTCATCTTTCAACTACCAAATGGCTTACTGAATCTTTCTACGGTCTTCAACCTCAAAAATCCAAAATAAATCCTCCGTTTCTTTGAGCCACTTCCTTGCTTCTACAAAAGTCTTAGTTCCTCAGAATGACTTCTCTCCCATAGCATAGAAGTCTTAACATATCTTAGAGAAATTATCTGCTCACGGAGGGGCAGGAGGAGGAACAATGGCTGTAGTTGGGGGAGGGACGTCTTCTTGGCCTCCGGTAGGTGCCGTAGCCTCAAGATACCTACGGAACCAAGCTGGTATCGTTACGCCGTCGGGAAGAATCTGTTCCCCAGACATGCGGAAAAAGTAAGGGCTTCAAATAGTGGATCGAAAGATATTCCATATGGCTTTGGGGAATATGTTTTTCAAAATAGAGTTTTTTTTAATTCTTTCTTTTAAAACCTTTTTGGAAATAATTTTCAAAATCTTTAATCTGATCTGGTAACCTTCAGCTCTGATCCCAAATGTGACACTCCACATCCGTTAATGTCACTCTTTATCAAAATGTATTAAGTTTCGTGAAGCATTATAGGTAAACAGAAACAAAAACATTACAAGGCAGATATAAAATAATAGCGGAATTTGAATCTTTATTAAACAGAAAACATCTTATTCTGAAACATAGTTACATCATAAGTTTGAAATATAGAAAAGCAATTACATCATCATAAAACTCCTGCCTTTTACTAAAATCATCAGAGTACAGTAATAAAAGAAGCATAGTTCCCCACAAATATAGCCATATTAGAGAAGACAGGAAATCAAAGTGGTACATCTAAGCAGCTCCAAGAAGAATGAAAGAGAGAATCTAAATAAAGCCCGAGTATTCCCACCCTGAGAATCTGGGGGGAGGAAACAGAAGAAAGAGAGAAGAGGAAACAAAATGGGTCAGACATAAAGGCTGGCGAGTCAAGTTACTTTTAGCATATAAATAAGTAAAATCATCATGACAGGCATATAAACTGGATGAGAGAGATAACAGTATC
This sequence comes from Allium sativum, assembly GCA_030737875.1. Classification (NCBI taxonomy): domain Eukaryota; kingdom Viridiplantae; phylum Streptophyta; class Magnoliopsida; order Asparagales; family Amaryllidaceae; genus Allium; species Allium sativum. The sequence goes on along the minus strand of CM060927.1, from coordinate 71,931,680 downwards.
ATAAGACGGGTATAACAGACTGAGCATGATAAACAGAATAAACATGACGGAATATATTGCACTTCTCAAGTACTTTTCTGTGCACCAATACTAGCATAACAAGAACAAAATGATCCCAACTAGAACAAAATGGTAGACTTAGGTGTACTTCTAGTAATAGGTTTTACCCCAATGAGAATAACTGGTAGCCCAACAGGAATGATAGGTGTTACAACCAACAAGAATAACAGGCTCCCAATAAGCAAGACTAGATGTACCCTATTACTACCCCCAATCGATCGGCTCCCTACCCCGTGGATATCCGTGCTGGCCCCACAGTAGGATGTATCATTTCCTAAAGTGGCAACCCCATTATTTTCAAGATGCACAGCTATATCCACTGGTGTCACAACGTCTTATCTTCCCGAGCAAGCAGACACATGCACGCACATGACTCCGATGGAATGCGCAATCAACACCCTCACTCAAGTGACCTCTTGTAATCAGCTTAATAAGCGAGCCCCGACCCCGATTGTAACAACCCAAACTCCGACAGATCAAATTTCTTTTCAAAATTCCAATCTATCGAAACTCAAGTTGTTGTGCTCTGGTATCCTGCTGAAAAGACAGAGACATAAAATATGTCAGAGCTCAGGAAACATCTCACAACGGAACAGATAAAATATAATATAATCAAAGTATAGCCTTACCGTATTAATAATACTGCATAACCAGTATTCAAAGCTATAATGTCTTTGCCACAAATCTAACTTGCGAGTATTTTATGAGGAGGGAGTCTGAACACAAGTTCTGGTGACTGGATTTAAATTATATACTTTGGATATCCGACATATATCTTTCAATCATATTTTCTTATTTATTAGGTTACTTGGGTTAACAGTACTCAAGGATTACACACACGTCGTACCCATTTACTTCCCAGTGGATTAACCTAATATAGTATCTATGTAGCTACCCCTCAATACTGAGGTACACCCCAATGGTACCCCACTCCCACGCCCCCCCCCCGGTAATGCCACAGAAATGAACACAGTCCCTCATCCTACGCCGGACTGACGTACGTTTCTCTACAAAATAACGTTACGTTCCGCATATATCTATCATTACTACGCTACGTAAGCGTACGGACTGCCATCGTCAATCGAACCAGATTTCATACTAGAGTAATGCCCTCAAGTCTTTGATACACCACCCAGAGCCGACATGCATGCATCTAGACTTTCCCACATACGTATCGTCAATTGTAGTTCGATGCCTTAACCGCACGTCCTCTAATGTGCATCGAGTTCCGTGGTAGGGTGATACAAGAAACACGGAACTCGGTCGAGAGATTTTCCAAATCTGTACAGGCCCGTCTTTAAGAGCCTCTATATACAGATATTCCTAGGGTCTGTTTTCACGGTGGCTATAGCCCCACCTCAGCCCCTCCCTCAACTAGTAAAGACTACAAAAGCTAAATGAGCCTCTAAAAAAATAATCAAAACATCCATTTGGCGTCTTCCCTCAACCACCGTACCCCGATAGTGAAAGGTGAATGGTCTATTGGTTTTAGCTCTAGTCTTTTCATATCCCACTGGCTACTGATGACGGGTATTCGACGATCTACTATCCTTGTTGTTCGTGACCCTTTGCTTCCCTGTTGAGGCGACCGCCGAATCATCCTAGTGCCACCGCGTCACAGCATTCTGACTGCATAGCTTATTTTGCAGTCATTGCCCACCAACCCAGTAGTTACGTGCAGACCCAACCTCTTCAAGCATAGCCTAAACAACTGCCACCACACAGAGGACTACTAGGAGCACCTTACCTATTTCAGGAAGCCGTGTGCTTCCCCTTCAAGTCCTTCGGAGCCGACTGAATAATTAGATGAATGTGCGCTCTTCTCGTGCCTTATAACACCACGATGATCTACCCCGTTGGGTTATTCACCTTCAAACGTGCAGACTGGTCCAAGCGCCTCACTTTAATATGTTATTAGACCCTATGTCAAAACATTCTTTTACGCGCGTGCTTTATCTTATCAGGTTTCCATTTAACTTGGTTATCTTAACTTTTTATTCAGGTTACCAAGTCCTTCCTAGCCTCTTATATCTCTTAAGAATGGGCCTCTCTTGCTTATTAATTTCAGTTATATAACTTAACCCATTTAAGTTTATTAATAAGCCCACAATGTGTTATTCTCTAGATTATGGTCCAGGGTCTATGATCCACAACCCTTTATATTCTTGTTTGACTTCAAGGTAACAATAACATGTTCTACTAAATATGTTATTAAGTGTATCTCAATTCACATGTTTTCTAATTAACATGTCACTTACCATTTATGATTAAATATAACTTATCTCATTTCATAAGTTTTCCTCATTCTTTCTCATTTAATCATAAATTCAATTTACACCGTCACTACAACTTATCGTTGTTTACTTAGTAACTTAGTTCTCTTAACTAAGGTCCAATAATAAGTTTCTCTACCCATTTATTATAACCTATGTTATAATCTCCTCTTGTCCCTAGGACAAGTCTAAACATGTTATTCTTATCAGCGGGTTTCAGAATTCCAAGTTTACAGATTACTTAATTTATAATTAAATACAACTTCTTATATTTCATATATTTTCCCCCTTTTCTCAACTGGTTTCCGGCTTTCCCCATTTACTGATTACTTAATTCACAATTAAGTGTCCCTTATCTCATTTCACCAGTTATCCCATTTCCTTACCAGTTTATTATAACCTCTGTTATAATATTCACTTGTACCTAGGACAAGTTTACCTATTATACAACATTCTCATTAATGTCATTTATTTATAATAGGTGATTATCATTCTCCATTTAAACCATTTACTGTTGTTACTCATTATTCTTCATTCACTGTAATATATGTTCCCTATTTTATTAAGGAAAACACTTCATGCACCTTATCGGTTTGATTTATAGAAGGAATTAGTGATTTATTTTTATAACGTATTCCCATCTACATCTGTGGTGGTAAGTAATTTCTTTCCTTTTTCTTACTTTATTCATTGTGGCTTACTTGCACCCACGTTCTCAGAAATAGGTCATTTTGGGAAATACATCACTTTTCCTTCGCATCACACTAACTCAGTCCATTACATCCCTTCCTTTCTTATTTTCTAAGTTAGACATTTAATTACCATCATTGCCATTTATTCATATCTTATTATATATATATATGCACTAGACCTCTCACATTAAGCCTACACTTGTGGACGTTGGATTTGTCTGGCGGGTCTGGGCAGACTTCTACCACAAGTTGACTTAACCTCGTGTCTTTGTACCATTGCATGTTTTAGTTATGCACTTAGACCCCTCACATTAGAATTACCACTTGTGAATGCTAGATATGTCGGGTGGTTCCCTACAGAATTCTATCACAAGTGCAATCTAACCTCATGTCTAAGAGCATTACAGTGTCAAATTACTGTGAATCTAGGCATGTTCTCTCTTTAACAATTATTCCTATTTCATGTAAATTTTAGGCATATTGTCCTTTTCATATGTTTACTGTAATCCAATTTGCATGTCATCGAATTATGCCTATATTTTGTCGCATGTCCTTTTTAACATGTGTTTAATTCTATTTTGACTTGTAAATATTTAATCGGTTAATTGTTCAAATCCAACAAGTTAAACATGTCATTTACTCAATAATATAACACAAGTGAATCATGTGATTATAACAACAATAGTCATTACCCATTTTCAAACAAGTTTGTTTTTGACATGTAATCATTCCAACACTTTAATTGATTCAACATATGAATTATTCATATTAACATCTCAACTTTTTATAACACTTATTCTTAATCATTCTGGCAAATTCAATTATACAAAATGGGGAATGGTAAACGATAACATATTATTATCTAAAATGCTTAACTTAAACCCACTCACCTCATACGCTTTCCCAATACTGGATTTGGTCCAGTTTCAGCATCCATGGTTTTTCCCTTAATCGGATTCAAAACCTAGAGACAATGGATTGATTATTTTTACTAAAATAGAAAGGAAAAGAAGGAGGAGGAAAATTGAATAGATCGGATCTACGAAGTTACCTTACTTCGATAAGAGATCTGAACACCCATTTACAAGCATATGCTTCTTTCCTCCAGATTTGGATTCATAATTTTACCTAAACTAATAACCTAAATGTTCTGAATAGATCTTTAAGGGAGGAGAAACAGTAGAGCTTCAACGTAGCCTCAGAAATATGAGGTTTAGGGTTAGCTCTGTAGACTTATTTATAGGCGTATCAAAGAAACCAGGTCCTTTAGATTTAAATTAAAAACATCAAAACCGACCACGTCAGAGAAGAATGTTCCAGATCCGTGTGGGGTCGACTCCAGGGTTGACCCCCCTTGGGGTGAATCGACCCATGGGTCAACCCCCCTGTTGGTAGGTCGACCCCTAATGGTCTATTTTCCATCCTACTTCTCCCGCTCGTGAATTTTGATTTCTAAACTGATTTTCGAATTTTCTGGATATATTTATTATATATATACATATAAATTCCTTATATGTATACAAACTTCTAATGCTCATAACTTCTTCATACGGTGTCCGTTTTACGCAAACCAGGTGTCTATCATGACCAAAATTTCGAGATGGACGCAATGGAGCAGCCCGTTTTACTTAATTTTGAATATTCAATTAAGTTATTTTTATTTTATTATCTTTAAAAATGCGGGGTGTTACATTCTCCCACCCTTAGGAAATTTCGTCCTCGAAATTTAATAAGGGTAAAATCAATTAACCCCTTGCATAATATACATCCAACATGTGTGCATCCAATTTTTGCAAACATTGTGCACTTGTGCAAAGTGAAGTACAACATAATAATGCATGTATGCCTAAGCGGTACCTCCTATGTGTATGCAAATTTTTCAAAAATCCTTTTAAAATATGATGCTCACATCCTAAATATACTGGCGGTTCTACATGAATGCAATATTTCGAAAATCAAAATGCTTTTTCATCCAAATTTTCCTGCACTCTTACTGAGTAAGAACGTAGTTCATCCAATTGTTGCATCCACAATCCTATCAACCAAATTTATTTTTCGAATTTCAGAAAAATCTAATTTTCTAAATTCGATTTCTTATGTTACAAAAAGGTGGAAAATGGAAAATTCCACATCTTTTGTTTTTCTTTTATGTACCTTTTTCCAATCGTACTTGGATTTTATGTAACTATTTATAAAGATTCCCTATTTTCCTATCCAAGCACAGCCCACATAAGAAAATTTTCTTTTGTTACTGATTTTCTTTTTCATCTTATCTTGGAATTTTTTATCTTTATCCATCTTTTCTCATAACTTATCATGTTTGTTGCTTTACTGAATTTGTTTTTTCCTTTTTAGTTGTACCATTTCTCTTTTCTTAGCTTATTTAATTATATGTTATAAGTTTAAATTTGAATAATCCTTCTAGTCTTTCAACTAAAACAGGAAAACTGACACCCTACACCACTACTACTAAGGGCCAAGAATCTCGGGACTATGTCCGCTTCAAACAGGAAAGTCCAAACCATGGGATCCACGACAGGTTCAGGTGTTACTGTAACAAGAACAAAATAACGGAACGATCCCAACAGAAATGTTAGTAATGGGTTTTACTCTTAACATGAGAATTAGCAATAGTATCTAAACACTTACTTGCCCTTATCTATCTAGTAGTCGCCACTAGTCCTAGCTATGTACTAATAATTACTTCAAGTAACACCCTGGGCTTTTCAATGCTTATGCCTTCTAAGGGAACTTACTGTTATTCCAAGATAATTCTTGATATTTACTTTATAGTCTCAAAACATTTCCCGTCTTTCCTAGGAACTAATCCCTACCTACTCCATCCTTTTAAAACACGGTTTGGCCTTTTTCTATTTAAATTTTCTTCTAGAAATTTAAAAGTGTCAAAACTTTATTTTCCTCTTCAAAACTCACTTTTGCCAAACCAAAAAAACATGTCATCATAATAAAAATGTAAATCATTTTTTTCAAATCACAAAAACTGGAGTAGATAAGGACAACTATTCCTCAATCGGGTTTACAACAGGTTCTTGCCAATAAGGTCAATTTAGTCTCTTCCTACAAGGTGCAACCATCTACTATATTCTTAATTTCTACAACTTATTTTGTCCACCCAACAAAATTATCTTGTTAAAATAATTTATCAAAAAGGGTTGTCATAAGAATAGAGATTTCAAATCTTTCTTTATTAAAAATTCTTGTATGAAATATAACAAGAAAACTAGCCAGCTATACATACTCTATAGTATGCACCTTTTATTGAGAGAATTTTACTTTAGACAAAGTTTTCGCAAGAAACCACTATTTACAAAATATACCCTATTTTACTTCAAAACCCAATATGTACTTCTTTACATATTTTTAAAACTATAATTTTTAAGATTTAAAACTTGAAAACACTATAAACCATTTTCCCAAAACTTTTTTAATTTCGAGTTCTTAAAAGTTAACAATGGGGTTAGACTCAAAGCGGGTTTCCAATTTTTCTAGGCTTTCCTAGGCACTCCACAAGGCCAATTCTCTCAACTGTATATATTCCTAATCCATTTTTCCTTTTTTAACCTTTTCCAATTTATAAGGTTTTCAAGCCCATTAACCTAAAATACTAATCATATGAGATTCACTTTCCTTCCATACAAAGTACATTGTACACTCTCCACCCAAATTTCCTAAGGGTCTCAGATTTCCATACTCATTCCTTTAGTGTACAAAACAAACATCCCATTTCTTACCATATTATACTCTTTCTATTTAGTGGGTTTCTCTATGGATCTAGGTATATATATTATATATTTATATTTTTAAAAATACAAATACGTTCACTCATTATTTATACAGAATCCTAAACCTAAGCTCCGATACCAGATATAACAACCCAAATTCCAACAAACATAATTTCTTTTCAAAATTCCAATTTATCGAAACTCAAGTTGTTGTGCTCTGGTATCCTGCAGTAAAGACAGAGACATAAAATATGTCAGAGCTCAGGAAACATCTCACAGCAGAATGGAAAAAATATAATATAATCAAAGTATAGACTTACCATATTAATAATATTGCCTGACCAGTATCCAAAGCTATAATGTCTCTGCCACAAATCTAACCTGCGAGTATGTTATGAGGAGGGGGTCAGAACATAAGTTCTGGTGACTAGATTTAAATTATACACTTTGGATAATCCTAGATATACCATTCAATCATATTTTCTTATTTATTAGGTTATTTGGGTTAATAGTACTTAAGGCTTACGCACACGTTTTACCTATTTACTTCCCAGTGGATTAACCTAATATAGTATATATGTAGTTGCCCCACAATACTGAGGTACACCCCATGGTACCCCACTCGCACGGTCTCCACCGTGATGCCATAGAAATGAATGCAGTCCCTCATCCTACGCCGAAGTGACGTATGGATCTCTACATAACAATGTTACGTTCCACATATATCTGTCATTACTATGCTACGTAAGCGCACGGACTGCAATCGTCGATCGAACCAGATTTCATACCGGAGTAATGCCCTCAAGTCTGCGATACACTACCCAGAGCCGACATGCATGTATCTAGATTGTCCCACATACGTATCGTCAATTGTAGCTCGATGCCTTAACCGCACGTCCTCTAATGTGCACCGAGTTCCATGGCAGGGCGATACAAGAAACACGGAACTCGGTCGGGAGCTTTTCCATATATGTACAGGCCCGTCTTTAAGAGCCTCTATATATAGATATTCCTAGGGTCTGTTTTCACAGTGGTATGGTCCCACCTCGACCCTTCCCTCAACTAGTAAAGACTTCAAGAGCTAAACGACAGCCCCTAAAAAAACAATCTAAACATCCATTTGGCATTTTCCCTCAACCACCACACCCCGATAGTGAAAGCTGAATAGTTTATTGGTTTTAGCTTTAGTCTTTTCACATCCCACTGGTTGCCGATTATGGGTATTCGATGATCTACTATCCTTGTTGGTCGTGACACTTCGCCTTCCCATTGAGGTGACCGCCGAATCACCCTAGTGTCACCGCGTCATAGCATTCTGACTGCATATCTGCTTTTGCTGTCAAGGCCCACCCACCCAGTAGTTACGCGCAGATCCAACCTCTGCGAGCCCAACCTAAGCATCTGCTACCACACAGAGGACTACTAGGAGCACCTTACGTATCTCAAGATGCCGCGTGCTTCCCCTTCCAGTTCTTCAGAGCCGATAGAATAATTAGATGAATGTGCACTCCCTTTGTGGCTTATAACGCCACGATGATGTACCCCGTTGGGTTATTCACCCTCAAACGTGCGGACTGGTCCAAGCGCCTCACTCTAGTATGTTTTTAGACCTTATGTCTAAACATTCTTTTACGCGCTTGCTTTATCTTATCAAGTTTCCATTTAACTTAGTTATCTTAACTTTTTATTCAGGTTACCAAGTTCTTCCTAGCCTCTTATATCTCTTAAGAATGGGCCTCTCTTGCTTATTAATTTCAGTTATATAACTTAACCAATTTAAGTTTATTAATATGCCCACAACATGTTATTCTCTAGATTGTGGTCCAAGGTCTGTGACCCACAACCCTTTATATTCTTGTTTGACTTCAAGGTTACAATAACATGTTCTAGTTAATATGTTATTAAGTATATCTAAATTCACATGTTTTCTAATTAACATGTCTCTTACCATTAATGATTAAATATAACTTATTTCATTTCATAAGTTTTCCTCATTCTTTCTCATTTAATCATAAATTCAATTTACACCGTCACAACAATTTATCATTGTTTACATAATAACTTAGTTCTCTTAACAAAGGCCCATTAATAAGTTTCTCTACCCATTTATTATAACCTATGTCATAATCTCCTCTTGTCCCTAGGACAAGTCTAAACATGTTATTCTCATCAGCGGGTTTCAGACTTCCAAGTTTACAGATTACTTAATTTATAGTTAAGTACAACTTCTTATATTTCATATATTTCCCCCTTTCCTCAATTGGTTTCTGGCTTTCATCATTTACTGATTACATAATTTATAATTAAGCGTCCCTTATCTCATTTCACCAGTTATCCCATTTCCTTACTAGTTTATTATAACCTAAGTTATAATCTTCACTTGTCCCTAGGACAAGTCTACCTATTATACAACATTCTCATTAATGTCATTTATTTATAATAGGTGATTATCATTCCCCGTTTAAACCATTTACTGTTGTAACTCATCATTCTTCATTCACTGTAATATATGTTCCTTATTTTATTAAGGAAAACACTTCATGCACCTTATCAGTTTGTTTTATAGAAGGAATCAGTGATTTATTTTCATAACGTATTCCCATCTACATCCGTGGTGGCAAGTAATTTCTTTCCTTTTTCTTACTTTATTCACTATGGCTTACTTGCACCCACGTTCTCAGAAATAGGTCATTTAGGGAAATACATCACTTTTCCTTCACATCACACTAACTCAATCCATTACATCCCTTCCTTTCTTATTTTCTAAGTTAGACATTTAATTACCATCATTGCCATTTATTCATATCTTATTATATATATATATTTATATATGCACTAGACCTCTCACATTAAGCCTACACCTGTGGACACTGGATTTGCTGGGCAGGTCCGGGCAACTTCTCACAAGTTGACTTAACCTTGTGTCTTAATACCATTGCATGTTTTAATTATGCACTTAGACCCCTCACATTAGATTTACCACTTGTGAATGCTAGATATGTCGGGCGGTTCCGGGCAGACTTCTATCACAAGTGCAATCTAACCTCGTGACTAAGAGCGTTACAGTGTCAAATTACTTTGAATCTAGGCATGTTCGTTCTTTAACAATTATTTCTATTTCATGTAAATTTTAGGCATATTTTCCTTTCCATATGTTTACTGTAATCCAATTTACATGTCATCGAATTATGCCTATATTTTGTCACATGTCCTTTTTAACATGTGTTTAATTGTATGTTGACATCTAAATATTTAATCGGGTAATTGTTCAAATCCAACAAGTTAAACATGTCATTTACTCAATAATATACCACAAGTGAATCATGTGATTATAACAACAGTAGTCATTACCCATTTTCTAAAAAGTTTATTTTCAGCATGTAACATTCCAACACTTTAACTGATTCAACATTTGAATTATTCATATTAACATCTCAACTTTTTATAACCGTAATTCTTAATTATTCTGGCAAATTCAATTATAAAAAATGGGGAATGGTAAACGATAACAAATTATTATCTAAAATGCTATAGCTTATAACCCACTCACCTCATACGCTTTCCCAATTCTGGATCTGGTCCAGTTTCAGCATCCATGGTTTTTTCCTTAATCTGATTCAAAACCTAACGACCATGGATTGATTATTTTTACTAAAATAGAAAGGAAAAGAAGGAGGAGGAAAATTGAATAGATCGGATCTAGGAAGTTACCTTACTTCTTTAAGAGATCTGAACACCCATTTACAAGCATATGTTTCTTTCCTCCAGATTTGGATTCATAATTTTCCTATACTAATACCTAAATTTTCTAAATAGATCTTTAAGGGAGGAGAAACAGCAGAGCTTCAGCGTAGCCTCAGAAATATGAGGTTTAGGGTTAGCTCTATAGACTTATTTATAGGTGTATCAGAGAAACCAGGTCCCTTTGATTTAAATTAAAAACATCAGAACCGACCACGTCAGAGAAGAATGTTCCAGATCCGCCTGGGGTCGACCCTGGGGTTGACCCCCTGTTGGTGTGTCGACCCCTAGGTCGACTCCCAACGGTCTATTTTCCCTCCTTCTTTTACCGCTCGTGAATTTTGATTTCTGAACTGATTTTCGAATTTTCTGGATATATTTATTTAATATATATATATGTATATATATGTATATATATACACACATACATATAAGGCCCTTATATGTATACAAGCTTCTAATGCTCATAAATTCTTCATACGGTGTCCGTTTTACGCAAACCAAGTGTCTATCTTGACCAGAATTTCAAGACAGACGCAATGGCGCAATCCGTTTGACTTAATTATGAATATTTAATTAAGTTATTTTTATTTTATTATCTTTAAAAATGCGGGGTGTTACACCGACCTAGTTCGCAGTACTCGTTTGATACCAAGATGGGTTACTGACTGAAATGGATTCCACACAATAGATGATACAAGCTTCCCTCCTAGGCTTACATCCCCACCACTAGGATTTTAATAGGTTATGCCTAATAGTTTAAAAAGGTTGCATAACCCCAACATGTAAAATAGGTTAAGTTTGTCGGTTATATATATATATATACACACATATATATATATATATACATATATATATATATGTATATATCCCGCCCCCATGGATTTAACAAGATTAACTTAACCCCCACTGATTCAAGCAAGTTTACTTAACCCCTAATCAATTTAACTGGTTCATGTAACCCCTTATAGATTTGAACAGGTTAAGTATTACAGGTTAACAAGTTATCCACTTATGGCCTATTAGTGGACTAGACCTCCCACATTAAGTCTACTACTTGTGGATGTTGGATATGTCGGGCGGTTCCAGGCAGACTTCTACCACAAGTCGGACTTAACCTCATGTCTTAGTATCGTTACGTGTACGTTTATGCGCTCAACCCCTCACATTAGATTAACTACTTGTGGACGCTGGATTTGCCAGACGGTCCCGGGTAGACTTCTACCACAAGTGTAATCTAACCTCTTGTCTAAGTGCGATTACAGTTTCTAATTACTGTAAATCTAAGCATGTTCATTACTAACCAATTTTCATGTTTATCCAAGATTATGCCCCCAAATCCCAGTTTGATTCACAATACAAGTTATGCCCCCAAATTAAAGTTTTAGATCAAGGTATAAATTATGACCAAATCCTATTCATGTTTTAATATAAGTTATTCCCCAAATTAACATTCCCCACCATTTCCAATTTTGTGCGCTTGCATATTTCAGCGATAGGCCTAGGCTCGAAGGTAGCCTAGCTATAAAAATAAAAAAGGAAAGAGGGAGAGAAGAGAACAAGAATAAGCATAATAACAAAACAGACATAATATGTCAGAGATAGGCATGCTAACTGAATAGGCATATGGTGATAGAAATAGGCATAATGGCAGAATGGGCATATGATGACAAAATTAGGCATGATAACATAACAGGCATATCATGAATAGGCATATGAGAACTAATCAGCAGATTAGGTGAACAAGTAATAGCAGATTTGATTAGTTATGATTCAGGTTATTAGCAAGAACTGGTTTAGACCTAACTTATGAACTGTCAGGATTACTTTTTACATGTTTACATCTAAAGTTAACATAGACTCACTGTGACTGGATCTAAAGAACAGAGAAGTGATTGTTGATGTCGTAGAAGAGATCCTTGAATCTTGTTGCAGGAGAATATGCTACTTTAATTTGAGTCGGAGCAGCATCTCGTTGTCTCCATTGTTTTTAGTGAATAAAACAAAGAGAATGAGGTCCTATTTAAAGCCTAAGGTCAATGAATCTTGCTTAGAAACGCGTCCAGGTGCACAGAAATGGATCTGCCCAGATCTGACTAGGGTCAACCCCGGGGTCATCACACTTATGTAGGGGTCGACCCATGGGTCGACGCCCATAGGGGACAGGATCGACCCCTAACGGGCCGATTCCCCCCTTTTTCCCGCTGTTTGATTTCCAATTCTGAATTTGTTTTGTTTATATTTAAATGGCTTATATGTATACAAACTTCAAACCTTAATTTCTTCTTCATACGATATATGTTTTATGCATACACGAAGTTTATCTTAAGTAGAATTCTGAGAAGAATGCAATGGTGTTGTGACAGCCCGCCCCGTGCCATCAGGCATTTCCCCGAAATGCGTTGTGCCAATGTCCAACTAGCATGGGACGGTCGCCAAAAGAAAAGGGATTGAAATGATGGATTACCAAAGAACCTGTAGTATTTCTCACAGCGCATGGAATAAAGTATAATAATAACATAACTTGATATAAAACATGCGAGACAGTGCATAAGCTGAAAACTAAATCATATCCATCAGAGTAACGAAATCCAAAATACAACTTATGATCCAAACCATTATTACAACTTCAAAATACTGTCTCTAAAAAGGAGATAAAAGAGGTACACTACTAATGCCTAAAGCAGGGACCAACAACAACAACGTGGAAATATATGTTTATAGTACACGGAAGCCTCCTGCTCGTCTCCAGACATCTACTTGTGCATAACCACCTAACCTGTCTCTAGTCTACTCGATTAGGAGCACCCAAAGAAATAAGAAGAGACATAAAACGATGGGTCAGACGAAAGTATGGTGTGAGTGATTGAAACAAAACAAAGCAATAACATGTATAAATAATCATACCTGACCTGGACCTACAACCAAAGAGTTAGCACAACAAGATGTACAATAATCTAAGGTAACACTAAGATATAGTGTAAAAATGGAAGTGTGAGTGTCATGGTGATAACAAACATCAAACATAACAATCATCCTTACATCCCTCACTCAATGCGTAAAGCATACGATATCCACCGCTTTGATCACCAGATCCATTGGGGCCATGATGGAGTCCAACTCCGTACAACTATCACTACGACCACTTTGCCCTTTGGAGCCCTGATGGAGTCCAACTCCATACAAACTCTGACCCCACTGCACTGGTCCATAGTCAATACCCCCTCCCTCAATAGTGAAACAAAGTTATAGATATCGATAACTCCTTTGCACACGTCCCGCAGCAAAGCCCAACTCTTGAAGTTACTCGTTGGTTCCCATCTGGATCCCGAGTAATAACTTCTCACCTGGACTTCCTTTGCATCTCGGGTTTTGGTCATCATCTCGGTTCGGTTTGGTCTCTATTCGATTCAGTTCGTGTGAAGCATCTGTTCGGGGTTCGTGCAAAGCTCCTGGGTTCAGTTCGAGGTTCCCTGTTTAGCTCGTGGCATTCCAGTTTGTAGGTGCATTTGTTCGGATTCACAACAACAGGTCGGTTCGTGAGGGACAGTTCGAGTGGTGCTCTGGTTCGAGACAAGCGATTCGACTCGTGGTACATGGAGCACTAGCAGGTCGAAGACGAGGTTCGGTTCATGGAGCGTTGTATGGGTCAGTTTGTGATGCTTCCTCCAGGGCATCGGGTCGTGGTGCCTATGTAAAGAGCCGGGTGGGAGATGGGATTCGGGTCGGTTCGGTGTGGCGAGCTCGATCCGATCTGCTCCAAATTCCTGCTTCTCTTCCAGCAAGCTATTTACGCCACACGACGCGTTTTAGACCATTCTAACACTCCTTTGCAATCTCGAAGCACACCAAAAACAGTAATAACATGTGTAAACAATTAAAAACATCAAAACATCAATTGCATGTGTTACTTAGGATCAAACATACCCAAAACCATGATTTTCCCCTTAATCCCTGAATTCCGGGATTAACAAACTTAATCCAAATTAACCCAAATTTATATCAGTGACATAAAATAATATTTTAGGAATTTTACATACTTTTCCATATTTTTCTGAGTCATTAATTTGCTAATTATCACTAATCACCCCTAATTAGCCGTAATTAGTGTAAAAACATGCAAATCACTCACCTTTGCCTCAAATGAATGTTAGCTCTGAAACTTATACTGATTTGGCTCGGATTCCTCTATAGTGCAGTAGCTCTATCCCGATTTTGATGCTAATTCGACTTGATTTGATGTGGATTTGCTTAATATGTGATTAGAAAGTGATTAGGAATTGATTTAGAAGATGGAGGCCATTACTAGGGTTAGAGAAAGGTTTGCGGTGGCTGGAAAAATGGAAGGGAATGTTTCTCCAAACCCTCTCATCCCTCCCATAACCCTAATTCCGAAATGGGTCATGGGCCTAGCTGCTAATCACCCTATTAAGCCCGATTAAGATGTTTTTCATCTTCTAAATCTTTTTTAGCCATATCTCACAAACGGTAAGTCCGTTTGATCAATGTGACCACTCTATGTAATGGGAAACCATCATTCGAATCCAATGGAAGTGGTTTCAGGTCAAAACTCCTTACCAATCAAAAGTTATAGATGAAACATGATTTAACGGGGGTAAAATGGTCATTTAAAATTCGGAAAAATTGTGAATGTGGGAGATGACCCCAATACTCGTTTCCCATAGTTACACGACCATATGATTTCGTATGAAAATAAAATGAATATTCTACGATCCACCGATACGTAGAATGCAGGTCGTTGCACTTTCCCCCCTTTAAGAAATTTTGCCCCCGAATTTCCTTAACTAAGAAAACATACAATGATGCCCCCACACGCCTATCGGCCATTTACGAACAATCAAACATGCATAATAACACAACAAGCCTATCCTAGCATGCAGTTTACTAACAAGGGAGTAACTATATCGCGATTAAAATCTTACCTAATAAAGAGCTCTGGATATGACTCCCTTATGCTCTCCTCGGTTTCCCAAGTACAATCATTCTCATTATCACCCCACTGGACCTTAACCAGTTTCACCATCTTCCTCTGGAGTTGTTCGTATCGTGCCCGATAATATGAACTAGTCTGCGATTTCGAACTACCTCGGGTTCTATCTCGATATCACCTAACTGATCTGGTGAAATAGTCACGTCAGAATCGTGCAAAACTTTCTTAACTGAGAAACATGAAATACGTTGTGCACTCCCGCCACCTTGTCCGGTAATCCAACTTTATACGCTAAATTCCCAAGTTGTTCGAGAACTGGAAATGAACCAACAAATCTTGGTGCTAACTTACCTCTCCTACCAAATCGAATCACACTCTTCAACGGAAAATTTTTGACGAATACCTAGTCGCCAACGAAGAATTTCTAATCTCTTCGCCTTTTATCAGCATAACTCTTCTGCCTATATTGGGAAGCCTTCATTTGCTATTGAATAATCTTGATTTTATTTGAAATTTCTCTTATTACATCTGGCCCAAGCACAAATTTCTCACCGGTTTCCAACCAACATGATGTTGAGTTGTATGGTCTTCCGTACAAAGCTTCAAATGAAGCCATACCAATACTGGACTGATAACTATTATTATATGTGAACTCAGCCAGATGCAAATATTTAGCACAAATTTCTCACCGGTTTCCAACCAACATGATGTTGAGTTGCATGGTCTTCCGTACAAAGCTTCAAATGAAGCCATACCAATACTGGACTGATAACTATTATTATATGTCTGAACCAGTTTAAAATTTTTATTTTGGCAATTTTAGCGAATTTTGAACATTTAAAATAGATTATTTAAAATAAAATCGACGAGAAATTTATTTTGAATATATTTAGAACGTATATATTATATACGTCGTCGTTAGAATATAAATAATTATATATAATTATAAAATAGAATTGAAAATGGCGCGGTAGTTCGATAATTCGATTTCAAACTTCAATTGAATGTACCGGGTGCAAAACAATCCGGATTTTAGTGAAACCAAAAACATTAGGATCTAATTGTGAATATCTTTCCAACGAATCCGAAGAATCAAAATTTCATAGAGGGAATCAAAAGATATGTCCAGTTGAAAATTCTGAATAGTCGCTATGGAATTCAGGCCCTTAAAAATGGGAATTTTGCAAACGACCTCGGATTTCGACGAAACCACTTTTGTTGGGTCCGTGATGAAAAGTTATTGCTAGATTCCAAATTTCATAATTTTTTGAATAAATATGTGAGCGTGGCAATGGAAAACGTGTTTGACCAATTTCAGTTGATTTTAATCGACTGGAAAATGGCCATTTTTCTAACGGTCTCGGAATTCGACGAAATTAGTTTTGTTAGGACCGTATCGTCAATACGAAGCTAGAAAATATTTTTCAGGAATTTTTCTAGTTAGTATGTGACCCCGGTAAATTGAAATGCGCGTTCAAATTCAATATATAGAGTTATATGTTGATTTTAACGGAAACTGATCGAAATGGTCGAATCAGCTTATGATACATATCCCATTGTGCTCGGAATGGGGGTATTACGCTAGGGACAACAGTCGGTGGGTCTCATTTCGTGTTCGAAATAAGAAGTTACTTTTTGGAGAAATTTATTAATTAATTAATATATATAATTTTCTATATTCCCCCCTTTCTTTCTTTGTCGTTCATTTCAGACCAAAAAAAACCATCGATGAAGGAAACCCGCTGCGCCCTCCCTGGCGTTCGACACCGCCGGAATTCCTCCCCTCCCCCATGACCGCGCCGCCATCGCCTAACCCCTCCTCTTCTCCTACTGCCTCTTTTCCTTCTTCCCCCAAATCTACGTGAAGCCCTAGCCCTTTCTGAAGACCGACGCATGCCCAACCGCCCTCCTCAGCGACGGCGACCTCCTCGACCTCGCCCAGACCTCCTCCCTCTTCCCCTCCTTCTACCTCCAACTCGCGAAACCGTGAGACCCCCCTTTCTTCCCCAAACCGCAACCAACCACCACAGCCCGACCACCTGAGCGACCCCCCTCCTTGCGCCACCAATTGTGCTGCGAAGTCCCCCCTTCTAATCGATGAAGTAAGTTTTTAGTATTTATTTCTTTTATTTATATATGATTTATTTTCAGTTTACTTAGCAACCGATTTTTAGTTTTAATACCCAAGAATAGGAAGTGAAAAAGATTAGATTTTTAAAATAGAAAAGATTAGATTTTTAAAATAGAAAAGATTAGATTTTTAAAATAGAAAAGATTAGATTTTTAAAATAGAAAAGATAGATTTTTAAAATAGAATTAGAAAGTTAGGATTTTTAAAATAGAAAGATTAGATTTTTAAAATAGAAAGTTAGAATTTTTAATAATAGAAAGGTCGAATTTTTAACAATGGAAAAGGCGATATTTTTATTTTTGAAAAGGCGAAATATTTATTTTAGAAAAAATGAAATCTATATTTTTGAAAAGGCGGAAACGTTATATATAAAATGGCGTGATAAAAATAGAATTTTTACCAATATAGTAGCAAAGTAAAAATTCGATTTTTACCTATATAGTAGCAAAGTAAAAATTCGATTTTTATATATTGAATAGCAAAGTAAAAATTCCATTTTTATATATTGAATAGCAAAGTAAAAATTCGATTTTTATATATAGAATAGCGAAGTAAAAATTCGATTTTTATATATTGAATAGCGAAGTAAAAATTCGATTTTTATATATTGAATAGTGAAGTAAAAATTCGATTTTTATATATTGAATAGCGAAGTAAAAATTTGATTTTATATATTGAATAGCGAAGTAAAAATTCAATTTTTATATATTGAATAGCGAAGTAAAAATTCGATTTTTATATATTGAATAGCGAAGTAAAAATTCGATTTTTATATATTGAATAGCAAAGTAAAAAATTCGATTTTTATATATTGAATAGCGAAGTAAAAATTCGATTTTTACATATGTAGTGGCTACGGGCAACGAAAGTGATAAGAGGCGAGAACAGTGAAGATTTCCTGCATTAGAAGTGCCGTGGAGTTAGGATAGCTATCGGTGAGAATTTCTCACTCTTCAATCTCTTTTCTAGTTATATATATATATATATACTAGGATGCAGACGGTGTTTAGTAGCATCCGACACCCTTCATCCACAGACCATGGATGGCTTGTTTGTTTAATTGTTTGGTTGTGTAGTTGGTTAGATTATTTGGTTTGAATTGAAATGTTTGGTGAAATGGAATGGATTTGATTGATGTGTGAATGGCGTAGGCCTTCACTAGACCGGGGATAAGGCTAGGCCTCGTCCCGTTTCTAGTATCGTGCCGTTATGCCGCCGAAATTTTCTAAAATAAGTTAGAAAAATAAAAATATCATTTTATTTTGTAAATGAACTGAATAAAAATTCATGTGTTGAAATAAAATATTTTATCGTTAAAAATATATTTTTTAAACGTGAACGAGAATAAATAAATATTCATTTACAAACCAGACGGTTTGTTTATGTACACCTATTTGAAGGATATTGATTGGGACGATAAATTTTACACATCGCCCAACTGCACAAATAAAATCTATGTTTGATTGTTTGAAACCCCACATGGGTGTTGGGATGAAATTTGAAGTTCACTCATCCTGATTGATTAAATATATCGATCGATTGATTGACAGGCTGTTATAAGCGTTAGATATCTATATTTGATGCTTATACAGTGTAGTGCACTTTGGTTGATGGTTGATTATTTTTCAAAGCTATTATATATGTGTGATGTATGAAAATCCATATAATTAACATTAAATGGTGATTGATTGGGCCTCATTCCAATTTAGAAGATAAAGAATACTATAAAATAAAGGTTCATGTGTTGACTGTACTCATCCGTTGAGATTAGTCATGAGTTGAACAAAATATTCTAACAATAAAATTTACATCTTTATCATATATAGAATTAGAAATCAACTGGAAAATAGATGAGATGAGTGGTCTCCTGGATATTAATCTGTTGTTGGTTTCGGCCTTCGGGGTTAATATTCAGGAAATCGTTCTCTTACTAATTTACGGTTGGAGTCTGATTCAATATCAAACGATAGATACCTTAATTTTCATAAAATATATTAAATAACAAAAATAGTCACACGTGGACAGTACTCATTCGCTGAGATTAGTCGTGCGTTGACAAAGATATAGAGTCGTGTATTGAAAGAGATATAGATCCATTTGTTGAATATAAAGCCGTGTTGATTAGTGATGCGCTATTTTGACGTGAACGATATTTATATCGATTATATTCGTTTTTGAATTTAAAACAAATTTGATTTGAATATAAAATGACTTCGAAATGAATTGAATATAAAATGATTTCGAAATGAATTGAATATAAAACGATTTCGAAATGAATTGAATATAAAAAAATGATTTCGAAATGAATTGAATATAAAACGATTTCGAAATGAATTGAATATAAGACGATTTCGAAATGAATTGAATATAAAAAAAATTGATTTCGAAATGAATTGAATATAAAACGATTTCGAATTGAATTGAATAGAAAACGAATTTGATTTGAATTGAATAGAAAACGAATTTGAATTGAATTGAATAGATAACGAATTCAAATTGAATTGAAATTTAAATTGAATAGAAATGAATTTTGAACGAATTTATAAGGAAAAATTCAATTTTGATTTGAATTGAAATGGAAGTTGAAATTGTTTTTGAAACGAATTCAAAACTATTTATAAAATTCGTTTTAAATAGTAATCGACAAAATATATATAATATATATATATATTATATATATAATGGTCTGAATAGAACGCGCCGCGTCGCGGCAGTTCGTGAATTTCGACCATTTATTTCAAACGGGCATTACGGGAGATCCGACCGTCGGATTCTCCTAAAACCGGAACCGTTGGGTTCGTATCGAAAAGAACTTTCTAACGAATATTAGAAATTTGAAATCTAACGGTTGGATTTGGAGGTACGTCCAAATCTGATTTGAAAAAGGTCGCTGTAAGGGCAATTCGATGGCCGTTGATGGAAATCGACTGTATGGGCCTTGATAAAATTACTAAAAATAGTAATAATTTGTGTAAAATCATAAGAAATGATTTGGGAAAAATTGGGATGAAAAACTCCATATTTGAAAAGATAAAAATAGATTTTTATCGAAATGAACTAATTTTGAACTAAAATTAAAACCCATTTATTTTTAAATAAATAAATTGGATTTGAAATGGGTTGTAAATAGAATTGATTCATGGGTTTATCGTGAACTGTGTTTTAAATGACATTAGTTCTTTAACCCTGTAAAAGGAGATTTAATGAATCTGCAATTAAATTGAAATGTGAATGGATAATCTAAATTATTAAATTTAGGAAATAAGCGAGAATGGAGTATTAGCAGTTTTGCTCCAAAGCGATAGTTAAATCTTTAATTAGATTTGAACGTGAAATGGTAATTAATTTTACCGACAACACTGAGGTGTTAGATATGGAGTATTACCAGTTTTGCTTCATGGGATGAATAGGTTGGGATTGGGAAATAAAATAAATAATTACTTCGGTGTGTTTCGCTAATCTCGACTAGTTTAGAAAACCATAATTTGGTTTTGAAACGACATCCAAAGGAAGATTAAAGGATAAGTTTTAAAGAATTTATCTTGGATAAAATTAATGGGAACCTTTCCCCAAGAATGTGATTTCGTGAATAAAAAGATATTCTGCATTGGAATGAGGCGTATGTTGTGTAACATTCGTTTTTAATATACGCGGGTTGTTCGGAAGGGCCGGGTTTACACCCATTCTGAATAACCGATTCGACGATAAGTCGAAGATGAAGACGGTGGTTGAAGACCGGAAGTCTTCACATCATTTGGATAATTACTGACGATCCTGATTAGGCTGTACACCCAAGAGGATGGAAATAGTTGGTGGTCGTCCAGACGTACTTGGAGATGGATGGATATGCGAGGAAAGTGCCTCCGTTTTCGTTCAGACCCAGAACGGACTTGTAAATGGAATGTGTGTCTGACATTGGATTTTATTCTGTGTTGATTGATTTCTATTAAATATACATCTGTTTGGCGGTGGAGAATTTATTCTCTTGCTTAACGCCCTTCTCTGAGATGCACGAACTCAGAGGTTGTATATCGATGGACATCAGTCGCATGGCATGAATTGCCTATGTGGCATGCTAAGATGCAATGATCAAGGATTTTGTTGAAAAGCAGAGTCTTGTGGTTGATGATCAAAGCACGGACTACGTGGCAGCTTTGTGTATAACGTGAATTCGCGAGCCTCACACCTCGGTATGTGTCAAAAACGGGATACGGACTGCAGGGAGAGCACGACGTTTCTTTCTAGCTTTGGTGGTGTCAGTGACTTACCAGCCCTGACACTTATATACTTCTCACCTATGTGGTTGTTGGAATGCGAGGCGCCTCGATTATAGGTCTGTAAGGACCGAGAAACGTGTGTTCAGGAATAAATAATCCTCTAACGTAAGTGAGGAGCGGCCCTGAAGATCCAGGGGTTGCCCAGAGTGCGTAGCCCTGGGACATTTGCTAGAGTGTCTCGAAAGCGGAGAGGAGCTTGCCCCTTGCCTCGACTCATGACGGAAATCCAATTTCCAATACGTGACATTGCGGTTTTAATTGTAGAACTAGTATGGCGACATGATAGATGGTACCCATGCCGCATATGATTGATATTTATGATTAAAATTGTTTTGACACTATACACTTATTGTAGTATCAAATGATTTGTTTTAAACGTACCAAACATGTTTGGCTATTATAAGGGAAAACCCTATCCTCCGGCTTGCGTTGCATTGCGTGATGGGACCTGGGTCTTATAATAGCTTCATTTTTCGAAAAAGCATTGCGCTGTTTATTCTATGCACTAGTATTCTTGGGAGGAAACCCGTTCCGTGTTATACGGCGTGGTCCCTTGAATTACTCTCTTTTAAAGTAAAGTTTTAAATAACTGTTTTAGTTCTCACACCAGTCACATGACTGACCTGGAGTTTATTGTTTTAACCTAAACTCTGGGTTCCCCTATTTTCCGCACGGGCAGCTAGTAGTTTTGGTTTTGCAGATTTATATTCACAGGATCCTGGTTTACAGCTGGAATGATATCCGGAAAGCTCTGTATCCGTATATCACCTTCAGTTGTGTTTTGTATATTTTTCCGCTGCTATGTAATTTATTGTAATCTCTGATATTTATCGAATGTAATTTATTCAATTATACTCTGTATATTCTTGTATCTGATGGAATTGTTGTAATAGCAATGAAATGTTTTTCTGTTTGTGTCCTGATTTGTCTTGTCCTCACAGTAATTCGTTCTTTCTCATCTCTTCGGAGACCGGGGTAGTTCGAATTTTTACTTCGTTATTCAATATAGAAAAATCGAATTTTTACTTCATTATTCAATATAGAAAAATCGAATTTTTATATATTGAATAGCGAAGTGAAAATGTGATTTTTATATATATAGTGGCTACGGGCAACGAAGGTGACAAAAAGGCGATAACGACGAAGGTTTCTGCAAATGAAGAGTCGTGGTATTGGATAGCTATTGGTGAGAACTTCTCACTCTTCAATTTCTTTTTCTAGTTATATATATACTAGGATGCAGACGGTGTTTAGTAGCACCCGACACTCGTCATCCACAGACCATGGATGGCTTGTTTGTTTAATTGTTTGGTTGTGTAGTTGGTTAGATTATTTGGTTTGAATTGGATTGTTTGGTGAAATGAAATTGATTTGATTGATGTGTGAATGGCGTGGGCCTTCACTAGACCGGGAATAAGGCTAGGCCTTGTCCCGTTTCTAGTATCGTGCCGTTATGCCGCCGAAATTTTCTAAAAATAAGTTAGAAAAATAAAGATAACATTTTATTTAATAAATGAACCGAATAGAATATTCATAGGTTGAATAAAATAGTTTGATCGTTAAAAATATAATTTTTAACGTGAATGTGAATAAATAAATATTCATTTACAAACTGGACGGTTTGTTTATGTACACCTATTTGAAGGACATTGATTGGGACGATAAATTTTACACATCGCCCAACTGCACAAATAAAAATCTGTGTTTGATTGCTTGAAACCCCACACGGGTATTGGGATGATATTTGACGTACACTAATCCCGATTGTTTAGTTGTATGTCAATCAATTGATTGACAGGCTGTTATAAGCGTTGAATATTTATATTTGATGCTTATACAGTGTAGAATGCACTTTGGATGATGGTTGACTATTCATCGTTGTTGATATATACATGTGTTGTAGAAAATCCATATAATTAACATTATATGGTAATTGATTGGGCCTCATTCCAGTTTGAATATAGAAATATTTGGAAAAGAAATATTTGAAATAGAATATTTGAAAATAGGAATATATAAAGCCGTATTGATTAGATTGACGCCATTTTGACGTGAACGATATTTATATTGATTTTATTCATTTTATAATGAATATCGAAAGTGATTTCAAAATCTGATTTTTCGAAAAGAATTGAAATTCGAATTGAAATTGAATATAAATGAATTCGAATTAAAATTGAATAGAAATGAATTCGAATTGAAATTGAATTCAAAAACCCACTAGTAAATAATGGATCTCGGTCACTCATAATACCTTTAGGTACTCCATGAAATCTCACTACCCACTTCATATATAGTTCCGCTAACTTAGCCGTCGTTCTATTCGACTTGACTGGGATAAACCTTGCACTTTTGGTCAATCGATCCACAACACCCAAATACTATCATGACCCGATCTAGTCCTTAGTAAACCATCGATGAAATCCATTAAGACTTATTCCCATTTCCATTCGGGAATTTCCAACGGTTGTAACAAACTACTAGGCTTTTTTTGCTCGGATATAAACTTTCCAACGTCTCTCTTCATCCCTTCCCAATAGTAGGTCAGCTTCATGTCTCGATACATTTTGTTACCACCGGGATGTATAGTCATTTTCGAGTGATGACATTCACTAAGTACTTCATCCCTCAATCCATTAACGTTGGGTATAACCAATCTCCCATTCTTTCGAAGCCATCCCTCTCGATCAAATCCATACTTGTTCATTTCCTCACCGTCGATACCCATCTCCACCATGGAGATGATTTCCAATAGGTTAGGATCATCCCACTGACTGGAACCGATTCGCTCAATCAAAATCGGTCTGATCGTCAAACTTGCTAACATCTTTGGATCCAATTCGCACTTAGGTCTGAAATCATATCCTGTTTGACATACTCCAGTTGCTTCCATTCTAGAAACATAGCCCCCAAATTGGCATGTCTCCTACTCAATGCATCAGCTACCGCATTGCCCTTCCCAGGTGTGTATGCGATATTGAAATCATATGAAGCCAAGAACTCTAACCATCTCTGCTAACGAAGATTTAAATCCTTTTGAGAGAAAAGATACTTTGAAGTCTTATGATCGGTAAACAATTCAAATCTTTCTCCGAAGAAATAGTGTCTCCACATCTTCAACGCGAATACGATCGCTGCTAATTCTAAATCATGGGTAGGATACTTTTTCTCATGTGGTTTCAGTTGCTGATTTGCATAAGCTACAACCTTACCTCCTTGCATCAGTACAACACCTAGTCCGGTACCACAGGCATCCGTGTATACCGTCATCTCTTCGTTTCCCTTAGGAATAACTAACACTGGCGCACACATTAACTTCTCCCTTAGAATCTTAAATGCATTCCCACACCTTCCGTCCCAAGCAAAAGCTTGATTCTTCTTGGTTGATTGAGTTAACAATGCTGCTATCTTGGAGAACACTTGATAAATTTACGATAGTATCCAGCTAACCCCAAGAAACTTCTCACGTCCATTGTATTCTTGGGCGTAGACCAATCTTGCACCGTAGCCACTTTCGCAGGATCCACAGTAATACCATTCTCTGAAACAACATGGCCCAAGAATCTCACTTCCCTCATCCACAATTGACACTTAGAAAATTTTGCTTTCAATTGGTGTTTCCTCAAAACATCCATCACTGTCCTCAAATGTTCCTTGTGTTCTTCCTCTGTCCTCGAGTAAACCAAGATATCATCCACGAAAACAAGAACTAACTTATTCATTTGATCCCTGAAAACTCTATTCATAAAATCCACAAAATATGCGGGTGCATTGGTCAACTCGAATGGCATGACTAACCACTCATAGAATCCAGACGGCATCCAAAATGCCGTTTTAGGTGTACTCTCAACTGTTACTTGGAGCTGATGAAATCCTGTCGCAAGATCCAATTGGGAGAACACTCTTGCTCCACTTAACTGATCAAGCAAATTATCTATCCGTGGAAGAGGATACTTATTCTTCCTAGTTACCTTGTTCAACTCGCGGTAGTCCACACATAAGCGAAGGGAACCGTCGGCCTTAATTGCAAATACAACATGTGCTCCCCAATCGGAAACACTTCTTCGGATAAATCCCTTCTTCAAAAGATCGCCTACTTGCAACTCGAGATCTCGTTGATCCCTTGGCGCTATACGACGAAGTGACATCACTATAGGTTTGACATCTTTCACTAAATCAATCCGAAACTCGATCTCTCGGTGTGGTGGAAGTCCGGTCACTTCCTCGAAGTTGTCCGGATACTCGCCAGTAATAGGCACATCTGATAACTCATCATGTGGGATGTCGAGGGAATTTAGAAAAGTAGCCAACATCCCGTCATTAGGTAGGCAACCCAACACCAACCTACGCCCATCAGCCGCTCTAATGGTCACCGAAAACCTCTCATAGTCCATCACCACCCCATACCTTTGGAGTCAATCGACTCCCAAAATAATGCCAAACCCAGTAAAGCCCGAAACAAAGCAATCATAAGAAAACATACATCCATGACTCGATAAGACCAAATTACTACAAATCATACTATGGCTAGTCGAACCACCGACCGGGTTCGTCACTACTAAAGGTCTTTTGACAATCTCGGGTTCCAATTCTAGCCTACCTACCAGGTCACTAAATACGCCCTGGTATCAAACAGTACTCGAACAGGAACATCATAAATAGAAATCATACCTTGGATAATGACACCCTTTCCTTTCTCCGCCGCTGTTGGGGCATTCGACGAAGAAGGAAGAGTGTTGATAGCATATGCCTTCACGATCTGCTTCTCCTTAGGAGGTTGCGGGCATTTATCCTTATGATGTCCCACTTGTCCGCAATTGAAGCACTTACTGTCCGTTGGCTTTGATTGATAGTTTATGGCATAGTGGCCCTTCTTGCTATAGTTAAAGCACTCAATATCTTTCTTATTCTTCTTTTTCTGACCATCCTTCGTTTGGTTATGTTTTCCCTTATTATGAGAATTCTTATTGCCTTCACCGCTTGCCTGCGGTTTCGGCTCCTCTGTAGATGTAACAGCGACCTTAGTCTTTGGCTTAGGGTAAAGGCTCTCCGACCTCAATGTCTTTTCCACATTAGATTCGAATGTCTCATCGATATGGTTTATAATTCTTTCCCCAAGTACCCATCTAGGCCAGCTATGAACTTCTCGTTCTTCTTCTCGGCAGTATCGATAAGAGATAATCCATATTTCGATAAAGTATCGAATTCAGCAATATATTCTGAGACTGTCCTACCATTTTGCTTAAGCTCCAAAAACTTTCTAAACAATTTTGATTTCTGAGCAGTTGGAATAAACTTGTCACTGAAGCTAGTCTTAAACTGATTCCAATTAAATTGATCCTCGGGAGTGGCCGCTTTAATGGCATTCCACCAATTCATAGCCCGTCCTTGAAGCTGACGCGATGCTAGTTTTCTCTTCATTGCATTATCAATCCCCAAATCCTCGAAGATGCACTCACAACTACCAAGATAATCATGAACCTCCATGGCTGATTCCGTTCCATGGAACGACTTCCCACCAAGACTAATATAATCCTTGTTAAGCTTGGCGAAATCAGCTTTAGGCGCCTGCACTACTGCACCACAACGTTTAGCAGCATTAGGAACTTCTCCCTGAGCATCCCTAAGAATCTCTCGCATGAAGACAATAAACATCGTCCTTATGTCAGGGACACTCCCAATATTGGCTCCTGAACTCGTACTCCTCGTATTTCGGCTCATCGTTCAATCTGTAAAGAGAAAACGATTAACCATCTCTTTAGTGGTGCCCGTGCAGTGCGACTTCATCATTAGATATACTAATAGTATATATATAGTTTTCGAAAACCAAAATATCACAACTACATGTTCTCATATACGTATACTGTCTCTCCCTGATGTCTTCCCCTAGGTTAGGCTAAGCAACCTAGGCTCTGATACCAAGTGTGACGGCCCGCCCCGTACCAGCAAACATTTCAACGAAATGCATAGTGCCAATGTCCAACTAGCACGGGACAATCGCCAAAAGAAAAGGGTTTGAAACGATGAATTACCAAAGAACCTGTAGTATATCTCACAGCGCATGGAATAAAGTACAATAATAACATAACTTGATATAAAACAGACGAGACAGTGCATAAGCTGAAAACTAAACCATATCCATCAGAGTAGCGGAATCCAAAATACAGCTTATGATCCATACCATTATTACAACTTCAAAATACTGTCTCTAAAAAGGAAATAAAAGAGGTACACTACTAATGCCCAAAGCAGTGACCAGCAACAACACAGAGAGAATATATGTATATAGTACGTGGAAGCCTCCTACTCGTCTCCGCACAGCTCCTCATGCATAACCACCTAACCAGTCTCCAGTCTGCTTGATTAGGAGCACCTAGAGTAATAAGAAGAGACATAAAAATCTGGGTCAGACAAAAGTCTGGTGTGAGCGATAGCAACAAAACAAAGCAATAACAGGCATAAATAATCATACCTGACTTGGACCAGCAACCAAAGAGTTAGCACAACAAGATGTAGAATACTCTAAGTTAACACTAACATATAGTTAAAAATGGAAGTGTGAGTGTCATGATGATAGCAAACATCAAACAAAACAATCATCCTCACATCCCTCACTCAGTGCATAAAGCATACGATATCCACCGCTTTGATCACCAGATCCTTTGGGGCCATGACGGAGTCCAATTCTGTACAACTATCACTACGACCACTTTTCCCTTTGGAGCCTTGATGGAGTCCAACTCCATACAACTTCTGACCCCACTACACTGGTCCATAGTCAATACCCCCTCCCTCAATAGTGAACCAAAGTTATAGATATCGATAACCCCTTTGCACACGTCCCGCAGCAAAGCCCAACTCTTGAAGTTACTCATTGGTTCCCATATGGATCCTGAGTAATAATTTCTCACATGGACTTCCTTTGCATCTTGGGTTTTGAACATCATCTCGATGCGGTTTGGTCTCCATTCAGTTCGGTTCATGTGAAGCATCTGTTCGCGGTTCATGCCAAGCTCCTGGGTTCGGTTGAGGTTCCCTATTCAGCTCGTGGCATTCTGTTTCATGGGTGCAACAGTTCAGGTTGGGAGCAATGGGTCGGTTCGTGAGGGACAATTCGAGTGGTGCTCCGGTTTAAGATAAGCGGTTCGGCTCGTGGTTCATGGAGAACAAACAGGTCGGAGATGGGGTTCGGTTCGTGGAGCGCTGTCTGGGTCGGTCCGTGATGCTTCCTCTAGGGCATTTGTTCGTGGTGCCTTCGTCATGAGCTGGGTTGGAGATGGGGTTTGGGTCGGTTCGGTGTGGCGAGCTCGATCTGATCCGCTCCAAATTCCTGCTTCTCTTCCAACAAGCTATTTATGCCACACGACGACGTTTTCGACCATTCTAACATTCATATGCAATCTCAAAGCATACCAAACAGCAGTACTAACATGTGTAAACAATTAAAAACGTCAAAACATCAATCATATGTGTTATTTAGGATCAAACATACCCAAAACCATGATTTTTCCCTTAATCCCCTAAATTCTGGGATTAGCAAACTTAATCCAAATTAACCCAAATTTATATCAGTGACATAAAATAATATTTTAGAATTTTTACATATTTTTCTGAGTTATTAATTTTCTAATTATCACTAATCACCCCTAATTAACTGTAATTAGTGTAAAAACGTGCAAATCACTCACCTTAGCCTCAAATGAATGTTAGATATGAATGTTAGATCTGAAACTTATACTGATTTGGCTTGGATTCCTCTGTAGTGCAGCAGCTCTATCCCAATTTTGATGCTAATCCGACTTGATTTGATGTAGATTTTCTTAATATGTGATTAGAAAGTGATTAAGGATAGATTTAGAAAATGGAGGCCATTACTAGGTTTAGAGAAAGGTTTGTGGTGGCTGGAAAAATAAAAGGGAATGTTTCTCCAAACCCTTTCAGCCCTCCCTTAACACTAATCCCGAAATGGGTTATGAGCCTAGCTGCTAATTAACCTATTAAGCCCGATTAAGCTGTTTATCATCTTCCAAACTTTATTTCAGCCATATCTCCCAAACGGTAAGTCCGTTTAATCAATGTGACCACTCGAAATGGGAAACCATCATCTGAATCCAATGGAAGTGGTTTCAGGTAAAAACTCCTTACCAATCAAAAGTTATAGACGAAACAAGATTCGCCAGGGGAAAAATGGTCATTTAAAATTCAGCAAAAATCGTGAATGTGGGAAATGACCCCAATAGTCCTTTTCCAAAGTTACACAACCATATGACTTCGTATGAAAATAAAATGAACATTCTACGATCCTCTGATACGTAGAATGCGAGTCGTTACAGGTGTAGTCCGTTTTACTTAATTCGCAATATTTAATTAAGTATTCTTTGGTTTATCATTATAGTGTTCTTGAAAATTACGGGGTGTTACAAAACTCATAAATAATACGATCCAAAGCGATCGTGGGTTTCTGGACTTTTCTTCTCGCAATACACACCTTCCTTGGACCAAGAAAGATATGCTTTGGGGGGTATAGACATGCTTTTTGGTCGAAGCTATCACACGTCAAGAATTTCGTTGGAAAATGCAAAGCGATTCAATCCAAGTCGCGGCGCGTTTGGAAAAAGATTGGAAGCGTCAATTTGCAAATTCGTCATCGATTGGCTTGAAAAAGATGATGCAGTGAAAATACGTTATCGACACGGTCCGATCAGCTCAAACCAGTCGAGCGTGTCGGTCCGATCGCGTGGCAAAAATTGTCACGCAAAAATATATGAATTTCGGCATGTCACGATCACGAAAAATGGCTTGCGCGACTCATGACATCAAATTTTGGTGTTTGGAAAAAAACAGTGTTGCACGCTCAAAAACAACCGATCGATGCGTGAAAATGATGAAAAACAATGTATTTTAGCTTGGTCGATCAATTTGGAAAAATCTGGCAAAAGCTGGTTTGGCACGAAAAAAATAGTCAAAAACCTTGTCCGATCACTCGAAAACGTATGCGCAACACGCGGTGATCAAGCTGTTAAAAATGGTGGATCATCGGTTTTGGCACCTCAAAAATCGTTGATCACCTCGGAGCAATCACCTATTTTCTTTTGCGCACACCGTGTTGATCAACGTGGCAAATTTGGTTGTATCTGGCATGGATTGCATCGCATCCCAGTGTGACGCGAAATTTTTCTCTTGATCACTGCGATGCGATCACTACTTTTGAAGCGATCCACGCATGTTGATCATGTATTTTTGGGATACGATCTGGTAACGCGCCAGATCACCCGACAAGTCTCAAAACGCGCGCTGATCACCACTTTTCAGCTGATCCGCACGTGTTGATCACCAAAATTGGTGATGCGATCTGGCAACTTTCCAAGATGCGATATTTTCACTCCGAGGAAGCCTAGATCCGATTTTTTCACCTTAGCCGAGCCTATGATGCGATTTTCTTCATCCGAACATAGTGTGGTGCGATTTTTTGCATATAGCCTCTACGTGATGCGGTTTTCTGACAGTAGACCCGCTCCATTGCCATTTCTAGTAGGTGATCACACATGATGCAACGACAAACTGATGTATTTGATTCAGCATGACTAAGCTCACTTATAATAACTTACGAAAAGGGGCTTTTGTATAAATTTGCACGATCAAGTTATGTGAAACATGTATGGCCGGTTGAGCATTTTATATTACACAAAAATTGTTAGTATTTTATCTCTATAAAACGGTAATATGTGATTTCTGTTTAAATTAACATAAATAAAAATTATTTCTATTGTGCATATGATTCATATCTCCATTTTATTATGTTCGGATGAGGTTAGTCAATAATATTTTCCAACGGTTACTTTTTTGTCTTTAGTCAAGTAATCTTATTGGCATGATAGAAGTTATGAAAATAATAATATCATATACTGTAAAACTACTTGAAACAGGTACATATTCCACAATGCATTAAAAAGGTGATGTGTAAATTCTTTACTCTGATATGCTCCTAATGTATGATGACATTTTTTTTAGCTGTTGCGGATGTACAATGCAGTGGTTTTCGGGTATAAAATGAAGAACTTGCATTCATGCTAAAAGGTATGCAAATGGAGTATTTTCCATAATTTGTCATTGACGCAAGATAACAAGTTAAGATATATTGACCAAACAACTGAAAAACTGATGGAAAGTACACAATTTTAGCTGCTATGCAAGAGATGACTTTCATGGGATGTAGACCTTTCTTTTTAAAGCGAAATTTAAATTCAGCAGGGGCAGTCACATTCATATGCTCCCTAACTAACATTTAGAAATTATGCTATGTTGTTTGTGTAAAATGGGGCTTTATATTGTTAATTTTGAATAGTGAAAAAGATTCAAGATCACTCAAAGTCTTCAATGAGAAGAAATAGGCGTAGAAATCCTTTATGTGTATTGAACAAGGTAGGTTTTTATACAGGTAAAACAAAAACAAGATGTATTTTTTTATATATATTATCAATTGAACGTCCAACTATTTAACTTTTTTCTTTGGACTGAAGTAATACATGCTGTCATAAATTTGTTTTTAATACAATTTTCTCCGAGTTACCATTTATAAATTGGTACATATGTATTCCTTATTATAATATCAATTGTTGTTATCATCCAGTACACATTTACATGTTCATAACGTTTGCCCAAAAAATTTCATAATTGAAATCAACAAACATAATTAGAAAATTAATTTAGGCTTGAGCATGAAAACTATGGTTGCTCTTTACAATAAACTATGAAAATTATCAAAGTTCAGATTTAATATTAAGTTAGACCAATGTAATAATATCACCAAGCATAAATTCTATAATAGTTTTCATCATTTAACATGCAGTTCATCCTGCAATTTAAATTTATGTATTTTATTAAAAAAATCGAGTGAAATATGTAGCTAAGTTGGTATCATAATGTTAATGTTTTCCAAACCATTCAAGTGCTATGTTTCCAAGATCAAACATCATATTTTAGGTAGCTCAAAATATATATATTCACTCCATTTGAGAGTACTTTTATTAATTATATGATATACCAATAAGACCACGGTATAACTTTGTATTGAAATAAGTCGTAGCATCTTATCCAAATATAGTTCAAAAAACATCATATAAAGCTTATTTGTAACTTTAGTCATTTGTGTTTTGTAGTAAAATTGTATGGAGAAAAGTATACAATTGCACTAGGGTTGTCAATAACTGTCAACCAAACATACTTCTTTAAATTTGGCTACATAATTTCCTAATAGTGATGGAATAATTTCATATAGGTTATTTCATAATATGTACACATGCCTGCAATACCAATAAGAGTTTTTTTCTTCATAGTTTATACAAGCTTATTTCTTATAATTTTACTCCTAATATATGAAATATGCTTGAATAAATAGCTACTTATGAATATGATATTTGACATAGGTAATGTTATAGGGACGTACCAAAGAGAATAGAGAAAATGCCGAATGCCTGCATCAAACTCTTAGGAGGCAGGCACCATGGAAATTAATATGCTGCCATGCTAATAATAAAAAATAATTTGCATCATTTTTATTCTTCTTTATGAGTAACCACATAAACAAACACAAGTGGTTACTGTTACTAAAAATGATACATCACAGCTAATGGAAACGATAATAGTGCAAGTGAAATCAGAGTAATTGATATAGCATATTGATTAATTTACCATAGAAGAACGAGTTATCTATCCATGTGAAAACCATATTATGTTTTTTATTCTATCAAATTGAAGTCACCCATCCAATTTGAAATTGAATGATGCTGTAATATATTTCAAGCATATTGAGTAATTTTATTTAATATTCTTTTATTCTTGCTGGTATTTTAAAATATAGCTTTTGTAGTCCATGCATATTGGTTAATTTGAAATATCATTAATCAGCGTACGCCAAGTATTCAGATGTTAGCGAAATAATCCGATATTATATAATTGTCACAACTACAGCCTCCTCGCAAAATAATGTACCCAGTAGAAAAATTCTCTGTCACAAAAAATATTTAAACTTCTTTGAAAATTGAATGTTTAAATACAACATAACTGTTATTTCTCTATTGTTTTACTAAATTTAGCAACTAACTCTCTCTGTTATGGTGGTCCTATGGTTAAGTTAACGTAATTTTAGGTGGTCTTAAGCTTTATTTTGCTAGAATATTGCCATATATTTTGGACAAATCATTTTTTTTTTTTTTTTTTTTTTTTTTTTTTTTTTTTTTTAAGTTAAGTGCAAAATTTTATTACCCGACGAAATTTACAGAATATACAACCACTCTCATATACATACTAGATACCCATTACATCCACAACTCACATTACTCCTATTTCCACGACTAATCTCACTACACTCTCAAAAACTCTACAAATCAATCTATACACTTTCACTTGCTAAAGCAAAACTGAAGCATCAGCACGAAACTTGCCACGCAAATCTTAATAACAACAGGTTCCGATAATATTCAAAACATCTGCAATATCATGCTAGCTTAGCAACACCATGATTGTCCAAAAAATCACTAAATAGCCAATGAGAAACGTACATCATATACCCCAATGCTTTTAATAACCAAACCAAACAATCCAAGAAAGATCAACACAGCTCAAAACCCATCTCCTAAATGTCCCATAAAAAAATCAAGTAAAGAAGGGATCGAGTAAAGGAGATGGGTTCCTTCTCGTATGCCTCTTGGTTGATTTCAGATTACTATTAAAAGGCAACACTTCCTCCTGATCACTAAACTCTTTTCCCTCGTCTAAATCAGCCCAAAATTTTATTCGGAAAAGTAAGCCCCGAACCAGAAACTGTTGAAGTTGAAGCAGTATTATATATATGATGCAGCATTAGCCGGAGATGGCAGAATAATATGAGATGGAGGAGAAATCTTAGCATAAGGAGAAGCAGAAGAATTACTCAAATTGCCTGCTAATGATGTAGAAACAGGAGCTTGAAAGCTAAATGTAGATGAGCAGGACATAGATGCATTAGCATTACAAGTTGCTTTGGCTGATGACGATGATTTACTAACTTCAGTAGATATAGTAGCTGAGGATATACAAGTAATCGGAGAATCTGCTGCTATAGTACTTGCAGAAGCTGATGATGAAGATAACATTGAAGTTGAGACAGAAAATGATGAAGACTTACGCCCATCAACTTCATTTGCACCAAACAAATCACCACAGCTACTATATCTACTGAACACCACTTTCAACAATGGCTGTAGCTTTTGCACGTAAATCAGTGCGATCAGAAGAACTACCTCTTATGCCATCATCAAGGACTTGTGCATTTAAATCAACATCTGCCCCAATACGACAGTCACTACCCTCTGATGCTAAAGCATCAAATGGATTTTTATTTGCATTAACTTCAACATTCAAACATGATACATTCTCTATATGGTTCACCACTCCTTTTTTCCTCCATATCTTTTTTGTCTTTGATTGTACAGTATGCCATCTTCTATCATTAGCATACGCGAAGTCCTTCTTAACATGCTGATTTCCTAAATCATTTACTCGTACATCATTTGATTGTATCAGGTTATATATATATATATATATATATATATATATATATATATATATATATATATATATATATATATATATATATATATATATATATATATATATATATATATATATATATATAACTGAACGAAATTGTCTAGAAATTGAAAATTACAATCTCACCCACGCAAGTTTCAATTTCCACCATCATTTTTTAATCGAAAAAAAAAAGACTTTAACAAGGGTAATACATAATCTGATATACATTAAATTCTACCCTGCATTGTATCAATATACTGTTTTCAGAGAATAGTAATATGTAGGTCACATTATCATATTCACAATTGACACACTTATGACTGTTCATGGAGTTTATTGAAAATCTAAAAAAGAGGTAATTAATGAAAATACAAATATAAACATGCACAAAAAAATTAAATGATACACATGCACAAAAAAATTAAATGATACTTCACACAATAAAGAATTAAATGTTACTTCACACGATGACATGGGTGTAATAGCCAATCCACGCAATTCAATACAAACCGGCACCAATAGCGTGTAACTTAAGTTTAGCCCTACTTTGAAAACTAGATTGAAGTGAGACCTTCTCCAATACAGTTCAAAAACCGGCTGAAGTGAGACCTAGAGTTATCATCTTCCCATTCAATCTCCTCCCACCATTCTTTTTTCCCTGTGATTTTCATAAGTTTAGGGGCAGTTCCAACTTCAAACGGGAGTGCTTTTAGATTACGACAGTCCACAACTTCGATCTTTTTGAGCTGCGGAAAAGCCTGAGAATGGTAAGATATTTTTTCCAAGTTAACCATGTGGGCCAAATTGAATGTCTCGAGGGAAGGAAAAGTTAAAACTTGTCGGTCAACGTCTCTATTAACTGCAATTCTCATGCTCTTACAATCATCTATGCTTAATAATTTGAGAGATGGAAGATGAATAACCCATGTTATATCCTCCAGAAGTCCACAAGTCTTGATGGTAACTTCTTGTAGCTGAGCAAATAATATTTCTGGTGCTATTGCTTTCCAAATTATCCTTTTTAAGCTCCAGAGAGAATCCAACAAAATAATTTTCAAATTTAGTGTAGCAATATCTTGGTAAGTTTCTTTTTTGTCAAAAACTATTTCCATTAAATCACCAGAATTGCATATATGTAATTCCTCTAAGAGATGAGGGTTTCTTGTCGCTGCCATAAGATGGAAGCGTTTACAACGCAATTTGTTTATTAAAAGATCATGTATAGGTAGTTTAGACAATAACATAAGCTTACTCAGTCCTTCGCTTGTAACATTTGTTCCAAAAGACAACAGATTTTTCTCAGTACTATTCAGCTCTTCAACGTCAACCAGTGGAGCCTCCCAAGTACCAATTTGACTGAACATATCCAATATTAGCAGCTCTGCAAGCTCGGCAAGCGCTCCTCTTGGTATATTTCTTACGGAATTATGTCTTAATATCAAATACCTTAGCATTTTTAGATTTCTTAACTCCTTAGGAAGGCCCCCTATGTCATTAGATGACAAGTTCAAGTATCGAAGCTGTGTTAAGTCACATACCGATTCAGGAAAAATACGCAAGGAATTCATGGACAAATCTAGGTAGGTTAAAGAGTGAAACTGGCTGAAACTAGATTTATCTGTGAGTCGGTTATCTCTGAGCACTAAAACTAAAAGAGATGGGCAACTAGGAATATCGGAGGGTAGCTTTTTGATGTTATTCTGCATAAGTGATACATATTCAGCCTCTCTCCATTTTGCTTTCAGGTTAGGCGCATTTTTCAATTGAATTCCAGCTTTGACCATCCACTTATTTTTATTCTTTCCACCATCATGAAGCCAGCCATAATGCCAAGTCCCTTAAAACATCATGTAATTTTACTAATCTACCACCAAATAGAGTTTCATTTGATTTGACGTCCTCCAACAAACATGCGGCTTGAAGTCCGCTAACTAAAGAATGACCCAACTGATAAGCTTCATATTTGCTTTCAAAGTTATCTATCAAACCAATACCCATCCAAAGTTTTATTAGTTCATTTTCACTAATCACGTGGTCTTCAGGCCATAATGAAATGGTGAGAAAACACTTTCTCAATTTTTCACTAGCTAAATAGTCATAGCTAATTTTCAAAACGGATAGCAGTTTTTCATCTACACCCATTACTTGGTGACCTTGTGAATTTTTCAATAGATCAAGAGTAATTTTCCAATCTTTTAGATTTGGTTTCATGGACATAGCACGACCAATTGTTATCAGAGCAAGCGGCAAACCTTGACATTCTTTAACAATATCTTCAGCAAGTTTTGGTATAGCAGAATGAGATTGGATGACTTCCTCACCAACTTTTTCTTTAAAAAGCACCAATGATTGGGTCGGATTTAGACATTTTACCTCGATTATCTTTTTAGCATCCATCTCACCACAAACATCTTTGGATCTAGTAGTAAATATCACTTTACGGTTCTTACGGCATCCACTCCCATCATTGAGATTTGGAACTCCAACTTTGTGTAAATCCACAACTTTCCATATATCATCTACGAGCAGCAAGAAATTCTTGTTTTCTAGATAACTGTAAATTATATTAGCTTGTGACTGAACATCGCTATCCTCCTTTAGTCTAAGCTTCTTAACTATTTCACTTTGTACTCTGAAAATATGACATTTTTCATTGGATGCCACTGTCCAAATTACACTGTCAAACATAGAAAAAGTTCCAACGAACTGATTGTGAATCATCGAAAGCAGTGTTGTTTTTCCAACGCCTCCAAGTCCACATATGCCGATAATATTTATATTTGAATTATGTTCAATGCACTTACATGCCTCTGCAAAGTACTGCTTTTGTGATTCCGCTACTACATATGACATCGGTATGGCAATGTTAGAAGTATCACAATCCATCATATGTACACCGTGAAATAAAAATAGAGAAGCAGCTCGTTCTAGCAGCAATTCATCCGCTTCTTTAATCATATCATCACATCTACGACCTAGCCGATGTTTGGCGCAAATCGAAGAGATGCAAGATCTAGTCTCTTGAGCTATATTTAAAGCAATATCCATTCTGTTCAGCATATCAACAACTTGACTTTGCCAAACGATGACTTCTTCAGTAGGCGTTCGTGATCTTCTTGCAGCTTCATCGATTCTCCGGCTAATATCATTTTTTCTAGCATTTAATACCTCTCTTTTCTTTTGAAGATTTCTCACGTAACTGGAGACCGAAACTATATAGTTTATATGGCGTTCTGCCTTTTCCAAGAATCTATTAGCAACAGGAGCAATATAGGTATCAGGATTCATGGCTGGATAAAATTTGATGATAAGAAAGAAGAAGGAGAATTGAAGCAATGAGAGTTTGTTCTCTATCAAGAATCAACTGGGCGGTATATTGCACTTGATCTCTATTAAATTATCCCGAAACTGGAAAGCAACGTGATTGTTTTATTTTCTAGAAAAGTAGAACTCAAGTGCGCAAGGAAGAAGACATGCAACCATAAGTTACATCAGTAGCACTCTCCACTACGAGTGATGCAAATTGATTACTTTGCTGTTCATCCAATCTGGCTAGAATATGATAACATCACAGCTGTGAATGTGACCAGAGGCAATATAGCTGGTAGGGGCAATTATATAATGTTAGCGCTGTTGGCCTAACATAAGTGAGCTTGAAGATTATCAACATACAAGATGTAAACGACTGTATTGCATGATACAAGCCAGTAGTCAAAGATACAAAGCAGTTTCGAATGAACTGTAGTCTATAAAATATATAATAACTGTAGCATAATAATATAATAAAAACTGTATTTAACAGTCTCATATTTAAGTACGGTAGAGAATTACTATTGAAGTGATTGTTGTGTAGATGAAGAAGGTGAGATGATGAAGCCAAGGTGGTTGGAAACTGAGTTTGGGTTGTTAATTAAACTTGACTGTGAATGTGAATTTGTTGTAGACTGTGTATGTCAGCTAAGTTGTAAAGATGCAGTAGTATTTTTAATTTTCTGTCATAACAAAGTTTGTAGCGTCATTCATGCGTCCTTGTGTATGAACTGTATCAAACAAGAAAAGCCATCAAATTTCCAGATTTTCATGTGTTTGTAGTTTATTTTTTCAATTGAAAATGGAAGATACGAAGTTGTTTGCCATTATCTCTTAGAACCAAGCCCTAACCTAGGACAAGCCGAGCAAGACATTTTTCTAGAGCATCCGGTCATTGATCAGTCTTTGCTACTTAAGTAAGGACCGAATCATGCTATAAGAGACGACAGATTTTTTTCTGTCTTTATTTCACTATTTTGTTGTGGTGGGACAAATTTTAAAGACTTGCCAGAAAAATTTATTTTAAATTTAATCATTTTAAATATATTGTGAAATTTAGTTTTTTTTTTTTTTTTTTTTTTTTTTTTTGTTACATAATCTACGCGTTTATGGAATGCACAAACCCATTTAAAATAAATTTTGCATTCTACAAATGAGCAAAGCTAAAAAAATGTATGTGCATGATTTTGGAATGCATTAGTACATTTTCGGATTTGAAATAAACTGCCTATGTTCTTCCTCCTCTCATTCCTTCTATTCAATTCCAAAATTCAAAAACTCGTTTTCTAGTCCTAACAATTTCAGATTTAATCAAATTAACATCAGATTTCGCTCAAACTTACGTCTTCGTCTTCTTAAATTTGAGGTAAAAAATTGGATTTTTTTTTTTTTTTTTTACTTATTTTTTATCGTAAATTAAGTTTTTCCTAAATTGGTTGTAAATTGATGAGGCATTGTGGGACTAATTATGTTTACGGTAAACAAAACCGTATTAGTTTGTAGTTGATTTGACATTGAAAACACTTAAATTTAGTATTTTTATTGAATATAAATTTTTGAATGTTAATTGTTTGTAGTATTGCCATCCGAACTCATAGATAGGAGTGTTCTTTATTTGCAAGAACAACACAAAAGTAAAAAGGCAGTGCATATGGGAGTATGTAGTTTACATTATATGATTGTTAATTAAGAATGCAATTATCATTATTCATAGTTGTCTTAAAGGTACAAACTTTTGGTCCAACTACAAACTTGTAGAAATGTCTTTACAAATTTTTATTTTTATAAATGACTCAAAAATTAGATCTAACAATTAAACTTTTTTACAAATTCAAACTGCATTTTTATAAATATTAAAAAAATTAATATCACTTGAAAACAAGAATAGACAAATTAGCATTCTTTACAATGTTATCATTTAATAATTAACAACAAATATAGAAATTAAAGCTAATTTTTATTAGTAATTGTCTTGTAAGTACAAATTTTTTTCCTTCATATCTTTTTTGTCTTTGACTGTATAGTATGCCATTTTCTATCATTAGCATACGCGAAGTCCTTCTTAACATACTGATTTCCTAAATCATTTACTCGTACATCATTTGATTGTATCAGGTTATATATATGTAACTGAACGAAATTGTCTAGAAATTGAAAATTACCATCTCATCCACGCAAGTTTCAATTTCCACCATCATTTTTTTATCGAATAAAAAAGACTTTAATAAGGATAATACATAACCTGATACACAGCTCCATTAAATTCTACGTTGCATTGTATCAATGCACTGTTTTCAGAGAATAGTATTATGTAGATCACATTATCATGTTTACAATTGACACACTTATGACTGTTCATGGAGTTTATTGAAAATCTAAAAAGAGGTAATGAAAACGCAAATATAAACATGCAGGTTCTTCATTCAAGGCGTAACGTAAGTCTGCTATGTAAAGGTAGGTGAATCTATTACTTAAATATAAAAGCACAAGTCCAACAATGCATACGTGGAACAATATGATGCAGTTATTGCTTATTCCTGCTCTATCGTTCAATTGTACGCTTTTTATAAAATAAAATATAAAAAACAAATCTGAATAACCCACGTTATCTGATTACCCAATCTTTCGCCACGATCTTCTTTCTCAGTCGCTTGAAAAATGCACGGTTCGCCAACCGCTTTAAACAAACCCTAACATCTTTCTGCCGATCTCTTCCCAGTAGTCTGAAAAAAATTCACTTAATTCTATTCTATTTTCCACTTTTCCATGCCTCCCTCCAATTGCGCTTTCCGATATCAGAGTAAGAGAAGATTAATTTATTCATTTCCACTGGTGTTCTTGCTACGACTGGTTACAACTGACGGAGTATGCACCTAATACTGAAAGGGTATCCTACATTAGGTAATTATTGAATCTGCCTTTACCATCTTCTCGCTTATCTCTCTGTGCTAATGTCTACAACATGAGGTAAATGATGTTTGTCGATTATCCTGGTCTGTTAACTTTTTATTGATTTCTGCAGTTTGCATATTCATTTACTATGTACGTTTGCAGGCGGCTGATTTCAGCATTTTACGATCCGACTTAATTTAAACATAGCGCTGTCTATTTTTTTCCTACTGTGTTATTCAGATTGCTTCGCTAATGGTGCTGATTTATAACATTAACCTCTAATTAAATTAGATTTTTGCAGCTGAATTTTTTTGCAGTAATATGAGGTTAAAGTTTTTAAAACATTTCATAGCTGATTTAAAACTTACACATTCACCTGTGTTACCTGAAGTAATTGCAGATAATGATCTATTTGGCATAACTCCCCATCTTCCTATAATTTAATTTAATTTCAATTTGAAGTTTTATTCCAAACTGTCACAGAAGTGATATAACTCATCCATTTGAAAAGAAAAAAAAAGCAACATTGATGGCGACACAGTTATCTATCAGAATGATAGAAGTTTTCTCAGCTGCAACATACTTTGATGTTAACACAGTTATCTATCAGAATGATAGAAGTTGTACTTATCTCATTGGACCACGGAATAGAGGTCAGGTCAATACGCACATAGACAAGTATTTAAGTATCAATCAGGTAAATTTTATCTTTGTTGTTTTATCATCATCGTCATTTATACGGAAATGTTCAACATGTTTACGGCCGATAACACTGAAACTACACCGTTAAATTAACAACTTTAATCAGCACTCACATATGTTGACGATGTTGTGTTCACTTTATTAATGTTGGAATTCGTGATCTCATCTAAACCACTGTAAATTAAAAATTATGATCCACTTTGGTAGGGGTAACGATTGGTTTCTGTTTTACACGTTGCCGCTTATACTGCATGTTTAGATTCTTACTATTGCTACAATTTATTTCGATTACTGAATTTTTACATCGATGGATAGTAATTTGTTCAAAGATTTTGTCTTCCTGCATTACTGATATTAAACTACTAACTCAACAAAATTACATCACACCCACACACTTATATTGATTGCTGATATATGTTCACTTTGATAATTTTAGCAGTGGTATATTGATTAAATCATTGTAAATTAAAAATTCAACTTGGTGCGGGTCAGAGTCCGTATGGGTTTTGTAGGCTGTTACTGCTACTGCATGTTCAGTTCTTTAATGTTGCCCATATCAATTCTGAAATTGACTTTTTACATCGGCGAGCCATAATTTATTCGTAGATTTTTCCTTTTATACAGGTATAAAAGAGTTACATGTGTAAAATTATCTACTTTGCTGGTACTCTGTTGTGGATGCCCCATTCCCATGAGGTTAGACTTATTTTTCCCACAAGGTTAGACTCATGTTTTTTACATTCAAATTAAATATGTATCACAATACACTATCATATACTGTCCACTGATACTTACAGTATATATCAACTCATCAATATTGTACTATTTTCCTATAAATAATGGTTCAATCTGCAACATCGTTTGCTGGTTCGTACTATTTTAGGGTCAGAAGCAGTATTTGCTTTGTTTAAAACATGCTTATTTCTTGAAAATAGGTACTTTTTTTTGTTGTATTAAATTATTTTGTAAATTATACATTATTAACTAGGTGAAAATTATTTGTTAAATTATCTTAATTATCATTACTTCTATTTCTTCATTTTTTGAAAATGAATTGTTGAGAAGTGGGTAAACCATTTGTCTTATATGAGACTGGATTTCATTGTATATATTTGTACTCCATATTAGGATATGTGCTGCTGTTGTGCCTTTACAAATCATTTTTATATATTCCAAATTTATTAAAACTATATCATTGTTTTTCTGTTTGTTTGCACATGCTAACGTTTTAGACAAATTTCAATAAGTATAGATTAATAATGGGCTCTTCACGTACACATCAACTGTTTGCCATATGAGATCACGAAAATTGGATATGGTTGTTTTAGCCCTCTCCGTAGGTAACATTAGAAGAAAGATAATAACTTGAAGGGATGGCTAATGGTCCTTTTTGATGCACTTGACTGTGAAAACATGTTTTTGGTTTCCTCTTCTTTTTTCCTCTTATTTTTATGCTGTATTGCTCCACATTCATGTTTTTCCTTCTATGAATACGCACGAACATATTTTTGGTACATGTAAGTGAAGTTTATAAAGACCGTACATAGTTTAGACATATCTTACCGTTCTTATTCGACTTACCACAAAATTTTTAGTATTTCAATTTGGTTTCGTCTAACCCAATTTGCAAATTCACGTTATTATTTTCTTAACTAAATCTGGTAATCACAATTAATTATTGTTCCCAAAACAAATATGAACCAAACCTTATCGTTATTTTTCATAAAACTTTAATTAAAGGGAAATGAATAATGTATTTTTCATAAAACTTCAATTAAAGGGAAATGAATAATGTATACTAATTGTCATTGAGGATTCTGTTGAATGTTCATTTTTAGAACTCATTTGTTGAACCATTCAGTAGAAGCTGGGTTGAGTTCAAGAAAGATGGTTTTAAGGCATGCATTTCATGTGTACATTAAGTTACGGATTTTTTTTTAATGTTTCTTAAACTGTAAAATTTGCTAAATCGGAGCATATTAGAAGAATAGCTTAGAAACGATTAGATAACAAGTTGAGTTTTTTTTGTCATTGTAATAATTACTACTGTACATGCTATAAGTAAAAGAGTTGCATTATCTGCTAGCAAAATTTTGAATATTGACGATTATAACTTTCTATTTATGGAAAATAATGCTATAACTTTCTGTTAATACTTCATACTTCCTTTTTGGAATGAAGCCACTTCTCCCTTTTTTACCAACGTGGTCCCAGATGAAAATTCAAATGATTAGTGCCTCGATTTGCACATAAGTCACCACCAACAGGAAAAAAAATTCTTTCTTTTTTTTCCTTTTTTGGTTCAAATTTACATATCCACTTGAGAAGTAACTACCTTATTATGCCTGCTCCATTAGCTTGAAATTATTTCCCTTATTTCCGTCA
Source organism: Allium sativum (assembly GCA_030737875.1). Classification (NCBI taxonomy): domain Eukaryota; kingdom Viridiplantae; phylum Streptophyta; class Magnoliopsida; order Asparagales; family Amaryllidaceae; genus Allium; species Allium sativum. The sequence goes on along the minus strand of CM060927.1, from coordinate 71,886,952 downwards.
AATGGAAATTATATATTCATAACCATATTCTTTTGGTCTACGCTAATTTATATTTTTGAAAATTTCAATCAAATCTACTAAAGCAAAAACTCACCAAAACGTGCTTTTCCACATATACATGTTCTTACTATTTTTGGTTGTCTGGGATTATTCTGCAAGTTATACCTGTCTAGCACAATTTAGAAATCTTAATCTCGGTCCTATTGTTTCTTCCACATACGAAACTATTATACTAATCTTACAGTATTAGTTTTTGATTGTGCCTTGCAATTTGAATACCAAGTCCTTATACATCAATTAAGATTATAAAACACGCGTGCTAACGTTGCATACTGTTTAGTTCACTGTTGACCTCTAGGGAAATATTTTGTTTTGGAAATCTATCTTATGTAAACTCAGTTATGCTCGAATCTGTAGACTTTAAACTATCCCAAGTTTTTTCAGATAGGACAATATCAATAAGCTAAAGTTGTGAGTATATGATATGATGTTTGATTCCAACTTATATAACTACATTTTATTGCTTTTTCAGGAGACAACAACATAAATGCAGTAAGTGAATTTTGTAAGCACTACGTGGTTTAATATAATTATGTGTTCCAATTTCATTTCTTCCATTCTGTTTTGCAAATTCACCTTAGTCATCACTTGACTAAATCTGATAATAATAATTACTTATTGTTCCCAAAAAAGGCATTTAACAAATATAAACCTTATTATTATTTTTCATAAAATAGCAATTATAAAGGGAAATGAATAATGTAAATTAATTACCACTCAGGAATTTGTTGAATGTTATCTTTAGGACTCATTTGATGAACCATTCAGCTGAAGATGGACTAAATCTGAGAAAGATGGTTTTAAGGTATGTATTACATGTATAAATTAATATATGGATTTTTTATTGTTTCTCATAATATAAAATTTCCTAAATCAGAGTATATAAAAAGAATAGTTTAAAATTGAAATGGTTATATAACGAGTTGAATTTGCAATTTTTTTGCTATAATTACTATTTTACATGTTAAAATATTACATGCCATGAGGAAACAATTGCAATATTCGTTAATAAAATTTTGAATACTGACAATTGCACCTTCCTGTTTATGGGAAATAATGCAATTACATTTGCATTCTATGCAGAAATATACATTTTTATGTGTATATGTCAGTTTGTATGGTTACATGATATCCATCAGCCTTAATTACCTACATGAAGTTCTCTATATTATATTCAACTTTTTGTTGATAGTGCTTCGTGGAATAGTAGACCCTTATCTCCTTTTTACCAAAGGTGGTCCCAAATATTGATAAACATTCAAATGTTCAGTGCCCAATTTTTCAAATAGTTACCACTACTGATAATCCTTTCTTTCTTCATTTTTTGTTTCAAATTTACATATTTACTTTAGAAGTAACTGCCTTATAATATCTGCTCTGTTAGTTCAAATTATTTCCCTAATTGGAAACAATAACTTTTAGCATTCGCTTATGATCTACACCTTTTCCTAAATTCAGAAACATTAATATAATTTACTAGAACAATATGTTCTATGACAGTAGCTTCCAACAAATATGTAGCTTCCTTTTCGTCAAAAATAATAATACGCTGCTGCATATTTTAGAAAATTTAGAACTATTTGAGAAAAAAGCATGCTACTTTTTCATATTTAATTAGTCCACATTTTTTGGTTTTATCTCGAATTATTCTACAAGTTCATTTTTATATCTACATAGCACAATTTGGAAATTTAAATTTCTGTTCTGTTTTTTTTCTCAAATATGAATACATTATACTTGATCTTGGAGGATCAGTTTTTTACAATGCCTAGCATATTGTATGCTGACTCCATACATCAGTTAAATTATTATAAAACATGTGCTAATGTTGAATACTATTTATTTCATTGCTAACCTCTGGTGAAATATTCTATTTTGGAGATCTATTTTATCAATTTTAAACTGTTCCTACAATCTTAAGATAGGACTGCATCAATATGCTTATGTTGTAAGTATATAATTGAATGCTTTATTCAACTTATATAACCACATTTTATTGCTTAGTTCATGAGACACAATAACATAAACAAATGAAATAAGTGAATTTTGTAAGGAGGACTACATTTTTTAAACAGTCTTACTATTTCTGTTCGATTTATTACTAAATTTATGTATCTCAACAAATTTCTTCCAACCCCACTTGATAATTCACCTTGGTCATCGCTAAACTAAATCCGGTAATCATAATTATTTATTGTTCCCAAAAGTGGCATTTAACAAACATAACCTTATTATCAATTTTCAGAAAACAATAATTGTAGAGGGAATTGAATATTGCATTAATGTAAATGAATAATCATTGAGAAAATTTTTTGGCTGTTCATTTTTAGGACTCCTTTGATGAGCCATTTGGCTGAAGCTGGATAAGTGTCTTAGAAAGATGGTCTTAAGGTCTCTATTTCATGTACACATTCATTTATGGATTTTTTTCAATGTTTCTTATAATATAAAATTTGCTAAATCAGAGTATATTAAAAGAATAGCTTGAAAAGGAAATGGTTAGATAATGAGCTAAATTCGCAAAAAACAATTTTGGCCATTGTTACTTCTGATAATGTGCCGTAAACAAAAGGGTTCCAATGTTTGTTATTAAAATTTTGAATATTGATGTTTATAACTTTCTATTTTTTAGAAATGCAATTACTTTTGCATTCTGGCAATGCATGCGGTTAATATCTACAAGCAGTATCCCAAATATTGCAAGAAATATTAATCAGACAATAAAATAATCATCAAATCTGGATTAATATATTTTGTTAACAGAGAAATCTAATAAATTAGTTATACTGATTGTCATTCATTTTGGTTCTTACTGACTTAGCATAAAAGATCCATAATTAAATTATTTTTACTTTGGAACTATTCATTCTTGCAAATTGTTGCCTTCAACTACATTTCATCATTAATTGGTTTATTTTTTTATCGATTATTATTTGAAAACTTGTTTATTCTGTTAAACAAGTGGAAGTTTGCTTTTTTATGATGAATAGACTCACCATGATATTGAACACTTATTAAGTTTCATGTTTTCATGGCTTATTCACCACGATACGAATAACTTTTCCGCATATAATTCATAAAATATTTCCTGAAGATCATAAATTAGTGTTAAGTTTGTAATTGCTGATAAACAGAATTTTTTTTTTTTCTTCTATTGTCTAATTCCTTCAAATTTTAATTGTCTAGGTTGTTTGACATTGGTTGATGTGGAACTTATAAATTTTCAAACAGTAATAGAACAAGGCTGTTATAGCTGAATGACAATCCATGTACATGGCCAAGTTTGTGAGGCAAGCTCAAAGCAGCTGAGGTAATAAATCAATCGATCATAATTTTTTTCCTTCTTCCAACTTGATCATATCTACATTTTTATATAAAGAGCTATAATTAACATGAAAATGAGTTTCCTGGGTTTGTAATATCCGATTTTTTCTGAATTTTACAAATGTGGAACAGACCAAGAACAAAGTCTATACAAAAGAAAATAATAGATAGATAAAAAAAATGCTTTTCATGTATTAAGTACTAAAAGTAAGGAACAGTTCCACTTTCATGTTTGTTCTCTATATAATAGGTTTGCAGTTGATTATGTGTTACCATATTCCATTGCTCTTAATTCAGAATTATATTTTGAAGCTGTTTATTAATCTCTATGAACTTTTTAATTTTTTGCCAATTAGAAAAAGTATCATATGTGAAATGTTATATCATATTTGGATAAATTGACGATGCAAACCTTTTAAGTTTTAGCAATTATGAAATTTATCCCTATATATTTTCATGTCCTCACTTGCTAGACCAAACTAACTTTACACAAACTTTGGGATGTGCTTCTGTGATACTGAACTGAAGGTGCTCATTTTCTCATTGTTTTCCAACTAATCTTATCAATATTGGTTGATAATTTGCAGCAAAATAATACACTATCTTCCGTCTTGATTATTTATTCTCTTTTTTGGTTGATATTGTTAATTGTTTTATAGTTTCGTTTTTCGCTTTTTCCAAAAGAGATTAATTAGCTAATCATAAATTGTTCACTAAAAATCAATTACTGTGCATACAGTTTCATCCATAAATGAAATTATGCAAAAATATCTTTTATAATTCATAAATGATGATTTTATGTTCAAAGCCAATTCCTTGACCAAGTTAGGTTGTCTAACTTTGTTCATACTTAAGTGGCGGAAAATTCTACCGTGTAGCAATAGACGTAACATGTGAAATTCACTAACAATAATTCAATTGAAAAGTAGAGATATATTATTCTTTTATTGCAATATAAAACTAACACTGAACTGTATATTTTCATAAAGATCAATAAATTTTATGAGCTGAAGTCTACTCATTTTTCTATTTTTCCGCAAATGTAGGAATTTCCCATGGAAAGCGTGATCAGCTCATTAGTATATTTGTTTTAGCAATGGTAATATCATATTTTTAAATATTTTATTTAACTATTAGATATTGGATGGCATTTGCTATTAAGGGTCAAATAGAAGTTCTTTGACCCTTTTTAAAAATATGTTTTATTTTATTTTTAAGAAAGCTTAGGCCAAGGTTTATAAGGATGGTAGTTTTGCGCGATATGCTTAAAATGCAACTAAAGCTTTATTTTATTACATATGGCCATCAAATATGGAGATCAATCTAAAATATTTCACATAAATTATGTTTGTTTTCCTATATATATATATATATATATATATGTATGTATATATATATATATATATATATATATGATGTGATATTTAAACATACAAGTGAAATGGATGATTATCGTATATTTGTTATTAATTACATATTAAAGGATTGAAAGGAACAATTTATTTTCAATAGCAAGATCCCAATCGACCAAAATACCAAGATCCCAATCTTTCAGTGCTAGATGTGCTACATCCTCCATAACTTGATAATTTTGAATCTATGTCATATTGTTGTATTAAAATCATCTGAGTAATCAATTCGGTGGTAGAAATCATGATCAATTCAGTAAAAAAAAGCACTTATGCATGTTTAAGTCATTGTGAATCTCCTCATGCCCCTTTAACTTATATATTTTCTTCCTTCCATTGGTTATTCAAGTGATTTTTGTGAACGTAAAGCAAAAAAGTTAAAATTCTACCCTCTTTTTTGAACATACAACAAACCCTGCAATGGAATACAAATGTTTCATACTTAATTTTTGGTTCTGGAGGTGTTCATTTAAAGGCACATTGGCATGAGTGTTATTTGTTATTTATTCATATGTGAAGTTTCAAAAAATGGTTTACTTATCCAATTATCTAATGCATTTTAGAAGATTGTGTAATATATGATAGTTTAGCATCATATATAGTGAGTGCTCAAGGATAGAATTTCAGGTCATAGAAATACGCGAGTACCAGATCCATGTAAAAATTCCATTTATAAGTAAATAATTTAGTCTTTTTGCTATAAGTACAAAAAAGACTTCCATTCAGAAAAAAATGGCCAATAATAATGCAACAGTAAAAAGCAAGATAGGAGTTGCTACTTCCATTCAAGACCAGTTCATACACACTGCTGACAGTTTTTTCCATAGGCTAAACATGGAATCAGAATTATCATATATTGTTTGTTTTGTCTATGTTTTATGTTTTTAAAAATGAAGTTTAGCACAGCCAAATATCTCCCTTTTTTTTGGTTTTATTTCATGGACAATGCAAATTAATGGAACCCATGTTATATTGTCATATTATACCTTCTTTCGTATGTCAGGAAAAAAAGACTTTACTGCTTGCGGGTTTCAATGTGGTTGATATACATGTTGCTTTTTCATTTTTACATACTGTTAACAAGTATTGTTGACAACAGGTCAAAGTTTAATGCGGTTCAAACCAATTTTGTGCACATTGATTTTTCGTTTTTTACGTGCAATGGACAAGGTACTTTCATCCTTTTAATTCTTTCATGAACATGTATGTTTGGGAGCTTTTCGCGTTGTTATTACACTGACTCAATATGGTGTACACACATGTATTTTTACACGACTTCCTCTAATTATAATATTCAGAATATTCTAAAATTACTTTTATTTTTGAATTACATTTTTTTGTTGCTTTTCTTAATACATTAAAATGACAGTGGTTAAAATTACTGTATAAGCTTTCCATATTTTGTACAACATACCAGTTTTTCAATACAAAGCTCCATTGGTCGCCGTTAGCTTTAAAATAAATAACAATGTTAAATTAATTATAATTTCCAATTAATTCCTATTGAATTGAACTCCGTATTCACGCTTATCTGTGCTTTTGATCATTTTCTTATTAGCTAGCATTTTAAATATAAGTGTTTAAGAATGAGGTATGGCAAGCATTTTATTACCATTTCTTTAATTTCATTCTTCTCTCATAGTTGGTAGCAGAGCATGGAAGCCATGATGCAAGCAGCAAGGGAACTAATCCAACAAAAAAGAGAAGACATGACCTAGGTCACGAGAGAGAAAAGTTCATACCGGAATCATTACTTAGTACTTGGCTTACTAATATGGAGAAAAAAGTGAGTTTTGGCTCAGACAAATGCTATATGTAGCTTTTATCTAGAAGTTTATTTTTGTCATTTTTTGGTTATCTTTAGGTAGTTGATATTCAGTTCTAGGGAGTAGCTACATTTACAGGCTAAAAAGCTACTGTATATTAATGTAATATGTTCATGTTAAATTTTTTGTTTTTTCTCGGTTATTTGTTTTGGAGTTCATCCTGTTAAGATGTGTATCTGAGTGTTGGATGAGTTTACCATTCAATCATGCGAGAAGTGGTAAATGAGCATTTTTTTTTTCTACCTTGCATAAATATAGGCTGGTTTGAGATATTCTCTAGGGAAAGTAATACATTCCATTCATAAAGGAAATGGAACGAAATAAATGTTGGTAATTTTGTTTTGCTGCATATTCTTGATAGATAGAAGTAGCGTCAATTTTGGCATCTTCTAAAAGACGTCATTTATGGCAAGGTAAGTAGTGTGGTGTACAAAATATACTATTTCATTACCGAATGATACTTCTATACCATAATATTTTATGCGTCTATCTTTGGATGCTGACTTGATATCATTTGAATATATGTGCCACTTATGCCATGGTATGTTGTACTTGATGTGGACAAATGTGTCTACAAAATGCGTGTTTTTATTCCTTTGTATCACGAGCGTATGGTTTGACTATATCGGGTCAATATGGTAGGTCTTCCCTTTTGTTTTCCGACATGATTTTTTTGATGCATAACATTTTTTATAGCACCTCTATGGCATACATCACTTGCTCTAGCCTCATAATGTTTTGAAATGTTTAACATGATTTTTTTCCTAGCTGATATCAATTAATTGCTTTATGTTAGTGCTAAGTTATTTTCTTTTCTTACTCTAAAATACTTTGTCACTACATATATGCTCATTCAAAATTAGTGAACTTTGTTGATACAAACTTATTATAATGCAAAAGTATCACTGGCTATAAAGTATTGACGTAGCCGGAGCATAGGCTCACAACAGTATATATATAATATATAATATATATACGTATACATACACACAATCAATTACTAAAAGTGACTTTCAGAGTTGATGCGAATAACTAGGATGTTCAAACATATAGTTATCCTTTTAGGTTCACAAAAGATATCTACCATTCTAACATATTTTATTTCTATACGTATAGTGGGTTACTATAAAGAATTATGATGTTTGAATTACAAGTGATCTAAATAAATATAAAATTTTGTACATGATACTTATTTAGTTTGACCATAATTACTGAAGTCGTTATCAGTTACTGTGCTCAGATAAAGCTCGCATGCACAAATATTTGTTCTAGATTCACATCGGCAGTTTCAATTCATTGTTTATCCGATTGTTCCTCTATTCGCTGAAGTAGTTTTGTAACCCAAATATTGTTATGTAAATATACATTTGGCTACATTAGATGAACAGTTTGTGTTTCTAACCAATTTTATAATTTTCTTTGAATTTTTTGTTTAGGGTTAGAAATAAAATTGAAATATCATTGTGGTACATGTCCATCTTGAATATTTTTCATGACAATTGTCCACACCATCATATCTGATCCGCTTTTGAATAATTTCGGCTCAACTGGAAAGTCATAATATAAAGATATCATTTTTTGAGTTCTCACTGTTGCATTGGAAAAAAGTGATTTTACTTCTAACTAAAATTACTGACTTATCAGTTGCTTGAAGCAATTAGTTGTGTATATCCTACTATATGCTATAATAAGTGTGTTATGGTCTATGATTATTATTTTTTAATATTATTATGAACTTGACATTTGTTTTATTTTCTCTGTATCCATGCTTGAACTATTACTTTTTTGTTATTCGTACCTGTTCTCTTTTTCCGTGCTATGATCATGTAAGTGAAATGAGTAGGCAAGACAGGTCTTGCTTCATATTTATTATCATTGTTGTTTTATGTAGAATACCAAAATATATAATTCACTGCTGCTCTAACATGTGACATTTTCAGTCGATTATAGATACCATTATACCACTATGCAGTTACATTTATTTATAAACTGGGATGATATATTGAATTCAGCGCTTCAACATATAGTATGTAACATGAAACTTTTCAACCATTTTCCTATTTAATTATTCTTTATCATGCAAAAAAATAAATGACATTACAAACTATCTTGAATTATATTCAGCTATACGTTATGCTAAGAAGAACATATATCCTAACTTTATATGAATAGCATCAACATTTACGTACATCATTAAAGACAAAAATGCAATGCTTTAAAAATAAATCACATTTGTCTATATCTTCATGCAATAAGAATGCATTGCATCTTTAGTAATTTATATCACCTACAACAAAATGTATGTCCAACACATTATTAATTCACACATCTACCTTGATTACACCACAAGCATTGTCATATATCTGTCCATGTGCAAAGCACAGGTTCCAAGCCTACACTACTTTTTCAAACACAACTCCACGTTTTTCCTCCCAGCTGTTACATCGCTCCAACCCCTCCATTTTTCCCCTTTGCTAATTGTACACCGAAGAATATCCAACTCTCCCCGTGTGCGTAGCACGGGTTCCAACCTAGTTAATTACAGAAGCTAGCAAATGACACACATGCACACAAAATTAAATGATACTTCACACAATAAAAAATTTAATGATACTTCACACGATGACATGGGCGTAACAGCCAATTCACGCAATTCAATACACATGATGTAACTGAACGAAATTGTCTAGAAATTGAAAATTAGCACCTCATCCCCGCAAGTTTCAATTTCCACCGTCATTTTTTTTATCGAATAAAAAAGACTTCAACAAGGATAATATATAACTTGGTACACAGGTCCATTAAATTCTACACTGGAATGTATCAAACTACCAATACACTGTTTTCAGAGAATTGCATGAGCTCATCTGATTCTTCTTGGTACATGAATCTGGATATTGCATGACAGCTTTCAAAGCACCATCAATCTGCCTCTCTATACCAAATCAATCAATCACAACTAATACACTTATGATTGTTCATGGAGTTTATTGAAAATCTAAAAAAGAGGTAATTAATGAAAATGCAAATATAAACATGCAGGCTCTTCATTCAAGGCGTAACGTAAGTCTGCTAGTAAAGGTAGCTGAATTGATTACAGAAGCTAGCAAATGGCACACATGCAAAAAATTAAACGGTACTTCACACAATAAAAAATCAAATGATACTTCACACGATGGCATGGGTGTAACAGCCATGAGCCAATCCACGCAATTCAATACAAACCGGAAGCAACCGCGTGCATGTAATTTAAGTTTAGCCCTACTTTGAAAACTAGATCTAACTTCTAAGTGAGACCTTCTCTACAGTTAAAAAATTGGCTGAAGTGAGACCTAGAGGTATCATCTTCCCATTCAACCTCCTCCCACCATTCTTTTTCTCTCTTGATTTCTCCAAGTTTAGGGGATGTTTCAACCTCAAACGGGAGTGCTTTTAGGTTAGGGCACTGTTGAATAAAAATATGTTTCAGTCGTGGAAAAGCCAGGGAACGGTAAGATATTTTTTCCAAGTTATGCATGTTGAACAAATTTAACTTCTCAAGCGAAGGAAAAGTTAGAACTTGTCGGTCCACGTCTCTGTTAACTGCAATTCTCATACTGTTACAACTATCCACGTATAAAATTTTGAGAGATGGAAGATGAATAACCCATGTTATATCCTCCAGAAACATACAATCCCAGATAATAATTTCCCCTAGGTCAGCAAATAATATTTCTGGTGCTATTGCTTTCCAAATTATCCTTTTTAAGCCAAGGAGATAACTTAATTTAATAATTTTCAAATTTAGTGAAGCAATAACTTGGTAAGTTTCATCTTTGTCGAAAACTATTTCCATTAAATCATCACAAAAGCATATATGTAATTCCTCTAAGAGATAAGGGTTTCTTGTCCCTGCCATAAGTTGAAAGCTTGTACAACACAATTTGCTTATTAAAAGATCATGTACAGGTAATTTAGACAATAACATGAGCTTACTCAGTCCTTCGCTTGTAGCATTTGTTCCAAAAAACAACGGATTTTTCTCAATGCTCTTCAGCTCTTCAACGTCAACCAATAGACCCTCGAAAATACCAATAGGATTGAACATATCCAATACCAGCAGCTCGGCAAGCACTCCTCTTGGTATATTTCTTATGTAATTACGTCTTAATATCAAATACCTTAGCATTTTTAGATTTGCTAACTCCGTAGGAAGGATCCTTATACTGATAGATGACAAGTTCAAGTATCGAAGCTGTGTTAAGTCACATACCGATTCAGGAAAAACAAGGAAGGATTCCCAGACAAATCTAGGTAGGTTAAAGAGTGAAACTGACTGAAACTAGATTAGTCCATGAGTTGGTTTGGTTATGCCTAAGGACTAAAACTAAAAGAGAGGGGCAACTAGGAATATCGGAGGGTAGCTTTTCTATGTTATTGTGCATAAGTGATACATATTCAGCCTCTCTCCATTTTGCATTCAGGCCAGGCACATTTTTCAATTGAATTCCATCTTTGACCATCCACTTATTTTTGTTTTTTCCACGATCATAAGCCAGCCATAGTGCCAAGTCTCTTAAAACATCATGTAATTTTACTGATCTACCACCAAATAGATATTCATTTGATTCGACGTCCTCCAAAAAACATGCGGCTTGAAGTCCGCTAACTAAAGAATGACCCAACTGATAAACTTCTTGTTTACTTTCGAAGTTATCTATCAAACCAATACCCATCCAAAGCTCTATTAGTACATTTCTTTTTACTAATCATGTCGTCTTCAAGCCACAATATAATGGTGAGAAAACACTTTCTCAAATTTTCACTAGCTAAGTAATCATAGCTAATTTTCAAAACGGATATCAGTTTTTCATCTACACCCATAACATGGTGACCTTGTGAATTTTTCAATAGATCAAGAGTAATTTCCAATCTTCTAAATTTGGTTTCATGGACATGGCACGACCAATTTTTATCAGAGCAAGCAGCAAACCTTGACATTCTTTAACAATATTTTCAGCAAGTTTTGGAATACCAGAATGAGATTGGATGACTTCCTCGCTGTTTACACCAACTTTGGTCTAAACACCCAAGGTACTAAACTGTACTTCACCAATTCAGTAAGAAATAAGTGGAACCGTGTTTAATCAGTAATTGAAAGTAAAAAATGCGAGAAAAGTAAAATTGAGACGAAATTTAGAGTGGTTCAGCCGTTTACGAGGCTTATGTCCACTACGAAGGTAATTTCCTGTCTTATAGTAAGGATTTCAAATTACATCAACTCTCTTTTTTCATACATATCTATATCCACTCAATATACCCTCGTTTATATATTCCAATCCAAGGAATTATACAAGAGAATGGTAGAATTTGAAGAGAAGAAGGATGGATGAATGATTGAGAAGGAGGATATCTTCGTTTTCCTTCACCATAAGATTGTACTTGACGCCATGGCCGAATCTGTAGTTGTGGATGGAATTTAGCAACACTTCATGGTTTCAAAGATCGGATCTCCCTTGTGTTGGTAGTCATGGCGTTTTTATAGGTGAACCCCCTCTGGGGAATGACCCGAGATCAGCTTACGCAGGCTGTGGATTGTTCATTCTATTAATTATAATCATGTCTTTGGCTAGCTGTAGCCAGCTGTCCGTGGCTGTATTCAAATATCATATGAGGACGACTCACCGAAGCGGGTATCTTTAATAGCTGAGCGGGTCCATATAAGCAGGCGTTCCTGTGAGAATGAATGTTTTGGGAGATGTCTGCAAGAGCGGAATGCGGGGCTGGAGTCGATTCTCTATTGTTTCTTGCGTGACCGTCCTTCTTGGTTCAAGGGAACTCATCCTCTCGCTGCCTTTGTATGGCGTTGTTTATCTTGACGGCTATGTTATGAGGTCGCCCCCGCTTATGTGGAATGGGTGACTTGCTTTATTTCAGTGTTCGAGCGGTTCGCAGGATATACAACCTTTATTTTTATTGGGTCGCACTGGTTGACTTTACCTGCCTTGGGTTCGATATTTGACCGCTTAAATGCCTGGCAATGTTGTGCACGACCAACCCTGATGATGTCCGCCTCGTATCCAATGTGCGTATGGATTTTTAAGGATTAACACTTGCCCCTCGAAGTCCGTGATTTCTTTTTTAGTAAAGAATTACTGGCTTCGATATATTTGATCGTGCATTGTTTGGCGGGCTTGTCCTGACTTGTTGAAGGGTCGCTCGTGCGAGGATCAAGGTTGCTTCATTGTTCCTGATTGGTATTGTCTATTCCTGTGAGCGAGAGGCTCGACGTATCTTTTGATTATTGTGCGAATAGCTGAATTTCGGGATGTCAGTTGGGACTTGATGAGACACTTTTGTGTAATCAAGCACTTATGCTGACGTAGAGAGGATACTCTAGATATACGCCTTTTAATCTTCCTCATTTTCCTCTTATTTGTTCGTTTTTGATTGGTTTTCCCACGCATACCTATGTGCGCTTGTTTTGGATGATCCCTCACTTGTTCGAATGCTGGTTCCATTGATTTGATCATTGGGTTGTTGATCGACCGAATGAAAATACTATTTTGGTTTGTTAGCCCTTTCGTCTATCTTTTATATATTATTTCGCTATCTTCTTCTTTTCCAAAAGAAAGCTTTAATGGAGGCGTTGTTCTAAGCAGTCTTCTTTACCATTTGGATCCCATTTGCAACTCCTGAATATCATATTTCTTTTTGGTTGTTCCAATTTGCATTCGCGTGCGGCACCGTCATCGAAGCTTCTGCAATCTTGAGGTCGGTTTGGCCAGATAGTTTGCCTAGATTTGAGACTGTTCACTTGTCTGTAAGCGAATTTCTCCCTTAATTTTATCTTAACCCAATTTTGGAGCATGAATTTGATCGTGCGACTTTGGGGTTTTTAAGTAGGGTTTTCCTTTTTCTAAAATTTCATAATTCGAGGAAGTTATCTATGTTGGACCAGGGCGGAAGGTTGGATCGAGCAAAAAGCTCTGACCAAGTTACACCTATGCCCCATGTTGTTTCTTCGACGGGTGCTGCCTAGGAATCCCCACAACCTCGTGTACTTTCTGAAGTGCCCAACGAGAGGCACCCGATGGAGCTTCCTCCCAGCTCGTTCCATCAACTGTGCAAACAATTTGGTATTTCGGAAAAAGAAGAGGCCAGGTTGCCTGTGGAAAAAGAGTTTGCAGATATCCCTCCTAAAGGATGTGTTGCTTTTACTAGTGGCATGTTGAAAAGCGGAGCGGTTCCTCCCCTTAATCCTTATATAGAGATGATTCTCCGGAACTTGGCCATTGCCCCATATCAGTAACATTCTAATGGTTACGCGATTTTGACAAGCCTTTATGTCCTTTTTATGAGGGAGAAACATCGGGCTCCTTCGTTTAAGGATATATGCTCACTGTATGCTTTCAGGACAAGAAACCGGCGTCCCTCATTTATCTTTGTGGAAAGTCGGGGTTCGAAAATAATCACTGGTTTAGTGGACAACGTGCGAGGATTTCCCAATCAATACTTCTCCGTCTGATGCCCCGATAATTTCTGCGGTCTTTGGATTAAAGTCGATGAGTATCCTTACTCCTTAAACTCCATCTTGTCCGCTCTTCCCCCAGTTTTTTAAAATCTCTTGGACATGTTGCAGCGCTTCCCAATCAAAGCATGCCCTTTGACCAAGATCTATGCAACTCATTATTAGCCGTTGACGAGGGCTGGGGGAATAGGAAATTCTTGATCAATGAAGGGTTCTTAAGGCAATACAATTTGCTTTCATCTCTGTGTACCTTTCCAATGGGTACCTCCGGTTAAAAGAAAGCTATCAGCAAATCCCCTGTCAGGAAATCCTTGGAAAAAGGATGTTCTAGAGTCATAGGGAGCAGTGAGGCATCTTTCAGTAGCAAAGCGATTCCTTACAAAAAGGTAGCATCCACGCGTCCAAAGCACAAAGGTTCTAAGACTTTAGTGGTTTTGCGTGAAGAAGACGGGTCTTCCTTAGATGGAGTTGCCCAAGGAGATGAGAACGTGACCTCTTCGAAGGTTGCCTCGGACCAAGTTCAGGAAGCGGAGCAGTTTGATGAAATTGTAGAAACTTCTGCAGAAAACCCGGGAGGTGGAGAGAATTCTTCTAAAGAAGTCCAAGGGGAAGATGGTTCGGAGGCTTTTAAAGCACTTGATCCCCCCGACTTGGATGGAGACCTCGTTCAGGGTAAGATTGCTACCTGAACATTTATATTTCGAATACCTTTTAATTGTGAGAACGTTACGGAAAAACCCCTTGTTTTTGGGTCAAAGCCATATCTCATAAAGCTTTTAACCGCTTTAGCCTCGTTGTTTTCATGTTTTTTATGTATCCTCTTTCCTGACTTGCTTTCTCATCTTTCTTCAACAAAGGTGCTTAGATCTTCTTTTTCTTCTTAGATTCAGGAATGGAATCATCTTTATTGGAAAGTTTCTCTCAGCAATTTTCTCTCGTTGATCCACGGAATATTTTACAATCTAGTCTTTCCTGTTGTCTCAAGCATTCCCGTCCATCTTCAAACCTTCTAACCCAAGATGCTTTTAAAGCACCACTGGAGAGTTTGCTAAAGAAGAAGAAGCATATCATTCTCGGGTATCTGGAGGAGAAAACCAGGATACCGAGAAGAGAGGAGGTAGTAATAAACAAGTTGGGCTCGATGGGTCTTCTGAACCGGTTGAACTTTCATGCCCCAGTTCTTCGGTCCCTGTTAAGCTGTTGACTAGATCCTCTATTCCTGATGCACCTGCTCTTTGTTAGATTCAAGCAATTCTTGACAGACCTCCCTATAGAGTTGCCCCTGGTAATCCTAAGTTGAAGGACAGGTTCGGAGACTAGGACCTAAGGGGGATGGACCTTGATTTAGACTTGTCTCCATACGATGACCAGAGCGCTGTCTGGGAGTTGGGTGCCATAAAAAACTATGTGACCTCCCAGCTTGCCACAGTCGTGGGTCAGCTTGAAGTTCAGTTAGATGAGGCCAAAGATACTTCCAAAAAGTGATTTGAGTCCTGGGATAGGTTATGCTTTGAATTCCAGAAGTTGAATACTCAGCATCTTGAATGTATTGGACTTCTGAAGAACGATAAGATTGAACTGAACTGTGTGATTTAAAGTCAAGCGGCCGAAATTGCATTCTTTAAGGATGAGAACAACAAGATGAGCAGCTTGGAAGCCAACAATAGAAGATTTTAGGAAGAGATTGAAGCCGCCAAGAAACAACTTAATGATGCTCAAACTGGCCATGAGTTTGCTGAATCTCAATTAATTTCCGTACAACAGGCTGTGGTTTCTTGTCGGCGGGAGAAAGCAATGCTCGAAGGTAAACTCACTTCCCAGAGTAAGGCTTTTGAAACTCTAGAAGGAGATAAATTGAGGTTAACCGGTGATCTTGAGCGAGCCCGAACTAGAACTGAAGAGACCCTGTTCCGATTTTACACCCCAGCGTTATGACCCGTGGAAGCTTGAGCTCTTTGAACAAGGATTTTCCCCGTACATTAGCCCTCGTCTGGGAGGAGGTGCTCAGTTACTCCAAAGATAAGGAAGATAGTGCTCTGCAAGAAGCCCTCCTTGAGGCGAAAGATCATGACGCTTTGGAAAAAGGCAGGAGAATATTGGCTGGTGAACGAGCTCGATCCCTTGGAAAAGAAGTCCAGAATGTTGTTCCTGTTCATGCCCCCATTCTTGCAGGGGATGAAGTTTTGGGATCCCAAATTTTTCTGACGGAATCTTCCATTACTAATGAAGGCACTTCTGAGGTTCATTTGGCTGATGGCCATGATGTCCCCGAAAAAATTCCCACATGATATGCTGTTGTTTTGCATTTTGCAGTACCAACTTTATGACTATGTACCTTTATGATGGATTTATACTTTGTTATCATGCGTTAGCGTTGAAACGCTTTAACTTATCGCAATTTTATTTGTTTGCATCGTATTACTCTTTTATGGGTCGCGCGACGGTTACGTTCTTATGTCGTTCGTCGTTTAATATCGCTGGTTTGCTTTGAATTTAGGACATCATATTTCCACTTTTGCCCCTTCTTTGAGGGGTTTAGTTCTTATTATGCATATATTCGCATTTTTATTCGGTCTGGTAATTCAAACCTTTAAAGTTCATTTTTGGATGAGTACTCTTATGAGGCACAGATATCTTATTGTACATTTAATCTTGTTCCTCATCGATTTGGCATCCCAAGCCCTTCGGAAACACAATAAAATGTATTTCCGCATGTTCAATTTGTGTTTTCTTTTTTATGTACCCAATCCCATACCTCACTAACTCAGTGACCCGAGCCCTTCGGAGACTGGTTTTGGATACGTGCCTCCATGGGAGGACTTGGGTTACAATTTTCGACCCAATTTCGATCTTATTTGACCCGACTATTATGATCAAATAGAGACCAAAATTGGATACCCCCATACGGCTAGGATTTCTGATACCCCCTTTCGGTTAGGATTTCTGCTTTTGTAATCCAACCTTGGCTTTGTTTGACTTGGTTAACAACAAAGAATAAGGATGGCCACTTCCTTTCGGTCAGGGTTTTTTTGTGCTGGTCTTTCCAACATGTTTATGGGACCTCCCGATCCTAGGGATGGTGTTATCCAGCCTAGTTTTTTTTGAAAAGAAAGCAAAGAGCGCTGCCTTCAGATTTTGGTGTGCTCTTCACGAATTGCTTTGGAATGGTCCTTTCCTTTTGAGTTCTGCAGGATGATGGGTTTGGTTATCCTGCCCGTTTTGACCAATGCTCTTGATGCACGATGCACGACTTGCCCTACATCAGAGACCAATTTTATCATTAGTTTGCAAATAATTTTTTCCTTTTATGAGATTATAATCTGTGAGCGAATATCTTTCATCATGTAGAGTTTTTACTTAACACAATAAAAGTGGATCACAGATCACTTCATGGAAGTACAATTGGAAAATACAGACTACAGAAGTAGTAAAATAAAGAGAATGGGGGCCGCGCATTTCCAGTTCTGGATATTGGATTGCGCCCGGTGGTCATTAGTCAATGATCGGTCGTAAGTCTTCGGGCGCTCGGGTTATCTCGTGCGAGACGGCCTGATTGGCAACCTTACCTTGCCTCTGACTTTCTGATGTATCTTGATGATTCTTAACATATTTCTACAGTTGATTTTTTCGGATAAGCTCCTCAATCAAATTTCTCCAGTGTCGACATTCATTTGTGTTGTGTCCTAGTTGATCATGAAATCGGCAGAACTTTCCAGAATTTGCCTGCTGTTATGTGATTCTTTGTGGTTTTACTTGAGGAAACATGCCTGAGTCCTACGTGGTAGAGTAGACTTTATCTAGGGTTTCATTCAGGGGAGTCAATTTTGTTTGCTTAAAGAATTTTGACTTCTTGTGTACTCCACTGTCTCTTCCATCAAACCCTCTCTTATGCCCAGAATTATCCTTCTGAGAAGATTCGTTGCTCTTTCCTTCCTTAATAGTGCTATTCCTTGCGTCCTTCTTAGCATTCAAGGTATCGGTTTCCATGCTCATATATTCTTCGGCTTTCTTGTAGAACTTCTTTAGAGTCTTTGGTTTCTTCATCTTTAGCCATTTTCCGAATTCTGACTTCTTATCGATAGCCCCTTTCAAGGCTGCTAACAAGTACCAAGGCTCCAGTTCTATAACCTCTGCTGATGTAGCGTGGAACCGTGTGAAGAAAGCATTGATGGTTTCTCTAGGCATTTGTTCCATCTCACTGAGTGACATCACTTCCCTTGCCTTGGTGGCCTGTAATTGGAATTGATCCTGAAATCTCCTTGCCAGATCAGCAAACTGGTCAATACACCTAGGTGGGAGTCTGGTGAACCAAAGTGAGGCCACACCTTCCAGGCACACGAGAAAGTATAAGCACTTGATTTCATCAGTAACCCTAGCTCCATTCACGTGTTGGTTGTATTTGAACAGAAAAATGGTTGGATCTCCGACACCGCTATAAGGTGCTATTGTTAGGGGTATAAATTTCCTCGGAAACTTCACTTGACGGGTTTCCTCTATGAATGGATTTTTGCTGGGGGAAAACTCCCATTCTTTCTCCTCATATTCTCGAGTCGCCTTCTCCTTCATTACTTGCTGGATTATGTCCGTGATGCGCCTTTTGTCACTTGCTTGTTCATCGGGATTGGGACCGGTGTTCTTATCAGCGCGACCATGGTTTAAGCTTCGGCGCCCTGCATCCTTCTTGAGGGATGCTATGTTGGTGCGACTCGTCGTACGTTCTTCTTTGCGCTGTGGAGATCTGGCCTTAGGATCATGAACGCCGGCCTCTCCCGTCTCTCACTGGGCTGTGAGGTCGTCCAGGGTCTGAGGATGATGAGTCTTCTTTTTCACCAGTACTAACCATAGTGTTTGGCGGTAGCAAATTGGCTTGAACATTGGTCAGGACATAAAACCTGTCCATTATCATCTTCGCTGTATTATCCATTTTCTCGTTCAAGCCGGTTACAACCACATTCAACTCATCTCACGTTATAGATGGCCTAAGGGTTTCCCCAGCCCCTTGATTCAAGATTTGAGGTGTCGCTTCGTCAGAATTATCACCCTCATTAATCGTGGCAACTTTAGTAGATTTGCCGCTTTTCTTCGATCCGACCATGATTTCAAAGGAGAAAACGATTTTGGGATTTTTTTTTTTGAATTATAATAGGAATTTATGAACACGGCCCCATGGTGGGTGCCAAAATGTTGACACCAAAAATGGTCTAAACACCCAAGGTACTAAACTGTAGTTCACCAATTCGGTAAGAAATAAGTGGAACCGTGTTTGATCAGTAATTGAAAGTAAAAAATGCGAGAAAAGTAAAGTAGAGACGGAATTTAGAGTGGTTCAGCTGTTAACGAGGCCTACGTCCACTATGAAGGTGATTTTCTGTCTTATAATGAGGATTACAAAATACATCAACTCTCTCTTTTCATACATCTCTATATCCACTCAATATACCTTCGTTTATATATTTCAATCCAGGGAATTATACAAGAGAATGGTAGAATTTGAAGAGAAGAAGGATGGATGAATGATTGAGAAGGAGGATATCTTCGTTTTCCTTCACCATAAGATTGTACTTGACGCCATGGCCGAATTTGTAGTTGAGGATGGAATTTAGCAACACTTCGTGGTTTCAAAGATCGGATCTCCCTTGTGTTGGTAGTCATGGCGTATTTATAGGTGAACCCCCTCTAGGTAATGACCAGAGATCAGCTTACGCAAGCTGTGGATCGTTCATTCTATTAATTACAATCATGCCATTGACTAGCTGTAGCCAGCTGTCCGTGGCTGTATCCAAATATCATATGTGGACGACTCGCCAGAGCGGGTATCTTGAATAGCTGAGCGGATCCATATAATCGGGCGTTCTTGTGAGAATGAATGTTTCGGGAGATGTCTGCAAGAGTGGAATGCGGAGCTGGAGTCGATTCTCCTTTGTTCCTTGCGCGACCGTCCTTCTTGGTTCAACGGCGCTCGTCCTCTTGCTGCCTTTGTATGGCGCTTTTTATCTTTACGGCTATGTTATGAGGTTGCCCCCACTTATGTGGAATGGGCGACTTGCTTTATTTCGGTGTTCGAGCGGTTCGCAGGATATACGACCTTTATTTTTATCGGGTCACACTGGTTGACTTGACCTGCCTTGGGTTCGATATTTGAGCGCTTAAATGCCTCGGGCAACGTTGTGCACGACCGACCCTGGTGATATCCGCCTCGTATCCAATGTGCGTATGGATTTTTAAGGACTAACACTCGCCAACTTTTTCTTTAAAAAGCATCAATGATTGGGTCAGGTTTAGACATTTTACCTCGGTTGTCTTTTTAGCATCCACCTCACTGCAGACATCCTTAGATCTAGTAGTAAATATCACTTTATGGTTCTTACGACATCCATTCCCATCATTAAGATTTGGAACTCCAACTTTGTATAAATCCACACCTTTCCATAAATCAACTACGAACAATAAGAAATTCTTGTTTTCTAAAAAATTATTAATCAGATCAGCTTGTGACTCGATGTCATCAACTTCTTTTAGCCTAAGTTTCTTGACTATTTCACTTTGAACTCGAGAAACATCACTTAATTCATTGGATGCCACAGTCCAAATTATGGCTTCAAACATGGAAGAATTTCCAACAAAATGATTATGAACACTACACCAAAAAGGCCTTTTTATGACGTTTAAAAACCGTCATAAAAACTTTCTATGACGATTCTATAAACGTCATATGTCAACATGTTATTAAACGTCTGGTAGATATTATGACGTGTAATTTTTGCAATAGAAAATGTACTTTTGTTGCCATCTTAAACAGGTCATACTGGTGCAACTACTTTTTCTATAGCTTGTGAAGTATGCTATGAAACGTTTTTATGACGCATCGAAATGTCATTTAAATGGTGTAATATGTTGACATTCCTTGTTGTTATGACATATAAACAAGCCATTGAAAGTTTTTATGACGCATCGAAACACGCTATGGACAATTCAGTACTATTTACTACAACATCGTTTTGTTGCTATAAAAAACATTTAAAACATTCTATTGCAACATTTAGTTGCCATAACATTCAAAGTTTACAATTTATAATTCTAATAATAAATTATAACAATTCAAAAAATAAAACATATTTGTCACATTAATCTAAGTACATAAATGAAGTCATAAGCCAAATCACAAAATATATATACCCATAATATTTCATACATGGTAAATTCAAACATAAATGTTGACAATTCAGACGACTAGAAAACCAAAACGATATATACTAAAAATATTTGTGAACATCGACGGCTAATATCACAAGCACAGTCTAACACCAATCCCTTTGCTCCACGTGACTGGCCACCCCCATGCAATCCCCTACTACTCCACTACAACCACCTCCTCCAGACATCAACAACACATCCCTCTGCATTCGACCACATCCATTCTTCCTTACACACCCCCCGCATTCGACCACAGCCATTCTTCCTTGCACAACCATTCTTCCTTGAGTGAAAATCAGTTCCTAAATAACAAAATATAATGCATCTGTCTCTTGCACACACCCTATCTGCGTGTACTAAAGAACTATAGATACCTTGACCGAAGCCTTCTTTCATCAGTATTAAATTACAGTGGTAAAACATCCACATTTGCAAGACAAACACAAATGCCTGCACATGTACACACACACATATGTAAAGACTGGCATGGGAAAGAAAATACCAAACAACGCATGCCTTCGATGATCCTAAACTTCATAGATGCAAAATTGATCTCCAACTTCACGGTCTTTGATAAAATTAACGAGAATCTACAAAATATAAAAATAGATTAATTTAACATAATGCTGCATAAAAGTGTAAAATCAACGTATGAATTCAGCATCAGTACCTAAACATGTATTTTCCTACACTAGAAACAGTGTGCACATGATGTAGCTGAGAATAATGTCCCCTCTATGGTATCATCAAACCCTGAATATAAGAAGAAGAGCTTAAACAATGTTAAATCCCACAATACTGCTGCTCCTCCTAAAGGCCGTATTCTACTGCTAACATAGAGAAGTTAAAGGTTTCTTTTACCCTATGGAGCTTACTGCATAACAATGCTACTGGAAGTAAAGGCTGTGTTATTATCTTAATTGATAATGGTGTTTGGACTTTCAATATTGTGAACATGTCTCTACAACACATTACGCGTTTTGCTAACTAATAAGGAAGGACTGATGTGTAATTGTACATTCGTTTACGCTATAACTCTTTCACATAATGGCAGCAACTTTGGGACTTTCTACATATTGAAGCTTCAACTATTGGATTGTCGTGATTTGTCATAGGGGATTTTAATAATGCTCTCAATGTCAAGGACATAAGGGAGGTTTACCAATTCCTTTTTCCTATATTTGCATACTTTTAAAAGTATAGTGACTCACCATCATCAGTAAATTCTGGTTCCAACAATCTTTTAGACTATGATACAAATATGGATAAGCAATATGCATTCAGGAATGCTCTAAAAAATCGAGTAATACTTGGCATAATCGTAGAATACGTGCTTGTGGGTATGGAGATGCAATATGCATTCAGGAATATGAAGCTAGTTTATTAAGTTCGGACAGCAAGAAATATATGAGTAACAACTTTGATTCAATGAATAATTAAGTTAAAATGGACTCTGAGAATATGGAGGGTATGGATGGACAGTTGCTGCATCAAACTGGTATGCATAATTAGCATGCACAAATGCATAATTCTAAATATGCAAGTCTTGAAGACAACTTTAAGTCAGAAACAGGAAGATCGATTGAGGTTAAAATAATGCACAGAACGAATTCAGATCTTAATAAATTAAATAGTGCTGAGAACTCACCTGTTTTCGGTAGCCCCCGCCTTTGAGAACGTGACGTAGTAGGAGAGAAAACATCGTTTTTCAAGTGATTGGAACCGAGGACAGTGTAATCCAAAACCCTGCATGGACATAATTTCATATGCATATACTTTGTTTAAGCATAAATCGTAATGTTCTTTATCATCCAAACCTGAAAACATATCTAAAATGCTACAGTGGAGGTTGCACCTTGATGTGAAGCCAGTGATGACACCAGTCATGCATACTATCACTGATCTCACTCTTTCTAGCAATAAGGCGCCTACATTAGTATATATAATGTATCGTAGCATGTTTCCACTTAGTTAACTTAGTTTTTATAAAAAATAGATAAATTTTGTAAAACTTGGTCAATTTTATAACAGTTTAACAAATATTTCAAAATGGATAACATGATTTTTATAAAACTAACTAATTGAAAATAGTTGGGAAGTCAAAAGTTGAGAATACTACGCATATATAGGTCTTTGTTAGTAACAAGTATCTGCAAGTAAAAAAATAATATTAACCTATATATATATATATATATATATATATCAACTGAATGAATATGTATTGCTAACTAGTGTTTTAATTGATACACTGATGTACTCATATAAGGAATTTTACAGTAAGCATGTTTGAGAATACCAGAAAAAGATCCAAAAGGTCATTCTTTTCATCTACAAATGAAAAGTATCGATTTATATATGCGTCAGCTAAACCCAAATCGGCTTCACCTATGCTTCACATTAAACATCAATATTTAGCTTCATGAGTTAATGTTACCATGTACACCTACTGATAAATAAGTGTTACAAGTAACTTTCAAATGTAATACATAAAGAATGATGATTAAACTTTACCTACCAGTAACAAGGCAAGTGAATTCTCAATACAGATTTCAAGTGGGATTTTTCTTCAGCTCCTTGAAATGTAAAACTTGTGCCTCCATCTTCAAGAAGCCTGAACAATTCAATTACAGTGATTTTGGAACATGTTGACAAACCAATCTGAACCTACAGAATTCAGACCAAAGCAACATAAAATCAGAAAATGTCAATCAGAGGGTGTTTACACAAATGGCTAATGGGAAAGCAAAATTCAAACGACTTTTCCACTGTTAAACAAGCTTTTCAAAAAGCATTACTATCCCTACATTCGGTTAACATATACTAACTTTAAGCTGATACTTTAAAAGGTTGACAAGACCTAAAGTTGAGTAGATTATTTTTGATGCACTGCAAATGTAACATATAACGGCTAAGCATTTCTATTAAAACTAAGTTGAGAACTATGAAACTACTTACCAACTTGCACAAATTAAAATTTGTTGTAGGAAGTAATGGCTACCAAATTACTTTAGAGATTTAATTCATAAATTCACATGTTTCTACTTCATCATTGGCATTTGTTGAAAAAGTTCATTCTGCTACAATTGAATCAACGTTGCTCTCAGTTTCATTCTCCTCGGACTGTTTAGAGACATCTTCAAGCTACCTGTAGATAATCAAAACTAATAAAATTACAAACCATAATTTGATTAACTATTTTATTATTATTATTATTTTTCCATAAATGGTGATATACAAATAACTTGTGAACAGGCTTACTAGGGATCACTTACACCCAAATTCTTTGGAATACCAGCAAACTTCTTGTTGCTTTAAGAAAGTTGGTGCATTTAGTTCATTCCCTTGTTTGAATTAGTTAACCCCTTCTTCACACAAGTTGAGCTCCAAAAATACATAAAATTTCCTGCATTTAAATTTAGGAACTATCATAAACCACTTCCAGTAATCACTTTGTAAGATCTGCTCTTTATGTATCGTAGAAATTTTGTCAAAAGTTATCAAATATCAAACTAAAATGTTGGATATTCCATTACAAAAGTAAAAAAAAGGATGTCAAATATCTTAATGGTTGATGGTCAAAACCTTTCAACATCAATAGTACCTAGCAATTAGCGGCTAAAATTTATTATCAAAAATTCAAGTGCTAACATGAAGATTGATCGTTATGCCGATTTGATATAAAATATCCACTGGATGATTATTCCTAGCGTGTCAGCAGTGAAATATTTTAATTGGGCATGTATGCAACAAAATGAGGATCAATAAAAGATTTACGGCTTATTCAAATCATAGTACTAATGGTAGTATTGTCCATAGTTTAGTTCACTGTTTTTTTTCTTTTTTGGGTGTTTACTGAGCTCCACCTGCCTCAAGATTAATGATTAATTACTCTAACTTTAGTGAGCACAACCATAATTGAAAAAAAAAACATGTTTCGTTTTCAGTTGTTGTCTATTTCCTACTACCAACCATGCTCTTTGCTTCTTTTTTAAAAGAACAAAAAAAAAACTGCACACTATTTTGTATATTAAAAAATACAAACTCAAACTCTATCCCATGTCAAATATTGATTGCATAGCAAGGCCCAAAAAGAACATAAATCTCCCATTCTCATCTCATAGATCAAACATCTCTGAGATCCGAGATCGAACGCTGCTAGGAACCAAAAAAAATCTAATAGGTTTCCGCCTCCGAGATCGAATATCGCCAATCATTTTCATCAGATCGAATGACTCTTACCACCTCCGTCAGATCGAATGTCGCTAAGCTCGGGTGAGGCCTACTACCACCCTCGGGTCGAACACCGCCTCTCGTTGACCACCTTAGATCGAATCAGTTTTTCTTTCCCTCCTCATTTCCATCTTGAACTATCTGATTAAATTGTGCTTATGTAGTTTCCTCTGAATTGCAGTGGAGTTTTTGATCTTACCGCAAAATTATTAATTCATTTTCTATTTTCTGTTTAGTTTTCTAGATTTATATGGGTTGTAAGTCTTTACTTTGTCGCGTGTTAATTTTGTTAATTGTTGCATGTATAATAATATATAATACTTAAACCATTGCAAATTAATTAGAGGTTTTACTAAATTAATGAGTATACATCCAAAATAAGTTAGATACACGTAGGCTAGTTAAACAAACAAGGTTATCCATCTACCAGAAAATGAATTTTCCTGGTTTCCTTTGAATTTCCGACGACATCACTCAAAAAGAGAAATTGTTGTTAAATTATTGGCATGGTAAGATTAATCTGTAGACATTAAATGCTATCAGTCATGGAAATAGCCCATTCAGTGTAAATATATCAAGACCTGGCAAAGATTAAAACATATATCCTAATTGTTAGGTGTAAAATTAATTAATTTTTATTTGCTACAAATTTATAGACTCAACACAATCAAGTTTAGAGGAAACATTTACAATATTATAAGTGTATGAGAGAAATATATGGAATGTTAATTTGTTTTTTAGGTTTTGTTTGGATTGACTAACATTTTTGAATTCAAAATGAGATGCTTATTGCTTCCATAGAGTAAAAAACATTTTATCTTTCACTCAATTGACACAACATCTAATTTTTCTTGTCCTAGAGTATATTGAATAGTGGTAGAATAAACGAAAAACATGCTAGCACATTAGCTCTATAGCACAGAAAGGTTTCAACATCCATTGGCACAGTAAATAACTTTATATATACAGGATCAGCGTGCTATAAGACTCCATTATAAACTGGAACAAATCGACTCTATTATAAATTGGACCAAATTGAACTCTTCCCAATAAATGATCATCATCATAATCATTGCAGGTGGCAGCCAATCCATGCAAGGAAAAAAAATATACAATCCTTGCCTGTTCAATCCAAACAAAATTTGGCAATCGAAATATTTCAACAACCACTGCATACTGATAAAATTTGACCAGATTTTTTTCTATGTGTCCCATATTCCAAAGCAGAAGAAGACAATTTTGTTTTATCACAGAAAAATCTTAAGGTGAGCAATTGGGTTTGTTGTTACCAAAAACCCAAATAAAGAAATTGACATAAGTATATAAATTACATACAACCTATAAATGAGTATTCCTATCAGAAAGGTCTTGCAAAGTTCAAATACTTTAAATCAGCATTTTACTACTAACCAATACAAAAAATTAGACACAAAAAGAAAAACAGTAAAGCATGGTTTTTTCGCTGGAAACTGAAGAACAAAAAGTAACACATTGAAATGATACAGTCTACATGAAAACCCAGACATGTGTTTTCGCTTTTAAACATCCAAGGCTTCCATATATATATATATATATATATATATATATATATATATATATATATATATATGTGTGGTTTTTATTTTTTTGAAGAGAACATAGCCCTTTGCACATATAAATCTCCTCGTCCCACAAAATGTTCTTAAATCAGGTATCCGCTAGAACCTATTACTTAACACATTCAGCTAGAACCACTGCCTACAAAAGGTATTTGGTTTAGATTGCAGGACAATATTATTCTTTTAAATAACATACTGATATGACTGCTCTCCTAATTCCACAAAATGTTACTGTGAAAGTAATAACACTAATAATAATCGCATGGCAATTTATTGTAGCATTTTGTCTACTTTAGGGAATCAAAATAAATATATGGCATGGACTCCAAAACAAGCCTGACATAATATTGAAAATTACCTACCAATTCAAGTAGCATCAGAAAGTCTTTGCCCACTTTTTCTTTTCAGAGATCTTTTCCATTACTTGGCTGTTTTTCTTTTGCTGATAGTACTTCCTCCTTTTCTTTTCAGAGACCTTAGCCCCTGCTTCATTGTTTTTCTTTTGCTGAGAGTACTTCTCGCATAAGTTTATTGATGTCATGTTGATAATATCATCTATACCCATTAAAAGGAAGTCACCTACATTGAAATCACCTTAAAAGAAGAGTCTACGAACAAACCAACTTGACTATTTTTAACTATGTGCAATAAGCGCATGAATGAAGGAAAGATGAGGCTTTGTACGATTTTTCTATAGTATGAAGCTACCATAGTAGGCTCATCGTCACGCATTTACAACCTTTAAAAAACAATTAGTACAACTATACTTTGTTCTTGCCAATTGCTTTCAATCTACAACTATTGATAGCAATAAAAATTTATAATAATATTATGTTAAACTACAAATCGAAATCTGTAAACGACGCAAGTAGTATTACACTCCAACAAGTATTGAGCATTCATGAGGAACGGAGTATCATGTGAGGTATAATATTTATAGTTGAAAAAAAATCCCTTATATATTAGCAGCCTACTTTATTATCATTCAAAATAAAAACGATGCAATTTGTTAAGTTTCAAACTATTGGAAATGCTTAATTTTAATATTTATTGCATTTCTCTTCGTATTGATGTAATAGTTAATTACTCCCTTTACGCGATTCATCGTTTCCTAAGATAACTTGATTTCGTTTTATGTTTTAATATATGGTTGAATTGTAAATGTGTGCACGTAGAAAATGGAACTTCATTACACATCAAACAAGGCGCAAGATTAAAAAATTCATGCAAATAGTGTCCTATAACATCAATTCCTCCTGCGCACATGCCATCACCACGCACGAAGCGCGTGTCTCGATCACGCACGAACCGCGTGCCATCACCACGAAGCGTGTGCCGTCATGCTCGTTTTTATAATGTTAAAAGCCATTTCAAACTCAGTTTTTATTTCCAGGTAAACACTTAATTCTTGCATTAGCAATTAGAGACAGCCTCACCAAATGATGAAACACCTCAATTATGCGTATAAAAAATCGCAAACCCTGCCCATTTCTCGTGATAATGACGCAGACAGTTTTGACAAACAGATAAATATCAAATAGTAGCATCAGCATATCCAACTATAATTTGCTTGAAGTGCTCAAATAAGATACAAATGAGCAACGCTAAAAACACATACGTCGTGTAGTAGAAATACCTGATTTTTCAATGCGACTTGTGAGTTGCCTTTAATGCGAATGTTGCTATCCACCATGTTGTCCTTGCCTTTGGCATTATCATTGTATGTGGTGGATTCTTCGATTGTTTTTAGCCATTTTTTAGCATTCCAATTCCTGTTATTCATTTTCTGCAAAATACACAATGGCTAAAAAGGTCAAAACATGTCATTCTATAAATAAATCAAATAAAGGAAGCAGAAAGGAGTTCAACATCAGCCAGCTAATATTTTTCAATATCAAAACTGCTCAAACACATATACATACATACATCAATTTGAAATGCTAGTAATGAAGCTGTATAAGTAATTTTTTTGAGTAGGTTTGTTCAGAACTGATTGCTAAATGCTAAAATGAAGCTGTATAATAATGAGCTTGCAACAAGTACATATCGCAACTCAAAATGAAGCGGCATCGTACAAACAAGTTCAGGCATGCGGGAAGACAGAGCATGCTTCCAGTAGAAGCATCAACAAGATTCATGAAATAAAGTGTTGCGAAGCTTACCACTAAATCATGTAGCACTAACAACTATGCAAACTAAAACATGGATCATCAAACCATGTGGGACAGAATGAAGTAATAGTCATTGTCAATTAGTGCAACTTATGCTCTGATCTGAAAAGTGAGATGTGGTTCAAAAGAGAAATCATGGTTAAAGGGATAAGGAAGAAACCACATATGTGAGTACTAGTATGTATAATTGCTCTCAACCAGTTTTTTCAATATGACGATTATAATCAGAAATATTTATAATGCTATTTTACTTTTAACATCAGCATATATTTAGAACATTGTATATTCATCATAACACCAGCATAAATTTATGTATGCTCACACATCATGGTTCATATGGCCAATAAAAAGGATAGCATCAGAATTTAAGAAAAAAACAACTTGGTAATAACAAAAATGCCCCGAAAGCGAAACTGATCATCAATCCTTCAAATTTACTGTTATTGAACTGATCCTACGTTAAATTAGATGAATTTATCTTCTACTCATATAATAGCTTAGCAACTTTACTAACAAAGCCAAATATTGAATATTTGGATGGTCACTAATGAAACACCTCAAAAATAGTGGAAAGGCGTTATCATCGAAACCACCATCGTCTTTGCCAGCCTTCCATGAATCAATTAACTACTTGAATACAGCTTTAATTGGGATTAGCGTAGGCTATACAACTATTAAAAAAAAGAACTAGTTCGTTAGGATTAAGCAAAAATGTAGGTCTAATCCAGGTCCACCAAATCAATACCCGACCGAAGGCATCAAGGCAAGCAGACATAGTGACTTTAAATTTATAAAGTTAGTTCAAAAAAATAACTATACATATTTAATTAAAGAAATTGTACTTTAAATCTAAACATATATTAAAGCTGCTATATATAAATAGAGTCGCTTTTTATTTTTCTTGTGTATGCTGCAAAGCCAACTTTAAACCCTTTAATGTTCAATTATTTTTCGACATGCTGTCAAGTGATTTAAGGTCCAATATTTTTATAGTAAGTATTATTATTTTAGTACTTAATAACCACACAAGGAAACCCCTAAGGATGTCTCTAACAAATTCAATAAAAATCACTAAACTAGCCATTTTAAAGTGCATCTTATATTATGTCACTTTTAAATTTTACAATTCCATTCTCAGTTCTAAGACATCAATATTTTTTACAGCAATAGAAGCATTTACAATAATAATGAAGAAATTCTTATGTCTGTCAAAATAATACTAAATTGCCAAATAAAAGGAGATTTACTAAGTTCATCCACAATGATAGCTTAGCCATTCTAGTCTGCCACTAAAATATGCATATGAGTAGTTACAAGGATTATAAGTTTATAACACACTGTCAAACACTAATAGCTATAGTTACTGCTCATAATTGCATTAAGTAGATGCATCTGCACTAATTTAAGTTTAACTAATTAATCACAGACAACCGTCAAACAAGGAATAAGTTAATTTAACTTGTTAACACTAAATCTTAGTGACTTTATACGATATAACTATAGATACGGTGCTTATTATATAACACCGGCATATGGTGCAAAGCAAAATATACGTACCCCATATATTCCGCAATCACTGCAATTAACAAGAATCCTTCAGTAAATCCGCAAAAACTCCCTAAAACTGCTAGGAGTACCTCCAAAATTCAAGTGTAAACACGATGCTAGCCAGAAATTATAATTCTACTCCTTAAGTTAAATAAAATTATAATTCCTTCTCATTTCCTCTCGTTTGTATGATAAATTAACTCAAACTTCAAAATATGATATTTTTTTCAGCATTAACTCAAACTTCAAATTAACTCAAACTGACAAACACGCGAAAGGCAAAGTTGAAAACACAAAATTGAGCAGATGATACAAAAACAATGTACCATAAATGCATGCCACAAATGAGTAGAATAGTCCAGAAGCACAATACCAACAGGAGTGGGTGCCATTAAGGTGGGGATGGTGCATTGTCCTTTGAAAATCGTTTTTTTCAATGTTAAACCATCGATCTTCGATATTTATTCAGCATTTATATTGTTTCTGCCTATATCAAAGCTTACAATGATGCATATACTTGTAGCTTTATTACTTTAACATTGAAGGATTATCAGTAAAAGCATCCAGAAGTGACTGTCCTTGATCCTCGTGATTCCATACAACCTTTACATAATTACTACACAATGCTTTAATATATATTAATGCAATGTTATTTTAGTGAGATTAGGCTTTTGATACTTAGGCCATGCATGTGTGCTTTTTCTACCCAATTTTTCTACTAGAAAATTGGTTGCGACATACTATTTTGATATTTTGTACCGTCTTTTAACAAAATTTAAACTAGAAATAGTATGCATGTGATTCTTTTAGTCCTACGTTAGTACGCAACACAAACGAAACTGAGAAATGAGAAGTAGGCCCAACAATAAAAAGTCTTTTATCTGAAAGTTATATAAACTTGTGTTAACTTACTAACTCCTTTAATCTAAAAGTTATATAAACTTATGTCTACATTTTTAAATAAAAATAACTTTAAGTTCCATTGTTGTTTAGAAGCTTCAAGCTAGCTGAAAACAACAACAAAATGTCTATTATTTTAATAAACGAAACTGTCAAAACAACAGCAAACTAACAAGCAACAAGAAATGTTCAAGATTTAATGATCAATCAATAATTTACAGAGGAAAAAAACAATCCAGTTCGCAATTTAACGCTCGAAGAATGGATGCGGGATGAACTCCGTATTCAACCAGAGGGAAGCAAGCAAACCAAGAATCGATGCAGAATGTCTGAGAGTGAATGTGTGAAATTAGATTTTGTGAGTTCGATTTTGTCGAAGAGAGGGAGTGAACTGGAGGGAAGGGTGAAATTAGAGGGAGCGTAAAAATTAGGTTTTGTGAAAAGCTGTAAAGCAGCGGCCAAAATTAGGAGGGAGCGATGAAAAAAAAAGTTGGCCAAAATTTATGCCCTATTATTTGCTATCACGTGGCATCTATATCATGGTTTACTATTCAAACCAATCACTTATCTGCTATTGCATTAGTTAATGTCATGATTTAATGTTCTATGTGTAAAGTTTTATGTGTATTTGATATGCAGAATGTAATAATGTTTGAAACAGAACAAAATAATACTGTGATACAATGTCTCGCTACTAATATATACACGGTGAGATAAAATAATTCTGGGCTGAATATAAGGCCCAAGAATGAAAAAGCCCATCATAAAAGAAAGTGCGGTTTGTATATGTATCCATTTGTCTACGCCGCCTCAAACCGAACTTAGGGTTTCATGTCTTCTGTTGCGC
The DNA here is from genome assembly GCA_030737875.1 of Allium sativum. Classification (NCBI taxonomy): domain Eukaryota; kingdom Viridiplantae; phylum Streptophyta; class Magnoliopsida; order Asparagales; family Amaryllidaceae; genus Allium; species Allium sativum. Next base: position 71,854,335 of record CM060927.1, on the reverse strand, counting down.
CGCCTCCAAAACCATTAACTCTCTTCTTAATCGCTCAAAATTATTTCTGGATAAAGCTTTGGTTAAAACATCTGCCTTCTAGAAGTAGGATGGCACATGTTTGATGACCAATTTCCCTGCTTCTTCTCGTTCTCTGATGAAGTGGAAGTCAATCTCCATGTGTTTTACTTTTGAATGTTGTACAGGGTTACTGGACAGAGCTACGGTGCTTTTATTGTCACACCAGACGATTGGTTTCCTTGAAAGCGAAAACCCCAATTCCTAGATTAGGGTTTCAACCCATATGATTTCAGCCGTAGCTGAGGCAACAGCTCTATACTCTTCTTCAGTGCTGGATCTGGAGATGGTTGGCTGTTTCTTCGTGCACCAGGAAATTGGAGTTGATCCCATGAATACACAGTACCCAGAGGTTGACCTCCGATCGTCTGGGTCGTTAGCCCAGTCTACATCACTGTAAGTACTCAGATTTACATCATTTCCTGCTTTTATTACTAATCCATGATCCACTGTTCCTCTTAAATAACGCAAAATTCGTTTGACTGCTTTCCAATGCTCACTTAGGGGATTATCCATGAATTGACACACCTTGTTCACACTAAAACAGATCTCAGGTCTAGTAATAGTTAAATATTGCAGAGCCCCAACTATACTACGATATTGTTTACTGTTATCAATGGCCTCTCCTCTGTACTTAGATAGACGTAGATTGCTTTCCATCGGTGTGGATATAGGTTTTGCCTTGTCCATGTTAGCTCTAGCAAGTATTTCATATATGTAGTTTCTTTGAGATAGAAAAATATCTGATTTTGACTTTCTTTGAACCTGAATGCCCAAAAAATAATTCACTTCCCCCATATCTTTAATAGCAATTTTTTTGTTTAAGTGAGTTATGACTTTATTGATTTCAAGGCTATCACTTCCTGTTATGAGAATGTCGTCTACATAGACAAGTATGTACACACTTTCCTGATCTTGAACTTTAGTGTACAGTGAACTGTCAGACTTTGTAGCCATGTAACCCAACTCAGCCAATGTGTTCTTGAGCTTAACATACCAGGCTCTTGAAGCTTGCTTCAGACCATAAATTGCCTTTTTTAGTTGACAAACATAGTTTTCTTTCCCTTTACACACAAATCCTTTTGGTTGTTGCATGTAGACAGTTTCATGTAGATCACCATTTAGAAATGCATTGCATACATCCAACTGTCTTATGTCCCATCCATTATGTATGGCTATGGTTAAAATAATCCTGATGGTTGTGGGTTTGACCACAGGGGAGAAAGTATCATTAAATTCAAATCCATATTTTTGAGAGAAACATCTTGCAACTAACCTGGCTTTATGCTTGCATATCTTTCCTTCAGCATCTTTCTTGAGCTTATAAGTCCACTTGCACCCCACAATGTTCTGACCTTTTGGTGCTAAGACTAAATCCCAAGTTTTATTTTTAATTAATGCATCATATTCTTCTTTCATGGTTTTGCACCAGGGTCTGTGTTGAACAACCTCTTCATATGTGATTGGTTCTATCATATCTACATTTTCTGTAGTAGCATTATAAATCTTTGGTTTGAAAATACCACTTTTAAATCTTGTAATCATGTGATGCCCTGGTAGTTGTGTCTGAGTATGATCCTCATTGTTTCTTGTGTCTGTTGTGTCATCTTCACTGCTTTCTCCTTGATGGTGGTTGCTGTTTTGACTGTCATGGTTTGAATGTTGGTTATCATCATCACTTAAATGTTCACTGGAACTGTATCCAGATCTGGTACTGGAAATAGTTGGAGTAGTTGTTGTCATCTGTGATGTCTCTTTATCTTCAGGTTGCATAGTCCATTCAGTCAAAATAGGAATAGGTCCCATAGTTGTTTTTGATTGATCAGTTTCATAATTCCCTTTGTTCTTCTTGTCTGCAAAGGAAAAGACATATTCATTAAAAACAACATGTCTAGATACATATACTTTCCCTTTGTCATCTAAGCACTTGTATCCTTTTTGGTTATCTGCATATCCTAAAAAGGTACATGGACTTGATCTTAGAGAAAGTTTGTGATTATTGTATGGTCTGAGGCATGGGAAGCACAAACACCCAAATGTTCTCAAGAATTTATAGTCTGGTTTGTTACCAAACAACATTTCATGAGGACATTTGTGTTGTAACACCTTGGTTGGCATTTTATTTATTAAGTAGACACTTGTGCTAAATGCCTCAGTCCAGTACTTTAAGGGTAGAGATGACATAGATAACAATGTTAACCCTGTCTCTACTATGTGCCTGTGTTTTCTTTCCACAATACCATTCTGTTCAGATGTGTGTGGGCAAGTGATTCTGTGAATGATACCTTTTTGGTTGAAAATACTTTTAAGTGGTAAAAATTCACTGCCCCCATCTGTCTGTACAGCCTTAATGCTGCAGTTCACATGTTTTTCTATGGCATTTATGAACTGTAGCATTATATTATGTGTGTCTGATTTTGCCTTAAGAAAGAAAATCCAGGTGTACCTTGTATATGCATCCACAATTGATAGATAATACCTGTGTCCTTGTCATGAGCAAACTGGTGCAGGACCCATAAATCTGCTGTAATTAACTCAAGAGGCTTATAATAAACAGTTTCAGACTTGGCAAAGGGTATTTTGTGACTTTTGCCAAGTTGGCAATGTGTGCAAACATTAGGAACAGGTGAGTGTTTAAAAGGAATATTATTGCTCTTCAATATTTGCATTACAATATCATAACTAGGATGCCCAAATTTACAATGCCAAATGTCTAAATCATTATGGATATGATTGTTACTATCATTAGTACAGTTGAAATCACTCTCATCTATGTTGTTAAACTGTATATTAGCATTACAACACCATGTGTTGTCTTCTTTACCCAATCTTGATTGCATGTTGTTGAATCTGTAAAGACCATTACTCAGCCTACCCTGTAATAATATTTCCTGGCTTAGCAAGTCTCTAATTAAACAGTGTTTAGGGTGAAACTCAAAATATACCTGATTATCATTAGTAAATTGGGACACACTAATTAAATTTTTCTTAACTGTGGGAACTCTAAGAAGGTTATTAAGATAGAGTTTTCTTTTCCCTTTGACATATCCTGCCCGAATATGAGATATATTCATAGTTTCACCATTGCAAGTGTGCATAACTTGGGTACCTGAATAATTCTTGTTACCAAAATTCAAATTCTGGAGGTTGTTGGTCAGATGATTGGTTGCTCCAGAGTCTGGAAACCAGTCCTCTGTATTTATATCATCTGCCTTACTGCTGTCATCATTGCATGTGTTTTGTGATGTAGAGCCTTCAGAATTTGTCCTCCCCTGATAGTTTGCTTGTGCCATGTTGACATTAATGCCTCGTTGTCCACCTTGACCTTACTGTGTGTTATTAACATCCACATTGAATCTGAAATAGCATCTATTCGCTGTATGGCCTGGTTTATCACATATCTGACATCTCACTCTGTTTGTGTTGTTTGATCTGCCTCTTCCTCTGCCTCTCTGATTGGGATTGCCTCTTGGACCTTGCTGGTTGCCTCTGCCATACACAGGTACACCTTTTTGTTGATTTGCATTTCTTGAATTGGATGCCAAGTTCACACTGAAATCACTCTGAGTGGCCTTTCTTTGCTCCACTCGGCCTTCGTGTGCCAATAGTGCTGAGTACACTATTTGAATATCAGGTAGCGTGGGTTGTGTGGCTATGTATGTGACAAGTGATTCGTATTCTTCATCGAGTCCATTGGTTAGCGTCAGAATTTGTTCACTGTCTGAAATTACATGTCCAACAGCCTTCAGTTTGTCACAAAGGGTCTTCACCTTAGAAATATACTCACGCATGCTCATATCGCCTTTTCTTGCATTTTGAAATTCTCTTCTGTAGTGCATTATGCGTGCCGATGATTGTGAATTGAAAATTTGCTGAATCGTAGACCAAATTTCATAAGATGAACTACATCCTATAACCTGTGATAATAGATTGGTACTAATGGACGATAGAAGCCAAGAAGATAGTAAGTTATCTTGTTTTTGATGGTGAACATGTTCTGGGTTGCTAATAAAATTGTTTTGCGCGTCTGTTATCATTGCAGGTGGTGTTGGCTTGATTCCATTGACATAATCTTGAAGGTCGTATCCTTTCAAGGCTGTTTCAACTTGGAATTTCCACATCAAGAAATTGTCCTCGTCAAGAGGAACAGTGATAACCTGGGTCTTTGGCTTAACAAGTGGTGGTGGAAAGGCTGGTGGTGGTCCATTGTTGTCAGTCCTGGACGTGGCTGATGATTGATCACCACTGACTCCTGCCATGGAGAAATAAAAGGCGAGGCTACTAATCAAGAGTAGCAGCCTATGATGGTGATATACTGCGGTAACAGTAACGTTCAGTGGTTCTTGCTTCTCTTGGAGATTCAAGAATCACTAGACAGTGGGTAAAAAATCAGAGGATGAGATCCAAGAATCTCTGATGATCAGAAAAACAAACAGTTGTAGCCGCTATGAACACTGTTCCAGCCTGGCAAGCACTGTTTTAACTGGTAAGAACAATCGCTATGTGATCGGGGAAGGATGCTCTCTAATGATGAAATTACTCTGAGGAGACCCAACTTAATCTTCCTCTTTCTTTAACAAAAATAAATGATTTCTTGAATTGCCGTTTGGCTATAATGCTCTGATACCATGCAAAATTTTATGTGTATTCGATAAGCAGAATGTAATAATGTTTGAAACAAAACAGAATAATACTGTGTTACAATGTCTCGCTACTAATATATACACGGTGAGATAAAATAATTCTGGGCTGAATATAAGGCCCAAGAATGAAAAAGCCCATCATAAAAGAAAGTGCGGTTTGTATATGTATCCATTTGTCTCCATTCTCTAATACTATGTCATAGTTTATTCTAACTAATGACTAGCATACTAAACTATTGCAAGTTCAATTATCGTGCAATCCTTGCTTGCTACCAATGTGTTATTTTCTTATAGTGGAATCATTTTTAGCAATGTTGTTTTTCCCACACCTCCAAGTCACCATATGCCGATAATATTTACCTTTGAGTTGTCATCTTCAGTGCACTTACATGACTCTGCAAAGTACGAATCTAGTGATCCCTCTACGACACATGGCATCGATTTGACATTGCTAAAAGTATCACAATCAACCATATCTACACTGTGAAATAAAGAAGCATCTTGTTCCAGTAGCAATTCATCCGTTTCTTTAATCATATCATCACATCTACGACTTAGCTGATGCTTGGCGCAAATCGAACAGACACATGATCTAGTCTCCTGAGCTATATTTAAAGCAATATCCATTCTGTTTAGCATATCAACAACTTGACATTGCCAAACCATGACTTCTTCAGTAGGCGTTCGTGATCTTCTTGCACCTTCATCGATTCTCCGGCTAATATCATTTTTTTTCTAGCATTTAATACCTCTCTTTTCTTTTGAAGATTCCTCACGTAACTGGAGACCGAAACTATATATTTTATATGGCGTTATGCCTTTTCCAAGATTCTATTAGCAACAGGAGCAATATAGGTATCAGGACCCATGGCTGGATAAAATTTGATGATAAGAAAGAAGAAGGGGAATTGAAGCAATGAGAGTTTGTTCTCTGTCAAGTATCAACTGTGCGGTATATTGCACTTGATTTCTATTAAATTATTCCGAAACTGGAAAGCAATGCGATTGCATATAATTGCATCGAATTTTCGCCAAAGACTATCAATGAATTGATACGCAGGACAACAGAAAAAGACATGCAACCATAAATTATTACATCAATATATAGCACTCTCCACTACGAGTGATGCAAATTGATTACTCTTTGCTGTTCACTGAATCTGGCAATAGAATAGGATAACATTACAGCTGTGAATAGGACCAGAGGCGACGGGCTCAAAAGTTTTGACCTTAGGTCAATATAGTTGGTAGGGGCAATTATATAATGTTAGCGTTGTTGACCTAACATAAGTGTGCTTGAAGATTATAAACATACAAGATGTAAATGACTGTATTGCATGATACAAGCCTGTAACCAAAGATACAAAGCAGTTTCGAATGAACTGTAGTCTGTAATAATACAATATATAATAACTGTAGCAAAATATAATAAAAAGTGTATTTAACCGTCTCATATTAAGTATGGTAGAGAATTACTATTGAAGTGATTGTTGTGTAGATGACGAATGTGAGATGACGAAGCCATGAAGGTGGTTGGAAACTGAGTTTGGGTTGTTAATTAAACTTGACTGTGAATGTGAATTTGTTGTAGGCTATGTATGTCAGCTAAGTTGTGAGTAAAGAGCACTAGTATTTTTATTTTTCTGTCATAATAAAGTTTGTAGCGTTGTTCATTGTGTATGAAGTGTATCAGACAAGAAAAGGCATCAAATTTGCAGGTTTTCATGTGTTTTGTACAGTGAACAGAGTACATAAGCAAATAAAAAAATAAGAACGTGACAAACTTCTCAATATTATTTCCCATACTGTTTCCGCCCTGAAAAAAAAAAGAGTGAAACATATAAATTTATGTTTGAGTACAGTAACAGAAATAAGTGACAGATAGAGGATTTATTGCATGATAGTTTCCTTTTAAAGTGAGCACTCAAGTCAGAACGCAAACCATACAAATCACCACCAAAATAAGATGGTTTCTTAGTCGTGAAGTGCAGTAATTTATTTAAACCGCCAAATCAATGTGCACTTGAAATTCGTATATGTACAGGACACAGTAAATTACAGTTCTGGATATGCGGAGCTCTAGATAATAATTGATCTGCGAATTCTAATCTCTCTGCAATTCAAGACTCATATAACACATGGAGTGTTATATGCATAAAAATTATGATAATATGTCAACTTTTGACAAAATTAGTCTCAACTATACATACATTAAGCGTAGTAAAGTAATTTCAATGTGTATTAAGAAAATAAAATGTCAAATGGTAGTTGTGTTGTGTAAAAATTGCACAACTGGAGAAAACGAGGCTAAAATGGATCTAGCTTGTCGATTAGTTATCAACCACTAACTCAATAAAAAATAATCACCAAACAAAAAGAACAAAAATAGAAGAGGAGAAGAAGACACAAAAGTTTTAACGTGGTTCGAATATGAATATCCTATGTCCACGAAGACCCAACAACTTCTTTATTTCTTTACAAGAGGAGGTTACAAAAAATGAGAATAATTACAACAAAACCTCAATACTAATTCTCACCCTATAATAGATACAGAAAATAGGGATCTACTGAGAAATAATATGGAGAAATATATTTTGTTGTGATGATACAAAAGTGAGCAAATGGCTTCATATATATAGGAAGAATAGAGAATTCTAGAAGATAAGGATGAAAATGTTTAGGAATTTCCTTGATTTGATTCATCACAAATCTTGCGCATTAATTTGGTTTCCACCTATATAAATTCTTGATTGATTCTCCAAATCAATTAATTATTTCCCATATTTGACTTGATTATGGGAACAATTAATGCCTCTCTCATCCCACCAATTCTTGATTGATTCTTTAAATCAATTGCCTTCTTCATATTAATTTGTTTCCCATAACTGACTTGATTATGGAAACAAATAATGCATTCTCATTGATATATTTTAATCGTCAAAATTTAACACTCCACCTCGATTAAATATATTCATCAATCACCAAAAATCAACAAAATTGTTGGGTCTATGCCATCAAGCTCAATGTGAACTACTTTGGGCAATATTGCCCAAACAGAGCTTCCAAAACTTTCCCAAGCATAAGAAAGATAATATGCACATCGACAAGCAAAATGCATATGATCAAATATCAAAATTCTTCAGAAAATCCGATGAAGGAAACAAACTTGTAGATACAGAAATCCGAGAGACCAATGGAGACATCATAATGCGCTTCACTTTCTCCATCCTACATTGAGTTAGGACATACTCAATATTATCTACTTCAACCTCCTTTTCAAGAATTTTACTCGACTTCACCAAGTCTACCTTATCAAACTCAACACCAAGCTCCGCATCATTCAAAGCATAAGATGAATAATCATCACTATTGTTATGCTTACCAATAGGGCCAACTGAACTAAAAGGCATTTTTTGCAACTGAGCTTCACCTAGAGTCTGAACCTCTGAAATCTTCTCATCAACCATGGTACCATCGGAAATACCACTTTCTCTCTGAATATGGAAATAATCTGATGACTCCAAATGTGTTTGGGAATTTTGTGTCCTGCTAATGTCATCACCTGATAGAGGCTCCACCTTCAATAAAGACCTCTCATCAAATATTGCATGCCTGCTAGTCACAATTTTCTTGGTTGTTTTGCACCACAACCTATACTTCTTCATTCCTTCTCCATAGCCTAACAAAATGTGCTTGCTTCCTCTAGGCTTCAACCTATCAAGTCTCTCATCTTGTAAATAAGCTGAACAACCAAACACTTTAAGGAATGAATAATCAACAGGCTCTCTTTTCCATATTTCTTCTGGGATCTTCATATCTATGGCAATAGAAGGTGTACGATGGATGAGAAATACTGTCATAGATATCGCTTCTGCCCATAATCCCTCTTCTAGACCAGCAATCAGTCTCAAGCTCGTAGCTCTTTCCCATAGTATCCGACACATGCTCTCCGCCACTTCAAAAGAATGTGACTTCGTAGAAAAATCTTTAAGTACATGCTCGGACGCAAAATAGCTAGTGAATTCTTGTGACGCAAATTCACTACTATTGCCAACTCTAAGAACTTGCAGCCGCTTTCCTGACTTCTTTTCAACTAAGGTCTTCCACTTCTGAAATTAGGCAAATATTTCGGATCTAGTCTTCATGAAATAGACCCAAACCATGCGCGAGAAATCATCCACAATTATGACGAAGAAACTGGCTCCACCTAAAAATGCAATTGGGGTGAGTCCCCAAACATATGAATGAACATACTCTAGAAACTCTGTAGCTCTAGGTCTTCCAACATCAAATGTGACATGCTTCTTCTTTCCAAAAGAACAATCTTCACAACAGCTAGGCTTTAATTGAGAATCAACAACAATTAACCTACGCTTCTTTAATACTTCCAGGCTCTCCTCATCAACACGACCTAATCGAAGGTACCATAACTGAGTAGAATCTGGAACATTAGAATTAGTAGAAACTAATGAATTTTCCAAGACTGTCTCTCCACGAAGCTTATAAATATCATCAACTCGCACCCCTTTCATCACTACCAAGGAACCCTTCGCCACTCTTAAATTTTCTCCATCTATTATTATCCTCATACCAAGTCTACTCAAAGCTCCAACTGATAACAAACTCTTTTACAGCATCGGAACATGTCGAACTTCCAGGATAGTTCTAATGACGCCATCATGCATCTTAAACCTCACACTTCCAACACCCACAACATGACAAGATGTGCCATTCTCCAAATGAACTACTTCGCCATCAATCTTCTCATAACTGACAAAATAGCTCCTATCTGGCGTCATATGACAAGAGGCTCCAAAAACAATCACCCAACTTGTAGTCTCTAAAGGTGAAATAGTGGCTGAAAATAATGATGTATCATTATCACATCTATCTGCATCTGATCTAAATGCGGCCTGAATTGAAGCTTTCTCTTTCTTCTTTCTCAGGGCTGAACAATTTCGTATGAAATGTCCCTTCTTCTTACAATAATAGCAAGCACCTCTTCTAGAACCCAAGAAGTGGGATCTATGGATATCTCCTCTAAGGCGCAGCTGCATCTTATCTCTTCGTCTAAGTGCATGAATAAAGTTGTTGCGGAAGAACACCGTCATTAGTCTTCACTTTGACCTTCCATGTCCCAAAAACTTTTCTTCTAACAAATTTGGTGACGCCATAATTTTTCATACAACTACTAGAAGAATCAGCCATTGGTAACTAATCTAGAACAAGACAACTAGCTCTGATACCAAACTGTTGTGTAAAAATTGCACAACTGCGGAAGCGATGCTAAAATGGATCTAGCTTGTCGATTAGTTATCAACCACTAACTCAATAAAAATAATCACCTAACAAAAAGAACAAAAATAGAAGAGGAGGATAAGACACAAAAGTTTTAACGTGGTTCGGATATGAATATCCTACATCCACGGAGACCCAACAACTTCTTTATTTCTTTACAAAAGGAGGTTACAAAAAATGAGAATAATTACAACAAAACCTCAATACTAATTCTCACCCTATAATAAATACAGAAAATAGGGATCTATTGAGGAATAATATGGAGATATATATTTTCTTGTGATGATACAAAAGTGAGCAAATGACTTCATATATATAGGAAGAATAAAGAATTTTAGAAGATAAGGATGAAGATGTTTAGGAATTTCCTTGATTTGATTCACCACAAGTCTTGCGCATTAATTTGGTTTCCACCTATATAAATTCTTGTTTGATTCTCCAAATCAATTAATTGTTTCTCATATTTGACTTGATTATGGGAACAATTAATGCCTCTCTCACCCTACCAATTCTTGATTGATTCTTTAAATCAATTGTCTTCTCCATATTAATTTGTTTCCCATAATTGACTTGATTATGGAAACAAATAACGCCTTCTCATTAATATATTTTAATCGCCAAAATTTAACAAGTTGAGTATATATTTATAGTGCTCTGTAGCAAGGTCATCATAAATATTTAGGGGATATCTAATGTCATAAACATGTCATGAACCAGTCAAGGTTTATCAACAGTGTCTATTTAAAGTGTAATGTCCAAGATAGATAATGTTACATATCCATCTTTGATTTTAAACATGGAAAGTCTTCTCTATTGTCATTTTTAAAGTTATTTACATAAACTGTATAAAGTGTGATTCATAGGTTATGACACACAAATGTGGAAGAAATCAATGAAAAAACATAAGAAAAATAATAATTATGTTCCAAGTTTATGAAATTTTTATGGGTGCAATACCATTGATATTAATTGGTACATGGATTCGTCGCATAAACGAAAGTTATAATCAAAAAGACATATCCTGATTTATAGCTGGTATTGGGTCATGTTAATAAAAAGTGTGTTAATGAAGGTCATTTATTGATATTTTAAATTTATGTTGCTTTGGTTACTAACCAATAACAAACAAAAACTGCATTTACAGCGGGTTTTTACAGGCAAAGTTATTACAGAGGAAAAATATAAAGCATCGACGGTAAAACCGACATATTGATAAGTGAAAACTAATTTAATGAAAGCTTCATGCTATTAGTGTAAGAGTTTAGAGTTGAACTAATTCAACCATTTCTGGTCATGAGTCGACTGATTATGTAATGGCTTGTGGATACCGAGTGCAGTGCACAAGACTCTTGTACTCAAGCATGAGGGCTTCCCAGGTCAGTCTCCCATCCTGGTGCTATTCTCACGGCTTGTGTTGTAAAAAAATTGAGACAAATAATACATCATTCTGTAAATAGAAAATTCATGAGTTAAGCGGTAGCTAGTAGATCACTGATTATATAAGTGGCAATGCAGGAAACTAAAATTTAACAGTAGTTTTCTCTTCCTTATTTCTTACTTTTACGGAGTTCATGGGTTGAGATGACAATGTACACTAATGTGATAAACATAATTCTAGTCCTATGGAAATGAGTTATTATTATTTTTATTCTAATTATGTTATCATTCCAATCTTACTACGATTACCATGCAACGTCGAGAGTGACGAAGTTAAAAACAAAAGATTATGATGTACATCCAAATTCTTAACTACGTTAAACAAAGACCAACCGATTTGCAAAAGGAAGGAAATAAATTTCAAAATATAAATGGTTATATTAACATAATCACATCTACCGACCATGTAATACAAATTTCATACCAATTAGTTTATAAACAAAAGCTTATGGAAATATAGAAGACTGGTCATATACACCCAGAAAAGATGGAAATAAAACAAAAAAACCAAGATAAAAGTTAATAGTAAGGGGGGAAATGGTCAAAACCTGATATTGTAGTCGAGCATGTACACCAAAAAGCATCCAAATATTGAATATGGATCAATTGTATTAAATCCAAAAGCTATAAAACCTAATATTACTCAGTAGGACACCACTATGCAGTTATAAAGCAAAAGGTTCAAAATATAGTTTAATGATTTAGAAAGGGTTGGTATAAGTTCCCTTTTGAAATGGTTTCAAATTCTATGTTTAATTAGATTTTGTACGTTTTACTTGTAAAATTTTAAATTTGGGGCTTCAAAATTTGAGCCATGAAATTTTTTTGGGCATATAAGCATCCAAACCATTACCTAATGTTGATAATTAGCCAATTTAGAGCATTAAACCCTCTAGCATTCTAATTGTCCCAAAAATTTTGCTGTAAAGTTGTTTTTGAGATATATAATCGTTCGTTTTAAGTTTATAAGTTGTGTATTCCAAAATCTTAAATCTTTTTGGTACATGGAAATTTAAGTTTCATCATATTTAATGACTGCATAAAATTCCTTTTCCGACCACTTAAATTTTAAGAATAACATGTCATACTGTTGTAGTTTAAAAGCATGGTATTTGTAAACATAGAATCGTTGTTCTCAGTATTAATTAATTTGAAAAGCTTTAAAACATAAAACATGAAAATTTGTCGTTTATGATTTCAGGTGTTCTTAATGTATTCAAATTTAATTTTTTAAAAGCGTATAAATTTCAAAATATTAGATGTTCAAAATATTTTATAGTTTAAAGACATGAACAAAATAATCTAAGATATTAGAGTATAGAATTTATAAACGTAAGCAGAATATTTTGAAAGAATAAATTTTATATTTACAGTTAAGAAAAAAATAGAACAATCAAAATGCTAGAGGGTATAACGCTCTAAATTGGCTAATAATTAAAATTTGTAAAGGTTTGAGTGCTCTGGCTCAAGGTTTGAAGCCTATAAATTAGAAAATTTAAAAAAGTTAAACATAAAATTTATCTCTAAAAGTTCCAGAATAAAACACAAAATTCGTAGCTACCCAAAATAAAATTTAAATGTCAATTTTATTGCTTTTAAAATCAGTATACTATATTTCAAAATTCGAAAATCATAAACTGTAAAAATACATGTTTCAAAGTATAAAATTAGCAGATGTAAAATTTATAGGAGTTCAATGTTTTTAAAATTTATGTCATTGAGAAAAAATATTTATGCAAGCAATAAACACTGTTAAGATTACATGATTGAAGATCTTGAATTACTATATTTACAAACTAAAGAATCATTAGACCTACGAATCTATGAATTGAGATTTTAACTCATAGTTGATAAAGTCGATGTCGATTCTACATCATTTATGCCCAAAAAAGTCAAAGACTATATATATCAATACTACCATGAAGTATATTCCTCAAACTTAAGCATACATAAGTACGCGGCTAAATAATGTTAAGCAACGCACACAAAACAGTTAATGTGATTATCCAAGTTTCACTAAATACTTGTAGTGTTACAAAGTTCATACTAAATTTTATTTTATTAAACACTGAAAGAACCAAGCGTCTAACTCTAAGGATGTATGCATCGACATCTCAATGCATACTCTAGACACAAAACATGATATTATATACCGCCATTGTTATCAAGCATGGGACATGTAACATTTTATAATTCACTAGTTGCTTTACTACTGAGCATGCTACGGGGGATTTATAATGAAATTCAGTAATAATAATAATGAACAGGGGAAATTACCAAAACTAAATCAAATATATGATAAAAATGTACAGATGTCCGAACGTTCATGATAATTATCCATATCAAGAATCCAATATGCTATTAAAACAATGAATGCAGTAAGAATCCAAGTCTACGTGTAATATATATTTTTGGTTCGACTTTCATTTGTCATGTGCAATTATTAGTTACACTACTCAAAAAATTGATTATGATTTGAATAAAAGCAAGCAACGGACCAACAATTAATAAACATAAGATAGACAGATTTTGCCAAAACTAAAAAATTTCAATCCATATATTTAGCTAACAAAATAAAAGCAAAGATGTCAAATAAGAGAGTAAAACAATTATACAATATGTATATATTAATAACTAAACTTGTTACTTTCGATCTTGTAACAGTAAAACTTCTCAGTGTAAAATCTGTTGGGTAGAAGTAAGGAAGGCAAAAAAAAAACATGATATGGTTCAGTAATTCTAAAAAATCAATCAAGTATTTAAAATATACGTTCAATTTCAGTAATGTCCGAACTGCGCTAGATTGACTAAAATTAATCGTCCTAATGTCATTTTTCAGGGAGAAAATCAAAATTGACGCATATACCAGAATATGGTTTACCGAAGATTTAAAAGAATAAGACAATAATCCAAAAGTCTTCTTTTATGAAAAAAATACGAATATAATAAGCTAAAAATCTTTTTAACTAAGCTCGATGATGTTCCAATGAAAATCACATGGTCCTTCATTTCCTGATCAAAACAATTGAAATATTAAGTTAGAAGGTTCAAAGAGAGGTGAAGAATTTAGCAGCGAAAATGGCGAATGTAGAGTATATAATATATTATGCACAAATGAAGAATACAAAGCACATGGAAACAAATTTTGTGTTACTTTAATTCATTGTGAACATGATGGAAAGGTGGGAGTAATTAGAGTGATAATGATGAGAACATTTGGATAAAAATCATTGCATTACGATTCATTTATATTCTTGATATAAGATTGGTATATGCCAGCAATACTGTACTATGAAATACAATAAATTTAACATAATAGGTATAGTGAGTAGATGTAATACTTTTCAAAGTTACTTGATATATTCAAGTAAATTATATATAACTATAATGGCACGCGCTCCGCGCGTGGATTGTTGTTTTTGAAATATTATGATTTTACATTTGTTTGCACGTAAATTATATGAATATTGCATACTTTATAAACTATCACTCAAGAGAAGTAGAAATATTAAATAGTATAAACAAATTCAAAAGTTAAAAGTTTGAATAAATAGGCATTGCGAATATTGTGCAATAAAGTTTAAATTTTTCGACGTTTACGTGGTTTTTTTTTAATGGATGGTTTGCTTAAAAAAGATGTTGAATATATCAAATAATTATGTTTTCGCGACTACAACTTATGGTTGAAAAGACCACACGAACAAAATTAGAATCTTACTTGTTTAAAAGTTGATGGTTTGCTTAAAAAGAGCGTTGAATATATCAAACAATTATGTTTTGCTCAATTTGTGGTTGAAAAGATCAAACAAACAAATTTTTAGGATTTTTTTTTAAAATTCTATCTAAGGGCATTTTTGGTACTTTACGGTGGGACCAAAAGTTAGTGATTTCAAGACAATTATTAATAAAGAGTATTCATTTTATACAAACAGATAGAGTTGATTTATGTCTCGTTCACTAGAAATAAATTATTATAAATTTCAAGATAGCCTTTCATGATTATCCATATAGCTATAGTGTAAAGATGGATATAATCAACATAATCGTTCAATTATGCACGATCAATTTAGTGAGTGTTAAATTAACTTATCAATCCAGGTGAATACTATGTTATGAAATGTTAAAGTATTACATTTTCATAAATAAATATTATAGATCAGTCAATGTGAAAAGGTAAATAAACAATTTTACCCACCATTTTTCATTTTCATTGTTCCTCACAGTTGAAACTATGTCTGGTTCATTTCATATAAAATAAGACGAAAGAACACATACATACAAATTAGGTACAACATTTATTATTAGAAGAAAGTTTCAGAAGAAAGGTAAAGTGAGGATGCGAAAATTAGTACATGCAGACAAACAAAATTGAAGTGATAGAAAACACCTAAAGTAAGAAAATATTAACACACCAAAATTAAAAGACAACTTTGTGATACCTCATTTGGTTTCTTAGCTACTTTTCTATGTGCATCATGCATCAATACATGTACTGTCGAAAAAAAAAACAGCTTGGGTCTTACCACAAACTTAGTAATGATGAAAATTTCTTTAGTAACTACTCATCATGGATTACATGAATACAGAAGCACGGATTTACGCATCAATCTGACACAATTTATAAATTTCAAACAAAGAGATAACCATGGAATCACCAAACAATCCCGTAAACTCCTTTTCCAATCGACAAAGTTGCTTAAGTATTAATGATTTCGAAAATGGTGCTTTGCAACGACTGAAATATTCTGCCATCGCTAATAAATTTATGATCCTTGTAATGGAGCGGGGGAACAGAGATAAACAAAATGAAGCCTGAGTAAGGGCAGGATAGACGTGTTAAAAGAGCAACACAGGGAACATTAGAGTTTTCTGTCTAAAACAACCGTTAAAGAAACCTAACCATGATGATCAGCTTGGGACATCATTTTCCTCTTTGTAGACTAATTTGACTCTATACCGTAAATATAAATTAGGATCGAGTAAAAATGGGGCGTGGAGAAATCAAAGCACAAGAATTATATTTTTTGATAGTGGATAAAAAGGGAAGGTGATGGAAACGCTAGAGAGACAATTGAGGGAGGAAGATGGAATGGTGACCTTTCAGTTTAGAATTCACGATAAAATTCTAGGGGGTCTGTGTGCCCTTTCAAATGCGACTCAGTAATTTCAAGGTTTTGCTTCATCAGAAAATTAACGATGCACTAAACATAATATAACTAAAAGTAAGACCCACCAAACATTTACTCAGAAAATTACTTATGATATGAAGAATTTTGCTTGGTTTTCCCTCCTATGTTTGCCGCATAGGTTCAAACCATTTATCAGGAACTACACGCACCAAGACAAAGCTTGATGTAAAGGAAAAACAAAATACATGTAAAAGCAAAAATTGTTATCTTTTTGATATAGCATAATTTCTGGCAGAATCTTCCATGATGAAAATGATCCATAATGCATGAATCCAAATATTTTACGGTCTTAGGTATATCAGTAAAGATTATCGAAATTTAACAAAGTTTTCGCACATGTGTGTGTAACAAACAAAACATGGTTTATTCTTTGTCTACAAAGCTTAATGAAGATAGTAAGAAAATGAAACCATACCAGTTTAGTTTCCATAACATATCAATTCCTCGAACAGGCAAGAAGCAACCTCATATTATAAAATAGTGTGCATCTGCATGGAACAACCTCATATCACATCTGTTACAGTTCATAACAATCTTCTAAAATCAAGGATTTCATAAAGATAATTTATGTCTTCTTGAAGTTCAAAAAAACAACCTTGATCTCTCACAAGTAAACTTAAGCCTGATGCTATAAACACTTTTCAAGGTTTTTTTTTTTTCAAACTTAAGGTAGCAAAAATAACCACATACTATAAAGATTTCAGGCCGGGAGTTTTAATTATTTTATTCCTAATGGAAAAGGATGTTTTAAACATAGTTATAAAAAACAAATAATTATAGAAACATAATATATAAAATAACATAAAAGTGGATTAATCTTAATGAAAGGAATTATAATGCTTATATTAAATAAAATAAAGATTAATATACATATGTAACATCAAATAGGTAAAGAAGGTGCCTCACAGCTAGAATGCATCAACCATCTTATTTGCCACTGCTGCTATAGCATTATATGCCTCTTCACCATTTCTCAAAGCAATGCAATGATATTTTCTTTTGTCCACCAGCTAGATGTTATATTTGTTGATGAACAGCTTCCTGACACTTGGATAGCTATTAAATATGCATAAATAACTTATTCAAAATATAGAATAAAGGCAGCTTGGAGTAATCTGATCTCTTCGAAGAAATAAATTAGTCCATGAAACACAATCCAAGAATTAATCAAATTGTTTGATCTCAATCTACAGTTAGACTTCAGAATACGTTATTAAATAGGAAGTGAAAAATCAAAATAATCGAACCTTTATCCTATCACTACACGTCACACTACTATCGAATCCTTCCAAAGATTAATAGTTTTCACACCTTGTACAATAATAGAACTGTAGGTGGAAAACAATATGGCTGTGTCATTAAGACTGAGCAAAGTAAAAGAGGAGGTTGAGTGAATATATAGCAAGAAAAAATAAATTTATGTTCAATTTGAAAAAAAAAAAAATATCCGGGCACTACTTGGTTACAAGCTTGCTGTGATTTCTCACATTTTTTTGAATTCCTTCATCAAATAAAGATTGAATATCCACGTAATATAACTATAATATCTTTATTATTCATGCAGTTGATGTTTCCAGATCTGCTGTAAGTTACGGACTTGGCGATTAATCCTATTTTTTTTGATTACTCATAACAATTAAATACTCAAATGACTTGAATTTGTTTTGCAACCATTTTACCCATATTCTTGAAGGTATGGACTGCAATTGATCGGAATCATCTGGTTAATGATCCTTCGCCAATAATGTTATGAATCCATTTTTTTGATTGCAACCAACTTACTGGAATCCTAATTAAATCCAATTTTTGAGTTAACTTGTCATGGTATTGAATGCTTCCAACCATGAAGATTTAAATGGTAGCATATGCAAGCTTTAATGGTCAATTGCAGTATTTGCTTGAATATTTGTGTGCATAATTGGTTCATAAATTTGGAAACCAAAGCAAATTTTGAAAACCTATTTGTAATAAAAATTTCAGTACAATGCATGGTTGATTGTAGATGGCAAAATGGTAAATGATTTAGCATAAATTGAAATCAAAACAAAAGATAACAAATTTTATTTGGGAAACCAGGATCACAAATATAAATTCAGGATTAACTTCAAAAGATTTCCATAAAATATCCTTTTTGTCATATCTCCACACGCAAAAGAGATTCGGACCATTTGATGTACCTAATATTTCAATTATATTATAATAATACACTTTTCACTGATAGATTAAGATTATTAATATGAAATTACCTATACTAAAAAATATAAAATATATTAAAAAGGGTAATAAAAGTACATTATCCCACATACATACTCCCTCCAGTCCAAAATACAGGACGTTTTGTGTAGTTTTTTGTCTTTCAAAATATAAGACATTTTTTAGCTATAATAAATTGTACCTACTTTATTGACTTGCCATGAAGTACTTCTATTGGCTCATATGAGTAGGTGACTACTTCGCAAACCCCAACACCCACTTTTTTGTACTTGAAAATTGAGAAAGTAACCTAACTTTGCATGAAAAAAGGGGCCAACCCATCAAAAAGAAGCATTTGAATTTTTTCTCAATTCCCGTGCAAATATCTAAAACGACTTATATTTTGGATTGGAGGGAGTAATATTTAAAGTTCATGTAGGGAACAAACCAACTCAATCTTGGAGATAAACTATTATACCAATGAATTCATCCAAACTTCGAGATTTTATATGGCAAGATAGTCAAGCTTTGAAGGTCAATCAAATTACTTACTTGCATGGTTGCATGAACAAATGAATTATAGATTGAAAAACAAACGTAAAAAATGTAAAATTTTCTTAACAAAACTTATGTACAAAGAATTATGTAAATTCCAAAATATACACTTTAGATGTACAATAAGCCCCAACGTTTATTTCAATCATATATGTTAGTATATGAGGTTCTAGATGCACAAAAAGTTACATTAATGCGGAATATATTAGAAGTATTTGAGGTTCTATTATAAGGACCAAAAAGATTATCCAATATGCATAATGCAAAAAAAAAAAAAAAAAAAAAAAAAACTACTATTCACACCCTGGTTTACACTTCCGGTCACCTTTCTAAATTTAATACAAGTGATTATTTTTTATATTCTTCTGGCCATCATATATTATTCTTTCACTCGGTTATTCACCACCGTACTTCTCCTAAAAAAAATGTGTACTTCTCTACAATTTCAAACCATAAACCCTAACAAAAGCAGAAATTCTTTTGTGCCTAATAGAGATGGAAGATGAAGATAAAAAAGAGATTAAAATTGCTTGATTTTTATTGTTTCCTATTATGTTATAGAACATGTCAGATTTTTTTTAATTGTTTGGGTCTTTTTAATGGTTGGACACTTCAAGCTTGGAGGACATTAAATTTGACGACGTTGTAATAGAGAATGATAATGTAAGTTTTGACTTAAAAGTTTTTATCCCTATAACTAACGTATCTTCTTTTACAAATTGATACATGAACCTTTTTTTGTCGTTTGATAGACGAAGTATTTGAATGATGATAAATTGGACGATAAACATGATAGTTGTGATAATATGATGCAAGATGTTCGATCAAATGACTCAAAAGACATAAATGCATGATGTAAGTGAGGAAGGAAGCGCTCGTGTAGAGGAAGGTGTTGGATTCCTTTCCATTTTTAGGTTATTAATGTAGTTGGTGGCCAGTAGGGGAAATTTGAATTATTTAGGGAGCTTTTAGCTTTGGTGGCCAGAAGTGTAATCGGGGTGCAAATAGTAGCACCCAAAAAAAAAAAAAAAAAAAACACATTTCCAGAGATCACATAAAAAGTATTTATTGCATTGCTTAGTATGACGGCCCGCCACGCACCAACCAACATTTACTCCAAAAGTGCGCTGTACACATGTCCAGTTAGCACGCGACGGTCGTCAGAAGGAAAGAAAGAAGACGAAGAATCAACAAGGAACCTGTAGAATGTCTCACAACACATAGAACAAAATATAATAACAACATACTTGACATAAAACAGGTGAGACAGTGCATAAGCTGAAAACAAACTATCATAGCAGCGGAAAATCCAAATACAGCTTATGTTCCACATCATCATTATTACAACTTTTCAAACTGTCTCTAAAGGTAAAAGCAAGATAAGAGAGGTACGCTACTAATGCCCAAGTAGTGACCACCAACGACACAGGGAGAATATATATATCATACG
Source organism: Allium sativum (assembly GCA_030737875.1). NCBI lineage: Eukaryota > Viridiplantae > Streptophyta > Magnoliopsida > Asparagales > Amaryllidaceae > Allium > Allium sativum. The sequence goes on along the minus strand of CM060927.1, from coordinate 71,833,513 downwards.
TGGAAGCCTCTTTCTCGCCTCCGGATCAGCTACTTGTTCATCACCAGCTAACCTGTCTCTAGTCTGCTCGTTTAGGAGCACCCAGAGTAATAAGAAGAGACATAAAACTCCGGGTCAGACAAAAGTCTGGTGTGAGCGATAAGCAGCTAAACAGAACAATAACATGTATACTAAACTATACCTGAACCTAGACCTACAACCAAAGAGTTAGGACTACATACTGTACAACACTCTAAGGTGCCACTAACATATGGTGTACAAGCATACGGGGGTGGGGGGTGTGCATGTCATAGTGATGGCAAACAAATCAAACGTAGCAACCATCCTCACATCTCTCACTCAGTGCGTAAAGAATACGATATCGACCGCTTTGATCACCCAATACTTTGCTATGACCACTCTGCCCCATGAAGTCACAACGGCTTCACTGCACTGATTCATAGCCACTAATCCTTCGCTATGTCCACTTTGCCCCCATGGAGTCGTACACACCCCACTGCACTGGCTCATAGTCTTACTAATCCTTTACTATGTCCACTCTTCCCTATGGAGTCACAATGGATCCACTGCACTGGCTCATAGTCTTACTACGATCACTTTGCCCCTCGATTCATGATGACTCTACTGCACTGATACGTAGTCCTGCTACGATCACTTTGCCCCTCGAGTCATGATGACTCTACTGCACTGATACGTAGCCCATCGTTCCTTTTCAGTGGTGAATCGAAGTTATGAATGTCGACAACTCCTTAGCACATGTTCCGCAGCAAAGCCCAATCATGAAGTGAAATCAATGGTTCCTAACTGGATCTTGAGCTCTAACTTCCATTTGGGCTACCTTTGCATCTCGGGTTATTGGTCATCACTGGATCGGTTCGGATCCTCAATCCTTCTTCTCTATCGGTTCTGATCGACCTCTTTCCAAGTGCTCCGGGTCGGGTCATGGCCTCCAAGTCCCTTCGTAGTACATCGGTTCGGTTCGGGTGCCCTCTGGCGGGTCGGATCGGGTAGATGCATCTTGGTTCGGTTCGGTAGCTCTCCTCCTTTAGATGTTGGTCCCTTCGGTTGTGATGCTCCGATCCGATCCCAGTTTAACCATAATAGCCTTCCTATTTCGCCAAACTTTCTCTTATGCCAAGCCTCGGTTCGGTTCGGTGATCCCTTTCCCAACCCATTATCCGGTCCAAGCCCATCCATCTGATCCGATCCGAAAACCTGCACCGTCTTCCTGCAACTTTTCCAGCGAGTGTTTTACGCCATTCGACGGCGTTTTCGACCATTCTAACTATTCTAATCAATCACAAAGCATACCATACAGTCATAGCAACAAGTAGAAGTGACCTCAAACACCAAAACATCAATATGATAGGTTAAAATGGATCAAACATAGCCAAAACCCCATATTTTCCCTTAAGCATGTTTAAGCAAAACTAGTGACATGATTAGTAAAACTTAACCAATCAAACCCAATTTCTAACAGAGGTCTAAAACATTATTTCGAAATTTATCAATATTTTTCCAGATTTTTAACATGTATAAGTTCGCTAATCAACACTAATTACCCTTTATTAACCATAATTAGTGAGGAACTATGCAAATCACTCACCTTAGCCACAAATAAACCTTAGATCTAAAATAAATCTCTGATATGGCACGAATACCAATGCCAAACAGCAGCTCTAATCTTGATTTGGTGAAGATCTCCCTTAATTTGATGTTGCTAAGCTTAATCCTTGATTAGAAAGTGATTTGGAGGTGATTTAGAGGTTGAAGGCCATTTTTAGGGTTTCTAAGAGGTAAGTGGAGACTAGAAAACTGAAATGGAATGAAACCCTAACTCTTTTCAGCCTCCCCATAACTCTAATCCCGAAATGGGTTATGGGTCCATTCACTAATTACCCTATTTGGCCCGGTTAAGCAGTTTTTCACCTTCCAAACCTTATTTCAGTCATTTCTCTCAAACGGTAAGTCCGTTTTCCACATGTGATCACTCTACGGAAAGGTAAACCATCATCTGAAGCCAATGGAAGTGGTTTCAGATCAAAACTCCTTTCCAATCAAAAGTTATGGCCGAAACAAGATCAGCTAGGGGCAAAATGGTCATTTAAAAATCGGTAAAAATCATGAACATGGGAAATGACCCCAATGGTCATTTCCCAAAGCCACATGACCATACGACTTCATATAAGAAAGAAATAAATATTCTACGATTCTCCGATGCGTAGAATGCGGGTTGTTACATTCTCCCCTCCTTAAGAAATTTCGCCCCCGAAATTCCCTAACCAAAACACACAAAAGGTCCCGCATGCCTATCAGCCATAAAACAACAATCAAACATGCAAAACAAGCAAAACAAGTCTATCCTAGCATGCGGAATAACTAAATTGCAAAGTAAATCTTACCAGACAAAGAGTTCTGGATACGTCTTCCTAATGCTCTCCTCTGTCTCCCAAGTACAGTCATTCTCGTTCTCGCCCCACTGAACCTTGACTAGCTTCACTACCTTTCTTCGAAATTGCTTCGTATCGTGCTCGACAATACGAATCGACTTGTGATTCCCAACCGCCTCGGGTTCCACTTCGAAGTCCTCTAACTGATCAAGTGAAATAGTCATATTTGGGACGTGCATGAACTTCCTTAGCTGGGAAACATGAAATACGTTGTGAACTCCCGCCATCTTCTCTGGTAATTTAATTCTATATGCCAAATTCCCAACTTGTTCGAGAACTGGGAATGGGCCAACAAATCTTGGTGCCAACTTGCCTCTCCTGCCAAATCGTATCACGCTCTTCAACGGAGAAATCTTGACAAACACTAAGTCACCAACGGAGAATTTTAAGTCTCTTCTCCTCTTGTCAGCATAACTCTTCTGCCTATCCTGGGAAGCCTTCATTCATTGTTGAATGATTTTAATCTTATCTGAATTTTCTCTTACCACATCTGTTCCAAGCACAAACTTCTCACCGGTCTCTATCCAACATGATGGTGAGTTGCACGGTCTTCCATACAAAGCTTCATATGGAGCCATACCGATACTGGATTGGTAGCTATTATTATATGCAAACTCTACTAGATGCAAATGGTCATCCCATGATCCACCAAAATCCAATATACAAGCTCTCAAGAAATCTTCCAATATACGATTCACCCTCTCTGTCTGACCGTCGGTTTGAGGATGATACGTGGTGCTGAGATATAATTCCGACCCTAGAGCCTCTTGTAAGCTCTTCCAAAACCCACTAGTAAACAACGGGTCACTCACAATGCTTTTAGGTACTCCATGAAATCTCACTACCCACTTCATATACAGTTTTGCTAACTTAGCTGTCGTTCTAGTCGATTTGACTGGTATAAATTTTGCACTCTTAGTCAATCGATCCACAATTACCCAAATGCTATCATGTCCCGATTTAGTCCTTGGTAAACCATCAATGAAATCAACCGAGACTTGCTCCCATTTCCATTCGGTAATTTCTAATGGTTGCAACAAACTACTAGGCTTCTTTTGCTCAGCTTTAACTAGCAGGCAATTCATGCACTTGGATATGAACTTCCCAACGTCTCTTTTCATCCCTTCCCAGTAGTAAGTCTGCTTCATGTCTCGATACATCTTATCACCACCGGGGTGTATAGTCAGTTTCGAGTGATGACATTCCCTAAGCACTTCATCTCTCAAACCATTCACGTTGGGTATAGCTAGTCTTCCATTCTTTCGAAGCCATCTTTTCTCGATCAAGCCTATACAAATTCATCTCCTCACCGTCGATATTCATCTCTAACTTGGAGATGATTTCCAATAAATTAGGATCGTCCCTCTGGCTGGAACCAATCCGCTCAATCAAAGTGGGTCTGATCGTCAAACTAGCTAACATCTCTGGATCCAATTTGCACTTTGGTCTGAAATCATACCCTGCGATATACTCCAGTTGCTTCCATTCAAGAAACATAGCCCCTAAACTGGCATGTCTCCTACTCAAGGCATCGGCTACCGCATTGCCTTTCCCAAGTGTATATGCGATATCAAATTCATATGAAGCCAAGAACTCTAACCATCTTTGATGTCGGATATTTAGATCATTTTGAGAGAAGAGATACTTTAACGATTTATGATCGGTAAACAACTCAAATCTCTCTCCCAAGAGATAATGTCTCCACATCTTCAACGCGAACACGATCGCTGCCAGTTCCAAATCATGGGTAGGAAACTTTTTCTCTTGCGGCTTTTGTTGCCGACTAGCATAAGCTACAACCCTACCTCCTTGCATCAATACAGCACCTAGTCCGGTACCACAAGCATCCGTGGATACCGTCATTTCTTCATTCCCTTTAGGAATGACTAACACTGGCGCACACGTCAACTTTTCTTTTAGACTCTTGAATGCATTCTCACACACTACGTCCCAGACGAAGGCTTGATTCTTCTTAGTCAATTGAGTCAATGGTGCTGCTATCTTGGAGAAGTCCTGGATAAACTTACGATAATATCCAGCTAACCCCAAGAAGCTTCTTACGTCTGTTGCATTCTTGGGCGTAGACCAATCCTGTACCGTAGCCACCTTCGTAGGGTCCACGGCAATACCATTCTCTGAAACAACATGGCCCAAGAATCTCACTTCCCTCCTCCAGAAGTGACACTTAGAAAATTTCGCTTTCAATTGGTGTTTTCTCAACACCTCCATCACTATCCTCAAATGTCCCTTGTGTTCTTCCTCTGTCCTCGAGTAAACAAGGATGTCGTCTACAAACACAAGAACAAACTTATTCAACTAATCTCTGAATACTCAATTCATAAGATCCACGAAGTATGCTGGTGCATTGGTCAACCCAAATAGCATGACCGACCACTCATAGAATCCAGACGGTGTCCTAAATGTCGTTTTCGGAATACTCTCAGCCGCTACTCGGAGTTGATGAAATCCTGTCGCGAGGTCCAACTGGGAGAACACTCTTGCTCCTTCCAGTTAATCAAACAAATCATCTATCCGTGGTAGAGGATACTTATTCTTCTTCGTCACCTTATTCAACTCGCGATAGTCCACACACAAACGAAGGGAACCATCTGCCTTAGTGGCAAACACAACTGGTGCTCCCCACTCGAAGACACTTCTTCTAATAAACCCCTTCTTCAAAAGATCGTTTACTTGCACCCCGAGCTCTCGCTGCTCCCTTGGTGCCATACGACGAAGTGGCATCACTATAGGTCTGGCATCTTTCACTAAATCAATACGGAACTTAATCTCTCGGTGTGGTGGAAGTCCGATCACTTCCTCGAAAATGTCCGGATACTGGTCAACCACGGGCACATCTGACAACTCATCATGCTGGATGTCGAGGGAATTTATAAAACTAGCCATTACCCCCATCACTAGGTAGACTACCAAACACTACCCTCCGCCCATCATCCGCCCTAACTGTCACCAAAAAGTCCTCATAGTCTACCACCACCCCGTACCTTTGGAGCCAATCGACCCCCAATATAATGCTATACCCAGTAAAGCCCAAAACAAAGCAATCACAAACAAACATACATCCATGACTCGATAAGACCAAATTTTGGCAAATCATACTAAGGTTAGTTGAACTACCAATCGGATTCGTCGCAACTAACGGTCTATCGATTATCTCGGGTTCCAGTACCAACCTATCTACCAGGTCACTAGATATGAAGGAACGGGAAGCCCCAGTATCAAACAAAACTCGAACAGGTACATCAAGAATAGAAAGCATACCTTGAATAACGACATTCTTTTCTTTCTCCACCGCAGTTGGGGCATTCGACGAAGAAGGAATAGCACCGATAGCATATGCTTTCACAATCTGCTTCTCCTTAAGAGGTTGTGGACATTTTTCCTTATGATGTCCCACTTGGCTACAGTTGTAGCACTTCCTATTCACTGGCTTGGCCCGACACTCTTCGGCATAATGGCCCTTCTTACCACAGCTAAAGCACTCAACATCTTTCTTGCTCTTTTTCTAGCCATCCTTAGTTCGGTTCTGCTTCCTCTTGTTCTGAGTGTTATTCTTGCCTCCACCGCCTGCTTGCGGCTTCAGCCCTTCCGCAGATGCAACCTCAGTCTTCGACTTAGGGTAAAGACTCTCTGATCTCAAAGCTTTCCCCACAATCGATTCAAAAGTCTCATCGATGTGGTTGATAAGCCTTTCCCCCAAGTATCCATCCAAACCAGTAATGAACTTCTCATTCTTCTTCTCAGGAGTATCGATAAGGGATAATCCATACTTCGACAAAGTGTCGAACTCAGCAATACAGTCCGAGGCTGCCCTACCATTCTGCTTAAGCTCCAAGAACTTCCTAAACAATTCCGACTTCTGAGCAGCTGGGATAAACTTGTCGCTAAAGCAAGCCTTAAACTGATCCCAAATAACCTGATCCCCTGGAGTGGCTGTCTTAATAGCATTCCACCAATTCATCGCTCGCCCTTGCAACTGACGAGACGCTAGCCTTCTCTTCATCGCATCATCGATAACCAAGTTGTCGAAGATACGATCACAGCTATCCAACCAATCCTGAACATCCGTGGCTGACTCCGTTCCGTGGAACGACTTCCCACCAAAGTTAGTGTAATTTTTGCACAGCTTGGCGAAATCGACCCTAGGCGCATGCACTACTGGACCACCACCATTACCGACATTGGGAGCTGCCTCCTGCACATTCCTAAGCAATTCTCTCATGAGGTCAGTAAACATCGTCCTCATGTCAGCAGCATTCCCATTATTGGCTCCTCTACCAGCACCTCTTGCGTATCGGCTCATCGTTCAATCTGTAAAGAGAAAATGATTAACCATTCCATAGTGGTGCTAGTGCAGTGCGATTTCATCCTTATACTACTACTAATATATATATATATAGCTTTTGAAAACCAAAGTAATCATAAATACGCACTCTCATACACATACTATCTCTCCCTAGTGTCTTTTCCTAGGTTAACTACGCTACCAAGAGCTCTGATACCAAATGTGACGGCCCGCCCCGCACCAACCAACATTTACTCCAAAAGTGCGCTGTACACATGTCCAGTTAGAACGGGACGGTCGTTAGAAATAAAGGAAGAGGACGAAGAATCAATAAGTAACCTGTAGAATGTCTCACAACGCATAGAACAAAATATAATAACAACATACTTGACATAAAACAGGTGAGACAGTGCATAAGCTGAAAACAAACTATCATAGCAGCGGAAAATCCAAATACCGCTTATGTTCCACATCATCATTATTACAACTTTTCAAACTGTCTCTAAAGGTAAAAGAAAGATAAGAGAGATACACTACTAATGCCCAAGTAGTGACCACCAACGACACAGGGAGAATATCTATATATATATATCATACGTGGAAGTCTCCTGCTCGCCTCCGGATCAGCTACTCGTACATCACCAGCTAACCTGTCTCTAGTCTGCTTGTTTAGGAGCACCCAGAGTAATAAGAAGAGACATAAAACTCTGGGTCAGACAAAAGTCTGGTGTGAGCGATAAGCAGCTAAACATAACAATAACAGGTATACTAAACCATACCTGAATCTGCAACCAAAGATTTAGCACTACATACTGTACAACACTCTAAGGTGCCACTAACATATGATGTACAAGCATACGGGGGTGGGGGTGTGCATGTCATAGTGATGGCAAACAAATCAAACGTAGAAACCATCCTCACATCTCTCACTCGGTGTGTAAAGCATACGATATCTACCACTTCGATCACCCAATACTTTGTTATGATCATTCTGCCCCATGAAGTCACAACAGCTTCACTGCACTGATCCATAACCACTAATCCTTCGCTATGTCCACTTTGCCCCATGGAGTCGTACACACCCCACTGCACTGGCTCATAGCCTTACTAATCGTTTACTATGTCCACTCTGCCCTATGGAGTCAAAATGGCTCCACTGCACTGGCTCATAGTCTTACTACGATCACTTTGCCCCTCGAGTCATGATGACTCTACTACACTGATACGTAGTCCTACTACGATCACTTTGCCCCTCGAGTCATGATGACTCTACTGCACTGGTACATAGCCCATCATTCCTTTTCAGTGGTGAATCGAAGTTATGAACGTCGACAACTCCTTAGCACACGTTCCGCAACAAAGCCCAATCATGTAGTGAACTCATTGGTTCCCAACTGGATCCTGAGCTCTAACTTCCATTTGGGCTACCTTTGCATCTCGGGTTATTGGTCATCACTGGATCGGTTCAGATCCTCAGTCCTTCTTCTCTGTCGGTTCGGATCGGCCTCTTTCCAAGTGCTCTGGGTCGGGTCATGGCCTCCAAGTCCCTTCGTAGTACATCGGTTCGGTTCGGATGCCCTCTGGCGGGTCGGGTCGGGTAGATGCATCTTGGTTAGGTTCGGTAGCTCTCCTCCTTTAGAAGTTGGTCCCTTCGGTTGTGATGCTCCGATCCGATCCCAGTTTAGCCATAGTGGCCTTCCTTTTTTGCCAAACATTCTCTTATGCCAAGCCTCGGTTCGGTGATCCCTTGCCCAACCCATTATCCGGTCCGAGCCCATCCATCCGATCCGATCCGAAAACCTGCACTGTCTTCCTGCAACTTTTCCAGCGAGTGTTTTATACCATTCGACGGCATTTTCGACTATTCTAACTATTCTAATCAATCACAAAGCATACCATACAGTCATAGCAACAAGTAGAGGTGACCTCAAACACCAAAACATCAATATGATAGGTTAAAATGGATCAAACATAGCCAAAACCCCATATTTTCCCTTAAGCATGTTTAAACAAAACTAGTGACATGATTAGTAAAACTTAACCAAATCAAACCTAATTTCTAGCTGAGGTATAAAACATTATTTCGAAATTTATCAATATTTTTCCAGATTTTTAACATGTATAAATTCGCTAATCAACACTAATTACCCTTAATTAACCATAATAGTGAGGAATTATGCAAATCACTCACCTTAGCCACAACTAAACCTTAGATCTGAAATAAATCTCTGATATGACGTGAATACCAATGCCAAACAGCAGCTCTAATCTTGATTTGGTGAAGAACTCCCTTAATTTGATGTTGCTAAGCTTAATCCTTGATTAGAAAGTGATTTGGAGGTGATTTAGAGGTTGGGGGCCATTTTTAGGGTTTCTAAGAGGTAAGTGGAGGCTAGAAAACTGAAATAGAATGAAACCCTAACTCTTTTCAGCCTCCCCATAACCCTAATCCCAAAATGGGTTAAGGGCCCATTCACTAATTACCCTATTTGGCCCGGTTAAGCAGTTTTTCACCTTCCAAACCTTATTTCAGTCATTTCTCCCAAACGGTAAGTCCGTTTTCCACATGTGGCCACTCTACGGAAAGGTAAACCATCATCCGAAGCCAATGGAAGGGGTTTCAGGTCAAAACTCTTTTCCAATCAAAAGATATGGCCGAAACAAGATCAACTAGGGGCAAAATGGTCATTTAAAAATCGACAAAAATCATGAACATGGGAAATGACCCCAAAGGTCGTTTCCCAAAGCCACATGACCATACAACTTCATATAATAAAGAAATAAATATTTTATGATTCTCCAATGTGTAGAATGCGGGTTGTTACACTTAGTTTGTCTCTTGTACTCTTTTTTAGAAAGAAATATCATTTATGCGGTGTCTTAGAGCTCAAATATTGTGTGTTATGTACTACTGGTAGGAATGCATAGAACGAAAAACTAATCCGTATACATAACATGTAACAACCCGTATTTTCAATAACCTGTTATAACATAAATGGAGGCAGAATTAAACTGTAAAATCTGAATCAAGGGAAACGGGCTATGCCATTGCGTTCGTCTCGGAAAAATACGCGAAATAGAGTCCGAGTTTTCGAAAATCGGAGTCCGTATGACCAAGATATGGCCTCGCGAAGTTTCACGAAAAATTCCCAAATTAAAGTATACTTAATTAAGTGAAATGGGTTGCGCAGAGAAATATATATATATTGATATATATATATATATATATAATTGAAAATTAAATAAATAAATATGCAAAAATGTTCAAAACAACGAATTGGGAGAGGGGAATAACCGAACCGGCCGATTTTTGAGGTCGACCCGAGCACGCTGGGTCGACTAGGGGTTAATCCAGGGTGTTTGGCTGTCAACCCGTGGGCCGATTCGCTCAAATGCAGATTTTGCATTTGGATGGTTCTCATGGTTCATCTTTAATCTAAAGGCCCTAGATGGTTCCTACACTTGACTTCTTCCCCAAGACATGCTTTGATGGCTTGGATTGAATCTAGGTTTAATCCTATGGCCTAAAACACTTGCCTAATCTATAAATAAGACCCTAACATATCCTAAATCCTCATTATTCATTCATGCAACTAAACTATGGCAAAATTTTACCTCTCATGGCCTCCACTCTCTTCATAAAATTTCTAAATGGTTTCTATGAGAGATTTTCCATGCATATAAGTGTTTTCAAGCTTGTATGAGTGTCATTAGCTTGCATTCAAGTCAAGTTTCTATCTTTGCATCATAAAGCAAGGGTTTTGATCATTTTGGCTCAAGGGTTTTTATGTTAGAGCTTGCATTTTGGGTCTATTTGATTGCATAAGGGCTTTGTCATATCTTTTGTGCCTTCATAGCAATGTAAGCCCTTTCCCTACTCTTAGATATTAACTATGAAGTTAAATGTTCATGTTGCAAGTTTGGGTTTGATCATTGAGTATGATACATGCTATCATGTCATGCAAGTTTATGAAGTCATTATCTTGATCTTGTGAGCTAAAAGCTACAACCTTTATGTTGAAATGTTGCATTAGGCAACATGAGAACCCTCATAACCTTTATGTCAATTTGCATATGAAGTCATAACCCTTATATGATGATATATGCGAGTTACTAGTCATCATTCCATATCTTTTGTCACCATGATTCGCTTATGTGCCAAGTTTGGGTTTATGCAAGTTTTGAGGCTTAAGAATGTAACATGCAAGTTAATGAACACATTTGTGCCTCATTTGCCACCATGATTAACTTGTGGCTTAATATCCATTTTTGTCATGCCTTTGCCAAGTCTCTTCTTTTAATCCATTACGTTGTCGCGAACGTATATGCGAGTTTAAAAGCGTTGGGTTATGTTATGGGTAATTTCTAATGACATGAAAATACAACTTGAAAACATGACTTGAAATATAACATGGAAGTTGACATGTAAGTATGCATAAAAACATAAGCTTGGGAATTTACCTATTAAGTTAGGTCTACCCTTTGGGAATTTACCTATTAAGTTAGGTCTACCCAAATGCTTGAAAACTTGTAACATGTTTTGGGAAACATGATGGACATGACACTTAGATAATATAAGTGTGGCCAACTCGAGGTTGGGTTGAGTTTGCAACGTAAAACTACCCGGAACCGACCGGCCTAACTAGTAGTTGCAAACAATAGGACCCAATGTGAGAAGTTGGTCATGTTGTGCTTGAACCCGAGGTTAGACCAAGTTGTGGTGTAAAGCTACCCGGAACCGACCGGCTTAACTAGTAACCACAACAAAGTCTAATGTGAGAGGTGAAGGTGCATTAAGTAATTAATGCCACATGATAGGGTTAAGTTAATTTGATTAATGACTCTTAACCAAATATGACATGGACAAATGGGTTAAGTAATTTGATTAGGCTAATGATACTTAATAAAACATGACAAGGTTGGGTAGGTTAAGTAACTTGATTTGCCTAATGACACTTAACCATTTTTATATGACTAGTGGATGGTGTTAAGTTAACCAACACTTAATCAATCCAACGCGATAACTTGGTAAGGTTAAGTAAGTTTTCTTAATGACGCTTAACCGAAAAATACGGTTAACGAATGGGGTTAAGATTAGACTCAACTAGTCTAAACATGGAAATCGGATGGGGTTAAGTTAGCCTAGACTTAATTAATCCCACTTGGTAGTTTAATGGGGTTAAGTTAAACACTTAACTAATCTAAACATGATGAATTGATGTGGTTAAGTGACCTATACTTATCCAATCTAACTCGTTAATTTATTGTGGTTAAGTTAACCAATACTTAACCAATATAACGTGAAAACATGATAAGGCTAAGTCACGAATCGCTTGAATACACTTGACCGATTTGACTAAGTAAATTGATAGGGTCAAGTTAATATATACTTAACCAATCTAGAATGATAATTGGATGAGGTTAAGTCGTGAATTGCTTAATATACTTAACCAACTTGAGCATGGTTTGTAGGGTTAAGCCTTGAACTTGGATACTTAGCCAATTTTGACAGGATTTGTAGACGGGATAAGTCATGAACTTAAGTGACACTTAATCCATTATGTAAACCCTAGTTCTGAGGATTAGGTGGATAACCGTAGTTAACAAGGATAACGAGAACAATGCTAAGTGGTAAACCTTAGTTGAAGAATAACTAAGTAATGATTCTTAGTCAAGGAAATTTAGACCAGTTCATAGATAGATGAGTAACCTGATACGGTAGGTCATCGTTTAAGTATACGAGTAGGAGCAAGTATCTGATTTAGATAAAGGCTCCAGCGAACTGGGTAACGAAGCAGCGGCTTCGGGGAACGTGAGGATATTCTTGGTATCCCTCTATGAGCTGCCAGGTGATTATACTAGGCTCATGAGAGGTTAAGGTCTGCGTTAGAAGAACCAAGAGTATGCCTTGATTGCTATACGAGCGACCTAAAGACAGGGATGGATAGGGGATAGTCGACGATACACGGTCGTACCCTAGATAGCATTTCGTCAGGCTACCTACCATCTTTGGTCAAGCATGTACGTACGGAAAGGCAGAGAACACCCAAAAGACCATAATTGCTATCTAATTATGGTTGCGGTAAGGCTTGGATGTGGGTTGGCCAGTGTTGTGTTCTCATACAGGATTTATCCTGTCTTGTCTTTCACTAGTTGAGGGAGTGGTCTCGTGGGACCATAGCCACGTATAAGAAAAACAGACCTTAGCATCTGCATCGGCAGATAAATCGAAAGCTCCCGACCGAGTCCTGTATTTCTTGATTTGCCCTGTGACAGGACTCGGATGGCACGATGTAATACATGTGCATACAGTCATGGAAAAGCGATTCACGATGAATGCGTGGGAAAAAGGGCGCGGTTGGCGGTTAGCGTAATCCCTAGTGGCCCTAGGTGGTTGAACCCAAACCGAGATACGAAAACGTGCAATAGGTAAGCATAATCCCTAGCAGCCCTAGGTAGCATAAGTCCTAGTTGTACAAACAATAATTCATGTTGGAAGACCCTAGCTAGGTTTAGGGTAACAGTCCAAACCGATCTTAAGGATCATGGAACTATGTTAAAGTAATATAGAATCTCATGGGAAAGCCCGTATGGTCTACGACAAGGGACTGAACATTTACATGGAATAAAACATACAAGTTGAGTAACCTATATATGCGATATATTAGGTTGACATGGACCATTACACGACTTTTGAGTGAGGGTCATTCTTGGTTAACACATGACACGGTGGGGATACTAGTACGGTAGGTGCAGAGCTAAAATACAGGATAGATATCACGGGGCGTTATACGTGACAGATATCTTGGGGATATTATACTTGATAGAAACCTGACGATGTGATACCTTGTTTTATCTTGACATCGTAATTTATCATGACACCTTAGTTTATCTGAGTTCAGTAGTTCATCCTGTTATTTTGATTTAGCTTATCTATCTTGTTATCATGCTTATGTTCATCTCAGTTTCTCATGTCAGTTAACTTTACTAGTTTTTATGCTAATAGTAGATAGGGCTTACTCAGTCTTTTTGACTGACCCGTTTTGTTTCGCCTCTTTTCTTCCGTTTCCCCCCAGGTTACAGGGAGGAAATACTGTTGTTTAGTTCGGACTTCTTCTGCTTGAAGGTCATCATGGATGGCTTGGACTTTTCTTGGCTAATGGCTAATTTACTGTTTTTACTTGGGGAATAATTTATGAAAATGTCTTTATGCTTCTTTACTATTGCAAGACAGGTTTTGATGTACTCTGATGTAAAAGGCTTTAGACCTTATTTATTCATGTTATGAAAGTTTGATTTTACTTCCGCTATTTTATATGTTCTGTCTTGTGATATTTCTGTGCATGTTTACCAATAATGCCCCTCTAAAGCTAGTGCATTCCTTTGCGAGTGACCCTAGCGGAGGCGGGGTGTTACACGTGGTATCAGAGCAGAAGGTTACCAGACTGGGCAAAAGTTTTTAAAGACCTTCTGAAAACTATTTGAAAAAAAACCGTTTACAAAGAAGCATTTTTCAAGAAAATTTTCTTTTAAAAGAAAAGGGCTATTCCCCAAAGGCCATTAGCACTATCCTTGTTTCCTTAATTGAGTCTCTTTTCCTTTCTTTCCTCCATCTGTAGTCACAGTAGTTTTAACTGCGACTAGTCTTTTCTACCTACGAAAGTGCTTTCCATACGATGGAGGTGGTTCTCGAGAGACCAGTGGCCGCGTTATAAGAAAGGATCGTGAGAAAGAAGGATAAAGGATACGAGCTTAAGGATGAGCAACTTGTTGGTATGGCTTAGTCCTCAAAGGAGGGAGAAAGATGAACAATGAAACCCATGACGAGAGAGTACCTTTGGCATGGTAAAACGGGGCGGATAGTTAAGTATTATGGGACAAGGACAAGATCATCGGGAGGGCAGTAGTATGCTCTCATTTCTAGAGTACCTCGGAAGGAGGGTAACGATCTTGTTAAAGGTTTAGCTTTTCTTCTCTATCATCCCGTTAGGACTTCGTTGTTCGTATCATTTAAGTCTGCTTCGATAGTTGAGTCTCTGCACCTTAAGTACTAGCGTAATAGAGAATCCCATTTTTGTCTCAAAGTCCTATTGGAGAATCAGTCCATTTATACATGACTTGTTTGGATTTGGGAATGTCTATGCCAAGTGTTGAGTTTGGAAATAATGCTTATGTTTATAAGCTATGGATGGATTCTAGGGATGAAGTGGTTATCCAGTAGGGGGTGCCACTCTCGGTTTTGATAGGAGGGTAGTTAGACCTTTTGACTAGCCTTGGTAATGCCCTCGAAGTATCGGGTAACCTTTTTGAGGTTCTGTCATGACTAGTTACTTAGAATCCCTTGATGCCTTTATTGGAAATTTGAAGCCCGATCGAGTGGTGTTCGCCAATAAGACGGATGGTTTACTTCATTTATGCATGGGTTATAAAGATCACCCTAGTAAGTGTGCATGATAACCTGATTGACATCTGTTTACTTTCAAGAGAAAGTTCTTTTACATGGAATGCCTTATAGTATATAAACGAGATCCATGATTCACTAGTGAATTTTGGAAAGCTTGCATGAGATCATGAGTACGCAGTCATGTTTGCGTCAAGTATTCTAGGAAAAGGATAAGTGCAAGTGGAACGAGAGGCGACGAAGAAATGAGTTCCAACTCATGTTATGGAAACAGGAATAAGAAGCTACAAAATCGCGAAGTTAAAAGACGACTTTGATGGTCAAAGACTAGATACGCGCATGATATCTCTTTTTGGGAGTATATCCTTGATCCCTGTTTTCTGTAGAGCTTACTTGTAGGCTATCTTTTGTGGACATCCTCTCGGTCCTATTCTCCGTTACAAACCCTGTAAGGAGTTTGTCCTGTTTATCTTCTCGACCCTGTTTCAGGGAATTCTAGGTAGAACCCTATGGATGTAAACATGTATTTGAAACATGTTATGATTGATATGGTTGCAAGTGGTTGCTCGTGGATGCGCGAATACACATTAGATACTAGCTCGACTCGGTCACATTTCATATTGCATATGCACGAGTATTTATACTTGTTTATGGATGAAATCGAATGTATTATCATGCGGTTGTTGCATATGAATGAATGATTGTGCACGCATATAGTATCTATATGACTAGGACTATTTGCATACATGTTGGATTCATGGCACTATACATATTTTGCATTAGAAAGATTATTCAGGCCTGATCATTAGCATTAGCTAAGGAACATGTACACACACGTTTTGCATATATTCATACAACATTAGAAATCATCTAAGGACAATGGTTGCTTGTGGATGATGTTTTGAGTAGATGGATGATGGATGGTAGGATATGTTCTTCCTAACTTGGAGATTTCGGGGACGAAATCCTAAAAGGTGGGGAGAATGTAACAACCCGTATTTTCAATAACCTGTTATAACATAAACGGAGGCAGAATTAAACTGTAAAATCTGAATCAAGGGAAACGGGCTATGCCATTGCGTTCATCTCGGAAAAATACGCGAAATAGAGTCCGAGTTTTCGAAAATCGGAGTCCGTATGACCAAGATATGGCCTCGCGAAGTTTCACGAAAAATTCCCAAAGTAAAGTATACTTAATTAAGTGAAATGGGTTGCGCAGAGAAATATATATATATTGATATATATATATATATATATAATTGAAAATTAAATAAATAAATATGCAAAAATGTTCAAAACAGCGAATTGGGAGAGGGGAATAACCGAACCGGCCGATTTTTGAGGTCGACCCGAGCCCGCTGGGTCGACTAGGGGTTAATCCAGGGTGTTTGGCTGTCAACCCGTGGGCCGATTCGCTCAAATGCAGATTTTGCATTTGGATGGTTCTCATGGTTCATCTTTAATCTAAAGGCCCTAGATGGTTCCTACACTTGACTTCTTCCCCAAGACATGCTTTGATGGCTTGGATTGAATCTAGGTTTAATCCTATGGCCTAAAACACTTGCCTAATCTATAAATAAGACCCTAACCTATCCTAAATCCTCATTATTCATTCATGCAACTAAACTATGGCAAAATTTTACCTCTCATGGCCTCCACTCTCTTCATAAAATTTCTAAATGGTTTCTATGAGAGATTTTCCATGCATACAAGTGTTTTCAAGCTTGTATGAGTGTCATTAGCTTGCATTCAAGTCAAGTTTCTATCTTTGCATCATAAAGCAAGGGTTTTGATCATTTTGACTCAAGGGTTTTTATGTTAGAGCTTGCGTTTTGGGTCTATTTGATTGCATAAGGGCTTTGTCATATCTTTTGTGCCTTCATAGCAATGTAAGCCCTTTCCCTACTCTTAGATATTAACTATGAAGTTAAATGTTCATGTTGCAAGTTTGGGTTTGATCATTGAGTATGATACATGCTATCATGTCATGCAAGTTTATGAAGTCATTATCTTGATCTTGTGAGCTAAAAGCTACAACCTTTATGTTGAAATGTTGCATTAGGCAACATGAGAACCCTCATAACCTTTATGTTAACTTGCATATGAAGTCATAACCCTTATATGATGATATATGCGAGTTACTAGTCATCATTCCATATCTTTTGTCACCATGATTCGCTTATGTGCCAAGTTTGGGTTTATGCATGTTTTGAGGCTTAAGAATGTAACATGCAAGTTAATGAACACATTTGTGCCTCATTTGCCACCATGATTAACTTGTGGCTTAATATCCATTTTTGTCATGCCTTTGCCAAGTCTCTTCTTTTAATCCATTACGTTGTCGCGAACGTATATGCGAGTTTAAAAGCGTTGGGTTATGTTATGGGTAATTTCTAATGACATGAAAATACAACTTGAAAACATGACTTGAAATATAACATGGAAGTTGACATGTAAGTATGCATAAAAACATAAGCTTGGGAATTTACCTATTAAGTTAGGTCTACCCTTTGGGAATTTACCTATTAAGTTAGGTCTACCCAAATGCTTGAAAACTTGTAAC
Source organism: Allium sativum (assembly GCA_030737875.1). Taxonomy (NCBI): domain Eukaryota; kingdom Viridiplantae; phylum Streptophyta; class Magnoliopsida; order Asparagales; family Amaryllidaceae; genus Allium; species Allium sativum. The sequence continues at coordinate 71,815,796 of CM060927.1, read as the reverse complement.
ATGTTTTGGGAAACATGATGGACATGACACTTAGATAATATAAGTGTGGCCAACTCGAGGTTGGGTTGAGTTTGCAACGTAAAACTACCCGGAACCGACCGACCTAACTAGTAGTTGCAAACAATAGGACCCAATGTGAGAAGTTGGTCAGGTTGTGCTTGAACCCGAGGTTAGACCAAGTTGTGGTGTAAAGCTACCCGGAACCGACCGGCTTAACTAGTAACCACAACAAAGTCTAATGTGAGAGGTGAAGGTGCATTAAGTAATTAATGCCACATGATAGGGTTAAGTTAATTTGATTAATGACTCTTAACCAAATATGACATGGACAAATGGGTTAAGTAATTTGATTAGGCTAATGATACTTAACAAAACATGACAAGGTTGGGTAGGTTAAGTAACTTGATTTTCCTAATGACACTTAACCATTTTTATATGACTAGTGGATGGGGTTAAGTTAACCAACACTTAATCAATCCAACGCGATAACTTGGTAAGGTTAAGTAAGTTTTCTTAATGACGCTTAACCGAAAAATACGGTTAACGAATGGGGTTAAGATTAGACTCAACTAGTCTAAACATGGAAATCGGATGGGGTTAAGTTAGCCTAGACTTAATTAATCCCACTTGGTAGTTTAATGGGGTTAAGTTAAACACTTAACTAATCTAAACATGATGAATTGATGTGGTTAAGTGACCTATACTTATCCAATCTAACTCGTTAATTTATTGTGGTTAAGTTAACCAATACTTAACCAATATAACGTGAAAACATGATAAGGCTAAGTCACGAATCGCTTGAATACACTTGACCGATTTGACTAAGTAAATTGATAGGGTCAAGTTAATATATACTTAACCAATCTAGAATGATAATTGGACGAGGTTAAATCGTGAATTGCTTAATATACTTAACCAACTTGAGCATGGTTTGTAGGGTTAAGCCTTGAACTTGGATACTTAGTCAATTTTGACAGGATTTGTAGACGGGTTAAGTCATGAACTTAAGTGACACTTAATCCATTATGTAAACCCTAGTTCTGAGGATTAGGTGGATAACCGTAGTTAACAAGGATAACGGGAACAATGCTAAGTGGTAAACCTTAGTTGAAGAATAACTAAGTAATGATTCTTAGTCAAGGAAATTTAGACCAGTTCATAGATAGATGAGTAACCTGATACGGTAGGTCATCGTTTAAGTATACGAGTAGGAGCAAGTATCTGATTTAGATAAAGGCTCCACCGAACTGGGTAACGAAGCAGCGGCTTCGGGGAACGTGAGGATATTCTTGGTATCCCTCTATGAGCTGCCAGGTGATTATACTAGGCTCATGAGAGGTTAAGGTCTGCGTTAGAAGAACCAAGAGTATGCCTTGGTTGCTATACGAGCGACCTAAAGACGGGGATGGATAGGGGATAGTCGACGATACACGGTCGTACCCTAGATAGCATTTCGTCAGGCTACCTACCATCTTTGGTCAAGCGTGTACGTACGGAAAGGCAGAGAACACCCAAAAGACCATAATTGCTATCTAATTATGGTTGCGGTAAGGCTTGGATGTGGGTTGGCCAGTGTTGTGTTTTCATACAGGATTTATCCTGTCTTGTCTTTCACTAGTTGAGGGAGTGGTCTCGTGGGACCATAGCCACGTATAAGAAAAACAGACCTTAGCATCTGCATCGGCAGATAAATCAAAAGCTCCTGACCGAGTCCTGTATTTCTTGATTTGCCCTGTGACAGGACTCGGATGGCACGATGTGATACATGTGCATACAGTCATGGAAAAGCGATTCACGATGAATGCGTGGGAAAAAGGGCGCGGTTGGCGGTTAGCGTAATCCCTAGTGGCCCTAGGTGGTTGAACCCAAACCGAGATACGAAAACGTGCAATAGGTAAGCATAATCCCTAGCAGCCCTAGGTAGCATAAGTCCTAGTTGTACAAACAATAATTCATGTTGGAAGACCCTAGCTAGGTTTAGGGTAACAGTCCAAACCGATCTTAAGGATCATGGAACTATGTTAAAGTAATATAGAATCTCATGGGAAAGCCCGTATGGTCTACGGCAAGGGACTGAACATTTACATGGAATAAAACATACAAGTTGAGTAACCTATATATGCGATATATTAGGTTGACATGGACCATTACACGACTTTTGAGTGAGGGCCATTCTTGGTTAACACATGACACGGTGGGGATACTAGTACGGTAGGTGCAGAGCTAAAATACAGGATAGATATCACGGGGCGTTATACGTGACAGATATCTTGGGGATATTATACTTGATAGAAACCTGACGATGTGATACCTTGTTTTATCTTGACATCGTAATTTATCATGACACCTTAGTTTATCTGAGTTCAGTAGTTCATCCTGTTATTTTGATTTAGCTTATCTATCTTGTTATCATGCTTATGTTCATCTCAGTTTCTCATGTCAGTTAACTTTACTAGTTTTTATGCTAATAGTAGATAGGGCTTACTCAGTCTTTTTGACTGACCCGTTTTGTTTCGCCTCTTTTCTTCCGTTTCCCCCCCAGGTTACAGGGAGGAAATACTGTTGTTTAGTTCGGACTTCTTCTGCTTGAAGGTCATCATGGATGGCTTGGACTTTTCTTGGCTAATGGCTACTTTACTGTTTTTACTTGGGGAATAATTTATGAAAATGTCTTTATGCTTCTTTACTATTGCAAGACAGGTTTTGATGTACTCTGATGTAAAAGGCTTTAGACCTTATTTATTCATGTTATGAAAGTTTGATTTTACTTCCGCTATTTTATATGTTCTGTCTTGTGATATTTCTGTGCATGTTTACCAATAATGCCCCTCTAAAGCTAGTGCATTCCTTTGCGAGTGACCCTAGCGGAGGCGGGGTGTTACATAACAGCTATTTTAATCCAAAATAAAATGAAAAATTAGAACCACTATGTATACTGGAATACATATCTACGATAAATCACCTTAAATATATGTGAAATGTACCAAGTTGTACGATGTATGTTTAATTGAACTTCAACATAAAAATAAATCTACAAAGGCCAATTTCGAACAAAATGTAATAGTAATAGCTCAAAAAATATAGAATTACCTTGACTAGCAATCAAATCTAGAAATTGGAGCTAGCCGAATAGCATCCGAAAGATCGAGAATACACGGAGACGGTATTATTGGGAATCAGCAAAAATTGATGCAGCGTGCCATCCGGCTGGAGAAGGGAAGAAAAATTGTGAAAGATATCGTTAGATCAAGTGGATTGAAGAGCTTTAATTTCATATGGCGTAGGAGATAATGAACAGGAGGAAAGGGTAGGGTATAGAAGCAAAAATCAAGGTACGAAGCGTAGAACGAAAGAGGAGAGCAACGATTTGAAAGGAAGAAAATCAAGAGGCGAATTCTATTCACACCCCACCACTTAAAAAAACGACACACACCCCATTATTTTTTTTTCTCATCCCGATTTGTTTCAAAACTACACTGTTCATTTTCTTTGTCTTCAATGCAAACGTTATTCACTGTTTAATGTAATTCAACTAACTTGGTTAGGAATACTTCCTAGTGCAATACACACTTTGAATGCAACAATTCCAAGCTATGTTTGAACTAGGTTGCTACTATATTTGTTTTATGATAAAGAAAACCAAACAAAAAGCACGTAAACTGTTGGACCAAAAAAAAACGAAACTTAGTGTTTTCTTCTTCGCGATTGCTATTTTTTGATTTCTATATATCATCCACTTCATAAAAAATACTTTTATTTTTGCTTGGTTGCATAAAATAAAAGAAAGTTATTGAAAATACATGAAACATGTGATGAAAGAAGGAACATGAATAAATGCTCAATTCATTTCAATTAATTAGTATAAGGGTAAAAATTTCACTACTTTTTAAAATAAACTATTGGGTGGGAAAGGCAAATAGAGCGACGGAAACAGAATTTGCCTAAGATCGTAACTGACAGGGTAGCCACACTTTGGGGGAAAGCTTATCATTTAGGGTGGACAAAATAGAAAGAAAGTGAAAGCAGCGATGCGATGCGAGAGAGAATAAATTAAATTTGTGAGACCGCTAGAGAGAATAAATTAAATTTGTGAGACCGCTCAGTTTACATTTGAGAGAATAGCTGTGAGCGCAGCATTGCTAATTCAGTAATTATATTATAGTATAATATAGATTTTGTTGTAATGAGACAAATTTTAAATACTAGCCGGAAAATTTTATTTCAAATTTAATCGTTTTTAATTTATTCTGAAAATTGGTTTTGTTTACATAATCTGCGCGTTTATGGAATGCACAAACCATTTAAAAAAAATTGCGCAATCTACAAATGAGCAAAGCTAAAAAACTGTACTTGCACATTTTTGGAATGCCTTAGTACATTTTCGAGTTTAAAATAAACAGCCTATGTTCTTCCTCCTCTCATTCCTTCTTTTCAATTACAAAATTCAAAAACTCGTTTTTTAGCCCTAACAATTTCGAATTTAATCAAATTAACATCAGATTTTGCCCAAACTAACATATGTCTTCGTCTTCTTAAATTAGAGGTAAAAAATTGGATTTTTTTTTTACTTATTTTTATTATAAATTAAGTTTTTACTAAATTGGTTGTAAATTGATGTGGAATTATGGGATTGATTATGTTTATGGTAAATAAAACCATATTAAGTTTGTTGTTGATTTGGCATTGAAAACCCTTAAATTTAATATTTTCATTGAATATAAATTTTTGAATGTTAATTGTTTGTAGCATTGTCATTCAAACTAGGGTTGCACACAACCCATGTAATGACCCGCATTTCCAGAGGTATATAATTAATTTATTTAATTATATAAATGGTGATTTAAGGAATTAAATGGTCGTTAATTTAATAATAGGGAATATTTAATTAAATTAAATAATTAAATAATATATTTAATTCAGAAATAATCAAAAATATTGGGAATCACAATATTCTGTGAACGGGGTCGTCCCTTGGATTTAATCCAACTTAGAGTTGAACTATATTGACGAATATATTCAGTCGACGACAGTTTGAACGTATAATTATATTATAATTAAAATCGAGCTCGAAATGGCGCTGTAGTTCGCGTTTTGGCGATTCGAACTTCAACTGAATGTACAGGATTCGTTTTAAGCCGGATTTCTGTGAAACAAGAAACGTGTGGAGCTGGTGGAGTATATCTTTCTAGTGGAAGAGAAAAATCGGGATTTCGTCGTGTAGATTTTGAGATATGTCCAAATCAAATTTTAAAATAGTTGTTATAGAATCGTTTATCGACCGTATCGGTTTATTCGATATAACTAGAGATCGGGTTGGAATTTAGACAGGGTTCTTTTGGGAAGTAGTGATAATTTAATTTTTAGAATTTTATGGTGATTTTTAATGAATTAAATATGCAAGTTTTTATTTGAAGTATTTTGCACCCTGAAATCAACATTTTGAAGTTTCAAAATATGAGTCCACCTACCGGTATTATTATATTTCTGGGATCATGGCACCTTACTGAATACAACGGTATCTTGATTTCAGTCTGTACATGAAAGGAATTTTATATAATTGGGTACGGTAAACTTTACTACCTTAAACCACATTAAAAAATTCTAGTTCACAGAGCCTAAGTATTTGTATATACCATGGGCACTTAGTGTACTTAGTTTAAATTGGTTTCAATATGTCCTTCTACAACTTACGTGTGACTAAGTAAAAGTGCCAACATATAACATATATGGTAAGGTACAAAGGAGGCCAACATGATGTACATTGGCTGGACGTTTTCTGTCCAGAGGATAAGTTAAATATATTAAAGTGAAATCAAAAGAAATATCTGAATCCTTCTCCTATAAATAAACCAAACTCTCTACACTAACCCTAAAAATCAATTCTGAGCCGCCACTATATTTCTCTTCTCAGTATCAAAGGAATCGAGCTCCACTTAAAATGGTCGTACCCCTTAAATCGAAATCGAAGTCATCTTTTAGCAAAAACAAGTCAAAACAAAAGGAATCAAATCTGAATTCCGATGGAATGTTGACAGCGTTCATCACAAGGTTAAGAATCATCGGTAGGGTATATCGCGAGGTATGGTTTCAAATTCTGGTAACCAACGTCGCAAGTTAGGGCAGAAGGCGATGCGTTTTGGAGGGGATGGAAGTTAGGATATTGCGATGGCATTCAGGGAGGAGGGAGGCGTGACTGTTAATGAAGTTTGGGAGGGTTCGGATCTTTTTCTGTCACTGTTAGGGTACAGTTTTTCCATCGCCAGGGGTATCGGTGGGTGGAGGCAGCAGGCAAGGCTCTCATATGGATGTTCGAACCTGTATGGAAACGGATGTGGCATTTTGTACGGGGTTCAAGTTTTTACTGGAGCATGCGTTTTGTTGGGAAGGAGGACATGCGCGGGTGTCCTGTGCATGGGAGAAAAGGGGGTAAGACAGAATGGAAGTGTATTATGGAAGGGGAAGGAGATGTTCAAGCTACAGTTGTTTGTTGAAGGGGGTCAGCTCGGCTAAGGCGCCGGCAAGCTGAGGTGCGCGGTGGACTTAGTGATGACCGGGGGTAATAGTTGGAAACTGGAAGAGCTACTGTGTTCATCTATAGTGGAGATGGTGAGGGTGTTCAAAAGCATGATGGAAGACGGGATTTGCATCATTGAGAGGAGGAAGGTTTGTGCAATGAGGAGTGGACTTGTATTAAGAAGCAAGGCCCATTAAAAGAAAGAAAAGAAAATTATAGAAATGTTGGAAAATGGCAATACAAGGAGTGGGAAATAGGAGAACGGGTATGAGTGGTGTTGGGCCGAGGAATTTGAACGGTGAGGCCCAAATACTTAAAAATAGATTTAGTTTAATAATTTGAATAGTATATTGTCTTCTAAATTTCATAAACTGATCAGAATTCGATCAGACGGGTCACATGGTAATCATAGCAACGAGAGATACAATTTGGAATGAAATTTGCTGAGATTTGGAGTTGTTTACAATTTATATCGAAATAAATTATCGGATCAGAATCGACAATCGATTTTCGTTCTTTAACGATAATCCACCAATGTGAGTAAATCTCACCAACTCTGAACAGTTTATAATTTCATGTTGTATTTTTAGAACTGTTAGAAATTGTCTGTTTGATTGTGTGTTGACTGTTTGATTGAACTGCTAGTCAGTTAATGAAATATTATATATATATATAAATATATATATATAGTATATAAATAGTTATATAGTTATATATTGATTCTGATTATCAGAATAATTCATATTGAACTGAAAGTGATGACAATCATGTTGTGTAACATCTGTGGATGCAGGGAAACAGGTTGGAGGAATCCGACTGGATTCCTCAACAGTTATTTTATTGTTTTTCATATATTTTGATATATGATGTGAATTATAACCTGTTGTTGATTGTGTGTGTATGGACGATATTGAACATCGTGATTTGATATGATTGAATACCATAACATGTCGGAATGTTGATAGGGGAATTTTCAAAGTGATATTGAAAATAGAATATTTATAAATTGGAATATTTATAAATAAGAGATATTTATAAAGTGGAATATTTATAAATAAGGAATATTTATAAATTGGGATATTTATAAATAGGAGATATTTTAAAAGAAGAAATAACTGCAAATCATTTTCTTTTTGAATGGAAAGGCCTGTGTGGCGAGTTTGGGGATTTTCCCGATGCTCCCGATACAAAGGAGGTTATGGCGAATTTTCCCGGGAATTTAAGGAGTTAGAATATTTCAAGAATAAATTTGAAAAGGAAATATTTGTAAACCATTTACAAATAGAATTGGAAAGGAAACATTATAAAAAGGGAAATCATTTTTAAAGGGTAGAACCGTTATTTAAAAGTAAATCTTTTCCAATGAATAAAACGTTGTTAAAAAGGAAATCTTTATAAAGTGTATAAAGTAAATCGAATATGGTATTCGAAGTTAGTTAATCGAATATGGTATTCGAAGTTAGTAAATCGAATATAGATATTCGAAGTTAGTAAATCGAATATGGTATTCGAAGTTAGTTAATCGAATATAGATATTCGAAGTTAGTTAATCGAATATGGTATTCGAAGTTAGTAAATCGAATATGGTATTCGAAGTTAGTTAATCGAATATGGTATTCGAAGTTAGTAAATCGAATATAGATATTCGAAGTTAGTTAATCGAATATGGTATTCGAAGTTAGTAAATCGAATATGGTATTCGAAGTTAGTTAATCGAATATGGTATTCGAAGTTAGTAAATCGAATATAGATATTCGAAGTTAGTAAATCGAATATGGTATTCGAAGTTAGTTAATCGAATATAGATATTCGAAGTTAGTTAATCGAATATGGTATTCGAAGTTAGTAAATCGAATATGGTATTCGAAGTTAGTTAATCGAATATGGTATTCGAAGTTAGTAAATCGAATATAGATATTCGAAGTTAGTAAATCGAATATGGTATTCGAAGTTAGTTAATCGAATATGGTATTCGAAGTTAGTAAATCGAATATAGATATTCGAAGTTAGTAAATCGAATATGGTATTCGAAGTTAGTTAATCGAATATAGATATTCGAAGTTAGTTAATCGAATATGGTATTCGAAGTTAGTTAATCGAATATGGTATCCGAAAGTTAGTTAATCGAATATGTTATTCGAAAGGGGTTAGTCAAGTCGAGTTAGTCAAATAGAGTTAACCAGTTAGAGTTAATCAGTTAGAGTTAACCAGTTGGAGTTAATTAGTTAGAGTTAATCGATTAGAGTTAAACGAACTAGAGTTAATCAAATATAGTTATTTGAGACAGAGTTAGTCAAACATAGTATTCAGGGTAAGTTGCCATCTTGTACGACTGCTAGCGTAATTCGCAGGGCTGTAAATAGCCTACGGCGGTCGGATGTTTCCTGAGGGAGTCAGGCGTAACCATTGTGATCGCTGCGATCTAGAGTCAAGCGAATGGAGTTTAATCGAATATTAGTTATTCGATAGGAGTTAATCGAGTTGATCGAGCTGAGAAATAAGTAAGTTAAATAAGTTGAGTTGATCGGGTGGTTCGACCAAGTTAGTCGAGCCTAGTTAATCGAATCGAATTGGTCGAACCAAGTAAGTCGAGTTAGTCGAGTTAAGTTAGTCGAGTTAAGTTCGTCGAGTTAAATAAATCGATGTTAGTTTCATCGAAAGGAGTTATCGATGTTAGTTTCATCGAAAGGAGTTATCGATGTTAGTTTCATCGAAAGGAGTTATCGATGTTAGTTTCATCGAAAGGAGTTATCGATGTTAGTTTCATCGAAAGGAGTTATCGATGTTAGTTTCATCGAAAGGAGTTATCGATGTTAGTTTCATCGAAGGGAGTTATCGATTATAGTTTAATCGAAGTGAGATTTTCAAATATGAGATATTTGAAAAGGAAGAGTTATCGAATATTAGTTATTCGAAGAGAGATTATCGAATATCGTTTATTCGAGAAGAAGTTAATCGAATATAGGTTATTCGAAGAAGAGTTAATCAAATAGAGATTTCTCGAAGAGAGTTAATCGGCAAATTCGATTATATCGAATTCGGGAAAGTACTTATACTTTCCAGTGTTTAAATAGAAATTTATTTATTTATAAGTAAATAAGTGTTAGGTTAATTATTCACTAATAAGAATAGAAGTTATAATTAAAGTTAGATAATTCAAAAGTAAGGATTATAACGTTATCGTTATAACCAATGTTTTAAATATAGAAGTGGATTAGTAAAATTGGATCCGAGAAAAGCGTAGAGATAGTTGTTAAAGATTAAAAGATAAACTTTGACCATTTCGAAGTTATAACGTTGTTCAGTTAAGGTCTGAGAGGTAATTATACCCCAACTTGAGTGACTTCCTTCTTGACTAAGAAATGGTAAGGTTTGATCGTAAAGGAGTGTTGGAAATGTTTTCCAAACGAGAATCAGAAATGTTTTCTGATAGAAAAGAAAATAAGAATTTAGAATATAGGGATACAGGAGATAAGTAAATAAATGAACTAAAGGGATTTATGTTAAATGATGTTTGTTCGATATAATTTCCATTTGGAAATAATATCGTTGTTTGCACACTTGTTTTTCTTTGATAGTTAACTCACCGACTATCGAAGTTTTGACCATTTTAACGTTGTTAATATGGAGAGACCGGTTGGATTATTATCCATAGAACCACTCTGTATTGGCATAAGCGTCGCGAATCATATATGCCAAAGATAATTGAAGACGGAGTAAAATGCAAGGGCTATCCTATTTACAGAATAGTGCCTTCGGTTTGTCCAGTCCCAGGACAACTTGTATGGACGAAGGTCTGACGGAGTATATCCAATGGATCGCGTAAGTTGATCTGTTCAAACGTATTCACGTTTGGTGGCGGAGGAATTCGTTTCTCTTAGCTGTATACCAGTGTTATTTTTGGATAAGTCAATTTGTGATTTGGCGGGTATGACGATGTGACATTTCTAAGTGAATAAAGATGGATGTCTGACATAGTATTTCCAGACGGTCACGTATATTGATTTCTTCAACCGTACCAAGAGTGGAAGCGGAGAAGGAAACTTCTTTTAGCTGACACGTAATGTACTGTTGTAAACGTCAATTAGTGATTTCGATGGATTTGACAATGTAGCATTCGAAGTGAATCTGATGTAATGATAAAGCGTAGCTTCTAGCCTCATCAACCGGTAAATGACAGAAATCGGGCAGGCAGCATGGCTAAGTCGGTCGCACCGAAGTAGGGTGTATAATCACCTATCTAGAGAATATTCATTTGTTTCTTAAATCTATCAATGCTGTCCCATATATATACGGGAACGGTTGCTGATCCCAACCGTTGGTGATGTACATTCGATACACTCAAGCGAAATGAGTGGTCGGTCATGTGTGGCTGAGTTACAAGATGTTCTTGTTGAACTCCAGTGTATCGTTCCTAGAGTACACTGATCAGAAGGTGGTTCCATACCTTGTCATAGTTGGAAATCCATTATCCAATACGTGCTTGCGATTTTGATTGTATACTATATATGTAGAACGTGAGATGAAAGCGTCTCTGCTAGTTGATATCTATTTGTACATAGACATTATTATAATATCAAAGGGTTTTTGATATAAAGATATTTTGGATTCTCATAAGGTAAAAAAAAAACCGTTCCGTATTCACGGCGTGGTCTTATGAGATATCATATACCTGTTTTAAATGATTTGAGTTTATTCACACCAGTCCCATGACTGACCCGGAGTTTATTTTGTTGTTTTCCCTAAACTCTTGGGTGCCTAAATTTGTACGGGCAGTCAAGTAGTCGGGATTTTACAGGTATACTTGAAGAGCTTGGAGCAGGAGGCTTCAGGATTCTATAGCTATTATTATTTCCGCTGTTGTTGTAAGTGCTGTACTCTGATAAGTGCTATTGTATACATGACTGTTATATTTCAAAGTTATGTTATCTATTATATGTTATTCGTTCCGCTGTGAGGTTCGTGTTACTCTGATGTTGTGTTCTTCTTCTTCTTCTATTCTAAGTTTCTATCTTATCTATTCTCACCCTCTAATTTCTTTCATTAACAACCGGGATTTTTCGATGTTTTGGTTATCGACGTCGGGCTTACGTCGATAACCAAAGCCGCTCAAAATCCGGGTCGTTACAGTTGGTATCAGAGCTTAAGTTAAGAATTACTTGGCTCTGTGGCGTGACTCGGTAGAGATAGGGTTAGTAATACCCTAGATTGAGTTTGAGTGTATATATACGAGTGAACGTATTTGTATTTGATATAAAAACTGTTTTATCTTGTGGGGATTCATTGGTCGAGTTGTTGATGAGTTCTGGTCGATCAGTTTGATCCACTGTATTGGTAGGAGTTTATGAACACTCGAATACGATGGGTCGTCACGATATGTTTTGAAAGAGGGTAAATGAAATAATTTTACCCAAATATACATTAATATTATATTAGGATATGTTGGGTGTAATTATAATCGAATAAGATTATAAAAAGTGAAATAGTTATAAATAACTAATCAAGATTCATATAAGTAAGGTATATGAAAGAGGATGAATTAAATCTGAATTTAAATCAGATTTGGAATTAAAATAAGGAAATTTTAAGTTCCTGGGAGATTATGAAAATGTTTTTCAAAACTGAAAGTGATATAGTATTGAACTCACTCTGACAGCTGGAAAGTAGATTCCGATGATGATCATGACATCATCGGTGTTCATTTTCGAGTTCTTAGTGACGGATTACTACCGAAGATTTTGTTTTTGAATTGTTTTGAGAAAACAAATGGTTTAGAAAATTCAAATGTTTTGAATTGGTATTATGATTTCAAATTGATTTGAAAGAAACCCAGGGATTTAAGTTCTGGAATTAGAATTTAACTGATGAAGTCAAATAAAATGAGATGGTAAGAATAAATTGAAATTTAACTGGAACTAAGTTAAATAAAAAATTGAATTGGATTAGAGATAATCTAGAATGGAACCAAATTGATAAGTCAAAAATTTGGAATTTGATATTGGGGTTCGAATGAAATTCGATTTGGATTTGAGGATATGAACTGATTGGATTTTGATTGAGATAACACTGGTATATGCTGAGTTGATCGCATATGGAAGTGATAGAGTTGATATGCCCGACAAAAAGGTACAAGTTTATATTTCATATGAGTTTGGAATTTATTAGCCGAATTGGCAAGCCGCTTGGCTGTTTGATTTTCTTTTGGGTTGGAGAAGGCCTAGAGAGGCGAGTTGTGGTTTTACCGATAGGGCTGTACAAAGGAGGTTATGGCGAAATTTTCTGGAAATTTAAAGTGTTAGAAAATTTTCAGAAATTTTGAAAATTTTAGTTGGTCGGAATGAATTAATATTTTAGTGATATTAATTGGCTCAGTTGAAATCAGAAATAAGGGGTAAACAAACCTTAGGAGTTCCAGTATATAGGGTCGTCCTCTAACTTAGCAATTTCGAGGACGAAATTATTTTAAGTGGGGAAGAATGCAATGACCCGCATTTCCAGAGGTATATAATTAATTTATTTAATTACATAAATGGTGATTTAAGGAATTAAATGGTCGTTAATTTAATAATAGGGAATATTTAATTAAATTAAATAATTAAATAATATATTTAATTCAGAAATAATCAAAAATATTGGGAATCACAATATTCTGTGAACGGGGTCGTCCCTTGGATTTAATCCAACTTAGAGTTGAACTATATTGACGAATATATTCAGTCGACGACAGTTTGAACGTATAATTATATTATAATTAAAATCGAGCTCGAAATGGCGCTGCAGTTCGCGTTTTGGCGATTCGAACTTCAACTGAATGTACAGGATTCGTTTTAAGCCGGATTTCTGTGAAACAAGAAACGTGTGGAGCTGGTGGAGTATATCTTTCTAGTGGAAGAGAAAAATCGGGATTTCGTCGTGTAGATTTTGAGATATGTCCAAATCAAATTTTAAAATAGTTGTTATAGAATCGTTTATCGACCGTATCGGTTTATTCGATATTACTAGAGATCGGGTTGGAATTTAGACAGGGTTCTTTTGGGAAGTAGTGATAATTTAATTTTTAGAATTTTATGGTGATTTTTAATGAATTAAATATGCAAGTTTTTATTTGAAGTATTTTGCACCCTGAAATCAACATTTTGAAGTTTCAAAATATGAGTCCACCTACCGGTATTATTATATTTCTGGGATCATGGCACCTTACTGAATACAACGGTATCTTGATTTCAGTCTGTACATGAAAGGAATTTTATATAATTGGGTACGGTAAACTTTACTACCTTAAACCACATTAAAAAATTCTAGTTCACAGAGCCTAAGTATTTGTATATACCATGGGCACTTAGTGTACTTAGTTTAAATTGGTTTCAATATGTCCTTCTACAACTTACGTGTGACTAAGTAAAAGTGCCAACATATAACATATATGGTAAGGTACAAAGGAGGCCAACATGATGTACATTGGCTGGACGTTTTCTGTCCAGAGGATAAGTTAAATATATTAAAGTGAAATCAAAAGAAATATCTGAATCCTTCTCCTATAAATAAACCAAACTCTCTACACTAACCCTAAAAATCAATTCTGAGCCGCCACTATATTTCTCTTCTCAGTATCAAAGGAATCGAGCTCCACTTAAAATGGTCGTACCCCTTAAATCGAAATCGAAGTCATCTTTTAGCAAAAACAAGTCAAAACAAAAGGAATCAAATCTGAATTCCGATGGAATGTTGACAGCGTTCATCACAAGGTTAAGAATCATCGGTAGGGTATATCGCGAGGTATGGTTTCAAATTCTGGTAACCAACGTCGCAAGTTAGGGCAGAAGGCGATGCGTTTTGGAGGGGATGGAAGTTAGGATATTGCGATGGCATTCAGGGAGGAGGGAGGCGTGACTGTTAATGAAGTTTGGGAGGGTTCGGATCTTTTTCTGTCACTGTTAGGGTACAGTTTTTCCATCGCCAGGGGTATCGGTGGGTGGAGGCAGCAGGCAAGGCTCTCATATGGATGTTCGAACCTGTATGGAAACGGATGTGGCATTTTGTACGGGGTTCAAGTTTTTACTGGAGCATGCGTTTTGTTGGGAAGGAGGACATGCGCGGGTGTCCTGTGCATGGGAGAAAAGGGGGTAAGACAGAATGGAAGTGTATTATGGAAGGGGAAGGAGATGTTCAAGCTACAGTTGTTTGTTGAAGGGGGTCAGCTCGGCTAAGGCGCCGGCAAGCTGAGGTGCGCGGTGGACTTAGTGATGACCGGGGGTAATAGTTGGAAACTGGAAGAGCTACTGTGTTCATCTATAGTGGAGATGGTGAGGGTGTTCAAAAGCATGATGGAAGACGGGATTTGCATCATTGAGAGGAGGAAGGTTTGTGCAATGAGGCGTGGACTTGTATTAAGAAGCAAGGCCCATTAAAAGAAAGAAAAGAAAATTATAGAAATGTTGGAAAATGGCAATACAAGGAGTGGGAAATAGGAGAACGGGTATGAGTGGTGTTGGGCCGAGGAATTTGAACGGTGAGGCCCAAATACTTAAAAATAGATTTAGTTTAATAATTTGAATAGTATATTGTCTTCTAAATTTCATAAACTGATCAGAATTCGATCAGACGGGTCACATGGGAATCATAGCAACGAGAGATACAATTTGGAATGAAATTTGCTGAGATTTGGAGTTGTTTACAATTTATATCGAAATAAATTATCGGATCAGAATCGACAATCGATTTTCGTTCTTTAACGATAATCCACCAATGTGAGTAAATCTCACCAACTCTCAACAGTTTATAATTTCATGTTGTATTTTTAGAACTGTTAGAAATTGTCTGTTTGATTGTGTGTTGACTGTTTGATTGAACTGCTAGTCAGTTAATGAAATATTATATATATATATATAAATATATATATATAGTATATAAATAGTTATATAGTTATATATTGATTCTGATTATCAGAATAATTCATATTGAACTGAAAGTGATGACAATCATGTTGTGTAACATCTGTGGATGCAGGGAAACAGGTTGGAGGAATCCGACTGGATTCCTCAACAGTTATTTTATTGTTTTTCATATATTTTGATATATGATGTGAATTATAACCTGTTGTTGATTGTGTGTGTATGGACGATATTGAACATCGTGATTTGATATGATTGAATACCATAACATGTCGGAATGTTGATAGGGGAATTTTCAAAGTGATATTGAAAATAGAATATTTATAAATTGGAATATTTATAAATAAGAGATATTTATAAAGTGGAATATTTATAAATAAGGAATATTTATAAATTGGGATATTTATAAATAGGAGATATTTTAAAAGAAGAAATAACTGCAAATCATTTTCTTTTTGAATGGAAAGGCCTGTGTGGCGAGTTTGGGGATTTTCCCGATGCTCCCGATACAAAGGAGGTTATGGCGAATTTTCCCGGGAATTTAAGGAGTTAGAATATTTCAAGAATAAATTTGAAAAGGAAATATTTGTAAACCATTTACAAATAGAATTGGAAAGGAAACATTATAAAAAGGGAAATCATTTTTAAAGGGTAGAACCGTTATTTAAAAGTAAATCTTTTCCAATGAATAAAACGTTGTTAAAAAGGAAATCTTTATAAAGTGTATAAAGTAAATCGAATATGGTATTCGAAGTTAGTTAATCGAATATGGTATTCGAAGTTAGTAAATCGAATATAGATATTCGAAGTTAGTAAATCGAATATGGTATTCGAAGTTAGTTAATCGAATATAGATATTCGAAGTTAGTTAATCGAATATGGTATTCGAAGTTAGTAAATCGAATATGGTATTCGAAGTTAGTTAATCGAATATGGTATTCGAAGTTAGTAAATCGAATATAGATATTCGAAGTTAGTTAATCGAATATGGTATTCGAAGTTAGTAAATCGAATATGGTATTCGAAGTTAGTTAATCGAATATGGTATTCGAAGTTAGTAAATCGAATATAGATATTCGAAGTTAGTAAATCGAATATGGTATTCGAAGTTAGTTAATCGAATATAGATATTCGAAGTTAGTTAATCGAATATGGTATTCGAAGTTAGTAAATCGAATATGGTATTCGAAGTTAGTTAATCGAATATGGTATTCGAAGTTAGTAAATCGAATATAGATATTCGAAGTTAGTAAATCGAATATGGTATTCGAAGTTAGTTAATCGAATATGGTATTCGAAGTTAGTAAATCGAATATAGATATTCGAAGTTAGTAAATCGAATATGGTATTCGAAGTTAGTTAATCGAATATAGATATTCGAAGTTAGTTAATCGAATATGGTATTCGAAGTTAGTTAATCGAATATGGTATCCGAAAGTTAGTTAATCGAATATGTTATTCGAAAGGGGTTAGTCAAGTCGAGTTAGTCAAATAGAGTTAACCAGTTAGAGTTAATCAGTTAGAGTTAACCAGTTGGAGTTAATTAGTTAGAGTTAATCGATTAGAGTTAAACGAACTAGAGTTAATCAAATATAGTTATTTGAGACAGAGTTAGTCAAACATAGTATTCAGGGTAAGTTGCCATCTTGTACGACTGCTAGCGTAATTCGCAGGGCTGTAAATAGCCTACGGCGGTCGGATGTTTCCTGAGGGAGTCAGGCGTAACCATTGTGATCGCTGCGATCTAGAGTCAAGCGAATGGAGTTTAATCGAATATTAGTTATTCGATAGGAGTTAATCGAGTTGATCGAGCTGAGAAATAAGTAAGTTAAATAAGTTGAGTTGATCGGGTGGTTCGACCAAGTTAGTCGAGCCTAGTTAATCGAATCGAATTGGTCGAACCAAGTAAGTCGAGTTAGTCGAGTTAAGTTAGTCGAGTTAAGTTCGTCGAGTTAAATAAATCGATGTTAGTTTCATCGAAAGGAGTTATCGATGTTAGTTTCATCGAAAGGAGTTATCGATGTTAGTTTCATCGAAAGGAGTTATCGATGTTAGTTTCATCGAAAGGAGTTATCGATGTTAGTTTCATCGAAAGGAGTTATCGATGTTAGTTTCATCGAAAGGAGTTATCGATGTTAGTTTCATCGAAGGGAGTTATCGATTATAGTTTAATCGAAGTGAGATTTTCAAATATGAGATATTTGAAAAGGAAGAGTTATCGAATATTAGTTATTCGAAGAGAGATTATCGAATATCGTTTTTTCGAGAAGAAGTTAATCGAATATAGGTTATTCGAAGAAGAGTTAATCAAATAGAGATTTCTCGAAGAGAGTTAATCGGCAAATTCGATTATATCGAATTCGGGAAAGTACTTATACTTTCCAGTGTTTAAATAGAAATTTATTTATTTATAAGTAAATAAGTGTTAGGTTAATTATTCACTAATAAGAATAGAAGTTATAATTAAAGTTAGATAATTCAAAAGTAAGGATTATAACGTTATCGTTATAACCAATGTTTTAAATATAGAAGTGGATTAGTAAAATTGGATCCGAGAAAAGCGTAGAGATAGTTGTTAAAGATTAAAAGATAAACTTTGACCATTTCGAAGTTATAACGTTGTTCAGTTAAGGTCTGAGAGGTAATTATACCCCAACTTGAGTGACTTCCTTCTTGACTAAGAAATGGTAAGGTTTGATCGTAAAGGAGTGTTGGAAATGTTTTCCAAACGAGAATCAGAAATGTTTTCTGATAGAAAAGAAAATAAGAATTTAGAATATAGGGATACAGGAGATAAGTAAATAAATGAACTAAAGGGATTTATGTTAAATGATGTTTGTTCGATATAATTTCCATTTGGAAATAATATCGTTGTTTGCACACTTGTTTTTCTTTGATAGTTAACTCACCGACTATCGAAGTTTTGACCATTTTAACGTTGTTAATATGGAGAGACCGGTTGGATTATTATCCATAGAACCACTCTGTATTGGCATAAGCGTCGCGAATCATATATGCCAAAGATAATTGAAGACGGAGTAAAATGCAAGGGCTATCCTATTTACAGAATAGTGCCTTCGGTTTGTCCAGTCCCAGGACAACTTGTATGGACGAAGGTCTGACGGAGTATATCCAATGGATCGCGTAAGTTGATCTGTTCAAACGTATTCACGTTTGGTGGCGGAGGAATTCGTTTCTCTTAGCTGTATACCAGTGTTATTTTTGGATAAGTCAATTTGTGATTTGGCGGGTATGACGATGTGACATTTCTAAGTGAATAAAGATGGATGTCTGACATAGTATTTCCAGACGGTCACGTATATTGATTTCTTCAACCGTACCAAGAGTGGAAGCGGAGAAGGAAACTTCTTTTAGCTGACACGTAATGTACTGTTGTAAACGTCAATTAGTGATTTCGATGGATTTGACAATGTAGCATTCGAAGTGAATCTGATGTAATGATAAAGCGTAGCTTCTAGCCTCATCAACCGGTAAATGACAGAAATCGGGCAGGCAGCATGGCTAAGTCGGTCGCACCGAAGTAGGGTGTATAATCACCTATCTAGAGAATATTCATTTGTTTCTTAAATCTATCAATGCTGTCCCATATATATACGGGAACGGTTGCTGATCCCAACCGTTGGTGATGTACATTCGATACACTCAAGCGAAATGAGTGGTCGGTCATGTGTGGCTGAGTTACAAGATGTTCTTGTTGAACTCCAGTGTATCGTTCCTAGAGTACACTGATCAGAAGGTGGTTCCATACCTTGTCATAGTTGGAAATCCATTATCCAATACGTGCTTGCGATTTTGATTGTATACTATATATGTAGAACGTGAGATGAAAGCGTCTCTGCTAGTTGATATCTATTTGTACATAGACATTATTATAATATCAAAGGGTTTTTGATATAAAGATATTTTGGATTCTCATAAGGTAAAAAAAAACCCGTTCCGTATTCACGGCGTGGTCTTATGAGATATCATATACCTGTTTTAAATGATTTGAGTTTATTCACACCAGTCCCATGACTGACCCGGAGTTTATTTTGTTGTTTTCCCTAAACTCTTGGGTGCCTAAATTTGTACGGGCAGTCAAGTAGTCGGGATTTTACAGGTATACTTGAAGAGCTTGGAGCAGGAGGCTTCAGGATTCTATAGCTATTATTATTTCCGCTGTTGTTGTAAGTGCTGTACTCTGATAAGTGCTATTGTATACATGACTGTTATATTTCAAAGTTATGTTATCTATTATATGTTATTCGTTCCGCTGTGAGGTTCGTGTTACTCTGATGTTGTGTTCTTCTTCTTCTTCTATTCTAAGTTTCTATCTTATCTATTCTCACCCTCTAATTTCTTTCATTAACAACCGGGATTTTTCGATGTTTTGGTTATCGACGTCGGGCTTACGTCGATAACCAAAGCCGCTCAAAATCCGGGTCGTTACAACCCATATCCAACCCACCAATCCGATCCAACCCACATAAACTCAACCTAACCTATCATAATTCGGGTCGGATATGGATTACAGTTTGTAACTCATACTATATACGGGTCGGGTTTGATATTTTGTTCAATCCAATCTTATTTTAACACAACCCAACACTATATTGAAAACCTAATTTAATATCCGCCCACTTCAAATTAGAATAGTATAATCCTAGAATAATGTTTATGCATTCTATAATAAATATACAAAAAAATATTTCATGTAAATCCAAACTAGATAGAATTTAAAAAATATATATTTTAAAGAGTATTTTAATGCATTTTAAAACGAAGCACTTCCTACTGTGTAGTGAATCAGTTTCATATGATGCGTTCTACATTGAAATTTTGATAAATATCTATCTACGTAATAATTCTCACTAATCTTACATTTCTGAATTTTCAATTATATCCCTGATTCATTTAATTATTTCATCCAATCAAGGTCATTTAATTATTCCCACTAATCAAGGTCATTTATGTGTGTCGCAGAAGGGAATTGTTTTTGTCATTTTAAATTCTTACTTCCGCCTTTTCAGTTTCCATTCTCATTTTAACCTTTCTAAGTTACCATCATATTTTTTTCTTCAAGCTATCCTACATTTTTTCTCTTGAAAACTTTCCTGCTTCTATTATCAAAATATATTCAACAAACTTGCAATCAGCTATGGATGAAAATCAATACACTGCTGAAGTTAGAGAAAATAATCATTATACAAGTTTGTTCTCTTATTTTCGTAGACAAATTTGTTATAAGTATAGAAAAATATGTTTATACATGTGTGTGGTTTTGTACTAAATAAATTTGTATTGTTATATTATTATTTGTTTCATAGTACAACATGGACCTAATGTGCAAGTTAGATTGGTGAAACAGGTAAGATTGATTTTACAATGTTAAAGAGAATGGTTTGTACATAAAACCTTAAATATAAAAAGGATCTAAATTGCATTTTTGTTGAAAAAAATTGGCCTAGTGTGAAATATGCTTCAATGTTATGCTTGATTCATTTCTGGATTTTCAATTATATCCCGATTCATTTAATTATTTCATCTAATCAAGATCATTTAATTATTCCCACTAATCAAGGCCATTTGTGTGAGTTGCAGAAGGAAATTGTTTTTGTCATTTTAAATTCTTACTTTTGCCTTTTCGATTTCCATTCTCATTTTAACCTTCCTACGTTACCATCATATTTTCTTCTTCAAGTCTTCCTACATATTTTCTCTTGAAAACTTTCCTACTGCTATTACCAAAATATATTCAACAAATTTGCTATTAGCTATGGGTGAAAATCAATATACTGTTGAAGTTGGAGAAAATACTTATTATACAAGTTTGTTCTCTTATTTCCGTCGTCAAATTTTTTATAAGTATAGAAAAATACGTTTATATATGTGCGTGGTTTTGTATTGTTATATTATTATTTGTTTCATAGTATAGCATGGTCCTAATGTGTAGGTTAGATTGGTGAAACAAGTAAGATTGATTTTACAATGTTAAAGAGAATGGTTTGTAAAGAAAACCTTAAATATAAAAAAGATCTGAATTGTATTTTTTGTTCAAAATAATCATACATGATAAAATTATTTTTGGATGAACAACAGAACAATTTATCATTGTTGCCGCATAAATTATAATATTTAAATATATATATATATATAACTATTTAATATTAATTACAATACATTATTTTTCTTTTATTTTTGATATTTAATCATTACAATATAATTTTTTAATAACATAAATTTTAATGCCCGACAAAGCGGGCAAAAAATAATAGTGCCTTCTAATGAATCAACTATTTTAAATGCATTATACTAGCTAAAATTTGATATATTATGCTGAATATTTTAATATTATTTTTAAAAAGGTCCTCATATTATCATTTTTTTATTATATTCAAGCAACCCAACCCAACCCATACTTCAATCCAACCTATATCCAACCTCATATAGGGTCGGATACGGGTTGAACTATCTCAAACCCATACCTATACAGGTCAGATGAAGTAATTTGTTTAACCCGGCGCAACTCATACTTTGTGCAGCCCTAATCAAAACTCATAGATATAAGTGTTATTTATTTGAGGTATTGTAATAACCCGGAAATTCTGAGCCAGTTTAAATTTTTTGTTTTGGCAACTTCGATGAATTTTGAATATTTAAAATAGATTATTTTAAATAATATTGACGAAAATTTATTTTGAATATAATTAGAACGTATATATTTATACGCGTCGTCGTTAGAATATAAATAATTATATATAATTATAAATAGAATTGAAAATGGCGCGGTAGTTCGATAATTCGATTTCAAACTTCAATTGAATGTACCGGGTGCAAAACAATCCGGATTTTAGTGAAACCAAAAATAATAGGATCTAATTGGGGATATCTTTCCAACGAATCTGAAAAATCAAGATTTCATAATGGGAATCAAAAGATATGTCCAGTTGAAAATTCTGAATAGTCGCTATGGAATACTGGCCCTTAAAAATGGGAATTTTGCAAACGACCTCGGATTTCGACGAAACCACTTTTGTTGGATCCGTGATGTTAAATTATTGCTAGGTTTCAAATTTCATAATCTTTCGAATCAATATGTGACCGTGGCAAAGGAAAATGCGTTTGACCAATTTAAGTTGATTTTAATCGACTGGAAATTGGCCATTTTTCCAACGGTCTCAGAATTTGACGAAACAAGTTTTGTTAGGACCGTATCGTCAATACAAAGCTAGAAAATATTTTTCTGGAATTTTTAGAGTTCGTATGTGACCCCTGTAAATTGAATTGCACGTTCAAAATCAATATATAGAGTTATATGTTGATTTTGACGAAAATTGATCGAAATGATCGAATCAGCCTACGATACATGTCCCATTGTGTTCGGAATAGGCGTAATTAGCTATAGACGACAGGCGGTGGGCCTCGTTTAGAGGTCGTATGAAAAAGTCAACTTTTTATAATTAAAATATTTAAAAATTAAAAGCTTCCTCTCCTCCCCTTCAAAACCGCTGCCCCCCCTTTGCTTTTCTCGTTCGTTCAAAACATCAGAAAACCGAATCGAAAAAAAGAGAGGGGGAAACCCTCGTACAGCCGCGCCACCGCAACTCGGGGTATCGAACCTCATCGCGCCGCCTCCCCTGATGTCGCTGGTCCTCCCCCACTCGCCCCCCTCTCGTCTCCTTCCTCCAGCGAACGTCAACAGCCCAGCACCCCCAATTCGAGCACCCCCTAGCCACCGTAAGCCCCAAACACCCTTGAACCCGCCGTCGACCCCCATGGCGCCACCCACCTGACCTCCTCCGACCGCTCCACCATCCTCCTCCGCCTCCAACACCGCCCTAGCACCCCTCTTCCCTCTTTAGGCAAAAAAATGTGAGTTTTTTTTATTTTGTTATTTAATTAGTGGCATTTAACTTAGTAATAAAATTAGGATTTTTATTCATATGGCTTTACATTAAAAATCTGATTTTTATTTGACTTTGTTTGGAAAATATAATTTTTGATAGCTTATAAAAGAAGTGATCTTTAAACTATAAAAGATTTGATTTTTAAATTATGAAGGAATTTGATTTTTAACTATGGAAAGATCGGATATTTTTACCATTGTAAAGACGATATTTTTATCATTGTAAAGAAGCGATTTTTCATAGCAAAAAGAAATGATTTTCAATAATATAAAATTTGAATTTTTATATTCATGAAGATGAGATTTTTATTCGAATAAAGATATGATTTTTATTTATAATAAAAATACGATTTTTGTTATGACATTAACGATGTAAAAATATAATTTTTACATATAAAATAAATGAAGTGAAAATACGATTCCTCTATATTGAATAGTGAAATGAAAATTCTATTTTTACAATATAGAAGTAGCTATAAAAATTAGATTTTTACATTATATGAGGTAGCAAATTAAAAATAATAATATGATTTTTATATAATAGAGAATATAAAAATGTGATTTTTATGTATGTAGTGAATACGGGCGACGAAAGTGAAGAAAGGCGAGAACGATGAAGATTTCTCTAAATGAAGTGTCGTGGAGTTGGAATAGCTATCGGTGAGAACTTCTCACTTTAAATTTCTTTTTCTAGTTATATATATATACTAGGATGCAGACGGTGTTTAGTAGCACCCGACACCATCGTCCACAGACCATGGACTTGTTTGTTTGGTTGTGTAGTTGGTTAGATTATTTGATTTGATTTGAATGGATTTGATTGATATGTGTATGGCGTGGGCCATCACTAGATCGGGGATAAGGCTAGGCCTTGTCCTGTTTCTAGTATCGTGCCGTTATGCCGCCGAAATTTTCTAAAATAAGATAGAAAAATAAAGATATCATTTTATTTAATAAATGAACCGAATAGAATATTCATAGGTTGAATAAAATAATTTGATCGTTAAAAATACAAATTTTAACGTGAATATGAATAAATAAATATTCATTTACAAACCGGACGGTTTGTTTATGTACACTGATTTGACCGACATTGATTGGGACGATAAATTTTACACATCGCCCAACTGCACAAATAAAATCTGTGTTTGTTGATTTGAAACCACACACGGGTATTGGGATAATATACGACATACACTAATCCCAATAATTAGTTGTATGTCGATCGATTGATTGACAGGCTGTTATAAGCGTTAGATATTTATATTTGATGCTTATACAGTGTAGTGCACTTTGGATGATGGTTGATTATTTATCGTTGCTATTATATACATATGTTGTATGAAATCCATATAATTAACTTTGTATGGTAATTGATTGGGCCTCATTACAATTTATAAAATAAAGGTTCATGTGTTGACAGTACTCATCCGTTGAGATTAGTCATGTGTTGAAAGAAATATTTTAACAATCAAATTTGCATCTTTATCTTTATAAAATAAAGTTTCATGTGTTGACAGTACTCATCCGTTGAGATTAGTCATGTGTTGAACGAAATATTTTAACAATAAAATTTACATCTTTATCATATATAAAATTAGAAACTAACTGGAAAATAGATAAGATGAGTGGTCTCCTGGATATTGATCTTATGTTGGTTTCGGCCTTCGGGGTTAATATTCAGGGAATCGTTCTCTTACCAGTTTACGGTTGGAGTCTGATTTAAAATCAAACGATAGATACCATAATTTTTATAAAATATATTAAATAACAAAAATAATCACACGTGGACAGTACTCATTCGTTGAGATTAGTCATGTGTTGACAAAAATATAGATTCACGTATTGAATAGAATAAATATTCATTTGTTGAATAGAATAATGGAAGTATTGAAATATATAAAGCCGTGTTGATTAGAGATGCGCTATTTTGACGCGAACGATTTTTATATCGATTATATTCGTTTTTTGAACTGAATTGAATAGAAAACGAATTCGAATCGAATTGAATAGAAAACGAATTCGAATTGAATTGAATATAGAATGAATTGAGATTAGAATTGAATTGGAAATGGAAGTTGAAATGTTTTTGAAACGAATTTAAAACTATTTATAAAATTCGTTTTAAATAGAAATCGACGAAATACATATTATATATATTATATATATAATATAATGGCCTGAATAGAACGCGCCGCGCCGAGGAAGTTCGCGAGTTTCGACCATTGACTTCGAACGGACATTACGGGAGATCCGTCCGTCGGATTCTCCTAAAACCGGAACCGTTGGATTCGTATCGAAAAGAGCTTTCTAACGAATATTAGAAATTCAAAATCTAACGGTTGGATTTGGAGATACGTCCAAATCAAATTTGGAAAAGGTCGCTGTAAGTGCAGTTTGATGTCCGTTGATGGAAATCGACTGTACGGGCCTTGATAAAATTATTAAAAATAGAAATATTTTGCGTAGAATCATAAGAAATGATTTGGGGAAAATTAGGATGAAAAACTCCATATTTGAAAAGATAAAAATAGATTTTTATCGAAATGAACTAGTTTTGAACTAAAATTAAACCCATTTATTTTTAAATAAATAAATTGGATTTGAATTGGGCTGTAAATAGAATTGATTTGTGGGTTTATCGTGAATAGTGTATTAAACAACACTTGTTCTTTAACCCGATAATAAATAGAATGTGATTTGGGTTTATCGTGAACTGTGTTTTAAATAACACTAGTTCTTTAACCCAGTAAAAGGAGTTTTAATGAATCTGCAATTAGATTGAAATGTGAATTGATAATCTAAATTATCAAATTTGGAAAATGAGCGAGAATGGAGTATTACCAGTTTTGCTCCAAAGCGATAGTTAAATCTTTAATTAGATTTGAACGTGAAATGGTAATTAATTTTACCGATAACACCACGGTGTTAGATATGGAGTATTACCAGTTTTTCTTCATGGGATGAATAGGTTGGGATTGGGAAATAAAGTAGATAATTACTTCGGTGTGGTTCGCTAATTTCGACTGGCTTGGAAAACCATAATTTGGTTTGAAATGACATCCAAAGGAATATTAAAGAATAAATTCAAAGAATTTATCTGGGATAAAATTAATGGCAACCTTTCCCTAAGAATATGAAATATAGAAACTAGTTGTAGGTTAGTTAAGAAGAATGGTTTCCTGGATATTGATCTGATGTTGGTTTCGGCCTTCGGGGTTAATATCAGGGAAATTGTTCTCTTGCTAATTTGCGGTTAGTGACTGCCGAATTGGAATGAGGCGTATGTTGTGTTTGTGTAACATTTGTTTATTATATATGCGGGTTGTTCGGAAAGGTCGGGTTTATACCCATTCTGAATAACCGATTCGACGATAAGTCGAAGATGATGACGGTGGTCGAAGACCGGAAGTCTTCACATCGTTTGGATAATTAATGATGATCCTAATTGGGATGTACACCCAAGAGGATGGAAATAGTTGGTGGTCGTCCTGACGTACTTGGAGATCGATGGATATGCGAGGAAAGTGCCTCCGGTTTCGTTCAGACCCAGAACGAACTTGTAAATGGATTGTGTGTCTGACACTGGATTTTATTCTGTGTTGATTGATTTCTGTTAAATATATATATGTTTGGCGGCGGATAATTTATTCTTTTGCTTAACGCCCTTCTCTGAGACGTACGAGCTTAGACGTTATATATCGATAGATATCAATCGCATGGCATGAATTGCCTGTGTGGCATGCTGAGTTGCATGGATCAAGGCTTCTGTTGAAAAGAAAAATCTTGTGGTTGATGATCATAGCACGGCCTTTGTGGCGTAGCTTTGTGTATAACGTGAATTCGCGAGCCTCACACCTCGGTATGAGTCAAAACGGGATAAGGACTGCAGGGAGAGCACGACGTTTCTTTCTAGCTTTGGTGGTGTCAGTGACTTACCAACCCTGACATTTATATACTTTTCACCTTTGTGGTTGTTGGATGAGGCGCCTCGATTTTAGGTCTGTAAGGACCGGGAAACGTGTGTTAAGGAATACTCATCCTCAAACGTAAGAGAGGACCGGCCCTGAAGCATCCAGGGGTTACCCAGAGTGTTTAGTCCCAAGGCATTTGCTAGAGTGTCTCGAAGCGGAGAGGCGCTTGCCCCTTGCCTCGATTCATGACGGAAATCCAATTTCCAATACGTGTATTGCGGTTTTAATTGTAGAACTAGTATGGCGACATGATATATGGTACCCATGCCGTCTATGATTGATATTTATGATTGAAATTGTTTTGACACTATACACTTATTATAATATCAAATGATTTGTTTTAAACGTACCAAGCATGTTTGGCTATTATAAGGGAAAACTCTATCCTCCGGCTTGCGTTGCATTGTGTGATGGGACCTGGGTCTTATAATAGCTTCATTTTTCGAAAAAGCATTTCGTTGTTTCTTCTATGCACTGGTATTCTTGGGAGGAAACCCGTTCCGTGTTATACGGCGTGGTCCCTTGAATTACTCTCTTTTAAAGTAAAGTTTTAAATAACTGTTTTAGTTCTCACACCAGTCACATGACTGACCTGGAGTTTATTGTTTTAACCTAAACTCTGGGTGCCCCTTTTTTCGACACGGGCAGCTAGTAGTTTCTGTTTTGCAGATTTATATTCACAGGATCCTGATTTACAGCTGGAACGATGCTCGGAAAGCTCTGTATCCGTGTATTACTTTCAGTTGTGTTTTGTATTATTTTTCCGTTGCAATACTGTATTTAAATCTATGATATTCTTTGTTGTATAATATTTATTCATACTCTGTATATTCTTGTATTCTGATGGAATTGTTGTAATAGCAATGAAATGTTCTTCTGTTTGTTTTCTGATTTGTCCTGTTCTCAAAAACGATCAGGGGTTTCGAACGGTCTAGATCGGTTTAACGACTGATTCGGATCGAGCGAAATTCCTTGCCGTCACATTTGGTATCAGAGCTTTGGTTTACAGAGCTCGAGAACAAGACACGTTAGAACCATACGAAAGAATTCATCAGATATTGGATTAGTAATATCCAATTAGAATGACTCGTTAGAGATAGGATCAGTAGTATCCTAGAACGAGTGTGAAGGGTATATTTTTCAAATGAAAACAATTTTGTTTTGAAAATTTAAATCGTTGTATACGTATTTGAATAATTTATTTATTTTGAGTTTGGACAATCCGATATATAAAGATTTTGCATATACGCGTCATGAACGTATATTCGAAGTTTTAATATACTGGATAGATATAGAATCACATTCTAGTCGCCCGGAGATGGTACTGATGATAGCACGTGCATCATCAGTATTTATGTTCGTGTTTCGAAGGTGTGAGATCTATATATTTCCATTAGGCTGGTGTGAGAACCAAAACTTATATAGATAGGTTTATTGTTGTGATTTGGCACCAAAACATGATTTTCTGTATATGTATCAAAATTATGAATTTGAAACGTTAATCCGCTAATTGATTGATGTTTGTGTTATATGTTTAGTTGTTTGATAATTTTTGAATCAAATATTGAACTGTATTGAAAATTGGTCGCATTTGCTTGCATATACATGTACTTACATTGAACAGGTCATAGCAAGGAGGCTAAAGCAGAGAATAAAATTTGTTTGCCCGACAAATAGGTACATGTTTACTATAATTTACTGTTTTGTTTGGGTGATGATGATTTTATGAGCCGGTTGGCTTTTTCTTTTTCTTTTTGAGATCAGAAGGCCTGTATGGCAATTTCGGGATTTTCCCATGGCTCCCGGTGCAGGGGAGGTTATGGCGAAATTTTTCGAAAATTTAGGGTGTTAGCCAAATTTTTGAAAATTTGAAAATTCTCAGAAACTGAAAAATTGGAGAATGGAAGCCAGATCGAACGTAGAGTTGATTAATCAAACCACTTTCGACTTTGTTCCTTTTCGGGGATGAAAAGTTTTAAGTGGGGGAGATTGTAATAACCCGGAAATTCTGAGCCAGTTTAAAAATTTTGTTTTGGCAACTTCGATGAATTTTGATTATTTAAAATAGATTATTTTAAATAATATCGACGAAAATTTATTTTGAATATAATTAGAACGTATATATTTATACGCGTCGTCGTTAGAATATAAATAATTATATATAATTATAAATAGAATTGAAAATGGCGCGGTAGTTCGATAATTCGATTTCAGACTTCAATTGAATGTACCGGGTGCAAAACAATCCAAATTTTAGTGAAACCAAAAATAATAGGATCTAATTGGGGATATCTTTCCAATGAATCTGAAAAATCAAGATTTCATAACGGGAATCAAAAGATATGTCCAGTTGAAAATTCTGAATAATTGCTATGGAATACTGGCCCTTAAAAATGGGAATTTTGCAAACGACCTCGGATTTCGACGAAACCACTTTTGTTGGATCCATGATGTCAAATTATTTCTAGGTTTCAAATTTTATAATTTTTCGAATCAATATGTGACCGTGGCAAAGGAAAACGCGTTTAACCAATTTCAGTTGATTTTAATCGACTGGAAATTGGCCATTTTTCCAACGGTCTCAGAATTTGACGAAACTAGTTTTGTTAGGACCGTATCGTCAATACGAAGCTAGAAAATATTTTTCTGGAATTTTTAGAGTTCGTATGTGACCCCGGTAAATTGAATTACGCGTTCAAAATCAATATATAGAGTTATATGTTGATTTTGACGAAAACTGATCGAAATGATCGAATCAGCCTACGATACATGTCCCATTGTGTTCGGAATATGGGTAATTAGCTATGGACGACAGGCGGTGGGCCTCGTTTAGAGGTCATATGAAAAAGTCAACTTTTTATAATTAAAATAATTAAAAATTAAAAGCTTCCTCTCCTCCCCTTCAAAACCGCTGCCCCCCCTTTGCTTTTCTCGTTCGTTCAAAACATCAGAAAACCGAATCAAAAAAAAGAGGGGGAAACCCTCGTACAGCCGCACCACCGCAACTCGGGGTGTCGAACCTCATCGCGCCGCCTCCCCTGATGTCGCCGGTCCTCCCCCACTCGCCCCCCTCTCGTCTCCTTCCTCTAGCGAACGCCAACAGCCCAGCACCCCCAATTCGAGCACCCCCTAGCCACCGCAAGCCCCAAACACCCTCGAACCCGCCGTCGACTCCCATGGCGCCACCCACCTGACCTCCTCCGACCACTCCACCATCCTCCTCCGCCTCCAACACCGCCCTAGCACCCCTCTTCCCTCTTTAGGCAGAAAAATGTGAGTTTTTTTTATTTTGTTATTTAATTAGTGGCATTTAACTTAGTAATAAAATTAGGATTTTTATTCATATGGCTTTGCATTAAAAATCTGATTTTTATTTGACTTTGTTTGGAAAATATAATTTTTGATAGCTTATAAAAGAAGTGATCTTTAAACTATAAAAGATTTGATTTTTAAACTATGAAGGAATTTGATTTTTAACTTTGAAAAAGTTTGATTTTTAACTATGGAAAGATCAGATATTTTTACCATTGTAAAGACGATATTTTTATCATGGTAAAGAAGCGATTTTTCATTGCAAAAAGAAATGATTTTCAATAATATAAAAATTGAATTTTTATATTCATGAAGATGAGATTTTTATTCGAAGAAAGATATGATTTTTATTTATAATAAAAATACGATTTTTGTTATGACATTAACGATGTAAAAATATAATTTTTACATATAAAATAAATGAAGTGAAAATACAATTCTTCTATATTGAATAGTGAAATGAAAATTCTATTTTTACAATATAGAAGTAGCTATAAAAATTCGATTTTTACATTATATGAGGTAGCAAATTAAAAAACTAATATGATTTTTATATAATAGAGAATATAAAAATGTGATTTTTATGTATGTAGTGAATACGGGCGACGAAAGTGAAGAAAGGCGAGAACGATGAAGATTTCTCTAAATGAAGTGTCGTGGAGTTGGAATAGCTATCGGTGAGAACTTCTCACTTTAAATTTCTTTTTCTAGTTATATATATATACTAGGATGCAGACGGTGTTTAGTAGCACCCGACACCATCGTCCACAGACCATGGACTTGTTTGTTTGGTTGTGTAGTTGGTTAGATTATTTGATTTGAATGGATTTGATTGATATGTGTATGGCGTGGGCCATCACTAGATCGGGGATAAGGCTAGGCCTTGTCCTGTTTCTAGTATCGTGCCGTTATGCCGCCGAAATTTTCTAAAATAAGATAGAAAAATAAAGATATCATTTTATTTAATAAATGAACCGAATAGAATATTCATAGGTTGAATAAAATAATTTGATCGTTAAAAATAAAAATTTTAACGTGAATATGAATAAATAAATATTCATTTACAAACCGGACGGTTTGTTTATGTACACTGATTTGACTGACATTGATTGGGACGATAAATTTAACACATCGCCCAACTGCACAAATAAAATCTGTGTTTGTTGATTTGAAACCCCACACGGGTATTGGGATAATATACGACATACACTAATCCCAATAATTAGTTGTATGTCGATCGATTGATTGACTGGCTGTTATAAGCGTTAGATATCTATATTTGATGCTTATACAGTGTAGTGCACTTTGGATGATGGTTGATTATTTATCGTTGCTATTATATACATGTGTTGTATGAAATCCATATAATTAACTTTGTATGGTAATTGATTGGGCCTCATTACAATTTATAAAATAAAGGTTCATGTGTTGACAGTACTCATCCGTTGAGATTAGTCATGTGTTGAACGAAATATTTTAACAATCAAATTTGCATCTTTATCTTTATAAAATAAAGGTTCATGTGTTGACAGTACTCATCCGTTGAGATTAGTCATGTGTTGAACGAAATATTTTAACAATAAAATTTACATCTTTATCATATATAAAATTAGAAACTAACTGGAAAATAGATAAGATGAGTGGTCTCCTGGATATTGATCTGATGTTGGTTTCGGCCTTCGGGGTTAATATTCAGGGAATCGTTCTCTTACTAGTTTACGGTTGGAGTCTGATTTAAAATCAAACGATAGATACCATAATTTTTATAAAATATATTAAATAACAAAAATAGTCACACGTGGACAGTACTCATTCGTTGAGAATAGTCATGTGTTGACAAAAATATAGATTCACGTATTGAATAGAATAAATATTCATTTGTTGAATAGAATAATGGAAGTATTGAAATATATAAAGCTGTGTTGATTAGAGATGCGCTATTTTGACGCGAACGATTTTTATATCGATTAT
Organism: Allium sativum; assembly: GCA_030737875.1. NCBI lineage: Eukaryota > Viridiplantae > Streptophyta > Magnoliopsida > Asparagales > Amaryllidaceae > Allium > Allium sativum. Next base: position 71,783,228 of record CM060927.1, on the reverse strand, counting down.
ATTTGTTTTTTGAACTGAATTGAATAGAAAACGAATTCGAATTGAATAGAAAACGAATTCGAATTGAATTGAATATAGAATGAATTGAGATTAGAATTGAATTGGAAATGGATGTTGAAATGTTTTTGAAACGAATTTAAAACAATTTATAAAAAATTCGTTTTAAATAGAAATTGACGAAATATATATTATATATATTATATATATAATATAATGGCCTGAATAGAACGCGCCGCGCCGAGGCAGTTCGCGAATTTCGACCATTGACTTCGAACGGACATTACGGGAGATCCGACCGTCGGATTCTCCTAAAACCGGAACCGTTGGGTTCGTATCGAAAAGAGCTTTCTAACGAATATTAGAAATTCAAAATCTAACGGTTGGATTTGGAGATACGTCCAAATAAAATTTGGAAAAGGTCGTTGTAAGTGCAGTTCGATGTCCGTTGATGGAAATCGACTGTACGGGCCTTGATAAAATTATTAAAAATAGAAATATTTTGCGTAGAATCATAAGAAATGATTTGGGAAAAATTAGGATGAAAAACTCCATATTTGAAAAGATAAAAATAGATTTTTATCGAAATGAACTAGTTTTGAACTAAAATTAAACCCATTTATTTTTAAATAAATAAATTGGATTTGAATTGGGCTGTAAATAGAATTGATTTGTGGGTTTATCGTGAACAGTGTATTAAACAACACTTGTTCTTTAATTCGATAATAAATAGAATGTGATTTGGGTTTATTGTGAACTGTGTTTTAAATAACACTAGTTCTTTAACCCAGTAAAAGGAGTTTTAATGAATCTGCAATTAGATTGAAATGTGAATTGATAATCTAAATTATCAAATTTGGAAAATGAGCGAGAATGGAGTATTACCAGTTTTGCTCCAAAGCGAAAGTTAAATCTTTAATTAGATTTGAACGTGAAATGGTAATTAATTTTACCGATAACACCACGGTGTTAGATATGGAGTATTACCAGTTTTTCTCCATGGGATGAATAGGTTGGGATTGGGAAATAAAGTAGATAATTACTTCGGTGTGGTTCGCTAATCTCGACTGGCTTGGAAAACCATAATTTGGTTTGAAATGACATCCAAAGGAATATTAAAGAATAAATTCAAAGAATTTATCTTGGATAAAATTAATGAGAACCTTTCCCTAAGAATATGAAATATAGAAACTGGCTATAGTTTAGTTAAGAAGAATGGTTTCCTGGATATTGATCTGATGTTGGTTTCGGCCTTCGGGGTTAATATCAGGGAAATTGTTCTCTTGCTAATTTGCGGTTAGTGACTGCCGAATTGGAATGAGGCGTATGTTGTGTTTGTGTAACATTTGTTTACTATATATGCGGGTTGTTCGGAAAGGCCAGGTTTGTACCCATTCTGAATAACCGATTCGACGATAAGCCGAAGATGACGACGGTGGTCGAAGACCGGAAGTCTTCACATCGTTTGGATAATTAATGATGATCCTGATTGGGTTGTACACCCAAGAGGATGGAAATAGTTGGTGGTCGTCCTGACGTACTTGGAGATCGATGGATATGCGAGGAAAGTGCCTTCGGTTTCGTTCAGACCCAGAACAAACTTGTAAATGGATTGTGTGTCTGACACTGGATTTTATTCTGTGTTGATTGATTTCTGTTAAATATATATCTGTTTGGCGGCGGAGAATTTATTCTTTTGTTTAACGCCCTTCTCTGAGACGTACGAGCTTAGAGGTTATATATCGATAGATATCAATCGCATGGCATGAATTGCCTGTGTGGCATGCTGAGTTGCATGGATCAAGGCTTCTGTTGAAAAGCAAAGTCTTGTGGTTGATGATCAAAGCACGGCCTTTGTGGCGTAGCTTTGTGTATAACGTGAATTCGCGAGCCTCACATCTCGGTATGAGTCAAAAACGAGATAAGGACTGCAGGGAGAGCACGACGTTTCTTTCTAGCTTTGGTGGTGTCAGTGACTTACCAGCCCTGACATTTATATACTTTTCACCTTTGTGGTTGTTGGATGAGGTGCCCGATTTTAGGTCTGTAAGGACCGGGAAACGTGTGTTCAGGAATACTAATCCCCAAACGTAAGAGAGGACCGGCCCTGAAGCATCCAGGGGTTACCCAGAGTGTGTAGTCCCAAGGCATTTGCTAGAGTGTCTCGAAGCGGAGAGGAGCTTGCCCCTTGCCTCGACTCATGACGGAAATCCAATTTCCAATACGTGTATTGCGGTTTTAATTGTAGAACTAGTATGGCGACATGATATATGGTACCCATGCCGTCTATGATTGATATTTATGATTGAAATTGTTTTGACACTATACACATATTATAGTATCAAATGATTTGTTTTAAACGTACCAAGCATGTTTGGCTATTATAAGGGAAAACCCTATCCTCCGGCTTGCGTTGCATTGTGTGATGGGACCTGGGTCTTATAATAGCTTCATTTTTCGAAAAAGCATTGCGTTGTTTATTCTATGCACTGGTATTCTTGGGAGGAAACCCGTTCCGTGTTATACGGCGTGGTCCCTTGAATTACTCTCTTTTAAAGTAAAGTTTTAAATAACTGTTTTAGTTCTCACACCAGTCACATGATTGACCTGGAGTTTATTGTTTTAACCTAAACTCTGGGTGCCCCTATTTTCGACACGGGCAGCTAGTAGTTTTGGTTTTGCAGATTTATATTCACATGATCCTGATTTACAGCTGGAACGATGCTCGGAAAGCTCTGTATCCGTGTATTACTTTCAGTTGTGTTTTGTATTATTTTTCCGTTGCAATACTGTATTTAAATCTATGATATTCTTTGTTGTATAATATTTATTCATACTCTGTATATTCTTGTATTCTGATGGAATTGTTGTAATAGCAATGAAATGTTCTTCTGTTTGTGTTCTGATTTGTCCTGTTCTCAAAAACGATCAGGGGTTTCGAACGGTCTAGATCGGTTTAACGACTGATTCGGATCGAGCGAAATTCCTTGCCGTCACAAGTATGTAGTTCACATTATATGGTTGTTAATTAAGAATGCAATTATATTTATTAATAGTTGTCTTAGAGATACAAACTTGTAAAAATTTCTTTACAAATTTTTATCTATATAAATGACTCAAAATTTGGATCTAACAATTAAACTTTTTTACAAATTCAAACTGCATTTTTATAAATATTAAGAAAAATCACAACAAATAAGCGTTCTTTTTCAATGTTATCATTTAATAATTGACAACAAATATAGAAATTAATGCTAATTTTTATTAGTAATTGTCTTGTAAGTACGAACTTTGGGTCTGACCGCAAATTCCCAAAAATGGCCATACAAATTTTTATATTTATTAATCACTTAAAAGTATGATCTAACAATAATGCATTTTTACAAATTCAAAATGAATTTTATTACTAGTTGCCTTGGAGGTACAAACTTTTGGTCCAACTGCGAACTTCGAGAAATGTCCTTACAAATCTTTATCTTTATAAATCACATAAAAAATAGTTCCTTAGAGAGAGTTGTCTAGCACCATCAGGAATTCTCTACTTACCCACATGTGTCGATTTCGGGTATAGGTACCCAAAGGTTGTCGGAGTTTTTCCTAGGAGTATGGCATGGGTTACTTCAGCGACACAACGCCTAGTACTTGGACATTGGCTCGAGGCATTTGGATCTAACAATTAAATCTTTTTACAAATTCAAACTATATTTTTATATATATTAACAAATTTTTATATTACTTGAAAATAAGATCTTACAAATAAACATTCTTTACAATGTTATTATTTAATTATTAACAATAAATATATAAATTAATGCTTAATAGTTGTCTTGCAAGTACAAATTTTTGTTCTGACCTTAAACTTCCAAAAATGCCCTTACAGATTTTTATCTTTATAAATTACTTAAAAATATGATTTAACAATTATATTTTTTTTTACCAATTCAGGCTGCACTTTTGTAAATATCAACTAATTTTAATATCACTTGAAAATACGATCTAACAAATAAACATTTTTACAACATTATTATTTGATAATTAACAACAAATATAGAAGGGTTATTATATAATAAGAGCCTCCTTTAGTTAAACAATTAGTTTCTAGAACACAAGTTCGAAACAATTTTTCTAGGACAAATTTCCATAGCCGCTTCCATCTCTACCATCTTCTTCTTTTTGATGATCGTCTCCTATTTTTTAACGATCCTCCATAAAAAAATTGGGCTTTTTTCCTATTTTCTTGACGACTATCTCCTATTTCTCAATACAACCGATCTTCAAAAACAAGACCTAAGCTGATTCGTGAATCCCTAAAATCTAAACCGATCCATAAAACCCTAAATTTCTAAGTCGAACTTCTCACAAAAAATGATCTTCTCAAACAAATCGATATTTTCAAACAAGCTAAAATCCTAAAGTCGCTAAGAATCGATAGGTATGAATATACATTTCTCATCTTTTAAAGTTTGAAAATAAGTTTTGTTCGATTACAGATTATAGCAGTAATAAATTAGGACATATATATTTTATTGTGTTTGACAACTTAGAAATATAATCGTGTTTATCCTTTATTTTGAATTATTTAATTACATATTAAAATTTAGTAATATTTCAAAATTACTGATACATGTAAAAAAGATAAACACATTTATCTTTTACAGTAATTGTAATAAATGTTTAGTTGTGTTTTTTTCTGAAAAACAAATTCTAATGTTTATTTGTTTTATACACTACTATCGGTTTTTTTTAAAAGATAAATATATGTAAATCATCACTATAAATGATATGAGAGAAGTACACAAAAAAGATAAATATATCTATCTTCTTAACAATAATGTTTTTTATTAGAAGATTGGCATATTATATTTTAACTAAAAAAGTTCAATAATTTACGTGCATTAGATGATTTAATACATTTATATTAGCAAATGATTAACAATTTTTTTATAACAAAGAAACACCAAAAAAAAAATATAAACTCATTTATCTATTACTGTAATTGTTGTAAATTCTTAGATGTATTTGATAGGATCGATTAGGGGTTACTTCAAGCTACACCCACAATATCACACACAAGACAATCAATCAACACACTATTCAAATAAAAAAGATACGATGAAAGTAAAATAGCAAGACACAAGATCTTATTCGTGGAAAACCTCTTCGATGTGAAGAGTAAAAACCACGAGACCTCTTAAGGAGTCTACCCTCTTCTCTTATTGATAAACCAAAAAGGGATAACAGCCCCAAAATGTTTACAAAAGATTCGCTTCTAATCACCAGAATCCAAAAACAATAGGAGATGAAAAAGGTGTAAGAGAACACCCTATGTGTGCACTTCAGGCCAGCGGTGAATCGAGCAAGAATAAAGCTCAATCTTGAAGACCAAAACACCTTGAAGAAGATGATAAATGACCAAAAACTGCTACTGCCTTATGTGACCATATCTGGCTATATTAACCCTCTTTTCTTTTAATGTGCATACCAAAAATGTGAGTAATCTCCCAAAATGTCTTTCTTGAAAAAAAAGATATTGTTGCACAAAAGGCATGCTTGCACAACAAATCTGGGAAAAAGCCAAAACCAATAAATCTCACCCACAAATTAAGCATGGCCTGCATAAAAAGATATGCCAAATATTCCTGCATAAAATTATGCCAAATATGCCTACATAAAATTATGCCAAATATGCCTGTAATTATGCCAAATACGCCTGCATAAAATTATGCTAAATATGAATGTATAAAATTATGCCAAATATGAGCTGGAATACCCAACAATCTCCCCCTCCATCCCAACTTAGGGAAGATGTGCATGCTCCAATCATCATTTGAAACTCATTCCCACAAGCTTGCTACAAACATCAAGCTTGTTTCCTGGAACCACTTTAGTCAACATATCTGCACCATTCTTGTTTGTATGAATTTTCTTTAACTTGAGCATATTTTGTTCAATCACATTTCTTAACCAATGATACCGAACATCAATATGCTTAGTGCGTGCATGATACATGGAATTCTTGCTCAAATCCATAGCACTCTGACTGTCACATAATACTATATACTCTTCTTGTTGCAAACCCAACTCTTGAAGGATTCTCTTCAACAAAAGCATCTCTTTACTTGCTTCCACAGCTGCTATATACACTGTCTCGGTTGTAGATAAAGCCACACACTTTTGTAACTTGGATTTCCAAGAAATGACTCCCCCTCAAAATGTGAACACATAACATGAGGTAGATTTTCTACTATCAATATCACCAGCCATGTCTGCATCTGTATACCCCTCAAGAACATGTTTGCTACCTCCAAAACATAAGAAAATCTAGAAGTACCACGCAAATATCTGAAAATCCACTTTACTGCATCCGAGTGAACTTTACTCGGATTGGATAAGTATCTACTCACCAAACCAATAGATTGTGCAATATCTGGCCTAGTGCACACCATAGCATACATCAATGAACCAACTGCAGATGAATATGGAGTAGAAGACATACTTGCTTTTTCCTTCTCCGTTGTTGGACAATCCCTCTTACTTAGCTTAAAATGAGATGTGAGTGGTGTACAAACCGGCTTAGCATGCTTCGTATTGAACCTTTCAACCACGTTCAATATATTTTTCTTGAGATAGCCACAACTTCCTAGCATTTCTGTCACGAACAATCTCCATGCCTAAGATTTTCTTTGCAGGACCCATGTCCTTCATGTCAAATGACTTGGACAAATATTTCTTCAAGTTGCTAATCAATTCTACGTTTTGTCCAACTACCAACATGTCATCCACATATAAAAAAAGAATAATGAAGATATCGCCAGGAAACTTTCTAAAATACACACAAGGATCTGCAACAGTCCTCTTGTAACCATTGCTTGTCATAAATGAATCAAATTTGTGATACCACTGCCTTGGTGCTTGCTTAAGTCCATAAAGACTCTTCTTCAACTTGCAAACAAGTTTTTCTTTTCCCTTTTCTTCAAATCCTTTAGGTTGTTCCATGTAGATTTCTTCCTGCAAATCACCATGTAAAAATGCGGTTTTTACATCAAGTTGTTCCATTTCAAGGTCACAACTTGTTGCTAAACCCAAAATGGTTCTGATAGAAGTCATCTTGAAAACTGGTGAAAAAATCTCATCAAAATCAATGCCCTTTTTCTGATTGCATCCTTTGACTATCAATCTAGCTTTGCGCTTTAATATCTTCTCACCATCTTTCTTGTTCTTGAAAACCCATTTGTTTTTCAAAACTTTCTTGCCTTTTGGAAGTTTCACTAGCTCAAAAGTCTGATTCTTCATCTAAGAATCCATCTCCTCTTTCACAGCCTCAAGCCAAAGATTCTTGCCTCGACTAGACAACACTTCTTGGAAGCTCTCGGGCTCACCATCAGCTGTAACTAAGATATAATCTGTGCTTGGATATCTTGTAGATGGTTTATGTTCTCTGGTTGACCTTCTAGCTTGAGCATCATCCACTTGTGGGGCAATTTGCTCCCCCTGCTCATAAGCCACTTCTCCATTTGGTTGAGCTTCATCATGAACATCATCAAAATGTGCATCATCAAGCTGTGCGTCATCAACACCTTCATGTGTTGCATCAAGATCAGCCTGTATTGGTTGTTCAACAAAACCATGAGTAGGGGACAAAGAAACAACAGTAGTACCAATAAAAAAATCTGAGCTAGTATGATACCTTGCACTCAAAAGTTATGCACCTTTTTCATGCTCAAAGAACACTACATCTCTGCTTCTTACTACCTTTCCTTGTTCTGGATCATATAGCCTGAACCCATACTCTTCATCACCATAGCCAACAAAAACACATGGATTAGTCTTGAAATCCAGCTTTGATCTTTGGTCTTTTGGAACAGGCATGTATGCCTTGCATCCAAATACTCTAAGATGTGTATATACAGGATCACATCCCTTCCATGCTCCCTATGGAATGTCAAGACCCAATGGAATAGATGGAGAACGGTTGATCAGATAAATTGCTGTATTCACTGCTTCAGCCCAAAATAACTTTGGTAGATCAGACATCATCAACATGCATCGCACCTTCTCCACAATGGTTCTATTCATCCTCTCAGCTACACCATTGTGTTGGGGAGTGCCTGGAACTGTCTTCACATGTCGAATACCATATTGCGCACAATAATTCTTGAACTCATGTGAAGTATAATCTCCACCATTGTCTGAATGAAGGCACTTCAACTTGCTTTCTGTCTCCCTTTCCACCATAACATGAAACTTCTGAAAAGTTTCAAACACTTGGCTTTTGGTCTTCAAAATGTAAATCCATGTCTATCTAGTAGCATCATCAATAAAAGTGACAAAATATTTTTTTCCACCATTGGATTCAACCTCAATAGGACCACATACATCCGAATGTACAAGCTCCAACTTAGCCTGCTTTCTTGTAGACTTTCTAGCAAAAGAAGCTCTATATTGTTTTCCTGCTAAGCAATGATCACAAGGGTTAAGAGAAATTGTAGTATTGACAGGAATAAGAGATTTACATGCTAAAAATTTCAAACCCTTTTCACTTATGTGTGCCAAGCTTCGATGCCACAAATTAGGAGAATCTTTTTCTTCCACTGCATTGAGCTCACCAAAACATACAGTTAAATATGTCTTGTACAAAGAAAAACACAACTCGCCACTTGCAATTGTCATGCATCCCTTGGATAATTTCCACTTGCCACTCTCAAATGTGTGACGAAAGCCTTCTTGATCAAGAATATGAGTTGAAAGCAAATTAAGACGCAAATCCGGAATATGGCGTACACCTTTCAACGTAAGCATGCATCCAACATTAGTCTTCACACGAATATCACCAATCCCAACTATGCTTGCTGAACTCTGGTTACCCATTTTGACACTGCCAAAATCACCTGCTTGATAATTCAAAAAATACTCTCTCTCGGGAACATAATGATACGAAGCACCTGTATCAGCCAGCCACCCAGAATCTGTACTGCTAACATGATGACATTCACTAGTTGCGCAAATTAAAGTGACATCATCATCACTTTTAGAGGCTACTGCTGCAACATTTTTATCATCGCCTTCTTTCTTAAAATCATTCTTCTTCCCATGTTCTCTTTTCCAACGAAAGCAATACTTTTTAATATGGCCAGGCTTCTTGCAATAGTTGCATATAAAGTGATTCTTTCCATCACTAGACTTGGATCTTCCTCTTGAGTTATCACGGCCTTTGGGTCCTTTACTCTTGCTTCTTCCTCTATTCTCCACAACAAGAGCTTGTGAATTGTCAACTCCAATCTCCTTTCTTCTAATTTCTTCATTAAACATGCTTTCTCTGATCACATCCAAAGATAGCACACCATCTGGAGCTGAATTACTAATGGCCACAACTAAAGTTTCCCAACTATCTGGCAAAGAACTCAATAAGAACAAAGCTTGCAATTCATCACCAAAAATGATCTTCATAGTTGTCAACTTGTTAATAATGTCTTGGAAATCACTAAGATGCTCAGAAACTGACTTTCCACCTTTCCACTTTAGATTAACAAGCCTTTTAATCAATGAAGCTTTGTTATGGGCGGTTTTCCTCTCATACAAACCTTCTAATTTCTTCCACAAATCATATGGATTGGTCTCTTGTGACACATGGTTAAAAATGCTATTGTCAACCCATTGTCTAATGGTTCCTAAAGTTTTCCTTTTCAACTTTATCCATTCATTCTCTTCCATTTTATCGGGTTTAGAAGGTTTAGAGATAATACAACTCGAACTAATGACGGTTTCAATTGGGTCATGTAAATCCTTGCAATATAACAAGTCTTCCATCATAGGTCTCCAAATAGAATAGTTGGTTGATGTCAACTTAATCATTGAGCTATGACTGCTCGACTCCATAGTGTGATAAATAACCTACCTCAAGCTCTGATACCAATTTGATAGGATCGATTAGGGGTTACTTCAAGCTACACCCACAATATCACACACAAGACAATCAATCAACACACCATTCAAATAAAAAAAGATATGATGAAAGTAAAATAGCAAGACACAAGATTTTATACATGGAAAACCTCTTCGATGTGAAGAGTAAAAACCACGAGACCTCTTAAGGAGTCTACCCTCTTCTCTTATTGATAAACCAAAAAGGGATAACAGCCCCAAAATGTTTACAAAAGATTCTCTTCTAATCACCAGAATCCAAAAACAATCAGAGATGAAAAAGGTGTAAGAGAACATGTGTGCACTTCAGGCCAGCGGTGAATCGAGCAAGAATAAAGCTCAATCTTGAAGACCAAAACACCTTGAAGAAGGTGATAAATGACCAAAAACTGCTACTGCCTTATGTGACCAGATCTGATTATATTAACCCTCTTTTCTTTTAATGTGCATACCAAAAATGTGAGTAATCTCCCAAAATGTCTTTCTTGAAAAGAAAAGATATTGTTGCACAAAAGGCTTGCTTGCACAACAAATCTGGGAAAAACTAAAACCAATAAATCTCACCCACAAATTAAGCATGGCCTTTTTACAACAAACAAATTTTAATGTTTATTTATTATTTTGTATACAATGCTTCCAGTTTTTTGAAAAAGATAAATGTATGTAAATCATCACAGTAAAAGATATAATACAATTAGACTAAAAAAACAAATATATCTATCTTTTTAGACAATAATGTTTTTTATTAGAAGATTTTCATATTAGATTTTAATTAAAAAAATTCAATAATTTCCGTGCATTAGATGATTTAACATATTTATTTTAGCAAATGAGTAACATATTTTTTTATAACAAACAAACACAAATAAATATAAACACATCTATCTGTTACTGTTATTGTTATAAATGTTTAGATGTATGTTTTTTAGAAAAAAAAACAAATTTTAATGTTTATTTATTATTTGTTATACACTGCTATCAGTTTTTTGAAAATGATAAAATATATGTAAATCATCACTGTAAAAGATATAAGGAAACTAGACTAAAAAGATAAATATGTCTATCTTTGTAAACAATAATATTTTTTATTAGAAGATTTGCATATTAGATTTTATTTTAAAAAAAGTAAAAAATTTCCGTGAAGTAGATGATTTAACAAAATTATTTTAGCAAATGATTAAAATTTATTTTTATAACAAACAAACATAAAAAAAAGAAAAACACGTTTATTTGTTACTCTAATTGTTAAAAATGTTTAAATGTATTTTTGTTAGAAAAAACAAATTTTAATATAAATTTATTATTTGGTATACACTGCTTTCACTTTTTTGAAAAAGATAAATGTATGCAAATCATATCTGTAAAAGATATAGACAAGTAGGCAAAAAAGATTAATATATCTGTCTTTGTAAATAATATTTTTTTTTAATATAAGATTTGCATAATAGTTTTTTATTAAAAAAAATTCCATTAATTAAATGATTTAACACATTTATATTAGCAAATGATTAAGATGTTTTAATACATCTATCCTTGTTAATGTTTTTGTAATATGAAAACTAATGACAAAAAAGATAAGCAATTTTATCTTTTAAATGACTTATGTACTTCTGTACAAAAACATTGAATGATTACTTTTGTAATAAAAAATAGTGTTAAATTATTATGTTAATATGTTTTAATATGTGTATAATATGTTTATCATTACAGGTATGCTTTTTACAAACAAAATAAAAATCATTGCACAAAAAAGATAAATGGGTTTATCTTTTTATGCAACAGAGCCGATAATTAATGGTTGGCGATAAGTTATTTAACCTTATGCACTTGACAAGGATATGACTATGGAATATATATATCATTATGAACTTGACAAATTTTACGCATATAAGACCTATGATAGCAAGCAATTCTCAACAACATATGGACTAATTAAGAGTTAATTTTGTATCTGGTATACTGCAAGATGAACCGTACCGCCAGATGATGAAAAGATAATTGATATTATATTTTAAAACCTTTGATGTCGAAAAAAACCAAATAATAAAATAACCATTCAACAAAACATGGCATAAAATTCACAAGAAAAAATAACCAAATAATCATTCAAAAAAAGAAATAATTGCATAATATATAATAAAAAGATAAAATTAAACATCTTTTTAATCATCTAAACCACAACATATTACATAACATAATATTGCTTAATTTTAATCAATTCTTCAACAACATTTTCAAGCAAAAGGTCCAACAATCCTTCTTACCCTTACACGCACTTTTTCAGCAATGCTTTCAACATATTTGTTCCTATCGGTGCCTTCAGTAGTATGAGGTATGCCTCTTTCACTACGCTTACGCATCACCACTCCAGAGTTGTCAAGAGGTATTTTCCCTTCCTTTTACTAGTGATATCAGAGCACTCTCCTGAATCAGAAACAACCAAAGCATTGCTTCCACCAAGATCCATGTCCTGATAATTATATTCATTGCCCTCAAAAAGCTCATTGTTATCACTCAGATCATCACAAATATCATCCAAACCTATCGCATCATCATAATTTGGATGTGCATTACCAACTCCCATAATGTTCCCACCTGTATCAACTTCTACATGAGCTCCTCCTTCATAATTCACAAAAGCATTATCAACATATCCCCCTTGTTCAACATTATCCGGTTTATCCACTTCTTCTGACAAAAGAACATTAGGCACACTAGCACTTGGGGCATTCATAGGTGGAACATTTGGAGCGCTAGTAGAGCCACCACTCTCTCTCCTACAATTCAGAGCCATCAGCCTACCATCATCACTCCTGGCAAAAACAGTCCTTCTAAACTCTCTTATGTCAAACTCCTCAGAAGCCTCTCCATCCAACTTCGTAATTGTTACCTCAAGATCATAGTTTTCAATGGGAATGATAACCGAAGGAGGGAGTACCAAATTTTCATCTATCAGAATCAGGGCCCTCAACCAAGTATAATCTGCAGCATGCAAAGATCCGTACCAAAGTCTCTTCCAATCTCCCAAATCCACCAGCGCTGCTTTGAGCACATCCAAACGTCTGCAAACAACCAACAAGTTCTTCAAGCTAACCCATTCTTCAACCTTCCTCTTGGCTATACCACCAAACTGTGGGCTCCATCTCTTTAGATTCACAACATCCTTCATCATAACAAAGGAATAGTAGAAATTATCAGTCAATAGGGAAGAAGGGAATTTCACAATAAAATTATCACCCATTCTTCGAACTGTACAATTCCAATAAGGCAAACTCTTATCAAACATAGATATGATGAGATCTTCAAATTCGACGATAGTGAAAGCTCCTCGAGCTATGGAAATCATCACCATAGATTTAGCCCAATTGAAATCATCGGGAAATGTCTCGGCTGAAATATAAGTTTTTTTTAGGGTTAGCCATTTTTTGGGGATATTTGATATGAGACATACAATAAAAAGCATTGTGCCTTGTTTTGTTGAATCTGAAACATAAATTTGGATTTTGACGCCTACAAACCCAATTATCTAAAGAGCCGCACCTGAAGCACTTATTAATAGATTTGATGTAATTAATTTTTTTAGAACAACGATTAAAATTTTGAGGTGGCGGTTGAGAGGTGGAATTTTTGAGTTCATTAAAATATGCATATCCCTTTATAGCTGTCTTTAAAATAGCATCCCTTTACGAAGATGTTACAGCTTTGTCCATAACTCTGCTTGTCATCTTGTGATAAAGAAATATAATTAAAGTGCATTTTATTTAAATTTCCATTATGGATTGAATGTCCCCATGACCGAAAACAAAGTTAATTTATCTTACCATATAATTCAACTGTAACATGAGTTGCATTTAAAATTAGTTAATATAATATATAAAACTGATTTACTGCTAGAATGATATAACTGATATTCTTTTACTTATTAAATTATGTAAACTGTGTTGCATTTGAAATAAAAAAGATATATCATTTTATCTTTTTTAAAATAATTACCAACAACATCCTCCATATAACAGTTAATATGTTATATATAATATTAACTACCACGCTGTAATACAACTTATGTTAATTTAAAGATAAATTATGATAAATGATAATGAATTTTCAATACTCATTTTTATTCTACTACTAAGCTAAGAAAGATAAAAGCTTTTATATTTTGTTAAAAATATATTAGTACACCATAGTATTATAAATCCTTACAAACACAATAACAAGGAATATTATATACAATATCCTCATATAGATACAATATACTTTTAATAACATAGTATATCACAGCCTAAAATATAATATCAATAAAAGATATAATGATATATCTTTCTTCAAAAATCAAAATAATCATATTACATATTACAAAGTCATGCTCAGTTATTTGAATAACATTATCAGAGAGTAAAAATTAATTATCAAATTCATCTTAAAGTTTTCAACATCAGCCATCACGTTATCATCACTAAAATTTAGTTAAACTGAAATTATTTTCAATAAAAGATATAATCATTATCTTTTTTCTACATCAGTATAACCATAGTACTCATAATAAAACACCATTCATATATTTGTTTCAAAACATACAAAATTACACATCACATTTCATGAACTCCCAAAAGATGATACATGAAAAAAAATTATGAAGATAAAATGTACTTCACCACATTACATTGCCATAAGCATACACAAAATAATCCCAAACAGGATCCAAGACATAGATAAAGCTCTTACAAAGAATTTTTTTCTTTCTCGTGATTTCCACATGTAATGCACATTAAAGCCATCTCTACCTTCATATTAGCAACAATCTCATCAGCTTTTGCCCTCTTTTGCTTTTGCTTTAACAACTTGTCTTCAAGTGTCTTCCTTTCCATGAGCAATTATGATATAGTATTGTCTTTTTCCATCAATTTAACAATAGTATCTTCCATTTTAGCATTGTTATTGATTTCATACACATCTTCATGCCACAGAAAATACCCACAATCGTCATTCTGCACATATGTTAAATTCTCAACTAAAACGTCACTGAAAAATACGATAATCGACAAAGCAACAAAAAATACTTAATTTATACTTACATGCCACATGGAGCAACCAAAAAACTTTTCCCCACATTCAACCCTGCCTTAACAGTCCTCATCTTTGGTGGGATTCTATGGTAGCAAAGCTTAATTCCGGCTGCTGTTGTTGAATTTGAAGTTGAAATTGATTGAGTCGTCATTGAACTGAAGATGGACAAATCAACTACATTAGGCCATATAATCAACATTTCAAAAAAATAAATTCATTGCATTAGACCATTTATGGCGTACGTATCGAAAAAATAAAATCAATTATTATTTTTAGTCAAATAACATCTGTTATGTTATTTGAATAAACATTATCAGGACTATACAAAAGATGCAATCACGTACTGTTAATATTCTTGAAGATCACAAAATCTATGCCATAATGGAATAAAAATAGCTCATGTATTAGTGCAATTGATTGACCTTTGTTTTCTCTAGTAACTTGTAATTTATTTACCTCTGTTTTCTCTAGTAACTATGATATGTATGTACGGCTTAATATTTTATTTCATTTAAAAAAAGATATATGCATATATTTTTTTAACTCTTGTATACAGTAACATCGAGTAAATCAAATTAAATAACATTTAATCTTTTACAGTTTTTGTTTTGGATCAAATATACATACAATAGTAAAAAAAATGCAAAATGTTTTTGGATTATCTTACATTAACAAGGAGCATGGATGTATATTCAACAGTTGTACCTATACATTGAAATGCATTTTTTAATATAAAAAGATTGACCTTCTTTTGTAAATATACATTGAAATGCAGTTATCAGTGAAATCATTTATCATTTTCTGTCCCAATAATCATTTTCTATTAAAAATCTCATCTATTTATCATTTTCTGTCCTACTTTCAAAATAAAGATAAAATCATTTATCTTTTACGGATCACAAAACACCAAGAACTGAAGAACAGGCATGGTCAACTAATATTAATTAATATACAATTTCATACTCAAAGTGAGTACAAACAGAATTGACTGACAAAAATAACTGGTATTATTTCCCAAGACAGATCTGAAGTTATAGTGTAAATACAAAAATCATAATCTAAAGTGAACAATGAAACCATGCTAAATACACACTGCTTTTTATTATTAGAAGAATACATTTTAGATTTCATTATTCGATCTAAAGCAAATGAAACATTTCTCTAATAGATCAAAACTGCCTCTCAAATAACATCGAATAGTTCATCATAAGAAATATACAAGAGCATGAAAAATGACATAAAACATCGTATTGACAATGAAAAATAAAAAATAAAATAGAGACCCGCCAAAAAACAAGCAATCCAACAGAGAAAATCGATTAGCCTATCCAAAAGAACAAAATCGCCTCAATATTTCCCACAATTAAACTCGAATTTGATATCAGAACACACTAACACCTAATTTTTTTCCCAAAAAAATAACGACCACTTTGAGTTCACAAAAAAATGACTTAATTTTGACCTAAATTCCACGAGCACATTATTTCCGAAAATACGATGATTATTTAAGAAGATGAAGACTCGCGCTTTGATTTTTGGCCTGGAAAATAATTTTTTATAACCCGTGTCCTACGAAATAATTGGGACCAAGTAGTAGACCCTTAATGTAAATTTCAAGAATATACAAACTAAAGCTAATAAAAATAATTAGGTATTGCAACTCGAAAATAAAAGTTCAAACTAATTACACATGATTCAACTTAAAAATATAACTAAACATTCATGCAAATTAATTTTACTTAAATGTGTTAAACATATAAATCTTTTTAAAACATAATTTATGCGCAAAGCATGTATAACGTCACGCGTGAAGCGCATGCTTTAACACTTGTAAATATTAACTTGAATTTGTTGTTGAAGTTTAAAGCACAAAGAATATTTCATCTCTTGATCATTCTAGCAAGTTGAAAATTTAGATTTTTATGGTGCTAGATTATAAGAAAATTTAAGTTTATTTGAGTTTTAGAAGGTGATGAAAATAAAACATATTAGAATTGATCATCATCTTATTGCTGCTTTATGCGATCGTTGGAGATATAAATATAATACTTTTCACATGAGAATTAGGGAGATGATTATCACATTAGAAGATACTTACTTTTTATTTAGTGATGGTCATCCGATTTTTACTGAAAATATAGAGATTTATTATGTGAATTGTGCCACACTTTACTTGGCGTATTTCCTCGCCCGAATGTAGCACAATCCAAAATGGAGGTAAAGATGTCTTGGTTTAAAATTGAGTTTAGAGACTCACTTCCTTGTAATGCGAAGAAGTAGACAGACTTCGTCATAGCCATGTGATTACATTATATTTCTTAAATAATTGGCTTCTTACTGATCATTCCGAAGGATGATGTAACTTGAAATTCTTTCCCTTTTTAGAAGATTTAGTATTCTGGGGTAGTTTCTTATTTGTATAGCGAGCCTACTGATATAGCATTATAAACAAGAAAAGTGTTAGGTGATTATGCTACATTAATTGTTGATGTTGTGGTATTAATCCCATATTGCTAATGGTCATTCTACTAAAAGAATTCCGGTCAAATTAAATATTGAGCTTCCATATGAGGTTGTGCAGTTAAAGTGCTTAGCGACTCTATAGCGATAGAGGTATAAAAAGTTGCAGCAGGGGTAAAACGGGGAAATAACGGGGATAAAGTGGATATGCAAAAAGGTTCATTAAATATTAAAGTGAATAATTAAAATTAGTTTGCTACCAATCTGACATGTTCTTTGTAGAAAAATTTAATATTAGTTAACCTTCTATTACAAAATCAAAGAATATCATGGTTATGCACACCAGATTTGTAACACCCCACCCTGAGACCCACCCTAATAAAGAGTATTAACAAGTAATGTCGTCTATTAGGGCGGAGAATGAAGCTGATTAGGGGCGATCATCGTAATTTCTTATTAGACGAGTATTAAGTACGTTGATTGGGCGAATAGTTTTTAGCTCAAGAGGATCGACATACCCAACACTCCTAAGAACAAACTATGATGCCTACGGATCATTTAGGAACAATATATGATATATCACAGTTACAGATCATAGAACCGTTACACTTATATGCAATCACGGAATTACAACTTATACATGTGCTACACATCAATTGAATATACAATACGAATACATCATGGGGAAAAAGGAAAAAATCTACAATGACATGAATACACTAATGTGCAACATGAAAGAGTCTTCAAGAATGGTCCAAGCTTTAGTAGCAAACCACGAATCAACAACGACTGAACTTGAAATAACTCGGTCTGACCCGAGTATTACATACATGGATTAGTCTGGTTTAGATATCAGTAATAATAAAAGATAAGTTAAAATATCAACGAGACACTAATTCCTTTCCATGCGGAAAGGAATCTCAAAACATAAGTTATACTGGATCTCAGATACTGAAAATTCCTTTCCATCAGAAAGGAATGTTATAGGAATAGGTCAATGAAACACATACTCATAAGTCCACGAATCAATAATGGTAGCGCGAGCAAGAAACATGAAGGTGGATCTAAACCCTTCATAGGCACGAATTACCTGAACTCCACGGTTAGGGTAATCAACACTTGGAATTACATCATACAACTGAAAGACTCTGAAGTCAAAGAAAATACATGGTGAAATCACAAACCTCATAATTCACTAATTCATAGAATAATGGAATCACCAAATCACACAGTCACAGAAACTCAAAAACAAAGAATCATGGGATTACTAAAGCATGGTAACACTGAATCACTGAAACACAAAATCACGAAAACACTGAAACTCTATTAAGAGTTCAAAACCACTAATGAAACCACCATAATTTATTATTATTATTATTATTATTATATGATGAAATCAGTGATAAACACAAAACATAGAAACATAAAGTTTGGATCCAATATGGAGTGGCAAGCCGAAGCTATGCCTGCAAGCACTCACGCAAGAATGTGTCACATACCCTTAGATAGTAACTCCATAAGTGGTATTCATGCGTCTCATACCACACGTTCTGTAACATCCCATAAAAATATACTAAATAAACTAAGAGAATTAATGAATTAAATAAACAATGAATATAGAATAGTGGAAAAAAAATGAGAATTTTGGACAAAAAGAAATTTGGCCATGAAACTATTATATTTGGATTCGTGATGAAATTATGATACGTTTTCATTTATAATATGATGAAAATGGAGTACATATGTAGGAATAATAGTTATTGAAATTATAGGCAAATATATGCATATAAGAGTTTGAATTTATTATATATATAAGGGATATAACGACATAATTGAAAAAATTAAGCATTCCCGTATGTTCATTCGAAATTCAAACTAATAGATTAGAACTAGTGGACACAGAATATATCATATAAGGTAAGCAATTATTATTATAAGGAAATTAATAATATAATTGGTTAAAAACACATGCCACTAGGTTTATTACGCTTTTTTGCCCCAAAGCGGTCAACACCCAAGGGGTCGACTGCCCTTCAGGGAGGGTGTCGACTGCCTGGTGCAGCCTAGATTTGGTGGGAGTGGTTTGGGTTGGTGTTTAGGCTGGTTTTATAGAAAATGAATATCTTAGATTAATCTATATTGATATAACGGTTACTATTCATTTACACATGTAACACCCCGTAATTTTATAGAACACAATAATGATAAACTAAGGAATATTTAATTAAATATTGGGAATTAAGGGAAACGGCCTGCGCCATTGCGTTCGTCTCGAAATTCTTCTAAAGATAGACCTCAAGTTTTCGTAAAATGGACATCGTATGAAGAAGATATTAAAGTTTGAAGTTTGTATACATATAAGCAATATATATAAATAAACAGTCCAGAAATCAAAATCAGAGAGCAGGAACAGGGGAAATTCGGCTCGTTAGGGGTAGACCTCATGCCCCATAGGTGTCGACCCATGGGTCGAGCCCTACACGAGGGTGTCAACCCCTTGGTTGACCCCGGGGTCGACCCCAGCCAGATCTAGGGCAGATTCTTCCCCTGCACTTGGATGCATTTCTGAACGAGATTCGTTGGCTTTAGGCCATAAATAGGACCTCGTTTCCATTATTTTATTCACCAAAAACAATGAAGACAACGAGGTGTTGCCCTAACTCAAATTGAACTAGCCTGTTCTTATGCAATAACAAGTTATACGTATTCAAGAATCTCTGCTACGACATCAACAATCACTTCTCTATTCTTTAAATCGAGTCTCTGTGAGTTCATGTTATTTCTATATATAAACATTTAATAAGTAATCTTGACATGTTTATAAGTTTGGATCAAAGCCTACGCCTGTTAATGACTTGAATCGTAATTAAACAAATTTGCCATTACTTGAACACCTGATCCACTGTTTAGTTCTTACATGCCTATCTTTATTATGCCTATTCTGTTAGTATTCCTAATCACGTCACCATATGCTTATCCTGTTAATATGCTTATTTCTGTCATCATACGCCTATTTTGATTTTATGCCTATTTCTGTTCTCTTCTTTCCCTCCTTCCCTTTTTATTTTTATAGCCAGGCTACCTTCGAGCTTAGGCCTATCACTGAAATATGCGAACGCACAAAATTGGGAGCAATTGAGAATGTTTTAATTGGGGCATAACTTATATTGTAAAACATGAATAGGATATGAGGCATAATTTATACCTTGATCTAAAACTTTAATTTGGGGCCTAACTTGTATCGTAAATCAGATTGGGATTTGAGGCATAACCTTGGATAAACATGAAAAATTGTGTAATAATGAACGTGCCTCGATTTACAGTAATTAGAAACTGTAACCTCACTTAGATATGAGGTTAGATTACACTTGTGGTAGAAGTTTGCCCGGAACCGCCCGACAAATCCAGAGTCCACAAGTGGTTAATCTAATGTGAGGGGTCAAATTCATAAATGTACATGTAACTGTGCTAAGACACGAGGTTAAGTACAACTTGTTGTAGAAGTCTGCCCGGAACCGTCTAGCATATCCAGCATCCACAAGTGGTAGACTTAATGTGAGAGGTCTAATCCATTAATAGCCATAAATGGAAATATGATGATAACTTGTTAACCTGAAATACTTAACCTGTTTAAATCTGTGGGGGTTACATGTACCTGTCGAATTGAATAGGGATTAAGTAAACTTGCTTGAATCAGTGGGGGTTAAGTTAATCCTGTTAATTATGAGGGGTTATATAAGCCCAACAAACTTAACCTGTATTACATGTTGGGGTTATGCAACCTTGTTAAACTGTTAGGCATAACCTGTCAAAAATCCTAGTAGTGGGGATGTAAGCCCAAGGGGTAGCTTGTACCATCTGTTGTATGGGACCCGTATCAGTCAGTAACCCATCTTGGTATAATACGGGGAACCATGAACTAGGTCGGGGTCAAGGCACGCTTACCGAGTTGATTGTAAGAGGTTCATATACGTGGAGATGTTGATAGCGCGGGATCCAACGGAGTCATGTGCGTGCATGGGTCCGGCTTGCTTGAGGAAATTAAGACGTCGTGACATCAATAGATGGATGTACCTCTTGAAAATAAACTGGTTGCCACTGTAGGAAGTGATACATCCTACTTGGGCCCAGCAAAGGAAATCTATAGGGTAGGGAGCCGATCAATTGGGGTAGTAATTATGGTACATCTAGTCTTGCTTGTTTAGAAGCCCATTATTACCGTTGGGTAGGGCTGCACACAACCCTTACCCAACCCACCAACCCGACCCAACCCACATAAACCCAACCCATCCTAGTTCAGGTCGGATATGGGTTACAATTTGTAACCCATACTATATACGGGTTGGGTTTGATATTTTGTTCGACCCAACCTTAGTTTAACCCAATCCAACCCTATATTAAAAAACTAATTTAATACCAGCTTACTTAAAATTAGAATAGTATAGTCCTAGAATAATGTTTATGCATTCTATAGTAAATATATAGAAAAACATATTTCATTTCGTTCCAAACTATATAGAATTTGGCAAATATATTTTAAAGTGCATTTTAATGTATATTAAAACAAAACACTTGTTCTATTATGTTGTAAATTAATTTCATATGATGTCTTTTACAATGAAATTTTAATAAAATGTGTATCATAATGAATCAGTTATTGTAAATGCATTATGCTAGCTAAAATTTGATATATTATGATGAATATTTTAATATTATTTAAAAAAATCCCTTATATTCTCACTTTTTATTTTATTCAAGCGACCCAACCCTACTAAACTCGACCCAAGCCATACTTCAACTCAACCCATATCCAACCTCATATAGGGTCGGATACTGGTAGAACTACCTTAAACCCATCCCATACCTATGCCGGTCGGATGAAGTATTCGGTCCAACCCGACCCAACTCATACTTTGTGCACCCTATCGTTGAGGGTAACACCTGTAATTTCTGTTGGGCTGTCTGTTATTATTGTTGGGGGTTAAATCCGTCATTAGAGGTACACCTAAGTCTACCATCTTGTACTTATTGGGATCATATTGTTTCTGTTATACTAGTATTGGTGCAGAGAAAAGTACTTGAGAAGCGCGATATATTCTGTTTTATTTATTATGTTTATCCTGCTCAGTCCATTATACCTGCCTTATGATACTGTTATCTCTCTCATCCAATTTATATGCTAAAAGTAACTGGAATCACCAGACTTTATGTCTGATCCATTTTGTTTCCTTTTCTCTCTCTTCCGTTTCCCCCTGGTTCTCAGGGTGGGAATACACAGACTTGATTTGGATTCTCTCTTTCATTCTTCTTGGAGCTGCTTAGATGTACCGCTTTGATTTCCTGTCTTCTCTGATATAGCTATATTTTGGGGACTATGCTTTTATATATTATTGTACTCTGATGATTTTAGTACAAGGCAAATGTTTTAAATTGATGTAATGGGTTTTCTGTATTTCAGACTTATGATGTAACTGGGTTTTAGACCACGATGATTTTTGTTTAATAAAGTTTTAAATTCCACTGTTATTTTGTATTTGTCTTGTGATATTTCTGTTTCTGTTTACCTACAACGCTTCATGAAACTTAATGCATTCTGATAAAGAGTGACATTAACGGACGTGGGGTGTCACATTTGGTATCAGAGCTGAAGGTTACCATATCAGATAAAAGGTTTTGAAAATTGTTTTCAGAAGGTTTTAAAAGAAAGCACTTTCAAAAGAAAAGTCTGTTTTGAAAACACATTCCCTAAAGCCATATGAAGTATCTATCGATTCTCTATTTGAATCCCTTTTCCTTTTCTTTTTAACATGTCTGGGGAACCTAATATTCCTGAGGGCGTTCAGATACCGAATTGGTTCTGTAGGTATCTTAAGGTTATGGCACCTACTAAGAGCCAAGGAGATGTCCCTCCCCCAGCTGCAACCATTATTCCTCCACCATCGCGAGTAGGTAATTCCTGTAAGAAATGCCATGGTTGTAAGCGCTGAGGTCATTTTGTCAAAGATTGCCAAAAAAGGAAGAATGCTTTCTTCAACTGTGGTAAAGTTGGACACTATAATTGGGAATGCCCGAAGAAGCAAGGACAGGGGCATCTGGAGAGCCGGTGCATGCTCTCGAGGGTCGTTGGCCAGACGAAGGTAGGAATGTTTCTGTTGAAGGTTTGATTTCTCTTTCCGACAATCCTATTAGGACTCTTTTTTATTCTGGCACTTTACATTCTTTTATATCTGATTCTGTGGTTGAGTCTCTACACTTTAGTACTAGTATGGTTTTGGATACCGTTGTTGTTTCAAACCCCATTGGTGGTAAGACTCTGAGAGAAAGGAGGGAGCTCATCAAGCAAGTAGGGAAGCTACTTGAGAAAGGGTTTATTAGGCGAAGCATATCTGAATGAGGTGCTCCGGTGGTATTCACAACTAAGGCAGATGGTTCGCTTCACTTATGTGTGGATTACAGGGAAGTGAATAAACTAACTAAGAAAAATAGACACCCACTTCCGAGGATAGATGATTTGTTTGACCATCTTGTTGATACATCTGTTTTCTCCCAATTAGACTTGGCCACGGGGTTCCACCAGTTGAGGGTGGCCGAGGACAGTATAGACAAGACCACTTTTAGAACTCCAGATGGTTTCTTCGAATGGCTCGTCGTGCCTTTTGGTTTGACGAATGCACCCGCCAATTTTGTGGATTTGATGAGTAGGGTGTTTCAGGAGTTTTTGAATGGGTTCGATGTGGTCTTTGTTGATGACATCTTGGTTTTCTCGAAGAAGGAAGAAGAGCATGCCAAACATTTAGGAGAGATTCTGAAGACTCTCTAAGCGCACCAGCTTAACACGAAATTCTCCAAATGTCATTTTTGGAGAAAAGGAAGCAAGAATTCTAAGGACATGTGGTCTCTACGGATGGGCTAGTAGTGGATCCCGCAAAAGTAGTTGTAGTTCAAGATTGGAAAACTACAAAGAATGCAATGGAGGTAAGGAGTTTTCTTAGTTTAGCGGGCTATTATAGAAAGTTTATTAAAGACTTCGCGAGGATATCATCCCCACTCACCAGACTAACGAAGGAGAATCTGACCTTTGCTTGGAACACTGATTGTGAGGATGCTTTTCAGCGACCAAAGAGGGATCTGACAACAGCCCTAGTTTTGACTTTGCCTGATGGGAACAATGTGCTCATGGTATATACTGATGCATGGGGTACAGAGCTTAGTGATGCCTCGATACAGGAGGGAAGGGTAGTATGTTACGATGGTAGACATTTGAGAGTTCATGAGAAGAACTACCCTACCCATGTTTTGGAATTAACTGCTATAGTATTCGCGCTTAAGACTTAGTTGCAGTATCTGCATGGAGAGAGGTTCGAGTTATACATGGACCATAAGTCGCACAAGTATATGTTCCCGCAGAAGGATCTCAAATTGAGACAGCTGAGATAGGCTTCTACTTGGACCTTAGACAACTAGAGAAACTTCAGAAAAGATTGATCTTATCCGAAGGTGCATGAAGGTAGCTCAAGACAAGAAGAAGTCATACGCAGATAAGGGAAGGACCGGTATTGAGTTTAAGGTGGGAGACATGGTATTCATCAAAGTGTCGCCTTTGAGGAATGCGATTCGCTTTGGATCGGTAGGGAAATTGGTGCCAAGTTTTAAAGGGCATTTCCCGTAATGGAAAGAATAGATCAAATGGCTTATAGAGTAAAGCTACCAAAAAGATTTGCAGAAGTTCATGATGTTTTCCACGTTTCTCATTTGCGGAAGTGTCTACATAATATCGCAAAAGTAGTTGAGCCGAGTATGCTTGAGGAAGTAGAGGTGGAACGAAAGGCGAGAGTTAGACGAGTTCCTACCCGTATTCTTGGATCAGAGGTTAAGAAGCTACGCAACCGAGAGGTCAAGTTGATGAAAGTTCAATGGGGAGATGACCATGATGTTGCAACTTGGGAGATTAAAGACAAAATTCGTTCTTCGTACCTTTTTCTTTTCAAGGGTATGTTCTTAACTTCTTTTTTCAAAGCTTTTACTCGTACTTGCTTCTGTCATTTAGGCATATCCTATCGATCGAATCTTCGACCTTTAGGTAGGAAACCCATGGATATAAACATGTGTTTGAGACATGTTATGTTTGATGGATGCAAGTGTTTGCTAGTGGTTGCTCGCGGATGCATATACACATACATTAGGAACTAGATCGGCTCAATCACTCTCATACTGCATATGGATGCGTGTGCACTTTTCTTCTTTTATGGTTGGAAATGGATGTATCATCATATGGATGTTTCTTTTAGATGGATGATTGTGCATGCATATGCCATTTACATGATATAATACGATTATTTGCATACATGTTGGATTCATGGCACTAACATACATTGCATTAAGGAGGTCAACTGAATCAGTAGACCGCCTGATTTTTCGCATTAGTATAGGGACATATACACACACCTTTACATATGTTCATATAAGCATTAGAAATATTTTACGGACAATGGATGCTGGTAAATAGTGGATGAGTAGATGGATGATGGATGTTAGGATATACATTCTTTTTAACTTGAAGATTCGAGAACGAAATCCTGTAAGTAGTGGAGAATGTAACAACCCGCAATTTTAAAGAACACAAAAATGATAAACTAAAGAATACTTAATTAAAAATTGGGAACCAAGGGAAATAGACTGCGCCATTGCGTTCGTCTCAGAATTCTGCTTAAGATAGACCCCAAGTTTGCATAAATGGAAATCGTATAAAGAAGATATTAAGGTTTGAAGTTTGTATACATATAAGCAATATATATATATATAAACAGTCCAGATATCAAAATCAAAGAGAGGGAACATAGGTAAAATCGGCCCATTAGGGGTCGACCCCATGCCCTATGGGTGTCGACCCATGGGTCGACCCCTACACAGGGGTGTCGACCTTTGGGTCAACCCCAACCAGATCCAGGGCAGATTCTTTCCCTGCACTTGGACGCGTTTCTGAACGAGATTCGTTGACCTTAGGCTATAAATATGACCTAATTTCCATTGTTTTATTCACCAAAAACAATGGAGACAATGAGGTGCTACCCTAACTCAAATTGAACTAGCCTATTCTTCTGCAACAAAAAGTTATACTTATTCAAGAATCTCTGCTACGACATCAGCAATCACTTCTCTGTTCTTTAGATCTAGTCCCTGTGAGTTCATGTTATTTTTAGATATAAAAATTTAATAAGTAATCTTGACATGTATATAAGCCTATGCCTGTTAATAACCTGAATCGTAACTAAACAGATCTCCTATTAGTTGTACACCTGATCCTCTGTTTAGTTCTTACATGCCTATCTTTATTATGCCTATTCTGTTAGTATGCCTAATCATGTCACCATATGCCTATCCGGTTAATATGCTTATTTCTGTCATCATATGCCTGTTTTGATTTTATGCCTATTTTTTTGTCTTTTCTCCCTCCTTCCCCTTTAATTTTTATAGTCAGGCTACCATCGAGCCTAGGCCTATTGCGGAAATATGTGAACGCACAAAATTGGGAACGATTGAGAATGTCAAAATTGGTGCATAACTTATATTGTAAACCATGTTTGGGATTTGGGACATAATTTATACGTTGATCTAAAACTTTAATTCGGGGCCTAACTTGTATCATGAATCATACTAGGATTTGGGGCAAAACCTTGGATAAACATGAAAAAATGTTTAATAATGAATATGCCTATATTTATAGTAATTAGAAACTGTAACCGCACTCAGACATGAGGTTAGATTACACTTGTGGTAGAAGTCTGCCTGGAACCGCCTGGCAAATCCAGCGTCCACAAGTGGTAAATCCAATGTGAGGGGTCGAGTGCATAAATGTACACATAACGTGCTAAGACACGAGGTTAAGTCCGACTTATGGTAGAAGTCTACACGGAACAACCGACATATCCAGCATCCACAAGTGGTAGACTTAATGTGAGAGGTCTAGTACATTAATAGCCATAAATTGAAATATGATAATAACTTGTTAACCTGAAATACTTAACCTGTTTAAATCTGTGGGGGTTACATGAACCTGTCGAATCGAGTAAGGGTTAAGTAAATTTGCTTGAACTAGTCGGGGTCAAGTTAATCTATTGGGGGTTATATAAGCCCAACAAACTTAACCTGTATTACATATTGGGGTTATGCAACCTTGTTAAACTGTTAGGCATAACCTACCAAAAATCCTAGTAGTGGGGATGCAAGCCAAAGGGGTAGCTTGTATCATCTATTGTGTGGGACCCGTATCAGTCAGTAACCATCTTGGTATCAAACGGGGAACCCCGAACTAGGTCGGGTCCAGGGCATGCTTACTGAGTTGATTGTAAGAGGTTCATATAGGTGGAGGTGTTGACAGCGTGGGATCCAATGGAGTCATGTGCATGCATGGGTCCGGCTTGCTCGGGCAAATAAAGACGTTGTGACATCAGTAGATGACTGTGCCTCTCAAAAATAAACAGATAGCCACATTAGGAAGTGATACATCCTAGTGTGGGGCCAGCACAGGATATCTACAAGGTAGGAAGCCGATCGATTGGGGTAGTAATTATGGTACATCTAGTCTTGCCTGTTTAGAAGCCCATTATTATCGTTGGGGGTAACACCTATCATTTCTTTTGGGTTGTCTGTTGGGGGTAAAATCCGTCACTAGAAGTACACTTAAGTTTACCATCTTGTTCATGTTGGGATCATCTTGTTTCTGTTATACTAGTATTGGTGTAGAGAAAAGTACTTGAAAAGCGCGATATGTTCTGTTCTATTTATTTTGATTATTCTGCCCAATCCATTATACCTGCCTTACGATACTATTATCTCTCTCATCCAGTTTATATGCTTGTCATGATGCTTTACTTATTTATATGCTAAAAGTAACTGGACTCGCCAGACCTTATATTTGACCCATTTTTCCCCTCTTCTCTCTCTTTCGTTCCCCCGCCCAAGGTTCTTAGCGCGGGAATACTCAAGCTTGATTTGGATTCTCTCTTGCATTCTGCTTGGAGCTGCTTAGATGTACCGCTTTGATTTCCTGTCTTCTCTGATATTGCTATATTTTGGGGACTATGCTTTTATACATTATTGTATTCTGATGATTTTAGTACATGGAAGATGTTATAAATTGATGTAATGGGTTTTTTTGTATTTCATACTTATGATGTAACTGGGTTTTGGACCATGATGATTTCTATTTAATAAAGTTTTAAATTCCCTTTTATTTTATATTTGTCTTGTGATGTTTCTGTTTCTGTTTACCTATAACGCTTCACGAAACTTAATGCATTCTGATAAAGAGTGACATTAAAGAACGTCGGGTGTCACAACACACCTATAAATACCACCTAATTCACCTCACGATTCTTTACACCCTCTCGTTCTCTGTGCCTTCATTCTACTGCTGATATTCCAAGAATTAGGTTGAAATAAGTTTCTTCCTCTTCCCTTAATCTATTTATTTTCTAATCTATTTCTATTGGGATTATATTTTGGAATTTCTATAATCTATACATATATAAGACTCAATTCTATATGACTCTCTTACGTTAATCTACAGTAGGATCGAAGAATGACGTTTACAGCATTCAAATCAGTGTTATTTCCTTTGTCTCAATCACTATGCGTGGAAATAATATTGTTTGAACTAAATTCTATATATTGTAGATTTCATACTGATTTGTAAATTTGGATTTTAACGATAACATCATGCTTCTCTTGTCTTTATATATATATATATCACAAAGTTGTCAATCAATATTTTGGGTATGCGAATTGTTTGGGTTTTGTTTGAGGAATAGTTTGGTGATTTTACATTTGTTTAATTGGATTTACCTCTTTTTATTTAATAAGTGTTTGTTATACAAAAAGATTAAGATTTGTTTTGGTTTCATTATTTGAATAGGTTTATATTTCCATTGTATATATTTCCATTCTGAAATGGAAATTTGAACGTATTCGAATTTGAAATAATCAAATGTTAATGTTTTTATGTGCAACATAGAAAAAAGGTGAATTTGATTCAAATAGAAGTTTGTGTACATATATGTATATATATATATATATACACATACACACACACACACATATATATATATATGTGTGTGTGTGTGTGTGTGTATGCTGAATATGTATGTATGCATGTATTTAACACCTTGTTTTTCTTCTATTACCTAAATTATTCTAGCAAGCGTAGGATACAAGTATGTATAGTTATGTGGTTATTTTCCTATTTGCTGTTTATTATTAATTATGCCATGAATTAAGTAGTTTAATATGTGAATTCGGCTTGTATACCTTTTGATGCAGCGCAAGGAACGATGGTTTTGTTCTGGCTTAGCATTTTGGTGTCGCAATGTTGTTTTCAACCCTTATATTCTGCTTGTGGTGTCGGTCTGTGTGTTTGTTTAGCTTGCATTTGTTGTCGGTGTCATTTGTTTCTTTTCATTTCGTCATGTTGTATGTGACACCCCATGTTCGCTAACGTCACTCATTAGAGAATGCATTAAGTTCGTAAAACGCAATAGATAAACAAGAAACTATATTTTCCAAACTCAAGCCTAGACACTATATTTTCCAAACTCTTATATTCTACCAGGGAGAGCAGGAAACTATATTTTCCAAACTCAAGCCCAAACACTATCCTCTCTGTCATCCTAAAACATTCTAGCATTTATTCTGACAAATTTTATTTTAATTACAATATACATTCACATAAAAACTTTACTAAATTGCTTTAAAATGATTTAGAAAATCATTTGTACTTATTCTATCTATTTAAAACCATTTTCAACAACATTCCAACTTCCAAATCTAAATGAATAAAATATTCATTTATAACACAAACTTGGTCCGAGACTTGTCTGATATCCATATAATCCACATAGGTGTATGTAACAAGTATAATGCACATATCATCACTAATAACAACCACGAAGCATCCACTCATCCAACACACGATCATATATGGGTATGTATGTATATATTTATGTATATATATATATATATAGATATAACAGTGTATACATGTGTGCATATAAGCGTTTGTCACAAAATGCTTACATTGCAATAATTACTAATCATACATATCATTAACAATCATTCACACAACATAAAAAGTGAACAAATATAAATGTCAAGTTCTCACCGTGGGGTTCCAGTATGCTATCCTCTATTGCTAGGTTGCTAGACCCACTATAATTATCCCGGACTGACTGTTTGACGCTACCCGCTCATGCAAAAGGCCACATTAAAAGGGGCTTTTACGCAAATTATGTTGAAATGAATAGCTATCCATTTATGTTTCTATTGCATGCCTGCACACTTTTATGCTCTGCTAAAAGTGTTTCCTTTCAAAAAAAAAATCTTTTGCCTCTCCTATTTTACACTTCAAGTTTTATGCTTGTGTGGATATGAAGAGAATACTTCCTTTGTAGAGAAAGGAAAAAAAATGTGTGCTGGCTCAAAAATAAAATAAAATGAAAAAGGTTGCTATGAAATATGCATTCTCCAAATTCATGCATGTCTTCTTTGTCGGAGAAAGGAATGAGAAAAAAAGAAAGTGTCTTCTCTAAGAGTGTTTGTAAAGAAAAATATATTGTCTCTCTTTTTTGTAAAGAAAAATATGTTGTCTCCTTTTCTTTTCGTGAATGTGAATGCACTTATGTATATAAAACAAATTTACATCTAAACTAAGCATCTTCAATACTTCAGTAGCAAGGAATTAAAAATCAACATGGAACATGCAATATTATTTGGCTTAAATGATGTGTAATACTGAATTCCTCGTTGGGTGTTTATTAATTATTGTTGGACATCATTTTAAGAGGTTAAATTCTTCTTTGCCCATTTTTGCTATTTTCTTATGTCAAATTCATCTCAATCGTTTATATTTACTTATCTGATCATTTTTATTATACTGGAATTCGCTCATTGATCTAATTATATGATGCACGCTTATGATTTAACCAAAAGCTTGAGAAAGAAGAACTAGAGACAAAGAAATCGAGTTGCATGTTAATCCATGCTTAACCTTCAGAGAAATACTGATCTCATCAGCTTGTACACTCGTTATTATCATATTTATACACAGGTTCACTTGTATGCGAGTTATTATCAAAAAAATTTATATACGCAATTAACATTCACCCACACTTAGCCCACATATGCATAACCATAGAAACATGTCATTTGTTGCATCCATATTGTTGTTGGAATCATAAATCGCAGTTCAACCGTATCACAGATATTTAAAGCCGCAGTTACATCATAGTAACCGTAGGTTGGGTGTTATTTTGGCATATTGCAATGCATTTGACTACATTACGCTAGTGTATTAAAAATGAAATATTAAATACAAATTTCATCACCGTATGTGAACGAGGATAGTACAACAAATATATAGGTGGAATCGTGATTCATGCCTCGCTCAGAAAATATTATCTCAAACAATCATAGTAGCATAAAAGTCATATTAGGAAAAAATAATTAAAATTCTACCGTCTGCTGCAGCTCTCATAATGCACCATACACCTAAACAATATAAACTTCAAAATATTTGTTAAAATCTCAACTTACAAGCAGTAGCAGGAGTTACATTGCTGCCTTAACCCTTTGCCAGATATTAATCGCTAAATTCCAAATACAACACCAAATAAACAGACACGCATACACATAGATGACATAAAATGCTGCACTATACTTACAAACAGATTGGATAAAAAATTAAGGAAATCATTGCTCTAGCATTTATTATTATTATTTTATTTAATTTTTTTCCTCCTTACTGCTGCTACAGCAGCAACTTCTATCTAATGGCAACAACCATGCTGTTACATCTCTTACCTTTAGAAAAGTTTATACATACACACAGAAATATTTTCCATGCAATTTGCAGCTCAAAACTGTTATATATAAGAAAACCAAAAAGCATAAGAGGTTCAAGAATTTGATAATCGTATATTATCCTGATGTAAGGAAACAACAAATCTTAAAAACTATGTTAGACAACACGTGTGTGGTTAGCAGTAACAACTAACAAAAGAATGTAAACCTTTAAAAGTGCCAGTTTTTCATTGGATTCTGCTTCATCCAGCTTCTGATCACTCAGTTCCTCGCACTTGCTCTTGTACGCAGCATTAACCTAAAATAGATAAATGTTACCCAAATATTTACATAATTTGAACAAATCTAAGATTTGACTATATAACTTACATGGAAAAACTTAAAAGTACACGACATATAGTTTAGCACTCAAGGAAATCAAAAACCAGAGCAAACAAATTAACATCTATTCCTTTAATTAAGGACAAGGTCGCGGCTGACAAATGAATTATCTCCACTAGTCCAAAATTGTTATATATAATAAACTCATCTCTTGTTAATCTTTAAACAAATTACCAAGATATATTAATACTTTTGGAAATTAGCGATAATCATAAAAAGAAATAAGTATAAAAAACAGGGTGACCAAGACTAAAACTTGGCAGCAAAGACTCGAACAAGAAATAAGTACAAAAATTCAGTAATAATTCAAGTAAGCAAAGACTAAGACCAGACAGCAGTGAAAACAAGATGACCAAGATTCACACGATAATCATACAAATAAGTATAGAAATTGAACAAGAGTGAAGTCAATTTATATTAAATCGAATATAAGAAATTACCCGATATTTAAATGATGCCCGAGATTCACATGATAGTTTAGACTCGGAGGATGCTTCAAATTCAAAAGGAAGCCAGGATTCAACTTGAAATTCGCTAGCCTGAATTTCTGGAGAATGGAATTGATTTCAAAAGATAGAATTTGGCAGCGGGAACTGTTTTGGGAAAAACGAAAAACCCTAGCGCTGAGTAAATTAGTAAAGTGAAAACACACTATTCTGGCAGTGGCAGGCGCTTGAGAAAGGATGTCAAAAAAATTAAAATTACAAAATTGTCCTCAGCTGTTGAATTTTATCACGATAAAAATAGTGATGGTTCTATAATAACGAAAAAAATCGTGATAAGATTATAACGAAATTTATTGTGACAATTTTTATAAAAAGACTGTTGCAAAATTGCTGATTTGGTGTAGTGATTCACGTCCCACTTCCTCTCTCCTCAAGTGTAGATGTTTATGGTCCAAAATGGATCTAAGGGTATGTGTAACAACCCGTATTTTTCGATAACGTGTTAAGAAGAGAATCAAGGCAGAATTTAATTATAAATTCTGAATCAAGTGAAACGGGCTGTGCCATTGCGTTCGTCTCGGAAAAATACGCGAAATAGAGTCCGAGTTTTCGAAAATCGGAGTCCGTATGACCAAGTTATGACCCAACGAAGTTTTCAGAAAATTTCAAAGTAAAAACAGATTTCAAATTCAAGTTTGAATTTGAAAATTTGGGCCAGTTTGGGCCAGGCGGGAAAATTCCCGCCAGAGCACCCAAGTCGACAGCCCTGTCGACTTGGGAGTCGACTTGGTTGGACCCAAGTCGACAGCCCTGTCGACTTGGCTGTCGACTTGGTCCAGCCGGGCAGTTCTGCCTGGTGCACCATTTGGAGTTTGTGTTGAGTTTGGGGGCCAGATTCGGTTTTAAGGGCTGAGATTGCAACTAGGGTTTAATCCTATGGCCTAAAACACTTGCCTAATCTATAAATAAGCCCCTAACCCTCTCCTAAATCCTCATTATTCATTCATGCAACTAAACTATGGCAAAATTTTACCTCTCATGGCCTCCACTCTCTTCATAAAATTTCTAAGTTGTTTCTATGAGAGATTTTCCATGCATACAAGTGTTTTCAAGCTTGTATGAATGTCATAAGCTTGCATTCAAGTCAAGTTTCTATCTTTGCATCATAAAGCAAGGGTTTTGATCATTTTGGCT
This sequence comes from Allium sativum, assembly GCA_030737875.1. NCBI lineage: Eukaryota > Viridiplantae > Streptophyta > Magnoliopsida > Asparagales > Amaryllidaceae > Allium > Allium sativum. Next base: position 71,748,909 of record CM060927.1, on the reverse strand, counting down.
TAAGGGTTTTTATGTTAGAGCTTGCATTTTGGGTCTAGTTGATTGCATAAGGGCTTTGTCATATCTTTTGTGCCTTCATAGCAATGTAAGCCCTTTCCCTACTCTTAGATATTAACTATGAAGTTAAATGTTCATGTTGCAAGCTTGGGTTTGATCGTTTAGTATGATACATGCTATCATGTCATGCAAGTTTATGAAGTCATTATCTTGATCTTGTGAGCTAAAAGCTACAACCTTTATGTTGAAATGTTGCATTATGCAACATGAGAACCCTCATAACCTTTATGTCAACTTGCATATGAAGTCATAACCCTTATATGATGATATATGCGAGTTACTAGACATCATTCCATGTCTTTTGTCACCATGATTTGCTTATGTGCCAAGTTTGGGTTTATGCATGTTTTTGGGGCTTAAGAATGCAACATGCAAGTTAATGAGCACATTTGTGCCTCATTTGCCACCATGATTAACTTGTGGCTTAATATCCATTTTTGTCATGCCTTTGCCAAGTCTCTTCTTTTAATCCATTACGTTGTTGCGAACGTATATGCGAGTTTAAAAGCGTTGGGTTATGTTATGGGTAATTTCTAGTGACATGAAAATATAACTTGAAAATATGACTTGAAATATAACATGGAAGTTGACATGTAAGTATGCATAAAAACATAAGCTTGGGAATTTACCTATTAAGTTAGGTCTACCCTTTGGGAATTTACCTATTAAGTTAGGTCTACCCAAATGCTTGAAAACTTGTAACATGTTTTGGAAACATGATGGACATGACACTTAGATAATATAAGTGTGGCCAACTCGAGGTTGGGTTGAGTTTGCAACGTAAAACTACCCGGAACCGACCGGCCTAACTAGTAGTTGCAAACAATAGGACCCAATGTGAGAAGTTGGTCATGTTGTGCTTGAACCCGAGGTTAGACCAAGTTGTGGTGTAAAGCTACCCGGAACCGACCGGCTTAACTAGTAACCACAACAAAGTCTAATGTGAGAGGTGAAGGTGCATTAAGTAATTAATGCCACATGATAGGGTTAAGTTAAATTGATTAATGACTCTTAACCAAATATGACATGGACAAATGGGTTAAGTAATTTGATTAGGCTAATGATACTTAACAAAACATGACAAGGTTGGGTAGGTTAAGTAACTTGATTTGCCTAATGACACTTAACCATTTTTATGTGACTAGTGGACGGGGTTAAGTTAACCAATACTTAATCAATCCAACGCGATAACTTGGTAAGGTTAAGTAAGTTTTCTTAATGACGCTTAACCGAAAAATACGGTTAACGGATGGGGTTAAGATTAGACTCAACTAGTCTAAACATGGAAATCGGATGGGGTTAAGTTAGCCTAGACTTAATTAATCCCACTTGGTAGTTTAATGGGGTTAAGTTAAATACTTAACTAATCTAAACATGATGAATTGATGTGGTTAAGTGACCTATACTTAACCAATCTAACTCGTTAATTTATTGTGGTTAAGTTAACCAATACTTAACCAATATAACGTGAAAACATGATAAGGCTAAGTCACGAATCGCTTGAATACACTTGACCGATTTGACTAAGTAAATTGATAGGGTCAAGTTAATATATACTTAACCAACCTAGAATGATAATTGGACGAGGTTAAGTCGTGAATTGCTTAATATACTTAACCAACTTGAGCATGGTTTGTAGGGTTAAGTCTTGAACTTGGATACTTAGCCAAGTTTGACATGATTTGTAGACGGGTTAAGTCATGAACTTAAGTGACACTTAATCCATTATGTAAACCCTAGTTCTGAGGATTAGGTGGATAACCGTAGTTAACAAGGATAGCGGGAATAAGGCTAAGTGGTAAACCTTAGTTGAAGAATAACTAAGTAATGATTCTTAGTCAAGGAAGTTTGGACCAGTTTATAGATAGATGAGTAACCTAATACGGTAGGTCATCGTTTAAGTATACGAGTAGGAGCAAGTATCTGATTTGGATAAAGGCTCCAGCGAACTGGGTAACGAAGCAGCGGCTTCGGGGAACGTGAGGGTATTCTTGGTATCCCTCTATGAGCTGCCAGGTGATTATACTAGGCTCATGAGAGGTTAAGGTCTGCGTTAGAAGAACCAAGAGTATGCCTTGGTTGCTATATGAGCGACCTAAAGACGGGGGTGGATAGGGGATAGTCGACGATACACGGTCGTACCCTAGATAGCATTTCGTCAGGCTACCTACCATCTTTGGTCAAGCGTGTACGTACGGAAAGGCAGAGAACACCCAATAGACCATAATTGCTATCTAATTATGGTTGCGGTAAGGCTTAGATGTGGGTTGGCCAGTGTTGTGTTCTCATACAGGATTTATCCTGTCTTGTCTTTCACTAGTTGAGGGAGTGGTCTCGTGGGACCATAGCCACGTATAGGAAAAAACAGACCTTAGCATCTGCATCGGCAGATAAATCGAAAGCTCCCGACCGAGTCTTGTATTTCCTGGTCTGCCCTGTGACAGGACTCAGATGGCACGATGTGATACATGTGCATACAGTCATGGAAAAACGATTCACGGTATATGCGTGGGAAAAAGGGCGCGGTTGGCGGTTAGCGTAATCCCTAGTGGCCCTAGGTGGTTGAACCCAAACCGAGATACGAAAACGTGCAATAGGTAAGCATAATCCCTAGTAGCCCTAGGTAGCATGAGTCCTAGTTGTACAAACGATAATTCATGTTGGAAGACCCTGGCTAGGTTTAGGGTAACAGTCCAAACCGATCTTAAGGATCATGGAACTATGTTAAAGTAATATAGAATCTCATGGGAAAGCCCGTATGGTCTACGGCAAGGGACTGAACATTTACATGGAATAAAACATACCAGTTGAGTAACCTATATATGCGATATATTAGGTTGACATGGACCATTACACGACTTTTGGGTAAGGGTCATTCATGGTTAACGCATGATACGGTGGGGATACTAGTACGGTAGGTGCAGAGCTAAAAGACAGGATAGATACCATGGGATGTTATACGTGATAGATATCTTGGGGATATTATACTTGATAGGAACCTGCCGATGGGATACCTTGTTTTATCTTAACATCGTAATTTATCATGACACCTTAGTTTATCTGAGTTCAGTAGTTCATCCTGTTATTTTGATTTAGCTTATCTATCTTGTCATCATGCTTATGTTCATCTCAGTTTCTCATGTCAGTTAACTTTACTAGTTTTTATGCTGATAGTAGATAGGGCTTACTCAGTCTTTTTGACTGACCCGTTTTGTTTCGCCTCTTTTCTTCCGTTTCCCCCCAGGTTACAGGGAGGAAATACTGTTGTTTAGTTCGGACTTCTTCTGCTTGAAGGTCATCATGGATGGCTTGGACTTTTCTTGGCTATGGCTACTTTACTGTTTTTACTTGGGGAATAATTTATGAAAAAGTCTTTATGCTTCTTTACTATTGCAAGACAGGTTTTGATGTACTCTGATGTAAAAGGCTTTAGACCTTAATTATTAATGTTTATGAAAGTTCGATTTTACTTCCGCTATTTTTATATGTTCTGTCTTGTGATATTTTTGTGCATGTTTACCAATAATGCCCCTCTAAAGCTAGTGCATTCCTTTGCGAGTGACCCTAGCGGAGGCGGGGTGTTACATTTGGTATCAGAGCAGAAGGTTACCAGACTGGGCAAAAGTTTTTAAAAGACCTTCTGAAAACTATTTGAAAACCGTTTACAAAGAAGCATTTTTCAAGAAAATTTTCTTTTAAAAGAAAAAGGCTATTCCCCAAAGGCCATTAGCACTATCCTTGTTTCCTTAATTGAATCTCTTCTCCTTTCTTTCCTCCATCTGTAGTCACAGTGGTTTTAACTGCGACTAGTCTTTTCTATCTACGAAAGTGCTTTCCATACGATGGAGGTGGTTCTCGAGAGACCAGTGGCCGCGTTATAAGAAAGGATAGTGAGGAAAAGGATAAAGGATACGAGCTTAAGGATGAGCAACTTGTTGGTATGGCTTAATCCTCAAAGGAGGGAGAAAGATGAACAATGAAACCCATGATGAGAGAGTATCTTTAGCATGGTAAAACGGGACAGATAGTTAAGTATTGTGGGACAAGGACAAGAACATCGTGAAGATAATTGTATACCCTCACTAGAGTACCTGAGTAGGGGGATAACATCCTTGTTGAAGATCTAGTTATTCTTTTCTATCATCCCGCCAAAACTTTGTTTTGATCCCCGCATCATATAAGTCCGCTTCGGTAGTTGAGTCTCTGCACCTTAAGTACTAGCGTAGTAGAGGATCCCATTTTTGTCTCAAGGTCCTATTGGAGAATCAGTCCATTTATACATGACCTGTTGGGATTTGAGAATGTCTATGCCAAGTGTTGAATTTGGAAATAATGCTTATGTTTATAAGCTATGGATGGATTCTAGGGATGAAGTGGTTATCCAGTAGGGGGTGCCACTCTCGGTTTTGATAGGAGGGTAGTTAGACCTTTTGACTAGCCTTGGAAATGCCCTCGAAGTATCGTGTAACCTTTTTGAGGTTCTGTCATGACTAGTTACTTAGAATCCCTTGATGCCTTTATTGGAAATTTGAAGCCCGATCGAGTGGTGTTCGCCGATAAGACGGATGGTTTACTTCATTTATGCATGGGTTATAGAGATCACCCTAGTAAGTGCGCTTGATAACCTAGTTAACATCTGTTTACTTTCAAGAGAAAGTTCTTCTACATGGAATACCTTATAGTATATAAACGAGATCCAAAGATTCACTAGTGAATTTTGGAAAGATTGCATGAGATCATGAGTACGCAGTCATGTTTGCGCCAAGTATTCTAGAAAAAGGATAAGTGCAAGTGGAACGAGAGGCGACGAAGAAATGAGTTCCAGCTCATGTTATGGAAACCGGAAATAAGAAGCTACGAAATCGCGAAGTTAAAAGACGGTCAAGGCACAATGGAATTAAGCTCGAGGAAATACGACTTTGATGGTCAAAGACTAGATACGCGCATGATATCTCTTTTTGGGAGTATATCCTTGATCCCTGTTTTCTGTAGAGCTTACTTGTAGGCTATCTTTTGTGGACATCCTCTCGGTCCTATTTTCTGTTACAAACCCCGTAAGGAGTTTGTCTTGTTTATCTTCTCGACCCTGTTTCAGGGAATCCTAGGTAGAACCCTATGGATGTAAACATGTATTTGAAACATGTTATGATTGATATGGTTGCAAGTGGTTGCAAGTGGTTGCTCGTGGATGCGCGAATACACATTAGATACTAGCTCGACTCAGTCACATTTCATATTGCATATGCACGAGTATTTTTGTTTATGGATGAAATCGAATGTATTATCATGCGGTTGTTGCATATGAATGAATGATTGTGCACGCATATAGTATCTATATGACTAGGATTATTTGCATACATTTTGGATTCATGGCACTATACATATCTTGCATTAGAAAGATTATTCAGGCCTGATCATTTACATTAGATAAGTGCATATACACACACCTTTTGCATGTATTCATACAACATTAGAAATCATCTAAGGACAATGGTTGCTTGTGGATGATGTTTTGAGTAGATGGATGATGGATGGTAGGATATGTTCTTCCTAACTTGGAAATTTCGGGGACGAAATCCTAAAAGGTGGGGAGAATGTAACAACCCGTATTTTTCGATAACGTGTTAAGAAGAGAATCAAGGCAGAATTTAATTATAAATTCTGAATCAAGTGAAACGGGCTATGCCATTGCGTTCGTCTCGGAAAAATACGCGAAATAGAGTCCGAGTTTTCGAAAATCGGAGTCCGTATGACCAAGTTATGACCCAACGAAGTTTTCAGAAAATTTCAAAGTAAAAACAGATTTCAAATTCAAGTTTGAATTTGAAAATTTGGGCCAGTTTGGGCCAGGCGGGAAAATTCCCGCCAGAGCACCCAAGTCGACAGCCCTGTCGACTTGGGAGTCGACTTGGTTGGACCCAAGTCGACAGCCCTGTCGACTTGGCTGTCGACTTGGTCCAGCCGGGCAGTTCTGCCTGGTGCACCATTTTGAGTTTGTGTTGAGTTTGGGGGCCAGATTCGGTTTTAAGGGCTGAGATTGCAACTAGGGTTTAATCCTATGGCCTAAAACACTTGCCTAATCTATAAATAAGCCCCTAACCCTCTCCTAAATCCTCATTATTCATTCATGCAACTAAACTATGGCAAAATTTTACCTCTCATGGCTCCACTCTCTTCATAAAATTTCTAAGTTGTTTCTATGAGAGATTTTCCATGCATACAAGTGTTTTCAAGCTTGTATGAATGTCATAAGCTTGCATTCAAGTCAAGTTTCTATCTTTGCATCATAAAGAAAGGGTTTTGATCATTTTGGCTCAAGGGTTTTTATGTTAGAGCTTGCATTTTGGGTCTAGTTGATTGCATAAGGGCTTTGTCATATCTTTTGTGCCTTCATAGCAACGTAAGCCCTTTCCCTACTCTTAGATATTAACTATGAAGTTAAATGTTCATGTTGCAAGCTTGGGTTTGATCATTTAGTATGATACATGCTATCATGTCATGCAAGTTTATGAAGTCATTATCTTGATCTTGTGAGCTAAAAGCTACAACCTTTATGTTGAAATGTTGCATTATGCAACATGAGAACCCTCATAACCTTTATGTCAACTTGCATATGAAGTCATAACCCTTATATGATGATATATGCGAGTTACTAGTCATCATTCCATGTCTTTTGTCACCATGATTTGCTTATGTGCCAAGTTTGGGTTTATGCATGTTTTTGGGGCTTAAGAATGCAAGATGCAAGTTAATGAGCACATTTGTGCCTCATTTGCCACCATGATTAACTTGTGGCTTAATATCCATTTTTGTCATGCCTTTGCCAAGTCTCTTCTTTTAATCCATTACGTTGTTGCGAACGTATATGCGAGTTTAAAAGCGTTGGGTTATGTTATGGGTAATTTCTAGTGACATGAAAATATAACTTGAAAATATGACTTGAAATATAACATGGAAGTTGACATGTAAGTATGCATAAAAACATAAGCTTGGGAATTTACCTATTAAGTTAGGTCTACCCTTTGGGAATTTACCTATTAAGTTAGGTCTACCCAAATGCTTGAAAACTTGTAACATGTTTTGGAAACATGATGGACATGACACTTAGATAATATAAGTGTGGCCAACTCGAGGTTGGGTTGAGTTTGCAACGTAAAACTACCCGGAACCGACCGGCCTAACTAGTAGTTGCAAATAATAGGACCCAATGTGAGAAGTTGGTCATGTTGTGCTTGAACCCGAGGTTAGACCAAGTTGTGGTGTAAAGCTACCCGGAACCGACCGGCTTAACTAGTAACCACAACAAAGTCTAATGTGAGAGGTGAAGGTGCATTAAGTAATTAATGCCACATGATAGGGTTAAGTTAAATTGATTAATGACTCTTAACCAAATATGACATGGACAAATGGGTTAAGTAATTTGATTAGGCTAATGATACTTAACAAAACATGACAAGGTTGGGTAGGTTAAGTAACTTGATTTTCCTAATGACACTTAACCATTTTTATGTGACTAGTGGACGGGGTTAAGTTAACCAATACTTAATCAATCCAACGCGATAACTTGGTAAGGTTAAGTAAGTTTTCTTAATGACGCTTAACCGAAAAATACGGTTAACGGATGGGGTTAAGATTAGACTCAACTAGTCTAAACATGGAAATCGGATGGGGTTAAGTTAGCCTAGACTTAATTAATCCCACTTGGTAGTTTAATGGGGTTAAGTTAAATACTTAACTAATCTAAACATGATGAATTGATGTGGTTAAGTGGCCTATACTTAACCAATCTAACTCGTTAATTTATTGTGGTTAAGTTAACCAATACTTAACCAATATAACGTGAAAACATGATAAGGCTAAGTCACGAATCGCTTGAATACACTTGACCGATTTGACTAAGTAAATTGATAGGGTCAAGTTAATATATACTTAACCAACCTAGAATGATAATTGGACGAGGTTAAGTCGTGAATTGCTTAATATACTTAACCAACTTGAGCATGGTTTGTAGGGTTAAGTCTTGAACTTGGATACTTAGCCAAGTTTGACATGATTTGTAGACGGGTTAAGTCATGAACTTAAGTGACACTTAATCCATTATGTAAACCCTAGTTCTGAGGATTAGGTGGATAACCGTAGTTAACAAGGATAGCGGGAATAAGGCTAAGTGGTAAACCTTAGTTGAAGAATAACTAAGTAATGATTCTTAGTCAAGGAAGTTTGGACCAGTTCATAGATAGATGAGTAACCTAATACGGTAGGTCATCGTTTAAGTATACGAGTAGGAGCAAGTATCTGATTTGGATAAAGGCTCCAGCGAACTGGGTAACGAAGCAGCGGCTTCGGGGAACGTGAGGGTATTCTTGGTATCCCTCTATGAGCTGCCAGGTGATTATACTAGGCTCATGAGAGGTTAAGGTCTGCGTTAGAAGAACCAAGAGTATGCCTTGGTTGTTATACGAGCGACCTAAAGACGGGGGTGGATAGGGGATAGTCGACGATACACGGTCGTACCCTAGATAACATTTCGTCAGGCTACCTACCATCTTTGGTCAAGCGTGTACGTACGGAAAGGCAGAGAACACCCAATAGACCATAATTGTTATCTAATTATGGTTGCGGTAAGGCTTGGATGTGGGTTGGCCAGTGTTGTGTTCTCATACAGGATTTATCCTGTCTTGTCTTTCACTAGTTGAGGGAGTGGTCTCGTGGGACCATAGCCACGTATAGGAAAAAACAGACCTTAGCATCTGCATTGGCAGATAAATCGAAAGCTCCCAACCGAGTCCTGTATTTCCTGGTCTGCCCTGTGACAGGACTCGGATGGCACGATGTGATACATGTGCATACAGTCATGGAAAAACGATTCACGATATATGCGTGGGAAAAAGGGCACGGTTGGCGGTTAGCGTAATCCCTAGTGGCCCTAGGTGGTTGAACCCAAACCGAGATACGAAAACGTGCAATAGGTAAGCATAATCCCTAGTAGCCCTAGGTAGCATGAGTCCTAGTTGTACAAACGATAATTCATGTTGGAAGACCCTGGCTAGGTTTAGGGTAACAGTCCAAACCGATCTTAAGGATCATGGAACTATGTTAAAGTAATATAGAATCTCATGGGAAAGTCCGTATGGTCTACGGCAAGGGACTGAACATTTACATGGAATAAAACATACTAGTTGAGTAACCTATATATGCGATATATTAGGTTGACATGGACCATTACACGACTTTTTGGTAAGGGTCATTCATGGTTAACGCATGATACGGTGGGGATACTAGTACGGTAGGTGCAGAGCTAAAAGACAGGATAGATACCATGGGATGTTATACGTGATAGATATCTTGGGGATATTATACTTGATAGGAACCTGACGATGGGATACCTTGTTTTATCTTAACATCGTAATTTATCATGACACCTTAGTTTATCTGAGTTCAGTAGTTCATCCTGTTATTTTGATTTTGCTTATCTATCTTGTCATCTTGCTTATGTTCATCTCAGTTTCTCATGTCAGTTAACTTTACTAGTTTTTATGCTGATAGTAGATAGGGCTTACTCAGTCTTTTTGACTGACCCGTTTTGTTTCGCCTCTTTTCTTCCGTTTCCCCCCAGGTTACAGGGAGGAAATACTGTTGTTTAGTTCGGACTTCTTCTGCTTGAAGGTCATCATGGATGGCTTGGACTTTTCTTGGCTATGGCTACTTTACTGTTTTTACTTGGGGAATAATTTATGAAAAAGTCTTTATGCTTCTTTACTATTGAAAGACAGGTTTTGATGTACTCTGATGTAAAAGGCTTTAGACCTTAATTATTAATGTTTATGAAAGTTCTATTTTACTTCCGCTATTTTTATATGTTTTGTCTTGTGATATTTCTGTGCATGTTTACCAATAATGCCCCTCTAAAGCTAGTGCATTCCTTTGCGAGTGACCCTAGCGGAGGCGGGGTGTTACAGTATGCTGGAGGATTCTTCTAAGTTCAAGTCCTCGGTGGTTTTGACATTATTATGCTATATTTCTTTTTCCTATTTTCATCCGCTAGGTTGAAATTTATGGCAAATTGTGGTGTATCTAACACTATTTTTGTTCAATTTCCTCACCAAGTATCGATTATGGTTCTTATTATATAATACTTTAACCAGTAATGAATTTAAATAGAAAATGGTTTCGATTATTTTGTGATATTTTGACGACTGGTCATTATTATGAGCTATAACTTGTAGAAGATTTTAGTGAAATTTGTAGATTAAAAATTATCGCCTTACCGCTACAAATTTAGGATGTGAACTGACGTTTAATTTGGAAAACAATTTTCAACATTGTTTTTTCCTATCATATGGAGTTTAAATGCATAATTTCTAATTCGTTCCTATGGATTTTGGTCATATGAATTTCTTTACTTAGTTTAGTGTAATTTTAATCAGTTTTTACTGACCATTTTGTTTAAAAACAACAATAATTCCGATTGATATACAATGCCAAAGATAATTCCTAAATTAAACATAATATTCACTCACTCAATCCGATACTTAAAAAAACTATGAATTTGAAGTGAATGTAATAAACTATTGTTGCGGCCATGTAGATAATAAATTATGGATACTCTTTTATGTAGTATAGAACAAATATTTCAACTGTCAAATTCTTCAACAAGAAGATGCGCATGTAAATTTAAGCAAAATTAATTTGAAGCAATTCCAAATGTTTTATTTTGACAATACTGATGATGATTTCCTATCACAATTAATGTGCTTTTGAGGACAAGGAACTGCATGAAATATACAGTGAGATGGAATAAACCATAGTTCAGCAAACTGCAATTTAAAACCATGCTCAAAGACGAGGCATAAAGATGAACGTAAGATTCAATATGCATGAGTATATGGCAAAACACTACAAGAAAAAAGTAGAATAGACATCACAGTTTTAACATCATCTTAAATTCAACCGATGTTAAAACATAAATTTAACATCGCTTAATTTAAAAGTGATGTTGTTAGTTTCTCAGACATCTATTTATTAAATGACTGATATCTTAAATACACTTTTAGAAATTGAACTTATAGGCCATACCAAAATTCTTGGCTATTACATCACTTATTAAAATAGATGTTGTCTATTACATCACTTGTTAAATGTAATATTGTTAATGATTAATAATTAGTAAATTATAGCTAATATTTTTTAGTGGTTATAGTTAATATTTATTAATTATATTATAATTAGTAAATTATAGTTAATATTTTTTCGTAATTATAGTTAATATTTACTAATTATAGTTAATATTATAATTAGTAAATTATAGTTAATATTTTTTTAGTCATTATAGTTAATATTTATTAATTATAGTTAATATTTAATAATTATATGTTATAGTAAAATTATATTTTATAGTAAAATTATGTATTATTGCTAAGATGGATTGTAACAAAAAATTATTAAATTAGTTGTTGTCTATTGCGGCTGACGTCCCGGAAGGGGGTCGACCTCTTCCGCTTCTTGCGTGATGTTAAAGGTCTCTTTTTCAATCCACACCCTCCATAATTGGACATATCTAGTCATTGATGTAACACCCCGTAATTTTAACAACACTAAAAAGGACAAATTAAATAATAATTAATTTAATATTCAGAATTAAGGGAAACGGACTATAACGTTGCGTTCATCTCGAAATTTTGGTCAAGATAGACATTTGGTTTGCATAAAACGGACACCGTATGAAGAAGTTACGAAGGTTTGAAGTTTGTATACACGTAAGAGAATTATATACATATAATTAACTTTAGAAATCGGTTCAAAAATCAAAATTCCATGAGTGGCAAACTTCCCGCCCCAGGGGTGTCGACCCCTGGGTCGACCCATCAAGGGGGTGCCAACCCATGGGTCGACCCTATAAGGGGGTCGACCCCCCGCGCAACCTGGGCAGATTAGGTTTGGGGGTTCGGCTATAAATATGGCTCCATTTCTCTTATTTTCTACACTGAAAATTAATGGCGGACTAGATGCTGTAGGTGCCCAGACGGAACCAAACCTTTTTCCCTCTTTTACAATCAAGTTAATCAAGTTTTTCACGTGTAGATCTGTGATTCAACCTCTGCTATTCTTCTTCTACCTTTCTAGATCCAAACGCTGTGAGTTTAAGTTACTTTTAGATTTAAATAATTAAAAAGTAAAACATGATATGACTGTAATTTGGATATATGCATGTGACTGCTTGAATCATGTCAGATCTGTAATAACTTGTGAATCCATGATATTCTGACATAACCATGACTTGGATCTTAACCTTTATCATGTCAGATCTACCTTTGATTATAGATATATTTTCTATTTAGATCACCTTGTACCTGTCATGTTTGTGGTTAAATTGGATCAGTTATTAGTTGAACATCTAAATTATTATTTAGATCTCACCATGCCTATTATAACATCCCTACTACTTAGAAACAGTTCTATTATCTTAAACTCACCAGATTTGTTCTTATATGCTCATCTTATTGTTATGCCACTATATGTTTATGTCAATTTTGTTAGCATAATCATCTTTGTCGTCTTCCCTTTATCTTTCCCTTTTATTTTATATAGCCAGGCTACTTTCGAGCCTAGGCATGCCACTGAAACATGCGAACGCGTTAAACGGGGAACATGGGGAAAACATTGAAATTGGGCATAACTTGTAATTAGCAATTTGGGGCATAACCTGAATCAAAATGTATGAATATGAATTTAGGGCATATAATTCATTATGAACATAATTGGGGAAAAAGGGGCATGAAACCTATAACGACATAGGTAAAAATTGGTTAATAATGAAATGCCTAGGATTACATTAATTAGAAACTGTAACTGCGCCTAGGCACGAGGTTATATTACGCTTATGGTGGAAGTCTGCCCGGAACCGCCCGACATATCCAACGACCACAAGTGGTGAATCTAATGTGAGAGGTCTAGGTGCACAAATACGAGACGTGCTATGACATGAGGTTAAAACAAACTTGTGGAAGAAGTCTACCCGGAGCCTCCCGACATAACCAACATCTGCAAGTTGTAGTTTAATGTGGGAGGTCTAGCTATTATAACCATAAATGGACATGGTAATGAATTTGAATACTTAACCTAGTTGAATTCATAGGGATTGTATGAACATGAATTTGAATAGGGGTTAAGTAAACTTGTTTAAACAGTGGGTGGGTTAAGTAAATCTGAGAGGGTGGGTAATATTTATATATAGGCCCACAAACTTAACCTGAGGGGGTTATGTAATTAAAGACACCAATAGGTATACATAACCTGAGAAAATCCCAATGGAGATACAAGACAAGGGGGATAGCTTGTATCATCTTGTGTGTGGGACCCGTTTTAGTCAGTAGCCCATATAACGGTATCGAACGAGTACTTCGCCCTTGGTCGGAGTCGGGACACGCTTATTGGGCTAATTGTAAGAGATCCAAACATGGAGGATGGTATGGGTAGCGCAAACAGACCGGGACATGTGCGTGCATGACTGAGTAGAGGGGGATAAGACGACCGTGACACTAGTAGATATGGTTGTATGCATCAATGAACGATTGCCACTTTAGGAAGTGATGCCTCCTCCTATGAGGCCGGCACAGGGTATCTACGGAGTACGGAGCCGATCGATTAGGGTAGTAGTAAGGGTACATCTACACTCTGGTAAAAAGTTTAGGAGCCTATTAGGCTGGGCTGCCTGTGAATTATATGGGGATAAAACCTCTCAACAGAAGTACACCTAAGTCTACCATCTCATAGTGGTTGGGATAATCTCATTCTAAGTTATACTAGTATTAGCGCAGAGAATAAGAGTAATCGTTAGAGAAGCGTATACACTCTATCATGTTTACCTTGTCATACCTGCTTTTTGTGATGTTATCTTTCTTATCCGCTTTATATGCATGTCATGCTACTTTTACTTATTTACTTGCTAAAAGTAACTGGAATCGCCAGACTTTATGTGTGATACTTTTTGTTTCCTCTTCTCTCTTCCATTCCCTCTAGGTTCTCAGGGTGGGAATACTTAAGCTTGACTAGGACTCTGCTGTAATTTTGCAAGAGCTTCTTTGATTTATTACTCAAGCTCCTATCTTTGCTACTATGGCTATATTTTTATTTGGAGATTATGCTTCTTTTATTTTGTTCTCTGATTTTTAAGTGCAAGACAGAAGTTTTTATGATGTACTGGTTTTTATGTAATTCAAACATATGATGTTTTGGACCACGATGCTTTATGATCAATAAAGTTTGTTTTGATTCCGCTGCTATTTCTATATCTATCTTGTTATGTTTCTGTTTACCTATAACGCTTCACAAAACTTAATGCATTCTCTTAATGAGTGATAGTAATGGACGTGTGGTGTCACGTTTGAACACTTCTCTAATCCGCAACCATCATAACCCTCCAATCAGCCTCTTCCACATCATCACCAATTTCCATCTTCACGTTTCAACACTTCTGCTTCTCTTTTTTACCCCTTCACATTTTATTTTCAGCAATTTCCCCTTTCTTCATTGAATTCGGATCCAACTTCATCCTTTCTCCAAATTAGATCGGCTTCTTAAAATTCTTCAGCAAGCGAAAATTCCCCCCTTTTTTCACTTTCTCCTCCCTATTGGCTGAGAATTCTATTCCGCGTACACTTTTCTCTTTCTTTTACTATCCCTTAAACGTGAGTTTGACGTTCAGATATAGGCTCGCGGTTGTGGATGTAGATGGATGGTTCAAGTATAATTGTGACTGAAGGTCTGAACTTTGGGTTCTGATGTGGTGTATGGCATGAGTTGAGGTTTTGTTTGTAGCTATGATTTTAAGGAGATAAGGAGGTTGAAGATGGCAGTAGCTTGATGACATAGAGGAGGCTGGTTTTGGGTTTTTGGTTGAACTATTTGTTCATGAATTTGTTTGGAGAAAGTCTTAAAAGGGTATGTTGGGGTTACGTTTGTGGTGGATTCGGTTGTTAAGCAAGGTGTGGAATCAATAAAGGAGGAGATTGCAGTTTTTGTGTTTTGCGGGTTTGCAGGTGTGTTGATGATAGAGGTGGATGTAGCAATTTTGGTAAAAGTGATGATGGTGATGTTGAAAATGGAGAAGGGAATGTGTGTCAATAGTGGTGGAGTCGTTCAGGTTGATGGCAGTTTGTGTTTGTCCGGTTGGGTTGGCGTTTGAAAGGAGGTAGTTTGCTGGAGTTATAGGATGGTATTTGATATGTAGGATGGTGAGTATAGAGATGATGTGGTTCAGAATTGATTAAGTTACGTGTGTGCAGGAGGATGGTGTAGTGTTTGGCAGTGGATGTTTGTTTGTTTGCGGGATGAGTGATTATTTGTTTGTTTGTTTGCTTGTAGGTGCTGAACTAAATGGTGTAGCTGGAACCGTGGTTGCAATGGTGTAGCAGGGACTATGGTGGTAAAATCTAGTATTCCTTTTACTGTACTTTAGCATCGACATTGCATTCTTCCAGGACTATAAAGCATCATTTTTGAGCTGTGTGGTTGTGATTTAATTTAAACAAGAGAATGATTTAAGCTCATGAACTCGGTTTTTCCCAATGTTTAGGCACTTTCCTGAGTTAAATATTTTCTCTTTTACAGGTAAGAAATTACAATCATTACTAGAAATGAACAGAATAGCAACACAACCTTCCAACGGCCTCCAACGGCCATTGACCAACGGCTTCCAACGGAAGCCAAAATACGTATGTTTCTTACGTATACAAAATATACGCCGTTGGAAACCATTTGCGGCCGTTGGTTTTTAATCCGTTGGAAGCCGTTTCCCCCTATACACAGGATTGATCACAAACCAGCCGAGAGCTGCTCCTTCTTCCTCATTCTCTCCAAACCCACGAATTTTCTCCCAAAACCCCCAATCTTTCCCTCCTTCAATTCTGAAATCACCAATCCCACGCCATCATCCATCTAGGAACTCTCCAAATCAATCAAGGCACTCTCTCATCCTCTTTAAACTCCGATTCTCTCCAATTTCAAGGTATGTGTTTACCCTAAATTTTGTTTAATACCCCGTTTAGTAATTTAAGCATAATTAGAGTATGTTTGTGTGTCTAATGTTGTTAATTAGTTGCTAATGTAGGGTTTAATTATTTAAGTTGCTAATTTAGGGTTTTGATTTATAAATTACTTAGTTGTTATGATTTAGAGTTTTAATTAGTTTAAGTAGTTGTTGTTAATGAGTTTTGTATTTGTAGATTTACTTGATTATGTTGCTAATCTAGGGTTTAATTAGTTAAAGTTGAATATGTATATATGCATATATATAGTGTTGTATGTATGTATATAGTTGATAATCTATGTATTTTTTTGTTTGGTTGAGCCCCAATTCATTGAAAACAATATTTAATTTGTTGAAAACGTGTCGTGCAACTGGAAATATTTAAGTTTGTGTTTTTTGGGCTAAGGCGCAAAAAGGCGCTAAGGCGCACAAAAGCGTACAAAAAACACTTCAATCATGAAAAAATACGTATTCATAATATGTTATATTCATAAAGCCTTAGAGAGTTTTTTTGGCCCCATCTGATAAGTATTGTATATAATCGTGATATGATGTTCGTTTTATTAACGGAACAGACATTTATATTCATTGTATACAATATTTATTGGATTTGTCCTCTGTATTGGACAAGTTACGAATACAATAACGAAATTAAATCTCGTAAAGTATTTCATTTTAAACGGTTCTCAAAATTTCAAAAGCACTTCCTTTATGTTCCCTGTGTACACGCAATTGTGTACTATTTAGGGAACTAAAGGGAAGTGCTGCCGAAATTTTGTTGAATCGTTTAAATTGAAAAGATTTATGCGATTTAATTACGTTATTGTATTTGTAATGGGAGGTAGGATAACCCACCATTAAATGATCAATTGACATAACATGCATTAATTACTAAAATTGTTTTAACACATTGTCAATGCAAATTTTATCATCATAATTAATATGTAAAAGAAATGTTGTCATTAAAATACAATCTTAGCGTTTGAGCGATCGGACACAAAAATTAAGAATCTAATTTTATATAATTCTTTCTAATTTTATATGTACTTAGAAAAAATGGACGATTATTTTAATGATCGAAGCTGGATGTACAAACGAAGAGAAACCGATGGCACAATAAACAAACATTTTATTAATGGTGTCAGCATGTTTATTGATTTTGCTTTAAGTAACAATGGAAACGACGTCGAAATCCGTTGTCCATGTAGTAGATGCAAGTTATTGAAGCATTTGATACCGCAAATGGTCAGAGTTCATTTGCGTCAGTACGGTTTTGTGCCGAACTATTTAGTTTGGGATCGTCATGGAGAACCGTTAGCATCTACTTCTATACAAGTTGAGGAGGTAGCGAATACTGAAATTGCCACGACGAATCTCGTAGAACAAATGGTTGAAGATGCTGCACGTTCTATGTTCCCGGTTCAACAATTTAATGAAAACGTTGGTAATGATGACGATGGTAATGATGAAGAAGAACCAACTATTGAAGCCAAAAAATTATATGACTTATTAGATGCCGCAAAAAACCCCTTTGGGAAGGCTGTGAAAGCGGAACTCAATTATTAGTAACTGCTGAATACATTGCGATGAAATCTAAATACAACCTCATAGAAGCTGGATTTACAGCTGTTGTACAAGCTGCGAAGCGGCATATGCCTCCCAATAATTTAATGTGCGAAAACCATTATGAACTAAAATAAATGATGTCGGCCTTTGGTTTACCGTATCAAAAAATAGATACATGTCTAAAGGGTTGCATGCTATTTTGGAAGGAAGATATCAAGCTTAAGAATTGTAGAATATGTAATCAAGAAAGATACAAACCAAGAAAGAAAAAGGGAAAGGAAGTCCCGTATAAACGTATGCATTATTTACCGATTATTCCTAGACTTCAAAGGTTATATGCATCTTCTGTAACCGCGCAACATATGAGATGGCACAAGGTGAGAACATAGGAAGAAGTTACGTTAAGACACCCATCTGATGGAGAAGCATGGAAGCATTTTGATCAAAAGTATCCCAATTTTGCATCTGAGAGTCGCAATGTTAAACTAGGTTTATGTACGGATGGGTTTTCACCATTTTCTCAATTTGGTTCTAAATATTCATCCTGGCCAGTAATTGTAACACCTTATAATTTACCTCCGTGGATGTGTATGAAAACTCCTTATATGTTTCTTACAATTGTCGTACCTGGTCCTGATGATCCGACACAAGGAATCGATGTTTATTTACAACCGTTGATTGAAGAATTAAAAAAATTGTGGTATGAAGGGGTAGAAACATATGATATTTCCCAAAAGAAAAACTTTCGTATGCATGCTTCTCTATTGTGGACAATTAGCGATTTTCCTGCTTATGCGATGCTTTCAGGTTGGAGTACGGCTGGTCGTCTAGCTTGTCCATACTGTATGGAAGAAACAAGAGCATTTTCTTTACCTATTGGAAAGAAAATTTCATGGTTTGACTGTCATAGATGTTTTCTTCATATTAATCATCCTTTTAGAAGGGATAAGAATTTTTTTACAGCTAATAGACTTGAAACTTTACGACCACCTAAAGTATGGACAAGTGAGGAAATTTATGAACTTGTACAAGATTTTCCCAAGATTCATGAAATCAGAGTACAGACAGAAATTCAAGGTAAATCATCAATTCATAATTGGTGGAAACAAAGCATATTTTGGGAGTTGCCTTATTGGAAAGATCTTCTGATTCGTCATAATATTGACGTGATGCATAATGAGAAAAACGTGCTTAATAACGTACTCAATACAATTTTGAATGTCAAAGGGAAGACGAAAGATGATTTGAAATCCAGACGTGATATTGAAGTAATATGTAATCGTCCGGAGCTTCATATAAAGCCAAATGACACCAGAGAACCGAAAGCGTGCTATGAACTGGATACTAATCAAATAAAAATATTTTTAAAATGGATGGAAGGGTTAAGATTCCCGGATGGTATATCTTCCAATCTTTGTAGATGTGTTGACTATAAAAACAGTAAACTTAGTGTGATGAAAAGCCACGACTGTCATGTTATGATGGAAAATTTATTGCCCGTCGCTTTCAAAGAACTATTGCCCGTGAAAGTTTGGACTGTTGTAATAGAGCTTAGTTTGTTCTATAAAGAGCTTTGTTCACCTACATTAAAAATTGACCATCTACGTAAACTAGAGGAAGAAATCCCCATATTACTCTGCAAATTGGAAAAAATATTTCCTCCAGGGTTTTTCAATGTTATGGAGCATTTACCTATTCATCTTCCATCAGAAGCACGTCTTCGAGGGCCTGTGCAATACGGATGGATGTATCCATTTGAAAGGTATATTAATATTCAGTTAATTAAATTTTGGTTAAGTGTATGAAAAAATAATTTACAATAATTCTAAACAGGTATTTAAATCATCTAAAGAAAAAAGTGAGGCAGAAAGCTAGAGTTGAAGGTTCTATTTGCAAATCATACATTGAAGAAGAAGCTTCATTTTTTTTCTCTCATTATTTTAGTGATCATGTGAACATCTCATTTGCAAGTACTGCACGTAATGATGAAGGCATTGATCAAGATGACTGCCAAGCGACTTTATCTATTTTTTAAAAACATGGTCGGCCTTCTGGTAGATGTGTGGAGGAATGGCTGAACGATAAAGATTACAATGCAGCACACACATATATTCTTCTCAATTGCACTGAAGTTGCACCGTTCGTTAGGTACTCTACTTATGCATCTATGTATACATGTATTGTATCTTTAATCAGATATGTAACGTATGTCCTATGATTGCAGCATTTATGAATCACAGTATCCAAACGGCGATATCAGCAAAGAATTTGCTAGTTGGTTTACTAATTATGTTTTTGATCCAACAAATTGTATTGTGGATGAAGGATTGAAACATTTGGCATTGGGACCTAAAAGAAATGTGAAGACATATCCAATATTCTTTGTCAATGGATATAAATTTAACACTAAAGAATATGGTGCTGAAAAATTAACTGACAATAGCGGTGTATTTGTTATAGGTAGTGATGATCCAAATGACCATGTACACGATTTTTATGGCGTGCTAAACCAGATTCTGCAATTGACATATTTCACAAGACCCGTGGAAGAGGTATTTTTGTTTAAATGCAACTGGTTCAGCAATGTTCCAGGTTCTGGAATCAACGTGCACCCAAAATATAATCTTATAGAAGTAAGACATACGTCCCTTTATTATAAGTACGACCCTTTCGTACTTGCCAAACAGGCTCTTCAAGTATATTATGCTCCTTATCCTTCTATGAGAAGAGACAAAATAGATTGGTGGCCTGTTTTCAAAACAAAAGCAAGGTTTACATTTGACGGGCGTAATATTCCCGATGACCAAGCTTATCAAGCAGACGTCGAGGAAAATGCAGAAATAGTAATAACCGACGATCAAACAGATTTTGGACCTCTAAACGATGAATCGAATGCATTAATTGATGTATTTGAGACTACAGATGAACCATATATGGAGGAGGAAATAGAGTCGGAATCTGAAAGTGATGAGGACGACTAACTAATACTCCTCATTTTCAAAAGGTAATTTTATGTTATGACATTTATATTATCAAGTAACCATATATTTATTTTTATGACATTTCTATGAATCAAACTCATATGTTAACTAGACATATCTATGAATCAAACTTATATTTAACACTTCTACGAATCAAACTTGATCATATGTTAACTAGACAAATCTATGAATCAAACTTATATTTAACACTTCTATGAAACAAACTTGTACTCATGTTATGACATTTCTATTATCAAGTACTCATGTTATCTAATACCATGTTTTTACATATAGTTCATTCATGTTATGTTATGTTACGTCATGTTATGTTATGTTATGTTTTGTTATGTTTTTGTTTGTAACAGGTATGGCGCCAGGTGGCGAGGAGGGTGGTCCATCGTCGGAGTTATCTCGTCCTGTGGTCTGGCTTAAGCCAAAAGCATCAAAAGGGTAAAAACTAAGTTTTTAGTATAAATTTAATTTAAGTACAATAAATTATTTAAATTGTTGTTCTAGCAACCATGTATTTTTTTTCCCGTTTAACACAGGGGGTTTGAGTTGGAGCCGTCCAATACCGTTTTGAGGATATCAAAACGTGCTTATCAGGCCCGCATGACTGCATGTTGGCCCACTTGGAGCTCGATACCCGACTTAGTTAAGGAGACCATATGGCAGGATTTTTTGGTACGTATGTATGATATAACATTTCTTATATTAAGTACATGCTCCTATTTGATAACTTTATATGTATGCTATTTATAAAAAAAACGCAGGGTGCGGTGGATCTCCAGGAGACGGATTTGGATCTCGTTAAGCGCCACTGGAACGGTAAAGTGGTAGCAAATTACAGACAAACAATGAACACTTTAAAATCAAGTGGGAAAAGGTAGTCTTCTGTGAGCGAGTCAGTGTGGAATGATCTACTTACTTATTGGAATAGTAATGAGGACTTTCTGGTAAATTTTACTGCATATTTTTAATTTAAATTATTCTATTCAATTAGTACATGATTTAGACTAAGACATTTTTTTTTAAATTTAAATGTATAGGCCTCATCTGAGAGAAATGCAGCTAATAGGAGCAAGAATCCGGTTACGCATCGAGGTGGGTCCAAGTCATTTCAGCATCATCGTGAGGATCTGGTATATTTTGTAATTGCACAGTTTAAAATTTTAATTCATAACTAGTCAAAATTAATAGTTGATTTAAGTTTAAGTTTTAATTTACATGTGTGCATGCTTATTTCAGGAGAGAGCGCGTATGGCTCCTGTGTCGTACTGGGATGTTTTCGAGCATACACATGCATTGAGTCAGACTGACGACACAGGCTCAGTTTCGTACACTTGGGACCATGATGATAAGGCGCGTGATAGATATGTAAGTATAAAATAGTTAAGTAGAATTATAATTTAATTAAAATAGTGTTATCTAAATTTATTTTATTTTTGTTTAACAGGAGAAATTTCAGGAGCAAAGGGCACAGGTACTGGAAGCTACAGGGAGGACTGAGCTGACCAAGGAAGATGAGGACAAGATATTTGATGCTGTCATGAATCCTGCTACCCGAAACAGACGATATGGTTATGGAAATCTAGAGGTAATACTAAAATTTATAATAAAAACTCAAATGTATTCGAACTACTATTATGAAATACTGAAAATCTGAAATTATAAACAGATTACAGCATCTCAGCAGATGTATCAGAAGGCTTAGGAAAAGGAAGAAATCGCACAGTTGAAAGCACAGATTGCAGAGCTTCATGAACGTGATCGTCGCCGTGAAGAGCAGATGGAGTAGCTTAACCAGCAATTGGCGGAGTACATTGCCCAACACGGTACGACACCTTCATCTTCAGGGGGAGAGAGTTGATCATGTTAGCTTGTTTTGATGTGTTTTGAGAGTTGGTGAGGCTTGCTACATGCATGGCAGTTGTATATATTTTGTTATGATGGTTTGGACATGATGTTATGATGGTTTGGTGATGGTACGGTTTGGACATGGTGTTGGTTATGTTGTTTGGAGATGGTTATGTTATTTTGGACATGGTGATGGTTTGGTGTTGTTTTGGCGAAATTTGGTGGTAATGTTATGTAAATATTGGTTAATTTATGTGTTTTGTATTTGTTTTTTATTTCGTATTGTGTTTGGGTGTATATATGGTTGAGATTGTAAGTTATATGCTCGAAATGGAGCAGTTCAGAATGTTTTATATTTGTTGTGTGGCTTGTAGTGGTAGATCTAAAATCTTCCAAAAAAAACACCCAGATTTCCAACGGCGACCAACGGCCTGCGACGGCTTACAGGTCATTCCATACAAACGGCTTCCAATGGCCTATTTGCTCAAAACATCAGACACGTGTCCTTATTTATCAGTTGGAAGCCGTTGGAAATTAAGCGTCATTTGCGTTGGAAGTCGTTGGAAGCCATTGATCCGTATACCAACGGATTGACCAACGGCTTCCAACGGGGTTTCCAACGGCCGCCAACGGCCCCTAGCCGTTGGAAACCCCTGTTCCTCTTGTAGTGAATGTCACATTGCAAGTTTGTGCACTGCAGACATGGATCTCTAGGTTTTCTTCCTAAAAAAAGAAGCTCGCGCCACAGGGAAAGGGTAATCTTCCACTTGATATACATATCTTTGTATTTGATTCATTCTGTTTGTTTTGGTCAGAATGCAATATATATGCATCTTACTATGAATCTAAAGCACATGATAAATTTCATCTTACTATGCATCTTATTTGGGCTTGAACATTGATTGTTTTAATGTATTTAGCTACATTTTTTGACCATTATGTATGATTCTACCGTGCTTTCCTTGCTGCATTAGCCATTGGTATAGAAGAATGGACAGCTGGAGCACAAGCTAGACAATGAAAATCAGGATCAAGTCAGCTAGAGTGATGAGTGTTATAGCGAGGTGATAATGTAAAACTGATTGTGTGATGTATAGAATTTTGTATGAGAAATGTGAATGTAAAATAGTTGGAGTCAGAAATTTATGCTATTTCATATGTTGAAATAAAAATACTGTTTGAATATTAAATTATGTGCAATAGTATTTCATTTAATAAATATTTATTTATGTGCATGAGATGAGAAAACAACATAAACAAGACAACATAGACATCAGTATAAAGCCATTTATTGAGATCAGTCAAAAGCTGATATGGTAAAACACTTATCACAACAGTTAATTAGTTAATTTATGATGTCTTACTGTTGCTTCGACATCATTTTTTAACTGATGTAAAAAAATTTGGCACTTTAGACATCACCAACATCAACATCGCTCCCGAAAAAATGGAGACATTGTTTTTTAACCGATGTCTGTGTGAAGTTTTCTTGTAATGAAAGGAAGGAAAAGAAAAGAAAACACCCCTTATTTCTGACATGTAACTCTTCTAAATTGGTTGTGAGATGAAGACAAAAAGATTGCATAAGCTCTTTCCTAAAATTAAATGTATATCTAATGTAATCTGCATCAAACACACCTGTCAGTTTATTTGTTTTGTCCAGGAACGATTATTAGATGTCGATCGATTGTTTATATCTAAGAATCAACATAAAAATTTCATGTTTGACATAATTGTAGGGACCACTATTTTTGTTTTGTTTTTTGGAAAGGGATATCCAACTTTTGCAAAATTACTACCATTTATCATGCCATCAATTTTGATTTTATGCTGCTGCCATAAATTTTGATTCTATGATTACTGCTGCTACCATAAATCTTTATGCCAATTTTATCAAGATGTTATTTCAACCAAAGTCTTTTTTTTATCAAAATGAAATTATTGTCCGTGACCACACATGATGCAACAACAAACTGATGTATTTGACCCATCACGACTAAGCTCACTAATAAAAAGGGGCTTTTGTCTAAATTTGCATGATCAAGTCATGTGAAACATGTATGGCCGGTTGAACATTTTATAGTACACAAGAATTGTTAGTATTTTTATCTCTATGAAATAGCAATATGTGATTTCTATTTAAATTAATATAAATAAAAATTATTTCTATTGTTTATATGGTTCATATCTCCATTTTATTATGTTCGACCGAGGTTAATCAATAATACTTTCCAACGGCTGCTTTTTTGTCTTTAGTCAAGTAATCATATTGGCGTGATAGAAGTTATGAAGATAATAATATCATATACTATAAAACTACTTGAAACAGGTACATATTCCACAATCCATTAAAAAGGTGATGTATAAAATCTTTACTCTCACTACAACAAAAATTCCATATTACTACTGTAATTTTACAACTATCACAAAATGACTGTTGTAATAAAGGTTTTTTACAACTGTCATTTCCTAGAAGTTGTAATAAGCATATTTTTAACAACTCTTTTATTTTGCCTGTTGTAATAGATGCCTATTACAACATTTCTTTTTGGCTTGTTGTAACAGATGTCAAATTTTTACAGCTTTTATTCTTTACCTATTGTAATAGATGTCTATTACAACTTTTTATTTTTACATAATAATAATTAATATTAAATATAATCACTACTAAATAATAATAATTGATTTTAAATATGAAATAACCAATATTGATAATTAAAATTAAATAATTAATAATGGATATAATAATAATAACTAATAAATGGTATAAATAATTGTAAACATGAATAACTAATAAATAGGCTAGTAATATATGCATGGTAATTAACTTTTAATAATTAATATTCAATTATAACATATACATTATAATAACTTACATTAATAATTAATAACTAAGTAGTAATAACTAATATTAATAATTAAGAAATATTTATTAATTAGTTGTTGATAATTCAATTTTTTTAAATAATTAATAGATACTACATAAATATTAACTAATTATTTAATGATTAAAAATCGGTAATTAATAAGTAATAAATAGATATTAAATTAATGATTGAAAGTTAACAAATAATCATTAGTAACTACTGTTAAATAAAATAATTAATAGAAAGTGAATTTAGAAGTTTTTATTTGATTTAGAAATAAATTTTCTGCTAATAATTTTAGCCTTTCTGCGCTCCTATTCCATCTAAATTTTCATTTCCCGCTAGCCTTTTCTTTTTTATTTTCAACTACCACTTAACTTGCCTATGCGGCCCTAAATTCCCAATCCCGCTACAGTAAAATCCCTCTCGCACTGTTCCAGATCTAATCTTTCATCCACTTATTTCTTCCCTCTCGCACTGCACTACATCTTCAGCTGCCGCCATTCCCTTAACCCTAAACCTAATTACCTTTGCTCCATCTTTCTACATACTAACCCCTTTGCTATCGCTTTCCTTCTCTCATGCGAAGTCTACCTCAGTCGCCTTTCTTCTCTCTCCCTCTATCGATGACGCCAAATTTCTCTCTCTCTCTCCCGTTGTGTTTCCCACTTTCCATGTCAGGTTCTGTTTCTATCTTAACCAGCTATGCTCTCCTAACAGCTAACCTCTCCTCTCCCTCTGTTCATCCCTGCGTTGCAGACCATTCATGGAGTGTGGATTAGGTTAGCTAAGAGAGCGTCAGAACAAGTCCGACTATGTGTTTGGTTATGGATGAGAGGAGACGGTTGATTTGGACAGGTCATAAAGATGGGAAGATCCGGTAATGGAAGATGGAGATGGATGAAGAGGAGAAAGAGGCTGCTGCTAGGTTTAAGGAAGGAATGTCATGGCATGCTCATCGCTATCCAGTATTGTCCTTGGTTGTTACTTATTCGGGTAAGTACAATTGGTACCCGTAACATATTTGCTTTATTGCTTCTTTCATATTGTGCAGAACTTTCTTGGATTACAAGTGAGCTATGTTCAGGACATGAAGGTGGGAACATCTAGGTGTAGCCATGGGAGACTATAGAGAAATCTCTCTCTTTCAGTTGAAGAAAGACACATGGCAGATTTGCATGTTGAGAGATCCTTTATTAACCTTAAGAACCTTGTTACCGTGGAAGGGGTTTGCCTTTTGCCCAGCGTCAATGTTAAACATTTGATGTCTGATAACTCCAAATCCAAAGTGTGGAGTGGTGGTTCTCAATAATTTGCATTATGGTGAGCATTGTGTACTGTATTATGTTTCTTAGTCTGGTCCCACGTCAAAGAACTAACACACTGTATCTGTTACTCAGCTTGCAGATCTGGTTTCGGTATTTGCATTTTCACTTGGCTTGTTTAGACTTGGGTCATTTTAAGTTTTTTCGGTCTTGTTACCTAGATGTTTTTTGAGTGCGTGATTTTTTTTTTTTTTTTTTTTTTTTTTTTGATTATTTCATCTTGTGATGTTTTTTTAGTTATGTGTTAAGAGTTAGTGTTTGTGGTTCACTCGAAAAAAGGACTTACTGGCATAGATCGATGAAATGAAGTAGAAATCCACTTTGTTGGTAAGCTCAATTATAGTATGCTGTGTGCTTTTGTTGATAGTTTGAATAAACTATATAGTAGTATCAATAATTACCAAAAAAAAAAAAAAAGATTGGATTTCTCATATGGTAGTTGGTAGCAATGAACATTTATACCTGTATAATCCCAAATTCGACTTGAATTATTTTTTTTCAATCTATTTTTTAGGTAAACCCATTTCAACAGAAAACTTGGGAAAAATTTAAGGCACTGTTAAAAGGCAAATCAAAGAAGAACTAGATGTGTTTGCAAAAGGAACAATTTAGAATGCTGCCAAACGTTTTATTGGATTAAGAGCATTTTGGAGAAGTAAGCCTGAACAATTCTCATGGTCACAATATCATGTATTCAATTTGCATCTAATAATATTTTATGAATTCAGTGAAGTCTTCGTTTCATATCAGAACGTAAATTGGAAACAGTATTCCCTTATTGCAGTCATTTAGCTGTTTAATTCGTATTTATCAAATTTAGAAAGATCTTGGAATAAGGTTGAGAATTTTGAAAGCAAGATGCCAGCTTCTAATGCTCTGGAAAGAAATGTACATGTTACAGCAAACCCTGTAGATAAAGAGTTCACTCTTCATCAGTCAATGCCGCTTTTCTTCGTGGTGTTAATTTCATTCAAATTCCAACAACTCTGATGGCTTAGGTGTGTTCTATTTGGACAAATGGCTTTAAAAGGTTACTTATTCCTTTTTAAACGCACGGAAAAAGAGAAGATTTATGCAAATGATCTTTGTAGATTTCATAGACAATTAGACAAATAAGCTTTGTAATTGGAATAATAGCTTTCAGAGGCAAATAAGGACAGTTGTAATTTTATACATTTTTATGTGATATATGATTTATAATTTGTGTTCTAGATATGAAGTGATTTTTATCAATGAATGGATTATGATGCCTTTAAACTTACATCTATTTCTTATGTTATTTATCTATTTATTGTCGCACATATAAAATATATATAGATTCTTATGCATATAATTTGTGGATATATTACAATTGTTAAATAAAAGTTGTAATAAAATATATCACAACGGTTATAAATAGTTGTAAAAATTACAACAACAACCTTCCAAAACTGTTGTAATAAAGTCTATTACAACTATGGAAAAAAGTTGTAAAATATACATATTACAACTGTGTTGCAATTGTGCAAAAAAATTGTAAAAGATTTTAGTCTGTTACAACTTCTTAATACACGATGGTTAGCCCACCGTTGTAAAATGTATATTACAATGGTTTTCCACCTTTGTAATATGGTCATTTTGTTGTAGTGCTGATATGTCTTGATGTATGATGACATTTTTTTAGCTGTTGTGGATATACAATGCAGTGGTTTTTGGGTGTGAAATAAAGAACTTGCATTCATGCTAAAAGGAATGCAAATGGAGTATTTGCCATAATTTATTATTGACAGAAGAAAACAAATTGAGATATATTGACCAAACAACTGCAAAATTGATGGAAAGTACAAAATATTAGATGTTATGCAAGATATGACTTTCATGGAATGTAAACCTCTCTTTTTAAAGCTAAATTTAAATTCAGCAGAGGCACAAACGTCCTTTTTCTATTTTAACAGTCGCATCCATATACTCCCTAATCAACATTTTGAAATTGTGCTATGTTGTTTGTGTATAATGGGGCTTTATATTGTTAATTTTGAATAGTGAAAAAGATTTAAGATCACTCGAAGTCTTCAATGAGAAAAAATAGGTGCAGCAATCCTTTATGTGTGTCGAACAAGGTAGGTTTTTATACAGGTAAAACAAAAACAAGATGTACTTTTTAATATATATTATTAATTGAACGTCCAACTATTTAACTTTTTTCCTTGGAATGAAGTAATACATCCTGTCATAAATTTGTTTTTAAAAAAAATTCTCCTAATTACCATTTAT
The DNA here is from genome assembly GCA_030737875.1 of Allium sativum. Classification (NCBI taxonomy): domain Eukaryota; kingdom Viridiplantae; phylum Streptophyta; class Magnoliopsida; order Asparagales; family Amaryllidaceae; genus Allium; species Allium sativum. The sequence continues at coordinate 71,719,976 of CM060927.1, read as the reverse complement.
AAATTGGTGCATATGTATTTCTTATTATAATATCAATGCTGCTAACATCCAGTAGATATTACATGTTCATAACGTTTTCCCAAAAAAAATCATAATTGAAATCAACAAACAAAATTAGAAAAATTAATTTAGGCTTGAGCATGAAAACTATGATTGCTCTTTATAATAAACTATGAAAGTTATCAAAGTTCAAATTTAATATTAATGTGACGAGAAGGGATTTCGCTCGATCCGAACCGGTCGCTAAACCGATCTAGACCGTTCGAAACGCCCGATCGTTTTGAGAACAAGACAAACCAGAACGCATACAGAAGAACATTTCATTGTATATTACAACAATGCATCAGATTACAAGAATATACAGAGTATAAATGAATATTACACAGAAATATCAGAGATTTAAATTACATTTAAATACATAGCAGCGGAAAATAATACAATACACAACTAGAAGGAGATATACGGATACAAAGCTTTCCGGATATCGTTCCAGCTGTAAACCAGGATCCTGTGAATATAAATCTGCAAAACCAAAACTACTAGCTGCCCGTGCCAAAATAAGGGCACCCAGAGTTTAGGTTAAAACAATAAACTCCAGGTCAGTCATGTGACTGGTGTGAGAACTAAAACAGTTATCTTTATTTTTAAAGTTAGGTAAATCAAGGGACCACGCCGTATAACACGGAACGAGTTTCCTCCTAAGAATACCAGTGCATAAAACAACAGCGCAATGCTAAGTAAAGAAAAATGAAGCTATTATAAGACCCATGTCCTATCACACAATGCAACGCAAGCCGGGGGATAGGGTTTTTACCTTATAATAGCCAAGAATGCTTGATACGTTTAAAACGAATCATTTGATACTATTATAAGTGTATAGTGTATAAAACAACTTCAAATCATAAGTATCAATCATAGGCGGCATGAATGCCCCATACCACTATGTCGCCATATATAGGTTATACAATCAAAATCGCAAAGTCACGTATTTGGAAATTGGGTTTCCATCTATGAACCGAGGCAAAAGATAGTCCTCAACCGATTCGAGACTCTCTAGCCCGAGCCTCAGGGTCAGAGCGCATCGACCCTTGGATCGTCAGGGCCGGTCCACCGATGTGGATTAAACTTAAACCCTGAACATGCGTTCCCCCGCCCTATGGGGCGTAAATGAGCCAACGAATGACTCCATCGGACCCGGATCGTCCGATCAAACCGAGGCGCCTCGCAACAGCAACAACCACATAAGTCAAACTCGTCAGGGCGTGTAAAACCACTGACGCCACTTCTAACTAGAAAGAAACACATGCCCTCCCTGAGGTCCGTCTCCCGTTTTTGGTTCATACCGGGTGTGAAACTCGCGAAGTAAACGTTACACAAAGCTACGCCACAAAGGACGTGCTTTGATCATCACCACAAGACTTTGCTTTTCAACAGAAGCCTCGATCAATTGCCACTTAGGCATGCCACACAGGCAATTCACTCCATGCGTTTGATATCCATCAATATATAACCCCTGAGCTCGTACGTCTCAGAGAAGGGCATTAAGCAAGAGAATAAATTCTCCGCCGCCAAACAGATATATATTTAATAGAGATCAATCACACGGACTAAAATCCAATGTCAGACACACAGTCCATTTACAAGTCCGTTCTGGGTCTGAACGAAACCGGAGGCACCTAGTACCCCGCATATCCATCGATCTCCAAGTACGTCTGGACGATCACTAACTATTTCCATCTTCTTGGGTGTACAGCCCAATCAAGATCATCAGTAATTACCCAAACGACGTGAAGACCTCCGGTCTTCGACCATCGTCTTCATCTTCGACTTATCGTCGTATCAGTTATTCAGAATGGGATAAACCCGGTCTTTCCGAATAACTCACGTATATTTTAAATAAGTGTTACACAAACACAACATACGCCTCATTCCAGTTCATTAGTCACTAACCGTAAATTAATCAAGAGAATAATTCCCCAAATATTAACCCCGAAGGCCGAAACCAACATCAGATCAATATCCAGAAAACCATTCTGCTTGGCTAACCGACAGTTAGTTTCTAAATTTCACATTCTTAGGGAGAGGTTCCCATTAATTTTATCAAAGATAAATTCTTTAAAATTTATTCTTTAATCTATCCTTTTGAATTTCGATTCAACTAGTCGGGATTAACGAACCTTACCGAAGTAATCATTTATTTTAATTTCCCAATCCCAACCTATTCATCCCCTGAAGTAAAACTAGTAATACTTCATATCTAACACCACGGTGTTATCGGTAAATTCAATTACCATTTCACGTTCAAATCTAATTAAAGATTTAACTATCGCCTGGAGTAAAACTGGTGATACTCCATTCTCGATTATTTCAATCTAATTAAAGATTCATTAAAACTCCACTTAGTTTTAATCGTTAACTGGGTTAAAGAATCAGTGTCATTTAAAACGCGGTTCACGATAAACCCAAAATCACCTTCCGTTAATTATCGGGTTAAAGAACGAGTGTTATTTAAAACACTGTTCACGATAAACCCAAAAATCAATACCAATTCAATTCCAATTAAATATTATTTAATTGGTACACTTCATTAAATCTAAATAAAAAGATTTAATCTTTTCTCAACTGGGTTCAAGAACAGTGTTAATGAAGACACCATTCACGACAAACCCAAATCACATTTGATATTAAACACAAGGCTCTGAATAGAAAATATACCGGCTTATATTCAATATCAAATTCTACGACTAACAAATATCGTATTGGAAATAACGATATATATATATATATATCTATATCTTTCAAATTTCCATAACAACATCTGTATAATCCCGAATTCCAACATCGAAATATTCCGAAGACAAATTCGATTCAAATCCACTCCAATGCAATCATTGGAAATTCTGGTTATTTTTAAAACCCTTTTTCAAATTCAATTTATTTATTTAAAAATAAATAGAATTATAATTCTAGTTCAAAACTAGTTCATTTCGATAAAAATCTATTTTTATCTTTTCAAATATGGAGTTTTTCATCCCAATTCTTTCTAAATCATTCCTTATGATTTTACACAAATTATTCTATTTTTAATAATTTTATCAAGGCCCGTACAGTCGATTTCCATCAACGGTCATCGAACTGCACTTACAGCGACCTTTTTCAAATTTGATTTGGACATAATTCCAAATCCAACCGTTAGATTTCTAATTTCTAATAACCGTTAGAAAGCTCTTTTCGATACGAACCCAACGGTTCTGGTTTTAGGAGAATCCGATGGTCGGATCTCCCGTAATATCCGTTCGAAGTCAATGGTCGAAATTCGCGAACTGCCGCGGCGCGGCGCGTTCTATTCAGGCCATTATATATTATATATATAATATATATAATATATACTTCGTCGATTTCAATTCAAAACGTGCTTTATATATCGTTTTAAATTCATTTTCAAAACGGTTTCAACTTCATGTTCAATTTCAAATCAAAATTGAATATTCCAATTTAAATTCATTTTAAATTCATTTCAAATTGATTTCAATTCAAATTGATTTCCAATTCCATTTCAGTTCGATTTCAATTCAATTCAATTTCAATTCGAATTCATTTCTATTCCATTTCAATTCGAATTTATTTATATTCAAAAAATCTGATTTTGAAATCACTTTCGATATTCATTATAACATGAACAAAATCGATCTGAATATCGTTCACGTCAAAATGGCGTCAATCTAACCAACACGGCTTCATATGTTTCTATTTTCAAATATTCTATTTCGAATATTTCTATCTCAAATATTTCTTTTCAAATATTCTATTTTCAAATATTCTATTTTCAAATATTTCTATTTCAAATATTTTTATTTCGAATATTTCTTTTTCGAAACTGGAATGAGGCCCAATCAATTACCATATAATGTTAATTATATGGATTTTCTACAACACATGTATATATCAACAACGATGAATAATCAACCATCATCCAAAGTGCATTCTACACTGTATAAGCATCAAATATAAATATTCATTGCTTATAACAGTCTGTCAATCAATCGATCGACATACAACTAAACAATCGGGATTAGTGTACGTCAAATATCATCCCAATACCCGTGTGGGGTTTCAAACAATCAAACACAGATTTTATTTGTGCAGTTGGGCGATATGGAAAATTTATCGTCCCAATCAATGTCCCTCAAATAGGTGTACATAAACAAACCGTCCGGTTTGTAAATGAATATTTATTTATTCACATTCACGTTAAAATTTATATTTTTAACGATCAAACTATTTTATTCAACCTATGAATTTTCTATTCGGTTCATTTACAAAATAAAAATGATATTTTTATTTTTCTAACTTATTTTAGAAAATTTCGGCGGCATAACGGCACGATACTAGAAATGGGACGAGGCCTAGCCTTATCCCCGGTCTTGTGAAGGCCCACGCCATTCACACATCAATCAAATCAATTTCATTTCACCAAACAATTCAATTCAAACCAATTAATCTAACCAACTACACAACCAAACAATTTAACAAACAAGCCATCCATGGTCTGTGGATGATGGGTGTCGGGTGCTACTAAACACCGTCTGCATCCTAGCATATATATATAACTAGAAAAATTAAATTGAAAGGTGAGAAGTTCTCACCAATAGCTATCCCAACTCCACGGCACTTCTAATGCAGGAAATCTTCACTGTTCTCGTCGATATCACTTTCTTTGCCCGTATTCTCTACATATGTAAAAATCACATTTTTATTTTGCTATTCAATATATAAAAATCGAATTTTTACTTCTCTATTCAATATATAAAAATCAAATTTTTACTATGCAATTCAATATATAAAAATCGAATTTTTACTATGTTATTCAATATATAAAAATCGAAATTTTACTATGCTATTCAATATATAAAAATCGAATTTTTACTATGCTATTCAATATATAAAAGTCGAATTTTTACTATGCTATTCAATATATAAAAATCGAATTTTTACTATGCTATTCAATATATAAAAGTCGAATTTTTACTATGCTATTCAATATATAAAAATCCTACTTTTCCTATACATCATTTCATACAAAGATTATATTTTCCTTTTAAATCATCTTTTTTTTTAAACAATAAAAATCATATACATTTCTAAATAAAAATCAAAACTTTTCTAAATAAAAATCAAAACTTTTCTTTAATAAAAATCTATTTATTTTATTTGCTAAACATATAAGAAAACTGATTATTTAAAATAAACAAAAGTAAAAAGAAAAACAAAACTTACGGTGCTGTAAAGGGGAGGGGCGCTGGGTCTCGCTGGGGGTTCGTCGGAGCTGTCGGAGGGTGTGCTGGTGGAGGTGGCAGGCAGGGGCGCGTTCGGATGGGGCTTCGACTTTGGGGAGGTCGACTGGGTTCGCGGTTTCATAGGAAAGGGGCGCGAGGCTAGAGGGAAGAGGAGGGCGACGCTTGCCGGGAGGTCGACGAGGCCGATTAGCCGACGGTGGTGGTGACAAGGCCTGAGGCGGCGGCTCGAGTTCGACACGTTTTTTTCTTCCTCTGAATTGAAAATGAATCGGGTGGGGGGGGTATTATAAAATTATTTAATTTATTCTACATAAAGTTGCTTTTTCATTTTACCTCTAAATTGAACCCAACGACAGTCGCCCATAGGGTAATACCCCCATTCCGAACACAATGGGATATGTTTCGTAGGCCAATTCCATCGTTTCGATCAGTTCCCATTGAATTTTCATTTAAATCATTATACTGAATTTTAAACGTACATTTCCAATTACCGGGGTCACATACTAACTCGAAAAATTCCAGAAAAATATTTTCTAGCTTCGTATCGACGATACGGTCCTAACAAAACTAGTTTCGTTGAATTCTGAGACCGTTAGAAAAATGGCCATTTTCCAATCGATTAAAATCAACTAAAACTGGCAAACGCGTTTTCCTTTGCCACGCTCACATATTGATTCGAAAAATTATAAAATTTGAAACCTGGCAATAATTTGACACCACGGACCCAACAAAAGTGGTTTCGTCGAAATCCGAGGTCGTTTGCAAAATTTCCATTTTTAAGGGCCTGAATTTCATAGCGACTATTCAGAATTTTCAACTGGACATATCTTTTGATTCCCGCTATGAAATTTCGATTTCCCGGGTTCGTTGGAAAGATATTCACAATTAGATCCTATTATTTTTGGTTTCACTAAAATCCGGTTTATTTTGCACCCGGTACATTCAATTGAAGTTTGAAATCGAATTATCGAACTACTGCGCCATTTTCAATTCTATTTATAGTTATATATAATTATTTATATTCTAACGATGACGTATATAATATATACGTTCGAATTCCATTCAAAATAAATTTCTCATCGATATTATTTAAAATAATTCATTTTAAATAATCAAAATTCGCTAAAATTGCCAAAATAATTTTTTTTAAACTGGCCCAGATTTTCGGGTTGTTACAATCTCCCCCACTTAAAAATTTTCGTCCTCGAAAAGGAACAAAGTCGAAAGTGGTTTGATCAATCAATTCTACATTCGATCTGGCTTCCATTCTCTAACTTTTCAGTTTCTGAGAATTTTCAAATTCTTCAAAAATTTGGCCAACACCCTAAATTTTCGAAAAATTTCGCCATAACCTCCCCTGCACCGGGAGCCACGGGAAAATCCCGAAATTGCCATATAGGCCTTCTGATCTCAAAAAGAAAAAGCCAAGCGGCTAGCCAATAGGCTCATAAAATCATCATCACCCAAACAAAACAGTAAATTATGGTAAACATGTACTTATTTGTCGGGCAAACAAATTTTATTCTCTGCTCTAGCCTCCTTGCTATGATCTGTTCAATGTAAGTACATGTATATGCAAGAAAATGCGACCAATTTTCAATATAACTCAATATGTGATTCAATTAGGCTAATTGGCTAAAAATTAGCAAACAAATAAACCAACAACACAAACATCAATCAATTAGTGAATTAGAGTTTCAAATTCATAATTTTGATACATATACAAAAATCATGTTTCTGATGCCAAATCACAACAATAGGCCCTATCTAATTTTTTTGGTTCTCCCACCAGTCAATAGGAAATATATAGATATTACACGTTCGTCACTCGAATATAAATTCTGATGATGATATATCAATCATCAGAATCACCCCCGGGTGACTAGAGTGTAACTCTATATCTATCCAATATATTAAAACTTCAAATACACGTTTGCAAGGCGTATATGCAAAATCTTTATATACTGGACTGTCCTAATCAATATAAAATAAATAATCAAATACGAATAATTGATTTAGATTTTCAAAACAAAATTTGTTTTCACTTTAAAAATATACTCTTCACGCTCGTTCTAGGATACTACTGATCCCATCTCTAACGAGTCATTGTAATTGGATATCACTAATCCAATATCTGATGAATTCTTTCGTTCGATTCTAATGTGTCTTGTTCTCTGAGCTTTGTAAACCAAATCTCTGATACCAACTGTGACGAGAAGGGATTTCACTCGATCCAAACCGGTCGCTAAACCGATCTAGACCGTTCGAAACGCCCGATCGTTTTGAGAACAAGACAAACCAGAACGCATACAGAAGAACATTTCATTGTATATTACAACAATGCATCAGATTACAAGAATATACAGAGTATAAATGAATATTACACAGAAATATCAGAGATTTAAATTACATTTAAATACATAGCAGCGGAAAATAATACAATACACAACTAGAAGGAGATATACGGATACAAAGCTTTCCGGATATCATTCCAGCTGTAAACCAGGATCCTGTGAATATAAATCTGCAAAACCAAAACTACTAGCTGACCGTGCCAAAATAAGGGCACCCAGAGTTTAGGTTAAAACAATAAACTCCAGGTCAGTCATGTGACTGGTGTGAGAACTAAAACAGTTATCTTTATTTTTAAAGTTAGGTAAATCAAGGGACCACGCCGTATAACACGGAACGGGTTTCCTCCCAAGAATACCCGTGCATAAAACAACAGCGCAATGCTAAGTAAAGAAAAATGAAGCTATTATAAGACCCAGGTCCTATCACACAATGCAACGCAAGCCGGGGGATAGGGTTTTTACCTTATAATAGCCAAGAATGCTTGATACGTTTAAAACAAATCATTTGATACTATTATAAGTGTATAGTGTATAAAACAACTTCAAATCATAAGTATCAATCATAGGCGGCATGAATGCCCCATACCACTATGTCGCCATATATAGGTTATACAATCAAAATCGCAAAGTCACGTATTTGGAAATTGGGTTTCCATCTGTGAACCGAGGCAAAAGATAGTCCTCAACCGATTCGAGACTCTCTAGCCCGAGCCTCAGGGTCAGAGCGCATCGACCCTTGGATCGTCAGGGCCGGTCCACCGATGTGGATTAAACTTAAACCCTGAACATGCGTTCCCCCGCCCTATGGGGCGTAAATGAGCCAACGAATGACTCCATCGGACCCGGATCGTCCGATCAAACCGAGGCGCCTCGCAACAGCAACAACCACATAAGTCAAACTCGTCAGGGCGTGTAAAACCACTGACGCCACTTCTAACTAGAAAGAAACGCATGCCCTCCCTGAGGTCCGTCTCCCGTTTTTGGTTCATACCGGGTGTGAAACTCGCGAAGTAAACGTTACACAAAGCTACGCCACAAAGGCCGTGCTTTGATCATCACCACAAGACTTTGCTTTTCAACAGAAGCCTCGATTAATTGCCACTTAGGCATGCCACACAGGCAATTCACTCCATGCGTTTGATATCCATCAATATATAACCCCTGAGCTCGTACGTCTCAGAGAAGGGCGTTAAGCAAGAGAATAAATTCTCCGCCGCCAAACAGATATATATTTAATAGAGATCAATCACACGGACTAAAATCCAATGTCAGACACACAGTCCATTTACAAGTACGTTCTGGGTCTGAACGAAACCGGAGGCACCTAGTACCCCGCATATCCATCGATCTCCAAGTACGTCTGGACGATCACTAACTATTTCCATCTTCTTGGGTGTACAGCCCAATCAAGATCATCAGTAATTACCCAAACGACGTGAAGACCTCCGGTCTTCGACCATCGTCTTCATCTTCGACTTATCGTCGTATTAGTTATTCAGAATGGGAAAAACCCGGTCTTTCCGAATAACTCACGTATATTTTAAATAAGTGTTACACAAACACAACACACGCCTCATTCCAATTCATTAGTCACTAACCGTAAATTAATCAAGAGAATAATTCCCCAAATATTAACCCCGAAGGCCGAAACCAACATCAGATCAATATCCAGAAAACCATTCTTCTTGGCTAACCGACAGTTAGTTTCTAAATTTCACATTCTTAGGGAGAGGTTCCCATTAATTTTATCAAAGATAAATTCTTTAAAATTTATTCTTTAATTTATCCTTTTGAATTTCGATTCAACTAGTCGGGATAAACGAACCTTACAGAAGTAATCATTTATTTTAATTTCCCAATCCCAACCTATTCATCCAATGAAGTAAAGCTTGTAATACTTCATATCTAACACCACGGTGTTATCGGTAAATTCAATTACCATTTCACGTTCAAATCTAATTAAAGATTTAACTATCGCCTGGAGTAAAACTGGTGATACTCCATTCTCGATTATTTCAATCTAATTAAAGATTCATTAAAACTCCACTTAGTTTTAATCGTTAACTGGGTTAAAGAATCAGTATCATTTAAAACGCGGTTCACGATAAACCCAAAATCACCTTCCATTAATTATCGGGTTAAAGAACGAGTGTTATTTAAAACACTGTTCACGATAAACCCAAAAATCAATACCAATTCAATTCCAATTAAATATTATTTAATTGGTACACTTCATCAAATCTAAATAAAAAGATTTAATCTTTTCTCAACTGGGTTCAAGAACAGTGTTAATGAAGACACCATTCACGACAAACCCAAATCACATTTGATATTAAACACAAGGCTCTGAATAGAAAATATACCGGCTTATATTCAATATCAAATTCTACGACTAACAAATATCGTATTGGAAGTAACGATATATATATATAAATATATATATATATATATATAAATATATATCTATATCTTTCAAATTTCCATAACAACATTTGTATAATCCCAAATTCCAACATCGAAATATTCCGAAGACAATTTCGATTCAAATCCACTCCAATGCAATCATTGGAAATTCTGGTTATTTTTAAAACCCTTTTTCAAATTCAATTTATTTATTTAAAAATAAATAGAATTATAATTCTAGTTCAAAACTAGTTCATTTCGATAAAAATCTATTTTTATCTTTTCAAATATGGAGTTTTTCATCCCAATTCTTTCTAAATCATTTCTTATGATTTTACACAAATTATTACTATTTTTAATAATTTTATCAAGGCCCGTACAGTCGATTTCCATCAACGGTCATCGAACTGCACTTACAGCGACCTTTTTCAAATTCGATTTGGACATAATTCCAAATCCAACCGTTAGATTTCTAATTTCTAATAATCGTTAGAAAGCTCTTTTCGATACGAACCCAACGGTTCCGGTTTTAGGAGAATCCGACGGTCGGATCTCCCGTAATATCCGTTCGAAGTCAATGGTCGAAATTCGCGAACTACCGCGGCGCGGCGCGTTCTATTCAGGCCATTATATTATATATATAATATATATAATATATACTTCGTCGATTTCAATTCAAAACGTGCTTTATAAATCGTTTTAAATTCATTTTCAAAACGGTTTCAACTTCACGTTCAATTTCAAATCAAAATTGAATATTCCAATTTAAATTCATTTTAAATTCATTTCAAATTGATTTCAATTCAAATTGATTTCCAATTCCATTTCAGTTCGATTTCAATTCAATTCAATTTCAATTCGAATTCATTTCTATTCCATTTCAATTCGAATTTATTTATATTCAAAAAATCTGATTTTGAAATCACTTTCGATATTCATTATAACATGAATAAAATCGATATGAATATCGTTCACGTCAAAATGGCGTCAATCTAACCAACACGGCTTCATATGTTTCTATTTTCAAATATTCTATTTCGAATATTTCTATCTCAAATATTTCTTTTCAAATATTCTATTTTCAAATATTCTATTTTCAAATATTTCTATTTCAAATATTTTTATTTCAAATATTTCTTTTTTAAAACGGGAATGAGGCCCAATCAATTACCATATAATGTTAATTATACGGATTTTCTACAACACATGTATATATCAACAACGATGAATAATCAACCATCATCCAAAGTGCATTCTACACTGTATAAGCATCAAATATAAATATTCATTGCTTATAACAGTCTATCAATCAATCGATCGACATACAACTAAACAATCGGGATTAGTGTACGTCAAATATCATCCCAATACCCGTGTGGGGTTTCAAACAATCAAACACAGATTTTATTTGTGCAGTTGGGCGATGTGTAAAATTTATCGTCCCAATCAATGTCCCTCAAATAGGTGTACATAAACAAACCGTCCGGTTTGTAAATGAATATTTATTTATTCACATTCACGTTAAAATTTATATTTTTAACGATCAAACTATTTTATTCAACCTATGAATTTTCTATTCGGTTCATTTACAAAATAAAAATGATATTTTTATTTTTCTAACTTATTTTAGAAAAATTCAGCGGCATAACGGCACGATACTAGAAACGGGACGAGGCCTAGCCTTATCCCCGGTCTAGTGAAGGCCCACGCCATTCACACATCAATCAAATCAATTTTATTTCACCAAACAATTCAATTCAAACCAATTAATCTAACCAACTACACAACCAAACAATTTAACAAACAAGCCATCCATGGTCTGTGGATGACGGGTGTCAGGTGCTACTAAACACCGTCTGCATCCTAGCATATATATATATATAGAAAAATTAAATTGAAAGGTGAGAAGTTCTCACCAATAGCTATCCCAACTCCACGACACTTCTAATGCAGGAAATCTTCACTGTTCTCGTCGATATCACTTTCTTTGCCCGTATTCTCTACATATGTAAAAATCACATTTTTATTTTGCTATTCAATATATAAAAATCGAATTTTTACTTCGCTATTCAATATATAAAAATCGAATTTTTACTATGCTATTCAATATATAAAAATCGAATTTTTACTATGCTATTCAATATATAAAAATCGAATTTTTACTATGCTATTCAATATATAAAAATCGTATTTTTACTATGCTATTCAATATATAAAAGTCGAATTTTTACTATGCTATTCAATATATAAAAATCGAATTTTTACTATGCTATTCAATATATAAAAGTCGAATTTTTACTATGCTATTCAATATATAAAAATCCTACTTTTCCTATACATCATTTCATACAAAGATTATATTTTCCTTTTAGATCATCTTTTTTTTTAAACAATAAAAATCATATACATTTCTAAATAAAAATCAAAACTTTTCTAAATAAAAATCAAAACTTTTATTTTATAAAAATCTATTTATTTTATTTGCTAAACATATAATAAAATTGATTATTTAAAATAAACAAAAGTAAAAAGAAAAACAAAACTTACGGTGGTGTAAAGGGGAGGGGCGCTGGGTCTCGCTGGGGGTTCGTCGGAGCTGTCGGAGGGTGTGCTGGTGGAGGTGGCAGGCGGGGGCGCGTTCGGATGGGGCTTCGACTTTGGGGAGGTCGACTGGGTTCGCGGTTTCATAGGAAAGGGGCGCGAGGCTAGAGGGAAGAGGAGGGCGGCGCTTGCGGGGAGGTTGACGAGGCCGATTGGCCGGCGGTGGTGGCGACAAGGCCTGAGGCGGCGGCTCGAGTTCGACGCGTTTTTTTCCCCTCTGAATTGAAAATGAATCGGGGGGGGGGGGGGTTTGACTAAAGGGGAAAGAGAAAAAGAAAAAGGGGGGGGGGTATTATAAAATTATTTAATTTATTCTACATAAAGTTGCTTTTTCATTTTACCTCTAAATTGAACCCAACGACAGTCGCCCCTAGGGTAATACCCCCATTCCGAACACAATGGGATATGTTTCGTAGGCCAATTCCATCGTTTCGATCAGTTCCTATTGAATTTTCATTTAAATCATTATACTGAATTTTAAACGTACATTTCAAATTACCCGGGTCACATACTAACTCGAAAAATTCCAGAAAAATATTTTCTAGCTTCGTATCGACGATACGGTCCTAACAAAACTAGTTTCGTCGAATTCTGAGACCGTTAGAAAAATGGCCATTTTCCAATCGATTAAAATCAACTAAAACTGGTCAAACGCGTTTTCCTTTGCCACGCTCACATATTGATTCGAAAAATTATAAAATTTGAAACCTAGCAATAATTTGACACCACGGACCCAACAAAAGTGGTTTCGTCGAAATCCGAGGTCGTTTGCAAAATTTCCATTTTTAAGGGCCTGAATTTCATAGCGACTATTCAGAATTTTCAACTGGACATATCTTTTGATTCCCGCTATGAAATTTCGATTTCCCGGGTTTGTTGGAAAGATATTCACAATTAGATCCTATTATTTTTGGTTTCACTAAAATCCTGTTTATTTTGCACCCGGTACATTCAATTGAAGTTTGAAATCGAATTATCGAACTACCGCGCCATTTTCAATTCTATTTATAATTATATATAATTATTTATATTCTAACGACGACGTATATAATATATACGTTCGAATTCCATTCAAAATAAATTTCTCGTCGATATTATTTAAAATAATTCATTTTAAATAATCAAAATTCGCTAAAATTGCCAAAATAATTTTTTTTAAAACTGGCCCAAATTTTCGGGTTGTTACAATTAAGTTGGAGAAATGTAATAAAATCACCAAGCATATATTCTATAATAGTTTTCATCCGTTAACATGCAGTTCATCGTGAAATTTAATTTTATCTATTTTATTGTTAATTCAGTAACGTCCTTTAGTCTAAGCTTCTTAACAATTTCACTTTGAATCCAGGAAACATCACTTTGTTCATTGGATGACACAGTCCAAATTATGGCTTTAAACATGGAAGAATTTCCAACAAAATGATTATGAATCATTTTTAGTAGTGTTATTTTTCCCACACCTCCGAGTCCACATATGCCAATAGTATTTACTTTTGAATTGTCATCTTCAATGCATTTACATGCCTCTGCAAAGTACGAAGCTTGTGATTCCTCTACGAGATATGGCATCGTTTTGACAATGTTAGAAGTATCACAATCCACCATCTCTACAGTGTGAAATAAAGAAGCTGCTCGTTCCAGCAATTCATCCGCTTCTTTAATCATATCATCAAATTTACGGCCTAGCTCATGCTTGGCGCGATTCAAATGATGCAAGATCTAGTCTCCTGAGCTATATTTAAAGCATATCGACAACTTGACCTTGCCAAACGATTTCTTCAGTAGACCTTTGTGATCTTCATTCACCTTCATCAATTCTTCCACTGATATAGTTTTTTTTAGTGTTTAATACCTCTCTTTTCTTTTGGAGATTCTTCATGTAACTGAAGACAGAAACTATATATTTTATATGGCGTTCTGCCTTTTCCAAGAATCGATTAGCAACAAGAGCAATATATGTATCAGGATTCATGGCTGGATAAATTTTGATGATAAGAAAGAAGATGTGGAATTGAAATGAGAGTTTGTCCTCTATCAAGTATCAACTGTGCGGTATATTGCAGTTGTTCTCTATTTAATTATTCCGAAACTGGAAAGCAACGTGACTGTTTTATTGTCTAGAAAAGTAGAACTTGTGTGGGCAAGGAAGAAGTCATGCAATAAAGTCCACTGAATGTCATATAATTGCAAGATTAGCACTCTCCACTATGAGTAATGCAAATTGATTACACTTTGCTGTTCATCGAATCTAGCTAGAATAGGATAACATTACAGCTATGAATAAGACCAGAGGCAGCGGGCTCAAAAGTTTTAACCTTAGGTCAATATAGCTGGTAGGGGCAATTATATAATGTTAGTTATGTTGACCTAACATAATTCTGCTTGGAGATTATATACTATTGGGAAACTATGGCTGAGTCGCGGACTAGGCCGCTTTCTTGAAGACGATTTGGTCAGAGGTGCAAACCAGTTCGTACTTTTGCCGCCGCCTCTAGGATAAAACAGCCTCTGGAAACAAAAACTGATTTGCTTGCACAACAAATCGGTGCAGATTTGCACTTTCGAAAACAAGCTGTAATGACCCGGATTTTCAGCCATTGAATTCTGAATATTTAAATTTGTTTTAATATTTTATTTGAATTATATATAGGAATTTATTTAATAAAACGATATTTAAACATATAATGTATAATATAATTTAAAACGAGCTCGAAATAGTCGCGGTAGTTTGTAATATGCGATTTGAACTTCAACTGAATATACATAAGCCAATATGAGTTGGATTTCTTCGAAACAAGAAATATTTGAATCTATTAAATTGTATCTTTCTAATGGAAGTGAAAAATCGAGATTTCGTATTATATTTAGTAAGTTATGTCCAAATCAAATTTTCAGAAAGTCGCTGTGGAATCGTATGTAAGCCATAACGGTTATTCAAATATATTTAAATATTGGTTTTGAATTTGGACAAGCCCTTTGAGGCGTAGTGATAATTTAATTTTTAGAATTTTACTATAATTTTTATTTTGGAAAATAAGCTACTTTTTATTTGGAGTGTTTTACACCCTATATCGACATTTTGGGGTTTCACAATATAAGTTAAACTAACGATATTATTATATTTTTGGGATTGTGGTGCCTTGCTGGACACGACCGTATTCTTACTTCTGTCTGTAGTGGCTCGAATATAAACGAAATCCTATATAATAGTGACGCCGTAAATTTTAAAACCAATACAACCTACGTTTACCCAAGCATTTATGCTCACCCTCCCTAAGTATTTAATTAAACGGACCAGTTAAGAAAAGCATGCCTCCCTAGCTTGTGGCCGTACCCACCAAGGAATTTTGTTTCGTGCATGCCAAGGAAATTGGTACCATGCTCTCCATGCTTTGTTTCCCCGGGCCTGCCAAGTTTTTAATTCCATAACCCCAAATTTACTACCTCTTTAAATACTGTTCCTCTGCTCGTTCTTGAATTTTTTCTCCTCCAGATCCAAACCAAAGTTCGAAAAAAAAGGATTATACATCCTCATCTATTTTGAAACTAAAAGCTCATCTCTTCCTTCCATTTCGTGTAAACCCTGAAACTAAATGCCACAACTTAAAGGAAAGAAAGAAAGAAAATCCCTGTTTCCATCCTTTTCATTTCGAAACCGCAAGTATAAGTCCAAAATCACATCTCGTTCCCATTTCTTAGCCATTGTCGATCATTCGTTCTTCGTTAACACAAACTGCGAGTTCTAAAAAAAACAGAATAAATCAATACTAAACAAAATCGAAAATTGTTTAACTTGTTTCCATCGCAAATCTCGAGAGCTTCATACGAGTATATTTTTCCCTGTGTTCGAACTCGAAAAGCTCATGTTTTTCTACCTTTCCATCAACGTCGAGTTTGAGGGGACCACTGGGGTGGTCCCCGTGGGTCAGAGAGGGTTGGCTTGTACAGTGTTGAGCAAAGTGAATAAGGAATAACACGTTGATGAGGAGGTACGAATGTTATATGTGGTTTTAACTTTTGTCGTAAGTTGAAGGAGAATGTGAAGGAGTGGGTTGTAAAAGGAGATGTAGAGTTTTAGAAGTGAAGTATAGTAGTGGATGAACGGTTTTTGGATCAAAAGAAGTATGGTAACTGAGTTAAAGGGAGCGGCGTGGTAACTGAGTTAAAGGGAGCGGCGCAATTGAATGGTAGAGATTTCGGTAGCTTCCACCTTGTATTTTTATTCTGAAAGCGTTTAGCTCCTAGTGTCGAAGTTTGGTTGGGTTTTGGTGATATTGGGGTCGTTGTTTCGTCTAGAACAACACGTATGGAAACATATCACGTGATTTTGGTGATGGACTTCCGGTGCGAGCTGACTAGGGGAACGGGGTGAGGAGGTGCCGACCAATATGATAGTTTGAGGAGGTTTCAGTGTGAAAAACAGCTGTGGATAAGGAAGAAAGATTAGGCCACGTAAGTTAATTAATTATTTGACAAGGGTAATTATTAATTTATTGATGATCCATTAATTTATTTAATCTAGTAACGCGTATAATTGGTTCGTTCATGGACAGAATTGAACCCGGCAAGTCACGTTGGAATTATAGCGACAAGATCAATGTTGTGTAACCAACATCGCGGAGAACCGAGTATCGGGATTTCGTGATAAAATCAAACACTTGTTTGATTGTAAACAAAATAGAAGCAGAATCATCAACTGCAAAAAAGGTGAGTTAACTCACTAACTCTACCTCGTTTATATTTTTATATCAACGAGTTTTAAATTTATTTCATACTGTGTGATGGTTGTTTGGATGAATGGTTGATAAAACTGGTTGATATAGTTATACCGTATTTGTTCTGTTTACTATGAAATCTCATATTTATGTGAAACAAATGTTGATTGACATCTGTGGATGCAGGGAAACAGGTTGGAGGGGCCCAACTGGGTTCCTCAACATTTATATTATTGTTTTCATATATTTGCGTTATATGATGTGATAGTATTCTATGATTGATTTTGTTATCACTGGCCCTAAAATTTTGGTATTTAAATACCGTAAAATATTCTGAAATATAGGAAATGAATTTGAGATATAAAAGGAAATATATTTTCTCCAAAAATTTATGTGTAATTTTCAAAGAGAGTTCAAAAGTAGAAACTTGTTTATTAAAACAAGGGATTTTAAACGTGTTATAAATTAAATGAATTATGTAACATTGGATAAAATGAATTATAAATTAAAATTTTGAATTTGAAAAAAATGGAAATCAAATTTGAGAGCCATATTTGAGATGAGATTTGAACTTAGCAAATTTCAAAGGAAATCATAAACGAGATTTTAAATTATTGGAATGAAAGTATATTGTTTTGGAAAATTCTGAATAGAAGTTTTAAATAGAAATTTGAGTTTAAAAGTATATTTATAAGAACAAAACCAAATGATGGTATATAAAGGAAATATATTCAGAATTAAAGAAAACAATGGTTTAAAGTAAATATTGGCAAATAAAAAATCTATAGAGGAAATTTGGATTTGAAATATGAATCCAAATTGGAACGTGAATGAGAAAAGGAAATGGATCATCGTCTTAAAATAAAATGATGAGTTTTATTCCAACATTTGGAATATAAATAAATTGTAATAACGTTTTGGTAAACCAAAATGGTTATAAAGGAATTGGGCGAGCATTTGAAAAGGACAGATTCAAAAGTGAATTTAGAATTTGAATCAACCTAAAATGGTAGATAAATTCCGAAGTTCGGAATATAAATCAAATATAGATTATTCGAGAGAAAGTTATTGGAATTCGGTTATATCGAGTTTAGGGAAGTAGTTATTTTTACTTTCCGTTTTTGACTCAAATTTAATTATTTAATTATTACTTATTAATGAAATTAATAGGTACAAGTTATATTTTTATAAACCAAATATTTATAAATAGCGATTTTAACGCTGCCGTTATAATAAATGTTTTGTAAATCTTAACAGCGATCTTAACGCTGTTGTAAAAATCAAGGTTCTAAAATTCTAGACAGCGATTGTAACGCTGTTGTTAAAAGTAATGTTTTACAAATCAAATATTTAGAGACAACTATTATAACGCTACCGTTACAATCAAAGTTTTTCCCATGAAAGAAGGATGTTCTTAGATTAGATCCGATGGTCGCGTAAGCGATGTTTGGTTTAAAGTTGTGAGCTTTGACCATTTCAAAGTTGATAATGTTATTCAGTTAAGGTCTGAGAGGTAAATATACCCCAACTTGATTGACTTCAGGATTGATGGAGAAATGGTTAAGGTTCGATAACGAGGATTGGTTACCATTATGGTTAGTTAATAATTGGTTAACGTTTTCAGTTATAATAACGGTGTTTTATAACATCGCGTTAATTTAAAAGAATTTGAAATGTTTTAAAACAAATAAATTGAGAGATATTTTCTACGTATAGAGAATGAAATGAATTGGTCGACGAGGAATTAAGAAAAAGAATTTGGAAATATCTTCAATATTAATGCGGTATTTTTTTTTGAATATAGAAATTAAGGATTCGTTAATATATATAGAATTGTTTTCTAACTGGAATAAGAGATATTTTCTCGAATAAAGAAATTAGACATTAGAAATGTTTTTCAAAGAATCGAGAGGGGAAATCGAGCTTCAAAAGGATACAAAAGATAGGGAAACAGAAATTGGAAATAATAATATAATCAGGAATTGATTTAAAGGGGCGCAGTGTTGTTTGATGCTGATTGATAAAATTTCCATTCGGAAATAGGACTGTCGATTGAATGGATGTTTCTTTGATAGTTAAATCACCGGCTATCAAGGTTTTGATTTAGTTTATACCTCCATTGTCAATATGGAGAGACCTGGATCAGATTTAATATCTGAAAACCACTCTGTATTGGTATAAGTGTTATGAATCAACTTACGCTGAAGATAAGTGAAGACGGAGTAAAATGCAAGGGCTATTCTGTTAACCTTAGGTAGAAATTTCCCAAGATGGATTAACAGAACGGTGCCTTCGGTTTGTCCAGACCCAGGACAACTTGTATGGACGAGTGTCTGACAAAGTATTTCCAAAGGGATTACGTACGTTGGTTCCTTCAAACGTACGAAGTTGGTGGCAAAGAAGGGAAACTTCTTTAGCGTAACAATCTGAGTATTTTTGTGGGAATCAATTAGTGAATTCCGATGGATCTGACAATGTGGCATTCAAAGTGAATGGTGGCCAGATGTTCTGGAAGAAAATTCAAACCTCAAGCCTCACAACCCGGAAATGACCAAAATCGGGCAGGCAGCATGGCTATGTGGGTCACTCCCATTAGGATGTATAATCACCTATCTAGAGAAATTCCATTTACTTCTTTAATCTATCGATACTGTACCTGTTAGGAAACGGTTGCTGATCCCAACCGTTGGTGATATACATTTGATACACTCAAGCGAAATGAGTGGTCGGTCATGTGTGGGTCGGGTTGCAAGACGTTCTTGTTGAACGCAGTGTATTCGTCTCTAGAGATATACTATCGGAAGGTGGTTTCGTACCTTGTCATGTTGGAAATCCAATCTCCAATAAGCGCCCTGCGGTTTTCGATTTTATATTATATATGGAGCGTGAGATGCAAGCGTTCCACTAAATTCTATTTATTTGATTTAGACACTATTATAATATCACCGGATTTGGTATCAAAAATATTTTGGTTATCGTAAGGTAAAAACCATCTGTGTTTATGTGTGGATTGGTCTTACGATTATCTTTTCTACGAAAGGATTTTTAAGAGTTAAACCAATGGTTGGAGTTTACTCACACCAGTCCCATGACTGACCCAGAGTTTATTTTGTTTTGTTTTCCCTAAACTCTTGCGTGCCCAAATTTGTATGGGCAGTCAAGTAGTTGGGATTTTTCAGATTCACTTGGAGGAGCTCGAAGAAGGAGGCTTCACCTATTAGCTATAGACTATCAGATTTCCGCTGTGTACTGTTTATGTATCTGGAAATAGGTGTTTATAACTGTTCCAAAGATAACCGTTGTGCTCTGATGATGGTATGTATATAAAGTTACTGATTTGTATTTCAAAGTTTATGTTATATAATATATTTTATTCGTTCCGCCGTGAGTTTGTGATCTTCGTTTTCTTCTATTCTAATATTTCTTTCTTTCTATTTCTCATCCTCTAACTTCTTTCCAAAAATGATTCGTATTTCTGTGCAATTTGGGTTGGACATGTGGTGTTATTAGTCGATTCAAAAGGTTACTGAAATTCAGGCAATTACATTTGGTATCAGAGCTGAAGGTTGTGTGATAACCTTGGCTCTGTGGTGTAACTCAATAGAGATGAGGTTAGTAGTACCCTAGATTGAGTTTGAGTGTATATATAGGAGAGCGTATTTTTAGATTTGATATAAAATTGTTTTATATTGTGTTGGCTGGTTTGTTGAGTGGTTTATGAATTCTGGTCGATTCAGGATGTACAACTGTATCGATTGGTGTTTCTAAACTCTCGAACAGAACAATCCGACGCAGTATTGTTTTAAACTGGGTAAATGAAATAATTTTGCCCAAAAAAATTAGTTTGATATAAAAGGAATAATTTCTGAAAGATGTGTTGATTGTTATTACAATCAAATAGAATTATGAAATATTGAAATGGTTATATAATTCGTATACGGATAATGTATACAAATGAGATAAACCAAGATTAAGTTCAAACCAGAATTGGAATTTATATTCCGGGTGTTTAGAAAATATTTTTTGAAAGTAATATAACATTGCTTTAAAGTATTTTTGAATAAGAATGGTTTAAATGGATTTTTAAAGGGATTAAGCACTGAAATCACTTCAGTGGCGAGAAAATAATTCTGATAATGGGTCGCGACATTATCGGTATTCATTTTCAAGTTTCTGAGTGACGGATTGCTACCATAGTGATTTGGGAATGAAAGAAAAAAATGTTTGAAAAGGACATGATGATTTAGAAATTCAAATGTTTTGAATTGAGTTGAT
Source organism: Allium sativum (assembly GCA_030737875.1). Classification (NCBI taxonomy): domain Eukaryota; kingdom Viridiplantae; phylum Streptophyta; class Magnoliopsida; order Asparagales; family Amaryllidaceae; genus Allium; species Allium sativum. Next base: position 71,698,331 of record CM060927.1, on the reverse strand, counting down.
TATAATACATATGATTTCAAACTAATTTGAAATAAAAACCCGGGAATTTGAATCCTGAAATTAAGGTTTAACTTGTGTAAGTTGAATAGATTGAAATGGTAAAGGAGAATAAAATGAATGGAAATTTAAGTTAAATAAAGTTGGATTGGATTAGAAATAATTCCAAATGAAATTAAATAACGAGAAATGTTGAGATTCGAATTATTAATATGAATTCGACTTATGAAGAAGCAAGTGAATATATTGGATGTTGTTGATTGCAATTGAATTCGATCCAAGCATAATAAGTGGATTGACTTAAATAGAAATCAGATTTGTATTGATAGAATGGAAGGGAACTAATCAGAAGTTGATTAGAGTGTTAAAAACTGGAAGTTGGATTGATTTGAAACCAATTGGAAATGTATATATCTATGCTGAGCAGATATTGAAGGAAAGCAAATGCAAGAGATAAAATTATGCCGACAAAAAGGTACATGTTTGCAATATTACTTGGGTTTGAGGGTTTTATGAGCCTATGAGGCAAGCCGCTTGGCTTTTTTATTTTTTTTTGGACTGGAAAAGGCCTAGGAAGGAGAATTGTGGTTGTACCGATTGAGCCGTGCAAAGGAGATGCTGCCGAATTTTTTTTAGAATTTAAAGCGTTAGTTTTTTTTTAGAATTTTTGAAAATTTTCATTAGTAAGAATAAATTAATATTTTAATTAAAATAAATTGGTCCAGTTAAACTGAAGTTAAGAAGTGAGCAAAAAGGATTTTTGGACCCAGTTAATAGGGTATGTAGCATTTGTTTCCTACCTTAGCAATTTCGAGGACGAAATTATTTTAAGGTGGAAGGAATGTAACGACCCGAATTTTCAGCCATTGAATTCTGAATATTTAAATTTATTTTAAACATTTTATTTGAATTATATATAGGAATTTATAAGGAATTTATTTAGTAGAATGATATTTAAACATATAATGTATAATATAATTTAAAACGAGCTCGAAATAGTCGCGGTAGTTCGTAATATGCGATTTGAACTTCAACTTAATATACAGAAGCCAATATGAGTCGAATTTCTTTGAAACAAGAAACATTTGAATCTATTAAAATGTACATTTCTAATGGAAGAGAAAAATTGAGATTTCGTATTATAGTTAGTAAGTTATATCCAAATCAAATTTTCAGAAAGTCGTTGTGGAATCATATATAAGCCATAACGGTTATTTAAATATATTTAAATATCGGTTTTGAATTTGGACAAGCCCTTTGAGACGCAGTGATAATTTAATTTTTTGAATTTTACTGTAATTTTTATTCTGGAAAATAAGCTACTTTTTATTTGGAGTGTTTTACACCCTATATCGGCATTTTGGTGCTTCACAATATAAGTTAAACTACCGATATTATTATATTTTTTGGATCGTGGTACCTCGCTGGACACGACTGTATTCTTACTTCTGTCTGTAGTGGCTCGAACATATACGAAATCCTATATAATAGTGACGGCGTAAATTTTAAAACCAATACAACCTACGTTTACCCAAGCATTTACGCTCACCCTCAATAAGTATTTAATTAAACAGACCAGTTAAGAAAAACATGCCTTCCAAGCTTGTGGCCGTGCCCACCAAGTAATTTTGTTTCGTGCATGCCAAGGAAATTGGTACCGTGCTCTCCACGCTTTGTTTCCCCGTGCCTGCCAAGTTTTTAATTCCGTAACCCCAAAGTTACTACCTCTTTAAATACTGTTCCTCTCCTCGTTCTTGAATTTTTTTTCTCCAGATACAAACCAAAGTTCAAAAAAAAAAGGACTGTACATCCTCATCTGTTCTTAAAGTAAAAGCTCATCTCTTCCTTCTATTTCGTGTAAATCCTGAAACTAAATGCCACAACTTAAAGGAAAGAAAGAAAAAAAATCCCCTATTTCCATCCTTTTTATTTCGAAACCGCAAGTATAAATCCCAAAATCACATCTCGTTCCCATTTCTCAGCCATTGTCGATCATTCGTTCTTCCTCAACACAAACCGCGAGTTCAAAAAAAAAACAGAATAAATCAGTACCAAACAAAATCGAAAATTGTTTAACTTGTTTCCATCGCAAATCTCGAGAGCTTCATACGGGTATCTTTTTCCCTGTGTTCGAACTCGAAAACCTCATGTTTTTCTACCTTTCCATCAACGTCGTGTTTGAGGGTGGCACCGGGGAGGTCACCATGGGTCAGAGGGGGTTGGCTTGTACAATGTTGCGCAAAGCGAAGAAGGAATAACACGTTGATGAGGAGGTACGGATGTTATATGTTGGATTTAACTTTTGTTGTTAGTTGAAGGAGAATGTGAGGGAGTGGGTTCTAGAAGGAGTTGTACAGTTTTAGACGTGAAGTATAGTAGTGGATGAACGGTTTTTGGATCAAAAGAAGTACGGTAACTGAGTTAAAGGGAGCGGCGCACTGAATGGTAGAGATTTGGGTAGCTTCCACCATGTATTTTTATTTCTGAAAGCGTTTAGCTCTTAGGGTAGAAGTTTGGTTGGGTTTAGATGATATTGGGGTTGCTATTTCGTCTAGAACAACACGTATGGAAACATATCACGTGATTTTGGTGACGGACTTCTGGTGCGAGCTGACTAGGGGAACGTGGTGAGGAGGTGCCGACCAGTATGATAATTTGGGGAGGTTTCGGTGTGAAAAACAGCCGTGGATAAGGAAGAAAGATTAGGCCACGTAAGTTAATTAATTATTTGACAAGGGTGATTATTAATTTATTGATGATCCGTTAATTTATTTAATATAGTAACGCGTATAATTGGTTCGTTCATGGACAGAATTGAACCCGGCAAGTCACGTTGGAATTATAGCGACAAGATCTAAGTTATGTAACCAACATCGCTGAGAACTAAGTATCGGAATTTCGTGATAAAATCGAACACTTGTTTGATTGTAAACAAAATAGAAGCAAAATCATCAACTACAAAACAAGGTGAGTAAACTCACTAACTCTACCTCATTTATATTTTTATATAAACGAGTTTTAAATTTATTTCATACTGTGTGATGGTTGTTTGGATGAATGGTTGATAAAACTGGTTGATATAGTTATACCGTATTTTTCTGTTTACTATGATATCTCATATTTATGTGAAACAAACGTTGATTGACATCTATGGATGCAGGGAAACAAGTTGGAGGGGCCCAACTGGGTTCCTCAACATTTATATTATTGTTTTCATATATTTGCGTTATATGATGTGATAGTATTCTATGATTGATTTTGTTATCACTGGCCCTAAAATTTTGGTATTTAAATACCGTAAAATATTCTGAAATATAGGAAATGAATTTGAGATTTAAAAGGAAATATATTTTCTCCAAAAATTTAAGTGTAATTTTCAAAGAGAGTTCAAAAGTAGAAACTTGTTTATTGTATTGTCCTATATTTTTGGCCAATTTATTGAAATATTTTAATTATTTAAAATATTGATTTGAATATATATAATCGATTTTAACCATTTGTTGTGAATATTTAAATTATATTAATAATATAATAATATTTTATTTTCTGGATATTTGGGAAAATGTCGAATTTGCAGTGTAATGTGATTGGGGAAAATTAGAATGGTTTAATATTGATTTTTTTAAATTATAGTGACAATTTCATTATTAAAACGATGTTATAACGTTTAAATTATAATTTAATTTTAAAATGAGCTATAGCGGCGCGTCAGTTCGTAAATTGGCGTTTTGAACTTTAAATGGCTGTATAGGGCCCAAAATAAGTCGGATTTTCTCGAAACAAGAAACGTCTGAATCTGTTAGATAATATTTTTCTAATGAAAGAGAAAAATCGAGTTTTCATGTTGTAGATTTTGTTCTATGTCCAAATCAAAATTTCAAAAAAGACGCTGTGGAATTTCCTTATATAATTTTATCGTTATTTATATTAAATAATGGGATTTTTAAATTTTTATAACATTGATTTGGCTTTAAATTCAACCCGGGATATTTTATTATGGTAGTATACGATGTTCTGGTCGTATATGGCCAAATTCGATATTTTAGTAATATTATATTGAAGTATTTTAAAATTGGTTTATTTTATTTGAATTGGCCAGTTATAAAAGGGCTTTTATTCAAACGACTTCAGTTTTCAACAAAATAAATTTTATTGAGAGCGTAACAGTAAATTATTGCTTGATTTCAAGTTGCGCGTCAATCGGGGTTATTTTGTGAGCGTGGCAAAATAAAATACAAATAAAAACGACCATTTGAATGTGAATGAGGGCCATTCAAGCAAACGAACTCGGAATTCAACGAAAAAAGTTTCATTAGGTCCGTATCGTCAAATTATACTATGCCGTCCATTCACATCACGAATGGGGTTCGTATGTGAGCGCAGCAGCGAATAAACAACGTTAGAAAACGCGATAGGTACGAAATAAAATATCGTTAGTCAACGTTGCTCGTCACGTCGACTTAAAATAAATTTTTCCCACCATATATAAACCTCCTCCATCAACATTTCCAGCCAAACACCTATTTCCATTTTGCAATTTTACAAAAAAGTCCTCAAGCACAAAATCATTTATTTCTTCCAATCCGTGATGAATTCGAGGGGGGTTCCAAAGCGAAAGTGGTAGATCGGGGTGTTGTCTAGCTACTGAGAAAAGTTGGGGGTGATCGGACTACTATGGTGGCCGGAATTCGCGATGAACAGCGAAGAACAGTTTTCGTTTTTGGCCCAAATTACAAGGATTGGGTTGATTTGGGAGGCTGAGACCTTGGGGGTTTTGTAGAGGAGAGAAAGGGCTTTGATTTGGCACTTGTCGGAGGTTCTGAAACAGAGTGTGGTGGTCGGAATGTTGAGATGAACGGAGGGGACGTTTTTCGAAAGCTGAGAGGGGTTTTGGCCATTTTCCGGCGCCGTTTTTCAGTATTGGTGTCGGGGGTCTACAGTCGAGGGAATGGGGAAGTGAGGCGGTCAGGTGGGTGGTGGTCTAGTAGGGCCACGTGGACGGTGGCGGTCGGATTTTGAAGATGATCGGAATTGGGGCAAATAGGAATTTCCAGCGATCAGAGTTGAGAGGGGAGTCGTGGCTTTTGGCGGATGGTCGTGGTGGACAGGCGGTGGCGTTGGTGTAACAACCTGGAAAATCTAAACTAATTTAAAAAATTTAAATTGGCTATTTTAGTGAATTTTAAATATTTAAAATAAATATTTTAAATAACAACGACGAAAAGTAAGTTTGAATCGACGTTTGAAAATAAATATAATTAGTTCTAATTATAAACAAGGCCTGAAATGGCGCAGTAGTTTCAAAATTTGAATTCGAACTTTGACTGACTGTACCGGGTGCAAAATAAAACGGATTTGAGTGAAACCAAAAATATTTAAATCTGTTAGTGAATATCCTTCTAATGAATCTGAAAAATCGAAGTTTCATAGCGGAAAGCAAAAGTTATGGCTAAACGAATTTTCAGAAAGGTTGCTATAGAATTTATATAGCCCGTGAAAATGGCCATCTTGCAAATGACCTCAGAATTCGACAAAACCACTTTTGTTGGATCCGGGATGTCAAATTATTGCTAGGTTTCAAATTTCATAAATTTTGAAGCTAGTATGTGAGCATGGCAAAGGAAAATGTGTTTGGTCGATTTCTATTAAATTGGATCGACCAGAAAAAGGCCATTTTTCAAACGGTCTCAGAATTCGACGAAACATAGCTAGATTTATTTTTTTGGGAATTTTTAGAATCAGTATGTGGCCTCGAAAAATTGAAATCTACGTTCAAATTAAATATTGAATGTTTTATATTTTAATTTGAATGAAAACTGACTGAAACATTCGAATGGGCCTTCGAAACATATCCCATTGTGTTCGGAATGGGGGTATTTAGCTAGGGACGACAGTCGTTGGGTTTGAATTGGTGTTCGTGTGTGAAGAGGGGTATTTTAGAATTTTGAAAATATATCAATAAAAGAAAAAAAATTCATTGGCCCTCACTTTTTTCTCTCCCCATCTTCTCTCTCCCTCTCATCGCGATAAACGACGGAATTTAGCTCGATCCTTCCCATTCATTTTCTGGCCAAACCACTTCGTTTCAGACCTCGACCCAGTTGAGGACTTTGAAGAGCTCGGTGAGGGCTTTAAATCCGTACCTGGAGCACCCACCATCGATGCCCATATCTCGAGAATTTGTGCCACGAAATCCCGGTCTTCTGACCGCCGCCAAGAACGACAGGAGCCACCGAAGTGGGTCCCACTTCCAGCGCAGGTGCGCGACTCCTAGTGCTCCAACGTGGTGCAGGCCGATCGGCCCCTAGCTACACGAATTCAGAGAAAAATCCATACCTAGTTTTGAACGAATAGCTGAGGTAAAGAATGAAATTATTTTAAACTATTTTATAGCACATTAAAGCGCTACGGTTTATGATTTCACTGTAAAAATATATCTTTTTCGTTTTTTGACGAAATTCAGTGAAACAAGAGACAGTGGACTCATGCATACATCTTCTACATTCTATAAGAGACTGGATATTTTTCTGAGCCTTCTGCTATTTTTGGTGGAGTGGAACCCAATGTGAGATTTCTGAATTATAAACGATATGGAAATAACGATGTATAAATTATATATTCGAAGTATGAGTTATATAAGCGTTGTACACCTCATGTATAAGCGTTGTATAAGTTGTATGTTCGATGTATAAGTTATATATGCGTTGTAAAAGTTATATATGTGTTGAAATAGAAGTGAAATTTACTTATATAAATATATATATGCCCCTCGTCCACAAACCATGGACGATATTTATTGGTTGTGATTGGTGTGAAAATTGGTTGATAGCGAATGGTTGATTTGAATTGTTTGTGGTTGAAATTGATTGATTGTGGTTGAAAAATACCCGTTTGTAGTTGAGAATTATTTGGTTGAAACCACATAGGATTAGTTTGTGGAAAAGAAAATAATAAACATGCTGCCTGCGTGCGAACTAGATGCATTAAATCCCCATTGTCGAAAGCTATGAGGCTTTAAGGTAGAGCGAGGAGCCGTACTAGGGACAACCCCAGTTTTAACTACCCTGCCGTTATGTTGCCGAAATTTTCTGAAATATTTCTGTGTTTGATTTATATTCATGCGTTGAATGTTGAAACTATATTCATTTGTTGAATGGAGTACATGTATTAAATAAATTCTTTGAAAGATAAACACCATATTTTTATCATCTATATGAACTATATAAAATAGTCGTGTTTTGAAATAAATTGTTTTGTAATAAAAACCATATTTTTATCATCTATATGAACTATATAAAATAGTCGTGTTTTGAAATAAATTGTTTTATAATAAAATCCATATTTTTATCATCTATATGAACTATATAAAATAGCCGTGTTTTGAAATAAATTATTTTATAATAAAAACCATATTTTTATCATCTATATGAACTATATAAAATAGTCATGTTTTGAAATAAATAGTTTTACAATAAAAGGCACATTTTTATTATATATATGAACCATAGAGAATATTCATGTGTTGAATAAAGGAATAGAACGATAAAAAATTACATTTTTATCATGTGTGTGAAGTTGAAAAACATTCATGTGTTGAATATATGGATTGAACAATAAAATCTACATTTTTATTGTGAATATGAAGTGTTAAAAATGATGATGTATTGAAATAAATGTCTTTTGTATAAAAATATCATTTTTATCAAATATATGAAATTAATATAGTTTTGGAATCGAGGAATAAATTATATATATATATATATATATATATATATATATATAATAAATCGAGTAACGACGCTGTAGTTCGTATTTTGAAGTCGAAACTTCAAACGAGTCTACCGGGAGATCCAACCGTCGGATTTTCCTAAAACTGAAACCGTTGGATTCGTTTTGAAAAGATCTTTCTAATGATATAAAATTTGTGAAGATTCAATGTTTAGATTTTCAGATATGTGTAAATCAAATCTGAAGAAAAACAGCGCCACGGCCGTGTTATGGCCTGAAGCGTCATTTGAATAAATTGGCTATTTTTAAATAAATAAAAATAGCGATAAATCGTTATAAAATATTATAAATGATATGGAATGTGAAATTTTGAAACTAACTGAAGGTTAGCTAAGTCGACTGGTTTCCTGGGTTTTGATCTGATGTTGGTTTCGCCCTTCGGGGTTAATATTTGGGAAATCGTTCTCTTACTAATTTACGGTTAGTGGCTAATGAATTGGAATAAGCCGTATGTTGTGTTTGTGTTGCACTTGTTTATTATATACGCGAGTTGCTCAGAAAGACCAGGTTTTTCCCATTCTGAATAACTGAATCGACGATAAGAAGTCGATGATGAAGACGGTGGTTGAAGACCGGAGATCTTCACCTCGGTTGGATGATAATTGATGTCCTGATTTGGAGGCATCCCGAAATATGGATAATGAGTGGTGATCGTCCAGACGTACGTGGTGATCGATGGGTATGCGAGGTATATAGTGCCTACGGTTTCGTTCAGTCCCAGAACGAACTTGTAAATGGACTATGTGTCTGACATTGGATTTTGTTCTGTGCTGATTGATCTCTATTAAATATATATCTGTTTGGCGGTGGAGAATTTATTCTCTTGCTTAACGCCCTTCTCTGAGACGTACGAGCTCAGAGGTTATATATCGATAGAAATCAGTCGCATAGAGTGAATTGCCTGTGTAGCATGCCTAAGTGGCAAATGATCCAGGCTTCTATTGAAAAGCAAAGTCTTGTGGTTGATGATCAAAGCACGGCCTGTGTGGCATAGCTTTGTGTATAACGTGAATTCGCGAGCCTCACACCCCGGTATGGACCAGAAACGGGAGAGGACCTCAGGGAGGGCATGCGTTTCCTTCTAGCTAGAGGTGGTGTCGGTGCTTAAACTGGCTGACATTTATATTATTTTCACCTGTGTGGTTGTTGCTGTTGCGAGGTGCCCCAGATATATCAGTGACTATGTGAAGCCGATGGAGTCATTCGTTGGCTCATTTACGCCCCAAAGAGCAGGGAAACGCAGTGTTCAGGCATTTTAATCCACATCGGTGGACCGACCTTGACGATCCAAGGGTCACTTGAGCTCTGATCCTAAGACTCAGGCTAGGCAGTCTCGAATTCGGTAAGGACTATCTTTTGCCTTGGTTCATGACGGAAATCCAATTTCCAAATACGACATGTGCGGTTTTGATTGTATACCTATATATGGTGACATAGTGGTGTATGGCACTTATGCCATCTATGATTGATATTTATGATTGTGTTTAAAATTAGAAACTAACTGGAAATGAGCTAAGATGGGTGGTTTCCTTGGTATAGGTCTGATGTTGGTTTCGGCCTTCGGTGTTAATACTTAGGGAACCGTTCTCTTGCTAATTTACGGTTGGAGTCTGATTAAGAATTAAATGACAAAAATATACATTTTAAGTGCTTTTCTTTTATTCGTATCAAGCATATTTGGCCATTATAAGGTAAAACTCTATCCTCCGGTTTGCGGTGCATTGTGTGATGGGAACTGAGTCTTATAATGGCTTCATTTTTATAAAAAGCATTGCGATGTTTAAAATATTTACTTGTTTTAAAGCACTGGCAATCCAATGGAGTAAACCCATTCCGCGAAAGTGGCGTGGTCCTGCGATTAGCCATATATTAGAATATGTTAAGTGGATTTCTCATACCAGTCCTATGACTGACTCGTAGTTTGTTTCACTTGCAAACTCGGGTGCCCCTCTTTCTACACGGGTATCCTTGTATTCAGGTTTTAGCAGGCTCTTTCTGGATAGCTGGAGCTGAAGATGGATTCTACCATTTATCTCTTTTTATGCTGTTCATCTCCTATTGTACATATTATGTTTGTTTTCCGCTGTAGACATTTATGTATAGCTGAACTATATTTGTGCTAAGTATGATCCTGTATACTGTGTAACTTTGATGATTATGTTTATCCAGTGTATTATTTGTTCATTATCTGGTGTATTTATTTATTACTGTTCTGCTGTTATCTGTTTATGTGTTATATTCCAAAGATTACCCTTGACACCGTCGTATGAGGTTTTTGGGTCGTCACAACGTGGTATTGGAGCTTTGGTTAAGCTTAGTGCTGGAATATAACATATTAACGAATTCGTCAGAAAAAGAACTAGTAGTGTTCTAGGACGAGTAACTCATTACAGATAGGATCAGTAATATCCTAGTATGAGTACAACAGAATGAAATACACCCGATAGACACATTTACATTCAAGTATATGTCTCTATACTTTAAAATATCTTTTCTTTTGACCTGACACTTGATCTGCTATTTGCAGAAGTACTAGAAAATGAGTGTCAGAAGTAGAAGGAATGCAGAACCAGATATTGAGGCTCTATTAATTAAGTATCAAAATATGGGTGGAATACCGTTCTCGGGCGAAGAATCTATTATGAAAACACAAACTTGGATTCGTTCTGCTGAGAAAATCTTTGAAGGTTTAAAGCTGAGAGATGACCAGAAAAGATTACTGGCATCTTGGGCACTCAAAGAGGAAGCTTTGTTCTTGTGGGATTCGATTATTGAGGACAATCCAGAAGGTAATATTACTTGGGATAGATTTAAAGTGATTTTCCTAGAAAGATTTACTCCTCCTGAAGCAACTGAGCGGTTATGTGATGAATTCTCTTATCTGATACAAGGAGATATGACCATTCCAGAATATCATAAGAGATTCAATGAATTTCTCATTTTGCCCTGCATCTGATTCAAGATCCAAAGAGGAAGAATCTGAGGTTTATTCATGGCATGCAAAGAAAATACTAGAATAGTGTAATGAGGAATGTGAAGCTTCCTTTTTCTGAAATGATATACATGGCTTACCAGTACGAGGATCTCGACAAGAAAGGTATGTTGCGTCATGAAGAGGAAGTCAGTTCTAGTAATAAAGGTGAGTCTGAAACTGATAATCCTGAGGCCAGTACGATGTCTGAGATCAGTAAGAAGCCCAAAGTCAATCGGAAAAGGGCCGGATCTGGGAAAGAACCAGCAACGGCTTCCATATGCCTTAACTGCAATCAAAAGGGCCATTTGTCCAGAAAATGTAAAGCTTTAAAGAAACGAAGAAAGAATGGATCTAAACCCACTAATAGGCAAAAGAGCCCACTTGGTGAAAGGAAATGCCATAAGTGTCACCAAGCAGGTCATATTGCACGGGATTGCCAACCCTCAAAGAAATCTGAAGCAGTACATATAAATGAAGTAGCAGAAACTTCTGAGCCCTCATCTAGTCAGGGAAGGCCTGATGTTTTAGAAGGCACTCTTACTGTCAAATATATTCCAGTTAAAGTACTGTTTGACACCGGTGCGTCGCAAAGCTTTGTTGCAAAGAATGCGGTTAAGAAACTGGATTTGAATTTGAAGAAGCTCAAAGAACCAATGATTGTCCATAATCCGGTTGGGGTTCCCTCGATCTCAGTTGGGTTTGTGGGGTGCCGGTTTCTTTTTCTCGTTATCGGTTCCCTACCATCGCAGTCGTCATGAATTTTACAGAATTTGACCTTATCTTGGGGTTAGACTGGTTGACCAAATATGAAGCTGAGGTTAAATGCGCCGATAAAGTCGTTAAGGCGAAGATTAAATCAGGTGATTATATAACCATTCCATGTGAAGGCCCGAATTCAAATAGAAAATATTATTGGTCAGCTCTTCATATTTCTCTTGCTCAAATAGAAAATATCCCTGTAGTCACAGAGAATATTCCGGACCTCATCAAAGATATTCCTGTCGTAAAGAATTATGCAGATGTGTTTGAAGAAGTTGTCATCTTACCTCTGCAGAGAGAAATTGATTTCAAGATCGCTTTAATTCCGAACGCAAGGCCAGTAGTGCACGCTATTCGGAGAATGACTCTAAAAGAGAAGGAAGAACTAGACATCAAACTCGACAGCTGGTATGGAAGGGTCTGATCAGGCCTAGTTTCTCTGATTGGGGAGCAGCAGTGGTATTTGTCCCAAAGTCAGATGGTACTCTTCGGCTAAGTGTGGATTATCGTGACTTAAATAAGCAGACAATAAAGAATAAATATCCATTGCCGTGAATCGATGATTTATTGGATCGTCTGAATGGAGCACAATTATTTTCAAGGATGGACCTAGCTACAGGCTTCCATCAGCTTCGTATTGCCAAAGAATGTGTTCCTATGACAGCATTCAGCGGTCCAGACTTATTCTATGAGTGGTTAGTAATGCCGTTCGGCTTATGTAACGCTCCAGCATACTTCGTCGATTTAATGAATAGAGTGTTCAGAGGAGTCTTGAATAAGTTTGTTCTGGTTTTTATTGATGATATTCTAATCTTCTCTAAGTCAAAGGCCGAACATGAAAAACATTTGGAGCAAGTTCTAGAAATTCTGAGAAGGAATGTATTGAAAGCTAAACTTTCCAAATGTATATTCTGGCAGGATGAAGTAAAATTTCTTGACCACGTCGTATCGAAAGAAGGAATTGCTGTGGATCCAAGTAAAATCACTGCTATTCAAAATTGGAAACAGCCTAGTACTCCCACAGAAGTCTGAAGTTTTCTTGGATTGGCTAGTTATTACCAGAAGTTCGTTAAAGATTTTTCAAATATATCTAGTCACTTAACAAAGCTTACAAAGAAGCACACAAAATTCAAGTGGACTCCAGAATGTGAAGAGGCTTTTCAGAAGCTAAAAGTCAGATTAACAACGGCTCCATTGTTAACCATAATCGATGGCAATCAAGACTTGAAAGTATGGACAGATGCCTCTAGAGAAGGCCTTGGTGCAGTATTAATGCAAAGAGGCCAAGTGGTTGCTTATGCTAGCCATCAGCTGAAACCACATGAAAAGAATTACGTTACTCATGATCTTGAGTTGTTGGCTATCGTATTCGCTTTGAAAATCTGGAGACATTATCTTTTGGGTGAGAAATTCGAACTGTTTAAAGATCATCGGTCGTTAAAGTATCTGTTCACCCAGAAAGACTTGAATCTGAGGCAGCAATGTTGGCTAGAGTTTCTTGCAGCATATGATTTTGAGATTTTGTACACTCTAGGGAAAGCCAATGTTGTGGCCGATGCGCTAAGTAGAAAGAATGTGATCATCGCCAGTTTTATAGTTGCGACTTCTTTGATTGACAAGATATCTGCTCTCCAAAAAGACGACAAATTTATTAAAGGAATGAGCCAGCGGATTCGTGAAGGCAATGCTTCAGATTTCCAGCTTGATAACGAAGGGATTCTGAGGTTACAAGGACGAATTTGTGTTCCAGAAGTTCCTGAACTCAGAAGAGAGGTACTTGATGAATGCCACAAATCTAAGCTCAGTATCCATTCGGGTGTGAGTAAAATGTATAATGATATCAAGCGAACATTCTGGTGGAAATCGTTGAAAAGAGACATCTCTATATATGTTAGAAGGTGCCCTACTTGCTAACTAGTCAAAAGCGACCAATAGAAACTTGCTGGATTGTTACAACCGCTGGATATTCCAGGTTGGAAATGGGAACATATTTCCATGGACTTCATAGATGGTTTGCACAGAACCAGGAAAGGAAACGACAGTATTTCGGAGATCGTAGATCGCTTCACGAAGACCGCCCATTTTATACCTTTCAGATCCAATAGAACTGCTCAGAGTCTGGCGCAGATATATTTCAAGGAAATTGTTTGGCTCCATGGAGTGCCGATCAGTATAGTTAGCGATAGAGATCCCATATTTACTAGCAAATTCTGGGAGGCATTTCAAGTAGAACTGGGAACGAAACTGAACATGAGCACCGCTTATCATCCTCAGAAAGATGGTCAAACTGAGAGGGTGAATCGTATACTAGAAGATTTATTGCGGGCTTGTGTTCTAGATTTTGGTGGATCATGGGAAGACCATTTGCATTTGGCTGAGTTCTCATACAACAACAGCTACCAAGCGAGCCTTATAATGTCACCTATCGAAGCATTGTATGGCAGACCGTGCCGATCACCTGCTTGTTGGGTAGAACCTAGTAGTAGGCTTGTATTGGGACCTGATATGATCCGTGAAGCTGCGGATAAAGTCGATTTCGTTAAGAAACGATTACTCGCCGCTCAAAGCCGACAGAAGAACTATGTTGATTCGAGAAGAAGAGATTTGGCTTTTTCTGTTGGTGATTATGTGTATATAAGGGTTTCTCCGATGAGAGGAGTGATTCGATTTGGCAAAACCGGGAAGTTGGAGCCCAGATTTAATGGTCCATTCCCTATACTTGAACAGATTGGAACCCTCGCTTATAGTGTTCAATTGCCAGATTGGTTGCCTGGAGTACATAATGTGTGTCACGTATCTCAACTTCGAAAGCATGTTCATGATCCAGACTTGATCGTGGAAGAACAACACAGTGGGATATAGAAATTACTCTAGAATTGGCTGTTAGAAGAGAGCCGCTAAAAATAGTTGGCAAAGAAACTAAAGAGCTGAGGAACAGGAAGGTTCACTTAGTTAAAGTGCAATGGAGTGGAGATCCACGAGATTGTACTTGGGAAACTGAGGAATGTATTCAGAAAGTCTATCCTAAGTGCATGGTGGATATCTCTGATTGACTCTGGTGCAAGGTACATTTACCATATTTTGAAATGTCCATCATGTTCTCTACTTTATCGTTGTTTTCTTTTCATGGATGTAAACTTTTAATCATATAGTCCGAATGGTTTTATAAGAGTATGTGAATTAATTAGTATATTTTTGAAAGTTAACAAACAAATTGATTGCTGGTTGTGTTGTTTGATTTTTGGATGTTTAATTAGAGTTTTGAACCATTTAGCCAAATTGAACAAATATTGAACTAAATTGGAAATAGATAGAAATATATACATGTGCATACTATAAGTGTGAACAGGTTATGGATGAGCAGCTAAGCAAAGGAATAAAATTGTTTGCCCGACAAATAGGTACACGTTTATTGTATTTCTTGGGATTTGATGATTTTATGAGCCGATTGGCTAGCCGCTTGGCTTTTCCTTTTTCTTTTGGACTGGTGAGGGCCATGGGAGGCTATTTGAAATATCCCAAAGTCCCCCGTACAAAAGAAGTTATGGCGAAATTTTTCGAAAATTAGGGCGTTAGCCAAATTTTTGAAGAATTTGAAAATTCTTAGAAATTGAAAGGTTGGAGAATGGAAGCCAGATTGAAAAGGGAGTTAGTAAATTAATCCACTTTCGTCTTTGTTCCTTTTCGGGGATGAAAAGTTTTAAGTGGGGGAGATTGTAACAACCCGGAAAATCTGAACCAATTTAAAATTTTTAAATTGGCTATTTTAGTGAATTTTAAATATTTAAAATAAATATTTTAAATAATAATGACGAAAAGTAAGTTTGAATCGACGTTTGAAAATAAATATGATTAGTTCTAATTATAAATAAGGCCTGAAATGGCGCAGTAGTTTCAAAATTTGAATTCAAACTTTGACTGACTGTACCGGGTGCAAAATAAAACGGATTTGAGTGAAACCGAAAATATTTAAATCTGTTAGTGAATATCTTTCTAATGAATCTAAAAAATCGAAGTTTCATAGCGGAAAGCAAAAGTTATGGCTAAACGAATTTTCAGAAAGGTCGCTATAGAATTTATATAGCCCATGAAAATGGCCATCTTGCAAATGACCTCAGAATTCGACGAAATCACTTTTGTTGGATCTGGGATGTCAAATTATTTCTAGGTTTCAAATTTCATAATTTTTGAAGCTAGTATGTGAGCATGGCAAAGGAAAATGTGTTTGGTCGATTTCTATTAAATTGAATCGACTAGAAAAGGGCCATTTTTCAAACGGTCTCAGAATTCGACGAAACTAGTTTTGTTAGGACCGTATCATCAAAACATAGCTAGATTTATTTTTCGGGAATTTTTAGCATTATTATGTGGCCCCAACAAATTGAAATGTACATTCAAATTAAATATTGAATGTTTTATATTTTAACTTGAATGAAAACTAATTGAAACTTTCGAATGGGCCTTCGAAACATATCCCATTGCGTTCGGAATGAGGGTATTTAGCTAGGGACGACAGTCGTTGGGTTTGAATTGGTGTTCGTGTGTGAAGAGGGGTATTTTAGAATTTTGAAAATATATAAATAAAATAAAAAAAATTCATTGGCCCTCACTTTTCTCTCTCCCCGTCTTCTCTCTCCCTCTCATCGCGATAAACGACGGAAATCAACTCGATCCTTCCCATCCATTTTCTGGCCAAACCACTTCATTTTAGACCTCGACCCAGTTGAGGATTTTGAGGAGCTCGGCGAGGGCTTCAAATCCGTACCTGGAGCACCCACCATCGACGCCCCTATCTCGAGAATTTGTGCCACGAAATCCCGGTCTTCTGACCGCCGCCGAGAACGACAGGGGCCACCGATGTGGGTCCCACTTCCTGTGCAGGTGCGCGACTCCTAGTGCTCCAACGTGGTGCAGGCCGATCGGCCCCTAGCTACACGGATTTGGAGAAAAATCCATACGTAGTTTTGAACGAATAGCTGAGGTAACCGCTGAAATTATTTTAAACTATTTTATAGCACTTTAAAGCGCTACGGTTTATGATTTCACTGTAAAAATCATATCTTTTTCGTTTCTTGACGAAATTCAGTGAAACAAGAGACAGTGGACTCATGCGGACGTCTTCTGCATTCTAGAAGAGACCAGATATTTTTCTGAGCCTTCTGCTATTTTTGGTGGAGTGGAACCCAATGTGAGATTTCTGAATTATAAACGATATGGAAATGACGATGTATAAATTATATATTCGAAGTATGAGTTATATAAGCGTTGTACACCTCATGTATAAGCGTTGTATAAGTTGTATGTTCGATGTATAAGTTGTATACGCATTCTAAAAATTATATATGTGTTGAAATAGAAGTGAAATTTACTTATATATATATATATATATATATATATGCCTCTCGTCCACAAACCATGGACGATATTTATTGGTTGTGATTGGTGTGAAAATTGGTTGATAGCGAATGGTTGATTTGAATTATTTTTG
This sequence comes from Allium sativum, assembly GCA_030737875.1. Classification (NCBI taxonomy): domain Eukaryota; kingdom Viridiplantae; phylum Streptophyta; class Magnoliopsida; order Asparagales; family Amaryllidaceae; genus Allium; species Allium sativum. The sequence continues at coordinate 71,681,325 of CM060927.1, read as the reverse complement.
GTTGAAATTGATTGATTGTGGTTGAAAAATACCCGTTTGTGGTTGAGAATTATTTGGTTGAAACCACATAGGATTAGTTTGTGTAAAAGAAAATAATAAACAAGCCGCCTGCGTGCGAACTAGATGCATGAAATCCCCATTGTCAAAAGCTGCGAGGCTTTAAGGTTGAGCGAGGAGACGTACTAGGGACGACCCCGGTTTTAACTACCCTGCCGTTATGCTGCCGATTTTTTTGAAATATTTCTGTGTTTGATTTATATTCATGCGTTGAATGTTGAAACTATATTCATGTGTTGAATGGAGTTCATGTATTGAATAAATTCTTTGAAAGATAAAAACCATATTTTTATCATCTATATGAACTATACAAAATAGTCGTGTTTTGAAATAAATTGTTTTATAATAAAAACCATATTTTTATCATCTATATGAACTACATAAAATATTCGTGTTTTGAAATAAATTGTTTTATAATAAAAACCATATTTCTATCATCTGTATGAACTATATAAAATAGTCGTGTTTTGAAATAAATTGTTTTAAAATAAAAACCATATTTTTATCATCTATATGAACTATATGAAATAGTCGTGTTTTAAAATAAATTGTTTTATAATAAAAACCATATTTTTATCATCTATATGAACTATATAAAATAGTCGTGTTTTGAAATAAATTGTTTTACAATAAAAGTCACATTTTTATTATATATATGAACCATAAAGAATATTCATGTGTTGAATAAAGGAATAGAACGATAAAAAAATATATTTTTATCGTGCGTGTGAAGTTGAAAAACATTCATGTGTTGAGTATATAGATTGATCAATAAAATCTACATTTTTATTGTGAATATGAAGTGTTAAAAATGGTGATGTGTTGAAATAAATGTCTATTGGATAAAAATATCATTTTTATCAAATATATGAAATGAATTTAGTTTTGGAATCGAGGAATAAATTATATATATATATATATATATATATATAAATAAAATAAATCGAATAACGAAGCTGCAGTTCGTGTTTTGAAACCATGATTTCAAACGATTAGTGCGGGAGATCCGACCATCGGATTTTCCCGGAACCGCAACCGTTGGGTTCGCCTTGGAAATCTCTTTCCAACGACACCCACTTTGTGAAGATCCAACGGATGGTTTATCTGGAATGTTTAATTCAAATCTGAAGAAAAACAGCGCCAGAATCGATTATATTTATATATATATAATTAAATTAAATCGAATAACGACGTTGCAGTTCGTATTTTGAAATCGAAACTTGAAACGAGTGTACCGGGAGATCGGACCGTCGGATTTTCCCAAAACTGAAACCGTTGGATTCGTTTTGAAAAGATCTTTCTAATGATAAAAATATTGTGAAGATCCAATGGTTAGATTTTCAGATATGTGTAAATCAAATCTGAAGAAAAACAGCGCCACGGCCGCGTTATGGCCTGAAGCGTCGTTTGAATAAATTGGCTATTTTTAAATAAATAAAAATAGCAATAAATCATTATAAAATATTATAAATGATATGGAATGTGAAATTTAGAAACTAACTGAAGGTTAGCTAAGTCGAATGGTTTCCTGGGTTTTGATCTGATGTTAGTTTCGACCTTCGGGGTTAATATTTGGGAAATCTTTCTCTTACTAATTTACAGTTAGTGACTGATGAATTGGAATAAGGCGTATGTTGTGTTTGTGTTGCACTTGTTTATTATATACGCGAGTTGCTCAAAAAGACCGGGTTTATCCCATTCTGAATAACTGAATCGACGATAAGAAGTCGATGATGAAGACGGTGGTTGAAGACCGGAGATCTTCACCTCGGTTGGATGATAACTGATTTCCTGATTTGGAGGCATCCCGAAATATGGATAATGAGTGGTGATCATCCGGACGTACGTGGAGATCGATGGGTATGCGAGGTATATAGTGCCTCTGGTTTTGTTCAGTCCCAGAACGAACTTGTAAATGGACTGTGTGTCAGACATTGGATTTTGTTCTGTGCTAATTGTTCTCTATTAAATATATATCTATTTGGCGGTGGAGAATTTATTCTCTTGCTTAACGCCCTTCTCTGAGATGTACGAGCTTAGAGGTTATATATCGATAGAAATCAGTCGTATAGAGTGAATTGCCTGTGTGGCATGCCTAAGTGGCAAATGATCAAGGCTTCTGTTGAAAAGCAAAGTCTTGTGGTTGATGATCAAAGCACGACCTGTGTGGCATAGCTTTGAGTATAACGTGAATTCGCGAGCCTCACACTCCGGTATGGACCAGAAACTGGAGAGGACCTCAGGGAGGGCATGCGTTTCTTTCTAGCTAGAGGTGGTGTCGGTGCTTAAACTGGCTGACATTTATATTATTTTCACCTGTGTGGTTGTTGTTGTTGCGAAGCGCCTCGGATATATCGGTGACTATGTGAAGCCGATGGAGTCATTCGTTGGCTCATTTACGCCCCAAAGGGCGGGGAAACGCAGTGTTCAGGCATTTTAATCCACATCGGTGGACCGGCCCTGATTATCCAAGAGTCACTCGAGCTCTGATCCTGAGACTTGGGCTAGACAGTCTCGAATTCGGTAAGGACTATCTTTTGCCTTTGTTCATGACGGAAATCCAATTTCCAAATACGACATGTGCGGTTTTGATTGTATATCTATATATGGGGACATAGTGGTATGGGGCACTTATGTCGTCTATGATTGATATTTATGATTGTGTATAAAATTAGAAACTAACTGGAAACGAGCTAAGATGGGTGGTTTCCTGGGTATTGGTCTGATGTTGGTTTCGGCCTTCGGGGTTAATACTTAGGGAACCGTTCTCTTGCTAATTTACAGTTGGAGTCTGATTAAGAATTAAACGACAAAATTTACATTTTAAGTGCTTTTGTTTTATTCGTATCAAGCATATTTGGCCATTATAAGGTAAAACCCTATCCTCTGGTTTGTGGTGCATTGTGTGATGGGAACTGAGTCTTATAATGGCTTCATTTTTATAAAAAGCAGTGCGATGTTTAAAAGATTTACTTGTTTTAAAGCACTGGCAATCCAGTGGAGTAAACCCGTTCCGCGAAAGTGGCGTGGTCCTGTGATTAGCCATATATTAGAATATGTTAAGTGGATTTCTCATACCAGTCCCATGACTGACTCGTAGTTTGTTTCACTTGCAAACTCGGGTGCCCCTCTTTCTACACGGGCAGCCTTGTATTCAGGTTTTAGCAGGCTCTTTCTGGATAGCTGGAGCTGAAGATGGATTCTACCATTTATCTCTTTTTATGCTGTTCAGCTCCTATTGTACATATTATGTTTGTTTTCCGCTGTAGACATTTATGTAAAGCTAAATTGTATTTGTGCTAAGTATGATCAGTATACTGTGTAACTCTGACGATTATGTTTATCTAGTGTATTATTTGTTCATTATCTGGTGTATTTAATTATTTCTGTTCTGCTGTTATCTGTTTATGTGTTATATTCTAAAGATTACCCTTGACACCGTCGTACGGGGTTTTGGGGTCGTCACAGTTGGCATAGGTGCGGTCGATCTAGGTGGTAAGGTAGCGGCGGAATTGATGCCAAAAGGGTGTCGTGGTCATTGATGAAGAAGAACGAAAGAGGAGGATTGGGCTTGAAGAAATGGGTGAAGGGGAAAGCACGTTTTGTTCTGTACGATGCTAACGTGGCGCTGGGTTGTTATGGTGATTAAGTTTTTAATTATTTAATTAATTTAGTAATTAATAGTTTAGTTAAAAATCGTATATATATTTAAACTTTAAAACACCATAACTCGTTCATACATTAACGGATTTCAGCGAAACTGGATCCGTTGGGATCGCAAGGACGAGGCCTAGGTTGGCACTGACTAGGCTCCGATCTGACACAGTTGAAAATTTAGCCAATTTTGAACGTCCGTTCCAGATTAAATGCAACAAATGCGTCCACCGTCAACAGAAATGAACTGTTGAGTTAATTCTCCCACCTTCTGGAATTATGTGATGTGGTAAATTCATATTAAAATATAATTTACCTTTCCAAAATATAAATTGGTTGATTGGTTGCTGTTGATTGTTATAGCTAATTGAATGTTGTTAATTAGATTTAATCGATCATATGGAATTTATTTCATATATTATTATGAAATGTATAACGAGCTATGATGCAGGGAAAAACAAGTTGGAGGGATCCGACCGGATTCCTTAAATATTATATATGTTGTTGTTTGTTTTATATTGTTGATATTTGAACTGATTGAACCCCATATGGTAGAAAAACCTGTTTGAGTGTGATGTTTGAACAAATATTCACCTGTGTTGTGTTTAAAATCAACTGACAGTGTTGGTTGGGTAATTGGCAGTGAATGGCCTATGATGTGATGTTTTAGACGTTGTTCTAGTGTTGGGTGAAACGATGCAGTTTTAAAGTTATAAATTATTTTATAACTGAATCGAAGTTTCTCAGTCATTTTATATAATTAATTAAATTAGAAATTTATAAATAAATATTTTAATCAGGTTTATAAAAGAAATAGTTTAAACGATCGTATGTGATAAGGTCATATGGTTGTACATGTGCTGAAAGCTAGAAAACCAGAAAAAACTTACCTACGGGCTGGTAAAAAGGAAATAATTGTTTTGAACCAATTAAATGGCATTTTTAAATTAATTAAGTTATCTAATTGATTTAAAAATTGGAAATGACAAATGATAATCAGTTAACTGCTAAGTGAGGTGTACGGTCGATGAAAAATCAACTGACTTTAATTGAAGTAATTTGATTTAAATATTTTGAATATTCATTAAAGTTTAACAAATGGTGTTAAATAAATAGTTAATCTTCGATTAACTATAAATTAAGAAAATTCTTGAAAAACGAAGTTGATTCTATTTATTGAGCTTTCAAAAGTGATAATTACACTATTTTTAGTTAGTAGTAAAGTTAATAACTATATTTGATATAGTTAATTTAAGAGTCAAATTGTTGTTTTAATTAAACGATGACATTAAACATTAAAGAATTGAAGTCAGTGAAACGTTGTAAGTCGACTAAGATTTTCAAAACGTAAAAGAAAAAATCCGTACCATTGGGTTGTGTTAAATTTTGGGAAATGGATTTTGAAATTTAAAACCCAAGTAATGAGGTCTTATTATAAAGGAAGGTTGTAAGCGGATTTTAGTTGTAAACCCAAGATTAAGTGGTTATAAGAAATGCTCGAATAAATGGAAAAGGATTAGTGGACGCGGGATTTTATTAAAATCAAAATGTTATAAGCGAAATTTCGGTTTAAGTAAAAAGTGGTATTATTAGTAAAGACTTACTTAATTAAACAAATTAAGTAAAGAGATTTATCGAATGGGGATTTCAAATGTAAGAAATGGTTTTGTAAAACCTGGTTTGAATTCGAAATGGTAAATAATATTTTGGTGAAATGGTTAAGTTACAAACCGGTATTTATCCTGAGAGAAGAACGTTGTCGATCAAGGTCTGAGAGGTAAATAAATACCCCAACTTGAGCGGCTTCATTATTATCGAGGAATGGTATTGGTTTGAAACGAGTGAAAAGGTGCTGAATTTAGTGTGGTAGTCCATACGGGATGTAATGAACGTAAGTGCGAGATTTTGAATTATAAATACTACTACGATAGTAGTTTTAATAAATATGAAAGTTTGGTTTTAAATTATATGAGTCGACCTTTGCTTTAACCAAATTAGAATTGGTAATTGGGTTATACCATTAAGTAGAATATATGCATACATATATCGAGATGCTTAATAAGGAAGAAAAAGGGATGAGGGTTTAAAGAAATATATCGATATTTCCAAAGGGAATGGAAAGCGGGGTATATACTCATATATGCTCGAAAGTATTTAAAATAGTTTTTGTTACAATCGAGACTAAATATAAGGTTTAAATATATTGAAGAATAAGAAGTTGATTAACCATTTTGGTAAAAATATTTTAAAGAGGCCAAGTAATGTCAAGTACCGAATCAGCAAGATCATTTTATAAACACCTTTGTTATTTGATAGTTAAATCACCGACTATCAAAACCTAACCAATACGATTGTTGGTATGGAAAGACCGGGATCGAATTTATATTCGAAAACCATCCCGACCAACAAATACGTGAAGACGTCGATTGAAGACGGAGCAAGTGAAGACCGTGGATCTTCATAAGCGGAAGGACTACGTGTCGAATTTCTCTGGCTTGCAACCAGAGTTTTTTGATTTGTGATTCTGTCGTGGTTGAAATCAACGGATTTGCAAGGACTGCTCGCTACTGATCCATGGGTTGATTCCTATATGAGATGCAGTAGGAGATTGCCTTCGGTTCATCCTGTTCCTGGATGACTTGAATGGACGGATGTTTGACAGAGTATTTCCAAAGGAATTACATGAGTTGATTTCTCCAAACGTACCATAGTTGTTGGCGGAGAAATGGTTATTCTCTAGCCAAATAAACTAGAGTATTTTTGTGGACGTCAATCAGTGTGATCTGGCGGATCTGACGATGTGGCATTCAAAGTGAATGATGACCAGATGTTTTAAATTAAGTTCTGGCCTCAAGCCTCATCAACCGGGAAATGACAAAAATCGGGCTGTCAGCATGGCTCTGTGGGTCGCTCCCATTAGGGTGTATGATCACCTATCTAGAGAAATTTCATTTGCTTCTTCAATCTATATTTCGATGTTGTCCCTTTTCGGGAGGCGGTTGATGATCCCAACCGTCAGTGATATACATTCGATACACTCAAGCGAAATGAGTGGTCGGTCATGTGAGGGCCGGGTTGCAAGACGTTCTTGTTGAACCCAGTGTATTCGGCTCTAGAGATACATGATCGGAAGGTGGTCCCATACCTTGTCAAGTTGGAATCCAATATCCAATAAGCGCCCGCGGTTTTGGTTTGTATACTATATATGTGGAGCGTGAGATGCAAGCGTTCCGCTAGATTGTTATTAATTTGTATTTAGACACTATGATAATATCAGAACAAAGTATGATTTCAAAAACGTTTTGGTTTATAGTAAGGTAAAAACCATCCGTGTTTATGTGTGGGCTGGTCTTACTATTATCCTTTGATTTCAAAAAGAATTTTCCGAAGTTAAACAAGTATATTTGCTGTGAATTTATCACTGATAGTATTCCAGACTGACCCGGTGTATTTTACTTTGCTTCAAATGTGCTCGGGTCAGACCGAGTATGTTCCAGGTTAGGTTTCGCTTGGAGTTTCAGGAGCTGGAAGCAGGTGGTTTCACCGCTAGTTATATACAGATATTTTTCCGCAGTGACTGATATATGTTGTACTCTGATGATTGGTATGTATATATAGTTCTTTTGTATAAAGAGATTTGATATTATATTTTATTCGTTCCGCTGTGAGATTCTGATGTGTGGTTCTTCTTCTTTCTTCTATTCTAATATTTCTTCCTTTCTTTTCTCACCCTCTAACTTCTTTCTATTGACAATCCAGTGTTTTCGATGCTTGAATAGTCGACATGGTGATTTTATGTCGATTTTCGGGGTCGAAAATCCATGGGTCGTTACAGTGGTATCAGAGCTATTGGTTTAGTGATACCATTGGCTCTGTTGTGTGACTCAATAGAGATGGGGTTAGTAATGCCCTAGATTGAGTTTGTGTATATATACGAGAAAGCGTATTTGTAATTTGATATAAAATTATTTTTGAAATTCTTTTTGTCCAATATATTTTATAAATAATGGAAGTAATGATTTTTCAAATTATTATATGATGGGCAATCATTTTGAATTTGTTAATGTTGATTGAATGATAAGTTTGGATGGTGTGCTCGATTGCTTGGATATGAACCTGAACATGAATCGACTTGGTTAAAACCAATGTGAAATAAATAATTCGAATAAATCAATCCAGATAAATAAATTTGAATGGATAATTATAGAAATAAATGAAGTGATTATAAATAATTATAATCTCGTGTGGATTGAATTGTGTGTGAATTAGTTGATATGAAGGATATGGATGTTTTTGAACATAACTGACATTGTTCTGGGGACTAATGAAATTCATTTGAGTTGAGAAACAGGTGCAGAGGTGCCAATTCAGTTTTAAAACCCAACCAGAGAAAATTCTGGAGTTAATCGAATCTAGAGCTGCACAATAGTTGGGCAAGCTCGAATAAAATATATTGCTTATCGCGTAATAATGCTCGCAAAAAGGTACGCCTATGCCAAATATAAATTTTGGTTTTTGTTTGGAATTTGAGTTTGGATTTTGATTTTCCGACCATGAGAGTCGATGTATATTTATTTCTTGAACCTGCGATTTTGCAGATGTCCTCCGTACAGGGGAGACTCTGCCAAGTTTTTTTCAAATTTAAGGTGTAATTTTTTTTTGAAGACTTGTGGGAAATTCTTTCATTTGAAATAAATTGGTTTTATGACCGATTAGATTCGTTTTGGAAATAAAATCGAATTTTAAATTAAATATTTTTGTAAAGATAATGGGTTGTGACTTTCTTTCTACCTTAGTAATTTCGAGGACGAAATCATTTTAAAGGGGAAGGAATGTAATGTCCCGTATTTTTGGCCTTTTTTTTGAAATATTTTATTTATTTAAAATATTGATTTGAATATATATAATCGATTTTAACCATTTGTTGTGAATATTTAAATTATATTAATAATATAATAATATTTTATTTTCTGGATATTTGGGAAAATGTCGAATTTGCAGTGTAATGTGATCGTGGAAAATTAGAATGGTTTAATATTGATTTTTTTTTAAATTATAGTGGCGATTTCGTTATTAAAACGATGTTATAAAGTTTAAATTATAATTTAATTTTAATACGAGCTGCAGTGGCGCAGTAGTTCGTAAATTGGCGTTTGAATTTTAAACGGCTGTACATGGCCCAAAATGAGTCGGATTTCCTCGAAACAAGAAACGTCGGAATCTGGTTGATAATATTTTTCTAATGAAAGAGAAAAATCGATTTTTCGTGTTGTAGATTTTATTCTATATCCAAATCAAATTTTGAAAAAATTCGCTGTGGAATTTCCTTATATAATTTTGTCATTATTTATATTAAATAAAGGGATTTTTAAATTTTTATAATATAGATTTGTCTTCAAATTCAACCAGGATATTTTATTGTGGTAGTATACGATATTCTGGTCGTATATGGCCAATTTCAATATTTTAATAATATTATATTGAAGTATTTTAAAATTGGTTTATTTTATTTGAATTAGCCAGTTATAAAAGGGCTTTTATTCAAACAACCTCAGTTTTCGACGAAATAAATTTTATTGAAACCGTAACAGTAAATTATTGCGAGATTTCAAGTTGCGCGTCAATTGGGGTTATTTTGTGAGCATGGCAAAATAAAATACAAATAAAAACGACCATTTGAACGTGAATGAGGTCCATTCGAGCAAACGAACTTGGAATTCGACGAAACAAGTTTCATTAGGACCGTATCGTCAAATTATACTATGCCGTCCATTCGCATCACGAACAGGGTTCGTATGTGAGCGCAACAGCGAATAAACAACGTTCGAAAACGCAATAAGTACAAAATAAAATATCGTTAGTCAACGTCGCTCGTCACGTCGACTTAAAATATATTTTTCCCACCTTATATAAACCCCTTCCATCAACATTTCCAGCCAAACACCTATTTCCATTTTGCAATTTTACAAAAAAGTCCTCAAACACAAAATCATTTATTTCTTCCAATCCGTGATGAATTCGAGGGGGGTTCCAAAGTGAATGTGGTAGATTGGGGTGTTGTCTAGATATTGAGAAAAGTTGGGGGTGATCGGGCGACTGTGGTGGCCGGAATTCGCGATGAACAACGAAGAACAGTTTTCGTTTTTGGCCCAAATTACAAGGATGGGGTTGATTTGGGAGGCCGAGACCATGGGAGTTTTGTAGAGGAGAGAAAGGGCTTTGATTTGGCACTAGTCGGAGGTTCTGAAACGGAGTGTGGTGGTCGGAATGTTGAGATGAACGAAGGGGACGTTTTTCGGACGCTGAGAGGGGTTTTCGCCATTTTCCGGCGCCGCTGGTCAGTATTGGTGTCGGGGGTCTGCAGTCGAGGGAAGGGGGAAGTGAGGCGGTCAGGTGGATGATGGTCTGGTGGGGCTACGTGGACGGAGGTGGTGGGATTTTGAAGATGATCGGAATATGGGCAAATAGGAATTTCCGGCGATCGGAGCTGAGAGCTGGGTCGTGGCTCTTGGTCGTGGTGGACAGGCAGTGGCGTTGGAATAGGTGCGGTCGATCCAGGTGGTAAGGTGGCGGCGGAATTGATGCCAAAAGGGAGTCGTTGTCATTGATGAAGAAGAACAAAAGAGGAGGAACGGGTTTGAATAAATGGGTAAAGGGGAAAGCGCGTTTTGTTCTGTACGATGCTGACGTAGTGCTGGGTTGTTAAGGTGATTAAGTTTTTAATTATTTAATTAATTTTGTAATTAATAGTTTAGTTAAAAATCGTATATATATTCAAACTTTAAAACACCATAACTCGTTCATACGTTAACGGATTTCAGCGAAACTGGATCCGTTGGGATCGTAGGGTGTAACGACCCAGAAAATCTGAACCAATTTAAAATTTTTAAATTGGCTAAAATAATGGATTTTAAATATTTAAAATAAATATTTTAGATAATGGCAATGAAAACTGAGTTTGAATCGACATTTGAAAACGAATATAATTAATTATAATTATATATAGAATTGAAAATGGCGCTGTAGTTCGATAATTCGATTTCAAACTTCAATTGAATATACCGGGTGCAAAACAATCCAGATTTTAGTGAAACCAAAAATAAAGGAATCTAATTGATAATATCTTTCTAACGAATCCGACCAATCGAAATTTGATAGCGGGAATCAAAAGATATGTCCAGTTGAAAATTCTGAATAGTCGCTATGGAATTCAGGCCCTTAAAAATGGACATTTTGCAAACGACCTCGGATTTAGACGAAACCACTTTTGTTAGATCCGCAGTGTCAGGTTATTGCTAGGTTTCAAATTTCATAATTTTTCGAATCAATATGTGAGCGTGGCAAAGGAAAACGCGTTTGACCGATTTCAGTTGATTTTAATCGACTGGAAATTGGCCATTTTTCAAACGGTCTCAGAATTCGACGAAACTAGTTTTGTTAGGACCGTATCGTCAATACGAAGCTAGAAATTATTTTTCTGGAATTTTTCTGGTTAGTATGTGACCCCGGTAAATTGAAATGTACGTTTAAAATTCAATATAGTGATTTAAATGAAAATTCAAAAGGAAACTGATTGTAACGATCAAATCAGCTTGCGATACATATCCCATTGTGTTCGGAATGGGGGTGAAACGCTATGGGCGACAGGCGGTGGGCCTCGTTTCGAGGGCATATGTAAAAGTCAACCTTTTTGCGAAATTAAATAATAAAATAATAAAATAATAAAATAATTTTAATTCCCTCCCTCCCCTTTTATCTTCTTCCTGCCCCCCCCCTTTCACTTTGATTTCGGGTAAACAGAAAAGAAAAAAAAAAAAGGGGGAAACCCTCGTCGAAGACCGACTGCTCCTCCTCATCGCAGCAACGCGCCGCCGCACTGGGCCTCCGCCTACCTCGAGCCCCGAAGCGCCGCCTCCATCGATCGAGCCTCCAAGCCCCGCCTCCAGCGATCGAACCCCGAGCTGCCCCTCGAAGCGAGCGCCTCCGATCTCCTTTCCCCCCTCGCTCCTCTGTAAGTATTTTATTCTTATTTTTATTTTTAAATTCTATAAAACTGAATTTTTATAAAGTTTAGAACTGAATTTTTTTTATAAGTTTAAAACAGAAATTTTGATAAAGTTTAAAACAGAAATTTTGATAAAGTTTAAAACAGAAATTTTTATAAAGTTTAAAACAGAAATTTTTATGTTGAATAAACTGAAATTTTTATAAAGTAAAAACTGCATTTTTATAAAAGAATGTAAAAACAGAATTTTTAAAAAAGAAAGTGAAACTGAATTTTAAAAAGTATTTTAAAACTGAATTTTTAAAGGTATTTTAAAATTGAATTTTAAAAGTATAAAACCTGATTTTTTATAAAGGTATAAAAACTGAAATTTTAAAGAATATAAAAACTAATTTTAAAATGATTTATAAACTAGAAAACGGATTTTGTTAAAAGTAAAAAATCATATTTTTATATGTTGAAAGCAAAAGTAAAAATCATATTTTTATATGTTGAAAGCAAAAGTAAAAATCATATTTTTATATGTTGAAAGCAAAAGTAAAAATCATATTTTTATAGGTTGAAAGCAAAAGTAAAAATCATATTTTTATAGGTTGAAAGCAAAAGTAAAAAATCATATTTTTATAGGTTGAAAGCAAAAGTAAAAAATCATATTTTTATAGGTTGAAAGCAAAAGTAAAAATCATATTTTTATATATTGAACCACATCGTAAAAATTTTATTTTTACATGTGTAGAGAATACGGGCGAAAGCGACAAAAGGCGAAGATTTCTATTAGGAAGAGTCGTGCAGTTGGATAGCTATTGGTGAGATTTCTGATTTAAAAATAATTATATATGTGTTGACAATGAAAGTGAATTGCTATCTATAAATATATATCTATATATATATATATACGCCCCTCGTCCACAAACCATGGACGATATTTATTGGTTGAAATTGTTGTGAAAATTGAATGATTGTTTGGGATTGTTTGTGATTGATATTGGTTGATGGTGGTTGAAAAATACCCATTTGTGGTTGTGAAATATTTGGTTGAAACCACTTAGGATTAGTTTGTGGAAATGAAATAAATATATACATGCCGCCTGCGTGCGAACTAGATGCATGAACCCCATTGTCAAAAACCGCGAGGTTTTAAGGTAGAGCGAGGAGCCGTACTAGGGACGGTGCCGGTTTAACTACCCTGCCGTTATGCTGCCGAAATTTTGAATAATATTTGTGTGTTTGAATTATTTTCATATGCTTAAACTATATTTATTCATTGTATAGAAAACATTCATGTGTTGAATTGATATTCATTCGTTGTTTAGAAATTCATGTGTTGAATGGTATTCATATTTTGAAATAAATTGTTCGATAATAAAAATCACATTTTTATCTATATATAAAAACTATTGAAAACATTCATGTGTTGAATTGATATTCATTCGTTGTTTAGAAATTCATGTGTTGAATGGTATTCATATTTTGAAATAAATTGTTCGATAATAAAAATCACATTTTTATCTATATATAAAAACTATTGAAAACATTCATGTGTTGAATTGATATTCATTCGTTGTTTAGAAATTCATGTGTTGAATGGTATTCATATTTTGAAATAAATTGTTTGATAATAAAAATCACCTTTTATCGACTATATGAACTATATAGAAAAATAGTGTTTTGAAATGAATCGTTTTACAATAAAAATCGCATTTTTATTGTATGCATAAATCGTTGAAATGTGAAGTGTTAAAAATAGCCACTTGTTCGAAATAAACATATATGAGATGAAATATTCATTAATTAGCTAATGAAATGATTTGCACCTATTTATGTAACATTAGAATGAATGGTGTTTTTAAACCAAATTGAAATCAAATATGAAGTCGAATAGAAAATGATAAATGATAAGAACTGTATATATATGTACATGCATATTCATTGAACAGGTTATGGCAAAGGGGCTAGAGAAGAGGAATAAAATTTTGTGCCCGACAAATAGGTACACATTTACTGATTTGTTTGGGTGATGATTTTGAGCCTGTTGGCTAGCCGCTTGGCTTTTTCTTTTTCTTTTTGAGATTAGAAGGACCGGGACGCTATTTGCGATTTCCCGACGCTCCTGGTGCAGGGGAGGTTATGGCAAAATTTTTCCAAAATTTAAGGTGTTAGAAAATTTTTTGAAGTGAAAACGATATTGAAATTGTTGAGTGAACTATATTTATATAAATATATAAATATAAATAAAATTAAAACGAAACGAAGCCGTGCAGTTCGTATTTTGAAATCGTGATTTCAAACGACTAGTGCGGGAAATCCGACCATTGGATTTTCCCGAAACCTCAACCGTCGGGTTCGCCTTGGAATAATCTTTCCAACGGCACCAACCTTGTAAAAATCCAACGGTTGGATTGTCTGGAATGTTTAATTCAAATCTGAAGAAAAACAGCGCCAGAAGCGATTATATTTATATATATATATAAATATAATTATATATTTAATCGAATAACGACGCTGCAGTTCGTATTTTGGAATCGAAAATTCAAACGATTGTACCGGGAGATCCGACCGTCGGATTTTCCCGAAACTGGAACCGTTGGGTTCGTTTTGAAAAGACCTTTCTAATGATGTAAATTTTGTGAAGATCCAACGGTTATATTTTCAGATATGTGTAAATCAAATCTGAAGAAAAATAGCGCCACGGCCGCCTTATGGCCCGAAGCGTCGTTTTGAATAAAATGGCTATTTTAAAATAAATAAAAATAGCGATAAATAGTTATAAAATATCGTAAGCGATATGGAATGGAAATAAACTGAATTTGCTTGATTTATGTGATGTTTGATGGTTGAATGTGTTTGGTGTGAAAACTATATAAAGAGCACAATTGGTGTTGTCGAATAATTTAACCATTGAAATAAATCGATTTGAAATTCTAAATATACGTGAATTATTTGAAAAGGCCGAGTTAATTCTCATTTCGAATAATCGACCGACGATTGAAATTCGAAGATGAAGACGATGGTCGAAGACCGGAGATCTTCACCTCGTTTGGATGGTAACCGAGATCCTGATTGGGAGGCATCCCGAAATATGGATAATGAGTGGTGATCGTTCAGACGTACGTGTTGATCGAAGGGTTTGCGAGGTATTTAGTGCCTCCGGTTTCGTTCAGACCCAGAACGGACTTGTAAATGGACTGTGTGTCCGACATTGGAATTTGTTCTGTGTGATTGATAGCCATCAGTTGCACGGTGTGAATTGCCTGTGTGGCATGCTAAGATGCAGTGATCAGGACTTCTGTTGAAAAGCAAAGTCTTGTGGTGATGATCAAAGCACCGCCTGTGTGGCGTAGCTTTGTGTATAACGTGAATTCGCGAGCCTCACACCCCGGTATGAACCTTAAACGGGAGAAGGACATCAGGGGGGGACGTGCGTTTTCTTTCTAGCTAGGGTGGTGTCAGTGACCTACCAGCCCTGACATTTATATACTTTTCACCTATGTGGTTGTTGCTGTTGCTAGGCGCCTCGGTTTGATCGGACGATCTGGGTCCGATGGAGTCATTCGTTGGCTCATTTACACCCCAAAGGGTGGAGGAACGCATTGTTCAGGCATTATAATCCACTTCGTGTGGACCGGCCCTGACGATCCAGGGTATGGTTGCGGCTGTACCTGAGACTCGGGCTAGACAGTCTCGAATTCGGTAAGGACTATCTTTTGCCTTGGTTCATGACGGAAATCCAATTTCCAAATACGACATCGTGCGGTTTTGATTGTATATATATATGGCGACATGATATATGGTACCCATGCCGTCTATGATTGATAGTTACGATTGAAATTGTTTTTGAAACATATAAACACTAGTCATAATACCAAATGCTTTTGTTTTATTCGTATCAAGCATATCTTGGCCGTTATAAGGTAAAAACTCTATCCTCTGGTTTGCGTTGCATTGTGTGATGGGAACTGAGTCTTATAACGGCTTCATTTTTATAAAAAGCATAGCGATGTTTAAAAGAAAGATTTATTTTAAAGCACTGGCAATCCAATGGAGTAAACCCGTTCCACGAAAGTGGCGTGGTCCTGTGATTAGCCATATTATATATGTGTTGAGTAGATTTCTCATACCAGTCCCATGACTGACTCGTAGTTTGTTTCACTCTCAAACTCGGGTGCCCCTTTTTCTACACGGGCAGCCTTGTATTTAGGTTTAGCTGGTTCTTTTTCTGGATAGCTGGAGCTGAAGATGGATTCTATCATTTATTTCTTTTTATGCTGTTCAGCTCCTATTGTACATATTTTGTTTATTTCCGCTGTAGACATTTATGTATAGCTGAACTGTATTTGTACTAAGTAAGATCCTGTATACTGTGTAACTCTGATGATTACTTTTATCCAGTATATTTTGTTGTTCATATTCTGGTGTATTTATTTAATTCTGTTCTGCTATTATCTGTTTCTGTGTTATATTCCAAAGATAACCTTGTTTCCGTGAGAACGGGAAATCGGGTCGTCTCAACGTGGTATCAGAGCTTTGGTTAAGCTTAGTTCTGGAATATAACATTTGAACGAACTCGTCAGAAATAGAACCAGTAGTGTTCTAGGACGGGTAACTCTATACAGATAGGATCAGTAATATCCTAGTATGAGTAAAGCAGAATGAAATTTCACCTCGATAGACGCATTTACATTTAAAGTATGTGTTTCTATATTTTTAAAATACCTTTTCTGTGACCTGACACTTGATCTGCTAATTGCAGAAGTACTAGAAAAATGAGTGCCAGAAACAGAAGGAATACAGAACCCGATCTAGAGGCTCTATTCAAGAGATATCGAAATCTGGGTGGAGAAAAATTCTCGGGCAATGAATCTATTATTCAAACTCAAGCTTGGATGAGTTCTGTCGAAAAAATCTTTGAGCATATCCAGCTGAGAGATGACCAGAAACGGTTAGTAGCATCTTGGGCGCTCAAAGAGGAAGCTTTAATCTGGTGGGAAACAATCATCAAAAATAATCCAGAAGGTGATATCACCTGGGACAGATTCAAAGTGATTTTCTTAGAAAGATTTACTCCTCCCGAAGTAACCGAGAGATTATGTGATGAATTTTCTTATCTAATACAAGGTGACATGACCATTCCGGAATATCATAAGAAATTCAACGAACTTGCTCACTTTGCTCCTCATCTAATTCAAAATCCGAAGAGGAAAAATATGAGGTTTATTCACAGACTTCAAAGGAAATACCAGAATAAAGTATTGGGGCATGTGAAGCTTCCTTTCTCAGAAATGATTTATATGGCTTATCAATACGAAGATCTAGACAAGAAAGGAATGTTGTGCGACGAAGAAGAAGTCTGTTCTAGTGACAAAACAGAGTCGGAAACTGATATTCCAGAAGCCAGTAAGGAGCCCGAAGTAAATCGAAAAAGGGCCAGATCCGGAAAAGAACTAGTGACGACCGCTGTTTGCAGTAACTGCCATAAACAGGGGCATTTGACTAGGAATTGTAAACCCTCGAAGAAGCTGAGGAAAGATGAAACTAAATCCGGTAAGAAGTTCCAAGAGGATAGAAAGTGCAGTCAATGCCATCAGTCCGGTCATCTTTCAAAGGCCTTCCCGCTACTCAGAAAACCTAAAGCAGTACAAGTAAATGAGGTGGTAGAAGTACCTGCATCCTCATCTGCTCAGGAAAGGGCAGATGTCTTAGAAGGCACACTCAATGTCAAGAACATTCCAGTTAAAGTACTGTTTGATACAGGCGCATCACGAAGCTTTATTGCAAAGAGTGCAGTCAAGAAGTTGGATTTGAATTTGAAGAAGCTCAGAGAGCCAATGACTGTCCGAAATCCAGTAGGAGGTTCCATCAATCTCAGTTGGGTTTGTGCAGTACCCGTCTCTTTTTCTTGCTATAAATTCCCTATTATCTCTGTCATCATGAATTTTGATGAATTTGATCTTATTTTGGGATTGGATTGGTTAACCAAATATGAAGCAGAGGTTAGATGCGCCGAGAGGGTTGTTAGAGCTAAGATTAAATCAGGTGATTATATAACCATTCCCTGTGAAGGTCAGAATGCTAATAGAAAAGACTTCTGGGCAGCTTTGAATGTTTCTCCAGCCCAAATTGAAAATGTTTCTGAAGTCACGGAGAATATTCCTGACCTCATCAAAGACATTCCAGTCGTCAAAAACTATGCGGATGTGTTCGAAGAAGTTGTTCGCTTACCTCCGCAGAGAGAAATAGATTTCAAGATTGCTTTAATTCCCAATGCAAGGCCGGTAGTTCACGCTATTCGAAGGATGTCCTTGAAAGAGAAGGAGGAATTAGACAATCAAACACGACAACTAGTATGGAAAGGTCTGATAAGGCCTAGTTTCTCTGATTGGGGTGCAGCAGTGGTGTTTGTCCCAAAATCTGACGGTACTCTACGACTATGCGTGGATTATCGTGATCTGAACAAACAGACAATAAAGAACAAATATCCATTGCCACGGATTGATGATTTGTTGGATCGATTAAATGGAGCACAAGTATTTTCACGAATGGACCTAGCTACAGGTTTCCATCAACTTCGAATTGCCGAAGAGTGTGTTCCAATGACAGCGTTCAGAGGCCCCGACTTATTCTACGAGTGGTTAGTAATGCCGTTCGGCTTATGTAACGCTCCAGCCTATTTCGTCGATCTAATGAACAGAGTGTTCAGAGGAGTATTGAATAAATTTGTTCTGGTTTTTATTGATGATATTCTAATCTTCTCTAAATCAAAGGCCGAACATGAAAAGCATCTGGAACAGGTTCTAGAAATCCTCAGAAGGAATGTATTAAAAGCAAAGTTTTCCAAATGTATATTCTGGTAAGATGAAGTGAAATTTCTGGGCCACGTCGTATCGAAAGAAGGAATCGCTGTGGATCCAAGCAAAATCACAGCTATTCAGAATTGGAAACAGCCCAGTACTCCCACTGAAGTCCGTAGTTTTCTCGGATTGGCTAGCTATTATCGGAAGTTCGTTAAAGACTTTTCTAAGATATCTGGCCACTTAACGAAGCTTACAAAGAAGCATTCTAAATTCAAATGGACTTCAGAAAGTGAGGAAGCTTTCGAAGAGTTGAAGTTGAGATTAACGACAGCTCCAGTGTTAACCATCATCGATGGTAACCAGGATTTAAAAGTATGGACTGATGCTTCTAGAGAAGGCCTTGGCGCAGTGTTAATGCAAAGAGGCCAAGTAATTGCCTATGCTAGCCGTCAACTGAAACCGCACGAGAAAAACTATGTAACTCATGATCTTGAGTTATTGGCTATCATATTCTCTTTGAAAATCTGGAGACACTATCTTCTGGGCGAGAGGTTTGAGCTGTTTACAGATCATCAGTCATTAAAGTATCTGTTCACTCAGAAGGACTTGAATCTGAGACAGCAACGTTGGCTGGAGTTTCTTGCAGCTTATGACTTTGAAATTATATATACTCCAGGGAAAGCCAATGTCGTGGCTGATGCGTTAAGCCGAAAGAACGTAATGATCGCCAGCTTTATTATCACAACTTCCTTGATTGACAGAATATCTATTCTTCAGAAGGAGGATAACTTTATTAAGGATATGATTAAAAGGATTCAGAAAGGCGAACCCTCGTGTTTTCAAATAGATAACGACGAGACATTGAGATTAAAAGGAAGGATTTGTGTTCCTGACATCCCAGAGTTAAAAAGGGAAGTGTTAGACGAGTGTCACAAGTCCAAGCTGAGTATCCATCCTGGCGTGGCCAAAATGTATAACGATCTCAAAAGAACATTCTGGTGGAAGGCTATGAAAAGAGATGTTTCAATATATGTTAGCCGATGCCCTACTTGCCAGCTAGTCAAAAGTGATCAACAGAAATTGGCTGGATTATTACAACCGCTAGAAGTTCCTGGCTGGAAGTGGGAACATATTTCTATGGATTTCATTGATGGTCTGCCCAGAACCAGAAAAGGGAATGACAGTATTTGGGTGATCGTAGATCGTTTCACGAAGACCGCCCATTTCATACCTGTCAAATCAAATAGAACCGCTCAGAGTCTGGCGCAGATTTATTTCAGGGAAATAGTTAGACTGCATGGAGTGCCGCTCAGTATAGTAAGTGATAGAGATACAATATTCACTAGCAAATTCTGGGAAGCATTTCAAGTCGAGCTAGGAACGAAGTTAAACTTAAGCACCGCTTATCATCCTCAGACAGACGGTCAGACTGAGAGGGTGAATCGCATTTTAGAAGATCTATTGCGGGCTTGTGTTATAGATTTCGGTGGATCATGGGAAGACCATCTGCATTTGGCTGAATTCTCTTATAACAACAGCTACCAGGCAAGCCTGACAATGTCGCCATTCGAAGCATTATACGGTAGACCGTGCCGATCTCCTGCTTGTTGGGTCGAGCCTGGAAATAGACTTGTGTTGGGTCCCGATATGATTCGAGAAGCTGCCGACAAAGTTGATTTTATCAAGAAGCGATTACTCGCCGCTCAAAGCCGACAAAAGAGCTATGCCGATAAAAGAAGAAGAGATATATCCTTTGAAGTTGGCGACTATGTATATTTGAAAGTATCGCCGATGAGAGGAGTTATCAGGTTCGGTAAAACTGGAAAGTTGGCACCCAAATTCATTGGTCCGTTTCCTATTCTGGAACGGATCGGAACTCTCGCTTACAGGTCAAACTGCCTGACTGGTTGCCTGGAGTTCATGATGTATTTCATATATCTCAACTTCGAAAGCACGTTCATGATCCAGACTTGATCGTGGAAGAAGCAGCTCAGCAGGACATTGAAATTACTCCAGAATTAGCTGTGAGGCGAGAGCCGCTAAAGATTATCGGCAAAGAAACCAAAGAGCTGAGGAACAAGAAGGTTCACTTAGTCAAAGTGCAATGGAGTGGAGATCCGCGCGATTGTACTTGGGAAACAGAGGAGAGCATTCAGAAAGCTTACCCCAGATGCCGAGTGGATATCTCTGATTGACTCTGGTGCAAGGTACATTTACTTTACCTTGCATTACCATTTAATTCTCTATTCTGTTGCTATTTTCTTCCCATGGATGTGCATTGTTTATTCTATACTCTGAATATTAAAAACAAATTGGTTGTTGTATTGTGGGATTGTAGATTTATCAAACCACTTTCGACTTTATTCCTTTTCGGGGACGAAAAGTTTTAAGTGGGGGAGATTGTAACGACCCAGAAAATCTGAACCAATTTAAAATTTTTAAATTGGCTAAAATAATGGATTTTAAATATTTAAAATAAATATTTTAGATAATGGCAATGAAAACTGAGTTTGAATCGACATTTGAAAACGAATATAATTAATTATAATTATATATAGAATTGAAAATGGCGCGGTAGTTCGATAATTCGATTTCAAACTTCAATTGAATATACCGGGTGCAAAACAATCCAGATTTTAGTGAAACCGAAAATAAAGGAATCTAATTGATAATATCTTTCTAACGAATCCGACCAATCGAAATTTGATAGCGGGAATCAAAAGATATGTCCAGTTGAAAATTCTGAATAGTCGCTATGGAATTCAGGCCCTTAAAAATGGACATTTTGCAAACGACCTCGGATTTAGACGAAACCACTTTTGTTAGATCCGCAGTGTCAGGTTATTGCTAGGTTTCAAATTTCATAATTTTTCGAATCAATATGTGAGCGTGGCAAAGGAAAACGCGTTTGACCGATTTCAGTTGATTTTAATCGACTGGAAATTGGCCATTTTTCAAACGGTCTCAGAATTCGACGAAACTAGTTTTGTTAGGACCGTATCGTCAATACGAAGCTAGAAATTATTTTTCTGGAATTTTTCTAGTTAGTATGTGACCCCGGTAAATTGAAATGTACGTTTAAAATTCAATATAGTGATTTAAATGAAAATTCAAAAGGAAACTGATTGTAACGATCAAATCAGCTTGCGATACATATCCCATTGTGTTCGGAATGGGGGTGAAACGCTATGAGCGACAGGCGGTGGGCCTCGTTTCGAGGGCATATGTAAAAGTCAACCTTTTTGCGAAATTAAATAATAAAATAATAAAATAATAAAATAATTTTAATTCCCTCCCTCCCCTTTTATCTTCTTCCTGGCCCCCCCCTCCCCCCCGTTCACTTTGATTTCGGGTAAACAGAAAAGAAAAAAAAAAAAAAGGGGGAAACCCTCGTCGAAGACCGACTGCTCCTCCTCATCGCAGCAACGCGCCGCCGCACTGGGCCTCCGCCTACCTCGAGCCCCGAAGCGCCGCCTCCATCGATCGAGCCTCCAAGCCCCGCCTCCAGCGATCGAACCCCGAGCCGCCCCTCGAAGCGAGCGCCTCCGATCTCCTTCCCCCCCCCCCCCCGCTCCTCTGTAAGTATTTTATTCTTATTTTTATTTTTAAATTCTATAAAACTGAATTTTTATAAAGTTTAGAACTGAATTTTTTTTATAAGTTTAAAACAGAAATTTTGATAAAGTTTAAAACAGAAATTTTGATAAAGTTTAAAACAGAAATTTTTATAAAGTTTAAAACAGAAATTTTTATGTTGAATAAACTGAAATTTTTATAAAGTAAAAACTGCATTTTTATAAAAGAATGTAAAAACAGAATTTTTAAAAAAGAAAGTGAAACTGAATTTTAAAAAGTATTTTAAAACTGAATTTTTAAAGGTATTTTAAAATTGAATTTTAAAAGTATAAAACCTGATTTTTTATAAAGGTATAAAAACTGAAATTTTAAAGAATATAAAAACTAATTTTAAAATGATTTATAAACTAGAAAACGGATTTTGTTAAAAGTAAAAAATCATATTTTTATATGTTGAAAGCAAAAGTAAAAATCATATTTTTATATGTTGAAAGCAAAAGTAAAAATCATATTTTTATATGTTGAAAGCAAAAGTAAAAATCATATTTTTATAGGTTGAAAGCAAAAGTAAAAATCATATTTTTATAGGTTGAAAGCAAAAGTAAAAAATCATATTTTTATAGGTTGAAAGCAAAAGTAAAAAATCATATTTTTATAGGTTGAAAGCAAAAGTAAAAATCATATTTTTATATATTGAACCACATCGTAAAAATTTTATTTTTACATGTGTAGAGAATACGGGCGAAAGCGACAAAAGGCGAAGATTTCTATTAGGAAGAGTCGTGCAGTTGGATAGCTATTGGTGAGATTTCTGATTTAAAAATAATTATATATGTGTTGACAATGAAAGTGAATTGCTATCTATAAATATATATCTATATATATATATATACGCCCCTCGTCCACAAACCATGGACGATATTTATTGGTTGAAATTGTTGTGAAAATTGAATGATTGTTTGGGATTGTTTGTGATTGATATTGGTTGATGGTGGTTGAAAAATACCCATTTGTGGTTGTGAAATATTTGGTTGAAACCACTTAGGATTAGTTTGTGGAAATGAAATAAATATATACATGCCGCCTGCGTGCGAACTAGATGCATGAACCCCATTGTCAAAAACCGCGAGGTTTTAAGGTAGAGCGAGGAGCCGTACTAGGGACGGTGCCGGTTTAACTACCCTGCCGTTATGCTGCCGAAATTTTGAATAATATTTGTGTGTTTGAATTATTTTCATATGCTTAAACTATATTTATTCATTGTATAGAAAACATTCATGTGTTGAATTGATATTCATTCGTTGTTTAGAAATTCATGTGTTGAATGGTATTCATATTTTGAAATAAATTGTTCGATAATAAAAATCACATTTTTATCTATATATAAAAACTATTGAAAACATTCATGTGTTGAATTGATATTCATTCGTTGTTTAGAAATTCATGTGTTGAATGGTATTCATATTTTGAAATAAATTGTTCGATAATAAAAATCACATTTTTATCTATATATAAAAACTATTGAAAACATTCATGTGTTGAATTGATATTCATTCGTTGTTTAGAAATTCATGTGTTGAATGGTATTCATATTTTGAAATAAATTGTTTGATAATAAAAATCACCTTTTATCGACTATATGAACTATATAGAAAAATAGTGTTTTGAAATGAATCGTTTTACAATAAAAATCGCATTTTTATTGTATGCATAAATCGTTGAAATGTGAAGTGTTAAAAATAGCCACTTGTTCGAAATAAACATATATGAGATGAAATATTCATTAATTAGCTAATGAAATGATTTGCACCTATTTATGTAACATTAGAATGAATGGTGTTTTTAAACCAAATTGAAATCAAATATGAAGTCGAATAGAAAATGCATATTCATTGAACAGGTTATGGCAAAGGGGCTAGAGAAGAGGAATAAAATTTTGTGCCCGACAAATAGGTACACATTTACTGATTTGTTTGGGTGATGATTTTGAGCCTGTTGGCTAGCCGCTTGGCTTTTTCTTTTTCTTTTTGAGATTAGAAGGACCGGGACGCTATTTGCGATTTCCCGACGCTCCCTGTGCAGGGGAGGTTATGGCGAAATTTTTCCAAAATTTAAGGTGTTAGAAAATTTTTTGAAGTGAAAACGATATTGAAATTGTTGAGTGAACTATATTTATATAAATATATAAATATAAATAAAATTAAAACGAAACGAAGCCGTGCAGTTCGTATTTTGAAATCGTGATTTCAAACGACTAGTGCGGGAAATCCGACCATTGGATTTTCCCGAAACCTCAACCGTCGGGTTCGCCTTGGAATAATCTTTCCAACGGCACCAACCTTGTAAAAATCCAACGGTTGGATTGTCTGGAATGTTTAATTCAAATCTGAAGAAAAACAGCGCCAGAAGCGATTATATTTATATATATATATATATAATTATATATTTAATCGAATAACGACGCTGCAGTTCGTATTTTGGAATCGAAAATTCAAACGATTGTACCGGGAGATCCGACCGTCGGATTTTCCCGAAACTGGAACCGTTGGGTTCGTTTTGAAAAGACCTTTCTAATGATGTAAATTTTGTGAAGATCCAACGGTTAGATTTTCAGATATGTGTAAATCAAATCTGAAGAAAAACAGCGCCACGGCCGCCTTATGGCCCGAAGCGTCGTTTTGAATAAAATGGCTATTTTAAAATAAATAAAAATAGCGATAAATAGTTATAAAATATCGTAAGCGATATGGAATGGAAATAAACTGAATTTGCTTGATTTATGTGATGTTTGATGGTTGAATGTGTTTGGTGTGAAAACTATATAAAGAGCACAATTGGTGTTGTCGAATAATTTAACCATTGAAATAAATCGATTTGAAATTCTAAATATACGTGAATTATTTGAAAAGGCCGAGTTAATTCTCATTTCGAATAATCGACCGACGATTGAAATTCGAAGATGAAGACGATGGTCGAAGACCGGAGATCTTCACCTCGTTTGGATGGTAACCGAGGTCCTGATTGGGAGGCATCCCGAAATATGGATAATGAGTGGTGATCGTTCAGACGTACGTGTTGATCGAAGGGTTTGCGAGGTATTTAGTGCCTCCGGTTTCGTTCAGACCCAGAACGGACTTGTAAATGGACTGTGTGTCCGACATTGGAATTTGTTCTGTGTGATTGATAGCCATCAGTTGCACGGTGTGAATTGCCTGTGTGGCATGCTAAGATGCAGTGATCAGGACTTCTGTTGAAAAGCAAAGTCTTGTGGTGATGATCAAAGCACCGCCTGTGTGGCGTAGCTTTGTGTATAACGTGAATTCGCGAGCCTCACACCCCGGTATGAACCTAAAACGGGAGAAGGACATCAGGGGGGGACGTGCGTTTTCTTTCTAGCTAGGGTGGTGTCAGTGACCTACCAGCCCTGACATTTATATACTTTTCACCTATGTGGTTGTTGCTGTTGCGAGGCGCCTCGGTTTGATCGGACGATCCGGGTCCGATGGAGTCATTCGTTGGCTCATTTACACCCCAAAGGGTGGAGGAACGCATTGTTCAGGCATTATAATCCACTTCGTGTGGACCGGCCCTGACGATCCAGGGTATGGTTGCGGCTGTACCTGAGACTCGGGCTAGACAGTCTCGAATTCGGTAAGGACTATCTTTTGCCTTGGTTCATGACGGAAATCCAATTTCCAAATACGACATCATGCGGTTTTGATTGTATATATATATGGCGACATGATATATGGTACCCATGCCGTCTATGATTGATAGTTATGATTGAAATTGTTTTTGAAACATATAAACACTAGTCATAATACCAAATGCTTTTGTTTTATTCGTATCAAGCATATCTTGGCCGCTATAAGGTAAAAACTCTATCCTCCGGTTTGCGTTGCATTGTGTGATGGGAACTGAGTCTTATAACGGCTTCATTTTTATAAAAAGCATAGCGATGTTTAAAAGAAAGATTTATTTTAAAGCACTGGCAATCCAATGGAGTAAACCCGTTCCACGAAAGTGGCGTGGTCCTGTGATTAGCCATATTATATATGTGTTGAGTAGATTTCTCATACCAGTCCCATGACTGACTCGTAGTTTGTTTCACTCTCAAACTCGGGTGCCCCTTTTTCTACACGGGCAGCCTTGTATTCAGGTTTAGCTGGTTCTTTTTCTGGATAGCTGGAGCTGAAGATGGATTCTATCATTTATTTCTTTTTATGCTGTTCAGCTCCTATTGTACATATTTTGTTTATTTCCGCTGTAGACATTTATGTATAGCTGAACTGTATTTGTACTAAGTAAGATCCTGTATACTGTGTAACTCTGATGATTACTTTTATCCAGTATATTTTGTTGTTCATATTCTGGTATATTTATTTAATTCTGTTCTGCTATTATCTGTTTCTGTGTTATATTCCAAAGATAACCTTGTTTCCGTGAGAACGGGAAATCGGGTCGTCTCATAGGGACGAGGCCTAGGTGATGGCACTGACTAGGCTCCGATCTGACGCAGTTGAAAATTCAACTAATTTTGAATGTCCGTTCCAGATTAAATGCAACAAACGCGTCCATCGTCAACAGAAATGAACTGGTGAGTTAATTCTCACGCCTTCTGGAATACTGTGATGTGGTAAATTCATATTAAAATATAATTTACCTTTCCAAAATATAAATTGGTTGATTGGTTGCTGTTGACTGTTATGGATGATTGAATGCTGTTAATTAGATTTAATCAATAATATGGAATTTATTTCATATATTATTATGAAATGTATAATGAGCTGTGATGTAGGGAAGAACAGGTTGGAGGGATCCGACTGGATTCCTCAAATATTATATATGTTGTTGTTTGTTTTATATTGTTGATATTTGAACTAATTTAACCCCATATGGTAGAAAAACCTGTTTGAGTGTGATGGTTGAACAAATATTCACCTGTGTTGTGTTTAAAATCAACCGACAATGTTGATTGGGTAATTGGCAGTGAATGGCCTAAGATGTGTTGTTTTAGACGTTGTTCTACCGTTGGGTGAAACGACGCAGTTTTAAAGTTATAAATTATTTTATAACTGAATCGAAGTTTCTCAATCATTTTATATAATTAATTAAATTAGAAATTTATAAATAAATATTTTAATCGGGTTAATAAAAGAAATAGTTTAAACGATCGTATGTGATAAGACCGTATGGTTGTACATGTGCTGAAAGCTAGAAAACCAAAAAAAACTTACCTACGTGCTGGTAAAAAGGAAATAATTGTTTTGAACCAATTAAATGGCATTTTTAAATTTATTAAGTTATTTAATTGATTTAAAAAGGGGAAATGACAAATGATAATCAGTTAACTGCTAAGTGAGGTGTACGATCGATAAAAAATCAGCTGTCTTTAGTTGAAATTGAAAATTGAAGTAATTTGATTTAAATATTTTGAATATTCGTTAAAGTATAACGAATGGTGTTAAATAAATAGTTAATATTCGATTAACTATAAATTAAGAAAATTCTTGAAAAACGAAGTTGATTCTATTTAGTGAGCTTTCAAAAGTGATAATTACACTATTTTTAGTTAGTAGTAAAGTTAATAACTATATTTGATATAGTTAATTTTAGAGTCAAATTGTTGTTTTAATTAAACGATGACATTAAACATTAAAGAATTGAAGTGAGTGAAACGTTGTAAGTCGACTAAGATTTTCAAAACGTAAAAGGAAAAATCCATACCATTGGGTTGTGTTAAATTTTGGGAAATGGATTTTGAAATTTAAAACCCAAGTTATGAGGTCTTATTATAAAGGAAGGTAGTAAGCGGATTTTAGTTGTAAACCCAAGATTAAGTGGTTATAAGAAATGCTCGAATAAATGGAAAAGGATTAGTGGACGGGGAATTTTATTAAAATCAAAAGGTTATAAGCGAAATTTTGGTTTAAGTAAAAAGTGGTCTTACTAGTAAAGACTTACTTAATTAAACAAATTAAGTAAAGAGATTTATCGAACGAGGATTTCAAATGTAAGAAATGGTTTTGTAAAACCAGGTTTAAAATTGAAATGGTAAATAAGATTTTGGTGAAATGGTTAAGTTACAAACTGGTATTTATTCTGAGAGAAGAGCATTGTCGATCAAGGTCTGAGAGGTAAATAAATACCCCAACTTGAGCGGCTTCATTATTGTCGAGGAATGGTATTGGTTTGAAACGATCGAAAAGTTGGTGAATTTAGTGTGGTAGTCCATATGGGATTTAATGAACGTAAGTGCGAGATTTTGAATTATAAATACTACTACGATATTGGTTTTAATTAATATGAAAGTTTGGTTTTAAATTATATGAGTCGACCTTTGCTTTAACCAAATTAGAATTGGTAATTGGGTTATACCATTAAGTAAAATATATGTGTATATATATATATATATATCGAGATGCAAAATACGGAAGAAAAAGGGATGAGGGTTTAAAGAAATATATCGATATTACAAAGGGAATGGAAAGCAGGGTATATACTTATATATGCTCGAAAGTATTTAAAATAGTTTTTGTTATAATCGAGACTAAATATAAGGTTTAAATATATTGAATAATAAGAAGTTGATTAACCATTGAATATTTTGAAGAGGTCAAGTAATGCCAAGTACCGAATCAGCAAGATCATTTTACGAACACCTTTGTTATTTGATAGTTAAATCACCGACTATCAAAACCTGACCCATACGATTGTTGGTATGGGAAGACCGGGATCGAATTTATATTCGAAAACCGTCCCGACCAACAAATACGTGAAGACGTCGATTGAAGACGAAGCAAGTGAAGACCGTGGATTTTCATAAGTGGAAGGACTACGTGTCGAATTTCTCTGGCTAGCAACTAGAGTTCTTTGATTTGTGATTCTGTCGTGGTTGAAATCCACGGATTTGCAAGGACTGCTCGCTACTGATCCACAGGGTGATTCCTATATGAGATGCAGTAGGAGAGTGCCTTCGGTTCATCCTGTTCCCGGATGACTTGTATGGACGGAGTTCTGATAGAGTATTTCCAAAGGAATTACATGAGTTGATTTCTCCAAACGTACCATAGTTGATAGCGGAGAAATGGTTATTCTCTAGCCAAATAAAGTAGAGTATTTTTGTGGATGTCAATCAGTGTGATCTGGCGGATCTGACGATGTGGCATTCAAAGTGAACGATGACCAGATGTTTTAAAGTTTAGTTCTGGCCTCAAGCCTCATCATCCGGGAAATGACAAATATCGGGCAGGCAGCATGGCTATGTGGGTCGCTCCCATTAGGGTGTATGATCAACTATCTAGAGAAATTCCATTTGCTTCTTTAATCTATATTTCGATGTTGTCCCTTTTCGGGAGGCGGTTGCTGATCCCAACCGTCGGTGATATACATTCGATACACTCAAGCAAAATGAGTGGTTGGTCATGTGAGGGTTGGGTTGCAAGACGTTCTTGTTGAACCCAGTGTATTCGCCTCTAGAGATAGACGATCGGAAGGTGGTCCCATACCTTGTCAAGTTGGAATCCAATATCCAATAAGCGCCCGCGGTTTTGGTTTGTATACTATATATGTGGAGCGTGATATGCAAGCGTTCTGCTAGATTGTTATTTATTTGTATTTAGACACTATGATAATATCAGAACAAAGTATGATTTCAAAAACGTTTTGGGTTATAGTAAGGTAAAAATCGTCTGTGTTTATGTGTGGGCTGGTCTTACTATTATCCTTTGATTTCAGAAAGAATTTTCCAAACTTAAACAAGTGTATGTGCTGTGAATTTATCACTGATAGTATTCTGGACTGACCTGGTGTATTTTGCTTTGTTCAAATGTGCTCGGGTTAGACCGAGTATGTTCCAGGTTATGTTTCGCTTGGAGTTTCAGGAGCTGGAAGCAGGTGGCTTCACCGCTAGTTATATACAGATATTTTTCCGCTATGACTGATATATGTTGTACTCTGATGATTGGTATGTATATACAGTTCTATTGTATAAAGAGGTTTGATATTATATTTTATTCGTTCCGCTGTGAGATTCTGATGTGTGGTTCTTCTTCTTTCTTAGTTTCTAATATTTCTTCCTTTCTTTTCTCACCTTCTAACTTCTTTCTATTGACAATCCAGTGTTTTCGATGCTTGAATAGTCGACATGGTGATTTTATGTCGATTTTGGAGGTCGAAAATCCGTGGGTCATTACATTTATTAAAACAAGGGGTTGATTTTAAACGTGTTATAAATTAAATGAATTATGTAACATTGGATAAAATGAATTATAAATTCAAATTTTGAATTTATATGAAAAAAATGGAAATCAAATTTGAGAGCCATATTTGAGATGAGATTTGAACTTAGTAAATTTCAAAGGAAATCATAAACGAGATTTTAAATTATTGGAATGGAAGTATATTGTTTGGAAAATTCTGATTAGAAGTTTTAAATAGAAATTTGAGTTTAAAAGTATATCTATAAGAACTAAACCAAATGATGGTATATAAAGGAAATATACATAGAATTAAATCGAACGATGGTTTAAAGTAAATATTGGCAAATAAAAAATCTCTAGAGGAAATTTGGATTTGAAATATGAATCGAAATTGGAACTTGAATGAGAAAAGGAAATGGATCATCGTCTTAAAATAAAACGATGAGTTTTATTCCAACATTTGGAATATAAAATAAACTGTAATAACGTTTTCGTAAACCAAAATGATTATAAAGGAATTGGGCAAGGATTTGAAAAGAACAGATTCAAAAGTGAATTTAGAACTTGAATCAACCTAAAATGGTAGGTAAATTCCGACGTTCGGAATATAAATCGAATACAGATTATTCGAGAAAAAGTTATTGGAATTCGGTTATATCGAGTTTAGGGAAGTAGTTATTTTTACTTTCCGTTTTTGACTCTAATTTAATTATTTAATTATTACTTATTAATGAAATTAATAAGTACAAGTTATATTTTTATAAACCAAATATTTATAAT
This sequence comes from Allium sativum, assembly GCA_030737875.1. NCBI lineage: Eukaryota > Viridiplantae > Streptophyta > Magnoliopsida > Asparagales > Amaryllidaceae > Allium > Allium sativum. The sequence continues at coordinate 71,650,261 of CM060927.1, read as the reverse complement.
TAGCGATTTTAACGCGGCCGTTATAATAAATGTTTTGTAAATCTTAAGAGCGATCTTAACGCTGTTGTAAAAATCAAGGTTCTAAAATTCTAGACAGCGATTGTAACGCTGTTGTTAAAAGTAATGTTTTATAAATCAAATATTTAGAGACAGCGATTATAACGCTACCGTTATAATCAAAGTTTTTCCTGTGAAAGAAGTATGTTCTTAGATTGGATCTGAAGGTCGCGTAAGCGATGTTTGGTTTAAAGTTGTGAGCTTTGACTATTTCAAAGTTGAGAATGTTATTCAACTTAGGTCTGAAAGGTAAATATACCCCAACTTGATTGACTTCATGATTGATGGAGAAATGGTTAAGGTTCGATAAGGAGGATTGGTTACCATTATGGTTTGTTAATAATTGGTTAACGTTTTGAGTTATAATAACGGTGTTTTATAACATCGGGTTAATTTAAAAGAATATGAAATGTTTTAAAACAAATAAATTGTGAGATATTTTCTACGTATAGAGAATGAAATGAATTGGTCAACGAGGAATTTAGAAAAAGAATTTGGAAATATCTCTAATATTAATGCAGTATATTTTTTTTGAATATAGAAATTAAGGATTCGTTAATATATATAGAATTGTTTTCTAACTGGAATAAGAGATATTTTCTCGAACAAAGAAATTAGATATTAGAAATGTTTTTAAAAGAATCGAGAGGGGAAATCGAGCTTCAAAAGGATAAAAAAGATAGGGAAACAAAAATTGGAAATAATAATATAATCAGAATTGATTTAAAGGGGCCCAGTGTTGTTTGATGCTGATTGATAGAATTTCCATTTGGAAATAGGACCGTCGATTGAATGGATGTTTCTTTGATAGTTAAATCACTGGCTATCAAAGTTTTGATTTAGTTTATACCTCCATTGTCAATATGGAGAGACCGGGATCAGATTTAATATCTGAAAACCACTCCGTATTAGTATAAGCGTTATGAATCAACTTACGCTGAAGATAAGTAAAGACGGAGTAAAATGCAAGGGCTATTTCGTTAACCCTAGGTAGAAATTGCCCAAGTTGGATTAACAGAACGGTGCCTTCGGCTTGTCCAAACCCAGGACAATTTGTATGGACGAGTGTCTGACAGAGTATTTCCAAAGGGATTACGTACGTTGGTTCCTTCAAACGTACGAAGTTGGTGGCAAAGAAGGGAAACTTCTTTATCCTAACAATCTGAGTATTTTTGTGGGAATCAATTAGTGATTTCTGATGGATCTGACGATATGACATTCAAAGTGAATGGTGGCTAGATGTTCTGGAAGATAATTCAAACCTCAAGCCTCACAACCCGGAATTGACAAAAATCGGGTAGGCAGCAAGGCTATGTGGGTTGCTCCCATTAGGATGTATAATCACCTATCTAGAGAAATTCCATTTACTTCTTTAATCTATCGATGCTGTCCCTGTCGGGAAATGATTGCTTATCCCAACCGTTGGTGATATACATTCGATACACTCAAGCGAAATGAGTGGTCGGTCATGTGTGGGCCGGGTTGCAAGACGTTCTTGTTGAACCTAGTGTATTTGCCTCTAGAGATACACTATCGGAAAGTGGTTCCATACCTTGTCATGTTGGAAATCCAATCTCCAATAAGTGCCCTACGGTTTTCGATTTTATATTATATATGGAGCATGAGATGCAAGTGTTCCACTAAATTCTATTTATTTGATTTAGACACTATTATAATATCACCGGATTTGGTATCAAAAATATTTTGGTTATCGTAAGGTAAAAACCATCCGTTTTATGTGTGGATCAGTTTTACGATTATCTTTTCTTCGAAAGGATTTTTAAAAGTTAAACCAATGGTTGGAGTTTACTCACACCAGTCCCATGACTGACCCAGAGTTTATTTTGTTTTGTTTTCCCTTAACTCTTGGGTGCCCAAATTTTTACGGGCCGTCAAGTTGTTGGGATTTTTCAGATTCACTTGGAGGAGCTCGAAGCATGAGGCTTCACCTGTTAGCTATAGACTATCAGGTTTTCGCTGTGTACTGTTTATGTATCTGGAAACAAGTGTTTATAACTGTTCCAGAGATAACCTTTGTGCGCTGATGATGGTATGTATATAAATTACTAATTTGTATTTCAAAGTTTATGTTATATATTATATTTTATTCATTCCGCTGTGAGTTTGTGATCTTCATTTTCTTCTATTCTAATTTTTCTTTCTTTCTATTTCTCATCCTCTAACTTCTTTCTAATAATGATTCGTATTTCTGTGCAATTTGGGTTGGACGTGTGGTGTTATTAGTCGATTCAAAGGGTATGGAAATTCAGGCCATTACACAAGCACTGCTCGAAAATTTCTGTAGTAACCCGAAAATCCGGGGGAATTTGAGCTGACCAAAAACACAAGTCCAACCCCAAATTACACTGGAAATTCAAGAAACTAATAGAAAGAAGGCAGAGGGTGAGGATAGATAAGATAGAAACTTAGAATAGAAGAAGAAGAAGAACATACAACATCATCAGAGTAACACGAATCTCACAGCGGAACGAATAAAATATAACATAACTTTTGAAATACAAAGTTATAACTGTATATACATACCATTTCAGAGTACAACACATAACATCACAGCGGAATAAATAATAGCTATCGACTGCTGAAGCCTCTTGCTCCAAGCTCTTCAAGTATACCTGTAAATCCTGACTACTTGACTGCCCGTACAAATTTAGGCACCCAAGAGTTTAGGGAAAACAAAATAAACTCCGGGTCAGTCATGTGACTGGTGTGAATAAACTCAAATCATTTAAAACAGGTATATGATATCTCATAAGACCACGCCGTGAATACGGAATGGGTTTTTCCCTTATGAGAATCCAAATTACTTTGCAAAGCAATATCATTCTGATATTATAATAATGTCTAAATACAAATAAATATCAGTCTAGCAGCAACGCTTGCATCTAACGTTACTACATATATAGTATATAATCAAAACCGCAAGCACGTATTGGATAATGGATTTCCAACTATGACAAGGTATGGAACCACCTTCCGATCAGTGTACTCTAGGAACGATACACCGGAGTTCAACAAGAACATCTTGCAACTCAGCCACACATGACCGACCACTCATTTCGCTTGAGTGTATCGAATGTACATCACCAACGGTTGGGATCAACAACCGTTCCCATATATATATATGGGACAACATTGATAGATTAAAGAAGCAAATGAATATTCTCTAGATAGGTGATTATACACCCTACTTCGGTGCGACCGACTTAGCCATGCTGCCTGCCCGATTTCTGTCATTTACCGGATGTGAGGCTAGAAGCTACGCATATCTTTTTCATATCATATCTTCATTTACTTGGAATACCACATCGTCATACCCGCCAAATCATTATCGATTTCCCTAACGGTATCACGGGTATGAAGCTAAGAGAAACGAATTCCTCCGCCACCAAACGTAATACGTTGAAGAGATCAACATATATGATTCGTTAGGAATACTCTGTCAGACATTCGTCCATACAAGTTGTCCTGGGACTGGACAAACCGAAGACACTATTCAGTACATCCATCTTAGGCACTGTTATCTAAGACTTATACAATAGCCCTTGTACTTTTACTCCATCTTCAATTTTCTTTGGCATATATGATTCGCACGCTTATGCCAATACAGAGTGGTTCTTCGGATAATAATCCAACCGGTCTCTCCATATTAACAACGTTAAAATGGTCAAAACATTGATAGTCTGTGATTTAACTATCAAAGAAAAACTCGTGTGCAAACAACGATATTATTTCCAGATGGAAATTATATCAATCAATCATCATTCAACATTTATCTCTTTAGTTCATTACTTTACTTATCTCCTATTTCCCTATATTCAACGTTTCTTATTTTCTAATTTTAGAAAATATACTTTATTAACAATGGAAAACATTTCCATTTCCTGTTTCTTATATTAGAAAACATTTCTGATTTCTTATTTGGAAAAACATTTCCAAAGTTCCTTCATTGTATTTAAACTGATGTTTAAATAAAATATCGCTATGCCAACTCAAACAATTTACTGAATTCACTTAACCATCAATCACTATCAAACCTTACCATTCCTTAGTTAAGAAGGAAGTCAATCAAGTTGGGGTATAATTACCTCTCAGACCTTAACTGAACAACGTTATAACTTCAAAATAGTAACAGTTTATCTTTTAAACTTTTAACAACTTCTTTACGTAACTCTCGGATTCAATTTTTACGAATCCACCTTTTTATTGAAAACATTTATTATAACGATAACGTTATAATCCCTACTTTCGCAATATCTAACTTCAATTATTACTTTTATTCTTTAATTCGAATAATTAAACCTACTCTAGCTTATTAGTGTAAACTCTTGATTTAAAAACCGGAAAGTAAATATTACTTTCCCGAATTCAATATAATTGAATTCGACGTATAATTCCCTTTCGAGTAATCTCTTATTTGATTAACTCTTCTTCAAATAACCTATATTCAATTATCTCTCTTCGAATAACTTATATTCGAAATCTCTCTCTTTCGAATAAACTATATTCGATCTCTTTCTTTCGAATATGCTATATTCAAAAATCTCCTTTCGATTTACTAATCGATAACTCCTTTCGATCAAACTAAAATCGATAACTCCTTTAACTCTATTCGAATAACTAATATTCGACTAACTCCTTTGGATCAACTCATTTGGATTAACTCGGTTTGATTAACTCCTTTTGACTAACTTAACTTAATTAACTCGACTTGATTAACTCCTATCGAATAACATATACGATTTAACTCCATTCGCTTGACTCTAGATCGCAGCGATCACAATGGTTACGCCTGATTCCCTCAGGAAACATCCGACCGCCGTAGGCTATTTACAGCCTTGCGAATTTCGCTAGCAGTCGTGCTAAATGGCAACTTATTTATTTTAACTCCGACTTATTAACCCTATTTCAATTTGACTTTATTTTCGAATAAACTAGATTCGATAACTTCTTTCGAATAAACTAGATTCGATAACTTCTTGATTAACTCAAACTGATTAACTCTAACTGGTTAACTCGACTTACTTAACCCAACTGGTTAACCCTAACTGTTTAACTCTAACGGTTAACTCTAACTGGTTAACTCTAAATGGTTAACTCTAACTGTTTAACTCTAATTCATTTACTCTTTTTGATTAACTCTAATCGAATAACTAATATTCGATTAACTCATTTCGATTAACTCTGCTGAATTAACTCTTTTGATTTATTCCTTTGAATTATCTCCTTTGATTAATTCCTTTTCTATTTGATTTCTTAACAAATAAGTATTCCCTTTCCAATTCTATTTATTTAACAAATAAATATTTCTTTATCTTTTCTATTTGATTTCACACATATTCTCCTTTATATTTGATTTCACAAATATTTTCCTTTATATTATGTTTATTCATTTTAGAAAGATTTGCTTTTAACAATGTTTATACATTTATAAAGATTTACTTCTAGTAACAGTTCTTCACTTCATAAATGATTTCCTTTATCTTTCTATTTATAAGTGCTTTACAAATATCTCCTATTCGATTTCATTTGTAAAGGCTTTACAAGTATTTCTCTTTTGATTTCATTTGAAAATGTTTTACAAATATTTCTCTTTTGCTTTCATTCTTAAAAATATTCTAACTCCTTAAATTCCCGGAAAAATTCGCCATAACCTCCTTTGTAACGGGAGCATCGGGAAAATCCCCAAACCGCTACACAAGCCTTTCCATTCAAAAAGAAAATGATTTGCCGTTATTTCCTTTTTAAATATCTCCTATTTATTTAATCAAATAAGTATCTTATTTAATATCCCTTATTTATTTAACAAATAAAAAATCCATTATCTTATCTTATTTATTTAACAAATACATAATTCACTTCTAATCTTATTTATTTAACAAATAAATAATTCACTTTATAAATATTCCATTTATAAAGATTTCCCTTTCATTTATAATTCCACTTAAACGTATTTTCTATTTATAAATATTCCATTTATAAATATTTCTATTTATAAATATTCTATTTATAAATATTCTCTTTTCAATATTCCGGTATGTCATGTTGTTTAACATATCAAGTTACAGTGTCCAACATCGTCCATATACATATAATCAACAAAAGATTATAAATCATGCCATATATCACAACATATGAAAACAATAAAATAACTGTTGAGGAATCCAGTCGGATTCCTCCAACCTGTTTCCCTGCATCCACAGATGTTACACAATAAAATCAATCATCACTTTCAGTTTCATTTGATATATTCTGATAAACAGAATCAATACGGAAATTTAACTAATTGACTAGCAGTTCAATCAAACAATCAACGCACAATCAAACAGACAATACTTAACAGTTCTAAGAATACAACATGAAAATATAAACTGTTCAGAGTTAGTGAGATTTACTCACAGTTGCGCGTTAGCCGTTAAATAACGGTTTGCGTTATTTGATTCGGTCGGACAATTTATTTCTCCATAAATTGTAACGAGCTCGAATTCACTCCCGGTCAGTCTCATGGTGTAGTTCTCGTCCATACGAACCTAACAGATCCAACCGTTCGAAATTCTGATAATGTATAATAAAGATATGGTTTATACAAGTTTGTACATCGATTTAAAATATAAAATAAAACTCTATTAATTCGAATGGGCTTAACCTTTTAATATCGGCCCACTATCTTACTTGACCCACGATGAACAGTGTTCATCTCCTTCAAAAAAACGCCGTCACTTTCCTCTTGTTTACACGTACCATTACCGGTCCTTGGCGAGCTCCATTCTCCTTCATTCTATCATGAAATTCCAAACTGAAATCACCGCAATACTCCTCCTCGAACCCTCCTTCTCGTCATACCTACCACCATCAACTCGCACCAAACTTTGGATCCCGACTTCAAAGCCTTACACGCACATTAACAATGAACTATCGACATTAGTTAGAACCGAATCCCACCAAACTTGCCCACATCGTGCTATCCGCCACCACCGTCATCAATAAACCCGTCATTTCCACCATCGACGACTAAAACTCGCAAATTCCAAAACCCTAGTTTACTGCTGAAGGCGTTGAGCACTCGGAACCAACATCGAACGCTCCAAGACCGAGAGAAAAGTGAAGAGAACTTGTTGTTGAACCCGTATAAAATGGTTTGGAGAATTATAGGAATTTGTTGGTATTTCTTTGATTTTATTTTGCTCGCCATTTTACTATGAAGAGAGAATAAGAACGGCGGGACTTGGTTTGACTTATGAGGGAATGGAATTAGGTTTTAGAATTTTAAGGGGGGTATTTATAATGTTTTCAAAATATCTAGATATTTTTTTGACGGGAATATTCCCAGTATATTCCTTTTTTTGATAATTCGTTTTGCCTTCTAAAATTCGTGTGATCACACACAATATTCAAAAATCACGAAACTGGACATGTAGCTAGAGTTTGACATTACGGTCCCGACGAAACTGGTTTCGTCGAATTCCGACTCCGTTTGCTCACACAGCGTATTTTTAACCGTCAATTTATCGACTGTTTTTCACTCTAAAAATCCGTACGGCCACACAGTGACTCTAAAAATCACGAAACTGGAAATCTAACAAAAATTTGGCATTGCGGATCCAACAAAACTGGTTTCATAAAAAACGGAGGTCGTATGCAAAACTGGCTATTTTTCAAGCGCTGAACAGACCGTTTAAATATATAAATATATTTAAATATAATTAAATAAAATATTAATAAATTAATATTATCGTATATATTCGTATACGATATCATCCAGCTCCAGAATATCACATCAGATTTTATAACACGATATTTTAGAATTTCAGATTATCCCGATATTCAATTTATATTGAAAATCGATTTATAACGTAATTAAAGCGTCGCAAATTATAAAGGAATTCCACTGCGACTTTTCTGAAATTTGATTTGGACATAAATCAAAATCTACACGACGAAATCCCGATTGTTCTCCTCCACTAGAAAGATATACTTCACCAGCTCCACACGTTTCTTGTTTCACTGAAATCCGGCTTAAAACGAATCCTGTACATTCAGTTGAAGTCTGAATCGCCAAATCGCGAACTGCAGCGCCATTTCAAGCTCGATTTTAATTATAATATAATTATACGTTCAAACTGTCGTCGATTGAATATATTCGTCAATATAATTCAACTCTAAGCTGAATTACATCTTAGGGATGACCCCATTTACAGAATATTTGTATTTCCAATATTTTTGATTATTTCGACATTATAATATATTTTATTATTTTATAATTATTAATTAAATATTCAATATTATTTAATTCACGTTCTCGATATCGATAAATCGATATTTAATAATTAAATAAATAAATTGTTCAACAGCTAAAATGCGGGTTACTACAATTTCCGAAAGAAAATTTTATTGGTGGAGGAAAGAAGAGAATATGTAATTCGATGTATTTTTTCTTGTCTGTAGATAAAGACTATGTAGAATGGAAATTAGGGTTTTACCGAGTAGTAGGAGAAAAAATCGGATCTGCTGAAATTATAGGACAAAAGTTTACCATTGCAAAAACATTACGGTTACATGAAAATTTCTATAAAAAAAAGGGTTCGAAAAAAGCAATATTTTTCTGGTCCAAAATTATAAGTTTCTACACCACAAAGCCAAGACCCAAGCCCAAATCGAACTGGACCGGACCGGGCCGAGCCGGGTCGAGTCGAATCGGTCGGTCACGCGCGCGTGTTTGATGGTCATGATGCATGGTCTCCTTCCTCACAATAATGCATGTATTGGGAGCCCCAAGACCCCAACATGACTTCTTAGAAACAAGTATAGATACTTGCTTCTTTCATATAGTCCCATGATGTGGGATTATTCACATATAGGAGCCATTCATACACTTATTCCAACATTTTTAATAATTCACCTAATTTTTATAAAAAACATTTCCAACAATCCCCCACTTGAATTTTTAAAAATATTTTCGAGCAGTTTCTAAAAAACATAAGATTGTGCATAAACAAAGGTGTCATCTGCTTTGAACCTTTGCATAGTGAATAAGATTCAATTTTTACTAGAGTGACACGTAGTCTTGAACTCTATTCCTGACATCAAACCACACACAACATTTTCTATAGTGCAATCAAATAGGCCCATGCATTTATGGCCATGAACGTCTAACCTAGTTTAGTGAACACTCTAGAAGTTTTGCCCAAAACTCCATAGGAAACAGCTACATTTCCACATTCACAAAGGTGAGTCCATTAAGAGCACTCCTGAAGGTAGGTACACCCCAAATAGAGTATAGATCTCATTAAGAGTTTCTATTAACTCATCCTCTAATCACTTCAGGAATAAATGCTTCTTGGTTTAATAAATAGCATGTTCAACTCACATCATTAGACAACTTGTTTTTACCCATTGAACCTAGTTCTTGGGATCTCCAGTCGTTTAGGTCGGGTTACCATTGTGCGTGACTCAACAATATATAGGCAATAGTCCCATTCTTTTAGAATAATTATGGACTTTCTCTCTGTACAATCCTTTCGTCAAAGGATCTGCCAAATTTTCATCACTATGTACGTAATCCACTCTAACGGTACCTGTAGAAAGTAGTTCTCTAACAGTGCTGTGCTTACGACGTATTTGTCGTCTCTTACCGTTATAATAACAGTTCTGAATTTTTGCAATAGCCGCGGTACTATCGCAATGGATTAACACAGCTGGTATCTGTTTTTCCCATAGGGAATCTCAACTAGCAGATTTTTCAGATACTCTACCTCTTCACTAGATGTAGCTAGTGCTATCATCTCAGACTCCATAGTAAACTGATCTAAAATAGTCTGTTTCTTGGATTTCCAAGAAACAGCTCCTTCAGCAATGCTAAATATATAGCCACTGGTCCCTTTAAAATCATCTGATAAGGTATTCCAGTCTGCATTGGAATATCCTTCAAGTACAGCTGCAAACCTTTCATAATGTAATCCGAGGTTCATAGTTCGTTTAAGGTATCTCATGACCCTTTTAATAGCATGTCAGTGCTCTATACTAGGTCTACTGGTAAACCTGCACAATAATCCCACGACATAGGCAACGTCGTGTCTAGTACAATCAGTGGCATACCGAAGGCTGCCAATGGTGCTCCCATAATCAGACTATCTTACACCTTCACCAGTGTTCTTAAATAACTTTACATTGTGATCATATGGTGTACTTGCAGGTTTACAGTCAAAGTAATTGTATTTCTTTAGTATCTTCTCAATGTAATGAGATTGATCTGAAGAAAGTCCCTTTTTGACCTAGTAATTTTAATACCAAGGATTACACTCGCCTCATCTAGATCTTTCATATCAAAATTGTCACTTAATAAGGATTTGACTGAGTTTATGGCATGAATATTTGACCCAAAAATGAGTAGGTCATCTACATAAAGGCATATAATAGTGCAAATGTCATTCTCAGATTTGTAATAAATGCATTTGTCACTTTCATTAACTTTAAAACCATGTGAAATGGTTATCAATTTTTTCATGCCAATGTTTAGGTGCTTGTTTTAAACCATATAATGATTTATCTAATTTGCATGCTTTATGTTCTTGACCATGAGCTACAAATCCTTCAGGCTGGTCCATATAAATTCATTTGTCTAATTCACCGCTCAAAAATGCGGTTTTCACATCCATGTTGTGTATTAATAAATTATGAATAGAGGCAAGTGAGATTAATACCCAAATGGATGTGATTCTAGTAACGGGTGAAAAAGTGTCGAAGAAATCTATAGTTTTTTTTGTTTAAAACCTTTAGCTACTAGTCATGCATTATATTTATCAATAGTACCATCAGGTTTAATTTTTTTTAAGCACCCATTTACAGCCTATGGATTTACAATTAGGGGGTAAATCTACCGAATGCCAAGTCTTATTGGATTCCAAAGAATTCATCTCATCATTTATTGCCTCTTGGAGGTTCATGGGATCCTCCTCAATAGTAAAAGAGGAAAAAATCTGAACCAAAGTCTTTTATGGTTCTTGCTCTTTTATTTCTTCTAGGTTCAACTTCAGAATTTTCAATAAGTTCTGTTCTAATAGGCATACTTGAAGTGCCCCTACTATTCCTTAATTTAAAAGGAAATTTTATTTCATAAAAATCGGCATCATTTGATTCAATTATATTATATGCATTTATGTCATAAAATCTATATGCTTTGTTATTAATAGCATATCCTATGTCACATTCATATACTCTACTTGCCAATTTTATTCTCTTAGGGTCTGGAATGCAAACATATGCAAAACAACCTCAAGTTCTAAAGTATGAGACATTGGGTTTATGATTCTTTAAAATTTCATAAGGTGAAATTTTATTCTTAGATTTGGGGATCCTATTCAGAACATAGCATACAGTCAATAAAATTCCCCCCCCCACCAATGGTTTGCTGCACCAGAATTTAATAGGATGGCAACTACTAAATCGGTAAAGGTCCTATTTTTTTCTTTCAGCTTTACCGTTCATTTCAGGAGAATAAGGTGCAGTTTTCTCATATACTATACCTTGTAGTTTATAGAAATCTAGAATTGAAGTAGATTCATATTATGTTCCTCTATCACTACGAAGTCTCTTAATTTTCCTATTTTCTTGATTCTCAATCTCAATTTTGAATGTTTTAAACATGTCAAAAGCATCACTTCTATTTTTCATAAGGTATACATATGTGAAATCAGAGCAGTCATCAATAAAAGTGATAAAATAACGTTGTCCATGTCTAGTCAAAGTGCCATCAAGCTAACATATATCTGAATGAATCAAGTCTAAGGTTTCAGAAACTCTATCAACAGATTTATGAGGTTTCTTTGTGATTTTAGCTTGTGAACAGAGTTCACATTTATCAGGTTCAGATTCTGTCATTTTAGGAATCATGTCTAGGGTGCTCATATTATGAATTATTCATTTATTAACATGACATAATCTAGAGTGCCAAATATTGAAATCACACAACATATAAGCAGAAATAGTCACTTTATTAGTTTCAACATTCAATTTAAACATACCCTCACAAACATAAGCCTTTCCCACAAAAGCTCCCTTATAAGTTAAGGTATACAAATTCGCCCCCATAACTTGAGTAAAACCAGCCTTATTAGGGAGAAAGCCAGAAACCAGATTCTTTCTTATCTCTGGAGTATGCATAACATCTTTCAGAATAACAGTCTTTATAGAGGTAAACTTGATTTCCACATTGACAATCCCTGCAACTTTAGTGGTGCGAGAATCTCCCAATAACACTTTCTGATTTTCAGCAGCCGTGTATGTAGAGAACAAGTCACGATCATAGCAGACATGGCGAGAAGCACCAGTGTCTACCCACCAACCCTCTGATCCATAAACAAGGTGAATCTCGGTAATCATAGCCATAAGAGGCTCCTCGGTCAGGTTAGTTTGCGGTGCAGAGCTTGGCCTGTTCCGACACTTTTGTGCCATATGACCTGATTTTCCACAGTTGTAACATAGAAACAACTGTCCAGAATCATTCATTTTGGCTGGTTTCTGTTGTCCTTTTGGGTTTCCTTGCGGATTCTCATTCTGTTTGTTGTGTCTATTCTGATTCTTAAATGATTTGTGGTTCGGTTTCAGAACAACGGGTTTGGTCTTTTTAGTGTTGTTGTTATTAACAATCAGCACCTCTTCTTCTGGTCCTGCTTGCGTGCCTCCTTCTCAATACGGAGGCGCGTGATCAAGCTCTCTAAGGAAAATTCCTTCGTTTTATGTCGTAAAACATTCTTAAAATCTTTCCATCCTGGGGGTAATTTGTCAATGATAACAGCAATTTGAAATTATTCGTCCAATGCCATACCTTTGGAGATGATCTCATGAGCTATTTTCTGAAGCTCATGAGACTGCATCTCTACTGATCTGTCATCAGTCATCTGGTACTTTAGGTAGCGGCTTACAACATGTTTCTTTGCCCCTGCCTCCTTTGTATCATACTTCTTCTTCAGTGCTTCCCAGATCTTCTTTGCTGTCTTTTCATCTGAGTTGTAGTAATCATACAAGTCATCGCTCAGTCCATTCAGAATAAAATTCTTGCATAGGTAATCTTGTTCAGTCCAGGTATGTAGTTGCTTTGACTGTTCAGTCCATGGCGCCATCTTTGCAGCATCAGCATCGTCAAGTCTGTATGCTAGCTGCGGTTTGTCAGTAGTCAACGCAGCTACCACCTTTCTCATCATCAGGAAGAACTCCATCTTCTGATGCCATTGCTTGAAATGCAAGCCTTCGAATATGAACAGAGCAGCAGTCACGAGAGGGATCTGGAAAGCAGAGGGTGGAGCAGCATCATCTACGGTTGAGTTTGAAGCCATTGTTTCAGATCGTCTTCAATTTGTTGGGAAATTATGGGCTGAGTCGTAGAGTAGGTCGCTTTCTTGAAAACGATTCGGCGATCTGGTCAGAGGTGCAAACCAGTTCATACTTTCACCACCGCCTCTAGGATAAAACAGCCTCTGAAAACAATAACTAATTTTCTTGCACAACAAATCAATGCAGATTTTGTACTTTCGAAAACAAGCACTGCTTGAAAATTTCTGAAAGAAATATTTAATGGTGGAGGCAAGAAGAGAATTTGTAATTCGGTGTATTTTTTCTCGTCTGTTGGCAAAGACTATATATAGAATGGAAATTAGTGTTTTACTGAGTAGTAGGAGAAAAAATCGGATCTGTTGAAATTACAGTACAAAAGCTTACCGTTGCAAAAACATTACCGTTACATAAAAATTTCTGTAAAAAAAAAGTTTCAAAAAAAACAATGTTTGTCTGGTCCAAAAATATAAGTGTCTACACCACAAAGCCAAACCGAACCAGGCCGAATCGAGTCGGTCGGTCGCGTGTGTGTGGTGGTCATGATGCATGGTCTCGCTCCTCACAACAATGCATGTATTGGGAGCCCCAACATGACTTGTTAGAAACAAGTATAAATACTTGCTTCTTTCATATAGTCCCATGATGTGGGACTATTCACATATAGGAGCCATTCAAACGCTTATTCCAACATTTTTAATAATTCACCAAATGTTTATATAAAACATTTCCAACATAAACATACAAGAAGTAAATGACTATATTGCATGATACAAGCTGGTAATCAAATATACAAAACAGTTATGAATGTACTGCTATGATAAAATATATCATAACTGTAGCAAAATAATATAATAAAAATTGTATTTAACAGTCTCATATTTAAGTATTCTACTTTGTATTATTTGGTACATAACTGTTTTGAAGTGGCATGCAAGGGGTGTAGTTGCAGTATGGTAGATAATTACTATTGAAGTGATTGTTGTGTAAATGAAGAAGGTGAGATGATGAAGGCGGTTGGAAACTGAGTTTGGGTTGTTGGAGGTGGCGAGGTAAATTTGACTAGGTGGCCGATTGTAGGATGATACGGCCGGTGTTAATTAAACCTGACTGTGAATGTGAATTTGTTGTAGGTTGTGTATGTCAGCTAAGTTGTAAAGATGCACTAGTATTTTTAATTTTCTGTCATAATAAAGTTTGTAGCGTTGTTCATGCGTCCTGGTGTATGAAGTGTATCAGACAAGAAAAGGCATTAAATTTGCAGGTTTCCTTGTGTTTGTAGTTTATTTTTTCAATTGAAAATAGAAGATATGAGGTTGTTTGCCATTATCTCTTAGAACCATGCCCGGCGCTAGGGCAAGCTGAGCAAGACATTCATCTAGAGCAGCCGGTCAAATAGGGGCAAACAACTGGAGGAGGAGGTAGCGGTGGTATTAGTTTGCTAGTTTATTATCATATAAAAGTTGATATCTAATACTTACTAAATGACATTGTGGTAGACTGATAGAGTATGCAATTTATATAGTTGAGGTGTTGGGTTCAAACCTTGATGCTGTTGGATGATCTTTTTCTTTTTTATGGCACCTGCTACTTAGGTAACAAAGTTTGTCGGACTACTTAGAACCTTAGTGAGAATATATTTGCATTTTGTTTAGCTCATGCTGCTTACTTTGTCAATATAGAACTCAACGAATATATGTTAGTATTTTGAACCATCCATTTCAAATGGCAAAAATAACATGTTATTCAAATGCAATGCATGAAAATTAAAATAATTCAGAAAGCTAATTAAATTGTGGAAGGAAGAGGAATTTATTTTAGAATTTCATCGAATTTGATACTCATTCAAAACTGTATTTCAATTTCAAAAATTCAGTTTTTGAAAATATGTAAGACTGAAACTTCAGTCTCTAAATTTTCAAACTAAAATTTCAATCACAAATATTTTTGTGACTAGAGAATCAAAGACTTGTCATTGATCAGTCTTTGCTACTTAGGTGAAGACTGAATTATGCTATAAGAGGCAGATTTTTTTGTCATTATTTCACTATTTTGTTGTAGTAGGACAAATTTTAAAGACGGGCCAAAAAATTTTATTTCAAATTTAATCATTTTAAATTTATTGTGAAAATTGGTTTTGTTTTACATAATCTGCGCGTTTATTGTGATAGCCCGAACATCCCTGGTAAGAAAAGCCCGGATTGAGTTGAGGACAAGCCACATCGGAACTCAGACAGAAGAACATTTCATTGTTTATTACAACAATTCCATCAGAATACAAGAATATTAGAGAGTATGAATAAATATTACACAGAAAATATCAGAGATTACAATACATTACATAGCAGCGGAAAATAATACAATACACAACTAGAAATAATACACGGATACAGAGCTTTCCGAGTATCGTTCCAGCTATAAATTAGGATCCTGTGAATATAAATCTGCAAAACCAAAACTACTAGCTGCACATGTCAAAATAAGGGCACCCAGAGTTTAGGTTATAACAATAAACTCCAGGTCAGTCATGTGACTGGTGTGAGAACTAAAACAGTTATTAATCTTTATTTTAAAGTTAGGTAAATCAAGGGACCATGCCGTATAACATGGAACGGGTTTCCTTCCAAGAATACCAGTGCATAAAACAACAACGCAATGCTAAATAAAGAACAATGAAGCTATTATAAGACCCAGGTCCCATCACATAATGCAACACAAGCCGGAGGATAGGGTTTTACCTTATAATAGCCAAAGAATGCTTGATATGCTGAATTTCATCTTTTATTATTACTATAAGTGTATAGTGTCAAAACAATTTCAATCATAAGTATCAATCATAGACGGCATAAGCGCCCTATCCCACTATGTCGCCATACTAGGATCTACAAATAAAACCACAAAGTCACGTATTGGAAGTTGGATTTCCATCTGTGAAACGAGGCAAAAGATAGTCCTCACCGATTCGAGATTGTCTAGCCCGAGTCTCAGGATCAGAGCTCGAGTGACCCTTGGATCGTCAGGGTTGGTCCACCGATGTGGATTAAAATTCCTGAACACTGCGTTTCCGCGCCCTTTGGGGCGTTAATGAGCCAAATGACTCCATCGGCTCCACACAGTCACCGATATATCCGAGGTGCCTCGCAACATCAACAACCACATAAGTCAAACTCGTCAGGGCGTGTAAAACCATTGACGCCACTTCTAGCTAGAAGGAAACACATGCCCTCCCTGATGTCCTCTCCCGTTTCTGGTTCACAACTGGGGTGTGAGGTTTGCGAATCAACGCTACACAAAGCTATGCCTCATAGGTCGTGCTTTGATCATCAACCACAAGACTTTGCTTTTCAACAGAAGCCTTGATCATATTGCCACTTAGGCATGCCATACAGGCAATTCACTCCATGCGTTTGATATCCATCAATATATAACCCCTGAGCTCGTACGTCTCAGAGAAGAGCGTTAAGCAAGAGAATAAATTCTCCGCCGCCAAACAAATATATATTTAATAGAAATCAATCACACAGAATAAAATCCAATGTCAGACACACAGTCCATATATACGTTCGTTCTGGGTCTGAACGAAACCGGAGGCACCTAGTACCCCGCACATCCATCAATCTCCAAGTACGTCTGGACGATCACTAAATGATTCCCTCCTCTTGGTTGTACGGCCCAATCAAGATCATCAGTAATCACCCAAATGACATGAAGACCTCTGGTCTTCAACCACCGTCTTCATCTTCGACACCACGTCGAATTAGTTATTCAGAATGGGATAAACCCGGTCTTTCTGAATAACTCGCGTATATAATAAACAAGTGTTACACAAACACAACATACGCCTCATTCCAATTCTGAATATTCTTTTATTCAAATATTCTTATACTTTGGAAAAGGTTCCCATTAATTATATTAAAGATAAATTCTTTAAATTTATTCTTTAATCTTCTTTTGAATATCAATTCAAACTAGTCGGGATCAGCGAACCACACCGAAGTAATCATTTATTCCATTTCCCAATCCCAACCTATTCATCCCATGAAGTAAAACTGTTCATACTTCATATCTAACACCACGATGTTATCGGTAAATTCAATTACCATTTCACGTTCAAATATAATTAAAGATTTAACTATCGCTTGGAGCAAAACTGGTGATACTCCATTCTCGATCATTTCAATCTAATTAAAGATTCATTAAAACTCCACTTAGTTTTTATTTTTACCGAAATCAATATCCTGTCTTTAACTAGGTTAAAGAACCAATGTCATTTAAAACACGGTTCACTATAAACCAAAAATCACATTCCATTAATTATCAGGTTAAAGAACAAGTATTATTTAAAACACCGTTCACGATAATCCCAAAAATCAATTCAAATTCAATTCCAATTAAATATTATTTAATTGGTACACTTCATTAAATCTAAATAAAAAGATTTAATTTTTTTCTCAATTGGGTTTAAGAACAGTGTTAATGAAGACACCATTCACGACAAACCCAAATCCCATTTGATATTAAATACAAGCCTCTAAATAGAAAATATATTGACTTATATTCAATATCAAATTCTACGACCAACAAATATTGTATTGGAAATAACAATATAAATATATCTTTCAAATTCCCATAACAATATCTGTATAATCACGAAATCCAACATCGAAATATCCCAAAGACCATTTCGATTCAAATCCATTTCCACTTCAATTATTGGAAATTCTGGTTATTTTCAAAACCCTTTTTCAAATTCAATTTATTTATTTCAAAAATAAACTGATTTTAATTCTAGTTCAAAACTAGTTCATTTCGATAAAAATCAATTTTTATCTTTTCAAATAAGGAGTTTTTCCATCCCAATTCTTCACAAATCATTTCTTATGATTCTACACAAACTATTACTATTTTTAATAATTTTGTCTAGGCCCATACAGTAGATTTCCATCAATGACCATCGAACTGCACTTACATCGACCTTTTCCAAATTTGATTTGGACATAATTCCAAAACCAACCGTTAGGTTTCAAATCTCTAATATTCATTAGAAAGCACTTTTCGATACGAACCCAACGGTTCCGGTTT
The DNA here is from genome assembly GCA_030737875.1 of Allium sativum. Lineage (NCBI taxonomy): Eukaryota > Viridiplantae > Streptophyta > Magnoliopsida > Asparagales > Amaryllidaceae > Allium > Allium sativum. Next base: position 71,631,778 of record CM060927.1, on the reverse strand, counting down.
TAGGAGAATCCGACGGTCGGATCTCCCGCAATGTCCACTCGAAATGAATGGTCGAAATTCACGAACTGCCGCGGCGCGGCACGTTCTATTCAGGCCATTCTATATATAATATATATATATATTATGTATATTTCGTCGATTTCCTTTCAAAACGTATTTTATAAATCGTTTAAATTCGTTTTCAAAACGATTTCAATTCAATTTCAATTTAATTCGAATTTTAATTCATTTCAATTTAATTCGAATTTCAGTTCATTTCAATTTAATTCGAATTTCAATTCATTTCAATTTAATACGAATTTCAATTCTTTTCAATTTAATTCGAATTTCAACTCATTTCAAAATATCAGATTTTGAAATCACTTCCTTTTCTATATTCATTATAAAAATGAATAAAATCGATATAAATATCATTAACGTCAAAATGGCGTCAATCTAATCAACACGACTTTATTCAACACATGAATATTTATTCTATTCAACACATGAATTTATTTTCAATTCAACACATGAATTTATTTTCTATACTGGAATGAGGCCCAATCAATTACCATATAATGTTAATTATATGGAGTTTCTACAACACATGTATATAATAGCAACGATAAATAATTAACCGTCATCTAGAGTGCACCACACAACTGCATAAGCATTAAATATAAATAATTAACGATTACACAGTCTGTCAGCCCATCGATTGACATACAACTAAACAATCAGGATTAGTGTACGTCAAGTATCATCCCAATACCCGTGTGGGGTTCCAAATCAACAAACACATATTTTATTTGTGCGGTTGGGCGATGTGTAAAATTTAACGTCCCAATCAATACCAGTCAAATCAGTGTATATAGACAAATCGTCGATTGGTTTACAAATATTCATTTTATATACACGTTAAAAATTATATTTTTAACTATAATATATTCTACTTCATTCCACATCACGCAATCAAATTTCACAACACAACAATCAAACAAACAAGTCATCCATAGTCTGTGGACGACAGGTGTCCGGTGCTACTAAACACCGTCTGTATCCTAGTATATATTTCAACTAGAAAATAAATTAGAAGTGAGGAGTTCTCACCGAAAGCTACACCAAACGCCACGACTCTTCATATGTAGAAATCTTCGTCGTTCTCGTCTTTCGTCAATTTCACTGTCCGTAGCCACTACATATATAAAAATCACATTTTTATATTGTTGCTATGTATATAAAAATCACATTTTTACACCGCTACTATATAGATAAAAATTCTATTTTTACACCGCTACTATGTAGATAAAAATTCTATTTTTACACCGCTACTATATGGATAAAAATTCTATTTTTACATCGCTACTATATAGATAAAAATTCTATTTTTACACCGCTACTATATAGATAAAAATTCTACTTTTTCATCGCTACTATATAGATAAAAATTCCTTTTTTACCGTGTTCATATAATAAAGATTATAATTTTATCGCTTTATCCTAACAAATAAAAATCATATTTTTATTTCTTCTTCATATTTTTTTTTACAACGCTTCTTCTATGATAAAAATTATATTTTTATCTTGCTAGCAATATAATAAAAATTATATATTTATTACTCTACATGAATAAAAATCATATTTTTACATGTCTACTTCTCTAAAGATCACTTCATATTTAATAAAGATCCCGTCTTTATTCCATAAATGAATAAAATAAAAGTAAAACTCACTGATTTTCGAACGTTGGAGGTTGAAGAAGAGGTGTAGGTGGTTGCTTGTGGCAGCGGAGGCTCACATTCATCGAGAGGGCTGCGGTATGGAAATTTGGGCAAGAGGGGGTATGGATATGGCGAATGAACGAAGAGAGGGGCGAGGTAGAGGAAGGAGGAGGGTCGGAAGTGGGTGCAGGTGATCGGCGATGGCTTGCCTTGGCCTGAGGCGGCTAGGGTTGCGCTGTGGGGTGCCTTCAGGGCGTCGACGCCTCGATTGGAGGAGTAGAGAGAGGGGATTGCCGGAGGGGGGGTGTGCCTGAAGTAGCGGCGGCAGGTGGATGTCCTCCGGCGGCAGAGGCGTGCGGTTTTTTTTCTTTTTTTTCATTTGCGTTCTGAAGAATAACGGGGGCGGAGGGGGGGCCTGAGAGAAAGTAAGGGGTAGAGGAGAGAGAGTTTTTTTTTAATTATTTATTTCAAAAAGGTACTTTTTATTCTGACTTCGAAACAAGACCCACCACCTGTCGTCCATAGCTAACTACCCCCATTCCGAACACAATGGGATATGTATCATAAGATGATTCAATCGTTTCGATTAGTTTTCGTCAATATCAAAATATAACTCTATATATTGGATTTGAACGCACATTTCAACTTACTGGGCCACATACGGACTCTAAAGATTCCCGAAAAATATTTTCTAGCTTCGTATTGACGATACGGTCCTAACAAAACTAATTTCGTCCAATTCTGAGACCGTTTGAAAAATGGCTATTTTCTAGTCGATTAAAATCAACTGAAACTGGTCAAACGCGTTTTCCTTCGCCACGCTCACACATTGATTCGAAAAATTATGAAATTTTAAACCTAGTAATAATTTGACATCACAGATCCAACAAAAGTGGTTTCGTCGAAAACCGAGGTCGTTTGCAAAATTTCCATTTTTAAGGGCTAGAACCCATTGCGACTATTCTGAATTTTCAACTGGGCACATCTTTTGATCCCCGCTATGAAATTTCAAATTTTCGGATTCGTTGGAAAGATATTCTCAAATAGATTCTAATATTTTTGGTTTCGCTAAAATCCGGTTTGTTTTGCACCCAGTATGTTCAATTGAAATTTGAAATCGAATTATCGAACTACCACGCCATATTTAATTCCTTTTATAATAAAATAAAATATTTATATTCTAACGACGATTCAAATAAATATATACGTTCGAATTCTATTCAAAATAAATTCCTTGTCGATATTATTTAAAATAATTCATTTTAAATATTCAAAATCCGCTAAAATTGCCAAAGTAATTTTTTTTAATTGGCTCGGATTTCCGGGTTATTACAGTCTCCCCCACTTAAAACTTTTCGTCCTCGAAAAGGAACGAAGCTGAAAGTTGTTTAACTAATCAACTCAACTTCCATTACTTTCTTTACGGCTTAAGTTCTTAAACTTTTCATTTTCTAAGAACTTTTCAAAATTTTCAAAAATTTGGCTAACACCCTAAATTTTTGAAAAATTTCGCCATAACCTCCCCTGCACCGGGGACTTCGGGATATTTCATATAGCCTCCCATGGCCTTCTTCAATCCAAAAGAAAAAGAAAAAGCCAAGCGGCTCACAAAATCATCCAAAACCCCAGAAATACAATAAACATGTGCCTATTTGTCGGGCAAACAATTTTATTCTTCTGCTCTAGCCTCCTTGCTATGACCTGTTCAATGTAAGTACATGTATATGCATGCAAATGTGATCATTTTTCAATACAGTTCAATACTCATTTCAATTTGGCTAAAGGTTCAACATTTAATTAATCAAACAATAATCAAACAATACAACCAACAATCAATTAATTGATTAGCTTTTCAAATTCATAATTTTGATACATAGTCTAAAAATCAGATTTTGATGCCAAATCACAACAATAAGCCCTATCTAATATTGGTTCTCACACCAGTCAATAGGAAATATATAGAAATCCCACCTTCGAAACTCGAACATAAATGACTGATGCTGATATGTCAATCACCTGTATCATCAGAGTCATCTCCGGGCGACTAGAGTGTGATTCTATATCTATCCAGTATATTAAAACATCGAATACACGTGGATCAGACGTATATGCAAAATCTTTATATATTGGATCATCCAAATTCAATACAAATAAATGATCAAATACGAATAATTGATTTAAATTTTCAAAACAAAACTTGTTTTCAATTTTTAATTTTCAAAGCAACACTCTTTACACTCGTTCTAGGATACTACTGATCCTATCTCTAACGAGTCATTCTCATTGGACATTACTAATCCAATCTCTTATGAATTCTTTCGTTTGGTTCTAACGTGCCTTGTTCTCGAGCCTTGTAAACCAAAGCTCTGATACCAAATGTGATAGCCTGAACTTCCCCGGTAAGGAAAGCCCGGATTGAGTTGAGGACAAACCACATCGGAACGCAGACAGAAGAACATTTCATTGTTTATTACAACAATTCCATCAGAATACAAAAATATTACAGAGTATGAATAAATATTACACGGAAAATATCAGAGATTAAAATACATTACATAGCAGCGGAAAATAATACAATACACAACTATAAGTAATACACGGATACAGAGCTTTTCGAGTATCGTTCCAGCTATAAATCAGGATCATGTGAATATAAATCTGCAAAACCAAAACTACTAGCTGCCCGTGTCAAAATAAGGGCACCCAGAGTCTAGGTTAAAACAATAAACTCCAGGTCAGTCATGTGACTGGTGTGAGAACTAAAACAGTTATTAATCTTTATTTTAAAGTTTGGTAAATCAAGGGACCATGCCGTATAACACGGAACGGGTTTCCTCCCAAGAATACTAGTGCATAAAACAACAACGCAATGCTAAATAAAGAACAATGAAGCTATTATAAGACCCAAGTCCCATCACACAATGCAACACAAGCGGTAGGATAGGGTTTTACCTTATAATAGCCAAAGAATGCTTGATACGCTAAATTTCATGTTTTATTATTACTATAAGTGTATAGTGTCAAAAAAATTTCAAATCATAAATATCAATCATAGACGGCATAAGCGCCCCATCCCACTATGTCGCCATACTAGGCTCTACAAATAAAACCGCAAATTCACGTATTGGAAGTTGGATTTCCATCTGTGAACCGAGACAAAATATAGTCCTCACCGATTCGAGACTGTCTAGCCCGAGTCTCAGGATCAGAGCTCGAGTGACCCTTAGATCGTCAGGGCCGGTCCACCGATGTGGATTAAAATTCCTGAACACTGCGTTTCCCCACCCTTTGGGGCGTAAATGAGCCAAATGACTCCATCAGCTCCACACTTTCACTGATATATCCGAGGCGCCTCGCAACAACAACAACCACATAAGTCAAACTCGTCAGGGCATGTAAAACCACTGACGCCACTTCTAGCTAGAAGGAAACGCATGCCCTCCCTGATGTCCTCTCCCGTTTCTGGTTCACAACCGGGGTGTGAGGCTCGCGAATCAACGCTACATAATGCTATGCCACACAGGCCGTGCTTTAACCATCAACCACAAGACTTTGCTTTTCAACAGAAGCCTTGATCATATTGCCACTTAGGCGTGCCACACAGGCAATTCACTCCATGCGTTTGATATCCATCGATATATAACCCCTGAGCTCGTACGTCTCAGAGAAGGGCGTTAAGCAAGTGATAAATTCTTCACCGCCAAACAGATATATATTTAATAGAAATCAATCACACAGAATAAAATCCAATGTTAGACACACAGTCCATTTATACGTTCGTTCTGGGTCTGAACGAAACCGGAGGCACCTAGTACCCCGCACATCCATCGATCTCCAAGTACGTCTGTACGACCCAATCAAGATCATCAGTAATCACCCAAACGACATAAGACCTCCGGTCTTCAACCACCGTCTTCATCTTCGACACCACGTCGAATTAGTTATTCAGAATGGGATAAACCCGGTCTTTCTGAATAACTCGCGTATATAATAAACAAGTGTTACACAAACACAACATACGCCTCATTCCAATTCTGAATATTCTTTTATTCAAATATTCTTATACTTTGGGAAAGGTTCCCATTAATTTTATCAAAGATAAATTCTTTAAATTTATTCTTTAATCTTCTTTTGAATATCAATTCAAACTAGTCGGGATTAGCGAACCACACCGAAGTAATCATTTATTCTATTTCCCAATCCCAACCTATTCATCCCATGAAGTAAAACTGGTCATACTTCATATCTAACACCACGGTGTTATCGGTAAATTCAATTAACATTTCACGTTCAAATCTAATTAAAGATTTAACTATCGCCTGGAGCAAAACTGGTGATACTCCATTCTCGATCATTTCAATCTAATTAAAGATTCATTAAAACTCCACTTTGTTTTAATCTTCACCGAAATCAATATCCTATCTTTAATTGGGTTAAAGAACCAATGTCATTTAAAACACAGTTCACTATAAACCCAAAATCACATTCCATTAATTATCGGGTTAAAGAACAAGTTTTATTTAAAACACCGTTCACGATAAACCCAAAAATCAATTCAAATTCAATTCCAATTAAATATTATTTAATTGGTACACTTCATTAAATCTAAATAAAAATATTTAATCTTTTTCTCAACTGGGCTTAAGAACAGTGTTAACGAATACACCATTCACGACAAACTCAAATCCCATTTGATATTAAATACAAGGTTCTGAACAGAAAATATATCGGCTTATATTTAATATCAAATTCTACGACCAACAAATATTGTATTGGAAATAACGGTATAAAAATATCTTTCAAATTCCCATAACAATATCTGTATTATCACAAAATCCAACATCGAAATATCCCAAAGACCATTTCGATTCAAATCCATTTCCACTTCAATTATTGGAAATTCTAGTTATTTTCGAAACCTTTTTTCAAATTCAATTTATTTATTTCAAAAATAAACTGATTTTAATTCTAGTTCAAAACTAGTTCATTTCGATAAAAATCAATTGTTATCTTTTCAAATATGGAGTTTTTCATCCCAATTCTTCAAAAAATCATTTCTTATGATTTTACACAAATTATTACTATTTTTAATAATTTTATTAAAGCCCGTACTGTCGATTTCCATCAATGACCATCGAACTGCACTTACAGCGACCTTTTCCAAATTTGATTTGGACATAATTCCAAATCCAACCGTTAGATTTCAAACCTCTAATATTCATTAGAAATCTCTTTTCGATACGAACCCAAGGTTCCGGTTTTAGGAAAATCCGACAGTCGGATCTCCCGTAATGTCCATTCGAAGTTATTGGTCGAAATTCATGAACTGTCGCGTCGCGTCGCGTTCTATACAGGCCATTCTATATATATATAATATATATTATATATATTTTTTCGATTTCCTTTCAAAACGTATTTTATAAATTGTTTAAATTCGTTTTCAAAACGATTTCAATTCAATTTCAATTTAATTCGAATTTCAATTCATTTCAATTTAATTCGAATTTCAATTCATTTCAATTTAATTCAAATTTCAATTCATTTCAATTTAATTTGAATTTCAATTCATTTCAATTTAATTCGAATTTCAATTCTTTTCAATTTAACTCGAATTTAATTCTTTTCAATTTAATTCGAATTTCAACTCATTTCAAAATATCAGATTTTGAAATCACTTCCTTTTCTATATTCATTAAAAAAATGAATAAAATCGATATAAATATCGTTCACGTCAAAATGGCGTCAATCTAATCAACATGACTTTATTCAGCACATGAATATTTATTCTATTCAACACATGAATTTGTTTTCGATTCAGCACATGAATTTATTTTCAATTCAACACATGAATTTATTTTCTATACTGGAATGAGGCCCAATCAATTACCATATAATGTTAATATTTTGGATTTTCTACAACACATGTATATAATAGCAATGATAAATAATCAACCATCATCCAGAGTGCACCACACAACTGCATAAGCATTAATATAAATAATTAACGCTTACACAGTCTGTCAACCCATCGATTGACATACAACTAAACAATCAGGATTAGTGTACGTCAAATATCATCCCAATACCCGTTTGGGGTTTCAAATCAACAAACACATATTTTATTTGTGCGGTTGGGCGATGTGTAAAATTTATCGTCCCAATCAATATCGGTCAAATCAGTGTATATAAACAAATCGTCGATTTGTTTATAAATATTCATTTTATATACACGTTAAAAATTATATTTTTAACTATAAAAGATTTTCCACTATAAAATATTCTATTTCATTCCACATCACACAATCAAATTTCACAACACAGCAATCAAACAAACTAGTCATCCATGATTTGTGGACGATGGGTATCGGGTGCTACTAAACACCGTCTGCATCCTAGTATATATTTCAACTAGAAAATAAATTAGAAGTGAGGAGCTCTCACCGAAAGCTAAACCAAACGCCACGACTCTTCATATGTAGAAATCTTCGCCGTTCTCGCCTTTCGTCAATTTCACTGTCCGTAGCCACAACATATATAAAAATCACATTTTCATAATGTTGCTATGTATATAAACATCACATTTTTACACCGCTACTATATATTCAAAAATTCTATTTTTACACCGCTACTATATAGATAAAAATGCTATTTTTACACCACTACTATATAGATAAAAATTCTATTTTTCCACCGCTACTATATAGATAAAAATTCTATTTTTACACCGCTACTATATAGATAAAAATTCTATTTTTACACCGCTACTATATAGATAAAAATTCTATTTTTACATCGCTACTATATAGATAAAAATTCCTTTTTACCGTGTTCATATAATAAAGATTATATTTTTATCGTTTTATCCTAACAAATAAAAATCATATTTTTATTTCTCCTTCATATTTTTTTTTATAATGCTTCTTCCATGATAAAAATTATATTTTTATCTTGCTAGCAATATAATAAAAATTATATTTTTATTACTCTACATGAATAAAAATCATATTTTTACATGGCTACTTCTCTAAAGATCACTTCATACATAATAAAGATCCCGTCTTTATTCCATAAATGAATAAAATAAAAGTAAAACTCACTGATTTTCGAACGTTGGAGGTTGAAGAAGAGGTGGAGTTGGTTGCTTGTGGCGGCGGATGCTCACATTTGTCGAGAGGGTTGCGGTATGGAAATTTGGGCAAGGGGGTACGGACTTGGCGAATGAACGAAGAGAGGGGCGAGGTAGCGGAAGGAGGAGGGTCGGAAGTGGGTGTAGGTGGTCGGCGATGGCTTACCTTGGCCTGAGGCGGCTAGGGTTGCGCTATGGGGGGGCCTTAAGGGCGTCAACGCCTCGATTGGAGGAGTAGAGAGAGGGGATTGCCGGATGGGGGGTGCGCCTGAAGTAGCGGCGGCGGGTGGAGGTCCTCCGGCGGCGGAGGCGTACGTTTTTTTTCATTTGCATTCTGAAGAATAACCGGGGGGGCCTGAGAGAAAGTAAGGGGTAGAGGAGAAAGAGTTTTTATTTTTATTTTTTTATTTAATTATTTATTTCAAAAAGGTACTTTTTATTCTGACTTCAAAACAAGACCCACACCACCTATCGTCCATAGCTAATTACCCCCATTCCGAGCACAATGGGATATGTATCGTAAGCTGATTCAATCGTTTCGATCAGTTTTCGTCAAAATCAAAATATAACTCTATATATTGAATTTGAACGCACATTTCAATTTACCGGGGCCACACACGGACTCTAAAAATTCCCAAAAAATATTTTCTAGCTTTGTATTGATGATACTGTCCTAACAAAACTAATTTCGTCAAATTCTGAGACCATTTGAAAAATGGCTATTTTCCAGTTGATTAAAACCAACTAAATCTGGTCAAACGCGTTTTCCTTTGCCACGCTCACATATTGATTCGAAAAATTCTGAAATTTGAAATCTAGCAATAATTTTACATCACTGATCCAACAAAAGTGGCTTCGTCGAAAACCGAGGTCGTTTGCAAAATTTCCATTTTTAAGGGCCAGAATTCCATAGCGACTATTCTGAAATTTCAACTAGGCATATCTTTTGATCCCCGCTATGAAATTTCAATTTTATGGATTTGTTGGAAAGATATTCTCAAATAGATTCGAATATTTTTGGTTTCGCTAAAATCCAGTTTATTTTGCACCTGGTATGTTCAATTGAAATTTGAAATCGAATTATCGAACTACCGCGCCATTTTCAATTCCTTTTATAATAAAATAAAATATTTATATTCTAACGACGATTCAAATAAATCTATACGTTTTAATTATATTCAAAATAAATTTCTCGTCGATATTATTTAAAATAATTCATTTTAAATATTCAAAATTCGCTAAAATTGCCAAAATAATTTTTTTAAAATTAGCTCGGATTTCCGGGTTATTACATTTATGGAATGCACAAACCATTTTAAAAAAAAATTGGTCATTCTACAAATGAGTAAAGCTATAAAAATGTACTTGCATGTTTTTGGAATTCCTTGATACATTTTCGAGTTTGAAATAAACAACCTATGTTCTTCCTTCTCTCATTCCATCTATATAATTCCAAAATTCAAAAACTCGTTTTCTAGTAACAATTTCGGATTAAATCAAATTAACATCAGATTTCGCTCAAACTAACAAACGTCTTCGTCTTCTTGAATTAGAGGTAAAAAATTGATTTTTTTTTACTTATTTTTTGTTGTAAATTAAGTTTTTCCTAAATTGGTTGTAAATTGATGTGACATTGTTAGATTGGTTATGTTAATGGTAACAAGACCATATTAGGTTTGTAGTTGATTTGGCATTGAAAACCCTTAAATTTAATATTTTTATTGAATATAAATTTTGAATGTTAATTGTTTGTAGCATTGCCATCCAAACTCATAGATAGAAGTGTTCTTTATTTGCAAGAACAACACAAATGTGAAAATGCAGTGCATATGGAGGTAAGTAGTTTACAATATATGGCTGTTAGTTAAGAATGCAATTATCTTTATTAATAGTTGTCTTAGATGTACAAACTTGTAAAAATGTCTTTACAAATTTGTATCCTTATAAATGACTCAAAAATTGTATTTAACAATTAAACTTCTTTACAAATTCAAACTGCATTTTTATAAATATTAAAAAATTAATATCACTTGAAAACAAGAATAGACAAGTAAGCATTCTTTACAATGTTATCATTTAATAATTAACAACAAATATAGAAATTAAAGCGAATTTTTATCAGTAATTGTTTTGTAAGTACAAACTTTGGGTCTAACAGCGAATTCCCAAAATTGGCCTTACGAAATTTTATATTTATAAATCACTTAAAAATATAATCTAACAATTATGCCTTTTTACAGATTCAAATTGAATTTTTTAACCTATATTACTAGTTGCCTTGGAGATACAAACTTTTGGTTCAATTGCGAACTTCGAGAAACGTCCTTACAAATCTTTATCTTTATAAATCACATAAAAATAGTTCTTAGAGAGAATTGTCTCCAACTCTAAGGTATTCTCTACATACCCACCTATGTCGGTTTCGGATACAAGTACCCTTTTGTTGAAGAAAGTCGGAGCTTTTCCTCGGAGTATGGACTGGGTTACTTCAGCGACGCAGCGCCTGGTACTTGGACATTGGCTCGAGGCATTTGGATCTAACAATTAAATCTATTTACAAATTCAAACTATATTTTTATAAATATTAACAATTTTTAATATTACTTGAAAACAAGATCTTACAAATAAACATTCTTTACAATGTTATTATTTAATAATTAACAACAAATATAGAAATTAAAGGTTAATGGTTGTCTTGCAAGAACAAACTTTTGATCCGCCCGTGGACTTCCAAAAATGCTCTTATAGAATTTTATCTTTATTTGTTATTTAAAAATAAGATTTAACAATTATATTTTTTTACAAATTCAGACTGCAGTTTTGTAAATATCAACTAATTTTTATATCACTTAAAAATATGATCTAACATTTTTTTTGCAAAAATGAAGATTAAAAAGTTTCTGAAGAAAAAAAAAATAACCCTAAGGTTCTGGTACATGGATTGCTAACTTCTATGCACTCCTGTCCAAAACCAGTTCTTTAGATATATTCCAATTCCTTAAGTCTCTTTTCACTATCTCCTCCCATGTCATTTTAGATCGTCCCCTACCTCTCCTTGGGCCTTCGGCGCGGTCTATAATTCCAATGCGCACTGGTGCATCGTACGAAGCCCGCACGATGCACCAGTGCGCGTTGGAATTATAGACCGCGCCAAAGGCTCAAGGAGAGGTAGGGGCCGACCTAAAATGACATGGAAAGAGATAGTAAAAAGAGACTTAAGGAGACTTAAGGAGTTGGAATATATCTGAAGAGCTGGTTTCAAGTAGGAGTGCATGGAAGTTAGCAATCCATGTACCAGAACCTTAGGGGTTTTTGGTTTTTTTTTTCAGAAACTTTTTTATCTTCATTTTTGTCTTTTTCAAACCTTTTTTTTTTTTACTTTTACGGAAGATTTCAACTCCTTTTTTTTTTAATTTCTGGGTTCCATGTCTAGCCAAGCCCAACTTGTTTGGGATTTATGGCTTAGTTGTTGTTGTTGTTATTATTATGGGTGCGTTTTTTACAGGTCCCTATTAACTTTCAAAAAAAAAAGAAAAAAACCGCTGATAAAAGAATATAGAATACATCCTTATTTTTCAAATTCCGCTCAAAAAATTCTAGAATTACCCTTACGAAGTTACAAAACCCTCCAACAACGACTCAATCAATTAAGCAGTCAAATCGCTCCTTTAATCTCTCTCGAAACCCTAGTTGTACGATTCGTCAAAACCCTAGATCAATAAATCGAGTTTCAGAATCAAAAGCCAGCGGTCGTCAGTTTATTCAAGATCGTCCTGTTTTGCTCCAAATTTATTGTCATTGACATCAAATTACAAGAAATTGCGAAAAAAGGTATAAATCTAAATGATTTTTTTTATATTCAACTATAGATGATATCTTCTTTTATTATACTGGAATAAGAATAAAACAAACATTGCGAATGAGTGTATGATGTTCTTAATAATTGTTGAATTTTTTTGTAGATGTTATTTAGAAATATTACATGATTGTATGATGTTAATTAGAACTTTTGCATAGCCGTAGGTTGGTGTTATGTATTTATAACCTAATTATACACAGAATCATGAATTTGCATGGAATTTTTGCTTGATTGTATGAGTTTTATGCAATTAATCTATATGATTGTATGCAAGTATGCATAATAATTAAAAGTTTGAATGCATTTTTTTTGTAGTAGATGCACGCAGAAATTTACATATTCAAAACACTTGCATGCTTATGTGCATATTTACCAAATTTTTGCATTTTCGAATGCCTATTTTCCAAGAAACATGAATACAAAGATGAACATATTCACCAAAAAGAAATACCAGAATAGGTATAATAAGTAAACTTGCATACAAGACTATGTTATGTTTTGAGTTGGAGAATATTTATGTAATTTAATTAAGGACTCTTGTATAATTTTAAATATTTATTGGACCACGTTACATTTATTTGAAAAATATTTGAGTAATTCAAGATTGCTGGGCAATAGTGTACATTTTTTTAAAATAACTACACAATAGAGTGCATGTTTTATGTTTATTTGCACAATTCTGTGATGCTATTATGAATGATTGTATAGTTTTGTGCTTATATCTGTAACATTTGCACATTTACGTTAATTTATTCTAAATATTAGCACATCTGTGTGCTAGTATTGTAGATACATGCTTTGTGTGATATTATTAGCAATATTTTCACACTTGCGTTCGAATATTAAGTTTATTTGCACATGTTTGTTCATGTAACAACAATATTTGCAAATTATGTACATTTATTCAGAATACAAGCACACATTGGTGCCTTTAGTCAGAATACTTGCAAACTACTACGTATATATTTAGAAAAGTCTGAAACATTCTGTGACTAAATTACTATTTCTTTTTACAAAGACCTTTGGTGGAAGATGACCCTATATTCGATGTTGAAAAAGAGAGAGCATTAGTAATTACCGAACAGCCGTCTAAATCTGACCAAGTGGTAAAAGATGGAAAAATTGAAGAAGTAAGAAAGAATCCCAAAAAGGAAAATGTGTATAGGAATAATCTTAAAGCATTCATCGAATTGATAGAGAAACTAAAGAAGGATGATCTTTATACACATAAGCATTCTATTTTCCTTGAAAAGTTTCCATTGAGTGGATTCATCGACATGATCATTGATGGCGTCATCTCCCCATCGGATGCTGTTAAAAATTCAACAACTTTAGATTTGATTATCAAAAGTTATAAGAAAAATATGAAATATTTTTAGTTTGGAGAGTTATTGCTGACATTTACGGAAGAAGATATTGGGAAGTTGTTGGGTGCTCCTGTCCAAGGAGATTTGGTTAAAACAAGTGGGTACTTAAAAAAGGATGATAAAGATATGAAGATTATAAAGTTTTTATAGAAAGACATTTTAGGGAGAAGCTACGATCAACAAAAAAATGTTGAACGAGAAATTTTCTCGGCAATTAAAGATGAGTCAGTAGTAGCCTTTTTTGATACTGTTAAGCTTTTACTTCTCTATGTAGTAGCAACATTCCTTGTATCCACTCCAAACTACTCTTTACCATGGACTTTGGTACCATATTGTGTTTGCAAGAGGAAGTTGAATATAATATCTTGGCCAAAAACTGTCCATCACCATCTAGTCAGCCAAGTTGATAAATATTATGAGGCACCACGAAAAATAAGTGGTTGTAGGACACTATTTTTGGTATTATTTTCAAACTTATTATTTAGATTTTTAAAAAATTATAGTTCATGTTATATATAATGTTTTGTTCACTTTTTGGTTATGTAGTGGTGGATTTGCGAAAAAACTCATATTCTCCTAACATCAAAGCCTGAGTACAATGAGGTATTTCCACGAGCATGAAAAATGGGACATTAAATTGCTAAACCTGTCGATGCTAATGGTTATCAAATACAACCATATAAGTCTTATGTAAATCGTAAACATATATATTGGTCAAAGTAAGTATTCTAAATACCTATATAAATGTATGACATTATTTGCTTGATTGTTTTCTAATAATGACAATATTTGCATTCTTGTATGCAAATATTAGCAATATCTGATTACTTGTATGCAGGTACGAAGTATAGTTGCATTAATGTTTGTAGATATTAACATTATCTGCATGATTGTTTGCAGATATTAAATATATTTGATTATTTGTATACAAGTATTCACAATATTAGCATATAAGTGTTCAAATATTGTCAGTTTTTGCATATTTGTAATTCTGATGTAAATTTGAATCATACATATTTTTCAAATTAAGTATTCTTAATAGCTGAATAATTGGCTGAAAAATGAAAAATATTTGCCTACATAAATGTACATATTTTGTCCTAATCTACAGTATTGTCATTTAGATTAGGACGTGTTTCATAATATTGAACCATTACTCAGACTACTTGTTCAAGTAAATGAAAACAATAAGAAATGTTGCATATCTCAGTTGACAAAATATTAAATGTAATTTAAGTCTTATATGAAAATTATTTTTAATATTTACATACTAATATTCAAGTAATTTTTATAATTTCATACATGTATGCAGTTTTTACATAAACTTGAGTGCAAAAATGCAAAAATTTATGTTGCATTAATTACACAATAGTTGTTGCTTTTTGTGTTTATAGGATGTACAAGGGAAGGAATTAAAGTTGCTGAAACAAGCTGTTTAAAAAGATGAACAATATGAAGCATATTACAAAAAAAGGGAACAAAGATTGAAGGATATGATAACTATATTGAAACAAGGGAAAAGGCAGTTAATAGAAGAGAACACAATGTTAAAAATAAGAATAAAAGAGCTTACTGTTGACACAACATCAGAAAGTGCTAAAGATGAACATGGTGTAAGTAATAAAAATGATGGCGAGTTTGATATAGACAACGAGGATAATGATAAAAGTGAAGAAGAAGAAGAACAAGGACATGATGAAATAAATATTGATGAAGATACTGAGAAAACTGAAAGTGATAAGGAAGCAGACTGTAACGACCCGTATATTTTGGCCAACAAATATTTAATTTAATTTATTTATTTTAAATATTATATTTGGAATATAAATGATTTTTTTAATTCGTATTAAAACAAAGTTTAAACGTTATATTTTATTTATAATATAAATCGAGCTCGAAATCACATGGCAATTCGTAATATTTGGTTTTGAACTTCAACTGAGAATACAGGATTCGATATAAGTCGGATTTCTGAGAAACAAGAAACGTTTGGAACCGTGTTGACTAAAATTTTCATACGAAAGAGGAAAATTCAGATTCCGTGTTATAAATGGTTAGTTATAGCCAAATCAAATTTTTAAATAATCGTTAATTAACGATAACGTTTATTAAATAAAATATTAACGGTTTTTATAATATTTCGGTATGGCTTAACCCGAAATTTTGAATGTTAGGTTTGGAATCCACTTTAGTTTTATTTAGAGTTACACGGTATTTCATTTGAGTATATTCGGTAATATCGATCTATTTTTATCTAATTCAACCGTAAACACTAAGCATGTTTAGTAAAAGATTTTTACAAAATGTATAAACCATTTAATTCATAAGACAGTTTGTAATAACACGTTTTACCAACCTAAGTATATCCAAAGTATGGATTGTTCACTATCATTTTTTATGTTCGCCACCAGATAGTGAAAGATATATCCATTTGTAATTTAGATATCTTAGGTCAACATAAAACTTGTACACCATATACCATCAGTTTTTTCCACTTGGTTCGCAAATCCAATGAAACCCAGGTAACATATATGCATCATACTTGTCCAACAAATAAAAAGTTTGCTATATGTACATGAAATTGGAATATACAAGATGAAACTGAAAGTGTTCGTTACAAAGAAAAACCAACGTATTCATATGTCCTTGCCCGAACTAATACAAAACCGAAAGAACAAAACAGTTCATTTTAAATTGCATTGTCAACATGCTTTGTTCTTTCAGTGCGCTCTGTTCTTCCAGTAAGAAAGAGTAAAACAAACAGATACAGAAAACAGCTGGACAACTAAAGTAAATCACCTAATGAGCAGATGAATATATTCTTAAATCAAATCTCTATAGATCTTGAACAGCTAGACAAAACAGTACAATGAACAAATAGAGAAAACAAAAATATATATAAATTTATTCATCAAATCTACAGATAAATCTACATAGCTAAATTTATTCATATGTACAGTCGATTCTATATACAAAATTTTTAGGACTGTGCTGCCATACAGTACATAAACAACTAAGGGAAATGCATATAGAATTGTTGTACAACACAGACTAGCATGGACAAACTGTAATGTCCCGACTTTTTCCGACTATTGACATTTTATTTTAAGGAAATTAAAATAAATGATGATTGTTTAATAGAATAAAACAATTGAAAACATATATATATATATATATATATATATTATGAATGCACATATGTGATTATGTTTGAAAACATAGTATAAGTATGCAACATTCAAGAAAATTATAGCATAAATATATATTAATAGTGATTGATAATTAATCGGTACATATAATAGCATATATATATATATATATACATATATATATATTATATTATATGAAAGCACAATCTTTCTCCGAAGACCTTTCAGATCCAGATTCTTTAAAAAATTCACAGACCGACATGTGTCCAATGTTTCAATCCTCACCGTCAGTAGAGAAACCGTCCTCCACCCTTTGGTGACCTCTTATGCCCTTTAAAATGAATTTCTCAAATCTCCGTACCAACATACCCTGTGCCGCCCTCTTCGCATATCTCATTTCCGTCATCTTCTCAAAAATTCGTGCTTTGCTGAGTTCCCGCCGATTGACATCGGCTAAAATCCTATCTGCCTAATAGCTAACTCACTGCTGTTATCATATAAGTTTTCCCCTTCATACCTCTCCTTACGGTGAAGTTCTTATTACACTTCAGATCGATTAATTTTCCCATGTAAGCTTACTCCTAGCATTCTTCCTCTGGTATTGATTCAACGCAGCTTTCCATACAACCGTTGCTCCACAAGATTCGATTGGCATCGGCTTCAATCCGGGTGATCATCTCAATACATACTACCTTTGATGGGTTTAAAACCTCTGATCTGTCCTTTTTACTTCTTCCTTCGAGGCGGCATCCAAAATTCCAAAGGTGTAGGTCGGATTGCTACAGTGCGTTAATTCAATCAGGTAACTATTTATTTTTGTCGCCTTCGTCTACAAAACCAGTTACATTTGTGTATTAAATAGAGCGTTATCTCGAACGATCCTCTACTATACATTAAGAGGATCCTACAACTTAATAACAACCAAATTCTAGATAAACAAGGCCATAAACTGGAAATCAGCCTCACTTGATCATTATTACATGATAAATAAATTTATTTTTAGTTTTCTTTGCACGCGTTCAACGGACATGGCTAGCGGACTGGTGTGTGTACATGTGTATTGCATTCTTCCTCAAGACATGAAATTCATTGATTTGGTATCTCCAGGAAAGTTCATATTTTCTCTTATATTTTGCTTGGGTAAAATTATGTTTTACGTGGTTTTGTGAAGATGAATGTGTTTTATATAGTAACTATGCAATATGCAAGCTATCTTTATTCCTGTCCTTTGATCATGATCCAATTTATCCACAGTATGATAGTTTGTTCCTTACTGCCATAGTCATTAATGGATGTTTATTATGAGGCTTTATATTTTTAAAATGAAAGGCAACAATCTTTAACCACCATGTAGAGTATCTTTTTGAGCAAATATAATTCTAATTAATTAATAGTGGATGATATTAGAACAACAGATACATCCAAAATAAAGTATTGATACAATTTTATTCATGTTGTACATGTCATAGAGTATTGACTTTGAACAGCATTATAGGGTTACTGAACTAGCAATTATTTCATGTTAATAATCCACAATAGTAAATTGGTTGTTATCTTGACTTATGTTATTGCATACTCTTCTCTTGAATTGTACTATGAGTGCTTAAGAAAACAGGTAAGTACTATGAAATTGAGAAAAATTCATGCATTAACCACTTCTGGTTATATTTTAATTATGATTAATTGATGATTGTGCTGTCAAACATCCATATTTTTCATATTCACAATATTAGTTTTTGTGTCTGCAAAGTTTTGTGTTTCCATAAACATCAACAACAAATAATAAATTTTTAGTGTCTACAATTTTCAAGGACGCTCTTGGTTTATGAACAAGGAGAATCAACAACAATATCACCAATAACCCCTATGTGTTATCGTCCATATAGCAATTTTTTTTGCAATTTTTTTTATTCGCTCTTTGTGTATCGCATCGCATAATAATAATAGATGATGCAAATTTAATGTTTTGATCTACCTCATATGCATGGTTAGCCTTTTATTCCGTAAATTGGTTAAATTGTCACCGTTTGAACATTCAGGTGAAATTTTGCCTTTTATTCCGTAAACTGATTAAATTATCGCTGTTTGATTACTCATGTCATTCTTCAATCGATGTTCAGTCCACGTAGCTTTATGTTTGAAGATTAGCGTTTGCATTATCTTTGATTGGGATTAGCCTTTGCTGCTGCATGTTTCAACATATGGTGCTTTTAGGTGTCCATTGAATGCTTAATTGCTAATATTGTAAAATCAGATGTTTTGTTGCGACAGAGCTTATAAGGACCATGTATTCGGTAGCATCAACAGTTCAAGGTAATAGATTTCCTACTGTCCATACATATATTTTTTACAATCTAAGTCTGGATTAATTCCTTTCACAGTTTCTGCTTTTGTGTACATTTAGGGAGATTGATCCACCTTTTAAATACATAATGTTTTCAATTTTTTGTCCGGCGCTGATCATTCAGAAAATACATAGATTCTGAACTAATAATTTTCACTTAATAGATTCTGGAACACAACAAGAAGGTGTGTCTTCAAAGAGATCTACCCCAAAAATGCAGCAAATATTATTTGGCTTAGCACAAAATACATGGAATGACTCTAAAGAACAGTGTATGGCCTATCAATTTTAATTTGATTACCAATTTTTTCCGTTCTCAGCTCTTTGTACTGTAGCTTTTGTTTTTAAACTAAATTCAGTCCTTCCACCTTAATCAGATGTAAAAATTTATTATAGACGATACTATTATACTATTCTCACAACACACCCCTTTTATGCAAAATAGTTTGTGTATTTCCTATTAACTGACATTATTTAGTATGTTGTGCAAAGTTAATGCTTCGTCTTATTTGCTACTTGCTCTTTTTACTTTAACATGCTGATTTAGTATCAAATTTTCTGCACCCTCTTGGAAATGGTTTTTCTTCCGGCGACTTCTTTTAATACATCAAACTGTACAAAGATTTTAATGGGAATATGGACATGCAAATGTAGTGCGCTACTACTTTATATGGATCAAAATTTAGTTCCCTTGGAAGTAGTGCATCATTTTGAAGTATTGGTTCATCTTGCTTTACTTTGAACATAATAAAATATTTTAAGGGTGCGTCTATTAACACCCCTTTGTTTGCTCTTCACCCCCCACTAACTAGAAAATAAAATGCACACCCCATCGTTTCCTCTTCTCACCCCGTTTAATTCAAAAATGCCCTTACTGCATTTTCATCCTTATTTTTTTTCCTTTATCTGGTTTTCAGCTTGCAACGAACTCCGTCTCAAAATATACATAATGATGCACATCGATGACAGTACAATTTTTAAAATTTTAATTATTGTTTTAATTTTTTCTAATCATTATTTTTATTTTTTATCCTTATTTTTTTAAAAAAAAGATCATGTACAGTAATGATTTTAAATTTTAAATTATTGTTTGCAATTTAGCCTCGAATAACTATGTATGTGTATGACTTATATTATTATTTTTTAATTATCGTACAATATTAGACAAGTTATATAATCGGCTATTAAAGGGTAAATTTGGAAATAAGATTCTAAAATTATAATTGGGGGGTGAAGAGCAAACTATGGGGTGCAAATAGCTAAACCCATATTTTAATTGGGGGATATTAATTTATAAGGACAAAAGGCTGCCATAATTTATCCATAAGGACACCCGCCTAATATTTTATCCATAAGGACAATACACTGAAATTAAATTTCGGCCGATGCTTCCATCTTCTCCCTCAGTCGCGTATCTCGATTTCACGTGCGCTTGTTTCTTCTTCCTCCGATCCCAATTCACGTCCGCTCCATCTTTAAAACAATCGAACCCAAAAATCACAAAAATTCGAATCCATAACAATTCATAAATCACGAAAATCAAAAGGACATCGGATTCGAAATTGCAATCGAACCCAAAAATTCGAATTCAGAAATCCGCTCGAAACAGAAACCCTAGAAAACCAAAAAATTGTCGAACAACAAAAATCCATTGGAAATCACATTTGAATTGAATAAAAATATTTTTCAGATGATGGAAAACACAATTGAAGAAGTCGAAATTGTTGAAACAATTTTTTCGTGGTTGGAAATGTTTTTTTTTTTATCGTTAATAGTATAACAGTTCATAGGTATCATTTTTCTATTTTTTTTAGTTATCATTTTTCCGGTTTTAACTTTAACATATAACAGCAGCTTTTAGTTATCATTTTTCTATTTTTTTAGTTATCATTTTCCATATTTTAACATTAAAAACATAACAGCAGTTTTTAGGTATCAGTTTGCTATTTTTTTAGGTATCATTTTTACCGTTTTAACTGTGTTATATATTTTTTTCATGGGATTTTGTTGCTGTGTTAATTTTGAAGTTATATTGTTGTATCAGCTAAGAAATTAAGTTGAACTTATTTCAATTTAATCAATCAAACTATGATATAATTTTTTTTCATTATTTTATCTTCAAAGCATTGTATCAGTATTTAGTTATCATTTTTCTAATATTTTAGGTATCATTATTATTGTTTTAACTATGTTATGTGTTGTTTTCATGTGATTTTATTGCTGTGTTAATTTTGAAGTTATATTGTTGCATCAACTTTTTAACTCAGTAGAATTTATTTAATTTTATACAGTCAAACTTGTATCATAAAAATAGCATTAATTCAATTCAATTATCACAAAAATGAGATTATTCACAATAATACACAATAATACACGCTTGTATCATATCATATGATACCTACAACTATACATAACTGATATACTAGGATACATTGTTTTCCTACACAATATAAGTACATACAACACTACTCCACATTCCAAGCATGCATTCAAGCATTTACTTTTACTTGTACTCAATCCAGTCTTGAATTCAAGTAAATTCCAGCAGCATGCAGTATCTGCAAGAATTTCATGCACAATCAAAACTTATATCAACATAATAAAGTAAATTCAGCTACAAAATATAAAACTGATAACTAGAAAAATATAAAAATGATACATAAAAACTGCTATAATGTAAATTCAGCTACAACATATAAAAATGATAACTAGAAAAATATAAAAATGATACCTAAAAACTGCTATGATGTAAATTCAGCTACAACATATAAAAATGATAACTAGAAAAATAGAAAAATGATACCTAAAAACTGCTATGATTTAAACTTAACTAGAAAAAAAAAATGATACCTAAAAAAATATAAAAATGATACCTAGAAACTGCTTTGATATTTTGAAGGAAAACTAATGAATAAAAATGTTACATCCCACTTTGATTGATTAAAATGACATAATTTCGATTAATTTGCAAAGCTAATGCAACAGTACATGTAGAAAACTGATATAGCACCAAAATTATAAACAAAACAGCATAACACTGTTAAAACACGAAAAATGATACCTAAAAAAAATAGAAAAATGATATCTAAAAACTGCCGATAACTTCACCGTAAAAAAAAAAGTATACAGCGACGAATTTTTTCTCCTTCATCTCTCTCGTTCGATTTTCTACGCCGAATTCGCAAATTCAAAAAACACGAAATCATCTTTACTGCCTATCAAATCAAAATCCGTGGCACCTTCAATAATCGACGAAGATTTTCAGACAAAATTAGGGCAAATCTCTTGAACGAATTCCCAAATCAGTACGCGCGTAATCGATTTTGGTATGGATTTGATTTCATGCGATTTTCAGTTGAGATGATTTCGTTATTTTTTAATTTGCTGATTTCGTGGAAGAAGAAATCGAAGAAGAGAGAAAGGAGCGGAAGAAGAAATAAGAAAAGAGAGAAAGGGGCGACGGAAAATTGTCCTTCTGAGTAAAATTTTAAGCGCGTGTCCCTATGGATAAAATATTAAAGTCTATTGTCCTTGTAAGTAGTTTCCTGTTTAATTGGTTACCAATAAAAAAATAGATTTACCGATGGTTATCCAATTAGTACTTCCTTATTTTTTTTGCGATTTCCCCCACTTTAATTTTGTTCTCACTAAATAGAAGCACTTTGCATTCGCTTATGTACCATTTATATCATTGAAAATTTGGGCATTCACATACTGCTCAACACTAATCAAATTTTTAATGTCTTTAACCGCATGTTGGAGCTTTAGTCGCATGTTTTTACGATCAGAACAAGTTATTTTTTTGCTGGAAAAAGCAAATATTTTCACGTTTTTCCACATATCTACAGTTCAAAAATATCATATTTTTTTCTTTCAGAGAAAGGTGGTTATTTTTAGAATTCTTCATATGCATATGTGTGGATATCCTTAAATGTAAGGTTTGTGAAACCTGGTTTTGAGGAGGAGCTAAACTTAAACATGGTGTTTTCCTAAAAGTTACATGGGCGCAAGCAGTAGAAGGATTTTCAACATATTTATTTATAGTAGTGGAAGGAAGTGTCTTTTTTTACCCTAATAGTTAAATTACTGTCATGTAGAATTCAATTAGGGATATAGTATTCTGCATATCAAGTGCAACTCTTTTTCTTTTGATTTCTTTGCTCTTACAATAATTAGTAGTTTTATCTTTATATTTGGTTTCTTGGCCTCATTTTTCTTATTATGAACAATTTATCTGTGAAAATCTTTAATGTGTTTAATTGTAATTCGGTGACGGGGCTATGAGCTACATGTATCAATTTGTGAAAATGGAATCAAACAAAAAAATGAAATATTTCTAAATGGAGCTCACATCTTTAAACATGGATAGGATTTTTTTTACATAACTAAATCTTTTTAAACTTATCTGGCATCAAGGCATATGAATTTGTAGGTTTTTTGAGGATGAATTAGTATGAGATGGAAAATAAGATTTGCAAACTTTAATAAGCTGAGTTCATATCACTTTATGAAAGCTTGATCATGTAAGGAGTTATTACCTCCGTTATCATCTTATTATATGTCTATTATCTTATTTAGATCTATGCTTAGTAGTCTGACCCCATTAAACTTCGCATCAGACATTACCTATGTCATCCGTAGTATTAACAAGTATAAGATCTTTATCTCCATATTTAATTATTGTAGCAATAAATTTATATCAATAGCTAATTCTAAACTATCAAAGGCATAACACATGAAAAGGATTTCAATAGCATACAATTCAGATGTGTCATGTGCAAGTTTCATAATTCAGATTACTTCCACTATTAGCACAAACATTTGATATTCCTCCTATTTTTGAAAGATCAATTTGCATGTTACTTATTTCTCTTTCCTAGAGCTTCATATAAACGTTAGAATGATACATGATTATTGAAATTTGTTCACTATTAACACAAATACTTGATATACTTGCTTTTGAAAAATCAATTTGTTTTGCTATTTATTTCTTTTTCTTAGATCTTCTCATAAACATTAGCATATTAAATGATTATTGAAATATGTTCATATTTACGAACTATATTAGTTTAGGTGTCATGGATAGCTTGGCAGATCAATTTGGAAGAGAAACAGTGACCGACCACAAAATAATTCGGTGCTTAAAATAATGTATTATACTCAGTCTTTGATATCCGGATGAAATGCAAAAAATGAATTGTAACATGTAAATGATATCATGTTTTTAATGTTATATGTACATTTTTTTTTCTCTTTCAAGGATTTTTTTTACATATAAATACAGTGATTATTCAGATACACCATTTATTCTTCGAAGCAGGTATGACATATTAATTTGGACCATGTGTTTGTGAATATAACTTCCATAATGTTCAAAATTTAAATATTTGTATTTAAATTATTAGCATTCAATGTACATAACTCACTCTATATCACTTGCATGGTCTGGGTTTAGATCTTTGAAAACATTTCTGCAACTTAATATGTACAATGTATGCATATAAGGTAATGAAGATTTTCTATGGGCTATGTTTACTCCGTGTGCGAAGCACGGGTTCGCACTAGTATATATGTATAATTAACATGAGTTCAAAGTAGAATATAGAAAACTAAAGCCTTTAACTTGCACATGGAAATAATGGCAAAGTATACATATAAAAAAGGGGACTTAGTCACTTTAGAAAATAAAAAGGGTTTTGATGCAAACAAAGGCAGTAAAGTAAAACATGTGCAGATAAAATAATTCAGCCATTCATATGTATACTTAGTCACATAAAGGAATATGCACACAAACCGTTTGATTAAATGACTCAAATGAAAATATCAAAGGATGCATATCCAAAAAAAAGAGAAGTCAATAATCATTAATGTGATTAAATATCAAATAGTATAGCTAAAGGTAGGCAAAACCATCACCCTAAAACCCCATGCAACTTGCAATGTTTTAAATCATTTGTTAGCAAAATTTCTCAACCTTAAAGGCTAAGGAACCCATTGTTTATTGCTGAGAAAAGGAGGAGTCATGCAAAAGCATTTAATGCAATCATGGGTGAATTGACATACTTCTAGAAGCTTTTAACATAGGACAAATGATTGGCTAAAATATCTAGTAAAATATTATTTCTTACATGAGAGTATCCCTTCAAAAAAGGACGTAGAAGCTAAAACAAGAGGGGTGAGGCTAAGTATAGACACTGTAGAAGCATGTGAGGAAAATAGTTTTTAAACCCATGAGGCTTAGCTATAAGTATGCCTTTGAAACCATACTTTTCTTCGCAACAAAATACCGAGTTAAGGGATCTAGCAGGAAAACAGAGATGGAAAGCAATCTGGTGAGTTAACTTACTTATTTTACTGATGTTGATAATGCATATATGTTTTTGAATAGTTAGATTAACTTAAAGTTTGGACAAACATGGAGATGTAAATCCAGACAACGAACAACATAGTATTTTAAGTGTAAGTAAACACCTTGAAATCCCTTTACTATTTTAGATCAAATGCAGTGCAATCAAATTATAAGTGTATAGATATGTATCTTGTCTGGATTGTTTAAACATACTTAGGAAGAAAATAATATGAGAACAAATAATTCGATCTTCATTTTAGATCTGAAATAAAGACTGGAAATATAACAAATAAAAGCTTGTAAACAAACTATAGACTTTGTTTGCTATTGTAAAACTGTAATGACCAAACAAGTCTTACAGTGAGTTATTGGTGTTAGCAGTACCTCGTCGAGCATGAAAATAAGTTTGCTCAAGTGGTTTGAATGTGTGTCCGTGGACTAGTTGAAAAAAGGCAACGCAAGAAAAAGAAATGAAAAAACAGTACGAGCGCTGGTGGCAAAATCTGAGTTTGGTAATGGAGTTTGTGACATTGAAGTGATGTGCGATGATGATTGTGGCAACGAGTTAATCAGCCATGTATTCATGTATGTGCACGTGGCACACATTGAAGAAGATCGCTATACTGTCGTTAGAAGTAGAAGACGGTTTGTGGTAGAGACGAGATAGGTTGTCGGTGAGTTCAGTGTGCGGTAAATGGCGACTCCGGCTATCCCTGGAGGAAGGCGAAAATGATGTTTGGCCAAAGCATAGCAGTTTGTTCACAGAGTAGCGAAACCGGTGAGAGGAGTCGGGATCAGCTACGACGAAATAAACCGGCGATGGTGATCTAAATAAGTAGGAACATGGACTGAGTAAGCTGGTGCTAGCGGTGGGTTGAGCTGCTGTCCAGGTGGTGCAAACAGTGTATGGTGGAGCAACTGGAAAACCGAAGTTGAGGCAAGAACAGAAGAAGTAAAGGCCAAATTGTATGTTGATCAAACATGAAGAAAAAATACAAACAAATTAAAATGAAACCAAACGTAAAAAGGATAAAATGAAAGTTAAAACAAACAAAATGTTTGGAGGAGTGTTGGGTATGGTTGGCGCAGGAAGAAGAGGGTGCAACAACAAGGAGAGGAGTAAGGGAACAACACTATGTGGTAAAAGTAAACGAGTGAAGTGTAAACAGAATATAAAAGGGAGGAGTGATACACAAGTGTACTGCATATGCACTAGAAGGGTTCAATATGAAGAAGGAGAAGAAGGCGGGGTGTGGAGTTCGTGCATGTGCACACCAGTGCGGTGCACTGTGATGAACAAAGTATTTAAGGAAAGAAGAATTATTAAATAAGAAAAGAAGTAACAGAAGAAAACAGAAAATGGGAACAAAACAAAGAAAGAACGTGAAAGGATATTAAGAACAGCATACCGATTGAACTGGAAAGATAAAACAGAGGTATGATCAGAAGACGGATCCTTCTAAGTTGATTAACATTTCCATTCCAGTTTTTAGGGGGTAAACAGAAAATGATTTGGGTTTTAGTGTGTACATGCGGGTAGAGGGAAAAACAGTGTAGTGTAAAGGATAGCAACTGTATAAGCACACAACAAAGAAACAGAGGAAAGAAAAGAAGAGTGGGAAGGAAATGAAGTGATTTTGCAAACAAGAAGGTGGTACGTGGCAATAAAATTGGGTACTGGCAAACAAGAAATATACGGTCGTGGCAAGTGATTTCGAGAGATGGTACCTGGTACTTTGGCAAGTACCAGTGTGGCACTTTGGCAAATAGACCGGTCATAAAAAGAAGGAAGGGAACGGACGTGCGCATCATGGAAAATTGGAAGTGGCATTTCGGTACTTTGGTATTTTGGTGAATAAGCTCTCAAAGAAGATTTTGAACGAAATTAAAATTAAAAACAGTTTTAATTTAAAAATAGAAAATAAATAAAATAAAAGAATAAATAATTAATTAAACAAAAAGTGAATTTTTATTTAATCTGTCAGAGGCAAGTGGAAGGAAGACAACAGCAGAAGATCGAAGTACAGTAGCTCGACGGTCGAAGTTCGACGAATTTAAAATTAAAAATATAAGGAAAATAATTAAATTAAATTATAAATTTAATTTATTTATGATTAACTAGAAGTGAGAAAATAATTTACAGGAATAACGGAAGTATTAAAAACCGTATAAACAAAGTTGTCAAAATGAAGTAAAATACCGTGTGCGACACACAGGCTCATTTTGCTCATTTCTAAATGATGGTCAAAACTGAATAAAATACTGTGTGCGATGCACACACTTAAATTGTTCATTTATAAACGATAATCAGAATATCCAGATATGAACAATGCAAACATATGCTGTTCGGTTTGATTGAAACTCATCATTAAAGGATGTATAAACTGAATGATAATCATGATTAGGCTGATAATTATTTATATACTATAAAAGACATTTCGTACATCGTTTCGAAGAGTCCGGAACAAATATTCCACTTCGACTCGATTTATATGCCGCATGTCAGAATACCGAAGATGGCGATATGCAAAGGCTATAACATCTTCGGTCTGTTCAATCCTAGGACAAACCCGAATGGACAAGTGTCTGACAACGTATATTAGTTAGATTCTACACATCGACTTACGGAAGTATATTACGTAGGTGGCGGAGAAATTCGTTTCTCTTAGCTTTATAGCCCGCAATTGGGTAATGGAATGATTGTTTCTAATGGATATGACGATGTGGCATTTAAAGTAATTGAAGAAATAATCTGTCAGAAGGATAAACGTGACCTCAAACCTCACAACCAGGAAATGACAAAAAACCAGGCTAGGCAGCATGGCTAGTTGGATCATACCCAAGCAGGGTGTATTATCACCATCTAGAGAAATTCCTATTTGTCTTCTTAATCTATATTTCACTGCTGTAGCTTTTGGAAAACGGTGGGTCACTCCCAACCATGGGGGTGATAATATATTCGCAACACTCAAGCTAAATGAGTGGGAGGTCATGTGAGGCCGGGTTGCAAGACATTCTTGTTGAACCCCAGTGTATCCTCTCTTGTGTACACTGATCGGCAGGTGCTCCCCTACCTTGTCTATTGGAATCCAATCTCCAATAAGCGCTCTGCGGTTTTAGATTTTATTCTATATACGTGAACGTGAGATGCACGTGTTTCACAAGATGGTTTTTTGTTTGATAAAAACTATTATAATATCAAATGTTTTAATATAAAAAAATTGGGTCATCATCCATATATTAGTTATGGATTGGTCTAAAGATTTCTAAAGTAAATGAATCTGTCCAAATGGAAAACCCTATTCCTTATTTCCCTGTTTACAATCCTTTTAACTGTGTTTACTCACACCAGTCCCCTGACTGACCCAGAGTTTATTTTCTGTGTTTCCTAAACTCTTGGGTAATCATAATAATTATTATGAGTAGACAAGTAGTCCAGGTAGGCAAGTGGAACCCTACGAAGTTCAAGATCAAGGTCAATCTAGTATTATATCTAGTTCTATGTATCCAGTTTAAGTACCTGTATTATCCTAGCCATAATGTATAATTATGTTGTTGTACTATGGTAATGTAGTATGATGATGTACCATGATGTATCAGACCCTGTTATATAATATATTTATGTATTTTGAAATTTCGCTGTGAGATTCTGGTGTTTTCTTATTCTTCTATTCTGTTAGTTCTATCTTTTCTATCTCATCTTCTAAATTCTTTCAATAATGACATGACTTTCGAGGCATCGAAAATCGCGCTGTTACAGTTGGTATCAGAGCCGTTGGTTAAGTAACCTTGGCTCTGTGGCGTAACTCAGTAGAGATGGGTTAGTAATACCCTAGATTGAGTTGAGTATATATATACGAGAGAGCGTATTTTGAAAATTTAAAACTATTATAGTATAGGACGACCCTAGTTATTGACTTAAGGAATATCTTCCGATTGAGTTATTGATTTTCAAACCACATACTCAGAAAGTATAAAATGAGTTCACAAGGAAGAAGATACTGAGGAGCAAGTGTGATAACCACCACAACCAATGGAAGGAGTCAAAGGATTTGGGTCAACCTAGGGATGAGTTAAATAGAGTTAAAATCAAATTGAAAGGTATCTAAAATTTTAATAAGAGGAGTTAAGTTAGGGTCAGCCTCAGGATAAGTTAAATAAATTTAGAGTGATATCCAGCGAATAAAATTGGTATATCCCGGTAGTAAAGACCAGACTTGAGTATTAGTTGGATATAGACCCATATGAGTTAAGTAGCTGATTTTGTAATCAAATCAGAATTTGGATTTCAGAAATTAAGACAACTAAATTCAAATTAAATAAGAACTCTATCCAGAAGGAGAAATAGGTAGTTACAGATGTGTTTGACTAAAACTAAAATCAACGTGTAACTCTTTAATTTCGGGGACGAAATTCTTTTAAGGTGGGTGGACTGTAATGTCCCGACTTTTTCCGACTGTTAACATTTTATTTTAAGGAAATTAAAATAAATGATGATTGTTTAAAAGAATAAAACAGTTGAAAACCTATATATATATTATGAATGTACATATGTGATTATGTTTGAAAACATAGTATAAGTATGCAACATTCAAGAAAATTATAGCATAAATATATATTAATAGTGATTGCTAATTAATCGGTACATACAATAGTATATATATATGTATGTATGTATAGTTAACATGAGTTCAAAGTAGAATATAGAAAACTAAAGCCTTTAACTTGCACATGGAAATAATGGCAAAGTATACATTTGAAAAAGGGGAGTTAGTCACTTTAGAAAATAAAAATGGCTTTGACGCAAACAAGAACAAAGGAAGTAAAGTAAAACATGTGCAGATAAAATAATTCAGCCATTCATATGTATACTTAGTCACATAAAGGAATACGCACACAAACTGTTTGATTAAATGACTCAAATGAAAATATCAAAGGATGCATATCCAAACAAAAGAGAAGTAAAGTCAATAGTCATTAATGTGATTAAACATCAAATGGTACGGCTAAAGGTAGGAAAAACCATCACCCTAAAACCTCCATGCAACTTGCAATGTATTAAATCATTTGTTAGCAAAATATCTCAACCTTAAAGGCTAAGGAACCCATTGTTTATTGCTGAGAAAAGGAGGAGTCATGCGAAAGCATTTAATGCAATCATGGGTGAATTGACATACTTCTAGAAGATTTTAACATAGGACAAATGATTGGCCAAAATATCTAGTAAAATATTATTTCTTACATGAGAGTATTCCTTGAAACAAGGACGTAGAAGCTAAAACAAGAGGGGTGAGGCTAAGTATAGACACTGTAAAAGCATGTGAGGAAAATAGTTTTTAAACCCATGAGGCTTAGCTATAAGTATGCCTTTGAAACCATTCTTTTCTGTAATAACCCGGAAATGCGAGCCAGTTTAAAATTTTTATTTTGGCAATTTTAACGAATTTTGAATATTTAAAATGAATTATTTTAAATAATATCGACGAAAAATTTATTTTGAATATAATTTGAACATATATATTATATAGATCGTCGTTAGAATATAAATAATTGTATATAATTATAAAAGGAATTGAAAATGGCGCGGTAGTTCGATAATTTGATTTCAAACTTCAATTGAATGTACCGGGTGCAAAACAAACCGGATTTTAACGAAATCAAAAATAATAGGATCTATTTGGGAATATCTTTCCAACAAATCTGAAAAATCAAAATTTTATAACGGGAATCAAAAGATATGTCCAGTTTAAAATTCAGAAAAGTCGATGTGGAATTTATATATATTTTAATATATATAAAGGCCCTTAGAAAAGGAAATTTTGCAAACGACCTCGGTTTTCGACAAAACCACTTTTGTTGGATCCGGGATGTCAATCTATTGCTCAATTGAATTTTCCATAATTTTCTGAATCAATATGTGAGCGTGGCAAAGGAAAACGCGTTTGACCAGTTTCAGTTGATTTTAATCGACTGGAAAATGGCCATTTTTCCAACTGTCTCAGAATTCGACGAAACTAGTTTTGTTAGGAACGTATCGTCAACACGAAGCTAGAAAATATTTTTCTGGGATTTATAGAGTTCGTATGTTACCCCAGTAAAATGAAATGCGCGTTCAAATTCAATATATAGAGTTATATGTTGATTTTAACGGAAACTGATCGTAACGGCCGAATTGGCTTACGCAGCATATCCCATTGTGTTCGGAATGGGGGTAATTAGCTAGGGAGGACAAACGTTGGGACTCGATTGGAGTTCGGTTGGAAAGTCAACTTTTTGAAAAATATAAAATAATATTAATATATATATATTTATATAATCAATTCCCCCTTCCTTTCTTCTCTCTACCCGATACAATTCAGATCTGAGAAATTAAAAAAAAAAGAACACCGCGCCACTTCGATCAAACGCGCCACAGTCCAGGTGGGCCCACCGCCTCCGTCGTGCTCCGAGAGCCCTCCGACGATCCCCCCTTTCTTCTCCTCCTCTATTCTTCCCCCTCTCGCGATGCAGTCAACCCCCAAAACCGCTCGATGCCCAAATCGTCGCGCCCCCTTTTGCTCAAATCCGCCGTACCCCAGTGACCAACCCTCCACCGATGTGCCTCGCCACACGCTCCATCCTCCCTGTCATGAGCGCGAGCCCCTCCCCCATATGAGACCCGCAACCCATCGCAGCCGCGGCCAGTGAAGGCCCCATCGTCGGTCAACCTCGCCCAGCGCCGATGCCCCCTCAGAACAGCAGTAAACCCCCCTTCCTCCTTCGATTAACTGTAAGTCATTTATTTATTTATTTTTATATAAAAATCGGTTTTTTTCTGTTTTCTTTTATATTTTAGCAAAATAAAAATGCTGTTTTTATATATATATTATGAAGATCAAAATGTGATTTTTCTTCGTATAGAAATTTTATATGAATTCTAGTATAAAAGTTTGATTTTTAGTTGTAGAGAAAAAAATATGATCTTTCTTAGTTAAAGATTTGATTTTTACTTCTATAAGGATTAGATTTTTATTTCTATAAAAAGGAAATTTTTAGAAGTGGAAAGATACGATTTTTAGAAGAATAAAATTTCTATTTCTACATTAGAGTAGTAGCGATAAAATTTCTATTTTTACAAATTGAGGTTAACGGTAAAAATTCGATTTTTTTTTATATATTGAATAGCAAAGTAAAAATTTGATTTTTTTTATATATTGAATAGCAAAGTAAAAATTTGATTTTTTTTTTATATTGAATAGCAAAGTAAAAATTCGATTTTTTTTATATATTGAATAGCAAAGTAAAAATTCGATTTTTTTTATATATTGAATAGCAAAGTAAAAATTCGATTTTTTTTATATATTGAATAGCAAAGTAAAAATTCAATTTTTATATATTGAATAGCAAAGTAAAAATTCGATTTTATATATTGAATAGCGAAGTAAAAATTCGATTTTTACATATGTAGTGAATACGGGCAACGAAAGTGATGAAAGGCGAGAACGATGAAGATTTCTACAATAGAAGAGTCGTGGAGTAGGGATAGCTATTGGTGAGAATTTCTCACCTTTTATTTAATTTTCTAGTTAAAAATATATACTAGGATGCAGACGGTGTTTAGTAGCACCCGACACCCGTCGTCCACAGACCATGGACGGCTTGTATGCTTGTTGGTATGATTTTGATGTGTGGTTGATTGTGTGATGTGATGTGAAATGAAATAAAATATTTATATAGCTAAAAATATTTTATAGTTAAAAATAGAATTTTTAACATGTATATGAAATGAAATAAATATAAACAAATCGGACGACTTGTTTATATACACACATTTGACTGATATTGATTGGGACGATAAATTTTACACATCGCCCAACTGCACAAATAAAATCTGTGTTTGATTGTTTGAAACCCCACACGGGTATTGGGATGATATATGACATACACTAATCCAAATAGTTAGTTGTATGTCGATCGATTGATTGACAGACTGTTATGAGCGTTAAATATTTATATTTGATGCTTATACGGTGTTGAATGCACTTTGGATGATGGTTGATTATTCATCGTTGTTATTGTATACACATATTGTAGAAAATCCATATAATTAACATTATATGGTAATTTATTGGGCCTCATTTCAATATTTGAATAGAATATTTGAAAATAAGAAATATGTGAATAGAATATTTGAAAATAGAAATATTTGAATAGAATATTTGAGAATAGAGATATTTGACATAGAAATATTTGAAAAAGAAATATTTGAAATAGAATATTGGAAAATAGAAATATATGAAGCCGTGTTGATTGGATTGACACCATTTTGACGTCAACGATATTTATATCGATTTTATTAAAATTGAAATGAATATTAAAGTGAATTGAAATTCGAATTAAATTGGATTGATTTGAAATTCGAATTAAATTATATTGATTAGAAATTCGAAATAAACGGAAGTGATTTGAAATCGAATAGAATTGGAATTCGAATTAAATTAAACTAGAATTGAAATCGTTTTGAAATGAATTCGAATTGAAATTGAATAGAATTGAATACGAATTGAAATTTAATTGAAAACGAATCGAAATTGAATTAAAAATCGATTGGAATTGAAATCGTTTTGAAATGAATTCGAATTGAAATTGAATAGAAATGAATTCGAATTGAAATTAAATAGAATTGAATACGAATCGAAATTTAATTGAAAGCGAATCGAAATTAAATTAAAAATCGATTGGAATTGGAATCAATTTGAAATGAATTTAAAACGAAATTGAAAGGGAAAATTCAGTTTTGATTTGAATTTGAAAATGAAGTTGAAAATGTTTTGAAAACGAATTTAAAACGATTTATAAAATACGTTTTAAAAGGAAATCGACGAAGTATAAATTATATACATTATATATATAATATAATGGCCTGAATAGAATGCGCCGCGGCAGTTCGCGAATTTCGACCATTGACTTCGAACGGATATTGCGGGAGATCCGACCGTCGGATTCTCCTAAAACCGGAACCGTTGGGTTCGTATCGAAAAGAGCTTTCTAACAAATATTGGAAATTAGAAATCTAACGGTTGGATTTGGAATTATGTTCAAATCAAATTTGAAAAAGGTCGTTGTAAGTGCAGTTCGATGGCCGTTGATGGAAATCGACTGTACGGGCCTTGATAAAATTATTAAAAATAATAATAATTTATGTAAAATCATAAGAAATGATTTAGAAAGAATTGGGATGAAAAACTCCATATTTGAAAAGATAAAAATGGATTTTTATCGAAATGAACTAGTTTTGAACTAGAATTATAATTCTATTTATTTTTAAATAAATAAATTGAATTTGAAATGGTTTTGAAAATAACCAGAATTTCCAATGATTGCTTTGGAATGGATTTGAATCGAAATTGTCTTCGGAGTATTTCGATGTTGGATTTCGTGATTATACAGATGTTGTTATGGAATTTTGAAAGATATAGATATATATATCGTTATTTCCAATACGATATTTGTTGGTCGTAGAATTTGATATTGAATATAAGCCGGGATATTTTCTATTCAGAGCCTTGTATTTAATATCAAATGTGATTTGGGTTTGTCGTGAATGGTGTCTTGACTAACACTGTTCTTGAACCCAGTTGAGAAAAGATTAAATCTTTTTATTTTGATTTAATGAAGTGTACCAATTAAATAATATTTAATTGAAATTGAATTGATATTGATTTTTGGGTTTATCATGGACAGTGTTTTAAATAACACTCGTTCTTTAACCCGATAATTAATGGAATGTGGTTTTGGGTTTATCGTGAACCATGTTTTAAATGACACTAATTCTTTAACCCAGTTAACGATTAAAACTAAGGGGAGTTTTAATGAATCTTTAATTAGATTAAAACTAAGGGGAGTTTTACTCCAGGCGATAGTTAAATCTTTAATTAGATTTGAACGTGAAATGGTAATTGAATTTACCGATAACACCGTGGTGTTAGATATGAAGTATTACCAGTTTTACTTCATGGGATGAATAGGTTGGGATTGGGAAATTAAAACAAATGATTACTTCGGTAAGGTTCGTTAATCCCGACTAGTTGAATCGAAATTCAAAAGAAGATTAAAGAATAAATTCAAGGAATTTATCTTTGATAAAATTAATGGGAACCTTTCCCTATGAATGTGAAATTTAGAAACTAACTGTCGGTTAGCCAAGCAGAATGGTTTTCTGGATATTGATCTGATGTTGGTTTCGGCCTTCGGGGTTAATATTTGGGGAATTATTCTCTTGATTAATTTACAGTTAGTGACTGATGAATTGGAATGAGGCGTATGTTGTGTTTGTGTAACACTTATTTAAAATATACGCGAGTTATTCGGAAAGACCGGGTTTATCCCATTCTGAATAACTGATACGACGATAAGTCGAAGATGAAGACGGTGGTCGAAGACCGGAGGTCTTCACGTCGTTTGGGTGATTACTGATGATCTTGATTGGGCTGTACACCCAAGAAGATGGAAACAGTTGGTGATCGTCCAGACGTACTTGGAGATCGATGGATATGCGGGGTACTAGGTGCCTCCGGTTTCGTTCTGACCCAGAAAGGACTTGTAAATGGACTGTGTGTCTGACATTGGATTTTAGTCTGTGTGATTGATTTCTATTAAATATATATCTGTTTGGCGGCGGAGAATTTATTCTCTTGCTTAACGCCCTTCTCTGAGACGTACGAGCTCAGGGGCTATATAATGAAGGATATCAAACACATGGAGTGAATTGCCTGTGTGGCATGCCTAAGTGGCAAATGATCAAGGCTTCTGTTGAAAAGCAAAGTCTTGTGGTGATGATCAAAGCACGGCCTGTGTGGCATAGCTTTGTGTAACATGAATTCACCAGCCTCACACCCCGGTTGTGAACCAGAAACGGGAGAGGACCTTAGGGAGGGCATGCGTTTCTTTCAAGCTAGGGTGGTGTCAGTGACCTACCAGCCCTGACATTTATATACTTTTCACCTGAGTGGTTGTTGCTATTGCGAGACGCCTCGGTTTTATCGGACGATGCGGGTCCGATGGAGTCATTCGTTGGCTCATTTACGCCCCAAAGGGCGGGGAAACGTAGTGTTCAGGCATAATAATCCACATCGGTGGACCGGCCCTGACGATCCATGGGGCAGTTGCGGCTGTTCCTGAGGCTCGGGCTAGAGAGTCTCGAATCGGTTGAGGACTATCTTTTGCCTCGGTTCATAGATGGAAATCCAACTTCCAAATACGTGACATTTGCGGTTTTATTTGTAGAGCCTAGTATGGCGACATAGTGGGATGGGGCGCTTATGCCGCCTATGATTGATACTTATGATTTGAAGTTGTTTTATACACTATGCACTTATAATAGTATCAAATGATTTGTTTTTCAACGTATCAAGCATTCTTGGCTATTATAAGGTAAAAACCATATCCTCCGGCTTGCGTTGCATTGTGTGATGGGACCTGGGTCTAATAATAGCTTCATTTTTCTTTATTTAGCATCGCGCTGTTGTTTTATGCACTGGTGTTCTTGGGAGGAAACCCGTTCCGTGTTATATGGCGTGGTCCCTTGATTTACCTTACTTTGAAAATAAAGATAAATAACTGTTTTAGTTCTCACACCAGTCACATGACTGACCTAGAGTTTATTGTTTTGACCTAAACTCTGGGTGCCCTTATTTTGACATGGACAGCTAGTAGTTTTGGTTTTGCACATTTATATTCACAGGATCCTGGTTTACAGCTGGAACGATATCCGGAAAGCTTTGTATCCGTATATCTCTGCTAGTTGTGTATTGTATTATTTTCCGCTGCTATGTATTTAAATGTAATTTAAATCTCTGATATTTCTGTGTAATATTTACGTATACTCTATATATTCTTGTAATCTGGTGGAATTGTTGTAAAAAAACAATGAAATATTCTTTTGTATGCGTTCTATTTTGTCGTGTTCTCAAAACAATTCGTTCTTTCTCTTCTCTTCGGAGACCGGGGAAGTTCGGGTCGTTTCATCGTTGTATCAGAGCTTTGGTTTACAAAGCTCAGAGAACAAGGCACATTATAACCATACGAAAGAATTCATCAGATATTGGATTAGTAATATCTAATTAGAATGACTCGTTAGAGATGGGATCAGTAGTATCCTAGAACGAGTGTGAAGAGTATATTTTTAAAATGAAAACGAATTTTGTTTTGAAAATTTAAATCAACTATTCGTATTTGATTATTTATTTTAAATTGATTTGGACAGTCCAGTATATAAAGATTTTGCATATACGCCTTGCAAACGTGTATTTGAAATTTTAATATACTGGATAGATATAGATTCACACTCTAGTCGCCCGAAGATGATTCTGATGATTGTAGCTACATCATCAGAATTAGTGTTCGAGTGTCGAAGGTGTGATATTTATATATCTCCTATTGACTGATGTGAGAACCAAAATTAGATAGGGCCTATTGTTGTGATTTGGCATCAAAAATGTGATTTTTGACTATATATCAAAGTTATGAATTTGAAACGTTAATCAACTAATAGAGTGATGGTTGTGTTGTTTGATTATTGTTTGATTAATTAAAATTTGTACCATATAGCCAAATTGAATCAAATATTGAATTGTATTGAAAATTTGTCGCATTTGCTTGCATATACATGTACTTACATTGAACAGGTCATAGCAAGGAGGCTAGGGCAGAGAATAAAATTTGTTTGCCCGACAAATAGGTACATGTTTACTATATAATTCACTGTTTTGTTTGGGTAATGATGATTTTATGAGCCTATTGGCTAGCCGCTTGTCTTTTTCTTTTTGAGATCAGAAGGCCTATATGGTAATTTCGGGATTTTCCCGTGGCTCCCGGTGCAAGGGAGGTTATGGAGAAATTTTTCGAAAATTTAGGGTGTTAGCCAAATTTTTGAAAAATTTGAAAAGTTCTTAGAAACTGAAAAGTTGAAGAACTTAAGCCGTAATCAAATCAAAGAAAGTTGAGTTGGTTTGTAAAACAACTTTCGGCTTCGTTCCTTTTCGGGGACGAAAAGTTTTAAGTGGGGGAGATTGTAACAACTCGGAAATGCGAGCCAGTTTAAAATTTTTATTTTGGCAATTTTAACGAATTTTGAATATTTAAAATGAATTATTTTAAATAATATCGACGAAAAAATTATTTTGATTATAATTCAAACGTATATATTATATAGATCGTCGTTAGAATATAAATAATTATATATAATTATAAAAGGAATTGAAAATGGCGCGGTAGTTCAATAATTTGATTTCAAACTTCAATTGAATGTACCGGGTGCAAAACAAACCGGATTTTAACGAAACCAAAAATAATAGGATCTATTTGGGAATATCTTTCCAACGAATCTGAAAAATCGAAATTTCATAACGGGAATCAAAAGATATGTCCAGTTTAAATTCAGAAAAGTCGCTGTGGAATTTATATATATTTTAATATATATAAAGGCCCTTAGAAAAGGAAATTTTGCAAACGATCTCGGTTTTCGACGAAACCACTTTTGTTGGATCCGGGATGTCAATCTATTGCTAAGTTGAATTTTCCATAATTTCTGAATCAATATGTGAGCGTGGCAAAGGAAAACGCGTTTGACCAGTTTCAGTTGATTTTAATCGACTGGAAAATGGCTATTTTTCCAATGGTCTCAGAATTCGACGAAACTAGTTTTGTTAGGACCGTATCGTCAACACGAAGCTAGAAAATATTTTTCTGGGATTTATAGAGTTCGTATGTGACCCCAGTAAAATGAAATGCGCGTTCAAATTCAATATATAGAGTTATATGTTGATTTTAACGGAAACTGATCGTAATAGCCGAATTGGCTTACGCAGCATATCCCATTGTGTTCGGAATGGGGGTAATTAGCTAGGGAGGACAAATGTTGGGAATCGATTGGAGTTCGGTTGGAAAGTCAACTTTTTGAAAAATATAAAATAATATTAATATATATATATTTATATAATCAATTCCCCCTTCCTTTCTTCTCTCTACCCGACACAATTCAGATCTGAGAAATTAAAAAAAAAAGAACACCGCGCCACTACGATCCAACGCACCGCCGTCCAGGTGGGCCCACCGCCTCCGTCGTGCTCCGAGAGCCCTCCGACGATCCCCCCTTTCTTCTTCTCCTCTATTCTTCCCCCTCTCGCGATGCAGTCAACCCCCAAAACCGCTCGATGCCCAAACACCCTTTTGCTCCGATCCGCCGTACCCCAGTGACTAACCCTCCACCGATGTGCCTCGCCACTCGCTCCATCCTCCCTGTCGTGAGCGCGAGCCCTTCCCCCAAACGAGACCCACAACCCATCGCAGCCGCCGCCAGTGAAGGCCCCATCGTCGGTCAACCTCGCCCAGCGCCGATGCCCCCTCAGAACAGCAGTAAACCCCCCTTCCTCCTTCGATTAACTGTAAGTCATTTATTTATTTATTTATTTTTATATAAAAATCAGTTTTTTCTGTTTTCTTTTATATTTTAGCAAAATAAAAATGCTATTTTTATATATATATTATGAAGATCAAAATGTGATTTTTCTTTGTATAGAAAATTTATATGAATTCTAGTATAAAAGTTCGATTTTTAGTTGTAGAGAAAAAAATATGATCTTTCTTAGTTAAAGATTTGATTTTCACTTCTATAAGGATTAGATTTTTATTTCTATAAAAAGGAAATTTTTAGAAGTGGAAAGATACGATTTTTAGAAGAATAAAATTTATATTTCTACATTAGAGTAGTAGAGATAAAATTTCTATTTTTACAAATTGAGGTTAACGGTAAAAATTCGATTTTTTTATATATTGAATAGCAAAATAAAAATTCGATTTTTTTTATATATTGAATAGCAAAGTAAAAATTCGATTTTTTTTTATATATTGAATAGCAAAGTAAAAATTCGATTTTTTTTATATATTGAATAGCAAAGTAAAAATTCGATTTTTTTTTATATATTGAATAGCAAAGTAAAAATTCGATTTTTTTTATATATTGAATAGCAAAGTAAAAATTCGATTTTTTTTATATATTGAATAGCAAAGTAAAAATTCGATTTTTATATATTGAATAGCAAAGTAAAAATTCGATTTTATATATTGAATAGCGAAGTAAAAATTCGAATTTTACATATGTAGTGAATACGGGCAACGAAAGTGATGAAAGGCGAGAACGACGAAGATTTCTACAATAGAGGAGTCGTGGAGTAGGGATAGCTATTGGTGAGAATTTCTCACCTTTTATTTAATTTTCTAGTTAAAAATATATACTAGGGTGCAGACGGTGTTTAGTAGCACCCGACACCCGTCGTCCACAGACCATGGACGGCTTGTATGCTTGTTGGTAAGATTTTGATGTATGGTTGATTGTGTGATGTGATGTGAAATGAAATAAAATATTTATATAGCTAAAAATATTTTACAGTTAAAAATAGAATTTTTAACGTGTATATGAAATGAAATAAATATAAACAAATCGGACGACTTGTTTATATACACACATCTGACTAATATTGATTGGGACGATAAATTTTAC
Source organism: Allium sativum (assembly GCA_030737875.1). Lineage (NCBI taxonomy): Eukaryota > Viridiplantae > Streptophyta > Magnoliopsida > Asparagales > Amaryllidaceae > Allium > Allium sativum. The sequence continues at coordinate 71,590,346 of CM060927.1, read as the reverse complement.
ACATCGCCCAACTGCACAAATAAAATATGTGTTTGATTGTTTGAAACCCCACACGGGTATTGGGATGATATATGACATACACTAATCCCAATAGTTAGTTGTATGTCGATCGATTGATGACAGACTGTTAAGAGCGTTAAATATTTATATTTGATGCTAATACAGTGTAGAATGCACTTTGGATGATGGTTGATTATTCATCGTTGTTATTGTATACACATATTGTAGAAAATCCATATAATTAACATTATATGATAATTGATTGGGCCTCATTTCAATATTTGAATAGAATATTTGAAAATAAGAAATATGTGAATAGAATATTTGAAAATAGAAATATTTGAATAGAATATTTGAGAATAGAAATATTTGACATAGAAATATTCGAAAAAGAAATATTTGAAATAGAATATTGGAAAATAGAAATATATGAAGCCGTGTTGATTGGATTGACACCATTTTGACGTGAACGATATTTATATCGATTTTATTCAAATTGAAATGAATATTAAAGTGAATTGAAATTCGAATTAAATTGGATTGATTTGAAATTCGAATTAAATTATATTGATTAGAAATTCGAAATAAACGGAAGTGATTTGAAATCGAATAGAATTGGAATTCGAATTAAATTGAACTAGAATTGAAATCGTTTTGAAATGAATTCGAATTGAAATTGAATAGAAATGAATTCGAATTGAAATTGAATAGAATTGAATACGAATCAAAATTTAATTGAAAACGAATCGAAATTGAATTAAAAATCGATTGGAATTGAAATCGTTTTGAAATGAATTCGAATTGAAATTGAATAGAAATGAATTTGAATTGAAATTGAATAGAATTGAATACGAATCAAAATTTAATTGAAAACGAATCGAAATTGAATTAAAAATCGATTGGAATGGGAATCAATTTGAAATGAATTTAAAACGAAATTGAAAGGGAAAATTCAGTTTTGATTTGAATTTGAAAATGAAGTTGAAAACGTTTTGAAAACGAATTTAAAACAATTTATAAAATACGTTTTAAAAGGAAATCGACGAAGTATAAATTATATATATTATATATATAATATAATGGCCTGAATAGAACGCGCCGCGCCGCGGTAGTTCGCGAATTTCGACCATTGACTTCGAACGGATATTGCGCGAAATCCGACCGTCGGATTCTCCTAAAACCGGAACCGTTGGGTTCGTATCGAAAAGATCTTTCTAACGAAAATTGGAAATTAGAAATCTAACGGTTGGATTTGGAATTATGTTCAAATCAAATTTGAAAAAGGTCGCTGTAAGTGCAGTTCGATGGCCGTTGATGGAAATCGACTGTACGGGCCTTGATAAAATTATTAAAAATAGTAGTAATTTGTGTAAAATCATAAGAAATGATTTAGAAAGAATTGGGATGAAAAACTCCATATTTGAAAAGATAAAAATAGATTTTTATCGAAATGAACTAGTTTTGAACTAGAATTATAATTCTATTTATTTTTAAATAAATAAATTGAATTCGAAATGGTTTTGAAAATAACCAGAATTTCCAATTATTGCATTGGAATGGATTTGAATCAAAATTGTCTTCGGAGTATTTCGATGTTGGATTTCGTGATTATACAGATGTTGTTATGGAAATTTGAAAGATATAGATATATATATCGTTATTTCCAATACGATATTTTTTGGTCGTAGAATTTGATATTGAATATAAGCCGGGATATTTTCTATTCAGAGCCTTGTATTTAATATCAAATGTGATTTGGGTTTGTCGTGAATGGTGTCTTGACTAACACTATTCTTGAACCCAGTTGAGAAAAGATTAAATCTTTTTATTTAGATTTAACGAAGTGTACCAATTAAATAATATTTAATTGAAATTGAATTGATATTGATTTTTGGGTTTATCGTGGACAGTGTTTTAAATAACACTCGTTCTTTAACCCGATAATTAATGGAATGTGGTTTTGGGTTTATCGTGAACTGTGTTTTAAATGACACTAATTCTTTAACCCAGTTAACGATTAAAACTAAGGGGAGTTTTAATGAATCTTTAATTAGATTGAAAAGATCAAGAATGGAGTATCACCAGTTTTACTCCAGGCGATAGTTAAATCTTTAATTAGATTTGATCGTGAAATGGTAATTGAATTTACCGATAACACCGTGGTGTTAGATATGAAGTATTACCAGTTTTACTTCATGGGATGAATAGGTTGGGATTGGGAAATTAAAACAAATGATTACTTCGGTAAGGTTCGTTAATCGTGACTAGTTGAATCGAAATTCAAAAGAAGATTAAAGAATAAATTCAAGGAATTTATCTTTGATAAAATTATTGGGAACTTTCCCTATGAATGTGAAATTTAGAAACTAACTGTCGGTTAGCCAAGCAGAATGGTTTTCTGGATGTTGATCTGATGTTGGTTTCGGCCTTCGGGGTTAATATTTGGGGAATTATTCTCTTGATTAATTTACAGTTAGTGACTGATGAATGGGAATGAGACGTATGTTGTGTTTGTGTAACACTTATTTAAAATATACGCGAGTTATTCGGAAAGACCGGGTTTATCCCATTCTGAATAACTGATACGACGATAAGTCGAAGATGAAGACGGTGGTCGAAGACCGGAGGTCTTCACGTCGTTTGGGTGATTACTGATGATTTTGATTGGGCTGTACACCCAACAAGATGGAAACAGTTGGTGATCGTTCAGACGTACTTGGAGATCGATGGATATGCGGGGTACTAGGTGCCTCCGGTTTCGTTCAGACCCAGAACGGACTTGTAAATGAACTGTGTGTCTGACATTGGATTTTAGTCTGTGTGATTGATTTCTATTAAATATATATCTGTTTGGTGGCGGAGAATTTATTCTCTTTCTTAACGCCCTTCTCTGAGACGTACGAGCTCAGGGGTTATATAATGATGGATATCAAACGCATGAAGTGAATTGCCTGTGTGGCATGCCTAAGTGGCAAATGATCAAGGCTTGTGTTGAAAAGCAAAGTCTTGTGGTGATGATCAAAGCACGGCCTGTGTGGCATAGCTTTGTGTAACGTGAATTCGCGAGCCTCACACCCCGGTTGTGAACCAGAAACGGGAGAGGACCTCAGGGAGGGCATGCGTTTCTTTCAAGCTAGGGTGGTGTTAGTGACCTACCAGCCCTGACATTTATATACTTTTCACCTGTGTGGTTGTTGCTGTTGCGAGACGCCTCTGTTTTATCGGACGATCCGGGTCCGATGGAGTCATTCGTTGGCTCATTTATGCCCCAAAAGGCGGGGAAACGTAGTGTTCAGGCATAATAATCCACATCGGTGGACCGGCCCTGACGATCCATGGGGCAGTTGCGGCTGTTCCTGAGGCTCGGGCTAGAGAGTCTCGAATTGGTTGAGGACTATCTTTTGCCTCGGTTCATAGATGGAAATCCAACTTCCAAATATGTGACATTTGCGGTTTTATTTGTAGAGCCTAGTATGGCGACATAGTGGGATGGGGCGCTTATGCCGCCTATGATTGATACTTATGATTTGAAGTTGTTTTATACACTATGAACTTATAATAGTATCAAATGATTTGTTTTTCAACGTATCAAGCATTCTTGGCTATTATAAGGTAAAAACCCTATCCTCCGGCTTGCGTTGCATTGTGTGATGGGACCTGGGTCTTATAATAGCTTCATTTTTCTTTATTTAGCATTGCGCTGTTGTTTTATGCACTGGTGTTCTTGGGAGGAAACCCGTTCCGTGTTATACGGCGTGGTCCCTTGATTTACCTTACTTTGAAAATAAAGATAAATAACTGTTTTAGTTCTCACACCAGTCACATGACTGACCTGGAGTTTATTGTTTTGACCTAAACTCTGGGTGCCCTTATTTTGACACGGGCAGCTAGTAGTTTTGGTTTTGCAGATTGATATTCACAGGATCCTGGTTTACAGCTGGAACGATATCCGGAAAGATTTGTATCCGTATATCTCTGCTAGTTGTGTATTGTATTATTTTCCGCTGCTATGTATTTAAATGTAATTTAAATCTCTGATATTTCTGTGTAATATTTATGTATACTCTATATATTCTTGTAATCTGATGGAATTGTTGTAAAAAAAAAACAATGAAATGTTCTTTTGTATGCGTTCTATTTTGTCGTGTTCTCAAAACAATTCGTTCTTTCTCTTCTCTTCGGAGACCGGGGAAGTTCGGGTCGTTTCTTCGTTGTATCAGAGCTTTGGTTTACAAAGCTCAGAGAACAAGGCACATTATAACCATACGAAAGAATTCATCAGATATTGGATTAGTAATATCCAATTAGAATGACTCGTTAGAGATGGGATCAGTAGTATCCTAGAACGAGTGTGAAGAGTATATTTTTAAAATGATAACGAATTTTGTTTTGAAAATTTAAATCAACTATTCGTATTTGATTATTTATTTTAAATTGATTTGGACAGTCCAGTATATAAAGATTTTGCATATACGCCTTGCAAATGTGTATTTGAAATTTTAATATACTGGATAGATATAGATTCACACTCTAGTCGCCCGAAGATGATTCTGATGATTGTAGCTACATCATCAGAATTAGTATTCGAGTGTCGAAGGTGTGATATTTATATATCTCCTATTGACTGGTGTGAGAACCAAAATTAGATAGGGCCTATTGTTGTGATTTGGCATCAAAAATGTGATTTTTGACTATATATCAAAGTTATGAATTTGAAACGTTAATCAACTAACAGAGTGATGGTTGTGTTGTTTGATTATTGTTTGATTAATTAAAATTTGTACCATATAGCCAAATTGAATCAAATATTGAATTGTATTGAAAATTTGTCGCATTTGCTTGCATATACATGTACTTACATTGAACAGGTCATAGCAAGGAGGCTAGAGCAGAGAATAAAATTTGTTTGCCCGACAAATAGGTACATGTTTACTATATAATTTACTGTTTTGTTTGGGTGATGATGATTTTATGAGCCTATTGGCTAGCCGCTTGGCTTTTTCTTTTTCTTTTTGAGATCAGAAGGCCTATATGGCAATTTTGGGATTTTCCCGTGGCTCCCGGTGCAGGGGAGGTTATGGAGAAATTTTTCGAAAATTTAGGGTGTTAGCCAAATTTTTTAAAAATTTGAAAAGTTCTTAGAAACTGAAAAGTTGAAGAACTTAAGCCGTAATCAAATCAAAGAAAGTTGAGTTGGTTTGTAAAACAACTTTCGGCTTCGTTCCTTTTCGGGGACGAAAAGTTTTAAGTGGGGGAGATTGTAACAACCCGGAAATGCGAGCCAGTTTAAAATTTTTATTTTGGCAATTTTAACGAATTTTGAATATTTAAAATGAATTATTTTAAATAATATCGATGAAAAATTTATTTTGATTATAATTCGAACGTATATATTATATAGATCGTCGTTAGAATATAAATAATTATATATAATTATAAAAGGAATTGAAAATGGCACGGTAGTTCAGTAATTTGATTTCAAACTTCAATTGAATGTACCGGGTGAAAAACCAACTGGATTTTAACAAAACCAAAAATAATAGGATCTATTTGGGAATATCTTTCCAACGAATCTGAAAAATCGAAATTTCATAACGGGAATCAAAAGATACGTCCAGTTTAAAATTCAGAAAAGTCGCTGTGGAATTTATATATATTTTAATATATATATATAAAGGCCCTTAGAAAAGGAAATTTTGCAAACGACCTCGGTTTTCGACGAAACCACTTTTGTTGGATCCGGGATGTCAATCTATTGCTAAGTTGAATTTTCCATAATTTTCTGAATCAATATGTGAGCGTGGCATATTTTTTTGGGATTTATAGAGTTCGTATGTTACCCCAGTAAAATGAAATGCACGTTCAAATTCAATATATAGAGTTATATGTTGATTTTAATGGAAACTGATCGTAACGGCCGAATTGGCTTACGCAGCATATCCCATTGTGTTCGGAATGGGGGTAATAAGCTAGGGAGGACAAACGTTGGGACTCGATTGGAGTTCGGTTGGAAAGTCAACTTTTTGAAAAATATAAAATAATATTAATATATATATTTATATAATCAATTCCCCCTTCCTTTCTTCTCTCTACCCGACACAATTCAGATATGAGAAATTAAAAAAAAAAAAGAACACCGCGCCACTTCGATCCAACGCGCCGCCGGCCAGGTGGGCCCACCGCCTTCGTCGTGCTCCGAGAGCCCTCCGACGATCCCCCTTTCTTCTCCTCCTCTATTCTTCCCCCTCTCGCGATGCAGTCAACCCCCAAAACCGCTCGATGCCCAAATCGTCGCGCCCCCTTTTGCTCCGATCCGCCGTACCCCAGTGACCAACCCTCCACCGATGTGCCTTGCCACTCGCTCCATCCTCCCTGTCGTAAGCGCGAGCCCTTCCCCCAAACGAGACCCGCAACCCATCGCAGCCGCCGCAAGTGAAGGCCCCATCGTCGGTCAACCTCGCCCAGCGGCGATGCCCCCTCAGAACAGCAGTAAACCCCCCCTTCCTCCTTCGATTAACTGTAAGTCATTTATTTATTTATTTTTATATAAAAATCAGTTTTTTTCTGTTTTCTTTTATATTTTAGCAAAATAAAAATGTTGTTTATATATATATATATATTATGAAGATCAAAATGTGATTTTTCTTCGTATAGAAATTTTATATGAATTCTAGTATAAAAGTTCGATTTTTAGTTGTAGAGAAAAAAAATATTATCTTTCTTAGTTAAAGATTTGATTTTTACTTCGATAAGGATTAGATTTTTATTTCTATAAAAAGGAAATTTTTAGAAGTGGAAAGATACGATTTTTAGAAGAATAAAGTTTCTATTTCTACATTAGAGTAGTAGCGATAAAATTTCTATTTTTACAAATTTAGGTTAACGGTAAAAATTCGATTTTTTTTATATATTGAATAACAAAGTAAAAATTCGATTTTTTTTATATATTGAATAGCAAAGTAAAAATTCGATTTTTTTTATATATTGAATAGCAAAGTAAAAATTCGATTTTTATATATTGAATAGCGAAGTAAAAATTCGATTTTATATATTGAATAGCGAAGTAAAAATTCGATTTTTACATATGTAGTGAATACGGGCAACGAAAGTGATGAAAGGCGAGAACGACGAAGATTTCTACAATAGAAGAGTCGTGGAGTAGGGATAGCTATTGGTGAGAATTTCTCACCTTTTATTTAATTTTCTAGTTAAAAATATATACTAGGATGCAGACGGTGTTTAGTAGCACCCGACACCCGTCGTCCACAGACCATGGACGGCTTGTATGCTTGTTGGTATGATTTTGATGTGTGGTTGATTGTGTGATGTGATGTGAAATGAAATAAAATATTTATATAGCTAAAAATATTTTACAGTTAAAAATAGAATTTTTAACGTGTATATGAAATGAAATAAATATAAACAAATCGGACGACTTGTTTATATACACACATCTGACTGATATTGATTGGGACGATAAATTTTACACATCGCCCAACTGCACAAATAAAATTTGTGTTTGATTGTTTGAAACCCCACATGGGTATTGGGATGATATATGACATACACTAATCCCAATAGTTAGTTGTATGTCGATCGATTGATTGACAAACTGTTATGAGCGTTAAATATTTATATTTGATGCTTATACAGTGTAGAATGCACTTTGGATGATGGTTGATTATTCATCGTTGTTATTGTATACACATATTGTAGAAAATCCATATAATTAACATTATATGGTAATTGATTGGGCCTCATTTCAATATTTGAATAGAATATTTGAAATTAAGAAATATGTGAATAGAATATTTGAAAATAGAAATATTTGAATAGAATATTTGAGAATAGAAATATTTGACATAGAAATATTCGAAAAAGAAATATTTGAAATAGAATATTGGAAAATAGAAATATATGAAGCCGTGTTGATTGGATTGACACCATTTTGACGTGAACGATATTTATATCGATTTTATTCAAATTGAAATGAATATTAAAGTGAATTGAAATTCGAATTGAATTGGATTGATTTGAAATTCGAATTAAATTATATTGATTAGAAATTCGAAATAAACGGAAGTGATTTGAAATCGAATAGAATTGGAATTCGAATTAAATTGAACTAGAATTGAAATCGTTTTGAAATGAATTCGAATTGAAATTGAATAGAAATGAATTCGAATTGAAATTGAATAGAATTGAATACGAATCAAAATTTAATTGAAAACGAATCGAAATTGAATTAAAAATCGATTGGAATTGAAATCGTTTTGAAATGAATTCGAATTGAAATTGAATAGAAATGAATTTGAATTGAAATTGAATAGAATTGAATACGAATCAAAATTTAATTGAAAACGAATCGAAATTGAATTAAAAATCGATTGGAATGGGAATCAATTTGAAATGAATTTAAAACGAAATTGAAAGGGAAAATTCAGTTTTGATTTGAATTTGAAAATGAAGTTGAAAACGTTTTGAAAACGAATTTAAAACAATTTATAAAATACGTTTTAAAAGGAAATCGACGAAGTATATATTATATATATAATATAATGGCCTGAATAGAACGCGCCGCGCCGCGGTAGTTCGCGAATTTCGACCATTGACTTCGAACGGATATTGCGCGAAATCCGACCGTCGGATTCTCCTAAAACCGGAACCGTTGGGTTCGTATCGAAAAGAGCTTTCTAACGAAAATTGGAAATTAGAAACCTAACGGTTGGATTTGGAATTATGTTCAAATCAAATTTGAAAAAGGTCGCTGTAAGTGCAGTTCGATGGCCGTTGATGGAAATCGATTGTACGGGCCTTGATAAAATTATTAAAAATAGTAGTAATTTGTGTAAAATCATAAGAAATGATTTAGAAAGAATTGGGATGAAAAACTCCATATTTGAAAAGATAAAAATAGATTTTTATCGAAATGAACTAGTTTTGAACTAGAATTATAATTCTATTTATTTTTAAATAAATAAATTGAATTTGAAATGGTTTTGAAAATAACCAGAATTTCCAATTATTGCATTGGAATGGATTTGAATCGAAATTGTCTTCGGAATATTTCGATGTTGGATTTCGTGATTATACAGATGTTGTTATGGAAATTTGAAAGATATAGATATATATATCGTTATTTCCAATACGATATTTGTTGGTCGTAGAATTTGATATTGAATATAAGCCGGGATATTTTCTATTCAGAGCCTTGTATTTAATATCAAATGTGATTTGGGTTTGTCGTGAATGGTGTCTTGACTAACACTATTCTTGAACCCAGTTGAGAAAAGATTAAATCTTTTTATTTAGATTTAACGAAGTGTACCAATTAAATAATATTTAATTGAAATTGAATTGATATTGATTTTTGGGTTTATCGTGGACAGTGTTTTAAATAACACTCGTTCTTTAACCCGATAATTAATGGAATGTGGTTTTGGGTTTATCGTGAACTGTGTTTTAAATGACACTAATTCTTTAACCCAGTTAACGATTAAAACTAAGGGGAGTTTTAATGAATCTTTAATTAGATTGAAAAGATCAAGAATGGAGTATCACCAGTTTTACTCCTGGCGATAGTTAAATCTTTAATTAGATTTGAACGTGAAATGGTAATTGAATTTACCGATAACACCGTGGTGTTAGATATGAAGTATTACCAGTTTTACTTCATGGGATGAATAGGTTGGGATTGGGAAATTAAAACAAATGATTACTTCGGTAAGGTTCGTTAATCCCGACTAGTTGAATCGAAATTCAAAAGAAGATTAAAGAATGAATTCAAGGAATTTATCTTTGATAAAATTAATGGGAACCTTTCCCTATGAATGTGAAATTTAGAAACTAACTGTCGGTTAGCCAAGCAGAATGGTTTTCTGGATATTGATCTGATGTTGGTTTCGACCTTCGGGGTTAATATTTGGGGAATTATTCTCTTGATTAATTTACAGTTAGTGACTGATGAATTGGAATGAGGCGTATGTTGTGTTTGTGTAACACTTATTTAAAATATACGCGAGTTATTCGGAAAGACCGGGTTTATCCCATTCTGAATAACTGATACAACGATAAGTCGAAGATGAAGACGGTGGTCGAAGACCGGAGGTCTTCACGTCGTTTGGGTGATTACTGATGATCTTGATTGGGCTGTACACCCAAGAAGATGGAAACAGTTGGTGATCGTCCAGACGTACTTGGAGATCGATGGATATGCGGGGTACTAGGTGCCTCCGGTTTCGTTCAGACCCAGAACGGACTTGTAAATGGACTATGTGTCTGACATTGGATTTTAGTCTGTGTGATTGATTTCTATTAAATATATATTTGTTTGGCGGCGGAGAATTTATTCTCTTGCTTAACGCCCTTCTCTGAGACGTACGAGCTCAGGGGTTATATAATGATGGATATCAAACGCATGGAGTGAATTGCCAGTGTGGCATGCCTAAGTGGCAAATGATCAAGGCTTCTGTTGAAAAGCAAAGTCTTGTGGTGATGATCAAAGCACGGCCTGTGTGGCATAGCTTTGTGTAACGTGAATTCGTGAGCCTCACACCCCGGTTGTGAACCAGAAACGGGAGAGGACCTCAGGGAGAGCATGCGTTTCTTTCTAGCTAGGGTGGTGTCAGTGACCTACCAGCCTTGACATTTATATACTTTTCACCTGTGTGGTTGTTGTTGTTGCGAGGCGCCTCGGTTTTATCGGACGATCCGGGTCCGATGGAGTCATTCGTTGGCACATTTACGCCCCAAAGCGTGGGGAAACGTAGTGTTCAGGCATAATAATCCACATCGGTGGACCGGCCCTAACGATCCATGGGGCAGTTGCGGCTGCTCCTGAGGCTCGGGCTAGAGAGTCTCGAATCGGTTGAGGACTATCTTTTGCCTCGGTTCATAGATAGAAATCCAACTTCCAAATACGTGACATTTGCGGTTTTATTTGTAGAGCCTAGTATGGCGACATAATGGGATGGGGCGCTTATGCCGCCTATGATTGATACTTATGATTTGAAGTTGTTTTATACACTATGCACTTATAATAGTATCAAATGATTTGTTTTTCAATGTATCAAGCATTCTTGGCTATTATAAGGTAAAAACCCTATCCTCCGGCTTGCGTTGCATTGTGTGATGGGACCTGGGTCTTATAATAGCTTCATTTTTCTTTATTTAGCATTGCGCTGTTGTTTTATGCATTGGTGTTCTTGGGAGGAAACCCGTTCCGTGTTATACGGCGTGGTCCCTTGATTTACCTTACTTTGAAAATAAAGATAAATAACTGTTTTAGTTCTCACACCAGTCACATGACTGACCTGGAGTTTATTGTTTTGACCTAAACTCTGGGTGCCCTTATTTTGACACGGGCAGCTAGTAGTTTTGGTTTTGCAGATTTTTATTCACAGGATCCTGGTTTATAGCTGGAACGATATCCGGAAAGCTTTGTATCCGTATATCTCTGCTAGTTGTGTATTGTATTATTTTCTGCTGCTATGTATTTAAATGTAATTTAAATCTCTGATATTTCTGTGTAATATTTATGTATACTCTGTATATTCTTGTAATCTGATGGAATTGTTGTAAAAAAAACAATGAAATGTTCTTTTGTATGCGTTCTATTTTGTCGTGTTCTCAAAACAATTCATTCTTTCTCTTCTCTTCGGAGACCGGGGAAGTTCGGCTCGTTTCGTTTTCTTCGCAACAAAATACCGAGTTAAGGGATCTAGCAGGAAAACAGAGAGGGAAAGCAATTTGGTGAGTAAACTTAGTTATTTTACTGATTTTGATAATGCATATATGCTTTTGAATAGTTAGATTAACTTAAAGTTTGGAAAAATATGGAGATGTAAATCCAGACATTGAACACCATAGTATTTTAAGTGTAAGTAAACACCCTGAAATCCCTTTACTGTTTTAGATCAAATGCAGTGCAATCAAATTATAAGTGTATAGACACATATCTTGTCTAGACTGTTGAAACATACTTAGGAGGAAAATAAAATGAGAACAAATAATTCGATCTTCATTTTAGATCTCAAATGAAGACTAGAAATATAACAAATAAAAGCTTGTAAACAAACTATAGACTCTGTTTGCTATTGTAAAACTGTAATGACCAAACAAGTCTTACAGTGAGTTATTGGTGTTAGCAGTACCTCGTCGAGCATGAAAATAAGTTTGCTCAAGTGGTTTGATTGTGTGTCCGTGGACTAGTTGAAAATAGGCAACGCAAGAAAAAGAAACGAAAATACAGTACGGGCGCTGGTGGCAAAATCTGAGTTTGGTAATGGAGTCTGTGACATTGAAGTGATGTATGATGATGATTATGGCAACGAGTTAATCGACCATGTATTCGTGTATGTGCACGTGTGTATCGTGTACACGGTGATGCTATACAGTGGCACACATTGAAGAAGATCGCTATACTGTCGTTAGAAGTAGAAATCAGTTTGTGGTAGAGATGAGATAGGTTGTCGGTGAGTTCAGTGTGCGGTAAATGGCGACTCCCGCTATCCTTGAAGGAAGGCGAAAATTATGTTTGGACAAAGCATAGCAGTTTGTTCATAGAGTAGCGAAACCGGTGAGAGGAGTTAGGATCAGCTCCGACGAAATAAACCGGCGATGGTGATCTGAATAAGGAGGAACTTGGGCTGAGTAAGCTGGTGCTAGCGGTGGGTTGAGCTGCTGTCCAGGTGGTGCGAACAGTGTATGGTGGACCAATAGGAAAACCGAAGTTGAGGCAAGAATAGAAGAAGTAAAGGCCGAATTGTATGTTGGTCAAACATGAAGGAAAAATACAAACAAATTAAAATGAAACCAAACGTAAAAAGGATAAAATGAAAGTCAGAACAAACAAAAGGTTTGGGGGAGTGTTGGGTATGGTTGGCGCAGGAAGAAGAGGGTGCAGCAACAAGGAGAGGAGTAAGGGAACGACACTATGTGGTAAAAGTAAACGAGTGAAGTATTTACAGAATATAAAAGGGAGGAGTGATGCACAAGTGTACTGCATATGCACTAGAAGGGTTCAATATGAAGAAGGAGAAGAAGGCGGGGTGTGGAGTTCGTGCATGTGCACACCAGTGCGGTGCACTGTGATGAACAAAGTATTTAAGGAAAGAAGAATTATTAAATAAGAAAAGAAGTAACAGAAGAAAACAAAAACTGGTAACAAAACAAAGAAAGAACGTGAAAGGATATTAAGAACAACATACAGATTGAATTGGAAAGATAAAACAGAGGTATGATCAGCAGACGGATCCTTCTAAGTTGATTAACATTTCCGTTCCAGTTTTTAGGGGGTAAACAAAAAACGATCCGGGTTTTAGTGTGTACATGCGGATAGAGGGAAAAGCAGTGTAGTGTAAAGGATAACAACTATATAAGCACACAACAAAGAAACAGAGGAAAGAAAAGAAGAGTGGGAAGGAAATGAAGTGATTTTGGCAAACAAGAAGGTGGTACGTGGCAATAAAATTGGGTACTGGCAAACAAGAAATATACGGTCGTGGCAAGTGATTTCGAGAGATGGTACCTGGTACTTTGGCAAGTACAAGGGTGGTACTTTGGCAAATGGACCGGTCATAAGAAGAAGGAAGGGAATGGACGTGCGCATCATGGAAAATTGGAAGTGGCATTTCGGTACTCTAGTATGTTGGTGAATACGCTCTCAAAGAAGATTTTGAACGAGATTAAAATTAGAAAGAGTTTTAATTTAAAAATAGAAAATAAATAAAATAAAAGAATAAATAAATAATTAAACAAAAAGAGAATTTTTATTTAATCTGTCAGAGGCAAGTGGAAGGAAGACAACAGCAGAAGATCGAAGTACAATAGCTCGACGGTCGAAGTTCGACGAATTTAAAATTAAAAATATAAGGAAAATAATTAAATTAAATTATAAATTTAATTTATTTATGATTAATTAGAAGTGAGAAAATAATTTACAGGAATAACGGAAGTATTAAAAACCATATAAACAAAGTTGTCAAAACGAAGTAAAATACCGTGTGCGACACACACTCTCATTTTGCTCATTTCTAAATGATGGTCAAAACTGAATAAAATACTGTGTGCGATGTACACACTTAAATTGTTCATTTACAAACGATAATCAGAATATCCAGATATGAACAATGCAAGCATATACTGTTCAGTTTGATTGAAACTCATAATTAAAGGATGTATAAACTGAATGATAATCATGATTAGGCTGATAATTATTTATATACTATAAAAGACATTTCGTACATCGTTTCGAAGAGTCTGGAATAAATATTTCACTTCGACTCGATTTATACGACGCATGTCAGAATACTGAAGATGACAATATGCAAAGGCTATAGCATCTTCGGTCTGTTCAATCCCAGGACAAACCCGAATAGACGAGTGTCTGACAACATATATCGGTTAGATTCTACACATCGACTTACGTAATTATATTACGTAGGTGGCGGAGAAATTCGTTTCTCTTAGCTTTATAGCCCGCAATATATTCGAGTAATTGAATGAGTGTTTCTAACAGATATGACGATGTGGCATTCAAAGTAATTGAAGAAATAATCTGTCAGAAGGATAAACGTGACCTCAAACCTCACAACCAGGAAATGACAAAAAACCGGGCTAGGCAGCATGGCTAGTTGGGTCATACCCAAGCAGGGTGTATTATCACCATCTAGAGAAATTCCTATTTGTATTCTTAATCTATATTTCGCTACTGTAGCTTTCGGAAAACGGTGGGTCGCTCCCAACCATGGGGGTGATAATATATTCGCAACACTCAAGCTAAATGAGTGGGAGGTCATGTGAGGCCGGGTTGCAAGACGTTCTTGTTGAACCCCAGTGTATCCTCTCTTGAGTACACTGATCGGCAGGTGCTCCCCTACCTTGTCTGTTGGAATCCAATCTCCAATAAGCGCTTTGCGGTTTTAGATTTTATTCTATATACGTGAACGTGAGATGCAAGCGTTTCACTAGATGATTATTTATTTGATAAAAACTATTATAATATCAAATGCTTTAATATAAAATAATTGGGTCATCATCCATATATTAGTTATGGATTGATCTAAAGATTTCTAAAGTAAATGAATCTGTCCAAATGGAAAACCCTATTCCTTGTTTCCCTGTTTACAATCCTTTTAACTGTGTTTACTCACACCAGTCCCCTGACTGACCCAGAGTTTATTTTCTGTGTTTCCTAAACTCTTGGTTCTCATAATAATTATTATGAGTAGACAAGTAGTCCAAGTAGGCAAGTGGAACCTTATGAAGTTCAAGTTCAAGATCAAGATCAATCTAGTATTATATCTAGTTCTATGTATCCAGTTTAAGTACCTGTATTATCCTAGTCATAATGTATAATTATGCTGTTGTACTATGGTAATGTAGTATGATGATGTACCATGATGTATCAGACCCTGTTATGTAATATATTATGTATTTTGAAATTCCGCTGTGAGATTCTGATGTTTTCTTATTCTACTATTCTATTAGTTCTATCTTTTCTATCTCATCATCTAAATTCTTTCAATAATGACACAACTTTCGAGGCATCGAAAATCGCGCCGTTACAGTTGGTATCAGAGTTGTTGGTTAAGTAGTAACCTTGGCTCTGTGGCGTAACTCAGTAAAGATGGGTTAGTAATACCCTAGACTGAGTTGAGTATATATATACGAGAGAGCGTATTTTGAAAATTTAAAACTATTATAGTATTGGACGACCCTAGTTATTGACTTAAGGAATATCTTCCGATTGAGTTATTGATTTTCAAACCACATACTTAGAAAGTAGAAAATGAGTTCACAAGGAAGAAGATACTGAGGAGCAAGTGTGATAACCACCACAACCAATGGAAGGAGTCAAAGGATTTGGTTCAACCTAGGAATGAGTCAAATAGAGTTAAAATCGAATTGAAAGGTATCTAAAATTTTAATAAGAGGAATTAAGTTAGGGTCAGCCTCAGGATAAGTTAAATAAATTTAGAGTGATATCCAGCGAATAAAATTGGTATATCCTGGTAGTAAAGACCAGACTTGAGTATTAGTTGAATATTGACACATATGAGTTAAGTAGCTGATTTTGTAATCAAATCAGAATTTGGATTTCAGAAATTAATACAACTAAATTCAAATTAAATAAGAACTCTATCCAGAAGGAGAAATGGGTAGTTACAGATGTGTTTGACTAAAACTAAAATCAACGTGTAACTCTTTGATTTCGGGGACGAAATTCTTTAAAGGTGGGTGGACTGTAATGTCCCGACTTTTTCCGACTATAAACATTTTATTTTAAGGAAATTAAAATAAATGATGATTGTTTAAAGGAATAAAACAATTGAAAACATATATTTATATAAATATATATATATATATATTATGAATGAACATATGTTATTATGTTTGAAAACATAGTATAAGTATGCAACATTCAAGAAAATTATAGCATAAATATATATTAATAGTGATTGCTAATTAATCGGTACATATAGTAGCATATATATATATATATATGTATGTATAATTAACATGAGTTCAAAGTAGAATATAGCAAACTAAAGCCTTTAACTTGCACATGGAAATAATGGCAAAGTATACATATGAAAAAGGGGACTTAGTCACTTTAGAAAATAAAAATTGCTTTGATGCAAACAAGAACAAAGGCAGTAAAGTAAAACATGTGCAGATAAAATAATTCAGCCATTCATATGTATACTTAGTCACATAAAGGAATATGCACACAAACCATTTGATTAAATGACTCAAATGAAAATATCAAAGGATGCATATCCAAACAAAAGAGAAGTAAAGTCAATAACCATTAATGTGATTAAACATCAAATGGTATGGCTAAAGGTAGGCAAAACCATCACCCTAAAACCTCCATGCAACTTGCAATGTATTAAATCATTTGTTAGCAAAATATCTCAACCTTAAAGGCTAAAGAACCCATTGTTTATTGCTGAGAAAAGGAGGAGTCATGCGAAAGCATTTAATGCAATCATGGGTGAATTGACATATTTCTAGAAGCTTTTAACATAGGACAAATGATTGGCTAAAATATCTAGTAAAATATTATTTCTTACATGAGAGTATTCCTTGAAACAATGACGTAGAAGCTAAAACAAGAGGGGTGAGGCTAAGTATAGACACTGTAGAAGCATGTGAGGAAAATAGTTTTTAAACCCATGAGGCTTAGCTATAAGTATGCCTTTGAAACCATACTTTTCTTCACAACAAAATACCGAGTTAAGGGATCTAGCAGGAAAACAGAGAGGGAAAGCAATCTGGTGAGTAAACTTACTTATTTTACTGATTTTGATAATGCATATATGTTTTTGAATAGTTAGATTAACTTAAAGTTCGGACAAACATGGAGATGTAAATCCAGACAATGAACAACATAGTATTTTAAGTGTAAGTAAACACCCTGAAATCCCTTTACTGTTTTAGATCAAATGCAGTGCAATCAAATTATAAGTGTATAGACACGTATCTTGTATGGACTGTTTAAACATACTTAGGAAGAAAATAAAATGAGAACAAATAATTCGATCTTCATTTTAGATCTGAAATGAAGACTATAAATATAAAAAATAAATGCTTGTAAACAAACTATGGACTCTGTTTGCTGTTGTAAAATTGTAATGACCAAACAAGTCTTACAGTGAGTTATTGGTGTTAGCAGTACCTCGTCGAGCGTGAAAATAAGTTTGCTCAAGTGGTTTGAATGTGTGTCCGTGGACTAGTTGAAAATAGGCAACGCAAGAAAAAGAAACAAAAATACAGTATGGGTGCTGGTGGCAAAATCTGAGTTTGGTAATGGAGTCTGTGACATTGAAGTGATGTGTGATGATGATTGTGGCAACGAGTTAATCGACCATGTATTCGTGTATGTGCACGTGTGTATCGTGTACATGGTGATGCTATACAGTGGCACACATTGAAGAAGATCGCTATACTGTCGTTAGAAGTAGAAGTCCGTTTGTGGTAGTGATGAGATAGGTTGTCGGTGAGTTCAGTGTGCAGTAAATAGCGAATCCGGCTATCCTTGAAGGAAGGCGAAAATGATGTTTGGACAAAGCATAGTAGTTTGTTCACAGAGTAGCGAAACCGGTGAGAGGAGTCGGGATTAGCTCCGACGAAATAAACCGGCGATGGTGATCTGAATAAGGAGGAACTTGGGCTGAGTAAGCTGGTGCTAGCGGTGGGTTGAGCTGCTGTCCAGGTGGTGCGAACAGTGTATGGTGGAGCAATAGGAAAACCGAAGTTGAGGCAAGAACAGAAGAAGTAAAGGCCGAATTGTATGTTGGTCAAACATGAAGGAAAAATACAAACAAATTAAAATGAAACCAAACGTAAAATGGATAAAATGAAAGTCAGAACAAACAAAAGGTTTGGAGGAGTGTTGGGTATGGTTGGCGCAGGAAGAAGAGGGTGCAACAACATGGAGAGGAGTAAGGGAACGACACTATGTGGTAAAAGTAAACGAGTGAAGTATTAACAGAATATAAAAGGGAGGAGTGATGCACAAGTGTACTGCATATGCACTAGAAGGGTTCAATATAAAGAAGGAGAAGAAGGCGGGGTGTGGAGTTCGTGTATGTGCACACCAGTGCGGTGCACTGTGATGAACAAAGTATTTAAGGAAAGAAGAATTATTAAATAAGAAAAGAAGTAATAGAAAAAAACAGAAACTGGGAACAAAACAAAGAAAGAACGTGAAAGGATATTAAGAACAACATACCGATTGAACTGGAAAGAAAAAACGGAGGTATTATCAGATGACGGATCCTTCTAAGTTGATTAACATTTCCGTTCCAGTTTTTAGGGAGTAAACAGAAAACGATCCGGGTTTTAGTGTGTACATGCAGGTAGAGGGAAAAGTAGTGTAGTGTAAAGGATAGCAACTATATAAGCACACAACAAAGAAATAGAGGAAAGAAAAGAAGAGCAGGAAGGAAATGAAGTGATTTGGGCAAACAAGAAGGTGGTACGTGGTAATAAAATTAGGTACTGGCAAACAAGAAATATACGGTCGTGGCAAGTGATTTCGAGAGATGGTACCTGGTACTTTGACAAGTACCAGGGTGGCACTTTGGCAAATGGACCGGTCATAAGAAGGAAGGGAACGAACGTGCGCATCATGGAAAATTGGAAGTGGCATTTCGGTACTTTAGTATTTTGGTAAATATGCTCTCAAAGAAGATTTTGAACGAGATTAAAATTAGAAAGAGTTTTAATTTAAAAATAGAAAATAAATAAATTAAAAGAATAAATAAATAATTAAACAAAAAGAGAATTTTTATTTAATCTGTCAGAGGCAAGTGGAAGGAAGACAACAACAGAAGATCGAAGTACAGTAGCTCGACGGTCGAAGTTCGACGAATTTAAAATTAAAATATAAGGAAAATAATTAAATTAAATTATAAATTTAATTTATTTTTGATTAATTAGAAGTGAGAAAATAATTTACAGGAATAACGGAAGTATTAAAAACTGTATAAACAAAGTTGTCAAAATGAAGTAAAATACCGTGTGCGACACACACGCTCATTTTGCTCATTTCTAAATGATGGTCAAAATTGAATAAAATACTGTGTGCTATACACACACTTAAATTGTTCATTTATAAACGATAATCAGAATATCTAGATATGAACAATGCAAACATATACTATTCGGTTTGATTGAAACTCATCACTAAAGGATGTATAAACTGAATGATAATCATGATTAGGCTGATAATTATTTATATACTATAAAAGACATTTCGTACATCGTTTCGAAGAGTCCGGAATAAATATTCCACTTCGACTCGATTTATACGACGCATGTCAGAATACTGAAGACGGCGATATGCAAAGGCTATAACATCATCGGTCTGTTCAATCCCAGGACAAACCCGAATGGACAAGTGTCTAACAACGTATATCAGTTAGATTCTGCACATCGACTTACGTAAGTATATTACGTTGGTGGCAGAGAAATTCGTTTCTCTTAGCTTTATAGCCCGCAATATATTTGGGTAATCGAATGAGTGTTTCTGCCGGATATGACGATGTGGCATTCAAAGTAATTGAAGAAATAATCTGTCAGATGGATAAACATGACCTCAAACCTCACAACCAGGAAATGACAAAAAACCGGGCTAGGCAGCATGGCTTGTTGGGTCACACCCAACCAGGGTGTATTATCGCCATCTAGAGAAATTCTTATTTTTCTTCTTAAGCTATATTTCGCTGCTGCAGCTTTCGGAAAACGGTGGGTCGCTCCCAACCATGGGGGTGATCATATATTTGCAACACTCAAGCTAAATAAGTGGGCGGTCATGTGAGGCCGGGTTGCAAGACGTTCTTGTTGAACCCCAGTGTATCCTCTCTAGAGTACGCTGATCGGCAGGTGCTTCCTTACCTTGTCTGTTGGAATCCAATCTCCAATAAGCGCTCTGCGGTTTTAAATTTTAATCTATATACGTGAACGTGAGATGCAAGCATTTCACTAGATGATTATTTATTTGATAAAAACTATTATAATATCAAATGTTTTAATATAAAATAATTGGGTCATCATCCATATTTTAGTTATGGATTGGTCTATAGATTTCTAAAGTAAATGAATCCGTCCAAATGGAAAACCCTATTCCATATTTCCCTATTTACAATCCTATTAACTGTGTATACTCACACCAGTTCCCTGACTAACCCATAGTTTATTTTCTGTGTTTCCTAAACTCATGGGTACTCATAATAATTATTATGAGTAGACAAGTAGTCCAGGTAGGCAAGTGGAACCCTATGAAGTTCAAGTTCAAGATCAAGATCAATCTAGTATTATATATAGTTCTATGTATCCAGTTTAAGTACCTGTATTATCCTAGTCATAATGTATAATTATGATGTTGTACTATGGTAATGTAGTATGATGATGTACCGTGATGTATCAGACCCTGTTATGTAATATATTATGTATTTTGAAATTCCGCTGTGAGATTCTGATGTTTTCTTATTCTTCTATTCTATTAGTTCTATCTTTTCTATCTCATCTTCTAAATTCTTTCAATAATCACACGACTTTCAAGGCATCGAAAATCGCACCGTTACAAAAACAGCTCATTTTAATTGCTGCATGTCTTACTCCTATTTCGGTTCTTCCCTGAAAAGGTGAAACAATCAAGTATAAGAAGAAAAAAATGGAAAAAATCAAGAATAGTATAAGAAGAAAAAAATGGAAAAAATCAAGAAACAACTAAATATTCAAATCAAAAACAGCTATAGAATCCCAGGAAGAAGACAACTAATATATGTACATCTACATAGAATTGAACCCGCTAAATGAAGTAGCAACACAGCTACACTACTAAAATATGCATACATCAATCCTTAATACAAAGAGTAGCCAAGTGAAATCAAATCCAATGTGTATATATTTATACCATTAAGTTTCAGTCAAATCGAAATAGATGATATGTATACTTGTACATATACAGTTGATTCATGTACAAATTCCATGCTGCCATATTTTTAAAATGGAACACAAAATCTACAGTTTTCAAATATTTGGGTAAAATAAACAAGTCATAGCCGTACCTCACCTAGTCTATACATACCCACACAGTTCGATCACTGTTCTCTTTGAACAGAGCAACAGTATTGGAAATTAAATACTTAATCCAACAAAATCTTCACCAAAATCCCATCTAATCTATATACATAGATCAACAATATTAAAACCTCATATCAATTAAAAATCCCTGCTAAAAATCCACCATATAGATATCATTTTTCCATCAACAATCAATATGCAAATCTAAAAAAAAAGGGAAAACCAATGGCCTAAGAACTAGGTAGCCGAACCTATATAGGATGGACGTGGAGTACTATAAATACAAGTATCGCATAGGGGATTTCATCAATTCCAAACGGTTTGAGCATTACAGCAAACAAGAGAAAGAAGGAGGAAAAAATGGTTCAAACCAAAACAGAAAAATACTGCAAACAAAAATCAATTTAAATACTTATCTATGATGTACTTCGGATCCGCATGCTTTGGAAAAAATTCCGGATGGATCGGTTCAGGATCGCAGACTTGGGTCGATCAACTTTTCGAATGGAACCTTCGAGTTGGGTTGCGAATGGATCTGGAAGGCATGGGAGCTGGTCAGCGAGACGGTGGTGACATTAGAGGTTGTAGGATTTGATCAGGGGCGTTTGAGGTTTCACAGAACAGTCGAAGAGCAGTTGCGTGGAGGAGGGGGGTTGCGAGGCAACGACCTCCGATGTAGCCGAAGCAAGAAGGGGGAAGGGGATCCGATTTGGGCCATTAGGGATTTCATTTTTTGGATGCGGCGGATGAGTGAAAAATGGGAGTGTGAACCGATGGGTTAATGGTTTTGATGAAGGAAACGGGTTGGGTTTGGGCCGAATAACAAAGGTAAGAGCCCGTTTTAATAAAAATATAAAACCATGGTTTAAAATTAAATTAGTTAAAATTGTTTATGTGATTTCTCGTGTGTACCTTACCAGATTTAAGCACGGTCTGCCACGTTGGGACCGTATAGATGAGATCTTCGAGATGGAGCAGGGTAATCAGGATCGGATGCAATTGGAAATTTTAGTCAAATTAAACGTTAATTTAATTTGACTAAACCAGACTGTTTATCGACGAATTCAAAATCAAAGTGAGTTAAACTCACTCAGTTTTTCCCATTTATATTTTATATAAGTTGGGTTTTTATTTTGTGTGCTCTGATTGCTGATGGTTGACTGTTTGCTAGTTATAAATTTATTTGTTGATTTAACTGATGAAATTAAACCGTCGTTTAATTTCAGTGAAATAACAAATCGTTATTCTAACGATTGGTTCCAATGAAGATAACTTACCTTATTGGTCACATTTATAAAATAAACCTGTTTAGTGGTTTGAATTGTTTGATCTGTTTGAAGTGTTTGATCTGTTTGAATTGAACGATCTGTTGAAAATAACCATTTGAATACAGGGAAGAACAGGTCGGAGGGATCCAACCGAATTCCTCAAATACATTATTTATTTTTCATATTATCATATATGAACTATCATGATTGGGTTATTAATTTTGGTAGTGACCATGGACTAAAAAGTCAACCCATGTTGTGGTTTAACCAATGGGCTATATTGGATGGGTAATCGGCAGTAAATGGCCTAAAGGTAAATTATCTTATTTATATCGATTTACCGTCAGGTAAATCGACAGAACTGAAGTTATAAAATTTATTCTATAATTAAAAATAGATTTGAAATATATATTTTAAATAAGAAACTTATTGAAAAGGAAAGGAATATTTATGTTTGTATAAAGCCAAATCGGATGTTAATCAGATTTGTAAATGTGAGGATAAGGAAATCAACCTAACGGTTAAATTTGGATAATTGTGTTGTTGAGAAACAATTTAATGAAATTATTTAAATTAATTAATTATATTATTGATTAATTTAGAGGGAAGAATGAATTGGAATCAGTTAATAAAGTAATCATGTTTTGAGTGAATAAATCGACTTGTTAATTGGATTGATTACTAAATTAGTATGTTTTGAATAGAAATAATAATGAATATTGATTATAATAAGATTTAAAAAGGGGATTTACTATTTATTTTAGATATATAAAGAAATTAACTACTAACATAGTTAATGATTGAAATACATAATTATTGTAATTAATAATGACTTAGGAAACTACTTTTTAATGAAAATTCATTTGAAAAGTAATCCAAGTGAAATGGAATCGAATTGAATGGTGAAAGAGAATATCATAATAATAAGAAGGGTTTTGAAATCGTATTTTGAATAAATAGTTAAATGGAGTTTGATTTGAGATTGGACTGAAATATTGGTTTTTGGATTACAACTTATATTTATCTTAAGGTATGAACGTTGTTGATCAAGGTCTGAGAGGTAATTAAAATACCCCAACTTGAACGACTTCGGGATTATCATAGGGTGATATAAGTTGTAATGGCAAAAGAGATTAGTAAATTTTATTATTTCATTAGAGAAATAATAAGGCAATATTTGTAATGAAGATTTGGAGATTATATAATGAAAATTTCAAAGTGAAAAGGAAATAAAAAGGGGTTGTGTAACGGTATCTTTGGGATAGAAAGGAGACATAAAGTTGAGTTTTATTCTATAAAAAATAGCATTGGTTATTGTTCCAAATAATGAAATAGAAGATATTTCATAATGATATTTTACGAGAAATAAGTTGAAATGATTTCCAAATACTATATAATAATGTGGCTAATGTTTTGAAAGTTAGAAATAGATAACCGAATATGATAACTGGTTTTCCTAAGTATAAAAATGGTTTTGTTTAAAGAATAACCTTATATTAAATAAGAAGTGAGAAACTAGATTTTTAATATCGAGAGATTTAAGAGTTTTGAATTTGCATTTGTTTTAAATTAAAAGGCCAAATGGTGCTGAATACTGAACCAGTGAACTCATTAGGTTGTCATGATTGAAACATGGTCTATTTTTGATAGTTAAATCGCTGACTATCAAATACTTTCAAATCCGATTGTTGGTACGGAAAGACCGGTGTAATAACCCGGAAATCCGAGCCAATTTAAATTTTTTATTTTGGCAATTTTAGTGAAAATATTTAAAATGAAATATTTTAAATAATATCAACGAGAAATTTATTTTGAATAGAATTAGAACGTATATATTTATATACGTCGTCGTTAGAATATAAATATTTATTTATATATATAAAAGGAATTGAAAATGGCGCGGTAGTTCGATAATTCGATTTGAAAGTTCAAATGAATGTACAAGATTCAAAATAAACCGGATTTTAGTGAAACCAAAAATATTTGAATCTAATTGAGAATATCTTTCCAACTAATCCGAAAAATTTAAATTTCATAGCGGGAATCAAAAGATACATCCAGTTGAAAATTCAGAATAGTCGCTATGCAATTCTGGCCCTTAAAAATGGAAATTCTGCAAACGACCTTGGTTTTCGACGAAACCACTTTTGTTGGGTCCATGATGTCAAATTATTGCTAGGTTTCAAATTTCATAATTTTTCGAATCAATATGTGAGCGTGGCACAGGAAAACGCGTTTGACCAGTTTCAGTTGATTTTAATCGACTGGAAAATGGCCATTTTTCAAACGGTCTCAGAATTTGACGAAATTAGTTTTGTTAGGACCGTATCATCAATACGAAGCTAGAAAATATTTTTCGGAAATTTTTCTAGCTAGTATGTGGCCCCGGTAAATTTAAATGTGTGTTCAAATTCAATATATATAGTTATATTTTGATTTCGACGAAAACTGATCAAAACAATCGAATCAGCTTACGATACATATCCCATTGTGTTCGGAATGAGGGTAATTAGCTATGGACGACAGGCGGTGGGTCTCGTTTCGAGGTCGAAATAAAAAGTACCTTTTTGAAATTAAATAAATAAATAAATAAATAAAATCTCTCCTTATATCCTCTCAGCCCCCCCCCCCCACCACGTTTTAATTGAATTAGGTCATAAAAAAGAAAAAAAAAGAAATGGAAGATCAACGGCAACTCCTTGCCCCTCCCCCCTCCTCGATGATCGATCACCGCCGCCTCCCCCTCACGTCAACCACCCCTCCTCTTCTCGTTCTCCTCTGCCCCGCCCCCTTCTTTCCCCTCCTCGATTTTTAACGCCTCAGCCCTAAATCCGCAAATCCCCGACACTTCTGGCTCCACCGCCTCCATCGCCACCCCTTGCTGACCACCAGACCACGACGCGCCGCCCCAACCCTTCTTCAGCAACCCTCTTCGCATTTAAACCCTCCACCACCTAAAGACAACGCCTCCTCCACCTCTTAGGGCGCCGTCACCGCCTGCATTAACCACCACCCGACCCCCTCCCCCCTCAGCGAGCTCCTTCCTCCAATCCCTCTTAGATCCGAAAAGCAGTAAGTTTTCCCATTTATTTATATTTATTTTATTTTATTTTAGTTTTAAAATATAATAAGGGTATAGAAAATTCTGATTTTTATACACCTATTAGAGATAGAAAAATCTGATTTTGATATATCTACTAGAGATAGAAAAATATGGGTTTTATGTACATGTAGTGACATAAAGATGCGATCTTTATACGTTTATCCTTAGAATAAAAATGTGATTTTTATATTTTAAGATTTGAAATAAAAATTCGATTTTTACATATATAGATTTGAAATAAAAATTCAAATTTTACATATATAGATTTGAAATAAAAATTCGATTTTTACATATATAGATTTGAAATAAAAATTCGATTTTTACATATATAGATTTGAAATAAAAATTCGATTTTTATTTATCAAGGTCGTTGGTTAAAAATGTGATTTTTAACTTGAATAGCGTGAAAAGAACTGCATTGGAATTTCAAATAGATCCAGACGGTTCAGCAGTTCAGAAGAAAAGCACGGTGGAGTGGAACCCTCTGTGAGAACTCCTCACCTTTGTTTTAATTTCTAGTTTGAAATATATACTAAGATGCAGACGGTGCTTAGAAGCACCCAACACCCGTCGTCCACAGACCATGGATAACTTGTTTGTTTGAATAATGTGTTCTGAAAATTGATTGAGTGATGTTGAATGAAATAAAATATTTTATAGTGGAAAATATTTTATAGTGGAAAATATTTTATAGTTAAAAATATAATTTTTAACGTGTATATAAAATAAATATTTATAAACAAATCAGATGATTTGTTTATATACACTGATTTGACTGATATTGATTGGGACGATAAATTTTGCACATCGCCCAACTGCACAAATAAAATGTGTGTTTGTTGATTTGAAACCCCACACGGGTATTGGGATGATATTTGACGTACACTAATCCCGATTGTTTAGTTGTATGTCAATCGATGGGTTGACAGGCTGTGTAAGCATTAACTATTTATATTTAATGCTTATGCAGTTGTGTGGTGCACTCTGGATGATGGTTGATTATTTATCGTTGCTATTATATACATGTGTTGTAGAAAATCCATATAATTAACATTATATGGTAATTGATTGGGCCTCATTCCAATATAGAAAATAAATTCATGTGTTGAATAGAAAATAAATTAATTTGTTGAATTGAAAAATATTCATGTGTTGAATAGAATAAACATTCATGTGTTGAATAAAAGCCTGATTAGATTTACGCCATTTTGACATGAACGATATATATATCGATTTTATTTATTTTTCAATGAATATTGAAAGTGATTTGAAATTCAAATTAAATTGAATAGATTTGAAATTCGAATTAAACTGAAGTGATTTGAAATTCGAATTAAATTGAAGTGATTTGAAATTCGAATTAAATTGAAGTGATTTGAAATTCGAATTAAATTGAATAGAATTGAAATTCGAATTAAACTGAAGGGATTTGGAATTCAAAATAAATTGAAGTGCTTTGAAATTCGAATTAAATTGAAATTCAAATTAATTTGGATAGATTTGAAATTCGAATTAAATTGAAATTAATTGAAATTTGAATTAAATTGAAATGAATTGAAATTCAAATTAAATTGAAATTTAATTGAAATCGATTTGAAATGAAATTAAAATGAATTTATATTGAAAAATTCAATTTTGATTTGAATTTGAAAAGGAAGTTGAAATCGTTTTGAAAATGAATTTAGAACGATTTGTATAATACGTTTTAAAAGGAAATCGACGAAATATATATAATATATATATAATGGCCTGAATAGAACGCGCCGCGCAGCGGTAGTTCGTGAATTTCGACCATTGACTTCGAGTGGACATTGCGGGAGATCCGACCGTCGGATTCTCCTAAAATCGGAACCGTTGGGTTCGTATCGAAAAGAGCTTTCTAACAAATATTAGATATTAGAAATCTAAGGGTTGGATTTGTAATTGTGTCCAAATCAAATTTGGAAAAGGTCGATGTAAGTGCAGTTCGATGGCCATTGATGGAAATCGACTGTACGGGCCTTGGTAAAATGATTAAAAATAGTAATAATTTGTGTAAAATCATAAGAAAAGATTTGTGAAGAATTGGAATGAAAAACTCCACATTTGAAAAGATAAAAATAGATTTTTATCGAAATGAACTAATTTTGAATTAGAATAATAATTTATTTATTTTTAAATAAATAAACTGGATTTGAAATGGTTTCAAAAGAAACCAAAATTTCCAATAATTGTATTGGAATGGATTTGAATTGAAGTTGTCTTTGGAATATTTCGATGTTGGATTTCGTGATTATACAGATATTGTAATGGAAATTTGAATGATATGTTTATATCGTTATTTCCAGTACGATATTTGTTGGTCGTAGAATTTGATATTGAATATAAGCCGATATATTTTCTATTCAGAGCCTTGTATTTAATATCGAATGTAATTTTGGGTTTGTCGTGAATGGTGTCTTCACTAACACTGTTCTTATACCCAGTTGAGAAAAGATTAAATCTTTTTATTTAGATTTAATGAAGTGTACCAATTAAATGGTATTTAATTGGAATTGAATTTGAATTGATTTTTAGGTTTATCGTGAACGGTGTTTTAAATAACACTTGTTCTTTAACCCGATAATTAATGGAATGTGATTTTGGGTTGTCGTGAACAGTATCTTCAATAATATTGTTCTTAGACCCAACTGAGTTAAGAAAACCAGAAACTAACTGGAGATTAGTTAAGTTGAATGGTTTCTTGGGTATTGATCTGATGTTGGTTTCGGCCTTCGGGGTTAATATTTAGGGAATGGCTCACTTGCTATTTTATGGTTAAGGGATGATAGAATGGAATGTGACTTTGGGTTTATCGTGAACCGTGTTTTAAATGACATTGATTCTTTAACCCAGTTAAAGATTAAAACTAAGTGGAGTTTTAATGAATCTTTAATTAGATTGAAATGGTCGAGAATGGAGTATCACCAGTTTTGCTCCAGGCAATAGTTAAATCTTTAATTAGATTTGAACGTGAAATGGTAATTGAATTTACCGATAACACCGTGGTGTTAGATATGAAGTATGACCAGTTTTGCTTCATGGGATGAATAGGTTGGGATTGGGAAATAAAATAAATGATTACTTCGGTGTGGTTTGCTAATCCCGACTAGTTTTGAAGTGATATTCAAAGGAGGATTAAAGAATAAATTTAAAAGAATTTATCTTTGATAAAATTAATGGGAACCTTTCCCTAAGGATGTGAAATTTAGAAACTAACTGTAGGTTAGCTAAGCAGAATGGTTTTCTGGATGTTGATCTGATGTTGGTTTCGTCCTTTGGGGTTTATATTTGGGGAATTATTCTCTTGTTAATTTACGGTTAGTGACTAATGAATTGGAATGAGGCGTATATTGTGTTTGTGTAACACTTGTTTATTATATACGCGAGTTATTCAGAAAGACCGGGTTTATCCCATTCTAAATAACTGATTCGACGATGAGTCGAAGATGAAGACAGTGGTCGAAGTCCAGAGGTCTTCACGTCGTTTGGGTGGTTACTTATGATCTTGATTGGGCCGTACACCCAAGAGGAGGGAATCAGTTAGTGGTCGTCCAGACATACTTGGAGATCGATGGAGATGCGGGGTACTAGGTGCCTTCGGTTTCGTTCAGACCCAGAACGAACTTGTAAATGGACTGTGTGTCTGACATTGGATTTTAGTCTGTGTGATTGATTTCTGTTAAATATATTTGTTTGGCGGCAGAGAATTTATTCTCTTGCTTAACGCCCTTCTCTGAGACGTACGAGCTCAGGGGTTATATATTGATGGATATCAAACGCATGGAGTGAATTGCCTGTGTGGCATGCCTAAGTGGCAATTGATCAAGGGTTTTGTTGAAAAGCAAAGTCTTGTGGTTGATGATCAAAGCATGACCTGTGTGGCATAGCTTTGTGTAGCGTTGATTCGCGAGCCTCACACCCCGGTTGTGAACCAAAAATGGGAGAGGACCTCAGGGAGGAAATTTGTTTCTTTCTAGTTAGAAGTGGCGTCAGTGGTTTTACATGCCCTGACGAGTTTGACTTATGTGGTTTTTATTGTTGCGAGGCGCCTCAGATATATCGGTGACTATGTGGAGCCGTTGGAGTCATTTGTTGGCTCGTTTTTGCCCCAAAGGGCGGGGAAACGCAGTGTTCAGGCATTTTAATCCACATCGGTGGACCGGCCCTGACGATCCAAGGGCCCACCTGAGTCTGCGTCCTGAGGCTCGGGCTAAAGAGTCTCGAATCGGTAGAGGACTATCTTTTGCCTCGGTTCACAGATGGAAATCCAACTTCTAATACGTGACATGTGCGGTTTTGATTGTAGAGCCTAGTATTGGCGACATGATATATGGTACCCATGCCGCCTATGATTAATACTTATGATTGAAATTGTTTTAACACTATACACTTATAGTAATAATAAAAGATGAAATTTAGCGTATCAAGCATTCTTTGGCTATTATAAGGTAAAACCCTATCCTACGGCCTGCGTTGCATTGTGTGATGGGACCTGGGTCTTATAATAGCTTCATTGTTCTGTATTTAGCATTGCGCTGTTGTTTTATGCAATGGTATTCTTAGGAGGAAACCCGTTCCGTGTTATACGGCGTGGTCACTTGATTTACCTAACTTTAAAATAAAGATTAGTAACTGTTTTAGTTCTCACACCAGTCATATGACTGACCTGGTGTTTATTGTTTTAACCTAAACTCTGGGTGCCCTTATTTTGACATGGGCAGCTAGTAGTTTTTGTTTTGCAGATTTATATTCACAGCATCCTGGTTTACAGCTGGAACGATACTCGGAAAGCTCTGTATCCGTGTATTACTTTCAGTTGTGTTTTGAATTATTTTTCCACTGCAGTATTGTATTTAAATCTCTGATGTTGAATAATGTGCAATTTTTATTCGTACTCTGTATATTCCTGATGAAATTGTTGTAATATAAAATGAAATGTTCTTCTGTCTGCGTTCCGATGTGGCTTGTTCACAATTCTATCCGGGCTTTCCTTACCGGGGGAGTTCAGGTCGTTTCATTTTGGTATCAGAGCTTTGGTCTATAAAGCTCGAAAACAAGACACATTAGAACCAAACGAAAGAATTCATCAGAAAGTGGATTAGTAATATCCAACGAGAATGACTCGTTAGAGATAGGATCAGTAGTATCCTAGAATGAGTGTGAAGAGTATATTTTAAAAAGTGAAAACAAATTTTGTTTTGAAAATTTAATTCAATTATTCGTATTTGAATATTTATTTATATTGATTTGGACTATCCAGTATATAAAGATTTTGCATATACGTCTGGTCCACGTGTATTCGAAGTTTTAATATATTGGGTAGATATAGAATCACACTCTAGCCGCTCGGGGATAATCCTGGTGATGCCCGAGCATCATCAGTGATTGTGTTCGTGTTTCGAAGGTGGGATTTCTATATATTTCCAATAGACTGGTGTGATAACCAAAACTAGATAGGGCTTATTGTTGTGATTTGGCATCAAAAATCTGATTTTTAGACTATGTATCAAAGTTTTGAATTTGAAACATTAATCAACTAATTGAATGCTGGTTGTGTTGTTTGATTATAGTTTGATTAATTAAAATGTTGAACCTTTAGCCAAATTGTGTCAAAAAGTGATTGTATTGAAAATTTGTCGCATTTGCATGCATATACATGTACTTACACTGAGCAGGTCATAGCAAGGAGGCTAGAGGCTAGAGAAGAAGAATAAAATTGTTTGCCCGACAAATAGGTACATGTTTACGAATTTCTTGGGATTTGATGATTTTATGAGCTGATTGGCTAGCCGCTTGGCTTTTTCGTTTTCTTTTGAATTGAAGAAGGCCGTGGGAGGCTATATGAAATATCCCGAAGTCCCCGGTGCAGAGGAGGTTATGGCTAAATTTTTCGAAAATTTAGGGTGTTAGCCAAATTTTTGAAAAATTAGAAAAGTTCTTAGAAACTGAAAAATTGAAGAACTTAAGCCGTAATGAAAATATTGGAAGTTGAGTTGATTAGTTAAACAACTTTCGGCTTCGTTCCTTTTCGGTGACGAAAAGTTTTAAGTGAGGGAGATTGTAAGAACCCGGAAATCCGAGCCAATTTAAAATTCTTATTTTGGCAATTTTAGTGAATTTTGAATACTTAAAATGAAATATTTTAAATAATATCAACGAGAAATTCATTTTGAATAGAATTAGAACGTATATATTTATATACCTCGTCGTTAGAATATAAATATTTATTTATATATATAAAAGGAATTGAAACTGGCGTGGTAGTTCGATAATTCGATTTCAAAGTTCAAATGAATGTACAAGATTCAAAATAAACCAGATTTTAGTGAAACCAAAAATATTTGAATCTAATTGAGAATATCTTTCCAACGAATCCAAAAAATTGAAATTTCATAGCGGGAATCAAAAGATACGTCCAGTTGAATATTCAGAATAGTCACTATGGAATTCTGGCCCTTAAAAATGGAAATTTTGCAAATGACCTCGGTTTTCGACGAAACGACTTTTGTTGGGTCCGAGATGTCAAATTATTGCTAGGTTTCAAATTTCATAATTTTTCGAATCAATATGTGAGCGTGGCAAAGGAAAACGCGTTTGACCAGTTTTAGTTGATTTTAATTGACTGGAAATGGACATTTTTCAAACAGTCTCATAATTTGACGAAATTAGTTTTGTTAGGACCGTATCGTTAATACGAAGCTAGAAAATATTTTTCGGGAATTTTTCTAGCTAGTATGTGGCCCCGGTAAATTTAAATGTGCGTTCAAATTCAATATATAGAGTTATATTTTGATTTCGACGAAAATAGATCGAAACAATCGAATCAGCTTACGATACATAACCCATTGTGTTCGGAATGAGGGTAATTAGCTACGGACGACAGGATGTGGGTCTCGTTTCGAGGTTGAAATAAAAAGTACTTTTTGAAATTAAATAATTAATTAAATAAAAAATTTCTCTCCTCATATCCTCTCAGCCCCCCCCCCCCCCCGCGTTTAAATCGAATTAGGTCAGAAAAAAGAAGGAAATGGAAGATCGACGGCAACTCCTTGCGCCCCCCTCCCCCGTTGATCGATCACCGCCGCCTTCCCCTCACGTCAACCGCCCCCTCCTCTTCTCGTTCTCCTCTGCCCCGCCCCCTTCTTTCCCCTCCTTGATTTTTAACGCCTCAGCCCTAAATCCGCAAATCCCCGACACTTCTGGCTCCACCGCCTCCGTCGCTACCCCTTGCCGACCACCAGACCACGATGCGCCGCCCCGACCCTCCTTCAACAACCTTCTTCGCATTTAAACCCTCCACCACCTAAAGACAACGCCTCCTCCACCTCTTAGGGCGCCGCCACCGCCTGCATTGACCAACACCCGACCCCCCCTTAGCGAGCTCCTTCCTCCAATCCCTCTTAGATCCGAAAAGCAGTAAGTTTTCTCATTTATTTTATTTTATTTCAGTTTTAAAATATAATAAGGGTATAGAAAAATATAATTTTTATACACCTATTAGAGATAGAAAAATCTGATTTTTATATATCTACTTGCGATAGAAAAATATGGGTTTTATGTACATGTAGTGACATAAAGATGCGATCTTTATACGTTTAGCCTTAGAATAAAAATGTGATTTTTATATTTTAAGATTTGAAATAAAAATTCAATTTTTACATATAGATTTGAAATAAAAATTCGATTTTTACATATATAGATTTGAAATAAAAATTCAATTTTTGCATATATAGATTTGAAATAAAAATTCGATTTTTATTTATCAAGTTCGTTGGTTAAAAATGTGATTTTTAACTTGAACAACGTGAAAAGAACTGCATTGGAATTTCAAATAGATCCAGACGGTTGAGCAGTTCAGAAGCAAAGCACGGCGAAGTGGAACCCTCTGTGAGAACTCCTCACCTTTATTTTAATTTCTAGTTTGAAATATATACTAGGATGCAAACGGTGCTTAGCAGCACCCGACACCCGTCGTCCACAGACCATGGATGGCTTGTTTGTTTGAATAATGTGTTGTGAAAATTGATTGAGTGATGTAGAATGAAATAAAATATTTTATAGTGGAAAATATTTTATAGTTAAAAATATAATTTTTAACGTGTATATAAAATAAATATTTATAAACACATCGGACGATTTGTTTATATACACTGATTTGACTGATATTGATTGGGACGATAAATTTTACACATTGCCCAACTGCACAAATAAAATGTGTGTTTGTTGATTTGAAACCCAACATGGATATTGGGATGATATTTGACGTACACTAATCCAGATTATTTAGTTGTATGTCAATCGATGGGTTGACAGGCTGTGTAAGCGTTAACTATTTATATTTAATGCTTACGCAGTTGTGTGGTGCAATCTGGATGATGGTTTATTATTTATCGTTGCTATTATATACATGTGCTGTAGAAAATCCATGTAATTAACATTATATGGTAATTGATTGGCCCTCATTCAAATATAGAAAATAAATTCATGTGTTGAATAGAAAATTAATTCATGTGTTGAATTGAAAAATATTCATGTGTTGAATATAATAAACATTCATGTGTTGAATAAAAGCCGTGTTGATTAGATTGACGCCATTTTGACGTGAATGATATTTATATCGATTTTATTTATTTTTCAATGAATACTGAAAGTGATTTGAAATTCGAATTAAATTGAATAGATTTGAAATTCGAGTTAAATTGAAGTGATTTGAAATTCGAATTAAATTGAATAGATTTGAAATTCGAATTAAATTAAGTGATTTGAAATTCGAATTAAATAGAAGTGATTTGAAGTTCGAATTAAATTGAAATGAATTGAAATTCGAATTAAATTGGATAGATTTGAAATGGATTGAAATTCGAATTAGATTGAAATGAATTGAAATTTGAATTAAATTGAAATTGAATTGAAATCGATTTGAAATGAAATTAAAACGAATTTATATTGAAAAATTCAATTTTGATTTGAATTTGAAAAGGAAGTTGAAATCATTTTGAAAATGAATTTAGAACGATTTATATAATACGTTTTAAAAGGAAATCGATGAAATATATAATATATATATATATATATATATATATATATAATGGCCTGAATAGAACGCGCCGCGCAGCGGTAGTTCGTGAATTTCGACCATTGACTTCGAGTGGACATTGCGGGAGATCCGACAGTCGGATTCTCCTAAAATCGGAACCGTTGGGTTCGTATCGAAAAGAGCTTTCTAAAAAATATTAGAGATTAGAAATCTAACGGTTGGATTTGGAATTGTGTCCAAATCAAATTTGGAAAAGGTCGCTGTAAGTGCAGTTCGTTGGTCGTTGATGGAAATCGACTGTACGGGCCTTGCTAAAATTATTAAAAATAGTAATAATTTGTGTAAAATCATAAGAAATGATTTGTGAAGAATTGGGATGAAAAACTCCATATTTGAAAATATAAAAATAGATTTTTATCGAAATGAACTAATTTTGAATTAGAATAATAATTTATTTATTTTTAAATAAATAAATTGGATTTGAAATGGTTTCAAAAGAAACCAGAATTTCCGAATGGATTTGAATCGAAATTGTCTTTGGAATATTTCGATGTTGGATTTTGTGATTATACAGATATTGTTATGGAAATTTGAAAGATATGTTTATATCGTTATTTCCAGTACGATATTTGTTGGTCGTAGAATTTGATATTGAATATAAGCCGATATATTTTCTATTCAGAGCCTTGTATTTAATATCAAATGTGATTTGGGTTTGTCGTGAATGGTGTCTTCACTAACACTGTTCTTAAACCCAGTTGAGAAAAAGGTTAAATCTTTTTATTTAGATTTAATGAAGTGTACCAATTAAATGGTATTTAATTGGAATTGAATTTGAATTGATTTTTGGGTTTATCGTGAATAATGTTTTAAATAACACTTGTTCTTTAACCCGATAATTAATGGAATGTGATTTTGGGTTGTCGTGAACGGTATCTTCAATAATACTGTTCTTAGACCCAACTGATTTAAGAAAACCAGAAACTAACTGTAGATTAGTTAAGTTGAATGGCTCACTTGCTATTTTACGGTTAAGGGCTGATAGAATGGAATGTGACTTTGGGTTTATCGTGAACCGTGTTTTAAATGACATTGATTCTTTAACCCAGTTAAAGATTAAAACTAAGTGGAGTTTTAATGAATCTTTAATTAGATTGAAATGGTCGAGAATGGAGTATCACTAGTTTTGCTCCAGGCGATAGTTAAATCTTTAATTAGATTTGAACATGAAATGGTAACTGAATTTACCGATAACACCATGGTGTTAGGCATGAAGTATGACCAGTTTTTCTTCATGGGATAAATAGGTTGGGATTCGGAAATAAAATAAATGATTACTTCGGTGTGGTTCGCTAATCCCGACTAGTTTTGAAGTGAAATTCAAAGGAGGACTAAAGAATAAATTTAAAAGAAATTATCTTTGATAAAATTAATGGGAACCTTTCCCTAAGAATGTGAAATTTAGAAACTAACTGTAGGCTAGCTAAGCAGAATGGTTTCCTGGGTGTTGATCTGATGTTGGTTTCGGCCTTCAGGGTTAATATTTGGGGAATTATTCTCTTGTTAATTTACGGTTAGTGACAGATGAATTGGAATGAGGCGTATATTGTGTTTCTGTAACAATTGTTTATTATATACGTGAGTTATTCAGAAAGACCGGGTTTGTCCCATTCTGAATAACTGATTCGATGATGAGTCGAAGATGAAGGCGGTGGTCGAAGACCGGAGGTCTTCACGTCATTTGGGTGGTTACTAATGATCTTGATTGGGTCGTACACCTAAGAGGAGGGAATCAGTTAGTGGTCGTCCAAACGTACTTGGAGATCGATGGAGATGCGGGGTACTAGGTGCCTCCGGTTTCGTTCAGACCCAGAACGAACTTGTAAATGGACTGTGTGTCTAACATTGGATTTTAGTCTGTGTGATTGATTTCTATGAAATATATATCTGTTTGGCGGCGGAGAATTTATTCTCTTGCTTAACGCCCTTCTCTGAGACGTATGAGCTCAGGGGTTATATATTGATGGATATCAAACGCATGGAGTGAATGGTCTGTGTGGCATGCCTAAGTGGCAATTGATCAAGACTTCTGTTGAAAAGAAAATTCTTGTGGTTGATGATCAAAGCACGGTCTGTGTGGCATAGCTTTGTATAGCGTTGATTCGCGAGCCTCACACCCCGGTTGTGAACCAAAAACGGGAGAGGACCTCAGGGAGGACATGTGTTTCTTTCTAGTTAGAAGTGGCGTCAGTGGTTTTACACGCCCTGACGAGCTTGACTTATGTGGTTGTTGTTGTTGCGAGGCACCTCAGATATATCGGTGACTATGTGGAGCCGATGGAGTCATTCGTTGGCTCATTTACGCCCCAAAGGGCAGGGAAACGCAGTGTTCAGGCATTTTAATCCACATCGGTGGACCGACCCTGATGATCCAAGGGCCCACCTGAGTCTGGGTCCTGAGGCTCGGGCTAGAGAGTCTCGAATCGTTAGAGGATTATCTTTTGCCTCGGTTCACAGATGGAAATCCAACTTCCAATACGTGACATGTGCGGTTTTGATTATAGAGCCTAGTATTGGCGACATGATATATGGTACCCATGCCGCCTATGATTAATACTTATGATTGAAATTGTTTTAACACTATACACTTATAGTAATAATAAAAGAT
Organism: Allium sativum; assembly: GCA_030737875.1. Taxonomy (NCBI): domain Eukaryota; kingdom Viridiplantae; phylum Streptophyta; class Magnoliopsida; order Asparagales; family Amaryllidaceae; genus Allium; species Allium sativum. Next base: position 71,552,652 of record CM060927.1, on the reverse strand, counting down.
GAAATTTAGCGTATCAAGCATTCTTTGGCTATTATAATGTAAAACCCTATCTTCCGGCTTGCGTTGCATTGTGTGATGGGACCTGGGTCTTATAATAGCTTCATTGTTCTGTATTTAGCATTGCGCTATTGTTTTATGCACTGATATTCTTGGGAGGAAACTCGTTTCGTGTTATACGGCGTGGTCCCTTGATTTACCTAACTTTAAAATAAAGATTAATAACTGTTTTAGTTCTCACACCAGTCACATGACTGACTTGGAGTTTATTGTTTTAACCTAAACTCTGGGTGCTCTTATTTTGACACGGGCAACTAGTAGTTTTGGTTTTGCAGATTTATATTCACAGGATCCTGGTTTACAGCTGGAACGATACTCGGAAATCTCTGTATCCGTGTATTACTTTCAGTTGTGTTTTGTATTATTTTTCCGCTATTGTATTGTATTTAAATCTCTGATGTTGAATAATGTGCAATTTTTATTCGTACTCTGTATATTCTTGTATTCTGATGAAATTGTTGTAATATAAAATGAAATGTTCTTCTGTCTGCGTTCCGATGTGGCTTGTTCTCAATTCTATCCGGGCTTTCCTTACCAGGGGAGTTCGGGTCGTTTCAACCGGGATCAAATTTATATACGAAAAAAACCATTTCGACCAACAAATACGTGAAGTGATCAGAAGATGATCGAGATGGAGCTTTGAAGACCGTAGATATTCATGAACGGAAGAACCGCTACTAATCTATGGTTTAGAGGCCAGAGATAAACTGTGGTTCTGTCGTGATTGAAATCTACGGGTTGCAAGGACTACTCGCTACTGATCGCTGGGTGATTCCTATATGAGATTCTGTAGGAGAGTGCCTTCGGTTCATCCTGTTTCTGGATGACTTGTATGGACGGATGTCTGATAGAGTATTTCCGAAAGGATCGCGTACGTTGATTTCTTCAAATGTGCCATAGTTGGTTAGCTCCCAACTAGAGTATTTTTGTGGACGTCAATTAGCGATATCTAGTGGATTTGATGAGGTGGCATTCAAAGTGAATGGCGATCAGATGTTTCAAAGTAAATTCTGGCCTCAAGCCTCACAACCGGGAAATGACAAAAATCAGGCAGGCATCATGGCTATGTGGGTCGCTCCTATTAGGGTGTATAATCACCTATCTAGAGAAAATCCTTTTGTTTCTTAAATCTATTTCGATGCTGTCCCTTTTCGGAAGACGGTGGGTAGCTCCCAACCGTTGGTGATATACATTCGATACACTCAAGCGAAATGAGTGGTCGGTCATGTGAGAGCCGGGTTGCAAGACGTTCTTGTTGAACCCAGTGTATTTTACTCTAGATACACGATTGGCAGGTGGTCCCATACCTTGTCATAGTCGGAATTCAATCTCCAATAAGCGCCTGCGGTTTTGTTTGTATACTATATATGTGGAGCGTGAGATGCAAGCGTTCCGCTAGATTGATATCTACTTGTATTTTGACATTATTATAATATCAGAAAAGATATAGGTTTCAAAAATGGTTTGGGTTATCATAAGGTAAAAACCGTCTATTTTTATGTGTGGATTTGGTCTAACGATTATCCTTTTCTTTCGAAAGATTTTTGAACTTAAAATCAGGTTGTGTGATACCCTTAAACTGTGCGAGTTTTTCTCACTCTGGTTCACCAGACTGACCCAGTGTTTTGTAAATGCTCGGGTTAGCCCGGGGTGTACAGGTTCAGGTTATCGAATGTTGTGAAGAGACGAGCTGGAATGTCCAGACGTATGATATTATATAGCTACTATCCCGCTGTGTGTTGTATATGGGAACAGGTTATTATAAATGTCCCATTGTGTGATGTACTCTGATTATTGTAATTATTTTTTTAAAAGCTCTCAGTAAAGATTTATTTATGTATTATATTTTGTTCCGTTGCGATGTGAGACTCTGTGTTGTGTTGGTTCTTCTTCTTCTATTCTAATATTTCTTTCTTTCTTACCTCATCCTCTACTTTCTTTCTAATAACGTCCAGTGTTTTCGGTGTTTGGAAGGTCGGCATGAGTTACGGTAAGGGTATTTATGTCGATTTACGTGGCCGAAAATCTCTGGGTCGTTGCAGTGGTATCAGAGCTATTGGTTTAGTAATAACCTTGGCTCTGTGGTGTAGCTCGATAGAGATTGGGTTAATAATACCCTAGATCGAGATTGTGTGTATATATATGAGAGCGTATTTGTAAATTTCATATATAAATGTTTTGTACTGTGTTTATTGATAGGTTCAAGTGTTGAGAAGCGTTGAACTGGAAATTGATACAGTATTGTTTTGTAAAGAGGGTAAATGAAATAATTTTACCCAAATTATATTTTTGTATAAAAAGGAAATAATTTTATAAATTATTGAGATATTACTATGTTTGATGGATTTGAATGGTATTCAAATCGAATTGAAATTTAATCTGATTAAGTAAAATTAAATGAATAATGATACTGGAATAAATAAATTGGAATTTGAATAAATGATAATCAAATAGAAATCCTTTGAATATTAGTCGATTGATGTTAGAATATGGGAAACCGAAGTAAAATGTTAATATTGAATGTAAGTTCAATTAATTTGGTTAATTTGGTTGTGAAATGTTGGTTATTGGATGGTAGATTGTTTAAATGAAATAAATCGACGATTTAATGAAGTCGAATAAATTATAAACTAAGGTAAATAAATTCCAGTATAATAAAACTGGATTAAACTTCATGTGAACTGAGATTAAGGATATAAACCTGGATTGGCAAATAAGTTGATGCTCATGTTTGAATTTGTGAAGTTATACTTGTTAATCAATGAAATGTTATGTCATGTATTTGTGACTTACATGTTAATTGAGTTAAGTACAGGTAGCAGGAGACTTGAATTTAGATTTTGGTTGCGTAGATTGAAATATGATGTGCAAATATGCTCAATAACGCTCGTAAAAGGTACGCCTACCGCAAGATATAAATTTTTGGGGTTTTATTTGGGTTTTGAGTTTGGTTTTTGAATTTTTCCGACTCTGTTGATCGATGTATATATATTTCTTGAACCTGTGATATTGCAGATGTCTTTCGTACAGGGGAGACCCAATTATTTTGTAAAGATAATTTATTATTTTGTAAAGATAATGGGTTTGTGATGTTCTTTCTTACCTTAGCAATTTCGAGGACGAAATTATTTTAAGGGGTGAAGAATGTAACGACCCGCATATTTTGGCCGACAAATATTTAATTAAATTAATTTATTTATTTTAAATATTATATTAGAAATATAAACGATTTTTTTAATTCGTATTAAAACGAAGTTTAAATGTTATATTATATTTATAATATAAAACGAGCTCGAAATCGCGAGGCAATTCGTAATATTTGGTTTTGAAATTCAACTGAGAATAAAGGATTCGATATAAGTCGGATTTCTGTGAAACAAGAAACGTTTGGAACCGTGTTGACTAAAATTTTCATATGAAAGAGAAAAAATCAGATTCCGTGTTATAAATGGTTAGTTATAGCCAAATCAAATTTTCAAATAATCGCTATGGAAATCGTTAATAAACGATAACGTTTATTAAATAAAATATTAACGGTTTTTATAATTTTTCGGTATGGTTTAACCCGAAATTTTGAATTATAGGTTTGGAATCTACTTTAGTTTTATTTAGAGTTACACGGTATTTCATTTGAGTATATTCGGTAATATCGATCTTTTTTATCTAATTCAACCGTAAACACTAAGCATGTTTAGTAAGAGATTTTTACAAAATGTATAAATCATTTCATTCATAAGACAGTTTGTAATAACACGTCTTACCAACCTAAGTATATCCAAAGTATGGATTGTTCACTATCATTTTTTATGTTCGCCACCAGATAGTGAAAGATATATCCATTGGTAATTTAGATATCTTAGGTCAACATAAAACTTGTACAGCATATACCATCAGTTTTTTCCACTTGGTTCGCAAATCAAATGAAACCCAGGTTACATATATGCATCATACTTGTCTGACAAATACAAAGTTTGATACATGTACATGAAATTGGAATATACAATATGAAACTGAAAGTGTTCGTTACAAAGAAAAACCAACGTATTCATATGTCCTTGCCCGAACTAATACAACACCGAAAGAACAAAATGGTTCATTTTAAATTGCACTGTCAACATGCTTTGTTCTTTCAGTGCGCTCTGTTCTTCCAGTAAGAAAGAGTAAAACAAATAGATATAGAAAACAACTGGACAACTAAAGTAAATCACCTAATGAATAGATGAATATATTCTTACATCAAATCTCTATAGATCTTGAACAGCTAGACAAAACAGTACAATGAACAAATAGAGCAAACAAATACATATATAAATTTATTCATGAAATCTACAGATAAATCTGCATAGCTAAATTTATTCATATGAACAGTCGATTCTATATACAAAATTTTTAGGAATGTGCTGCCATACAGTACATAAACAACTAAGGGAAATGCATATAGAATTGTTGTACAACACAGACTAGCATGGACAAATAGCTCATTTTAATTGCTGCATGTCTTACTCCTATTTCAGTCCTTCCCTGAAAAAGTGAAATAATCAAGTATAAGAAGAAAAAAAATCAAGAAACGGCTAAATAATCAAATCAAAAACAGCTACAGAATCCAAGGAAGAAGACAAATAATATATGTACATCTACATAGAATTGAACCAGCTAAATGAAGTAGCAACACAGCTACACTACTAAAATATGCATACATCAATCCTTAATACAAAGAGTAGCTAAGTGAAATCAAATCCAATGTGTATATATTTATACCATCAAGTTTCAGTCAAATCGAAATAGATGATATTTATACTTGTACATATATAGATGATTCATGTACAAATTCCATGCTGCCATATTTTTAAAATGGAACACAAAATCTACATTTTTCAAATATTTGGGTGATATAAACAAGTCATAGCCGTACCTCACCTAGTCTATACATACCCACACAGTTCAATCACTGTTCTCTTCGAACAGAGCAACAATATTGGAAATTAAATACTCAATCCGACAAAATCTTCACCAAAATCCCATATAATCTATATACACGGATCAAAAATACTGAAACCTCATATCAATTCAAAATCCCTGCTAAAAATCCACCACACAGATATCAGTTTTCCATCAACAATCAATACGCAAATCTAAAAAAAAGGGAAAACCAATGGCCTAAGAACTAGGTAGCCGAACCTATATAGGATGGACGTGGAGTACTATAAATACAGGTATCGCATAAGGGATTTCATCAATTCGAAACGGTTTGAACATTACAACAAACAAGAGAAAGAAGGAGGAAAAAAATGGTTCAAACCAAAACAGAAAAATACTGCAAACAAAAATCAATTTAAATACTTATCTATGATGTACTTCGGATCTGCATGCTTTGGACAAATTTCCGGATGGATCGGTTCAGGACCGCAGACTTGGGTCGATCAAATTTTCGAATGGAACCTTCGAGTTGGGTTGCGAATGGATCTGGAAGGCGTGGGAGCTGGTCAGCGAGACGGTGGTTGTAAGGACCCGTATTTTTTCGATGTATAAATAATTTATTTAATTATTAAAATAATGGTTTGGTTATTTAAAATGACCAGAATTTAATAATATTGAATATTTAATTAAAATAAATAATATAATAATATATTTAATTTCTGAAATAGTCGAAAATAGTGGAATTCACAAAATGGTGTGAATTGGATCATCTGTGATATTTAATTCAGTTTAGAATTGAATTAGAATAACGAATATATTATTTGAACGGCAGTTTGAACGTATAATTATAATATAATTATAATTGAGCTCGAAATGGCACGGTCGTTCGCTATTTGGCGATTCGAACTTCAATTGAATGTACATGATCCATTTTAAACCGGATTTCTGTGAAACAAGAAACGTTAGGAGCTGGTGAAGTATATTTTTTCTAGTGGAAGAGAAAATTCGGGATTTTGTCGTGTGGATTTTTAGTTATGTCTAAATCAAATTTTAGAAAAGTCGCTATGGAATGCCTTTATAATTTATATTGATTTATTTATATTTTAAAAGGATTTTTAATATAAATCGAATATCGATATAACTGGGAATTTTGAAATATCGAGTTATAAATCCCAGTGGAGCTGTATGGTATTCTATTGTGAATATATACGATAATATTTATTTTTTTATATTAAATTTAAATGTTTTTAAATATATTTATATATTTAAATGGGTTATTTAGAGCTTTAAAAATAGCCAGTTTTGCAAACGACCTCAGAATTCGACGAAACTAATTTTGTTGGATCTGCAACATCAAATTTTTGTTAGATTCCAAGTTCCGTGATTTTTGGGGGTCACTGTGTGGCCGTACGGATTTTTAGAGTGAAAAACATGCAGTAAATTGACCTTTAAAATACGTTGTGTGAGCAAACGGAGTCGGAATTCGACGAAACCAGTTTCGTTGGGTCCGCAATGTCAAACTATAGCTGCATGTCCATTTCCGTGATTTTTGGGTATCGTGGGTGGTCACAGGAATTTTTAAACAGCATATACAAGTAGCGATTGATTAAAATAAAATAAAATATCGAATAAAAAATATATTTTACCATACTATAAATAATCCTAACATCCTTCTAACCCTAACCCTTACTTTCTATGTTGAATAAAATCTGCGCCGCCACCATCGAAGAAAATCTACAGCAAAAGTCCTCATTCAAAAATCATAAAGAAACCAAATCAATTCTCTTAAATCCTAAAATAAATTTCTGTGGACTCAGCAAAGCAAGAGCTTCGAGTTGATGATGGTTTGGATGGGTCTGATCACCACTGTTGTAAGTCGACATGAAAGCAGCAAGGGTAGGGTTGGACTTTTACTTCGATTGAGGCATCAATTCAACTTGTTATGATTATATTCGGATTTATAGCATCGAATGGAAGAGTTTTTGATTTTTTGTCAAAATCCGAGCATATAGCTGTCGCATCCCTCACTGGGTTTCGCGACTGTGAAGCCGGAGATCGCACTGAAGTGGTGCGTGCGAGGTTGGGCTCGAGGAGGCGTTGTGATGTCTCTTTCGAAGAGATGAAGAATGGTGGTGAGCTCGGGTGGTTCGGTTGAGTGTGGAAGGAGGATCATGAGCTTGAAGTGGGTAATGACCACCGTGTGTTGTGAATGAGGACACGGAGTATCTCGTTTGGGAAGAAAAGGAATTTCGGGTCTGGGCCTTGTGAAAGGAATATGGGTCGGATATTTATTGGTAAAGGCCCGGTATTTAAATAAATAAAGTTTAGTTATCATTCTATAGTGTATAAACTTATAAAATTAATATCTTTATCATACGTGATCAAAAATTCGAACCGTCAGTTACGTTAGGATCGTATGGATGGTGGCTACACCATGGAACTGCCGGGAGTGAATTGGTGCTCGTTTGGATCTATTGTGAAATGAAACACCTGAATCGAATCAATGACCAATTATCGTTATTTAACGATAACCGTCGAATGTGAGTAAACTCACTAACTCTTCTCAGTTATATTTTATAACTGATAAATAATGGTTGTTTGCTGTGTGTTGGCTATTTGGTTGAACTGCTAGTCAGTTGATTGAAAATATAGATAACGATATATATATAAATCGTTAATCGAATGCTGATTCTGTTTATCAAAATATTTCATACTCGTGTTATTTATGTGAATTAACATCTGTGGATGCAGGGAAACAGGTCGGTGGGACCCAACTGGGTTCCTCAATATTTATTTTACTGTTTTTTCATATATTGTGTTATATGATATGATATGAAATCTGTTGTTGATTTTGTATGGTTGAGTGATGTTGATCATTGTTGTATGGTATGTTAAATACCATAGCGAATACTGGAATGTTAAAAAGGAAATTTTCAATGTTATATTGAAAAAGAAACATTTCTAAAATTAAAAGATTTTATAAAAAGAAAATTTTTATTTAGAAAAAAAATAGATTTAAAAGGAATACTTATTTGTAAATCAAATAGATAAAATTAAAGGGAAATATTTGTAAAACATTTACAAATAGAATTGAAAAAGAAATATTTGTAAACCATGTATAAATAGAGTTGAAAAGGAATATTTATTTGAAAAATAAATAGAACAGAAAGAGGAAATATTTGTAAAACAAATAAAAAATGGAATAGTTAGATTATAAAAGGAATGACTTATAAAATAAATAGATTTTATAAATAGAAAATATTTTATAGAATAAATAGAATTATCAAAAAAGGGATTTATTTTGTAAATAAATAGATTATAAAAGGAAATACTTGAAAGGTGACTAGAATTGTATAAAAGGAGAATTTTACATTTGAAAGATTTAAACCTGTGCTTCGCACATGGGTATAACATGCTATGAATTTAAAGCAAATATTTTAAATAGAATCTGTTTTAACAGATAAAGTAAGAAGATAAATTTATAAATAATATTTTATAAATTAAATTGGATGTTTATCATTGGATTAATAGAATATATAAGCCAAGACTTATATAGAGAAGTAAGAATCGATTTCAACATTGATATTTGAAACTGAATAAACGTAGAATTAATCAAAGGTGTTAATCAGTTAGAGTTAATCAGTTAGAGTTAATTAGATAGAGTTACCCGAATTAGAATTAATTGAATACTAGTTATTCAATTAGAGCTAATCGAATGTAGTTATTTGAGATAGAGTTAGTCAAACATAGTTATTTAGGATGTGTTGCCATTTCGTATGACTGCTAGCGTAATTCGCAGGGCTGCAGATAGCCTACGGTGGTTGGATGTTTCCTGAGGGAATCAGGTGTAACCATTGTGATCGCTGTGATCTAGAGTCAAGCGAATGGAGTTAAATCGAATATTAGCCATTCGAAATAAAGTTAAACAGACATAGTTATTTGAATATAAATTAATCGAATATTAGTTATTAGATAGTAGTTGAATAAGTTGAATTAAATAAGTTGAGTTAATCAAGTAAGTTAATCGAGTTGAGTTAGTTAATATGAGTTAATCAAACCAAGTTAATCCAAATGAGTTAGTCCAAAGGAGTTATTCGAAATAGTTTATTCGAATAGAATTAAACGTTTAATCAAATATAGTTTATTCGAAAAGGAGTTATCGAATAGAGATTATTCGAAAAAGAAAGTGGATTATACATTGAATTTGATTATATCGAATTCGGGAAAGTAATAATTACTTGCCGTTTTTAATCATGATTTACTTATTTATTTATAAATTAGTGGTTTAGTTATTTAGTTAAATTAAGGAATAAAAGTTATATTTTGAAAGTTTGATATTTAAGAAGAAAGGATTATAATGATATAGTTAAAATCAATGTTTAAAATAAAGAAGGGGATTCATAAATAGAATCTGAGTTACGTAAGGAAGTTGTTAAAGGTTTAAAAGGTGAACTTTTTCTATTTCAGGGTTAGAAATGTTGTTCAGTTAAGGTCTGAGAGGTAATTATACCCCAACTTGATTGACTTCGTTTTAAACTAAGGGATGTGTAAGGTTCGATAGTGAAGGTTGATTAAGTGAATTTAATTATTGAGTGTAATGGTTTAAATTGGCTTAGTGATGTTTTATTTAAACATCTGTTTAAATCAAATGAATAAGTTTTGGAAACATTTTCCAAATATAATCAGAGATATTTTCTAATCATAGAAAATGAAAGGTTGATGAGAAAGAATACTGGAATGACAGTGATACGTGAAACAGAGATGGAAATGTTTTCCAATGATTGATGATGTATATTTTCTAAATTTAGAAAATAAGAATTTACAAGTATATATAAATGGGGAAATGGATAAATTAAACATAATTTAATAGAAAGAGATAAATGAGGATTGATGATTGATTGATCGAATTTCTATCTGGAAATAAGATTGTTGGTTGTATACCTATATTTCTTTGATAGTTAAATCACCGACTATCAAAGTTTTTGACCATTTTTCCATCGTTAATACGGAGAGACCGGGATCAGATTTTTATCTGAAAACCACTCTATATGGACGTTAGCGTTGCGATCAATTATGATAAAGATAATTGAAGACGGAGTTATGAAAAGGCTATCCTGTTTACGGAATAGTGCCTTCGGTTTGTCCAGTCCCAGGGCAACGTAAATGGACGAATGTCTGACAAAGTATATCTAACAGATCACGTAAGTTGATCTCTTCAAACTTACTTACGTTTGGCGGCGGAGGAATTCGTTTCTCTTAGCTTTATACCCGTGGTATTTTTGAGGAAAACAATTTGTGATTTGGCGGGTATGACAATGTGGCATTCAAAGTAAATGAATGTTTGATCTATCAAAGATACGTTATGACCTCATGCCTCATCCACCGGAAAATGACAGAAATCGGGCAGGCAGCATGGCTAAGTGGGTCGCTCCCATTAGGGTGTATATCACCTATCTAGAGAAAGTCCATTTCATTCTTTGATCTGTTTTCGATGCTGACCCTTTTCGGGAAACCGTGGGTAGCTCCCAATCGTTGGTGGTATACATTCAATACACTCAAGTGAAATAAGTGGTCGGTCATGTGTGGGCCGGGTTGCAAGATGTTCTTGTTGAACCCAATGTATTCGCCTCTAGAGATACAATATCGGCTGGTGGTCCCATACCTTGTCATAGTCGGAATCCAATCTCCAATAAGAGCCCGCGATTTGATTTGTATACTATATATGTGGAACGTGAGATGTAAGCGTTCTGCTAGATTCTAATTACTTGTGATTAGACATTATTGTAATATCAGAGAAGTATTGATTTCAAAAACTGTTTTGGGTTATCGTAAGGTAAAAACCGTCCGTGTTTATGTGTGGATTGGTCTTATGATTATCTTTTCTTTTGAAAAGGATTTTGAAAAGTTAAGCCAAATGATTTGAGTTTACTCACACCAGTCCCATGACTGACCCAGAGTTTTTTTTGTTTTTTTGTTTTCCTAAACTCTTGGGTGCCCAAATTTGTACGGGCAGTCAAGTAGTTCAGGTCTTTACAGATATGCTTGGAGGAGCTTGAAGCAGGAGGCTTCAGGATTATATGGCTATTGTTATTTCCGCTGTGTGTAAGTGTTGTACTCTGATAATGTTATTTTATGTATATACACTGTTTTATTGCAAAGTTATATTATGTATTACATTTTATTGGTTCCGCTGTGAGATTCGTGTTTACTCTGATTGTGTTCTTCTTCTTCTATTCTAATTTTCTATCTTATCTATTCTCACTCTCTAACTTCTTTCTATTAATGATTTGGAATGTTCGATACCTGAGTAATTAACATGGGTTTTGTGTTGATTTTCTGGGTCGAAAATCACTTGGTCGTTAAAGTGGTATCAGAGATGAAGGTTAAGTGATTACCTTGGCACTGTGGCGTGACTCGGTAGAGATAGTGTTAGTAATACCCTAGATTGGGTTGAGTGTATATATACGAGTGAACGTATTTGTTATTTGATATAAAAATGGTTTTATATTGTGGAGATTTATTGGTTGAGTTGTTTATGGGTTCTTATCGATCAGTTTGATCCACCATATTGATAGGATTTTCTAAACACTCAAGTACGATAAACCGACACAGTATGTTTTGAAAGAGGGTAAATGAGATAATTTTACCCAAAGTATATTTCAATATAAAGAAAATATTTATATTCGAATTATTATCATATATTGGATGTGTTGGTTGATTTTAATTGAAATGGTTATATAAATAACCAATTTGAGTTCGTATAATTTAAAAGCTGAATAATTAAATCTGAATTAAATCAGAATTGGAATTAAAATTCTGAAACGAACTGGGGAAAAAGTGATTGTAAGTGGATTTGAGTTAAGTTTAAGAAAATTTTAAAATCCTGGGAGATTTTAAATTGTTTACAAGTATCGTGAATGATATTTTGAAAAAGTTTTCAAAATGAAAGGGTTTAAATATGGTTTTGATAAGTGATATAGTATTGAACTCACTTTTATAGCTGGGAAATAACTCTGATGATACTGGCTACATCAGTGTTCATTTTCGAGTTGTAAGTGACAGATTACTACTAAAGATTTTGTTTTTGAATTGTTTTGAGAAAAAGGAAGTTGTTTTGAATCCCGAAAGGGAATAATTTATTTGAGAAAAACTAAACTGTTTAAAATTCCCAGGAAGAGAGTATGAATTAAAAGCAAATTAAAGAAATTTGTGAAAGAAAATATGAATTAAAACTAATTAACTGTAAATTGAACTGGAATATAATATATGAAGTAAAATCAGATTTTGCATTGTGAGATAGAATCTGAAATGTTATTGGATTGGTGAGTAAGGAATTTGGAATCGAGAATGAAACTTGAGTTTGAAATGGTAATTGGCTTGTTTAAGCGAATAGCTGTGTTGAGGATAAATTGATCATTGATTGATTGGGATGACTTTGGTATATGCTGAATTGGCAGCAGAATAAAAGGATTTAATGATATGCCCGACAAAAAGGTAAATGTTTATTTTTATGGATTTGATGATTTATGGGCCGATTTGGCAAGCTGCTTGGCTGTTTGATTTTCTTTTGGATTGGAGAGGGCCTAGAGAGACGAGTTAGGGTTTGAACTATTGACCGGTACAAAGGAGATGCTGGCGAAATTTTTCGAAAAATTAAGGTGTTAGAAAATTTTTAGGATTTTTGAAAATTTTCGTTAGTAAGAATAATTCAATATTTTAATTGAAATAAATTGGTTCAGTTGAAACTGAATTTAAAAGTGAACGAATAGTTTTTAAACCAGTTAATAGGGTCTGTCTTCTACCTTAACAATTTTGGAGGAAGAAATTATTTTAAGGAGGGTAGAATGTAACGACCCGTATTTTTTCGGTGTATAAATAATTTATTTAATTATTTAAATAATGGTTTGGTTATTTAAAATGACCAAAATAATCAATTATATTGAATTTTTAATTAAAATAAATAATATAATAATATATTTAATTTCTGAAATAGTCAGAAATAGTGGAATTCACAAAATGGTGTGAATTGGATCATCTGTGATATTTAATTCAGTTTAGAATTGAATTAAAATAACGAATAATTATTTGAATGGCAGTTTGAACGTATAATTATAATATAATTATAATCGAGCTCGAATTGGCGCGGCAGTTCGCTATTTGGCGATTTGAACTTCAACTGAATGTACAAGATTCGTTTTAAACCGGATTTCTGTGAAACAAGAAACGTTAGGAGCTGGTGAAGTATATTTTTCTAGTGGAAGAGAAAAATCGGGATTTTGTCGTATAGATTTTTAGTTATGTCTAAATCAAATTTTAGAAAAGTCGCTATGGAATGCCTTTATAGTTTATATCGATTTATTTATATTTTAAAAGGATTTTTTATATAAATCGAATATCAATAAAACTGGGAATTTTGAAATATCGAGTTATAAATCCTAGTAGAGCTATATGGCATTCTATTGTGAATATATACAATAATATTTATTTTTTTATATTAAATTTAAATGTTTTTAAATATATTTATATATTTAAATGGGTTATTTAGTGCTTTAAAAATAGCCAGTTTCGCAAACGACCTCAGAATTCGACGAAACTAATTTTGTTGGATCCGCATCATCAAATTTTTGTTAGATTCAAAGTTCCGTGATTTTTGGGGTCACTGTGTGGCCGTACGAATTTTTAGAGTGAAAAACAGGCAGTAAATTGACATTTAAAAATACGCTGTGTGAGCAAACGGAGTCGGAATTCTACGAAACCAGTTTCGTTGGGTTCGCAATGTCAAACTGTAGCTGCATGTCCATTTCCGTGATTTTTGGGTATCGTGGGTAGTCACAGGAATTTTTAAATAGTGTATACAAGTAGCGATTGATTAAAATAAAATATCGAATAAAAAATATATTTTACCATACTATGAATAATCCTAACATCCTTCTAACCCTGACCCTTACTTTCTATGTTCAATAAAATATGCGCCGCCATCATCGAAGAAAATCTACAGCAAAAGTTGTAACACCCCGAATTTTCTATTAACACTAAAGTTGCTAAAATAATAATAAGTGTGTAGAAGAGGGGATGTATCTAATATGAATATAAAAATATTAATAAGTATGTAAGAGAGGGGATGTATCTATTATGAATATAAAAATATTAATAAGTATGTAAGAGAGGGGATGTATCTAATATGAATATAAAAATATTAATAAGTGTGTAAGAGAGGGGATGTATCTAATATGTATATAAAAACAATAATAAGTGTGTAAAAGGGGGGGATGTATCTAATGTGTACATTGTAGAATATATATATATATATATATATGGGCAGTTAATGCAAACATGAATAGAAGTTTATTAATTTGCTGAGTGTTTGCTGAGTCACTTCTGACTCATTGCTGAGTCAACAAGATAAACCCCATCTTGTCTGAACGGCTGCGGTTATTTCTAGGTTAAATCTAATGGCCTAAATGAATTCTAAAATCTATAAATAAGTGGGTAGACCCTAGACCTAAATCACTTGTAAAATTAGAGAAGCTACCGTCATGTTGCTGCCATGGAGTTCAGCATAGCCGTCACAAACTAAGAAGAGGAAGCCTAATCATCTACAACTAAATCTACACGAATCAAATCAAAAGATCTCTCTTTCTCTAATTCTTTTCTTTTGTTGGTGAGTATGATGATTCTCACAAGACTATTACAAACTAATTTGACTCAGTTATGAATGGATCACAAGAAAGTGATGTGATTTGTAATTGTAAATTCTATATATTGTGGATCTCTTATTATGTTATTATGTTGTCGTATGATGTAAATTATATATGCTATTTCATGCTATGTTGTAAATTCTCTTATGCTATGTCGTGCTATGTTGAGAATCATGTCAAGCTATGTTATACTATCATACTATGCCATGTTATAAATCATGCTATATTATGTTGAAAAATCATGATGTTGTTGGATCATGCTTAAAGTTATGTTTTTTTTCTTAATTTAAATGGATCTTGTTTATGGGAATTTGCCTATTAGGTTAGGTGTACCCATAAACTTGAAACTATAATTAAATAAAACTTGATTATGGGAATTTGCCTATTGAGTTAGGTGTACCCATATCAAACCATGTTGTTAAAAAAATTAGATGATGTTGATTCACACATGTTCATATGTAAGTTTATGAAAATCGATTGAGATTATATTAGGTGAATTTTGAACAAGTTGACACCTTTAGGTCCATGACATGTATAATCTATGCAAGTTGGACATATGCAAGTTTCACCCCTTATTATGATTCATTTGGTCACATATACATGTTGTTATTATGATAATCTCTTTTATGCTATGAGTTAGGCTATTCGAGTCTAACATATATTTTGCGAATAAACGTTCAAACGGGGGGTAGGGGTAATATTAGGAATTAATAAATTGGGTGCAATTTTGTAAGATTTTGCATACCATGAATGGATGTCCATAATTGAGTCAATTATGGACATTGTTAAAAATTGGAAGTAATTAATAATTCAAGTAGGGAATTATTAAAATTGGGGGAAAGTGGATTATTATTAATAATCAATGCTTAGGACACGAGGTTGGACCCGTTTGTGATGTAAACCTGCCCGGACCCGCCCGGCAAATCCAGTAGTCACAAATGTCGGCCCAATGTGAGAGGTCCTAGGCCCAAACTAAAGCATAACAGTTGTAAAGACACGAGGTTAGACTCTTTTATGGTGTAAGACTGCCCGGACCCGCCCGGCAAATCCAGCTGCCATAAATGCCAGTCTAATGTGAGAGGTCTTTATGAGGTTATGGCCTTAATGAACTAAGAAATACTTAACCAGATAATCATGTAAGGTGGGACATGGGGGTTAAGTAGGTGCCTTGGGTGGCATGAGGAATCTGGTGGTTGCCTTTAGAGGCATTTGAAATACGATTAGACTTAACCAAACACACATGTAAATGAACATGACTAAGTGGGTTAAGTGGGATGGACTAATGGGGACAAGCTTAGGTGGAATGCTTGTGGTAAATAGTGGGGGCCCATTTCAACCAGTATCCCAAAACGTATCTTTGTGGGCTCGACCCAAGTCGAGGACGGGACACGCATACTGGGTTTGACTATAAGAGGCCAAAACAGGGAGCGGTGGCAACGCAAGTCCAACGGGTTTCATATGCGTGTGTGGACCCGGGCTGGTAGGTAAGACGTTGTTGCATCGTGTAGGTATAAGCCGTGCATGTCCGTTGTATCAGGTTGCCACTTTAGGGGAGTGATACACCCCACTGTGGGGCCAGCACGGGTATCTACGAGTTAGGGAGCCGATCGAATAATGGGAAGTAGGGTACACCTAGTGGAGATAGGGGCAGGCGTGAAACACCCCACCTCCGTTAGAGTCACTCTCAAAGGGAATGCCATAATTTTGGTGGAGGTTTATAAGTATAAGTCACAGATATACAAGACAGATATAAGAACACATATTTGTAAACAGCGGAAAAACAACAAACTTTTATTTCATAAAAGCAAATACGTGTTACAACAACATCACCATAATTGTCTTACATCTTTTCCAAAACATAACATAACACTTTCATAATCTGTCTTGATTACATTATTTAAAGAAGCATAAATAAAACATAGATAAACTGCAAAAGCCCCATAGAGTTTGTCCAAAGCCATAGTTTCAAACGAAAAGGTCCAAGCAATACATTTCTCTTCTTCAAGCTGGATGTTAAGACTGGTCAAGCTGCAGTGTTCCCTCCCTGTGGACCTGGGGGGGGGGGGGGGGGGGAAACGGAAGAAAAGAAGACGAAAGAAAAGTAGAGTCAGACCTAAAGCCTGAGTAAGTCTAGTACTATTCTGTCTATGAATAAAGAACTGGGTATGATAAGTATAAACAAGAAGTGGGAAAGCACTATAACTTGGTTAAGGTGTCTAGGGTCGAATATACTATCGTACCCCATGTAAATCTCTGACCCCATATAAACTAGTTTCCAACTGGCACCCCATAATCAGGGTGATGTGATCCATTCTATAATGATCGGCTCCTACTCGCATAGTTACATGTGTCTTACGGCCCCCGATGTTGTAGTTACCTATGCTGGTCCCACCATGGGGTGTATCAAGTCCCATGGTGGCGGCCCGACATAATCCTAGAGTGCACAGGTATGCTACTGGTGTCCAGTGCCTTATTTTTCTGCGCCGGAGTGTGTGCACGCCCGCACCCCGTTAGAACCTACACTGCTACACCACCGCCGTCGATTTGACCTCTTACAATCAGCCCAGTAATCGTGCCCCACCCTGCCTAGTTTCAGGGTTTCCTGATACACCTTCTAGGGTTACTGCTGAAAAGGGTCCCCCGTTACTAGGTTTTCTATCTCTAACCACATGCTAAGTTGGTTAAGTGTTTTCTAACCTAACCCCACCAGTCCGTTTAGTTTAGCATGTTCCATTTTGATTAAGTCTTTAGTTCACTTAATCCTAACAATCCTGACTCAGCCTTAATTGTCTTATTAAGGCCCCGACCTCTCACATTAGACAGGTATTGTTGTGGCTGCCTGTTGTCGGTTGGTTCCGGGCAGTCTTACGCCACAACTCAGTCTAACCTCGGGTCCTTATTGGGCTCCATGTTTAACCTCCCACATTGGATAGGTATTGTTGTGACTACTGGACAACCGGGCGGTTCCGGGCAGGTTTACATCACAACTCAATCCAACCTCGGGTTAAACACATCGTATGTTCTACGTTTACATATTTTGTCTTTCTTCTTTATTTTCTTATATGTAAATATTTGCGGCCCATTAAGTTAATGGTGTAAAGGTTACACCAATCATGGGCCCAACCCATACTTGAATTTGGGCCCTTCTATTTTATGTTTTCATTCATTAGTAATTTTAACCCAACGTTATTTTCCCCCGTTTAACACGTCCGTTTATTATATATATGTTGGGCTTAGCCTTTTAAAGCCCAACTTAGCCATGCGAAAAGGGGAGGCTTAAAGCGTGACTACACACACAAAGAGGGGAAGGTGAGCGCATGAACTTGCAATATGACGTTGGAAATATAAAATAGAAACTGGTGTACTTGCATAGCAGTGACATATACTTTGTTCATAAAGCATAAGTGACATGAATCAAAGCATGTAAACTTGTAGTTATGTTAGGAATATCACTATTGACACATAGGCCTAACTACAACATGAACCTATATTTTTATTTCAGGCATAATGTCAAACATAAGCATGGCATAAATATTTCTAACATAAGCATGGCATAATGTCAAACATAAGCATGGCATAATGTCAAACATAAGCATGGCATAAGTATAGTTAAATTTGTTCACATAACCATGGCATAAATATTTCTAACATGAAATCATGATTTTTACTTTAGTCATGTAAACTTGCAAAAAGGGATTTTGAATCTAACCTAGCTATGTATCACATATGACATCATATAATATAGACTTAACATGGATTTCAATTGTGCCAAATATCAATCATAGCCTAGTCCTATTCATAAGTTTGCAAATAGGTTTTTCTAGTACAAAAGCATGGCTTAATACATGATGCCAAATTTCCAACATAATTTCATATGGGTTATGATAATCCAAACTTATTCCAATTACTTCACAAAAATGATGTTTGTATAAAAATACACATTATGATGGCATAATAGCAAAGCCCCAAACTTGCATGAATTTCAATCAATCAACTACATACATGTAGCTTCAACATAATTTGCGAATATTCCAAACGTATACTTGCATAGAACTACCGCATGTAGTTCTTTATAATGAATAACATAATTCGAGAATATCCAAACGTATACAATATCCCAAATCGATAAGAATCATAGTAACGCACAAATATGAATTACTTTCTTGCCACAATTCAAGTATACAAACCAACACAATTATCCGTTCATACCAAAATAATACTCTACTTACAATGGTGTGGCGAATTCTCTAATTTAGGGATTTGAAGATGCGGTTTGATTTGATTGAGTTGCTTTATGCCTTAGAATTTTCCTCCTAATCCTCTCTCTCCAATTGGTGGCTACCCTTAGTCGTTCCTCAGCAACATGGCGGCTTTGTTCTTATTTTTGAATGAATAGATTAGGGTTAGTCTAGGGTTGTTTTTATAGGGGTAATGAACTGATTAGGGCCATTGATGTTGCTTGGATTGATCGTAGCCATTCATTCGATAGAGAGACAAATTAGAGCCTGCCACCTAGCCCTAATGACAAAGCAGACCACAGAAAATCGACCAACATAGAATAGGCCAGCCAGGTTGGACTGGGCTCGACCTGGCTCTGGACCAGGTCGACATGCCTGTCGACAGCCCTGTCGACCTGGCTAGACCAGGTCGACAGCCCAGTCGACCTGGGTGCATCAGGCGGGTGTTTTTCCGCCCTGGCCCATTGGGCCCCATTTTGGAATTTTAAACTGTTTTATTCTGTTTGAATTTTAAATTTAATTCAGAAACTTCCGAAGGCCATATCTTCTTCATACGGACTCCGTTTTTCGAAAACTCGGACTCTTTTTCGCGTATTTTTCCGAGACGAACGCAATGGCGTATCCCGTTTCCCTTAGTTCTTTGATTTCAAATTAATTATACTTTAATTTGTTAATTTCACAGTTATAGAATTTTCGGGGTGTTACATTCTCCCCCACTTAAAAGGATTTCGTCCCCGAAATCTTCAAGTTAGGAGGAATGTATATCCTAACATCCAATCATCCATCTACTCATCCATCAAACACGAGCATCCATTGTCCTTAAAAGACTTCTAATGCTTCATGATCATATGCGAAGTGTGTGTGTACATGTACTTATCTAATGCAAAATCAGGCGGTCTACTGATTCAGTTGACCTCCTTAATGCGAATTATGTAAGTGTCATGAATCCATTATGTATGCAAATTTTCCTATTTTGATTCTACATGAGTGCACAATCATTCAATACAAATGCAACATCCACATGACAACACATTAATGTTCAACCATATACGAATGCAAACATATATGCATATGCAATATGAAGTGACTGAGCCGATCTAAACCCTAGATTGTGTGTGTATATGCAACCACGAGCAACCACTAGCAATCACTTGCAACCACTTGCAACCATCATCCATAACATGTTTCAATTACATGTTTCCATCCAAAGGGTTTCTACCTAAAAGATAAGGTCGAGGAAATATACCTAAAAAGATAGATAAAAACGCAACTTAAGGAAAAGGAAAGATCAAGGATGTACCCTCGAACAGAAAAGGGTAGGCATTGCGTATTCTAGCTTCAGTTTCCCAAGTCGCGTCTCCCTCGGCGTCGCTCCACTGAACTTTGACGAGCTTGACTTCGCGGTTGCGTAGCTTCTTCACTTCCGTTCCTAATATGCGGGTTGGAACTTTTCTTATGGTTGCTTAGCATTCCACTTCTGCCTCTTCGAGGATATTTGGCTCTACCACTTCAGCAGACTCATGTAGACATTTTCGGAGATGTGAAACGTGAAAAACGTTGTGGACTCCAGCCAACTTCTCGGGCAGCCCTAATCTATAGGCCATTTTCCCAATTTTCTCGATGATAGGGAATGGCCCTACGAACCTTGGTGCCAGTTTTCCTGTGGCTCCAAAACGAACAACGTTTCTTAGTGGTGATACCTTGAGAAAAACTCTGTCTCCAACCTCAAATTCAAGGTCGGTCCTTCTCTTGTCGGCATAGGACTTTTGTCTGTCTTGGGCCGTCTTCATCCTTCTTCGTATTAAGTCCACTTTCTCTGAAGTCTCTCGGATCATATCCGGTCCAAGTATGAGCTTATCAGTAGACTCCCACCAACAAGTGGGCGATCGGCACGGTCTTCCATATAAAGCTTCGAAGGGCGCCATTCCGATGGTTGCTTGATAGCTGTTGTTGTAGGCAAATTCCACCAAAGGAAGGTGGTCTTCCCATGTCCCTCCGAAGTCAAGGACGCATAGTCTTAGAAGGTCTTCCAAAACTCTGTTCACTCTCTCTGTTTGGCCGTCGGTTTGGGGATGATAGGATGTGCTCAAGCATAACTGCGTTCCTACTGCTTCTTGCAGACTCCGCCAAAACTCGTTGGTGAAGATGGGGTCTCGGTCACTAACAATGCTAGATGGTATTCCATGGAGTCGAACGATTTCCTTGAGGTAAAGTGAAGCTAGGGATGAGGCAGTTCTTTTACTTTTGACAGGTAAAAAGTGGGTGCTTTTAGTAAGCCTGTCCACTATTACCCAAATGCTAGTGTTGCCTCTCCTAGACCTAGGCAGCCCATCGATGAAGTCCATTGAGATGCTATCCCACTTCCATTGCGGGACCTCCAGAGGATGTAGCAGTCCGCCAGGCTTTTTCTGTTCCGCCTTAACCTGTTGGCACACCATACACTTAGAAACGAACTCTGCCACGTCCTTTTTCATGCCGTTCCAGAAGAAAGTCCTTTTTATGTCTTTGTACATTTTATCTCCGCTTGGATGTATCATCATCTTGGAGTGATGTGCTTCCTCGAGAACCTTCTTTACTAAATCTTTTGTCTGTGGGACGCATAGTCTTCCATCTCGCCTTAGCAACCCCTTATCGTCGATGGAGTATCTGTTGAGGTGACTTGAAGTCTCACCCCTAATTAGCCTATCAATTATTTCCACAAGCTGAGGGTCTTCGCGTTGTGCTGTCCCTACTGAATCCACTAAAGTTGGGCGCACTTCGAGAGATGCTAGCAAGCCTGGTACGAAATCTGAGGAAGGCCTAAAGTCGAAGCTGGCTATAAACTCTAGGCTTTGTCTTTCAACAAACAACGGGCTTAGGGTCAATTTCTTTCGGCTCAACGCGTCTGCCACTACGTTGCCTTTGCCCGGAGTGTAGGAGATTTCGAAATCGTACGAGGCAAGAAACTCCATCCATCTTTGTTGCCTCAAGTTAAGATCCTTCTGCGAGAAAAGATATTTCAACGATTTATGGTCAGTGTAAAGTTCGAACTTCTCACCTAGGAGATAGTGTCGCCAAGACTTGAGTGCAAAGACGATGGCGGCTAACTCAAGATCGTGGGTTGGGTAGTTCTTTTCGTGCACTTTCAACTGCCTCCCGCCATAAGCTACTACCCTTCCTTCTTGCATTAAGACGGCGCCTAGCCCTGTCCCACATGCATCCGTATAAACAGTGAACATCTTGCTCCCATCTGGCAGCGTCAAAACTGGGGCTGTTGTAAGAGCCCTTTTCAGTCGTTGGAAAGCAAACTCGCAATCCAAGTCCCAATTGAACACTAGATTCTTCTTAGTCAATTTCGTGAGCGGAGCTGAGATTTTCGCAAAATCCCTTATAAACTTTCGATAGAAACCCGCTAGTCCTAGAAAGCTTCGGACCTCAGTTGCATTCCTTGGTGTCTTCCAATCCTGTACCGCCACTACCTTAGCAGGGTCCACTGCTAACCCTTGTTTGGATACTATGTGCCCAAGGAACCTCACCTCTTCTCTCCAAAAGTGGCATTTGGAGAATTTGGCTTTTAGTTGATGGACTCGCAAAGTTTCCATGATTGCCCTTAAGTGCTGAGCATGTTCCTCTTCACTCTTTGAGAAGATAAGGATATCATCTACGAAGACCACTACGAATTTGTTGAGGAAATCTCTAAATACCCTACTCATCAGGTCCACGAAGTAAGCAGGTGCATTTGTCAAGCCGAAAGGCATGACAAGCCATTCAAAGAAGCCGTCTGGGGTTCTGAACGCCATTTTATCGATGCTATCTTCAGCCACCCTTAGCTGATGAAAACCGGTTGCTAAATCGAGTTGGGAGAAAACAGACGCTCCTACAAGCTGGTCAAACAAATCGTCAATTCTAGGGAGAGGGTGCCTATTCTTTTTCGTTAGCTTGTTGAGCTCCCTATAGTCAACACATAAACGGAGTGAACCATCCGCCTTTGTAGCGAACACCACTGGAGCGCCCCATTCTGAAATGCTCCTCCTAATGAACCCCTTTTCTAGAAGCTCTTTAATCTGTTTACTGAGCTCTTTCCTTTCCCGTGGAGCCATGTGTCTAACGGGCAACACAACGGGCTTTGCATTATCTACAAGATATATGCGGAAGTCTATCTCCCGCTTCGGAGGCAAGCCCTTCACCTCTTCGAAGACATCCGGATATTCCCGGACCACTCTAACTGATTGCAAATTTTCAACAGAGGCATCAAGCGATTCAAGATAACTAAGCATAACCGCATACGAGGGATTACAAGAAATTTCCAAAGTATTACCGAGCTGGGTTAGGAGCCTAACAACCCTTTTCTCACAATCAAGGATGGCCCCATTACTGGATAGCCAGTCCATACCCAAAATCAAACCGTAACCCGAAAATCCCAAAACAAAGGCACTACATTGAAATTCTACACTGAGAATAGAAATTTTCAATCCAACACAGATCATAGACAAATGAGCTGGGCCCCCAATTGGGTTTGAAACAATTAAGGGGTCCTCTACCATACTAGTTTTTAGGTGCAGAGATTCTACTAAAGCAGACGAGATAAAGGAGTGTGATGCGCCAGAATCAAATAAAGTGCGAACGGGGTGATCATAAAGATAAACTACACTTTCTACAGAAGTATTTATACCTCGCTGTTGCAGAGGTGGTGCTTCCAGCACATGAACCTGTGCCCCTGGGGTGGATCCATCCCTCTGCCCCTGTCCTCGTTTCTTTGGGCAGTCCTTAGCCCTGTGGCCTGTCTCACCGCAAGAAAAGCACCCACCATTCTCCTTGGCCTTCTTTTTCCGGCAGTCCTTTACTAAGTGCCCCACTTTGCCACAGAAATTACACTTCCTCTTCTCTTTGTTGCCTTTCCCGCCTTTCTTAAAGTCTGTCTTCTTAGGCTGCAAACCCTCTTTCTTCCCTTGAGAGCTTTCTGCCTTTGTCTCCTTCTTGTCCTTATCCTCTTCATTCAGCAATGCCATTTGCACCAATCTTTCATACGTGGCTCCCATGGGTATATGGGTCATGGCCAAACTGTGTAATGGCTCATTTAACCCTTTGACGAAACGGAAAGCCTTCTTGTGCGGGGTGTTGACTAGGTCAAGCCCAAACCTAGCCAGCTCATCAAACTGATTCACATATTCTCTGACAGTCTTGTCTCCTTGCTTAAGAAATAAGAATTTTTCCAACTGCAAACTTCTTTCCGCATCCGAGAGAAATTTAGTCTCAAACCTTGCCCTAAAGTCCTCCCATGTCTCCACTGGTCTTTCAGCATTAGTGACTTCCCACCAGTAGGAAGCCTCGCCCTTCAATATCCATACTGCCAATTGTACTTTTTGTCTATCTTCTACCTCAAAGATGATGAATAGGTCCTCCGTTTCTTTCAGCCAATTTCTAGCTGCCACGAAGGACTCAGTTCCATGGAAATCCCTTCCTCCCATAGCTTTAAAATCTTTACATATCTTAGCGAATATGTTTCCCCGTGGAGGAGGTGGAGGAAAAGGTGCTGCTGCAGCTGGATGATTTCCTTCAGCTGGGGGAGGAGGAACGGTAGGACCTGGCTGAGTGGCCCTTGCTTCTAAGAACCGCCTAAACCAACCAGGTATTGGCACCCCTTCTGGCAAGTTAAGTTCTTGGGACATGCTGAAACAAAAAGGATAGATTCAAAACAAAGGATAAGAGATAGTACCTATGGCTTTGGGGAGTGGACTTTGCCTTTTTAAAACAAAATAATATTTTTCTTTTAAAAATGCTTCTTTAAATTTCCTTTTTGAAAATAATTTTTCAAAACTTTTTATCTTATCTGGTAAACCTATGCTCTGATACCAAGTGAAACACCCCACCTCCGTTAGAGTCACTCTCAAAGGGAATGCCCTAATTTTGGTGGAGGTTTATAAGTATAAGTCACAGATATACAAGACAGATATAAGAACACATATTTGTAAACAACGGAAAAACAACAAACTTTTATTTCATAAAAGCAAATACGTGTTACAACAACATCACCATAATTGTCTTACATCTTTTCCAAAACATAACATAACACTTTCATAATCTGTCTTGATTACATTATTTAAAGAAGCATAAATAAAACATAGATAAACTGCAAAAGCCCCATAGAGTTTGTCCAAAGCCATAGTTTCAAACGAAAAGGTCCAAGCAATACATTTCTCTTCTTCAAGCTGGATGTTAAGACTGGTCAAGCTGCAGTGTTCCCTCCCTGTGGACCTGAGGGGGAAACGGAAGAAAAGAAGACGAAAGAAAAGTAGAGTCAGACATAAAGCCTGAGTAAGTCTAGTTATATTCTGTCTATGAATAAAGAACTGGGTATGATAAGTATAAACAAGAAGTGGGAAAGCACTATAACTTGGTTAAGTTGTCTAGGGTCGAATATACTATCGTACCCCATGTAAATCTCTGACCCCATATAAACTAGTTTCCAACTGGCACCCCATAATCAGGGTGATGTGATCCATTCTATAATGATCGGCTCCTACTCGCATAGTTACATGTGTCTTACGGCCCCCGATGTTGTAGTTACCTATGCTGGTCCCACCATGGGGTGTATCAAGTCCCATGGTGGCGGCCCGACACAATCCTAGAGTGCACAGGTATGCTACTGGTGTCCAGTGCCTTATTTTTCTGCGCTGGAGTGTGTGCACGCCCGCACCCCGTTAGAACCTACACTGCTACACCACCACCGTCGATTTGACCTCTTACAATCAGCCCAGTAATCGTGCCCCACCCTGCCTAGTTTCAGGGTTTTCTGATACACCTTCTAGGGTTACTGCTGAAAAGGGTCCCCCGTTACTAGGTTTTCTATCTCTAACCACATGCTAAGTTGGTTAAGTGTTTTTTAACCTAACCCCACCAGTCCGTTTAGTTTAGCATGTTCCATTTTGATTAAGTCTTTAGTTCACTTAATCCTAACAATCCTGACTCAGCCTTAATTGTCTTATTAAGGCCCTGACCTCTCACATTAGACAGGTATTGTTGTGGCTGCCTGTTGCCGGTTGGTTCCGGGCAGTCTTACGCCACAACTCAGTCTAACCTCGGGTCCTTATTGGGCTCCATGTTTAACCTCCCACATTGGATAGGTATTGTTGTGACTACTGGACAGCCAGGCGGTTCCGGGCAGGTTTACATCACAACTCAATCTAACCTCGGGTTAAACACATCGTATGTTCTACATTTACATATTTTGTCTTTCTTCTTTATTTTCTTATATGTAAATATTTGCGGCCCATTAAGTTAATGGTGTAAAGGTTACACCAATCATGGGCCCAACCCATACTTGAATTTGGGCCCTTCTATTTTATGTTTTCATTCATTAGTAATTTTAACCCAACGTTATTTTCCCCCGTTTAACACGTCCGTTTATTATATATATGTTGGGCTTAGCCTTTTAAAGCCCAACTTAGCCATGCGAAAAGGGGAGGCTTAAAGCGTGACTACACACACAAAGAGGGGAAGGTGAGCGCATGAACTTGCAATATGACGTTGGAAATATAAAATAGAAACTGGTGTACTTGCATAGCAGTGACATATACTTTGTTCATAAAGCATAAGTGACATGAATCAAAGCATGTAAACTTGTAGTTATGTTAGGAATATCACTATTGACACATAGGCCTAACTACAACATGAACCTATATTTTTATTTCAGGCATAATGTCAAACATAAGCATGGCATAAATATTTCTAACATAAGCATGGCATAATGTCAAACATAAGCATGGCATAATGTCAAACATAAGCATGGCATAAGTATAGTTAAATTTGTTCACATAACCATGGCATAAATATTTCTAACATGAAATCATGATTTTTACTTTAGTCATGTAAACTTGCAAAAAGGGATTTTGAATCTAACCTAGCTATGTATCACATATGACATCATATAATATAAACTTAACATGGATTTCAATTGTGCCAAATATCAATCATAGCCTAGTCCTATTCATAAGTTTGCAAATAGGTTTTTCTAGTACAAAAGCATGGCTTAATACATGATGCCAAATTTCTAACATAATTTCATATGGGTTATGATAATCCAAACTTATTCCAATTACTTCACAAAAATGATGTTTGTATAAAAATACACATTATGATGGCATAATAGCAAAGCCCCAAACTTGCATGAATTTCAATCAATCAACTACATACATGTAGCTTCAACATAATTTGCGAATATTCCAAACGTATACTTGCATAGAACTACCGCATGTAGTTCTTTATAATGAATAACATAATTCGAGAATATCCAAACGTATACAATATCCCAAATCGATAAGAATCATAGTAACGCACAAATATGAATTACTTTCTTGCCACAATTCAAGTATACAAACCAACACAATTATCTGTTCATACCAAAATAATACTCTACTTACAATGGTGTGGCGAATTCTCTAATTTAGGGATTTGAAGATGCGGTTTGATTTGATTGAGTTGCTTTATGCCTTAGAATTTTCCTCCTAATCCTCTCTCTCCAATTGGTGGCTACCCTTAGTCGTTCCTCAGCAACATGGCGGCTTTGTTCTTATTTTTGAATGAATAGATTAGGGTTAGTCTAGGTGTAACACCCCGAATTTCGGTTAATGCTAAAATTCACTAATTACAGAATAAATAATCTCAGATGTGAGAATTGGGGGAAACGGGCTGCGTCATTGCGTTCGTCTCGGAAAAATACGCGAAATAGAGTCCGAGTTTTCGAGAATCGGAGTCCGTATGGCCCGGTTATGGCCCGATGAAGTTTGCAGAAAATTCAAAGCTAGAAACAGATTTAATAATTTAAATTCAGATTTTAAAATAGAGCAAGCGGGGCCAGGCGGGAAGATTCCCGCCCTACCCATGTCGACAGGGCTGTCGACAGGCCTGTCGACAGGGGTGTCGACTTGCCTGTCGACTTGCCTGTCGACAGGGGGTGGCGTCCAGAGAACTTGGGTGCACCAGGTTGCACCAGGTTGGGTTTTAGGCTGGCTTGGAGGGCTGGTTTCTGGAAGCTTCTTGGATCTGAGGGTCCTAAACCAATCTAGGGTTAATCTAAGGGCCTAAAACACTCACCTAATCTATAAATACACCCTAAACCCTACCCTAATTCATTCATAATTAAATCTAGTAACTAAACTATGGCAAAATGAAACTTGAAAGAGCCTCCATCAAAATTAGAGAAGGGATAGCATTCCAAATCAACTTCTAGCCTCTTAATCTTCTTCATTAGTTTGCTAATTTTGTTTTGGTGAGATTCTATCTCCTTAATAATCAATTGTTAAATTGATTAAGATAGGATATGATGATGTATGGATATGTTTGAGGATCAATGTGTTTATGCAAGCTTTGTGTAGTGTATGTTATGTGTTTTGCAAGTTATATACCATATGTCATGCAAGTTTAATGTTATGTAGTCATGACATCCATATGCAAGTTAGGTGCTATGTTTCATGATGATTATGATGCAAAATACTAAGTTGAACATTGATCTATTATGCAAGTTTAAGTATGTGATTCTATGCATGCTAAGTATGTGATATTATGCATATTTAATAAGTGGGTTTATGCATATTTAATAAGTGGGTTTATGCATATTTAACAAGTGGGTTTATGCATGTTTAATAAGTGGGTTATGCATATTTAATAAGTGGGTAAATGCATGTTTAACATGTTATGCAAGATATGAGAATGCTTATATGCAAGTTCAACATGTTATGCAAGTTACATGTATGTTGTTATGCAAGTTCATATGCAAGTTATGTGTATGATGTATGTAAGTTACATGTATGTTGTTATGCAAGTTCATATGCAAGTTATGTGTATGATGTTATGTAAGTTACATGTATGTTGTTATGCAAGTTCATATACAAGTTATGTGTATGATGTATGTAAGTTACATGTATGTTGTTATGCAAGTTCACATGCAAGTTATGTGTATGATGTTATGTAAGTTACATGTATGTTGTTATGCAAGTTCATATGCAAGTTATGTGTATGATGTTATGTAAGTTACATGTATATTGTTATGCAAGTTCATATGCAAATTATGTATATGCTTAAATGCAAGTTAACATGTTATGCAAGTTATGTGAATGCTTATATGCAAGTTTAACATGTCATGCAAGTTATGTGAATGCTTATATGCAAGTTTAACATGTCATGCAAGTTATGTGAATGCTTATATGCAAGTTTAACATGTTAATATATGCTCATATATGCAAGTTTGGGATTAAATGTAGTTGGGTTAATATATGCTCATATATGCAAGTTGACATCCTCTTAACCCATGACAAAGTTATATGCTAAGATTTGGTTAAACCCAAGATATTTGGGATGCATCTTCCCTTTATTATGTCGTGAAATGAGAACGATTTACGTGGGGAACGATGGGGTTAATAAATATGTTAATAAAAGTATGATTGGGTATGATTAAGTATACCATAAAAATAAATTAACATAAGTGGGAATTTACCTATTGAGTTAGGTCTACCCCATGGGAATTTACCTATTGAGTTAGGTCTACCCATGTTATGAAAAACTTAATATTAATTAAGGTTAATTAATATAAATTAGGAGGATGATTAATTAGATGTAATTAATCGACTAAGACACGAGGTTGGACTCATTTGTAGTGTAAAACTGCCCGGACCCAACCGGCTTAACCAGTTGCTACAAATGTTAGTCCAATGTGGGAGGTCTTAGGCACAAACTAAATACGTGATTAATGTAAAGACACGAGGTTAGACTCGGTTATGACATAAGGCTGCCCGGACCCAACCGGCTTAACCAGCGGTCATAAAAGATAGTCTAATGTGAGAGGTCTTTATGAGGATCACGGTCATAATTAATTAAGAAACACTTAACCATATAAGCATGTAGTGGGGCATGAGGGTTAAGTGGGTGCTTTGGGTGGCTTGTGGTAACTAGTGGGGTGCCTTGGGTGGCATAAGGAAACTAGTGGGTTGCCTTGGGTAGCAATAGAAAATACGATTAGAATACTTAACCAAAGTAGAACATATAATTAAACATGATTAAAGGGTTAAGTAAGTGCCTCGGGTGGCATGTGGGAATTAAGTAAATGACTTGGGTGGCATGTGGAAATCTAGTGGGTGCCTTGAGTGGTAATTAAAATATGATTAAATGACTTAACCAGGATTTATAACATGAAGGTAGACATGATTATTAAAAAGGGTTAAGTGGAATACACTAGATAGAATAACAAGCTTAGGTGGTAGCTTGTGGGGGCCCATCTCAACCAATATCCCAAACGTATCTTAGTGGGCTCGACTCAAGTCGAGTGACGGGACACGCATATTGGGCTTGACTATAAGAGGCCAAAACGGGTTAGCGGTGGCAACGTAGGACCAACGGGTTTCATATGCGTGTGTGGACCCGGGCTGGTTAGTAAGTCGTTGTTGCATCGTGTAGATATAAAGCCGTGCACCATTGATATTATCAGGTTGCCACTTTGGGGAAATGATACACCCCATTGTGGGACCAGCACGGATATCTACGTTAGGGAGCCGATCGTTTGGGAGTAGTGGGTACATCTAGGTAGTTAGCTAGGGGTACACGGAACTACTGGGTAAAAATTACTTAGTACATTTAGTGGGATCAACCTTTAAGTAGGAATTACTCTTGGTAGGTAGAACTGGTGTGGTGCAGTGTAGGAATTACCCTTGGGTGGATAAGTCTGGGATGGTGTAATCTAGTAATTATCCTTGGGTGGATAAATGCGTTTTTCCGGTTATCTTAGTACATCCCGTGTTTAGTTGGCTACGTAGTGTAGTCATTATCCCCAGAGGTACCATACCTTGTTTATATCATACCCTAATTGCTTTAACGATTGTATTGTTAGGGTTATAGGACTCACTCAGACTTATGTCTGACCCCGTTGTTTTTATCTTTTTCCCCCAAACCCAGGTTATCAGAGTGGGCTTAGTGCTAGTGGGCTTTGATCAGATTGCTGTATCTATCCTTTGGAGCTTGGACCGTTGATGTAAAGCTCAGTTCATCTTTCCTTTTATGGCTATTGTTTACATAGTGGGATTATGTACTTATTTTTATCAAGATGAATATTTTGTACTTGACTCTTGTATGGTTTTGTGATGTAACCAAACATGTTTTACTTTCCGCTGCAATGAAATGATGATTTAAATTTTCGAGTATTACTTATATCTGTCTTGTTGTAATTTTACTGTTCTATATTCACTTAAAATACTTCACCGAAACTAAGGCATTCCCCTCTTATGAGTGACCTTAGCGGACGTGGGGTGTTACACGTGGTATCAGAGCTTAAGGTTACCAGAACAGATAAAATTTTAGAAAAACTATTTTTCTAAGAAAATTTTAGAAGGAGTATTTTCAAAAACATGTCTTTTAAGAGAAAAGTTTTTGAGAGAAAAGCATAATCCCCGATAGCCATATCTTTATCTTTCGAATTCTCTGGTTGAATCTCTTCCTCTCTCTCTCTCATTTTGAGTTTCCCCTCCGCGTATAGATGATCTTTCTAAGATAGATAAGAATGGAAGACCACTTCAAGGGACTCAGACGTTAGTTAGATTAGAAGTAGGTTCAAGAAGGAGGAGGACTTGTAGTTACCTATTGGATGGACAATGGGAGGAAGGCTTAAATAGTTGTTTGGTTAATGAAGGAAGAAACCTCATTGGTGGGAGGTTGCGAGTGGAGAATGGGAAAACGAAGGCAAGTAGTTATCCTTTAGGAGGAATTGGACATTTTATTAGGATTATCCAAAGAGGCAGGGGCAAGGTACAGAATCTTCTGGAGGGTAGTTGTATTCCCTCACGGCTAGTGTACCAGATGGGGATAGGACCGTCTAGGTTGGAATTTGGGATTTCTATATTATCTGATTCAAACTTTGTTTGATTCTGACGCATTGAGTTCGTTTATCTCATCATTTTTAGTTGAGTCACTGCACTTAGACACCAGTTTGGTAGATGATCCCTTAGTTGTTTCAAACCCAATTGGGGCTCCATGATGTGTTTGGGTTTGAAAGTTGCAATACTTAGCGTTGAGTTTAGATGTGATGCTTGTTGGGCTTCACGGGCTATGGGTTAGTTTGGGGGCATGGACTGGTTATCCAGTAGGGGTGCCGTTCTTGATTTCGAAGGGAGAGTTGTTAGGCTTATGACCCGCTTGGGTAACACTCTCGAGATCTCTTGTAATCCCATAGAATCTGTTATGCTAAGTTATCTAGAATCGCTTGACACGTCGGTCGAGAGTTTGCGATCTGTTAGAGTGGTCCGGGAATACTCGGATGTGTTTGAGAAGGTGAAGGGCTTACCTCCGGAGCAGAAGATTGACTTCCGAATATATCTGGTAAACAATGCCAAACCAGTGACTTGGCCAGTATGCCACAAGGCTCCTCGTGAGAAGAGGGAACTCCATAAGTAAGTAGGCGATATGCTTGAGAAGGGGTTCATAAGACGAAGTATATTGGAGTGGGGTGCTCCAGTAGTTTTTGCCACGAAGGCGGGTGGGTCCCTCAGACTTTGTGTAGGCTAAAGAGAACTAAATAAACTCACAAAGAAGAATAGACACCCATTGCCGAGGATTGATGATCTCTTTGATCAAGTTAGTTGGCGCCTCAGTATTTTTGCAGTTGGACTTAGCCACGGGGTTTCGTCAGTTGAGAGTGGCTGAGGATAGTATGGAGAAGACTGTCGTTAGGACTCCGGATGGTTTTTATGAGTGGCTGGTAATGCTATTTGGTTTGACGAACACCCCACATACTTGGTTGATATGATGAGAAGGG
This sequence comes from Allium sativum, assembly GCA_030737875.1. Classification (NCBI taxonomy): domain Eukaryota; kingdom Viridiplantae; phylum Streptophyta; class Magnoliopsida; order Asparagales; family Amaryllidaceae; genus Allium; species Allium sativum. Next base: position 71,519,968 of record CM060927.1, on the reverse strand, counting down.
CGTTCAGGGAGTACCTAAATAAGTTTGTAATGGTCTTTGTAATGACACCTTGGTTTTTTTTCTAGAAGCGAAATAAGTTTTCGTATGTGCTCAATAGGGTGAGCGAAGCCAGTTATGGGATAAACGGTGGTTTTGGAGCGAGACTGGCAAGGACATCCAAAGTTGGTCAAAGGCTTAATTATTTAGCCATTTTTACTAGTGTCATCTCACGTAGGTCGCTTGAACTCGAAGGAGATATCCCTTGGGTGTTTGTCTGATATTGGTTTAGGCCTTTGGGGCTTGCATTTGGGGGATGTCGAGCTCGACTAGGGTGGTCTGCGTGAGAGATGGACAGTTGTGATGATTTTGGATGGGATTCTTAGCATCCTATGAGTTTGAGATAGCGTATACCCATGGCAAGGGAAACATGGTAGCGGACGCCTTAAGTAGAAAAAGGTCGTCCTTGAGTTCATTGTTCGTTGTACGACAGAGCTTAGAGTTTATTTCTATGTTTGACTTTAGACCTTCCGTTGACTTTGTACCCGGTTTGCTAGCCTCCTTGGAGGTTAGGCCTACTCTTTTGGGGCGTATTGGCGGAGCACAGCGGGACGACCCACAGTTGGTTGAGGTAGTAGAGAAGCTCGTGAGGAAGGGGAGTCGTCCAGCCATTTGAGTAGGTACACCCTAGATGGTAAGGGGTGGTTGCGTAGAGACGGTAGACTTTGTGTACCGCAAGACAGGGGTTTGAGGAAGGCTATACTTGATGATACACATCGGTCGAAGATGACCATTCATCCCGGTGGGGGCAAGATGTACCAAGACATGAAGCGAGTTTTCTTTTGGGCCAATATGAGGAAAGACGCGGCCAAGTATGTCGCTAGATGCTTGGTGTGCTAACAAGTGAAAGCGGAACAGAAGAAGCCCGGAGGGTTGCTACACCCGTTGGAAGTACCGTAATGGGAAGTGGGATAGTGTCTCGTTGGATTACCGAAATCAAGGAAGGGTAATACGGGGATTGGGCTTATGGTAGATAGACTTACTAAGTGTGCCCATTTTATACCCGTAAAGAGTAAGAGAACTGCTCCATGGCTAGCTTCAGTTTACGTTCAAGAGATTATTAGATTGCATGGTGTACCTTCCAGTATAGTGAGCGATCGAGATCCTATCTTCACTAGAGAGTTTTAGAAGAGTTTGCAAGAGGCGGTAGGGACTCAGTTGTGTTTTAGTACCGCATATCATCCTCAGACGGACGGCCAGACTGAGAGGGTGAATCGTATTTTGACGTTATGTATTTTGGATTTTGGAAGTACATGGGAAGAGCATCTTCCATTGGTGAAGTCGCGTATAATAACAGCTTTCAGTCTAGTATTGGTATGGCTCCTTTCGAAGCTCTTTATGGAAGGCCTTGTTGATCACCTACATGTTGGTGAGAATCTACGGATAAGATCTTGGTTGGGCCAATGTGGTTAGAGAGACTTCAGAGAAGATTGACTTGGTTCGAAGAAGGATGAAAGCGGCGGAATCTTATGCGGATAAGAGGAGAACAGAGCTTGAGTTTGATATTAGGACATGCTTTTTATCAAGGTATCTCCGTTGCGGAATGTGGTTCACTTTGGATCTGTTGGGAAGTGAGCACCAAGGTTTGTTGGACCGTTTCCTGTTAAGGAAATGATTGGACGAATAGCATATAGGGTGGAGTTGCCTGAGAGACTTAGTAGTGTACATGGTGTATTCCAAGTGTCACATTTGAGGAAGTGCCTACACGAGACCGCATAGGTAGTAGAGCCGAGCTTACTTAGAGAAGTGGAAGTAGAACGTGATGCGACGATTCGACGAGCTCCTATTCGCATCCTTGGGTCAGAAACTAGAAAGTTGAGGATCAGAGAAGTTCAGCTAGTTAAGGTGCAATGGGGAGATGACGGAAGCAATGCTACTTGGGAGACGGAAGCGAAGATGCGTTCTTTGTATCCATTTCTTTTTGAGAGTATAATTTCTCCTCTATCGTTTGACTAGTACTTATCTTATCTTTAGTATGTCCTCTCGTTAGTGCTGTTTGACCTTTAGATAGGGTAAACCTATGGTTGAAACATGTGTTTGAGACATGTTATGGTTGATGGATGCAAGTGGATGCAAGTGTTTGCTAGTGGTTGCTCGTGAATGCATATATACACACTCTAGGCACTAGATCGGCTCAGTCACTTCATATTGCATATTGCATATAATTGTGTGTAGGTAGCTATATTTATGGATGTATAATGATTGTGTTATCATATGGATGATGCATTTTGGTGAATGGTTGTGCACTCATATAGATACTGTATGTGTCGATAGGGTTATCTCGCATACATATCGGATGCATGGCACTATCATGGTTTGCATATGTTCGTACATTAGATAGGGAACATATACACGCACTCTTCGCATATGCTCATACATCATTAGAAATTGTTTTAAGGACAATGGATGCCCGTGTTTGATGGATTGAGTAGATGGTTGTTTGGATGGTAGGATATGCATTCTCCTTAGCTTAGAGATTTCGGGGACGAAATCCTTTAAGGAGGGGAGAATGTAACACCCCGAATTTCGGTTAATGCTAAAATTCACTAATTACAGAATAAATAATCTCAGATGTGAGAATTGGGGGAAACGGGCTGCGTCATTGCGTTCGTCTCGGAAAAATACGCGAAATAGAGTCCGAGTTTTCGAGAATCGGAGTCCGTATGGCCCGGTTATGGCCCGATGAAGTTTGCAGAAAATTCAAAGCTAGAAACAGATTTAATAATTTAAATTCAGATTTTAAAATAGAGCAAGCGGGGCCAAGCGGGAAGATTCCCGCCCTACCCATGTCGACAGGGCTGTCGACAGGCCTGTCGACAGGGGTGTCGACTTGCCTGTCGACAGGGGGTGGCGTCCAGAGAACCTGGGTGCACCAGGTTGCACCAGGTTGGGTTTTAGGCTGGCTTGGAGGGCTGGTTTCTGGAAGCTTCTTGGATCTGAGGGTCCTAAACCAATCTAGGGTTAATCTAAGGGCCTAAAACACTCACCTAATCTATAAATACACCCTAAACCCTACCCTAATTCATTCATAATTAAATCTAGTAACTAAACTATGGCAAAATGAAACTTGAAAGAGCCTCCATCAAAATTAGAGAAGGGATAGCATTCCAAATCAACTTCTAGCCTCTTAATCTTCTTCATTAGTTTGCTAATTTTGTTTTGGTGAGATTCTATCTCCTTAATAATCAATTGTTAAATTGATTAAGATAGGATATGATGATGTATGGATATGTTTGAGGATCAATGTGTTTATGCAAGCTTTGTGTAGTGTATGTTATGTGTTTTGCAAGTTATATATCATATGTCATGCAAGTTTAATGTTATGTAGTCATGACATCCATATGCAAGTTAGGTGCTATGTTTCATGATGATTATGATGCAAAATACTAAGTTGAACATTGATCTATTATGCAAGTTTAAGTATGTGATTCTATGCATGCTAAGTATGTGATATTATGCATATTTAATAAGTGGGTTTATGCATATTTAATAAGTGGGTTTATGCATATTTAACAAGTGGGTTTATGCATGTTTAATAAGTGGGTTATGCATATTTAATAAGTGGGTAAATGCATGTTTAACATGTTATGCAAGATATGAGAATGCTTATATGCAAGTTCAACATGTTATGCAAGTTACATGTATGTTGTTATGCAAGTTCATATGCAAGTTATGTGTATGATGTATGTAAGTTACATGTATGTTGTTATGCAAGTTCATATGCAAGTTATGTGTATGATGTTATGTAAGTTACATGTATGTTGTTATGCAAGTTCATATACAAGTTATGTGTATGATGTATGTAAGTTACATGTATGTTGTTATGCAAGTTCACATGCAAGTTATGTGTATGATGTTATGTAAGTTACATGTATGTTGTTATGCAAGTTCATATGCAAGTTATGTGTATGATGTTATGTAAGTTACATGTATATTGTTATGCAAGTTCATATGCAAATTATGTATATGCTTAAATGCAAGTTAACATGTTATGCAAGTTATGTGAATGCTTATATGCAAGTTTAACATGTCATGCAAGTTATGTGAATGCTTATATGCAAGTTTAACATGTCATGCAAGTTATGTGAATGCTTATATGCAAGTTTAACATGTTAATATATGCTCATATATGCAAGTTTGGGATTAAATGTAGTTGGGTTAATATATGCTCATATATGCAAGTTGACATCCTCTTAACCCATGACAAAGTTATATGCTAAGATTTGGTTAAACCCAAGATATTTGGGATGCATCTTCCCTTTATTATGTCGTGAAATGAGAACGATTTACGTGGGGAACGATGGGGTTAATAAATATGTTAATAAAAGTATGATTGGGTATGATTAAGTATACCATAAAAATAAATTAACATAAGTGGGAATTTACCTATTGAGTTAGGTCTACCCCATGGGAATTTACCTATTGAGTTAGGTCTACCCATGTTATGAAAAACTTAATATTAATTAAGGTTAATTAATATAAATTAGGAGGATGATTAATTAGATGTAATTAATCGACTAAGACACGAGGTTGGACTCATTTGTAGTGTAAAACTGCCCGGACCCAACCGGCTTAACCAGTTGCTACAAATGTTAGTCCAATGTGGGAGGTCTTAGGCACAAACTAAATACGTGATTAATGTAAAGACACGAGGTTAGACTCGGTTATGACATAAGGCTGCCCGGACCCAACCGGCTTAACCAGCGGTCATAAAAGATAGTCTAATGTGAGAGGTCTTTATGAGGATCACGGTCATAATTAATTAAGAAACACTTAACCATATAAGCATGTAGTGGGGCATGAGGGTTAAGTGGGTGCTTTGGGTGGCTTGTGGTAACTAGTGGGGTGCCTTGGGTGGCATAAGGAAACTAGTGGGTTGCCTTGGGTAGCAATAGAAAATACGATTAGAATACTTAACCAAAGTAGAACATATAATTAAACATGATTAAAGGGTTAAGTAAGTGCCTCGGGTGGCATGTGGGAATTAAGTAAATGACTTGGGTGGCATGTGGAAATCTAGTGGGTGCCTTGAGTGGTAATTAAAATATGATTAAATGACTTAACCAGGATTTATAACATGAAGGTAGACATGATTATTAAAAAGGGTTAAGTGGAATACACTAGATAGAATAACAAGCTTAGGTGGTAGCTTGTGGGGGCCCATCTCAACCAATATCCCAAACGTATCTTAGTGGGCTCGACTCAAGTCGAGTGACGGGACACGCATATTGGGCTTGACTATAAGAGGCCAAAACGGGTTAGCGGTGGCAACGTAGGACCAACGGGTTTCATATGCGTGTGTGGACCCGGGCTGGTTAGTAAGTCGTTGTTGCATCGTGTAGATATAAAGCCGTGCACCGTTGATATTATCAGGTTGCCACTTTGGGGAAATGATACACCCCATTGTGGGACCAGCACGGATATCTACGTTAGGGAGCCGATCGTTTGGGAGTAGTGGGTACACCTAGGTAGTTAGCTAGGGGTACACGGAACTACTGGGTAAAAATTACTTAGTACATTTAGTGGGATCAACCTTTAAGTAGGAATTACTCTTGGTAGGTAGAACTGGTGTGGTGCAGTGTAGGAATTACCCTTGGGTGGATAAGTCTGGGATGGTGTAATCTAGTAATTATCCTTGGGTGGATAAATGCGTTTTTCCGGTTATCTTAGTACATCCCGTGTTTAGTTGGCTACGTAGTGTAGTCATTATCCCCAGAGGTACCATACCTTGTTTATATCATACCCTAATTGCTTTAACGATTGTATTGTTAGGGTTATAGGACTCACTCAGACTTATGTCTGACCCCGTTGTTTTTATCTTTTTTCCCCCAAACCCAGGTTATCAGAGTGGGCTTAGTGCTAGTGGGCTTTGATCAGATTGCTGTATCTATCCTTTGGAGCTTGGACCGTTGAAGTAAAGCTCAGTTCATCTTTCCTTTTATGGCTATTGTTTACATAGTGGGATTATGTACTTATTTTTATCAAGATGAATATTTTGTACTTGACTCTTGTATGGTTTTGTGATGTAACCAAGCATGTTTTATTTTCCGCTGCAATGAAATGATGATTTAAATTTTCGAGTATTACTTATATCTGTCTTGTTGTAATTTTACTGTTCTATATTCACTTAAAATACTTCACCGAAACTAAGGCATTCCCCTCTTATGAGTGACCTTAGCGGACGTGGGGTGTTACACTAGGGTTGTTTTTATAGGGGTAATGAACTGATTAGGGCCATTGATGTTGCTTGGATTGATCGTAGCCATTCATTCGATAGAGAGACCAATAAGAGCCTGCCACCTAGCCCTAATGACAAAGCAGACCACAGAAAATCGACCAACATAGAATAGGCCAGCCAGGTTGGACTGGGCTCGACCTGGCTCTGGACCAGGTCGACATGCCTGTCGACAGCCCTGTCGACAGCCCTGTCGACCTGGCTAGACCAGGTCGACAGCCCAGTCGACCTGGGTGCATCAGGCGGGTGTTTTTCCGCCCTGGCCCATTGGGCCCCATTTTGGAATTTTAAACTGTTTTATTCTGTTTGAATTTTAAATTTAATTCAGAAACTTCCGAAGGCCATATCTTCTTCATACGGACTCCGTTTTTCGAAAACTCGGACTCTATTTCGCGTATTTTTCCGAGACGAACGCAATGGGGTATCCCATTTCCCTTAGTTCTTTGATTTCAAATTAATTATACTTTAATTTGTTAATTTCACAGTTATAGAATTTTCGGGGTGTTACAAGGCGGCACCTATGTAGTCAGCTAGGGGTACGTAAAGCCATTGGGAAAGTTTCTAAGTGAAGCTAAGTGGGATGAATCTTTAGGGTGACTGGTGTGGTGCAGTATAGTGTTTATCCTTTAGTATTTAGGAGCGCCTATAACGTTGCCTTTAGCGATTGTCTATGTCCTTAATCTGCTCTTCATAGACATTTTCTTGTTTTCCAGCTTATGCCTTAGTCCAGTTATTTTGGTAATAGTATTGTAGAATTATCATATTCACCAGACTTTATGTCTGACCCCCTCTTTTCCATCCTTTTTCTCCCTTCAGGTCCGCAGGTTGGGCCAAGTTCTAGTGGAGTCTAGTTGGATCGCTTATCTTCTGGAAAGCTTGGACTGCTGAAGTAAAGTCCAGCTTGTTATCTTTCTTTTTAATGGCTATTCATGTAATGGGATTATGTACTTGTTTTATCAAGATAGATATTGTACTTGACATTGAATGTGGTGTTATGATGTAATCAAACATGTTTTGACTTCTGCTACAATGAAATAAAGTTTTTGAATTTCCAAGTACTATTTTATATCTGTCTTGTTGTAATTTTACTGTTCTATATTCACTTAAAACCTCCATGGAAGTTAATGCATTCCCTTTGTAAGTGACATTAATGGACGTGGGGTGTTACACGTGGTATCAGAGCATAAGTTTACCAGAACAGATAAAAAAATTTTTTAGAAAAATATTTTTTTTCTAAAGTATTTTTGGAAGAAGTGCTTTCAAAAAAAACATGTTATTTAAAGAGAGTTTTTATGAAAAACATAATCCCAAATAGCCACATCCTTATCTTTATCTTTCGAATTCTCCATTTTGAATCTTTCCTTTTTCGTTTCAGCATGGCTGAAGATCTTAATCTCCCAGAAGGTGTGACGATTCCAGGGTGGTTTAGGAGATACTTGGAGGCTAGGGCCACCACTGCAGGCCCAGCGGATACTCCTCCACCCCTAGTTGCACCCATTCCTCCTCCTTCTCCTCCTCCTCCTCGTGTTGACACTTTTGCAAAGACGCGCAAGGAATTCAAGGCTATGGGAGGAAAAACTTTTCAAGGGACTGAGACGTTTGTGGAGGCCAGAGATTGGCTTTAGGAGACTGAGGAATTGTTGGATATCTTTGAAGTGGAAGATGGGAGGAAAGTCCGTTTAGCTGCTTGGTTAATGAAGGGAGAGGCCTCGTTTTGGTGGGAGGTCACTAACGGGGAACGTCCAGTTGATTCATGGGTGGATTTCAGACGAAGGTTTGAGGCAAAGTTTCTTTCAAGGGCAGAGGAGAACTTAAATATGGAAAAATTCCTGGCACTAAAGCAAGGGAGCTCATCAGTAAAGGAATATGTCAATAAATTTAATCAGTTAGCAAGGTTTGGCTTGGAGTTGGTGAACACGCCAGAGAAGAAAGCTTTGAGGTTCGTTAGAGGCTTGAATGAACCGTTGCAAGGGTTGGCTATGACCCACATCCCTATGGGAGCCACCTTTGAAAAGCTAGTAGAAATGGCACTTATGCATGAGGATAAGGCAGTTGAAAAGAAAGGGGATCAGAAGAAACCCCAACAGCAAAATAAGAAGGGTGGTAAAAACAATAATGGCAAAGGGAAGAAGAAATGCTTCAATTGTGGGACGCCTGGCCATCTCAGCAAAGATTGTAGAAAGAAAAAAAAGACTGGTTGTTTTCATTGTGGAGATGCGGGATATTTAGTGAAGGACTGTCCAAAGAAGGGGCAGAGGGCAGGGTCTACCTCGGGAGGACAGGTGCAGGCTCTTATGGCACCAGGGCAGGCAAGGGGGCAAGTTCAGGCTATTGCGGCCCCACCGCTGCAAGAAAGAGGTAGAACAATTTCTGTTGAAAGCTTAGTTTTTCTGTTTGATCATCCTGTCCGTACCTTATTCGATTCTGGCGCATCTCATTCGTTTATCTCTGCATCATTAGTTGAATCACTGCACTTGAACACCAGTTTAGTAGAGGATCCCTTGGTCGTTTCAAATCCAATTGGGGGTTCGGCTCATTTGACCATGATATGTTTGGATTTGAAAATCTCTATACTTAGCGTTGAATTTAGATGTGATGCTTATGTATTGGGCTTCACGGGCTATGGGCTAATTTTAGGAATGGATTGGTTGTCTAGAAATAGGGCCATTCTTGATTGTGAAAGGAGAGTAGTTAGGCTTGTGACTCGCCTTGGTAATGCTCTCGACATCTTTTGTAATCCCATAAATTCCGTTATGCTAAGTTATCTTGAATCGCTTGACGCGTCTGTAGAGAACCTGCGATCGGTAGAAGTGGTCCGGGAATATCCGGATGTGTTTGAGGAGGTGAAGGGCTTACCTCCAAAGCGGGAGATAGACTTTCGAATTTATCTTGTGGATAATGCTAAACCCGTATCTTTGCCAGTGCGCCACATGGCTCCTCGTGAAAGGAGGGAACTCAATAAGCAAGTAAAGGAGTTGCTTGAGAAGGGGTTCATAAGACGTAGTATATCGGAGTGGGGTGCTCCAGTAGTTTTTGCCACAAAGGCGGATGGGTCTCTTAGACTTTGTATGGACTATAGAGAACTAAACAAGCTTACTAAAAAGAACCGACACCAACTACCGAGGATTGACAATCTCTTTGATCAGTTAGTTGGCACCTCAGTGTTTTCGCAGTTGGACTTAGCCACTGGCTTTCATCAACTGAGAGTGGCTGAGGATAGTATAGATAAGACTGCTTTTAGGACTCCTGACGGATTCTATGAATGGCTAGTGATGCCCTTTGGTTTGACAAACGCCCCTGCATATTTTGTTGATTTGATGAGTAGGGTGTTTAGGGAATACCTTAACAAATTCGTGGTAGTCTTTGTGGATGACATCTTAGTCTTTTCTAAGAATAAAGAAGAGCACTCCCTACATCTTAGGGAAGTGTTGGAAACCCTTCGAGCGCATAACCTTAAGGCAAAATTTTCTAAGTGTCACTTCTGGAGGAAGGAAGTACGGTTCTTAGGGCACGTGGTTTCCAAAGAAGGGATAGCAGTGGATCCCGCAAAGGTGGTGGCCATCCAAGATTGGAAGGTCCCTAAAAATGCAACCGAAGTAAGAAGTTTCTTGGGGTTGGCTGGCTATTATAGGAAGTTTATCAAAGACTTCGCAAAAATATCAGCTCCATTAACACGGTTAACGAAGAAGAACCTGGTTTTTACGTGGGACAAAGATTGCGATGATGCGTTCCAACGTTTAAAGAGAGCCTTAACTTCAGCCCCAGTCTTAGTGCTGCCAGACGGGAATAAACCATTTACCATCTATACTGATGCTTGTGGGACGGGACTTGGCGCGGTCCTCATGCAAGAGGGAAGAGTAATAGCCTATGGTGGAAGGCAGTTGAGGGTTCATGAAAAGAATTACCCCACGCATGACTTAGAGCTAACCGCAATTGTTTTTGCGCTTAAGTCTTGGCGACACTATCTTCTTGGTGAGAAATTCGAACTGTTCACTGACCACAAATCATTAAAATACTTATTCTCTCAGAAGGATTAGAATTTAAGGCAGCAACGGTGGATGGAATTCTTAGCCTCCTACGATTTTGAAATAGCATATACCCCGGGCAAGGGTAACGTGGTGGCAGACGCCTTAAGTAGGAAAAGGTTGTCCTTGAGTCCGTTGTTTGTTGAACGACAAAGCTTAGAATTCATCTCTATGTTTGACTTTAGACCCTCCGTTGACTTAGTACCCGGTCTGTTAGCATCCTTGGAGGTTAGACCTACACTTCTAGGACGGGTTGGTGAGGCACAGCGAGACGACCCACAGTTGGTTGAGATAGTAGAAAAGCTCAAAGGGGGGGAGTCGTCAAGCCATCTTCGTAGGTATACCCTAGACGATAAGGGTTGGTTACGAAGGGATAATAGACTTTGTGTACCACAAGACGAAGACTTAAGGAAGGCCATTCTTGATGATGCTTATCGCTCAAAAATGACGATTCATCCCGGCGGGGATAAGATGTACAAAGATATGAAGCGGGTTTTCTTTTGGGCCGGTATGAAAAAGGATGTGGCCGAGTACGTCGCTAGATGCTTGGTGTGCCAACGAGTTAAAGCAGAACAAGAAACCCGGTGGGTTGCTTCACCCATTAGAAGTTCCACTATGGAAATGGGAAAGCATCTCAATGGATTTTGTGGATGGATTACCAAGATCAAGGAAGGGTTACACGGGGATTTGGGTTATAGTAGATAGACTTACTAAAAGCGCCCATTTTATTCCCGTGAAAAGTAAGAGGACTGCTCCGTGGTTGGCTTCTGTATACATTAAGGAGATAGTTCGTTTGCACGGTATTCCTTCTAGTATAGTAAGCGACCGTGACCCCATCTTTACTAGCGAATTTTGGAAGAGTTTACAAGAGGTGGTAGGGACTCAGCTATGTTTGAGCACCGCATATCATCCTCAGACAGACGGCCAGACCGAGAGGGTGAATAGCATTCTAGAGGATCTTTTAAGGCTTTGTATCCTAGACTTTGGGGGTACATGGGAAGAGCACCTTCCGTTAGTAGAATTCGCATATAATAATATCTTTCAGTCTAGTATTGGCATGGCACCTTTCGAAGCTCTTTATGGAAGGCCTTGCCGTTCGCCTACATGTTGGTGGGAATCTACCGATAAAATCCTACTTGGGCCCGATATGGTTAGGGAAACCTCGGAGAAGATTGAGTTGATTCGAAGGAGGATGAAAGCAGCACAAGATAGGCAAAAATCGTATGCTGATAAGAGGAGGACAGATCTTGAGTTTGACATTGGGGACATGGTTTTTATCAAAGTATCTCCGTTACAGAATGTTGTTCGCTTTGGGTCCGTGGGGAAATTAGCACCAAGGTTTGTAGGGCCGTTTCCTGTAAAAAACAGGATTGGGAAGATGGCATATAGGGTGGAGTTGCCTGAGAAACTTAGTGGAGTACATGACGTATTCCATGTATCACATTTGAGGAAGTGTTTGCACAAGACCGCGGAGGTGGTAGAGCCGAGCTTGCTTAAAGAGGTGGAAATAGAGCGTGATGCAACAATTAGACGAGCTCCTACATGCATTCTTGGGTCGAAGATCAAAAAGTTGAGGAATCGAGAGGTCAGACTGGTTAAAGTGCAATGGGGAGATGATGAGAGCAACGCAACTTGGGAGACAGAAGAGAAGATGCGTTCGTTGTACCCTTTTCTTTTTGAGGGTATGTCTTTTAATTTCTCCTTTATCGCTTAGCTTATCTTATCTTATCTTTAGTATGTCCTCTCATTAGTATCTTTGACCTTTAGTTAGGATAATCCTATGGTTGAAACATGTGTTTGAGACATGTTATGTATGATGGATGCAAAATGGATGCAAGTGTTTGCTAGTGGTTGCTCGTGGATGCATATATACACACACTTTAGGCACTAGATCGGCTCAGTCACTACATATTGCATATTTCATATATATATGGATGTATTTAGTAAAATGGATGAACGATGGTTGTATTATCATGTGGATGCTGCATTCAGATGATGGTTGTGCACGCATATAGAAGTATTATGTAGCATTAAGAATCTTTTGCATACATAATGGATGCATGGCACGATCATAGTTGCATTAAGGAGGTCAACTGAATCAGTGGACCGCCTGATTTTGCATTAGATACGGACATATACACACACTGTGCATTTAAACATGAAAGCATTAGAAGTCTGTAAGGACAATGGATGCCTGTGAATGATGGATGAGTAGATGGACGTTTGGATGGTAGGATATACATTCTTCCAGACTTGAAGATTTCGGGGACGAAATCCTAAAAGGAGGGGAGAATGTAACACCCCGAATTTTCTATTAACACTAAAGTTGCTAAAATAATAATAAGTGTGTAGAAGAGGGGATGTATCTAATATGAATATAAAAATATTAATAAGTATGTAAGAGAGGGGATGTATCTATTATGAATATAAAAATATTAATAAGTATGTAAGAGAGGGGATGTATCTAATATGAATATAAAAATATTAATAAGTGTGTAAGAGAGGGGATGTATCTAATATGTATATAAAAACAATAATAAGTGTGTAAAAGGGGGGATGTATCTAATGTGTACATTGTAGAATATATATATATATATATATATATATATATATGGGCAGTTAATGCAAACATGAATAGAAGTTTATTAATTTGCTGAGTGTTTGCTGAGTCACTTCTGACTCATTGCTGAGTCAACAAGATAAACCCCATCTTGTCTGAACGGCTGCGGTTATTTCTAGGTTAAATCTAATGGCCTAAATGAATTCTAAAATCTATAAATAAGTGGGTAGACCCTAGACCTAAATCACTTGTAAAATTAGAGAAGCTACCGTCATGCTGCTGCCATGGAGTTCAGCATAGCCGTCACAAACTAAGAAGAGGAAGCCTAATCATCTACAACTAAATCTACACGAATCAAATCAAAAGATCTCTCTTTCTCTAATTCTTTTCTTTTGTTGGTGAGTATGATGATTCTCACAAGACTATTACAAACTAATTTGACTCAGTTATGAATGGATCACAAGAAAGTGATGTGATTTGTAATTGTAAATTCTATATATTGTGGATCTCTTATTATGTTATTATGTTGTCGTATGATGTAAATTATATATGCTATGTCATGCTATGTTGTAAATTCTCTTATGCTATGTCGTGCTATGTTAAGAATCATGTCAAGCTATGTTATACTATCATACTATGCCATGTTATAAATCATGCTATATTATGTTGAAAAATCATGATGTTGTTGGATCATGCTTAAAGTTATGTTTTTTTTCTTAATTTAAATGGATCTTGTTTATGGGAATTTGCCTATTAGGTTAGGTGTACCCATAAACTTGAAACTATAATTAAATAAAACTTGATTATGGGAATTTGCCTATTGAGTTAGGTGTACCCATATAAAACCATGTTGTTAAAAAAATTAGATGATGTTGATTCACACATGTTCATATGTAAGTTTATGAAAATCGATTGAGATTATATTAGGTGAATTTTGAACAAGTTGACACCTTTAGGTCCATGACATGTATAATCTATGCAAGTTGGACATATGCAAGTTTCACCCCTTATTATGATTCATTTGGTCACATATACATGTTGTTATTATGATAATCTCTTTTATGCTATGAGTTAGGCTATTCGAGTCTAACATATATTTTGCGAATAAACGTTCAAACGTGGGGTAGGGGTAATATTAGGAATTAATAAATTGGGTGCAATTTTGTAAGATTTTGCATACCATGAATGGATGTCCATAATTGAGTCAATTATGGACATTGTTAAAAATTGGAAGTAATTAATAATTCAAGTAGGGAATTATTAAAATTGGGGGAAAGTGGATTATTATTAATAATCAATGCTTAGGACACGAGGTTGGACCCGTTTGTGATGTAAACCTGCCCGGACCCGCCCGGCAAATCCAGTAGTCACAAATGTCGGCCCAATGTGAGAGGTCCTAGGCCCAAACTAAAGCATAACAGTTGTAAAGACACGAGGTTAGACTCTTTTATGGTGTAAGACTGCCCGGACCCGCCCGGCAAATCCAGCTGCCATAAATGCCAGTCTAATGTGAGAGGTCTTTATGAGGTTATGGCCTTAATGAACTAAGAAATACTTAACCAGATAATCATGTAAGGTGGGACATGGGGGTTAAGTAGGTGCCTTGGGTGGCATGAGGAATCTGGTGGTTGCCTTTAGAGGCATTTGAAATACGATTAAACTTAACCAAACACACATGTAAATGAACATGACTAAGTGGGTTAAGTGGGATGGACTAATGGGGACAAGCTTAGGTGGAATGCTTGTGGTAAATAGTGGGGGCCCATTTCAACCAGTATCCCAAAACGTATCTTTGTGGGCTCGACCCAAGTCGAGGACGGGACACGCATACTGGGTTTGACTATAAGAGGCCAAAACAGGGAGCGGTGGCAACGCAAGTCCAACGGGTTTCATATGCGTGTGTAGACCCGGGCTGGTAGGTAAGACGTTGTTGCATCGTGTCGGTATAAGCCGTGCATGTCCGTTGTATCAGGTTGCCACTTTAGGGGAGTGATACACCCCACTGTGGGGCCAGCACGGGTATCTACGAGTTAGGGAGCCGATCGAATAATGGGAAGTAGGGTACACCTAGTGGAGATAGGGGCAGGCGGCACCTATGTAGTCAGCTAGGGGTACGTAAAGCCATTGGGAAAGTTTCTAAGTGAAGCTAAGTGGGATGAATCTTTAGGGTGACTGGTGTGGTGCAGTATAGTGTTTATCCTTTAGTATTTAGGAGCGCCTATAACGTTGCCTTTAGCGATTGTCTATGTCCTTAATCTGCTCTTCATAGACATTTTCTTGTTTTCCAGCTTATGCCTTAGTCCAGTTATTTTGGTAATAGTATTGTAGAATTATCATATTCACCAGACTTTATGTCTGACCCCCTCTTTTCCATCCTTTTTCTCCCTTCAGGTCCGCAGGTTGGGCCAAGTTCTAGTGGAGTCTAGTTGGATCGCTTATCTTCTGGAAAGCTTGGACTACTGAAGTAAAGTCCAGCTTGTTATCTTTCTTTTTAATGGCTATTCATGTAATGGGATTATGTACTTGTTTTATCAAGATAGATATTGTACTTGACATTGAATGTGGTGTTATGATGTAATCAAACATGTTTTGACTTCTGCTACAATGAAATAAAGTTTTTGAATTTCCAAGTACTATTTTATATCTGTCTTGTTGTAATTTTACTGTTCTATATTCACTTAAAACCTCCATGGAAGTTAATGCATTCCCTTTGTGAGTGACATTAATGGACGTGGGGTGTTACAAAAGTCCTCATTCAAAAATCAAAAAGAAACTAAATTAATTCTCTTAAATCCTAAAATAAATATCTGTGAACTCTGCAAAGCAAGAGCTTCGAGTTGATGATGGTTTGGATGGGTCCGATTACCACTTTTGGAAGTCGACGTGAAAGCAGCAAGGGTAGGGTTGGACTTTTACTTCGATTGAGGCATCGATTCAACTTGTTATGGTTATATTCGGATTTATAGCATCGAATGGAAGAGTTTGTGATTTTTTGTGGAAATCCGAGCATATAGCTATCGCACCCTTCACTTGGTTTCGCGACTGTGAAGCCGGAGATCGCACTGAAGTGGTGCGTGCGAGTTTGGGCTCGAGGGGTGTTGTGATACCTCTTTCGAAGAGATGAAGAATGGTGGTGAGCTCGGGTGGTTTAGTTGAGTGTGGAAGGAGGATTAGGAGCTTGAAGTGGGTAATGGCCACCGTGTGTTGTGAATGAGGTCACGGAGTATCTCGTTTGGGAAGAAAAGGAATTTCGGGTCTGGGCCTTGTGAAAGGAAGATGTGCCGGATATTTATTGGTAGAGGCCCGGTATTTAAATAAATAAAGTTTAGTTATCATTCTATAGTGTATAAAATTATAAAATTATTATCTTTATCATACGTGATCAGAAATTCGAACCGTCAGTTACGTTAGGATCGTATGGATGGTGGCTACACCATGGAACTGACCGGGAGTGAATTAGGGCTCGTTTGGATCTATAGTGAAATGAAACGCCTGAATCGAATCAATGACCAATTATCGTTGTTTAACGATAACCGTCCAATGTGAGTAAACTCACTAACTCTTCTCAGTTATATTTTTACAACGTGTTTTTATAACTGATAAATAATGGTTGTTTGTTGTGTGTTGGCTGTTTGGTTGAACTGCTAGTCAGTTGATTGAAAATATAGATAACGATATACATAAATCGTTAAACGAATACTGATTCTGTTTATCAGAATATTTCATACTCGTGTTATTTGTGTGAATTAACATCTGTGGATGTAGGGAAACAGGTCGGAGGTACCCAACTGGGTTCCTCAACATTTATTTTACTGTTTTTTTCATATATTGTGTTATATGATGTGATATGAAATATGTTGTTGATTTTGTATGGTTGAATGATGTTGATCATTGTTGTATGGTATGTTAAATACCATAGGGAATCCTGTTTAGAAAATAAATAGATTTAAAAGGAATACTTATTTGTAAATCAAATAGATAAAATTAAAGGGAAATATTTGTAAAACATTTACAAATAGAATTGAAAAAGAAATATTTGTAAACCATGTATAAATAGAGTTTAAAAGGAATATTTATTTGAAAATAAATAGAATAGAAAGAGGAAATATTTGTAAAACAAATAGAAAAGGGAATAGTTAGATTATAAAAGGAATTACTTATAAAATAAATAGATTTATAAATAGAAAATATTTTATAGAATAAATAGAATTATCAAAAAAGGGATTTATTTTGTAAATAAATAGATTATAAAAGGAAATACTTGAAAGGTGACTAGAATTGTATAAAAGGAGAATTTTACATTTGAAAGATTTAAACCCGTGCTTCGCACACGGATATAACATGCTATGAATTTAAAGCGAAGATTTTAAATAGAATCTTTTTTAACAGATAAAGCAAGAAGATAAATTTACAAATAATATTTTATAAATTAAATAGGATGTTTATCATTGGATAAATAGAATATATAAGTCAGGATTTATATAGAGAAGTAAGAATCGATTTCAACATTGATATTTGAAACTGAATAAAGTAGAATTAATCAAAGGAGTTAATCAGTTAGAGTTAATCAGTTAGAGTCAATTAGATAGAGTTAATCGAATTAGAATTAATTGAATACTAGTTATTCAATTAGAGTTGATCGAATGTAGTTATTTGAGATAGAGTTAGTCAAAGATAGTTATTTAGAATGTGTTGCCATTTCGTACGACTGCTAGCGTAATTCGCAGGGCTGCAGATAGCCTACGGTGGTCGGATGTTTCCTGATGGAATCAGGCGTAACCATTGTGATCGCTGCGATCTAGAGTTAAACTAATGGAGTTAAATCGAATATTAGCCATTCGAAATAAAGTTAAACAGACCTAGTTATTCGAATATAAATTAATCGAATATTAGTTATTAGATAGTAGTTGAATAAGTTGAATTAAATTAGTTGAGTTAATCAAGTAAGTTAATCGAGTTGAGTTAGTCAATATGAGTTAATCAAATTGAGTTAATCCAAAGGAGTTATTAGAAATAGTTTATTTGAATAGAATTAAAGGGTTAATCGAATATAGTTTATTCAAAAAGGAGTTATTGAATAGAGATTATTCGAAAAAGAAAGAGGATTATACATTGAATTTGATTATATCGAATTAGGGAAAGTAATAAATACTTTCCGTTTTTAATCAAGGTTTACTTATTTATTTATAAATTAGTGGTTTAGTTATTTAGTTAAATTAAGGAATAAAAGTTATATTTTGAAAGTTGGATATTTAAGAAGAAGGGATTATAACGCTATAGTTAAAATCAATGTTTAAAATAAAGAAGGAGATTCATAAATAGAATCCGACTTACGTAAGGAAGTTGTTAAAGGTTTAAAGGTGAACTTTGTCTATTTCCGGGTTAGGAATGTTGTTCAGTTAAGGTCTGAGAGGTAATTATACCCCAACTTGATTGACTTCGTTTTAAACTAAGGGATGGGTAAGGTTCGATAGTGAAGGTTGATTAAGTGAATTTAATTATTGAGTGTAATGGTTTAAATTGGCTTAGTGATGTTTTATTTAAACATCTGTTTAAATCAAATGAATAAGTTTTAGAAACATTTTCCAAATATAATCAGAGATATTTTCTAATCATAGAAAATGAAAGGTTGATGAGAAAGAATACTGGAATGACAGTGATACGTGAAATAGAGATGGAAATGTTTTCCAATGATTGATGATGTATATTTTCTAAATTTAGAAAATAAGAATTTACAAGTATATAGAAATCGGGAAATGGATAAATTAAAGATAATTTAATAGAAAGAGATAAATGTGGATTGATGATTGATTGATCGAATTTCTATCCGGAAATAAGATCGTTGGTTGTACACCTATTTTTCTTTGATAGTTAAATCACCGACTATCGAAGTTTTTGACCATTTTTCCGTCGTTAATACGGAGAGACCGGGATCAGTTTTTTAACTCAAAACCACTCTGTATGGACGTTAGCGTTGCGATCAATTATGATGAAGATAATTGAAGTCGGAGTTATGCAAGGGCTATCCTGTTTACGGAATAGTGCCTTTGGTTTGTCCAGTCCAAGGGCAACGTAAATGGACGAATGTCTGACAGAGTATATCTAACAGATCGCGTAAGTTGATCTCTACAAACGTACTTACGTTTGGCGACGGAGGAATTCATTTCTCTTAGCTTTATACCCGTGGTATTTTTGAGGAAAACAATTTTTGATTTGGCGGCTATGACGATGTGGCATTCAAAGTAAATGAATGTTTGATCTATCAAAGATACGTTATGACCTCAAGCCTCATCCACCGGGAAATGACAGAAATCGGGCAGGCAACATGGCTAAGTGGGTCGCTCCCATTAAGGTGTATATCACCTATCTAGAGAAATTCCATTTCATTCTTTGATCTGTTTACGATGCTGTCCCTTTTCGCGAAACCGTGGGTAGCTCCCAACCGTTGGTGGTATACATTCGATACACTCAAGTGAAATCAGTGGTCAGTCATGTGTGGGCCGGGTTGCAAGATGTTCCGGTTGAACCCAGTGTATTCGCCTCTAGAGATACACTATCGGCATGTGGTCCCATACCTTGTCATAGTCGGAATCCAATCTCCAATAAGAGCCCGCGATTTGATTTGTATACTATATATGTGGAACGTGAGATGTAAGCGTTCTGCTAGATTCTAATTACTTGTGATTAGACATTATTATAATATCACAGAAGTATTGATTTCAAAAACTGTTTTGGGTTATCGTAAGGTAAAAACCGTCCGTGTTTATGTGTGGATTGGTCTTACGATTATCTTTTCTTTTAAAAAGGATTTTGAAAAGTTAAGCCAAATGATTTGAGTTTACTCACACCAGTCCCATGACTGACCCAGAGTTTATTTTTGTTTTTTGTTTGTTTCCTAAACTCTTGGGTGCCCAAATTTGTACGGGCAGTCAAGTAGTTCAGGTCTTTACAGATATGCTTGGAGGAGTTTGAAGCAGGAGGCTTCAGGATTATATGGCTATTGTTATTTCCCCTGTGTGTAAGTGTTGTACTCTGATAATGTTATCTTATGTATACACACTGTTTTATTGCAAAGTTATATTATGTATTACATTTTATTCGTTCCGCTGTGAGATTCGTGTTTACTCTGATTGTGTTCTTCTTCTTTTATTCTAATTTTCTATCTTATCTATTTTCACCCTCTAACTTCTTTCTATTAATGATCTGGAATGTTCGATACCTAAATAATTAACATGGGTTTTGTGTTATTTTCTTGGTCAAAAATCCCTTGGTCGTTAAAGTGGTGACATTAGAGGTTGTAGGGTTTGATTAGGGACGTCGGAGGTTTCACAGAACAGTCGAAGAGCGGTTGCGTGGAGGGGGGGTTGCGAGGCAACGACCTCCGATGTAGCCAAAGCAAGAAGGGGGAAGGGGATACGATTTAGGCCATTAGGGATTTAATTTTTTGGAGGCGGCGGATGAGTGAAAAATGGGAGTGTGAACCGATGGGTTGAGGGTTTTGATGAAGGAAACGGGTTGGGTTTGGGCCGAATAACAAAGGTAAGAGCCCTTTTAAAAAAAAATAAAACCATGGTTTAAAATTAAATTAGTTAAAATTGTTTATGTGATTTCTCGTGCTTACCTTACCAGGTTTAAGCATGGTCTGTCTCGTTGGGACCGTAGAGATGAGATCTTTGAGATGGAGCAGGGTAATCAGGATCGGATGCAATTGGAAATTTTAGTCAAATTAAACGTTAATTTAATTTGACTAAACCAGACTGTTTATCGACGAATTCAAAATCAAAATGAGTTAAACTCACTTAGTTTTTCCCATTTATATTTTATAAAAGTTTGGTTTTAATTTTGTGTGCTCTGGTTGCTGATGGTTGACTATTTGCTAGTTATAAATTTATTTGTTGATTTAACTGATGAAATTAAACCGTCGTTTAATTTCAGTGAAATACCAAATCGTTATTCTAACGATTGGTTCCAATAAAGGTAACTTACCTTATTGGTCATGTTTATAAAATAAACGTGTTTAATGGTTTGAATTGTTTGATCTGTTTGAAGTGTTTAATCTGTTTGAATTGAACGATCTGTTGAAAATAACCATTTGAATACAGGGAAGAACAGGTTGGAGGGATCCAACCGGATTCCTCAAATATATTATTTACTTTTCATATTATCATATACGAACTATCATGATTGGGTAATTAATTTTGGTAGTGACCATGGACTAAAAAGTCAACCCATGTTGTGGTTTAACCAATAGGCTATGTTGGTTGGGTAATCAGTAGTAAATGGCCTAAAGGTAAATTATCTTATTTATATCGATTTACCGTTAGGTAGATCGACAGAACTGAAGTTATAAAATTTATTCTATAATTAAAAATATATTAGAAATATATATTTTAAATAAGAAACTTATTGAAAAGGAAATGTATATTTATATTTGTATAAAGTCAAATTGGATGTCAATCAGATTTGTAAATGTGAGGATAAGGAAATCAACCTAACGGTTAAATTTGGATAATCGTGTTGTTGAGAAACAATTTGATGAAATTATTTAAATTAATTAATTATATTATTGATTAATTTAGAGAGAAGAATGAATTGGAAT
Organism: Allium sativum; assembly: GCA_030737875.1. NCBI lineage: Eukaryota > Viridiplantae > Streptophyta > Magnoliopsida > Asparagales > Amaryllidaceae > Allium > Allium sativum. The sequence goes on along the minus strand of CM060927.1, from coordinate 71,498,513 downwards.
CAGTTAATAAGGTAATCATGTTTTGAGTGAATAAATCGACTCGTTAATTGGATTAATTACTAAATTAATATGTTTTGAATAGAAATAATTTAATGAATATTGATTATAATAAGATTTAAAAAGGTGATTTACTATTTATTTTAGATAAATAAAGAAATTAACTACTAACATAGTTAATGATTGAAATACATAATTATTGTAATTAATAATGATTTAGGAAACTACATTTTAATGAAAATTCATTTGAAAAGTAATCCAAGTGAAATGGAATCGAATTGAATGGTGAAAGAGAATGTCATAATAATAATAAGGGTTTTGAAATCGTATTTCGAATAAATAGTTAAATGGAGTTTGATTTGAGATTGGAATGAAATATTGGTTTTTGGATTACAACTTAAATTTATCTTAAGGTATGAACGTTGTTGATCAAGGTCCGAGAGGTAATTAAAATACCCCAACTTGAACGACTTCGGGATTATCTAAGGGTGATATAAGTTGTAATGGCAAAAGAGATTAGTAAAGTTTATTATTTCATTAGAGAAATAATAAGGCAGTATTTGTAATGAAGATTTGGAAATTATATAATGAAAATTTCAAAGTGAAAGGGAAATAAAAAGGGGTTGTGTAACAGTATCTTTGAGATAGAAAGGAGACATAAAGTTAAGTTTTATTCTGTAAAAAATAGCGTTGGTTATTGTTCCAAATAATGAAATAGAAGATATTTCATAATGATATTTTACGAGAAATAAGTTGAAATGATTTCCAAATACTATATAATAATGTGGCTAATGTTTTGAAAGTTAGAAATAGATAACCGAATATGATATCTAGTTTTCCTAAGTATAAAAATACTTTTTTTTAAAGAATAACCTTATATTAAATAAGAAGTGGGAAACTAGATCTCGAGAGATTTAAGAGTTTTAATTTTGCATTTGTTTTAAATTAAAAGGCGAAGTGGTGCTGAATACTGAACCAGTGAACTCCTTGGGTTGTCATGATTGAAACACGGTCTATTTTTGATAATTAAACCACCGACTATCAAATACAGTCAAATCCGATTGTTGGTACGGAAAGACCGGGATCAAATTTATATTCGAAGAAAACCATTCCGACCAACAAATACGTGAAGTGATCAGAAGATGACCGAGATGGAGCTTTGAAGACCGTAGATATTCATGAATGGAAGAACCAATACTAATCTCTGGTTTAGCGGCCAGAGATAAACTGTGGTTCTGTCGTGGTTGAAATCTATGGGTTACAAGGACTACTTGCGACTGATCCCTGGGTGATTCCTATATGAGATGCAGTAGGAGAGTGCCTTTGGTTCATCCTGTTCCTAGATGACTTGTATGGACGTATGTTTGACAAAGTATTTCCAAAAGGATCGTGTACATTGATTTCTTCAAACGTGCCATAGTTGGTTAGCTCCCAACTAGAGTATTTTTGTGGACGTCAATTAGCGTTATCTAGTGGATTTTGTGATGTGGCATTCAAAGTGAATGACAATCAGATGCTTCAAAGTAAATTCTGGCCTCAAGCCTCACAACCAGGGAATGACAAAAATCGGGCAGGCAGCATAGCTATGTGGGTCGCTCCCATTAGGGTGTATAATCACCTATCTAGAGAAAATCCTTTTGTTTCTTAAATCTATTTCGATGTTGTCCCTTTTCGGGAAGACGGTGGGTAGCTCCCAATCTATTGGTGATATACATTCGATACACTCAAGTGAAATGAGTGGTCGGTCATGTGTGGGTCGGGTTGCAAGACGTTCTTGTTGAACCCAGTGTATTCGCCTCTAGAGATAAACGATCGGCAGGTGGTCCTATACCTTGTCATAGTCGGAATTCAATCTCAAATAAGCGCCCGCGGTTTTGTTTGTATACTATATATGTGGAGCGTGAGATGCAAGCGTTCCGCTAGATTGATATCTACTTGTATTTAGACATTATTATAATATCAGAAAAGATATTGGTTTCAAAAATGGTTTGGGTTATCATAAGGTAAAAACCGTCTGTATTTATGTGTGGATTTGGTCTTACGATTATCCTTTTCTTTCGAAAGATTTTTGAACTTAAGATCAGGCTATGTGATACCCTTAAACTATGCGAGTTTTTCTCACTCTAGTTCACCAGACTGACCTGGTGTTTTGTAAATGCTCGGGTTAGCCCGGGGTGTACAGGTTCAGGTTATCGAATGTTGTGAAGAGACGAGCTGGAAAGTCCAGACGTATGATATTATATAGCTATTATCCCGCTGTGTGTTGTATATGGGAACAAGTTTTTATAACTGTCCCATTGTGTGATGTAATCTGATTATTGTAAGTATTTTTTTAAAAGCTCCCAGTAAAGATTTATTTATGTATTATATTTTGTTCCGCTGCGATGTGAGACTCTGTGTTGTGTTGGTTCTTCTTCTTCTTCTATTCTAATATTTCTCTTTTTCTTACCTCATCCTCTAATTTCTTTCTAATAACGTCCAGTGTTTTTGTTGTTTGGAAGGTCGGCATGAGTTACGGTAAGGGTATTTATGTCGATTTTCGGGGCTGAAAATCTCTGGGTCGTTACACGGACGATGAGAACATTCAGCAGGTGATGGATAAACAGCTGGATAAAATTGATAAGAGGGAAAGGAAGAAGAATGAGCAAAAGAAGCATGAGCAGAAAAAAATAACAATGTTAACGAATAATAATGATAAAAATGATGATGGAATAGTTGATGAAGCAACTGAGGTTGATGACAATGGGATTGAGGAACTAGAGATGGAACAACATAAGAATTTGGTGAATGAGGTGGTACAGACGGAGAATGACAAGACTACTATAGAAAAAATGAAGAAGAAAAAAAGAGGGAGAATGAACAGATGGAGAACATCGAGAAGGAGACGGAGCAGGGCAACTCAAAGGAGAAGGAAAACGAGAAGATTGGTACAAGGAAGAGAGTTACTGAAAATACTAAAAATTTAAAAAACCAAAATGTGTTAGAAAAGGTTCTTGTTAATGACCAGATGGATGAGCTAGGAAAAATGCGGAGGCGTATAAATTTAAGAGACAGAAAAGGTACACAATATTTTATTATTTTGCTAATGTTCATGAACTATAATTTCCAACATTACGTGGATGATTAATTTGATGTTATTTGTAGTCGTAGGAAAAAGAAAAAGGAAAGAGGCAGAAATAGTGGAAGTCGAAGACAATGAAACAGGACCAAGAGATGAAGAAATGCGTACAAAAGCTAAATTGAAGATAAGAAAGTTTAAAAATGTTCGGAAACTAGAAGAGAGCCAAATTGAGAAATTAGAAGAATTATTCACACATTCAGACCTAAGGTAAAAGGATTCCAAAATTTACACATTTTGTTCATTTTTTGTTGAATTGTAGTTTTGTTCAAAATGAAGCAATATATTTAAAAAACATGCATACATTTACGCAGAGATTAATAAAATTTGCATACTAGTATACAGGTATTGACAATATATGCTTGCTTATATGCAGATATGTATTATATTTGCATGTTTGTATACATATATTGGCAATATATGCATTCATGAATGAAGATTTATCATACGTTTGAATTCTTGTAGTAGATTTTGACAATATTTGCATGCTTATATGTGGATATAAATTATTTTTTCATACTATTATGCAAAAATTCCAAATATTTGAACATTACGCAAGTATAAGAAAATGTTGAATAGTTATATGCAAATATTATAACTTATTGCAGACGTTTATGCATTAATAAATATTATTTACTTATATCAGTACTAATGTATTGCTAGAAATTATCTTACTGTATTACATATATTATTAGTAAAAGCGCATACTTGAATGGTAAAGATGACATATGCATTCTTGGTACTTCATTGGGTGATCTAATAGCTGGAAGATTTATCGATGGACTGGTATAACTACATTGAAATTCTATTGTCGTAAAAATAATTCCAGCAATACGTTATAATTTCAGAATTAAATCTCATGTCTATAACACTTATAGTTCACTTATTCTAATAGATAATTGACTTTGTTGGATACAATTTAAAAAAAAAACATCTGGAGATATTATACATCAGAATATCTGCTTCTGTAAGTTTTTTTATATGTTTTCTGTGCATAAATTTGTTTTTATAATTACAGTTGGCCACTAAAATGATTGCAATTACAGGCGTTTATAAATAGAGAATCAGAAGAACAATTGTAGCGTTTCATAGATAAACCACTTGAAAGGATTCCAACTTTGCACCAAACTATTCACTCCTATACATGATGACAAACATCTTTCATTTTTGGAACATGTTAAAGATGGTAGAAGATGGATTCATTATGATTCCAATAACCACGCCGTGAAGGAAAACATCAAAGATTAGCGAAAGATATGGTACGTAATTTGAAAATATTTCATATGCAAGTTGTTATTTATACCATTAAGAACATGTATACATACATACATACATACATACATATATATATATATATATATATACGAGTGGAAACCCGTGCGTTGCACGGAAGCATAGAGTACGGGGTGTTATAGTTTGCACGGGAGCATAGAGTACAGGGTGTTGTAGTTTGCACGTGCGTGGTCTTGGCACACGCTTCGCGCGTGGTCATGGCAAGCGATTCGCGCGTGGAATGATTTTCGTGAAATGTTTTTTTATGTGTGTAGTAATATTGTGTTTTAATTTTTGGTTGTAGCAGGTAATGTAATGAAAATTGGATGTTATTGAATGTAATATTATTGAATTATATCACGTAAGTAATAAAGGATGGAAGAATATGACAAAAGAATACAAAATGAAAGCGAAAAAATATAAAGATTCAATGCATGAAAAAAGTACGAATAAAACTATTAATTTGGTAAGAAGAAATATAATCAAGGAGAGTTTATGAAAAGGGATTATGAAGAGTTATGAAAGGTTAAATTATATATCATCGTTACGTTCAATGTTATGGCAAGTTAAATTTAGGTGATATTATTGAGAGTTTGTATACGTTACAACATGCGTTTATATTCTATAAATTAGTATTTGTAGCAGAGAAAGAAGTCAAAAAATATAAAGAAATGAGAGAAGTTGGTGGAAACCGTTTGTGAACAAATGTGGGGTTATACGGCTAGTAATTGATTCTTTTAAAATATAATAAATTGGATTTTGTATTTTTTTTGAAACACAGCGAGTTAAAGTAATTTTCTGTGGTTTAGTGTTATGTTCCAATCCTTCTTTTTACATTTATACTAACTGTATGTTAGAAAAGAAGACAAAACTGCATGAAAAAACAACATGCAAAAGTGTATGCATTAAATGGCACGCGTGCAACAGCTTTCTTTATATAATATGCAACAGCATTTGAATCTGAATGTATGAATAAGTTGCAGGAACATATTAGATGGGTATAATTATAGAAGTAATTTCTATGTTCATTTCTATTATAAAAATGAAATGTTGCATGTAGCATTGAGTGATGTATGTATATCGTAATGCAAAAGTAGTTATAGTTTGTAGTTAGATATATAGATGCTATTGTATTGAATGGTTGATGAAAATTAAATCATGGATAACAATCATAGTCATTGATAGGGTAAATAAACCAAGAAAGAAATATTATGAAATAAGCTTCTATTTTTAGTATGGTAAGAATGCACTATTCGAGTGTTGTAGTTTGCATTTGTGAATAAGAGGTGGGATTATATTCTATAATAGCAAGATATATACTGTAAGTGATATATGCTTGTGTTTATATTCTAATGTAGAAACTAAATTTTGCAGCAATCAGTAAATTATGCATGCATAGCGTGTAGGTATAGGTTGCACATATGGTAAACAGTTTAAAATTTTATGTATCCCTATTGAGTTGATGATAAGACATATATATATGAAATGATGAATTAAGCAACCTTATTATGGGATATGCTGCATTGATTGAACACAATGAGATATAAAATATGAGTAAAGAATAGAGAAAGAACGTGCACAGAATGAAAAGGTTATTTCGTGTGAAATGGACAACATAACATAGTTCCATAAGTAGGATTAGTCATGAAACTATCTTTCAGACACTCATCAATCAATGTAGTGCTTTATAGAATGGACATAATGCAGTGAAGCAAAAGAAAATGACAAATAGAGAAAAATTCAAGAAGATAAAGCACATGCTAACATATAGAGGAAACAAACAGAGAAAAAAAAAACAGAGACCCATTAAAGGAAAAAAAACCGCAACACATATATACACAATGACATATATACATGCATGTTAGTCAGCTATAGAGGAATAAAAAAATGGGTGTTGTCGTGTTAGGTATCAGGTAATCCGCTAAAGGTTGAACCTCAAATTCGTTGACGGAATGAAGAAATGCCAGTGTTACTCGCTGGGTACTATATTTGCTTCAGGTTGGCCATTAGGGTCTTCAAAATATTCAAGCTGTTATGGAAGTATAGATACGGTATATTAGCATGAAGCCATAGTGTTAAGGTACCAAACTGAATAAGTAATTTCGAAAATAGTTGTAATAGTGAAAGAAAAAAGGACTTGCAAACTAATAAACTAACCAAAAAGATGGAGATTGGTGATTAAATCAGTGGCAGCCCAAATATTTATAATGCAAAGCATCTGTAGCGAAAACGAAGTTATCTGTAGTGAAAATAAAGTTGTAAAAATACAGTAAGAATTACTATTGAAAAAAAAGTTTGAGTAAACTAACTTTTGAGGAGAAAATAAGTACATTTATACTCTAATTTTTTGTGTGAAATTACAGCAAAACCTCAGGATAAACGACATTTGTTGTAGATGTTGTTGTGGTTGAATCTAGCAGAATTGAAATTATAAGGAATGCAGTGCATCTAGATACAACAACATACAATTGTCCATGGCTAAAATTATATGAAGCGGATTATCAAACATGGATGGTATGAATGGCTCTCAATTTAAAATAAAATGATTTTGTATAACTATATATGTCAAAGCATTATTCATTAGCATTAATGAAGTGGATTATCCACATGACAATGAACGTAAACTTAAGGAAATATTTATCCAATTAACAATAGTCTTACCTATTAAAAGAGAAAGTAGTAACACTGATTTAGGAATTATTTTCATTAATGACATTATAATATATATGATTGCCTATTTTGACTGTTTAAAGTAGGAATAGTAACATTAATACAATAACATTGATTTAGAAAACTTATAACTATATATTAATCAAACCTAAATGGAAATATACTTATGAAAACAAATGAACAGGAGGCACCAGTGCTACCATGCATTTAATCTAGCAACATAATACCAAGGTATTCGTAGCCTACCGAAAATACATATGCATTAAAGACTATTGTTGAAATAAATTGAGAAAATAATGAACTTAATTAAAATAATAGATGAAAAAGATGCCATAATAAATAAATACCTTGGATTATAAGGTCACATGCATTCCAAATATGTATGGTATGAACGGTGTGAATGACTGGAAATTTAAAATAAAATGATTTTGTATAACTATATATGTGAAAACATTATTCATTAGCATTAATGAAGTGGATTATTCACATGCCAATAAACGTAAACTTAAGGAAATATTTATCCAATTAACAATAGTCTTACCCATTAAAAGAAAAAGTAATAACATTGATTTAGGAATTATTTTCATTAATGACATTATAATATATATGACTACCTAGTTTGACTGTTTAAAGTAGAAATAGTAACATTAATACAATAGCATTGATTTAGAAAACTTAAAACCATATATTAATCAAACCTAAATGGAAATATATTTATGAAAACAAATGAGCAGGAGGCACCAGTGCTACCATGCAATTAATCTAGCAACATAATACCAAGGTATTCGTAGCCTACCAAAAATATGTATGCATTAAAGACTATAGTTGAAAGAAATTGAGAAAATAATGAACTTAATTAAAATAATAGATGAAAAAGATGCCATAATAAATAAATACTTCGAATTATAATGTCACATGCATTCCAAAGATGTATGGTATGAACGGTGTGAATGGCTGGAAATTTAAAATAAAATGATTTTGTATAACTATATATGTGAAAACATTATTCATTAGCATTAATGAAGTGGATTATCCACATGCCAATAAACGTAAACTTAAGGGAATATTTATCCAATTAACAATAGTTTTACCCATTAAAAGAAAAAGTAATAACAATGATTTAGGAATTATTTTCATTAATGACATTATAATATATATGACTGCCTAGTTTGACTGTTTAAAGTAGGAATAGTAACATTAATACAATAACATTAATTCAGAAAACTTATAACCATATATTAATCAAACATAAATGGAAATATATTTATGAAAACGAATGAACAGGAGGCACCAGTGCTACCATGCAATTAATCCAGCAACATAATACCAAGGTATTCGTAGCCTACCAAAAATACATATGCATTAAAGACTATAGTTGAAAGAAATTGAGAAAATAATGAACTTAATTAAAATAATAGATGAAAAAGATGCCATAATAAATAAATATTGTTAATTAAATCTGGGCATGCATTCCAAAGATGAATGCAAAACATTACAGCTATCACAAAGCAGAAGTAAAGAAAGGGCTTTGAGAACGTGGTATAACAGAAATAAATGGAGAAGAGAAGTGGCCCACGATCAAGCTCAACAGTTAATTTAGACGGAAACCAATAGTGTGCTCGTGGAAGAAATTACGGAAATGGGTGGAACAAAACATGTGTTCATTCAATTAATTCTAACGGCTGCTGAGGTGTCACATTGTTAGCCATCTGATGTCTTTTCTAATATTAAATCCGAACCACTCTTTGTCTTGTTGTTTGTCCCGGGGGGATTTTATTATATAGATGTACACATATAAATATATAAATATATGCGTGTATGTATATCTTTGTTTGTATGTAGATTATTTACGTCAATGAAGTGATGAAAAAATTGGAGAAGAAGAAATTTCAAGAACCAAAAGAGCTTGACATAGCTAATTACCCACAACAAGGCCACACGTAAAAAAATAAACTAGGTTCATTTGCATAGACCTGTACAAATATTGGGAATATCTGCCTGTTTGTATGTAGATAATGCTTATATTCGCATGATTGTATACAAGTTACAATTATTTTCGTATATAACATAAATGCTAGCATACAATTATGCAGATGTTGTGAATAATTTCATACATGTATGCTGGTATTTATAAAAGTTGCATACATTTACAAGTACGTGGAAATAGAGAATAATTACATATTTCTACACTTGTTATAAAACCAAATAAATTTATTCGAACAAAGTGTTAATGATTCATAAATTTCTCCAGCGTCGATTGCGGGATGTTTGTTATCAACATAATGAAACAGAGATGTGAGGGCAAAGAAATCATTAAAGATGAAGAAATATATGGTGCTGAAGCTGTGAGTAAACAACGTGCTGAGATTGCTCACGAAATACTCAGCTGCAAACTTTATAGTTGGACTGAAGAGACTTCGCTGACACAGAAGTGGTTGCTATCAGAAGATAACAAACGGTGTGATTAAAATGGAAGAATGTGGATTTTTAGTTTGTTTTAAAAATGTTAACTGCTATTTTGTTTTTTGAACTACGTGGACATAATTATGTACTGTGTAAACTGAATTACTTTGTTATTTTGTGCACAGAAGTTAGTTCTTATAATTTTACATGAAATTATGTAGTGATGCTTTCTTCTGTAGAGTTATTCATAATAATTTGAATACTTGTATGGTTGTATTCTATATAATTATTGAAGTAATAAGAAATTATTTTGCAGCATTAATCCAAAAGATGATGCTGCCTTTTTTTAATATAAAATACTGACTTTACGAACTAAACTGCGTAAAATTTTAGCAATAATTTATAAAATAAAAACTGTAGATTTTGCTGATCAAATTAAATAATTCAAGATTAAAAAGGTGAAAAAAATTAAAAGTTATAGCAGATTATGCATGAACACTAAATTTTGAATACTTTCATGCAAATAATTAGAATAGTTGCACAATTGTATTCAAAAATGAATAATACTTTAATACATTATCGATTTACAGAAATAATTTCATACATGTATGTAGCAAGTTTGACTCTTTTTGTTAATTTATTCATCTATGCAAAGTAGTAGCAAAGTTGATACCGATATTCAATATAATTGCATACATCAATGCAAGTATACGTAATAATTGCATACTTTTATTCAGCTATATTGAATAATTGAATAGACAGAAATTATGAAAAAAAATAACTGTTAGAAAACTAGAATTAACATTAAAAATAATGAACTAAATTTAAAGCAGCACGCAATAGTTCAGAACAATATACAATTTAACCAAGTTTACAATTATGCTTTCAAAAAAAATAAAAAATAATTACTTCTCTACTGAAGAACACGTCCTTTTATTACACTACAACAAATATTACATTTTACAACATTGAATAAATGTTGTCAATATATTTTGACAACATTTATCATAATGTTGTTATATCCACAGTTATGAAAGGTAGGGTATTTTTTACAACATTTACCTAAGCGTTGTACAAACGTTGTAGAAGAGTTAGTTATAACAAAATATAAATATAGTGAAAACACAAGAAAAAAGTTAAATAATTATATAGGCCGTTGTTAGAAAGTTGTGAAATAGTCAATTACAACATATTTCAAATGTTAGAAGATGTTTTTTTACGGTGATACGTATATGTTATCACTACAATCTAAAGTGCCAAATTTTTTACATCGGTTAAAAAACGATGCCGAAGCAGTAGTAAGATATCATAAATTAACTAATTAATTGTTGTAATAAATGTTTTACCATATTAGATTTTGATTGATGTTAATAAATGGCTATTTACTGATGTCTATGATGGCTTGTTTATGTTGTTTTCTCATCTCATATACAGAAATAAATATTTATTAAATGAAATACTATTGCATAGAATTTAATATTCAAACAACATTTTTATTAATTAAATATTTTTTTTCACATTTCTCATACACAACTCAGTACATTACACAATCAGTTTTACATTGTCATCTCGCTACAACATTCATCACTCTAGCTAACTTATCTATTAATGCATGATAGACAAAATGTGGCATAAGCATTTTGAGGTTAAAAGCTAGAGTCGGCACAGCACACCACCTTGGCGAGGTCTAGAATTTTCCCTGCCTTTTCAGGTTCATATCCTGATGAACCTAAAATTAGCTTTCCAAGAGCAAAGCATGCCAGTTCATCCATCTGTGATGGTTTTATAAAATTTATTTCAAGACTCTAGATAAAAACCCGTAGTGATGTTTATTGATAAGGGAATAACCTTGTCGGAAAGTGAACCACTAGTGTGATATTATTGATTAGTAGACTACAACATACAATGATTTGGACCAGCATCTTTAGTCTTATAAGATTACTTTAATATCAATAACATGCCATTAAATTACCTATCAAGCTGAGTAAAACGCGCAAGTGTGCAATAAAGGAGGAGGCCAGATAGCAATTTCTCGTGACTGGTCCTGAATACAGCGGTATAAGATGTAGTTTAAAGGAAGTTTCTTAAAAATATAAACATTAAAAGCATTTACTAACAAATAGGAGTGGACAATAAATATTTGCTGAAAATATCTGATAAGCATACTAGCAGGAGTGTTGTTGCCGCTGTTGTGACTGTGTGAGGCATGAGTTCAGTGCTCTCCCATTGTTGGGTTTAGGACGTTGTTTCCTGCAATAGGCACCGACATGCAGATAGAAACATAATATTTGATTTAGACATCAACATGGTCAAGAAAATATTGGTCAGTCTGATGATCAGAAAAGGTTCATACAGTTTATCGTGGCACATGGTTATTTTATGCTATAACAATATAAGGATGGGTGAGAAGGTACTTCCAACAATGATGATAAATGCTGCAAGAACTTGTAGTTTTGGAAACAGAAACTATACCATAATTAAATTGTAAACAAATGAAGTTGTATAAACTTACCTGCTAATGAATCCTAAATTGAATCGTCAAAAGCAATATCTTGAAATTTTTCCGGGAAACATTCAGGAGATTCAGTTAAAAGAAATTTCTAATAACCACTAAGAGACTCAACAAAAGGTAGACCTTTGACCCAGAAAGTTGTGCTTTCAAGTGAAGCAGAAACAACATCATCGTTCCACTCAACCAAATTAGATGTCAAATAATCTACCTTGCTTCTCTCATGCCAAAACTTAAGCGACCCTGAACAAAGTTATGTCAAATCGAACAGACTTCAGTTTTATAAGTTCATCCTAGAAATGACTGACATGGTGAATCGAGCATGTCTATAAGGCTCGTATAAACCTTTTGACTCACCTGTACGGATTAATCCCATAGGTTTAGTGCATACCAAAATTCCACATACTAAGGTATTCAGAATAACTACTTCCATCTTAAAAGCTCTGAAACATGTTACATAAATCTGAAAACATATGCTTAAAAATAAACAAACCAGATCACATGCATCATTGTATGAAATTTATATGGGATTCATATAAAATGAGCTGTATATTTCCCAATTTATTCCACTTGAACCATTGATAATTTGTAATTATGCTCGAGACTTCATATCTGAAAACTTGTGTTAGACTTATCAATATATTCGGTATCATTATTTAAAACTGCTTGTATTGTCCAGTAAGCCTTTAGAAATATAAAATTGAGTGCACCAGTCTTGATTACACTTGAAACCAAAATTGTTCAAAACTCGTACACATTTGTAGTTTGTGTATTTCCAAAGTCATGGTATACTCAAAGCCTTTTCAAAGACTGAGATATACTTTTAAAGCCAGATATTCATTTGAAGCTGATATATTTTGATACTGAGGTGCACTTCTGAAATGACACGTGTAGTCAAAATCAAATACATAATGACACATACACAACCACATACATATATATTTAAAATCAATGTTCATTCAAAACTTATGTGAAACCGCAACTGTCCATCTTTATACGAAGCTTCGTTCCTTTAAAATCAATTGGATTGAACTGATGCAAATTCAAGTTTATATGATGGACAGTGGTATTTTAGGTAACATACCATGACGAGGACAGAAAACGATTTGGTCAAAGGGGTAAGAAACTAAGTATCCTGGATTTGAGATAAATTGCATACCTTCATAGAATCATCGCGGTTTCCGAATTCCAAAGATGCGTGGATTGTATGGAGCACAGATCTTCAATTTGCAGATGCAAGTGGTATATTCTATGAGCATTATGTTTTGTAAAATCGAATCTATAGTGAAGATGGAGAGGGAAAAAACTTATTTATCTTAGGGTTTCTTATTCCATGAGAAAACCTTGTCTGGAAGCGCATTCCCTCTTTCAGAATAGAACTACTTCTATCGTTTTCATGGTTGTGGATTCCATGATCAAACCTAATTTCTGGTTTGAGGAAAAAAAGAACGGAAGGGGTGAAAAGTGAAGTGGGAGTCTCGAAACGTGAGAAGGGAAATGACTGATGACGTGGAAAAGGCTGATTGGAGGGTTTTGATAGTTGCGGATTGGATAAGTGATCAACGGCTAGATATAGCCAATTATGGAGGGTGCAGATTGACAAAGAGACCTTTAACATCACGTAAGAAGCTGTTGTAAATAATGCATAGAAACTGATGTTAAGGCACATTTCAATTTATTTATTAATGTAAATTTTTTCTAATTTGTATTTTGCTAAGAAATAAGATATACCGTAATAGACGACAACTATAATTAATAAATATTAACTATAATTACTAAAAAATATTAACTATAATTTACTAATTATAATATAATTAATAAATATTAACTATAATTACTAAAAAAAACATTTACTATAAAATATAATAAATGTTAAGCACATTTCAATTTATTTATTAATGTAAGAAATAATTTTACTATAAAATATATACAATTAATAAATATTAACTATAATTACTAAAAAATATTAAATATAATTTAATAATTATAACATTAACTATAATTACTAAAAAATATTAACTATAATTTACTAATCATAGTATAATTAATAAATATTAACTAGAATTAATAAATAATAACTATAATTACTAAAAAATATTTACTATAAAATATAATTAATAAATATTAACTATAATTTACTAATTATTAATCATTAACAATAATGCATTTAACAAGTGATGTAATAGACAATAACATCACTTTAAAACTGTTGTTCAACAAGTGATGTAATTGCCAAGCGGCCTAAGTTCAATTTTTTAAAAGTGTATTTAAGACATCAGTCGTTCAATAAATCGATGTCTGAGAAACCAACAATTTGTTTCGTGATTATCAATAGTTAGTAATGTGGATAATAACTTGTTATAGTTTAACAGAATAATATCCGGTATGTTTTTTAAATTTCATTTAAAATTAATTAACATTAACAACCATTATGAATGAAGATACTTTCCTGTGGATTGGAGAGGTCACCAAAAGATGAAGTAGATTTTGATATTTGTTATATCCTAGAGCCTTAGTTGAAAATTTGGAAGTTGTCCACAAGTAGTGGTGCAACGGTATGTTACCTGCTTCCTATTAACGAGGTCGCGGGTTCGAAACTAGCTATCTGCCCTTCTCCCATTCAAGGCGTGAAGGTGGGTTTCCATAAAACCTAAAACTCGGTTGGGGACAAAAGCCTCTGTGCTGGGCTAGTCCAAAGGGGAGACGTTGTGGTGGACAGACGAGTAATCTAGCTGCCTTTGATTTTATCAGGCAGTTTTTTTTAAAAAAGGAAGTTGTAGGGCATAAAAATGAAAATGCACAATAACTATTTGAACGAGTGATAAAAAACTTCTGTTGTAAATGAAAAGAAGCTTTACGATATGAATTAGCTTTGTTAAATATAATGTACTTTGCAATTTCGAACAAACATCATCAAATGTAAATATACGACTACAATAACCAAAAAATTAAAACAAGAAGTTCAAATATGAGAATTAACAACATTGATAAAAATTTGTTAAATAAAATATCTTTAACAACCCAAGGTAGTGAAACGACCAGGAATTTCGCTCGATCCTAATCAGTCGCTAAACCGACCAAGACCGTTCGAAACCCCTGATTGTTTTGAGAACACGACAAACCAAAACGCAAACAGAAGAACATGTCATTGTTTTTTACAACAATTACATCAGAATACAAGAATATACAGAGTATGAATAAATATTACACAGAAAATATCAGAGATTTAAATTACATTTAAATATATCGCAATGGAAAAATAATACAAAACACAACTGAAAGAGATATAAGGGTACAGAGCTTTCCGAATATCACTCCAGCTGTAAATCAGGATCCTGTGAATATAAATCTGCAAAACCAAAACTACTAGCTGCCCGTGTTGAAATAAGGGCACCCAGAGTTTTAGGTTAAAACAGTAAACTCCGGGTCAGTCATGGGACTGGTGTGAGAACTAAAACAGTTATTTATCTTTATTTTTAAGTTAGGTAAATCAAGGGATCACGCCATATAACACGGAACGGATTACCTCCCAAGACTACCAGTGCGTAAAACAACAGCGCAATGCTAAATAAAGAAAAATGAAGCTATTATAAGACCCAGGTCCCATCACACAATGCAACGCAAGCCGAAGGATAGGGTTTTTACCTTATAATAGCCAAGAATGCTTGGTACGTGAAATTTCATGTTTTATTATTACTATAAGTGTATAGTGTCAAAACAATTTCAAATCATAAGTATCAATCATAGTTGGCATAAGTGCCCCATCCCACTATGTCGCCATACTAGGCTCTACAAATAAAACCGCAAAGTCACGTATTGGAAGTTGGATTTCCATCTGTGAACCGAGGCAAAAGATATTTCTCTACCGATTCGAGACTGTCTAGCCCGAGTCTCAGGATCAGAGCTCGAGTGACCCTTGGAGCAACAGGGCCGGTCCACCGATGTGGATTAAAATTCCTGAACACTGCGTTTCCCCGCCCTTTGGGGCGTAAATGAGCCAGATGACTCCATCGGCTCAACACAGTCACCGATATATCCGAGGCGCCTCACAACAGCAACAACCACATAAGTCAAACTCGTCAGGGCGTGTAAAACCACTGACGCCACTTCTAGCTAGAAGGAAACGCATGCCCTCCCTGAGGTCCTCTCCCGTTTCTGGTCCACTACCGGGGTGTGAGGCTCGCGAATCAATGCTACACAAAGCTATGCCACACAGGCCGTGCTTTGATCATCACCCACAAGACTTTGCTTTTCAACAGAAGCCTTGATCATTTTCCACTTAGGCATGCCACACAGGCAATTCACTCCATGCGTTTGATATCCATCAATATATAACCCCTGAGCACGTACGACTCAGAGAAGGGCGTTAAGCAAGAGAATAAATTCTCCACCGCCAAACAGATATATATTTAATAGAAATCAATCACACAGAATAAAATCCAATGTCAGACACACAGACCATTTACAAGTTCGTTCTGGGTCTGAACGAAACCGGAGGCACCTAGTACCCCGCATATCCATCGATCTCCAAGTACGTCTGGACGACCACTAACTGATTCCCTCCTCTTGGGTGCACGGCCGAATCAAGATCATCAGTAATCACCCAAACGACGTGAAGACCTCTGGTCTTCGACCACCGTCTTCATCCTCGACACCACGTCGAATCAGTTGTTCAGAATGGGATAAACCCGGTCTTTCTGAATAACTCGCGTATATAATAAACAAGTGTTACACACAAACACAACATACGCCTCATTCCAATTCAGAATATTCTTTTATTCAAATAATCTTATACTTTGGGAAAGGTTCCCATTAATTTTATCAAAGATAAATTCTTTAAATTTATTCTTTAATCTTCTTTGAATATCAATTCAAACTAGTCGGAATTAGCGAACCACACCAAAGTAATCATTTATTTTATTTCCCAATCCCAACCTATTTATCCCATGAAGTAAAACTGGTCATACTTCATATCTAACACCACGGTGTTATCGGTAAATTCAATTACCATTTCACGTTCAAATCTAATTAAAGATTTAACAATCGCCAGTAGCAAAACTGGTGATACTCCATTCTCGACCTTTTCAATCTAATTAAAGATTCATTAAAACCCCACTTAGTTTTAATCTTCGCAGAAATCAATATCCTGTCTTTAACTGGGTTAAAGAACCAATATCGTTTAAAACACGGCACAAAGGGAATGCACTAGGTTTGGTGAAGCATTATCGAGGTAAACATGCACAGAAATATTACAAGTCAGGACATATACAAAACAGCGGAAGTAAAACAAATTTCATTACCTTATAAAATAAGGTCTAAAGCCTTTTACATCAGAATACATCAAAACTTGTCTTGCAATAGTAAAGAAGCATAAAACCTTTTCATAAATTATTCCCCAAAATAAAGCGGTGAAGCAGCCATAGCCAAGAGAAGACCAAGCTATACATGATGACCTTCAAGCATAAGAGGTCCGAACTAAACAACATCATTTCCTCCCTGAAAACCGGGGGGGAACGGAAGACAAAGAGGCGAAACAAAACAGGGTCAGTCATAAAGACTGGTAAGTCCTATCTACTTCCAGTATAAAAACAGGTAAAGGTAACATGACATGCATAAACTGAAAGTAAACATAAGAATGACGACAAGATAGATAAGTTAAACCAAGATAACTGGATGAACTACTGTAGCAAGATAAACTAAGGTATCATGATAAACTACGGTGTCAAGATAAATCAAGGTATCACATCGTCAGGTTTCTATCAAGTATACAATCCCAAGGTATTTATCATGTATAACATCCCACGGTATTTATCATGTATATTTGCTCTGCACCTCTCGTACTAGTATCCCAACCCACGTCATGTGTTAATTATGAATGTCCCTTGCCCAATGTCATGTAATGGTCCATGTCAACCTAATATATAACATATGTAGGTTTTTCCCAACTCGTATGTTCCTTTCCATGTATAAGTTCAGTCCTTTGCCGTAGGCCGTACGGGCTTTCCCATGTAAATCTATACCACCTCAACGTAGTACCATTTTATCCTTGAAGTTGTTTTGGACTGCTACCCTTGATCTGGTTATGTTTTCTTACCATGAACTATCGTGTGTTCACTTAGGATTTATGCCACCTAGGACCACTAGGGATTATGCTACCTAATGAACGTTTCCGTGTCTCGGTTTGGGTTCAAGCCACCTAGGGCCACTAGGGATTATGCCACCCGTCAAACACGTCCTTTTATACCACGTATGTATCGTGAATCGTTTTCCATGTCTAGACGCACAAGTATCTCAATGTGCCATCCGAGTTCCGTGCCAGGGCAAATCAAGAAATACGGAACTCGGTCGGGAGCTTTAAGTCATCTGCCGATGCAGATATCAAGGTCTGTTTTTGTATCCGTGGCTATGGTCCCACGTGACCCCTCCCTCAACTACTGAAAGGCAATCCAAGAAAAATCATGTATGAGAACTACATCCCGGCCCCACTATGCCCCCACTTACTTATTGGCCAACCTCACCCATAACTCGATAGCAAGTATATGGTCTGTTCGGAGTTCTCTGCCTTTCTGTACGTACACGATTGACTAAAGATGGTAGGTAGTCGACGACGTGCTATCCAGGGCAAAAACAAGAATCGTCGACTCCATGCTAATCCATCCCAGTCTTTAGGTCGCTCGCATAGCAACCAAGGCATACTCTTGGTTCTTCTGCCGCAGACCTTAACCTCTTGTGAGCCCAGGCGGATCATCTGCAACCTCACAGAGGGATACCAAGATTATCCTCACTTCCCCCGAAGCTACCGCTTCGTCACCCAGTTCGTTGTAGCCTTTATCTAAGTCAGATAATTCGCTCCTCCACGTGTGTCCAAGCGATGACCTACCATATCGGGTTACTCATCTATCTGTGAACTAGTCCAAATTCCTTGACTAAGAATTATTACTTAGTTATCCTTAACTAAGGTTTACCACTTAGCTTCTCTTCCCGCTACCCTTGTTAACTACGATTTTCAACCTAGTCCCCTGAGCTAGGGTTTTGTCTAATGGGTTAAGTGTTGTCATTCAAGTTCATGACTTAACCCGCCTACGAATCATGTCAAGCTTTGGCTAAGTATTCAAGTCCAAGACCTAGCACTACAAGTTGGTTAAGTATAATAAGAAGCTCATGACTTAATCCTATTTAATCATTAAGTCAAATTGGTTAAGTATTTGTTTATCTTAACCCTATCAGATTATCGTGTTAGGTTGGTTAAGCATAGATTATCTTAACCTCATCAGATTATCGAGTCGGATTGGTTAAGTATAGGTTAACTTAACCCCATCCACTAATCGTATTAGAATGGTTAAGAATGTTTAAACGGTCTTGTGACTTAACCCTATCTAGTTCTCATATTAGATTGGTTAAGTATGGTTTCTTAACCTCATCAAATCATCACGTATAATTGATTAAGTATAAATTACTTAACCCCATTAAATTATCATGTTAAGTTGGTTAAGTATTGGTTAATTAACCTCATTGAATTACCAAGTTTAGATTGGTTAAGTGTTAACTTAACCCTATCGAATTTCCATGTTTAGATTAGTTAAGTGTAGGTTACTTAACCCCATCTAATTACCGTGTTTAGATTAGTTAAGTCTAAGTTACTTAACCCCATCTAATTACCAAGTCAGATTAGTTAAGTGTAAATTACTTAACCCCATCTAATTACCAAGTCGGATTAGTTAAGTGTAAATTACTTAACCCCATCCCTTAATTGTCTTATATGGTTAAGTGTCATTAAGAAATCAAGTCCGATTCCACTTAACCTACCCATTCGTGTCATATCGGTTAAGTGTCATTAGTCAAAATTACTTAACCTTTTCATGTAGCATTAATTAGATTAATGCACCCCAACCTCTCACATTAGACTTTGTTGTGGTTACTAGTTAAGCCGGGCGGGTCCGGGAAGCTTTACACCACAACCTAGTCTAACCTCGGGTCTTAAGTGCTATATGACTAACTACTCACATTGGGTCCTATTGTTTGTAGCCACTAGTTAAGCCGGGCGGGTCCGGGTAGATTTATTCTACAAACTCAACCCAACCTCGAGTTGGCCACTTTCATGTTTGGTCTAGTGTCATATTACACTTACAACCCATACGTGTCTAGTTTCAAGTCCCATGTTTACCCCACATGTCATGTCCACATTTAGGTGTATCATGAGTATCATATTTTCATGAAATCCCATGTCAAATTATCATGTCATAATCACGCACGTCTAACCTACCCCAAATCGTGTTTCCAACCCAAGTAAAAGCGAGTCAACATAGTAAGGATACTATGCTACATATTGGCCTCAAAACATGCACGATGTCAAAAAGGGATTGGCCACAAACATGCATGGTATCATAAGGGGTTTGGCCTCAAAATATGCATTGCATCATAAGGGGTTTTTGGCCTCAAACATGCATAATGTCACAACGGGATTAGCCACAAACATGCATGATATCATAAGGGGGTTTGGGTTCATTTACATGCATAAGCCCCAAGTCATATTCATGTGCATATTTCACAAGTCAAAGTGGTTTCAAGTATTCATGCCAACATTCCGCAAGTAAAGGTTCAATCTTTCATGATGGACCAAGTTAAACATAACATAAGTGGCATGATTTAGTCAATAAGCATAGCCAAAAGTCATAGGTTCAAGCAAAAGAGGCACGAAAAGGTTCATATAGGCTAGCATACTTGGTTTAATCTCGTTTTATTCCATGCCATCATTAAAACTACTGTTTAGACCTAGAAGTAGCTAGAACTTACATAGCGTGGCAAGAGGGCTAGGAGCATGAATCGTCTTGACGAAGAAAGGTGGCTCCTTTGTTGAAAAATCGTCATGAAATTTGCGTAGCAACATTGATCTACCCTCGATTTGATGTAGAAAGCTTGCACCTTTTGATTTGAACTCGATTTGAATGCATAAGCCCTTGGAGTTGGAGATGGAGGCCATGATCAAGATAGATTTTGGCAGCACTTAGTTGCTAGAATGATTTTTAGTGATTTAGGTTAGGTCCTAGGGTGTTTTTATAGAGATTAGGAGTAGTTTAGGCCACAGGATAAACCCTAGGATAAATCTGAGCCCTCAAAATCCGTCACAGGCCCATAAAACCGAGCCAAGACAGCAGCAGGTGCACCCAGGCCCAAGTGGTCGGACCACCCAGGTCGACACCCGTGTCGACTGGGCAGTCGACCTGCCCCCTGGGCGTGTCGACTCCCAAGTCGACACCCCAGTCGACCTGGGGCTTGGGCGGGAATTTTCCCGCCCAGTTCGTTTGGCTCCAGATTTGAATTTCGAACTGTTTTTGAACTTGAATTTTTCTGAAAACTTTAACGGGCCATAACTGGGTCATACGGACTCCGATTTTCGAAAACTCGTACTCTATTTCGCGTATTTTTCCGAGATGAACACAATGGCGCAACCCGTTTCTCCTGATTCAGATTTTATAATTAAATTCTGCCTTGATTCTTGTCTTAGCATGTTGTAAAAATCTGGGTTGTTACATTCTCCCCAACTTAAAGGATTTCGTCCGCGAAATCTCCAAGTTATGAAGAACGTATCCTACCATCCATCATCCATCTACTCAAATCATCATCCACAGGCAACCATGGTCCTTAAAAGACTCCTAATGCTTTATGAACACATGCAGAAAGTGTGTGTGTATGTTCCTTAGCTAATGCTAATGATCAGGCCTGAATGATCTTTCTAATGCAAAATATGTTTAGTGCCATGAATCCAACATGTATGCAAATAGTCCTAGTCATATAAGTACTACATGAATGCACAAACATTCATTCATATGCAACATCCGCATGACAACACATTAACTTCCAAACAAGTATAAATACTCGTGCATATGCAATGCAAAATGTGAGTGCGTCGATCTAGTATCTAACGTGTATTCGCGCATCCACGAGCAACCACTTGCAACCATTTGCAACCATATCAATCATAACATGTTTCAAATACATGTTTACATCCATAGAGTTCTACCTAGGGTTCCCAAGATAGGATCGAGAAGGTAAACAAGACAAACTCCTTAAGGGGTTTGCAACAGAAACAGGACCGAGAGGATATCCACCAAGCGATAACATGCAAGCAAGCTCTACAGAAGAACCAGGGATCAACGATATACTCTTAAAAGGAGACATGATGTGCGCGTCTAAGCCGCATTTCCATGAGCTTAATTCCATTGTGCCTTGACCGCCTTTGACTTCATGATTTCGTAGCTCCTTGATTCCTATTTCCAAGGTATGAGTCGGAACTCATTTCACTGTCGCCTCTCGTTCCTTTTTCACTTATTCTTTTCTAAAATACTTGGCTCAACCATAACTGCGTACTCATGGTTTCATGCAAGCTTTCCAACAATCCACTAGCGAATCTTGGATCTCGTTTACCTACTAAGAGGTATTCCACGCAGAAGAGTTTTTCCTTGAAAACAACTGATGCCAGCCATGTTGCCCAGTGTACTTACTAGGGTGATTCCTACAGCCCATGCTTAAGCAGAATGAACCATCTGCCTTATTGGCGAACATTACTCGATCGGATCAGAGATTTCCGATAAATGCATCAAGAGATTCTAGGTAACTAACCATGACAGAACTCATAAGGTTACACGAGACTTCGAGGGTATTACCAAGGCAAGTTAAGAGTTTAACTACCCTCCTTTCAAAACCGAGAATGGCATCCCTTACTGGATAACCACTTCATCCCTAGAATCCATCCATAGCTCAACAATAGAAGCATTGCTTCTACTCTCAACACTTGGCATTTACACTCTCAATTCCAAACAAGTCATGAATAAATGGACCGACTCTCCAACCAGATTCTTGGGACAAAAGTGGGATCTTCTACCATGCTAGTACTAAGGTACAGAGACTTAACTATCGAAGCAGACTTAAATGATGCGATGATCAAAACAAAGTCTGGACAGGATGATAGAAAAGAAAGTCTAAACCTTTAACAGAAACGATACCATCCCTCTTAGGTACGCTAGGAGTGAGAGCATACAATTGCCCTCTCGCTGATCTTGCCCTTGCCTTCCTTCGTGGACTAATCCATACCAACAAGTTGCTTATCCTTACGTCCGTGTCCTTTATCCTTGCTCTTATTACCCTTCCTTGTAACACGGTAACAGGCCTCTCGAGAACCACCTCCATCTCACGGAAAACACTTCGTAGCTAGACAAGGATTAGTCGCAGTTAAAACTACTGTGACTACAGATGGAGGAAAGAAAGGAAAAGATATTCAATCAAGGAAACAAAGGATAGTGCTAATGGCTTTTGGGGAATAGCCTTTAAAAACTTTTCTTGAAAAATGCTTCTTTGTAAACGGTTTCTCAAATAGTTTTCATAAGGTTTTTAAAAACTTTTTCCCAGTCTGGTAACCTTCTGCTCTGATACCAAATGTAACACCCCACCTCCGCTAGGGTCACTCACAAAGGGAATGCACTAGGTTTGGTGAAGCATTATCGAGGTAAACATGCACAGAAATATTACAAGACAGAACATATACAAAATAGCGGAAGTAAAACAAATTTCATTACCTTATAAAATCAGGTCTAAAGCCTTTTACATCAGAATACATCAAAACCTGTCTTGCAATAGTAAAGAAGCATAAAACCTTTTCATAAATTATTCCCCAAAATAAAGCGGTGAAGCAGCCATAGCCAAGAGAAGACCAAGCTATACATGATGACCTTCAAGCATAAGAGGTCCGAACTAAACAACATCATTTCCTCCTTGAAAACCTGGGGGGGGAACGGAAGACAAAGAGGCGAAACAAAACAGGGCCAGTCATAAAGACTGGTAAGTCCTATCTACTTCCAGTATAAAAACAGGTAAAGGTAACATGACATGCATAAACAGAAAGTAAACATAAGAATGACGACAAGATAGATAAGCTAAACCAAGATAACTGGATGAACTACTGTAGCAAGATAAACTAAGGTATCATGATAAACTACGGTGTCAAGATAAATCAAGGTATCACATCGTCAGGTTTCTATCAAATATACAATCCCAAGGTATCTATCATGTATAACATCCCATGGTATTTATCATGTATATTTGCTCTGCACCTCTCATACTAGTATCCCAACCCACGTCATGTGTTAACTATGAATGTCCCTTGCCCAATGTCATGTAATGGCCCATGTCAACCTAATATATAGCATATGTAGGTTTTTCCCAACTCGTATGTTCCTTTCCATGTATAAGTTCAGTCCTTTGCCGTAGGCTGTACGGGCTTTCCCATGTAAATCTATACCACCTCAATGTAGTACCATTTTATCCTTGAAGTTGTTTTGGACTGCTACCCTTGATCTGGTTATGTTTTCTTACCATGAACTATCGCATGTTCACTTAGGATTTATGCCACCTAGGACAACTAAGGTTATGCTACCTAATGAACGTTTCCGTGTCTCGGTTTGGGTTCAAGCCACCTAGGGCCACTAGGGATTATGCCACCCGTCAACCACGCCCTTTTATTCCACGTATGTATCGTGAATCGTTTTCCATGTCTAGACGCACAAGTATCTCAATGTGTCATCCGAGTTCCGTGCCAGGGCAAATCAAGAAATACGGAACTCGGTCGGGAGCTTTAAGTCATCTGCCGATATAGATATCAAGGTCTGTTTTTGTATCCGTGGCTATGGTCCCACGTGACCCCTCCCTAAACTACTGAAAGGCAATCCAAGAAAAATCATGTATGAGAACTACATCCCGGCCCCACTATGCCCCACTTACTTATTGGCCAACCTCACCCATAACTCGATAGCAAGTATATGGTCTGTTGGGAGTTCTCTGCCTTTCCGTACGTACACGATTGACTAAAGATGGTAGGTAGTCAATGACGCGCTATCCAGGGCAAAAAAAAAAAAGAATTGTCGACTCCACGTTAATCCATCCCAGTCTTTAGGTCGCTCACATAGCAACCAAGGCATACTCTTGGTTCTTCTACCGCAGACCTTAACCTCTTGTGAGCCCAGGCGGATCATCTGCAACCTCACAGAGGGATAACAAGAGTATCCTCACGTCCCCCGAAGCTACCGCTTCGTCACCCAGTTCGTTGGAGCCTTTATCTAAGTCAGATAATTCGCTCCTCCACGTGTGTCCAAGCGATGACCTACCGTATCGGGTTACTCATCTATCTGTGAACTGGTCCAATTTCCTTGACTAAGAATTATTACTTAATTATCCTTAACTAAGGTTTACCACTTAGCTTCTCTTCCCGCTACCCTTGTTAACTACGATTTTCAACCTAGTCCCCTGAGCTAGGGTTTTGTCTAACGGGTTAAGTGTTATCATTCAACTTCATGACTTAACCCGCCTACGAATCATGTCAAGCTTTGGCTAAGTATTCAAGTCCAAGACCTAGCCCTACAAGTTGGTTAAGTATACCAAGAAGCTCATGACTTAACCCTATTCAATCAACAAGTGAAATTGGTTAAGTATTTGTTTATCTTAACCCTATCAGATTATCGTGTTAGGTTGGTTAAGCATAGATTATCTTAACCTCATCAGATTATCGAGTCGGATTGGTTAAGTATAGGTTAACTTAACCCCATCCACTAATCGTATTAGAATGGTTAAGTATGTTTAAACGGTCTTGTGACTTAACCCTATCAAGATCTCATATTAGATTGGTTAAGTATGTTTGCTTAACCTCATCAAATCATCATGTATAATTGATTAAGTATAAGTTACTTAACCCCATTAAATTATCATGTTAAGTTGGTTAAGTATTGGTTACTTAACCTCATTGAATTACCAAGTTTAGATTGGTTAAGTGTTAACTTAACCCCATCGAATTACCGTGTTTAGATTAGTTAAGTGTAGGTTACTTAACCCCATCTAATTACCGTGTTTAGATTAGTTAAGTCTAAGTTACTTAACCCCATCTAATTACCAAGTCGGATTAGTTAAGTGTAAATTACTTAACCCCATCTAATTACCAAGTCGGATTAGTTAAGTGTAAATTACTTAACCCCATCCCCTAATTGTCTTATATGGTTAAGTGTCATTAAGAAATCAAGTCCGGTTCCACTTAACCTACCCATTCGTGTCATATCGGTTAAGTGTCATTAGTCAAAATTACTTAACCTTTTCATGTGGCATTAATTAGATTAATGCACCCCAACTTCACACATTAGACTTTGTTGTGGTTACTAGTTAAGCCGGGCAGGTCCGGGTAGCTTTACACCACAACCTAGTCTAACCTCGGGTCTTAAGTGCTATATGACCAACTACTCACATTGGGTCCTATTGTTTGTAGCCACTAGTTAAGCCGGGCGGGTCCGGGTAGATTTATGCTACAAACTCAACCCAACCTCGAGTTGGCCACTTTCATGTTTGGTCTAGTGTCATATTACACTTACAACCCATACGTGTCTAGTTTCAAGTCCCATGTTTAACCCCACATGTCATGTCCACATTTAGGTGTATCATGAGTGCCATATTTTCATGAAATCCCATGTCAAATTATCATGTCATAATCACGCACGTCTAACCTACCCCAAATCGTGTTTCCAACCCAAGTAAAAGCGAGTCAACATAGTAAGGATACTATGCTACATATTGGCCTCAAAACATGCACGATGTCAAAAAGGGATTGGCCACAAACATGCATGGTATCATAAGGGGTTTGGCCTCAAAATATGCATTTCATCATAAGGGTTTTTTGGCCTCAAACATGCATAATGTCACAACGGGATTAGCCACAAACATGCATGATATCATAAGGGGGTTTGGGTTCATTTACATGCATAAGCCCCAAGTCATATTCATGTGCATATTTCACAAGTCAAAGTGGTTTCAAGTATTCATGCCCACATTCCAAAAGTAAAGGTTCAATCTTTCATGATGGACCAAGTTAAACATAACATAAGTGGCATGATTTAGTAACTAAGCATAGCCAAAAGTCATAGGTTCAATCAAAAGAGGCATGACAAGGTTCATATAGGCTAGCATACTTGGTTTAATCTCGTTTTATTCCATGCCATCATTAAAACTACCGTTTAGACCTAGAAGTAGCTAGAACTTACATAGCGTGGCAAGAGGGCTAGGAGCATGAATCGTCTTGACGAAGAAAGGTGGCTCCTTTGTTGAAAAATCGTCATGAAATTTGCGTAGCAACATTGATCTACCCTCGATTTGACGTAGAAAGCTTGCACCTTTTGATTTGAACCCGATTTGAATGCATAAGCCCTTGGAGTTGGAGATGGAGGCCATGATCAAGATAGATTTTGGCAGCACTTAGTTGCTAGAATGATTTTTAGTGATTTAGGTTAGGTCCTAGGGTGTTTTTATAGAGATTAGGAGTAGTTTAGGCCACAGGATAAACCCTAGGATAGATCTGAGCCCTCAAAATCCGTCACAGGCCCATAAAACCGAGCCAAGACAGCAGCAGGTGCACCCAGGCCCAAGTGGTCGGACCACCCAGGTCGACACCCGGGTCGACTGGGCAGTCGACCTGCCCCCTAAGCGTGTCGACTCCCCTGTCGACACCCCAGTCGACCTGGGGCTTGGGCGGGAATTTTCCCGCCCAGTTCGTTTGGCTCCAGATTTGAATTTCGAACTGTTTTTGAACTTGAATTTTTCTGAAAACTTTGACGGGCCATAACTGGTTCATACGGACTCCGATTTTCGAAAACTCCTACTCTATTTCGCGTATTTTTTCGAGACGAACGCAATGACGCAACCCGTTTCTCCTGATTCAGATTTTATAATTAAATTCTGCCTTGATTCTTGTCTTAGCATGTTGTAAAAATCCGGGTTGTTACAATCACATTCATTAATTATCGGGTTAAAGAACAAGTGTTGTTTAAAACAATGTTCACGATAAACCCAAAAATCAATTCATATTCAATCCCAATTAAATATTATTTAATTGTTACACTTCATTAAATCTAAACAAAAAGGTTTAATCTTTTTCCCAACTGGGTTTAAGAATAGTGTTAATGAAGACACCATTCACGACAAACCCAAATCACATTTGATATTTAATACAAGGCTCCGAACAGAAAATATATCGGCTTATATTCAATATCAAATTCTACGACCAACAAATATCATATTGGAAATAACGATATAAATATATCTTTCAAATTTCGACAACCATATCTGTATAATCACGAAATCCAACATCGAAATGTTCCGAAGATAATTTCGATTCAAATCCATTCCAATTCATTTATTGGAAGTTCTGATTATTTTTAAAGCCACTTTCAAATTCAATTTATTTATTTCAAAAATAAATTGATTTTAATTCTAATTCAAAACTAGTTCATTTTGATAAAAATCTATTTTTATCTTTTCAAATATGGAGTTTTTCATCCCAATTCTTCCCAAATCATTTCTTATGATTTTACACAAATTATTACTATTTTTAATAATTTTATCAAGGCCCGTACAGTCGATTTCCATCAACGGCCATCGAACAACGCTTACAACGACCTTTTTTAAATTTGATTTGGACATAATTCCAAATCCAACCGTTAGATTTCAAATCTCTAATATTCATTAGAAATCTCTTTTCGATACGAACTGAACGGTTCTGGTTTTAGGAGAATTCGACGGTCGGATCTCCCGTAATATCCATTCGAAGTCAATGGTCGAAATTCACGAACTGCTGCAGCGCGGCGCATTCTATTCAGGCCATTATATATATATATTATACATATTTCGTCGATTTCCTTTTAAAACGTATTTTATAAATCATTTTTAAAACGATTTCAACTTCATATTCAATTTCTAATCAAAATTGAATATTCTACATCATCGATATACAAATGATAATATTTTCAAAACGTTAAATTTTGAAATCACTTTCTTTTCTATATTCTTTATAAAAATGAATAAAATCGATATAAATATCGTTCACGTCAAAATGGCGCATATCTAACCAACATGGCTTTATATATTTCAATAACTTCGTTATTTTATTCAACAAATGAATATATTCTTCAACACATGAATATATTTTATTTCAATACATGAATATATATTTTATTTCAACACATGAAATTATTTTATTTCAACACAAGAAATTATTTTATTTCAACACATGAAATTATTTTATTTCAACACATGAAATTATATTTCTATTCAACACATGAATTTATTTTCAATTCAACACATGAATTTATTTTCTATTCAACACATGAATTTATTTTCTAAATTGGAATGAGGCCCAATCAATTATCATATAACGTTTATTATATGGATTTTCTACAACACATGTATATAACAGCAATGATAAATCATCAACCATCATCCAGAGTGCACCACACAACTGCATAAGCATTAAATATCAATAATTAACGCTTACACAGTCTGTCAACCCATCGATTGACATACAACTAAACAATCGGGATTAGTGTACGTCAAATATCATCCCAATACCCGTGTGGGGTTTCAAATCAACAAACACAGATTTTTATTTGTGTAGTTGGGCGATGTCTAAAATATATCGTCCCAATCGTTATCAGTAAAGTCAGTGTATTTAAACAAATCATCCGATTTGTTTAGAAATATTTATTTTGTATACCCGTTAAAAATTATATTTTTAACTATAAAATATTTTCCACTATAAAATATTTTATTTCACTCCACATCACACAATCAAATTTCACAACACGGCAATCAAACGAACAAGTCATCCATGGTCTGTGGACGACGGGTGTCGGGTGCTACTAAGCACCGTCTGCATCCTAGTATATATTTCAACTAGAAATTAAAATAAAAGTGAGGAGTTCTCACCGAGGGTTCCACTCCGCCATTCTTTAATTCTGTACGGTTCAGATTCGTTCGACATTCCAACTCAACCATTTCACACTGTTCACAACAAAAATCACAATTTTATTCTTCTCGTAATATAAAAATCATATTTTTATTCTCTACATGATATTAAAATTATATTTTTATTCCTTTCATCTCATAAAAATTATATTTTTCTTCGCTATATGAATATATAAGATCATATTTTCCTTCCTCTAACATATATTTAAAAATTAGATTTTTATCACTCTAACTTATATATAAAAATTCGATTTTTATCACTTATAAAAATTGGATTTTTATCATTCTAACTTATATATAAAAATTAAAACTTTATCATCGCTATCTACAAACAAAACTGAATTTTTTTCTGTTAAAACATATATAAAAATCCCAATTTTCTTATGCTAAAATTATTCCTACATAAAGAACATATTTTTATTCTGAAAAAAATAAAAATAAACATGAATAGATAAAGAAAGCTCACTTTTAAAGAGGGGTGGAGGGAAGCTGTGCTCGCTTTCGAGCTGTGGACTCGAGGGGGGTCTGGAAGCAGAGTTCGCTGGTGGTGGTCAGCGTGGAGGCGAGGGGGTGGCACTGCGCGTTTCAGAGGTGGTGGAGCTCCTTGTAGGCGGCGGTAGAGGGGTGGAGCGTTCTGGGTGGTGGCTGGAGTCGAGCGCGACCTTCAAACTCGTGCTCGCGGTCTTCGTTGGAGGGGGGATGGGCTCGGAGGGCTGGTGGATGAAGGTGGAGGAGGGTGTAGCGGTTCAGGGATGCTGGATCGATTCGGTGGGCATGGGGGAGAACAAGTTTGAAATTCGATCGATGGCCGCCATTTTATTTTCGGGAAATGGAAAATCCGATTAGGGGAAAAGTGAATTAGGTTTAAAACGATTTTCCTTATTGGCCTTTATATTAGTTTATAATTAATTATCTCTAAAAAGTAACTTTTAATTTCGAAGTCTAAATTGAACCCACCGACTGTCGTCCAAAACTAATTACCCCCATTCCGAACACAATGGGATATGTCCCGTAAGCCAATTCGTCGGTTACCACTAGTTTTCGTTAAAATTCCAATATAAATTAATATTTCAGTCAATATCGAAATTAATGCACATTTTAATTTACCGGGCCCACATACAGACTCTAAAAATTACAGAAAAATTATTTCTAGCTTCTTATTGACGATACGGTCCTAACAAAACATATTTCTTCGAATTTGAAGACCGTTTGAAAAATGGTTGTTTTCCAGTCGATTAAAATCAACTGAAACTGGTCAAACACGTTTTCCTTTGCCACGCTCACATATTGATTCGAAAAATTACGAATTTTGGAATATAGCAATAATTTGACATCACGGATCCAACAAAAGTGGTTTCGTTGAATTCTGACGTCGTTTGCAAAATTTCCATATTTAAGGGCCGAAATTCCATAGCGACTATTCTGAATTTTCAACTGGACATATCTTTTTATTCCCGCTATGAAATTTCAATTTTTCGGATTCGTTGGAAAGATATTCTCAAATAGATTCAAATATTTTTGTTTTCACCAAAATCCGGTTTATTTTGAATCCTGTACATTCATTTGAAATTTGAAATCGAATTTTCAAACTACCGCGCCATTTTCAAGCTCGTTATATAATTAAAATAAAATTATTCGTTTTAACATCGTAGAAAATAAATTTTCTGTCGTTATTATTTAAAAAAATTCATTTTAAATAATCAAAATTCTTTAAATTAGCCAAAATAAAAATTTTAAATTGGCTTAGATTTCCGGGTTATTACAATCTCCCCCACTTAAAACATTCCGCCCCCGAAAAGGAACGAAGCCGAAAGTTGTTTAACTAATCAACTCAACTTCCATTATTCTCTTTACGGCTTTAGTTCTTCAACTTTTCAGTTTCTAAGAACTTTTCAAATTTTTCAAAAATTTGGCTAACACCCTAAATTTTCGAAAAATTTCGCCATAACCTCCCCTGCACCGGGGACTTCAGGATATTTCAAATAGCCTCCCATGGCCCTCACCAATCCAAAAAGAAAAAGAAACAGCCAAGCGGCTAGCCAATCGGCTCATAAAATCGTCAAAAACCCAAGAAATACAATAAACATGTACCTATTTGTCAGGCAAACAATTTTATTCTTCTGTTCTAACCTCCTTGTTATGACCTGTTCAGTGTAAGTACATGCATATGTTTGCAAATGCGACAAATTTTCAATACAATTCACTTTTTGGCTCAATTTGGCTAAAGGTTCAAATTTTAATTAATCAACCAATAATCAAACAACACAACCAGCAATCAATTAGTTGATTAACGTATCAAATTCATAACTTTGATATATAATCAAAAATCACATTTTTGGTGCCAAATCACAACAATAGGCCCTATCTTATTTTGGTTCTCACACCAGTCTAATGGAAATATATAGATATCACGCTTTCGGCACTCGAATATAAATACTGATGATGTGGCCGCATAATCAGAATTATCCCCGGGCGACTAGAGTGTGACTCTATATCCATCCAGTATATTGGAGGCTTCTAATACACGTGGATCAGACGTATACTAAAATCTCTATATACTTGATTGTCCAAATTCAAAATAAAATAAATAATCACATACGAATAATTGATTTAAATTTTCAAAACAAATCTTGTTTTCACTTTTATTTTAAAAACATTACTCTTCACACTCGTTCTAGGATACTACTAATCCTATCTCTAACGAGTCATTCTCATTGGATATTACTATTCGAATTTCTGATGAATTCTTTCGTTGGGTTCTAACGTGTCTTGTTCTCGAGCTTTGTAAACCAAAGCTCTAATACCAAAATGAAACGACCGAGAATTTCGCTCGATCCTAATCAGTCGCTAAACCGACCAAGACCATTCGAAACCCCTGATTGTTTTGAGAACACGACAAACCAGAACGCAAACAGAAGAACATTTCATTGTTTATTACAACAATTACATCAGAATACAAGAATATACAGAGTATGAATAAATATTACACAGAAAATATTAGAGATTTAAATTACATTTAAATACATCGCAGCGGAAAAATAACACACAACACAACTAAAAGAGATATAAGGGTACAGAGCTTTCCGGATATCACTCCAGCTGTAAATTAGGATCCTGTGAATATAAATCTGCAAAGCCAAAACTACTAGCTGCCCATGTCAAAATAAGGGCACCCAGAGTTTAGGTTAAAACAATAAACTCTAGGTTAGTCATGGGACTGGTGTGAGAACTAAAACAGTTATTTATCTTTATTTTAACGTTAGGTAAATCAAGGGACCATGCCGTATAACACAGAACGGGTTTCCTCCCAAGAATACCAGTGCCTAAAACAACAACGCAATGCTAAATAAAGAAAAATGAAGCTATTATAAGACCCAGGTCCCATCACACAATGCAACGCAAGCCGGAGGATAGGCTTTTTACCTTATAATAGCCAAGAATGCATGGTACGTGAAATTTCATGTTTTATTATTACTATAAGTGTATATTGTCAAAACAATTTCAAATCATAAGTATCAATCATAGACGGCATAAGTGCCCCATCCCACTATGTCGCCTTACTAGGCTCTACAAATAAAACCGCAAAGTCACGTATTGGAAGTTGGATTTCCATCTGTGAACCGAGGGAAAAGATAGTCCTCTACTGATTCGAGACTGTCTAGCCTGAGTCTCAGGATCAGAGCTCGAGTGACCCTTGGAGCGACAGGGCCGGTCCACCGATGTGGATTAAAATTCCTGAACACTGCGTTTCCCCGCCGTTTAGGGCGTAAATGAACCAAATGACTCCATCGGCTCCACACAGTCACCGATATATCTGAGGCGCCTCGCAACAGCAACAACCACATAAGTCAAACTCGTCAGGGCGTGTAAAACCACTAACGCCACTTCTAGTTAGAAGGAAACGCATGCCCTCCCTGAGGTCCTCTCCCGTTTCTGGTCCACTACCGGGGTGTGAGGCTCGCGAATCAACGCTATACAAAGCTATGCCACACAGGCCGT
Source organism: Allium sativum (assembly GCA_030737875.1). Classification (NCBI taxonomy): domain Eukaryota; kingdom Viridiplantae; phylum Streptophyta; class Magnoliopsida; order Asparagales; family Amaryllidaceae; genus Allium; species Allium sativum. The sequence goes on along the minus strand of CM060927.1, from coordinate 71,464,719 downwards.
GCTTTGATCATCACCCACAAGACTTTGCTTTTCAACAGAAGGCTTGATTATTTGCCACTTAGGAATGCCACACAGGCAATTCACTCCATGCGTTTGATATCCATCAATATGTAACCCCTGAGCACGTACGTCTCAGAGAAGGGCGTTAAGCAAGAGAATAAATTCTCCGCCGCCAAACAGATATGTATTTAATAGAAATCAATCACACAGAATAAAATCCAATGTCAGACACACAGACCATTTACAAGTTTGTTCTGGGTCTGAACGAAACCGGAAGCACCTCGTACCCCGCATATCCATCAATCTCCAAGTACGTCTGGACGACCACTAACTGATTCCCTCCGCTTCGGTGTACGGCCCAATCAAGATCATCAGTAATCACTCAAACGACGTGAAGACCTCTGGTCTTCGACCACCGTCTTAATCCTCGACACCACGTCAAATCAGTTGTTCAGAATGGGATAAATCCGGTCTTTCTGAATAACTCGCGTATATAATAAACAAGTGTTACACAAACACATCATACGCCTCATTCCAATTCCGAATATTCTTTTATTCAAATATTCTTATACTTTGGGAAAGATTCCCATTAATTTTATTAAAGATAAATTCTTTAAATTTATTCTTTAATCTTCTTTGAATATCAATTCAAACTAGTCGGGATAAGCGAACCACACCGAAGTAATCATTTATTTTATTTCCCAATACCAACCTCTTCATCCCATGAAGTAAAATTGGTCATACTTCATATCTAACACCACGGTGTTATCGGTAAATTCAATTACCATTTCACGTTCAAATCTAATTAAAGATTTAACTATCGCCTGGAGCAAAACTGGTGATTCCCCATTCTCGACCTTTTCAATCTAATTAAAGATTCATTAAAACCCCACTTAGTTTTAATCTTCACAGAAATCAATATCCTGTCTTTAACTGGGTTAAAGAACCAATGTCATTTAAAACACGGTTAACGATAAATCCAAAATCACATTCATTAATTATCGGGTTAAAGAACAAGTGTTGTATAAAACAATGTTCACGATAAACCCAAAAATCAATTCAAATTCAATCCCAATTAAATATTATTTAATTGGTACACTTCATTAAATCTAAACAAAAGATTTAATCTTTTTCTCAACTGGGTTTAAGAACAGTGTTAATGAAGACACCATTCACGACAAACCCAAATCACATTTGATATTAAATACAAGGCTCCGAATAGAAAATATATCGGCTTATATTCAATATCAAATTCTATGACCAACAAATATCGTATTGGAAATAACGATATAAATATATCTTTCAAATTTCCACAACCATATCTGTATAATCACGAAATCCAACATCGAAATATTCCGAAGATAATTTCGATTCAAATCCATTCCAATTCACTTATTGGAAATTCTGATTATTTTTAAAACCACTTTCAAATTCAATTTAATTATTTCAAAAATAAATTGATTTTAATTCTAATTCAAAACTAGTTCATTTCGATAAAAATCTATTTTTATCTTTTCAGATATGGAGTTTTTCATACCAATTCTTCCCAAATCATTTCTTACGATTTTACACAAATTATTACTATTTTTAATAATTTTATCAAGGCCCGTACAGTCGATTTCCATCAACGACCATCGAACTGCACTTACAACGACCTTTTCCAGATTTGATTTGGACATAATTCCAAATCCAACCGTTAGATTTCAAATATCTAATATTCATTAGAAAGCTCTTTTCGATACGAACCCAACGGTTCCGGTTATAGGAGAATCCGACGGTCGGATCTCCGGTAGTATCCGTTCGAAGTCAATGGTCGAAATTCATGAACTGCCGCAGCGTGGTGCGTTCTATTCAGGCCATTACATATATATATAATATATATTATATATATTTCGTCGTTTTCCTTTTAAAACGTATTTTATAAATAGTTTTAAATTCATTTTCCAAACGATTTCAACTTCATATTCAATTTCTAATCAAAATTGAATATTCCACATCATCGATATACAAATGATAATATTTTCAAAACGTTAAATTTTGAAATCACTTTCTTTTATATATTCATTATAAAAATGAATAAAATCGATATATATATATCATTCACGTCAAAATGGCGCATATCTAACCAACACGGCTTTATATATTTCAATAACTTCGTTATTCTATTCAATAAATGAATATTTTCTTCAACACATGAATATATATTTTATTTCAACACATGAATATATATTTTATTTCAACACACGAATATATATTTTATTTCAACACATGAAATTATTTTATTTCAATACATGAAATTATTTTATTTCAACACATGAAATTATATTTCTATTCAACACATGAATTTATTTTCAATTCAACACATGAATTTATTTTCTATTCAGCACATGAATTTATTTTCTAAATTGGAATGAGGCCCAATCAATTACCATATAACGTTTATTATATGGATTTTCTACAACACATGTATATAATAGCAACGATAAATCATCAACCATCATCCAGAGTGCACCACACAACTGCATAAGCATTAAATATCAATAATTAACGCTTACATAGTCTGTCAACCCATCGATTGACATACAACTAAACAATCGGGATTAGTGTACGTCATATATCATCCCAATACCCGTGTGGTGTTTCAAATCAACAAACACAGATTTTTATTTGTGCAGTTGGGCGATGTGTAAAATTTATCATCCCAATCGTTATCAGTCAAATCAGTGTATATAAACAAATCGACCGATTTGTTTATAAATATTTATTTTGTATACACGTTAAAAATTATATTTTTAACTATAAAATATTTTCCACTATAAAATATTTTATTTCACTCCACATCACACAATCAAATTTCACAACACGGCAATCAAACAAACAAGTCATCCATGGTATATGGACAACAGGTGTCGGGTGCTACTAAGCACCGTCTGCATCCTATATATATTTCAACTAGAAATTAAAATAAAAGTGAGGAGTTCTCACCGAGGGTTCCACTCCGCCATTCTTTAATTCTGAATGGTTCAGATTCGCTCGGCATTCCAACCCAACCATTTCACGCTGTTCACAACAAAAATCACAATTTTATTCTTCTCCTTATATAAAAATCATATTTTTATTCTCTACATGATATTAAAATTATATTTTTATTCCTTTCATGTCATAAAAATTATATTTTTCTTCGCTATATGAATATATAAAGATCATATTTTCCTTCCTCTGACATATATTTAGAAATTAGATTTTTATCACTCTAACTTATATATAAAAATTGGATTTTTATCACTTATAAAAATTGGATTTTTATCATTCTAACTTATATATAAAAATTAAAACTTTATCATCGCTATCTACAAACAAAACTGAATTTTTTTGCTGTTAAAACATATATAAAAATCCAAATTTTCTTATGCTAAAACTATTCCTACATAAAGAACATATTTTTATTCTGAAATAAATAAAAATAAACATGAATAGATAAAGAAAGTTCACTTTTAAAGAGAGGCGGAGGGAAGCTGTGCTCGATGTCGAGCTGTGGACTCGAGCTGGGTCTGGAAGCAGAGTTCGCTGGTGGTGGTCAGCTTGGAGGCGAGGGGGTGGCGCAGCGCGTTTCAGAGGTGGTGGAGCTCCTTGCAGGCGGCGGCAGAGGGGTGGTGCGTTCTGGGTGGTGGCTGGAGTCGAGAGCGACCTTCAAACTCGTGCTCGCGGTCTTTGTTAGAGGAGGGATGGGCTCGGAGGGCTGGCAGATGAAGGTGGAGGAGGGTGCAGCGGTTCAGGGATGCTGGAGCGATTCGGTGGGCATGGGGGAGATCGATTTTGAAATTCGATCGATGGCCGCCATTGTATTTTCGGGAAAATGGAAAATCCGATTAGGGGAAAAGTGAATTAGGTTTAAAATGATTTTCCTTATTGGCCCTTAAATTAGTTTATAATTAATTATTTATAAAAAGTAACTTTTAATTTCGAAGTCTAAATTGAACCCACCGACTGTCGTCCATAATTAATTACCCCCATTCCGAACGCAATGGGATATGTCCCGTAAGCCAATTCGTCAGTTACCACCAGTTTTCGTTAAAATTCCAATATAAATTAATATTTCAGTCAATATCGAATTTAACGTACATTTTAATTTACCGGGCCCACATACAGACTCTAAAAATTACAGAAAATTATTTCTAGCTTCTTATTGACGATACGGACCTAACAAAACAAATTTCTTCAAATTTGAAAATCGTTTGAAAAATGGTCATTTTCCAGTCGATTAAAATCAACTGAAACTGGTCAAACGCGTTTTCCTTTGCCATGCTAACATATTGATTCGAAAAATTACGAATTTTGGAATCTGGCAATAATTTGACATCGCGGATCCAACAAATGTGGCTTCGTCGAATTATGAGGTCGATTGTAAAATTTCCATTTTAACGGCCGAAATTCCATAGCGACTATTCTGAATTTTCAACTGGACATTTCTTTTTATTCCCACTATGAAATTTCAATTTTTCGGATTTGTTGGAAAGATATTCTCAAATAGATTCACATATTTTTGGTTTCACCAAAATCCGGTTTATTTTGAATCATGTACATTCATTTGAAATTTGAAATCGAATTTTCAAACCACCGCGCCATTTTCAAGCTCGTTATATAATTAAAATAAAATTATTCGTTTTAACTTCGTCGAAAATAATTTTTTTGTCGTTTTTATTTAAAATAATTCATTTGAAATAATCAAAATTCTTTAAATTAGCCAAAATAAAAATTTTAAATTGGCTCAGATTTCCGGGTTATTACAAGTAGACATCGTCATAAATATGAATTATCATAGCATTATACGAACATTGTAAAATATATAAAAAAATAAAATTTACAATTATTTTTTGTTGTTGTTTAACTTTGAGTTTACAACTTTGGTAAACGTCGTTGAGTACTACAAACTTACAATATTTATAAACGTTTTTTTATATGCATGTTTCAAGAACATTACATAAATGTTATGATCAAAGTAACTATAAAACAATGTACAAAAGTCATCATTAAAAATTATTTTTGAAGACAGTTTAAACAAATATTGTAAATAGTTTTATTTTACAACATTTATATTGGGAATATTGTTTGAAAAAATCTATAACGACTTTTTTCTTAACAAATGTTATGAACAGTTCTATGATTTTACAACACTTTGATGAACTGTCGCAGAATCAATGTCATAAAAGGGTGTTTTTTTGTAGTGTTATGACCCAACTTCTTGCACAATCCACATCCAGTAGTCTTCGTAAATTCACCTGTAGATTTCAACCTTTTAGAAGAGGATGGATGACTAGGCATTCTTCTACCTTTTGGTGGAGCTATAATTGCATCTTCAACAGCCACATCTTCACCCATATAATTTATGTCAGGATTGATTGGATGTTAATAGGAGAGTTGAAAATGTCCAACTTTGAAATAAACTTCAATGAAGTCATACATATTCAATGTTTCAGAGCTTAAAATACTTCTAACGGCATGAGCGCATGGAAAACCACTAATTTGCCACACGTTACATGTACAAACTCGATTATATAAATCGACAAATTGATATATTGGAGAATGAACTTAAAAATTATATTCACTTGATTTGATAACAAACCAAGAGGCTCCTTCCAAATGTAGACTTTGTAACTGAGTTTCATTAACAGGACATAAAACTCTATACCAAGTAGAAGCTACTTCACGACGATCGGAAATAAGTTTCATTAACTTCATTCTAATTCTATCCAAACAAGCAGTGATTGGTAAATGTCTTTCCTCCAAAATTCACTTAATAAAACTTTTTGAAAAATTAGACAACTAGGGAAGAATACATTAGTAAATTTCTCAAACGGAATTCCACTCAAAAAGTTTGTTGCGATCGATCCACCTACATCCCTAAAATTCTTCAAAGCAGCATTAAAATTAGTCAAATTATATGCATAATTATTTCTTGAAAACGTATCCAACAACATCCACACTAGTACAAAAAGCATTTGTTGATTCCCCTCATTTGCTTCTATTATGCTAGCAACAGAAGCAAATAATATTATTTGCTTCTATTCCGCCACTACAATAGAAGTAATTAGCACAGGAAAGCAACAAAAAATTCCAATATAGAAATTTGCTTCCATTGTTATAGCAACGGAAGCAATTATGCAGAAGCAAATTGATTTTTTTGCTTCAGATCGCCGTAAAATGGAAGCAAATTTGACTTTTAGATACCCAATTATCGGGTGCGTACCATTTTTCCTGTATCCAAATGTTTTGCCACAAATCCCAAACTAAGCTCTATCACCCTCTCCCAAAAACACAGAAGGGGAGTTCAAAAAAAGGGGAAAATAAAGCCATTTTCAATCGATTTCTTCTGTCATCGCTGTCTTTTCAAATCGAATTCATCGATATCCATATCTACATCGACATCACCGCATTTTCAAATCGAATACTTCATCGACATCAAGGCGGAAATTTTCAATCCACATCTTCCCTAAATTGGATTGCTTCGCTGATTTCAATCGACAAAGGTGGAAGATTTCTTCTTAATCGCAAATTTTGGTCTGCCGATTTACAGATTCTCTAGTCTTGATCGCTTCGATTCGGTTGATTTCTGCTTCAGGTATATGATGCTTGAGAACATTTTTCAAAAAATAAAAAGAATATCTTTCATGTTTGTTTATCCTTATGCGTTTGATAATAAATACACGAATTGGAGATGTCAAGTATTATTCTAGAGAATTTAAATCTTTATCAACATATGCTGATTTTTTTTCAACTGAAACCACAAAAAATTAAAGAAAACTATTCAGTGCTTACAGTAAACTAGAGTTAACACTTTGATAAACTAGCAGCGGTAAAATTAGTTTGAAGAAATAAGGATGAAGGGGAATTTTTTAGAGCTGAAAAGATATTTAAAAGAAGCACGGATCTTTTTTGGTTATTGGTATGTTACTCTCAAGCAGTTCAACAGTTTCAAGTTGGTTTTATGTTTGAACAAGGCGGAAAATGTATAATTGATTCACTGTGAGGAATTTTCATGTAAGGATAATTTTTTTAACTAAACAAAAGCCACTGAAATCCATTACATCTTTGGGTTACACTTATTATTTGTCTGTTTCACTTTTTCTTCATGCTAGAAAATTATTCTTTTTACATTGTATGATATGCTATTGGAGGTAGGTCTGATAACGGATTACAACAAATAGAGATAAACTAGAGTTCGGGTAGTTTACAACTGTTTGCATTTCAACCTCTAATTCATGACATGCACGTGGTTAATGAAAATAGTTTTTTCTTTAAAACCTATATAAACTTTTTCCAAAATTTTCCGACTTCACAGTATGCTTATCAGGTTTTGTTCAGTTAATAGCCCACTATAAAACACTTGTTCCAGTTAGCCTTTGTAAGGTGATAGATTCCTGGTTGTGGTAAACTGTTAAAGCCTTCATGAGAATGACCTTCCCTAATTCAAGCTTTAGTTTTGTTTGATATTTAAATCATAAAATAGGACTGAACATGAATTGCACATTATATGCGCTAAAAGCTTTTATTTATACGAGCATTCATAACATGTACATTTTATTCTGAAAATAGATCTCCATCCAAAATTAGTTATAAAGATATGATATATTTTTTAAATTACTTTTCAGTTTTAGCAATTGTGTGTTATATCCTTATTTCTTAAAATAGGTTATTCTGAAACACATAACTGAATGCACAACAAGACATAAGTAATCTACATTATGATTTTATCGAGAAGTTTGTTTCTCTATGAAACAATTTTGGCAGATAAATGTACATGAGAAAAACTAATAATGATTTGTTTGCGTTAAAGTAATAAATCAAATAAATACAAGGATTTAACACTCAGTTTCTATTCTAAATTCATTTTTTGCAGAGATCGTGTTGTTGATGACATAATGCTTCTCGCCTTTTGTTTTGGATAATCATTTGTGGAAAAATGTTTGATGTGACAATATTTTGGCAGGAACATTTAATGATCTGACCAATATCTGATGGCTGCTCTTGCAAGCTATTTTCCACCTGGAGATAAATCAAATGAAAAAATTCATTTGTGAAACGATCTAACAAAACCATTGCAATAACATCAGGATGTTGCAAGAAGAATAGTTGAGGTTCGACCCTTTTGTCTTCAGTCACTTTTATATTATTTTCAAATTTTTATTGTCAAGTTTGCTACTTTTCTTTATGTAATCACGATGAACCTGTATATATGCAGATAAAGCAGGCGTGTAAACTGGATATAAATGTGGAAGCAATAGTGAGACCATATTTAATGGATGTTATATACTGCTGGTCAAAGGTTAGTAACTTTACATTTTTTTCTTCTTCTTTCACTTATGTAGCTATTGATGGAGCAATTAATTTTTCACTTGTAGTGTTTGAATTTTGTGTCTCACCATATGGGAAACAAACAAATCATGAGACAAGTATGTGTTGCAGCAACACAAAAGCAACTTATGCTAGCTAATTTGATCATACAATATTTCGTTTTTGATAGTGGAATACGTGAATTGTGCTAGAATGTGCAGTTATATATATTAGTAAATGAGAATTTATAAGCATTCTAGGCATTAAAAGGTGTGAATATTGAGATTTTGTCGTTTGTGATAGGACAATGTGGATCTATAGCTCATTTAGCATGTTGACAGTGTAAGTTTTTTCCCCTTAATAAGATCAGGCATCTGCTTTATTAACCCCTTTTCAGTTTTTTTCCCCTTAGAAATTAACCCTATACCAGTTGATTTTGCATTTTAAAATCTGTAGAATAATGTATGGGTAATCGAATCTAATTTGTACCAAGTTGTTGTGATTTTCATAAAAGGAAATAAATCTGCATAATGCGTGTGATATAAGAAAAACATTATCATTTTTTAATATGTTTAAAAGATAGTATTATTGTTTCATTATGCTAGATATGTTTAAATATATCATCATTCAATTTTGGTAAAGAAAACATTATACAACATGATTCAGGTGATCATTTCCGTTATGAGTTACTGAGAATTAAGTTGAATTCATACCATTCAAACTTGCCTAAACAAGAATTTAGGACAGCTTATTGCAGAGAAATAGGGGTTCTGTTTATTGCTTGGAATTAGGGGTTATATTATTTACGACATGCACAAAAAAAAACCATTACGTAAATCATAAAAATCCTCCTCCAAAATATATTGTGTAGCATATCATAAATGTAAGTTTGGGGTTTTAAAAGATATTGTGAACCACTTAAAACGCCTTCCCATTTATATTACTTTCTAACAGTGTTAATCCATCCTTCATTCAACTCGTGATTCTTTTATAAGTTCCACTTTTTTTATTCTGCTATTTCTTTCGTTATGTCATCCATTAGTTTATTGTGTTACTTTGCTCTTTCTCTAACTTCAAACTTACTACATGTTTTTTTTTTACACTTTATTTTGTACAATTGTTAATCACTGTCATCAACTGTTAAAAGAAATAATGCACGCATGATATTCTTGCTTGATTGGTTATACAACTGTGAGTCTTCGATGCAGTGTTGATTCCCAGTTAAATCATATGGTGGGTTAACTTTTTTTACTATGGGATGCGATGCAGCTGCGAGGAAAATTAAAACGATGAATTAACTACACCTGGCAAGAAAGTTTGAATTGTAATGTTCATTTCATATTAGGATGTCTCCTCCTTGCAAAATTGTCATTACTTTATTTATCGTTCTCATATTTAAGTTGAACTTTTAAGATGCTCAAAGACATTTGATTATTCATATCACAAATTATGCATATGAGATTTTTTTTCCTTACAAGTTCTAATGTTTACCCTTAGTTGGAGCCTAGAGGTGATTTGGTTTAACTTTCAAATTTTTGATTGATACAATAATTGCATATTGTTTGCAATTAATTTTTTTACTGACGACAATAGTTTCCCTCCTTGAATCTTAATTTTGCGGATATCTTTATAATCTCTATCAGATAATCTGAGACTGAAGAAGACCGTATCTGAAGACGTGCACCTTTTTTCGTTCCATTTGAGATATTGCTTAAATTAAATAGTTGTTTCCGGTTAACCATTTCTAATGTTTACTCTATATTAAGGGATGAGGAGGAGAGTTATTAGAGAGGAACAATTGCAATTTTTATTGATGCAAAACATGATACAAAGTGCACATATATATAGTGCTATGAGCCCAACGGCTAGTATAAAATATACCAAATATGTATGAGCATAACGGCTAGTATTAAATATACCAAGTATGCATGAGCCTAACGGCTAGTAGATAATGACAAAGCATGCTAAATATGATAAAAACGTGTTCACACTCTAATGGCTCTATTATAACGGCTCTATTGTCTTCGTTATGCCCCCTCAGTTCGAACTGGGGTTTCCTTGCTCATTCTGGCTTCCGCCCGCATTGATAACGAGAAGTTCCTCTCTCATTCTGATAAATTTTTTGGTCGAAAGGGCCTTTGTGAGAGCATCTGCTCTCTGATAGTATGCGGGCACATGACATATTGCAAGTCTTCCTGATTGCATTCTTTCTCTCACAAAGTGGAGATCAATTTCAAAATGTTTCATCCTTGAATGTTGAATAGGGTTTAGAGATAAAGATACTGTGCTTTTATTATCGCACCAAATGACCGGCTTTCGTCTTGGAGTGAAACCAAGCTCCTCCATCAGTGATTCTATCCACATGATTTCAGCTGTAGCGCTTGCCAGTGCACGGTACTCAGCTTCTGTGCTAGATCTTGATGTGGTATGTTGTTTCTTCGTACACCAGGAAATGATATTGGAACCGAGGTAAACGCAGTATCCTGAGACAGACTTTCGATTGTCAATATCATTGGCCCAATCGGCATCGCTAAAGCACTGTAGGTTAAGTTCATTTTCTGAATTTAGGCGTATGCCGTAATGTTTTGTGCCTTGTAAGTATCGTAACACTCTCTTTAATGCCGTCCATTGTTCTGATAAAGGGTTCTGCATGTATTGACTGAGTTTATTGACGCTGTAGCATATGTCTGGTCGAGTAATAGTTGCGTATTGTAACGCTCCTATTATGCTTCTATATTGTTTGGCATTGTCGATAGCTTCTCCTTTATGCTTAGATAGTCTTAGGTTACTAATCATAGGCGTAGGTAATGAGTTTGCCTTGTGCATATTTTCCCTTTGCAGTATTTCAGTGATATAATTTTGTTGGGATAATATTAATTCACCATTGTTTTTCCTAATCACTTGTATTCCAAGAAAATATTTTAGTTCCCCCGAGTCTTTAATGGAGAAATTTTGATCCAGCTTGTGAACGATTCTGTTTATTTCTTCGTTGTTGTCTCCTGTTATTAGCATGTCATCAACGTATACTAGAATGAACACAGTTCCATGTATGCCCTTCTTCATATATAGAGAATTGTCCGATTTAACTTGTGAGAAACCCATGTTAGACAAAGTTGACTTTAGCTTTTCATACCAAGCTCTCAAAGCTTGTTTTAAGCCATATATTGCTTTGTGTAGTTTGCATACTTTATCACCAGTACCATATCCTTCAGGCTGTTGCATGTATACCTCTTCAGTCAATTCCCCATTCAAAAAAGCATTGTTGACGTCCAGTTGCCTCACATTCCACCCTTTATTTAGAGCAATGGTCAGTATAATTCTGATGGTTGTGGGTTTTATGACTGGGGAAAAAGTTTCATTGAAATCAAAACCAAATTGTTGCGCGTAACCTTTTGCAACCAGTCTGGCCTTGTATTTGTCAATAGATCCATCTTCTTTTCTTTTTATTTTGTATGTCCACCTACAACCAATCACATTTTTGTGTTTTGGTTGAGTCACTAAACTTCAAGTGTTGTTTTTTATGAGAGCTTTATATTCAGTGTCCATTGCCTCCTTCCATTTGTTTGATCTTATAGCCTGAGTGAAATTCAATGGTTCGATCTCATTGGCAGAAATATTATATACTTTGGGTTTGAAGATGCCTCTCTTTGACCTGGTGATCATGTGATGTCCAGTTGATTGTGGTGGTGTTTGCTGCTGTGTATCATTGTTGCTGGTATTGTCAACACTGTTGTTGTTTTCTGTATCTTCACTATGCTGCATGTTTTGATGTATGTTTGTATCTTCTGAGTCATTGTGTGTCTCATTGGTTTGCTCGTTTGTTTGATCCATAGTTTCTTCCTGGGTGTTTAAATTGCTTGTGCGTTGTTGCTCTTCATTTCTATCGATTGATGGTGGTTCAGTAATGAATGGCTCGAACCGTATGTTATTGTTTATGCTTTGCTCCCCATCCTTTTTGCCGATTTTCTTTTCTGCATAAGGAAACTTGTTTTCATCAAATATCACATGTCTAGAAAAATATATTTTTCCATTTTTGTCCATGCACTTATAACCTTTTTGGTTTTGTGCATACCCAATGAATGTGCATGGGCTTGATCTCATACTTAATTTATGATTGTTATAGTCTCTCAAACATGGAAAACATAGACATCCATAGGCTTTCAGAAAACCATATTCTGGTCTAACACTGTATATCATTTCATGTGGGCTTTTATTGTTTAAGACTTTAGTTGACAACTTGTTAATGAGGAATACAGATGTGTAGAAAGCTTCATTCCAATATTTCATGGGTAATGAGCTTTGTGATAACAAAGTTAGACCAGTCTCTACTATGTGTCGATGTTTTCTTTCGACTAAACCGTTTTGTTCGGACGTATGCGGGCAAGTTAATCTATGTTTGATCCCTCTTTTGAGAAAGTAATTAGTTAGAGGTTTAAACTCAGCTCCCCCATCTGTCTGAATAACCTTAACAGTACTGTTCATTTGTTTTTCGACATGAGTTATAAATTGCATAACTGTATTGCAAGCTTCTGATTTAGTTTTCAGCATGTATATCCAAGTATATCTAGAATAAGCATCCACAAAAGAAAGATAATACATGTGTCCCTGATATGAATTTAGAGGCGCGGGTCCCCACAAGTCAGCGGCTATAAGTTCCAGTGGCTCATTATAGCTGGTTTCAGAATCACTAAAAGGGAGCTTGTGGCTCTTGCCGAGTTGGCAGTGCGTGCATGTGTGTTTGATAGGTACATTTTTATAATGAATGTTATTATTACGCAGAACAGTCTTAACAGTTTCCAGATTAGGATGTCCTAATTTTATATGCCAAGAATTAATCACGTTACATTCATCGCTATTATTGTCATAATCAACATTATTGCAACTATTCCTAATACAGTCATTGTCACTACTAGCATCTACATTATTATACCAGAATTCTCCACTTGAGTTTGCAGTCTTGAATTTGTATAAACCATCGTATAGGTTACCTCGAAGTAATATTTCATGATTTAGGGAATCTTTAACTAAACAAAACTTAGGATGAAATTCAAAGTAAACACTATTGTCGTTGGCAAATTTTGATACACTTAACAAATTTTTATTAATCGTAGGTACCCTAAGGAGATTGTTTAATTTGAGTTGTCTTTTCCCAAAGATAGTCCCTTTGCCTATGTGTGTGATACTAGCAGTACTACCATTACCCATATGCAAATTTCTCATACCTGAGTAATTTCTGCTCCCAATGTTTAAATTTTGAAGATTGCTAGTTATGTGGTGAGTCGCTCCTGAGTCAGGGTACCATTCTTCGAAGCCATTGTCTTCATTTTTTACTTCATCATCATCTGCAGCATTATGTCTTCGGTTTGCGTTATTATTATTTTGAGTTGAATTCCCTATTGTTGCCATATTTGCTTGTGCTCTTCTTTGTGAAAAGTAATTTTGTCTTGCCTGTTGTCTACCTATGTCTAAATTATACCTGAAGTAACATTTGTTCGCCATGTGACCAAACTTTTGGCATATTTGACATTTCACACGATAGTTGTTGTTATCTCGTTGTATCTTCTTATTTCTGACTGTGGTATAATTGGCAGAAAACTTATTTTGTGCTGTTTTTCTTTGGTCAATTCTGCCTTCATGAGCAAGGAGTGCTGATCGAACGAACTGTAAATCAGGTAAAGCTTGTTGTGTGGCTAACACAGTTACTAGAGATTCATATTCTTCATCTAATCCACCAATAATAAATAGGATTTGCTCATTGTCGCTGATCTTATGACCAACAGCATTTAGCTTGTCACACAGATTTTTAATTTTTCCTAAGTATTCGTTCATGCTTGCCTCCTTTTTTCTAGAATTTTGTAATTCCCTTCTATATTGCATGATTCTAGCAGCTGATTGTGAACTGAAAATTTGTTCAACTGTTTTCCATATTTCATAAGACGTGCTACATCCAACTATTTGTGATAATAAATTCGAACTTACTGACGATAGGAGCCATGAGGAGAGGAGGCTGTCTTGTTTTTGAAACTTTGTGTAGTCTGTGTTTGGCACAATTTCTCCTTCCAAATTGGTTATCGTCACTGGTGGGACTGTTATTGTCCCATTAATGTACTGCAGTAAATCATACCCTCTTAAAGCGATCTCTACTTGATATTTCCATAGAATGTAATTGTCTTCGTCTAGAGATGTGGTGATAATTTGTCTTTTTGGTTTAATCAGGTCATGATGGTTAGGTGGAGCACTGTACCCTAAGCTTCCTGAAACAGCGGAGGTTACTTCATTGTTGTTGGCCATAAAACAAAAACAACTTTCTGCTTGAAGATTAAGCCTTTCGGCAATTTTGCTCTGATACCATATTAAGGGATGAGGAGGAGAGTTATTAGAGAGGAACAATTGCAATTTTTATTGATGCAAAATATGATACAAAGTGCACATATATATAGTGCTATGAGCCCAACGGCTAGTATAAAATATACCAAATATGTATGAGCATAACGGCTAGTATTTAATATACCAAGTATGCATGAGCCTAACGGCTAGTAGATAATGACAAAGCATGCTAAATATGATAAAAACGTGTTCACACTCTAACGGCTCTATTGTAACGGCTCTATTGTCTTCATTACTCTACACACTCAAATATAGATAAAAAATAGTTAACCATTTATATAATGTTTTATTATTGTTACCTGTTCAACATGGGATTCCTAGAAGTTAGTAGTTTTAAAATATCATCCTTCTACCTAAATCATAAATCCATGGGACATTTAATTTATGTTTCCATTTTTACATTGGTTCATAAAATTATGTATGACAGAAGATATCATGCTAGGTTGCAGATGACATGTTCTGATCTGTTATATGTCTACGTGCGTTGATCTATCCCATTATATTCAGATCTTGGTGTCTTTCCTTCTGTAGGCATAAAACAATGCCAAAACAGTATAGAATATGTAGGATCTATTTTTTCCCTCCTGCTTATACATTGATCAGTTTTATAATAGTACACATATGTTGCACATTACCTAACATGTTTAACCATACATGTACAGAAATTGTGCCCGCAATTACATAGTACATTAGCTGGAGCGACTTCTGGTTCACTGAATATGGGTCTGTTATAAAAAATGTTGAAAGTAGCCCATGCACCTATGCACAACAAGTTTTATAAAATTTTGAATGTTTATAGCATTTCAATTCATGATTTATGATTATTGCAGTTTTTAACAAGTGTGAAGTTCTGGCAAATTCCAATTTTTTTAATTTTTGGTAAAAAAATTCTTTAGTATAATAACTGTAATAAATGATATTAGGTCCCATGCCTTATTTGGGCAGAAGCCTCGCTATCTGGAACTGGTGGAGCCAAGACAAGTTCTGAAGACTCCTCATGTTTTTGTTGATGTCAAGTCGTCCAAGCTCTGACAAACTATGGCCGTACCTGCCAGGTTTTGAAGATTTCTCTCTTCTCCTCCTCTTTTTTTTAGTAACTGTCACGGTGTGTTGATTAACTGTAGTATAAATTAGAAATATAGTCGATGCTACTGAATGGTCATTACGAGTAATAAATAAAATTAGTACATAGTGAATTTTCTTGATACAAATGTAATATCCATGCAATTAATAACATGCAGATATTGCATTGTGAGCAGTGTGCCTGTTTAAGAGTGGCGCTCAACTTCTCTGTCTTTTAATATGAGATTCTTAGCTCACCAGAGAGGGCATGCACTTGGCCAAGCAAGTAAATTTTCATTTATTTTTTAGTTGCTTTCAGAATGAAGTGTGTCTTCTTAGGGGTTGCCAACAAAATGTTTTTCACTTTTTTTCTTACGGTTTCTTTTCAGCCCAACCCAATCTTTTGTCTTACTCCCTACATATATTATGAGTATACAAATATAGTTGACAATGATTTGAACTAATTGTACTCATAAAGATTTCCTGCCAGATGTTTGACATTGAGGTCTAATGGTATCTATTTTTCTTGAATGAAACCATCCCTAGTTTTATTCTAATTTCTATGAACTATATGGTAAATAATTTAAACGTTGGGTTTCTATCTACTTACAGTTGATATATTTATATTGTCTCAAGCTGGAAACCATAACCATTGCTTTGATGGTGACAAATTTATGTGAATATTAGTTTAGCACTAATTATAATACACCGATCTAGATTACTATCATGAATCAAATATTTTGTAAGGTGTTAGTAGAAAATTTTAAAATCAAGTATCTATGAGTAGCTGTTTTATATGGAAGCCATGTTGAACGCTTAACAAGTGCTTCAAATTTCGAAGCAAGCCACCCATACTGTTTTTAGTGACATACAAAATACATATTTCAAAACAAACCACTAATAGAGTCTCTTGTGAGTAATACATTGGATTTAAGATATTTCTAGATTAATTACCACTGTCGGGTGTATCTGTCAAGGAAGGAATTCTAGAGTTGTTAACACAACTCAAACCTTATGTGATCAGAATCATGCATTAACCAGTATAAGGGCTTATAAATCCATGTTCATGCAATAGTAATGATCAATCTATATGTGAAAGCTGCAATGGTTGTAATATGCACTAGGAATTATGCCTGCACTTTTACAATCACTCATTCTTAGCTGAAGCTCATGTGGATGGGTAAGCATTGTTCATGTTTTAGATTATATTAATTTTTCACATCTTAATTTAAAGACAAAGAATGAATTCATATAGCAAGAGTTTGATGTTGCAGACAGCTTGAACTTCTCTGTTTAATATGGTTTACTGTCAACAAATGGAAATGGTACTTTCCCTACTTATCCTCATCCCCAATCGCTGTTTTTTAGTGATATGGGTGATGAGTTAACAAAGTATTTGATTGCAATGACGTTACAGGTTGAGAGGATTTCGGTGTAGGCGTAGTTTGTCTGAAGTGATTTTTTTTTTGAGGGGCAATAAATTGGTGCTAATAGTTTATTTTGCTTTGTTGTCTAGGTACTACACTATGTCAAATTGTAGCCAACAATCAGAGAGCGACATGTTTGAAGAAACCGATGAGAAACACACTGAGGCTTGGTTTGTTTCTGAAGTTCGCTTTTTAGTAAGAGCTGCATTTTGTAAATGCTGCACTCCATCTTAATACTATGATTTTATAATTAGAAATTGTAGTTCTAAGTTTGTACTTGGTGTTTTCTTATGTTAAGATCAGATTATTAACAATAACACTAAATATTTTGTTTTCTGTTATGTTGTTGCTTTTAAGTGGATGGATTATAATATCAATGAAATTATTACTTTCAATTGTCCAATTTATATTATTGTATAGTTCGATTATAAAATTGCAATAGATAATCATTTGTAACGTGGATCAATTGCTTGTTTGAGAATTACAGTGATTTGCAAAAGGGTATATATTTTTTGTTAAATGTAGTTTATTGCTTCTGACGTAAGCAAAAAGAAGCAACAAATAAGGTCATGTTTCCCCTTTTTTGCTTCGATAGTTGGGAACAGAAGCAAAAAGGGATGTTTATGTTGCTTCAGTTGTGTACTAGAAGCAACAAATTTGGATCTGTTTGTGTCTTCTTCATTTACTTCTGATGTTGAACCGAAGCAATAGGGGGTAAGAAACCGAAGCAAAAGGGTTTTTTTGCTTCTGTTACGCAGCCGGAGCAACAACTTTTGGTTTATTGCTTCGGCTGCAGTTGCTTCGGTTGTCGAACAGAAGCAACAGGGGTTGGACAATAGACGCAACATGCTAGTTTTGTAGTAGTGCCACTTATTTGTTTTGGAAAATTGGGATTTTAAAGCAACTTTTAAATTGTTGGTCAAATGATAAAAAGAGATCCATGAACTGAATTCGGAAACACCTTCGGAATAGCAACAAGGATACCTAGATGATGATCAGATATGAAAACATAGCTTCTACAATCCTCTTTAAGAAACTCTCTAAGTAGTTCAAAAAACAAAATCCAATTATCTTTATCTTCTCCAGATATAATAGCAATTGCTATAGGGAAAAAACCTATTATTAAAAAAATTAGCTTAGTAGTAGAATAAACAACATGAATTTTTTTAAAAAAAAGGTTAAACGTGGGCAAATAATAAAAAATAATTTAATAGATGTTATACACGAAAAATAATAATTACGTTTGGTAAAAACTCATGTAGGCAATTCCATTAAATTTTACCGTAATCACTAACAGTTGCACGGTTTCATACAGATTTTAAAAATAATTTCATATCTAGTTGATCATAAACATAACAGTTGCTTGAACAGCGTATAGACAGAATAATTGCATGAAAGTATGCATATATTTATAAAAGTTGCATATGGATGTGAATGTTTTTCGAATATTTGTATGTTGTACTCACATATTCTGAAATAATTGTATGCATTTGTTTGTAATTTTTCCATTCTTTCATGCATTTCTTAACCAGAAGAAGCATAATTGTATTCGTACCTTCAACATACTATCATACATGCATGCAAATATTCAAAATAATGTCGTATATAAATGCACATATTCAAACAAAAAGCATATAGGCGCTCAAAAAATAAGAATATTGGCAGTTGTAACAGAAAAAATATACTATAAAAGGGGATACCTTCATTTCCATTTTTACCAGTAGCAACCATTAAACATCCTTGAGCTCTTCCCTTCATAAATGTAGCATCAACAAAAATTAATGGTCGACAATATTGAAATCCAAATGCATAAGCCTCAAATCCAATAAAAACCCTCTCAAATTGACGTGTAGAATCATTGCACTCCGAAACAACTGTACTTCCAGGATTAGTAGAAAGAACTGCATCACAAAAAGACTGCAAATGATGATAGGACATTACGTCGCTTCCATGTGAATCTTCTAATGTCAATCTCTTCCCACTATAAGCATAATAACACTTCAAAATAAAATTATACTCAGTTTGAAACAAGTTAATAATGTCCTTTGTCTTCATTAACGGATTAGGTTGAATATGATCAGAAACCAAAAGCTTAATCAATTTACTGGATATAACAGGATTGTTTATGTCATGAATTCCAGCACCACAAATATGTTTCGGTTGAAATCTCTTTACAACAAAATATCCAGGAAGAATAAACTTAAGAGAGGCATGAATCCTGAAACTACAATTTTTTTTAGAGAAAACAACAATAACTCTTTCCTTATCATTTTTAACCAAATTAAGCTTATATCCAGTTTTCATACTATATATCATCAAATAAAGTCTAAATTCAGTGACACCTCCTTTAAATTGTTGACCAACACCAGAGAAAACAGATTGATTCAAATCACTTCGCAACAATTGCTTAAATTGGTTATTCGACTCACTGGTACTAGCAAAAGAGGAATCATTACCAAATGAAAAATTGCTACCATAAATAACTGAAGAATCACTTCGATTGACGTCAACAAAAAAAACAAATAATCCTCACGACTCTGTGTAGGCAACAAAAGAATGGATTGAAGATCATAATTATTTTTGATATTCCTTCTCAAACCATCTCTAATGTGATACAAGTCCAATGACAACGGACTTAACTCAATGCATTTACTACTGACGACATCTCTCACGGTAGCAGCTGTACTATCAAAATAGAGACGAGTAGAACAACTATCATTCCCGTACTTCAGCGGCACCAATACACCAATATATGCAGGACCACTGCTGGAAAAATAAAAAAATAAAAATTAATTAGCCACATCAGCAGTATTCAAATAAAATTACAATTCCAAAAACATATAATTATAAGTAGGTGCATACATATAAGCAAATAACATTAATATATGTATATTTATTTGCAAAATTTCAGAATATTTTGCAAGTTTTATATTTAAAAATAAATCCAGAACACATGTACTATGCATATATTAAAAATAAATTCATAGAAGCATGCAACTAATCATCGGGCATGCAGACAAACAGAAATTTCAGTATATTTGCATGCGTATACACAAAAAATTTGCATACTTACACGCAAGTTTACTGAATACATCCAAACACACGTACTATACCAATAGTTGCATTTTTACATGCTCATATACACACTATATGCATATTTTTATACATCTATAAAGAACAGATAAAAAAAATTTGACATATTAATTTATACTACTGTACAATCAACAAAAAAAATGAAACTTTATAAAATAATTAAATTATTCATCAATAAAAATAGACAATTCCATTAGTTAATAATATTGAATCAACAAAAATAGATCGAAGAAGTGAAATCAATATACAAAATAAAACAAAGTATATTTTACTTGAAGAAAGACGCATCCATTTAATACACAATTGTTCAATCAAAATAATCAATGGAAAAATTGCCGATCAATTTCAATTTAAAATGGACAAAATTCGAAGCTCAAAAAGATACTTCAGCCGCCATTAGCACGAGAAATTATGTGTAAGAAAAAATTAAATCACGAAATATATGTTTACACGAAATATCTGTTTATTACCTGTTAATTAAGGCGTAATTAAAAAAATAAATAACGAATAAATGAAAATTGGATGTGATCCGTATATTAAACCGTAATTTAAAAAATGGGTAATTTAGGAAAAAATAAGCGGCTAGTTTAAAAACAAGGATGAAATTTAAAATTTTCAATAGGGGAGGACATGAGCTTAATTAAGTTTAGTTTTAAGGATGTGAGCCTAATTTTCACTATTATTATTTGATTATTAACAACAAATATAGAAACTAAAGCTAATAAAAATAATTAGGTATTGCAACTCGAAAATAATAATTCAAACTAATTACACATGATTCAACTTAAAAATATAACTAAACATTCATCCAAATTATTTTTACTTAAATGTGTTAAACATATAAGTCTTTTTAAAAATAATTTACGTGCAAAGCATGTATAACGTCACGCACGAAGCGCGTGTTGTAACGCTTGTAAATATCAACTTGAATTCGTTGTTGTGATTTAAAGCACAAAGACTATTTCACCTGTTGATCATTCTAGCAAGTTGAAAATTTAAATTTTAATGGTGCTAGATTGCAAGAAAATTTAAGTTTACTTGAGTTTTGGAAGGTGATGCAAATAAAACATATTTGAATTGATCATCTTCTAAATACTGCTTTATGCGATAGTTGGAGATATAAATCTAATACTTTAACGTGAGAATTAGGGAGATGATTATCACATTAGCAGATTTTTACTTTTTATTTAGTGATGGTCATCCGATTTTTATTGAAATTACGGAGATTTATTATGTGAATTGTGTCACACTTTACTACGCATATTTCCTCACCTGAATGTAGCACAATCCAAAATGGAGGTAAAGATGTCTTGGTTTAAAATTGGCTTAGACACTCACTTCCTTGTAATGCGATGAAGTAGACAGACTTCGTCATGGTCATGTGATTACATTATATTTCTTAAATAATTGGCTTCTTCATAATCATTCCAAAGGACGATGTAACTTGAAGTTCTTGCCCTTTTCAGAAGATTTAGTATTCTTGGGTAGTTTCTTATTTGTATAGCAAGCTTAATGATTTACATTTTAAACAAGAAAAGTGTTAGGTGATTATGCTACATTAATTATTGCAGGTGTGTTCTTGATCCCATATTGCTAACTATCATTCTACTATAAGAGTTCTGGTCAATTTAGATGTTGAGCTTCCATATGAGGTTGTGCAGTTAAAGCGCTTAGCGGCTCTATAGCGACAGAGGTATAAAAGGTTGCAGCAGAGAAATAGTGGGCATAAAGTGGATATGCAAAAAGGTTCATTAAATATAAAAATGAATATTTAAAATTAGCTTTCTACCAATCTCACATGTTCTTTGTAGAAGAATTTAATATTAGACAACCTTATATTACAAAATCAAATAATATCATGGTTATGCACACCAGATTATAATATACCACCCCGAGACCCACCCTAGTAAAGAGCAAAATATCATGGTTATGCACACCAGATTAATAATACACAACCCCGAGGCCCACCCTAGTAAGGAGCATTAACAAATAATGTCGTCTGTTAGGACAGAAAATGAGGCTGATTAAGGGGGACCATCTGTAATTTCGTATTAGACGTGTATTAAGTACGTCGATTAGGTGGATTAAATTTCTTTTTTTAGCTAAAGAGGATCGACATAAACAACACTCCAAATAAGAAACTACGATGGCGACAGATCATTTTAGAACAATATAGAATATATCACGGTCACAGATCACAGAACAGTTACACGTAGATGCAATCACAAAATTACAACTTCACAATGGAAAACCCTATAGGAAAAAAACCAAAGTGAAGGAAAAAGAGTACAACATCACAAGATAATTCTTATTTAACTTTTCTTTAAAAACTTTTGTGTGCATTTTCAAGCCTCAAGCATGTTTTCTTATTTAAAGCACCTTTTGTTTGCGCTTGCTTGCTATACACTATGAGTGTTTACAATTTTGTGCTTCAATCAGGTTTACACACTGCAATACATTTCTAATGAACAATAATATTTTCATTACAGCAATATTTAAAAGCAGGAAGTAATCTACTTATCTTGAATTATATCAAGATTTTCAATACAACAATACTTACAAGCATGTTGTAATCTATATTGTATGTTCTTTGCATTCTTTATAATTACTAAAGTTATTTATATTCTTCAGGAACCTGTACACTTCAATGAATTTTGCATATCGGAACTATACTCAAAAGTATATTAAATGTTTCATTACAACAATACTTAAAAGCGGGAAATAATCTATTCATCATGAATTATATCATAATTTTCATTATAACGATACTTAGAAGAATGTTGTAATCAACTCTCTTTATTGTTTATATTCTATATAACCAACAAAGTAGTTTATGTTCTTCAAGAACTAATATTCTTTCATCATTTAGTGTGATTTAACAAATATTCATACCTTCGAGGTTTATTCACTACTTTGCGGATTACAGGTCCACATTTCTCAATTAGAGAAGGATTCATGATGGCCAATCATGATTTAACATAAGCATTTTACTTTTTATAAATTTATCATCGATGATTATGTATTATCAGTCCTAGATATAATTTATTGAGATCTCTTTATTTATCTATTTTAGGTACCTAAACCACTTCTGGGGTTATTTGACAATCATTTCATGGATCTCTTCAAGGGACTCCTTAGGTGTTTCTTCAAGAACACTCGCTTCCTTCATCTGGCATCTTTACTGCTTACTTTAAAAGTATTTCGAACTGACTTTTAAACCAATCTTTAAATGTAGTTTATGCAGTTTGATCCTTTAGGGATTCAAATATATATTGAAGCAAGTCTACAAGGGATATTATTTATAATTTATTCATGTGTCAATTATTTAACACTGATACTCAAAATGAAATTGTATCCCTTTATCCTCCCTCTCAACGTTGAAAACATTGTCTTACTAAATTATAATCATCATGGGATTCTCATTTTGATCCGTTATCACATTGCTGCTAGCAAATATATTATATGTATATCAGTTGTAGGAGGATAACCCTTTAATTAGTCGATAAGATGCATTCATTTTTTTTTACTTATTCTCTTTCATTGATCTAGCAATATTGGAGGAATTTTCTTATTATACAGATCATTTGAATACACATATGACTTCAGGTCATTCAACATTCATGTTGATTGAAATTTAAATCACTAAATAATATTTATACATAATCTATAAAATAAGCTTATAACAAACTTCAGGTTGTTAGTTAAATATTTGCAGATATGAATATAAAAATATGTGCATCCACATATTATAAATTTGCATAGTCTTTCTCATTTGAGTTAGTGATTTTAGAACAAATTATTACAAAGATCAAACTATTGATTTCAATGTATTGATCAATGTCATTACAAATTCTTCAGGATCGTATGATAATGTTCAAAACTTCTAGTTTTAAAACATATCGAGCTTCTAGTCCAAATAAATATACGAACAACTTCTAGTTGTTAAGTTGATGAAATTTTAATATCACTTCTAGGATATTCCATAAACGCCATTTGTGGAGTTTTAATATATATTTTCTCTTTTAGGAGAAATGTATGAACATTTTCTAGAAATATTTATCACTTTAATTGTAGAAATATCTTCTGGAGATATTTTATTATTTTCAAATAAACAGATCTCTTCTAGAGATATCTTACCATTTCCAAATATACGAATATCCCTTAAAGATATTTTCTTATCACCACTTCTGGGATAAACTTATCTCCTCCAGAGATAAATATATACAAACTATTGAAATATCATATCAATATACAAAAATACATATCAAACTTTAAATGCAGTAATAAAATTAGATGCATTAAATAAAAATAAGATTCAAGAAAATAAATCACTACTTCTGGAGTGTATAATATTCCTTCGGGGGACATATCTTTTATTTATGTAATTGCAATGCAACAAAAAAAATCTCTAACATCACTTCTAGGAAGTTGGGTTTGCTATATAAAAATAAATCTCTAGAACATCTCTTCAAGAGATTAATATGAATATTATATCTTCAGGATATTCAGTTAATATAAATTATACATGAAAGATGTCAGTTAGATGAAACTCATTTAGAGATTTTCTATTGAATCCAATGTTATTGTCACATATTATTATGTGTGAGTCTCTTTTAACTTCTTCTGGAAGTATAATCCTTCCATGTCAAAACTTCAAGAAAGCTTTGGGTTTCTATTTCTTGAGTAATATGATTTATTTATTTCTTTTAATTTCTTCAGGAAGTAAAATATTATCATTTTACACAATTTCAATATACCTTCGGGCTATTTATTCACGAACTTCGAGTTCATAAATTTTTTTTGAACTTCGGGTTTTCAAATTATGTGTAAACTTCTTGTTTAGAAGCTTATAAATTTGGACAAGTTAAGAAAAATATTGATATGAATTCAAGAATTCAGGTCTTGGGTTTTGAGTTATACAACTCCTTGTTAAAATAATTTCTTCACACAACTTCAGGTTGTTGTTGAACCTATTTCTTCCATTATATCATATATTACTTGCGAAATGTAACGAACTGGGATTTTCAACTCCGAAAATCAACACAAAACCCATGTTAATTATTCAGGAATCGAACATTCCAGATCATTAATAGAAAGAAATTAGAGGATGAGAATAGACAAGATAGAAATTTAGAATAGAAGAAGAAGAAGAACACAATCAGAGTAACACGAATCTCACAGCGGAACGAATAAAATACAATTTATAACATAACTTTGAAATAAAAACAATATACATACAATAACATTATCAAAGTACAAAACTTACACACAGTAGAAATAACAATAGCTATATAATCCTGAAGCCTCCTGCTTCAAGCTCTTCCAAGTATATCTGTAAAGATCTGAACTACTTGACTGCCCGTACAAATTTGGGCACCTAAGAGTTTAGGGAAAACAAAACAAAATAAACTCCGGGTCAGTTATGGGACTGGTGTGAGTAAACTCAAATCATTTGGCTTAACTTTTCAAAATCCTTTTCAAAAGAAAAGGTAATCGTAAGACCGATCCACACATAAACACGGATAATTTTTACCTTACAATAACCAAAACACTTTTGAAATCAATACTTTTCTGATATTATAATAATGTCTAATCACAAGTAATTAACAATCTAGCAGAACGCTTGCATCTCACGTTCTACATATATAGTATACAAACAAAACCGCGGGCGCTTATTGGATAATGGATTTCCAACTATGACAAGGTATGGGACCACCAGCCGATAGTGTATCTCTAGAGACGAATACACTGGGTTCAACAAGAACGTCTTGCAACCCGGCCCACACATGACCGACCACTCATTTCGCTTGAGTGTATCGAATGTATATCACCAACGGTTGGGAGCTACCCACCGTTTCCCGAAAAGGGACAGCATCGATAACAGATAAAAGAATGAAATGGACTTTCTCTAGACAGGTGATGTACACCCTAATGGGAGCGACCCACTTAGCCATGCTGCCTGCCCGATTTCTGTCATTTCCCGGTTGATGAGGCTTGAGGTCATTACGTATCTTTAGAACACCTGACCACCATTCACTTTGAATGCCACATCGTCATACCCGCCAAATCACAAATTGATTTCCTCAAAAATACCATGGGTATAAAGCTAAGAGAAACGAATTCCTCCGCCACCAAACGTAAGTATGTTTGAAGAGATCAACTTACGCGATCCGTTAGATATACTTTGTCGGACATTCGTCCATTCACGCTTGCCCTGGGATTGGACAAACCGAAGGCACTATTCTGTAACAAGATAGTCCTTGCATAACTCCGTCTTCAATATTTGATCGCAACGCTAACATCCATACATAGTGGTTTTCAGATAATATCTCTGATCCCAGTCTCTCCGTATTGACGATGATAAAATGGTCAAAACTTCGATAGTCGGTGATTTAACTATCAAAGAAAAACAGGTGTGCAAACAATGATATTATTTCCAGATGGAAATTCAATCAATCATCATTCAAAGGTTTATTTCTTTTAATCAAATTATCATTAATTTATCCATTTTCCCTTTCTATATATTCTTAAATTCTTAATTTCTAAATTTAGAAAATAAACATCAGCAATTATTGGAAAACACTTCCATCTTTGTTCCACGTATTACTGACATTCCAGTATTCTTTCTCATCAACATTTCATTTTCTATGATTAGAAGATATCTATGATTATATTTGGAAAATGTTTCCAAAATTTATTCATTTGATTTAAATAGATGTTTAAATAAAACATCACTAAGCCAATTTAAACCATTACACTCATTAACTAAAGTCACTTAATCAATCTTCACTATCGAACCTTACCAATTCCTTAGTTAAAAACGAAGTCAATCAAGTTGGGGTATAACTACCAATCAGACCTTAACTGAATAACATTTCTAACTTCGAAATAGACAAGATTCATCTTTCAAATCCCTAACAAACTTCCTTGCCAAACTCTTGGATTCTATTTACAAATCCACTTCTTTATTTTAAAACATTGGTTATAACTATAGCGTTATAATCTCTTCTTCCTAAATATCTAACTTCAAAGTATAACTTTTATTACTTAATTTAACTAAATAACTAAACCACTAATTTATTAATAAATAAGTAAACCTTGATTAAACCGGAAAGTAAATATTGCTTTCCTGAATTCCATATAATCGAATTCAGTGTATAATTCTCTTTTTCGAAAAATCTCTATTCGATTGCTCATTTTCGAATAAACTATATTCGATTAACTCCTTTGGATTAACTCAACTCGATTAACTCAACTCGATTAACTCAACTTGATTAACTCAATTTATTTAACTCAAATTATCTAACTTAACTTATCTAACTCAACTTATCTAACTCCTATCTAATAACTAATATTCGATTAATTTATATTCAAATAACTATGTCTATTTAACTTTATTTCGAATGGCAAATATTTGATTTAACTCCATTCGCTTGACTCTAGATCGCAGCGATCACAATGGTTACGCCTGATTCCCTCAGGAAACATCCGACCGCCGTAGGCCATCTGCAGCCCTACGAATTACGCTAGTAGTCGTACGAAATGGCAACACATCCTAAATAACTATGTTTGACTAACTCTATCTCAAATAACTATATTCGATCAACTCTAATTGAATAACTAATATTTAATAGATCCTAATTTGATTAACTATGTTCAATTTACTCTAATTCGATTAATTCTAACTCTAATCGATTTACTCTAACTGATTAACTCTGCTGATTATTCGGTTCCAAATATCAATGTTGAAATCGATTCTTACTTCTCTATATAACTCCTGAATTATATATTATATTTATCCAATGATAAACATTTCATTTGATTTATAAAATATTATTTAAAAATTATCCTTCTCAATCTATCTGTTAGAATAGATTCTATTTAAAAACTTTGCTTTAAATCCATAACATATTATACCCGTGTGCGAAGCACGGGTCTAAACCTTTCAAATGTAAAATTCTCCTTTTATACAATTCTAGTCACTTTTTCAAGTATTTCCTTTTAAAATCAATTTATTTACCAAATAATTCCCTTTTTGATAATTCTATTTATTCTATAAAATATCTACTATTTATAAAATCGATTGATTTTGTAAGTAGTTCCTTTGATAATCTAACTATTTCCTTTTTCTATTTATTTTTCACATATTTCCCCTTTCTATTGTATTTATTTTTCAAATAATTATCCCTTTTCAATTCTATTTGTAAATAGTTTACAAATATTTCTTTTTCAATTCTATCTATAAATGTTTTACAGATATTTCCCTTTAATTCTATCTATTTGATTTTCAAATAGGTATTCCTTTTTAATCTATTTATTTACTAAATAAATAGCTTTGTTTTTATAAAATATTTTGATTTTAGAAACATTTCTTTTTCAATATAACATTGAAAATTTCCTTTTTAACATTCCAGTACATCTTATGGTATTTAACATACCATATAACAATGATCGTTATCATTCAACCATATAAAATCAACAACAGAGTTCATATCACATCATATAACAAAATATATGAAAAGAAACAGTAAAATAAATGTTGAGGAACCCAGTTGGGTCCCTCCGACCTGTTTCCCTGCAACCACAGATGTTAAATAATAAAATTAACATCAATTTCATTTTACTATGAAATATTCTGCTAAACAGAATCAATATTTGATTAACGATCATATATCTATATCGTTATCTATATTTTCAATCAACTGACTAGCAGTTCAACAAAAACAGCCAACACACAACAAACATCATTATTTATAAATTCTAAAAATATTTTATAAAAATATAAACTGAGCAGAGTTAGTGAGATTACTCACCTTGGTCGGTTATCGTTAAATAACGATATACGTTCATTGATTTGATTCAGGCATTTAATTTCACCATAAATCCAAATGAGCTCTAATTCACTCCCGGTCAGTTCCATGTGTAGCTCTCGTCCATACGATCCCAACGGATCTGACGGTTTGCGATTCTGACAACGTATGACAATGTTATGGTTTATACAAGTTATACATATTATTTTAAATTAAAAATATAAATTCCTACTTCTGATTGGGCTCACCCTTTCTATAAGGCCCAAACCCATTTCAATTGAACTAGACCCGCACTTTCCCTTTCTTCCCCGCGATGAGTACTCCAGGAACGCACTCCTCCATTGCCGACTCTTCCACCCTTCCTTCCCCCTTCCACACTTCGAATTAATTCACACAAAAATCACCAAAATTCAATGCGTCATCTCCTCTTCATCTTCATACCCGCCATGCCATACCCGAACTCAGTTTTCAAGGATGCAACTTCCATCCTTCTTCCGTGACCTCTAGTGCAGGTGCGACGAAAAATCCCACCGAATCACTTCAAAAAATCACAAACTGTGCCATTCTCCGCCTTGAACCCAAATCGAACAACTACAACTCGAATTGATGCACACACATGGCGGATTCCTAAACCCTAAGCATCCCAAACCGCTCGCTAGAACTGTCGAGTTCGTCAAACAAGCATCGCACACAACAGAATTAGCACAGAATCGAAGCCCTTCTCTTCACGAACCCAGATATATATATATATATATATATATATATATATATAATGATTTTAGGATTTTGATTTCATTTTATTCTGATTTTTAGAAGATCACGAATTTGGGTTTTGGAAGAGAAATGGTGCGGCGGCACTTGTTTGATCGTGAAGAAATTTTTCTTGGGGTTAGAAGTAGTTAGCGGTATTTATAGAAGAAGGAAAATATTTTTTTATTGAATATTATATTAAATTATAAGCAAACGCTATTTTTATCCATCCTCTAAAATTCCTGTGATCACACATGACCCCCAAAAATCACGAAAATTGACATGCAGCTACAATTCGATATTGCGGTCCCAACGAAACTAGTTTCGTCGAATTCTGACTCTGTTTGCTCACACAACGTATTTTTAACCGTCGAAATACTGACTGATTTACACATTAAAATCTCGTACGGTCACATACGAACTTTAAAAATCACGAAAATTAAAATCTAGCAATAATTTAATAATTTGGATCCAATAAAATTAGTTTTATTGAATTCTGAGGTCGTTTGCAAAACTGGCTATTTTTAAAGCTCTAAATAGCCCTTTAAATATATAAATATATTTAAAAACGTTTAAATTTAATGTTTAAAAATAAATATTATCGTATATATCTACACTAGAATATCATACTGCTACACTGGGATTTATAACTCGATATTTTAAATCCGGTGTTACATCGATATTCGATTTATATTTAAAAATCCATTCTAAAATATAAATAAATCGATATATATAAAGGAATTCCATAGCGCCTTTTCTAAAATTTGATTTGGACATAACTAAATTTTTACACGACGAAATCTCGATTTTTCTCTTCCATCAGAAAGAGATACTTCACCAACTCCAAACGTTTCTTGTTTCACAGAAATCCGATTTAAAACGAATCCTGTATATTCAGTTGAAGTTCAAATCACCAAATAGCGAACTACCGCGCCATTTCGAGCTCGATTTTAATTATATTATAATTCCACGTTCAACTGTCGTTCAAATAATATATTCGTTATTCTAATTCAATTCTAAATTGAATTAAATATCATAGTTGATCCAATCCACACCATTTTGTGAATTCCACTATTTCTGACTATTTCAGAAAATATATTATTATTTTAATTAAATATTCAATATTATTTAATTCTGGTTATTTTAAACAACCAAATCATTATTCAAATAATTACGTATATTAATTATATCGCTGAAAAATGTGGGTCGTTACATTCTTCCCCCCTTAAAATAATTTCGTCCTCGAAATTGCTAAGGTAGAGAACATACCCTATTAATTGGGTTAAAATTATTCGTTTACTCTTTTAACTTTAGTTTTAACTGAATTAATTGATTCCAATTAAATTATTAATTTATCCCTACTGACGAAAAGTTTCAAGAATTCTGAATATTTTCTAACACATCAAATTTTCGGAAAATTTCGCCAGCACCTCCTTTGTACCAGCCAATAGTTCAAACCCCAACTCGCCTCTCTAGGCCTTCTCATATCCAAAAGAAAATCAAACAGCCAAGCGGCTTGCCAAATCGGCCCATAAATCACCAAATCCATAAAAATAAACATGTACCTTTTTGTCGGGCATATCATTTCCCAAAATAATTCGAAAACAAAATCTTTGGTAGTAATCCGTCACTTACAACTCGAAAATAAACACTGATGATGTGGCTAGCACCACCAGAGTTATTCCCCAGCTATCGAAGTGAGTTCAATACTATATCACTTTAAAAATCCTTTTAAACAATTCCACATTGAAATATACTTCAAAATACCTTTCACAAAGCTTTTAACACAATTTAAAATCTCTTAGGATTTTAAAATTCTCATATATTTGATCCAATCCATTTGTAAACACCTTTTCAAATATCCCAGGGTTTTAATTTCAATTCTGATTTAATTCAAATTTAATTAACTGCTTTCATATTTTACGAACTCAAATTGGTTATTTATATAACCATTTCAATTTTAATCAACCAACACATCCAATATACTATAATAATTCAAATATAAATATTTTCTTTATATCGAAATATACTTTGGGTAAAACTATCTCATTTACCCTCTTTAAACATATTGTGTCGGCTTATCGTATTCAAGTGTTTGTTAATCCATATCGATACAATGGATCAAACTGATTGACCAGAATTCACAAACCACTCAACCAATAAATCTCCACAATTAAACAATTTTTTATAAAAATCTACAAATACGTTCACTCGTATATATACAGTCAAACTCAATCTAAGGTATTGCTAACCCTATCTCTACCGAGTCATGCCACAAAGCCAAGGTAATCACTTAACCTTCAGCTCTGATACCACTGTAACGAACTGGGATTTTCGACTCCAAAAATCAACACAAAACCCATGTTAATTATTCAGGTATCGAACATTCCAGATCATTAATAGAAAGAAATTAGAGGATGAGAATAGATAAGATAGAAAATTAGAATAGAAGAAGAAGAAGAACACAATCAGAGTAGCACGAATCTCACAGCGGAACGAATAAAATACAATTTATAACATAACTTTGAAATAAAAACCGTATACATACAATAACATTATCAGAGTACAACACTTACACACAGCGGAAATAACAATAGCTATATAATCCTGAAGCCTCCTGCTTCAAGCTCTTCCAAGTATATCTGTAAAGGCCTGAACTACTTGACTGCCCGTACAAATTTGGGAACCCAAGAGTTTAGGGAAAACAAAACAAAATAAACTTTGGGTCAGTCATGGGACTGGTGTGAGTAAACTCAAATCATTTGGCTTAACTTTTCAAAATCCTTTTCAAAAGAAAAGGTAATCGTAAGACCGATCCACACATAAACACGGATGGTTTTTACCTTACGATAACCAAAACACTTTTGAAATCAATACTTTTCTGATATTATAATAATGTCTAATCACAAGTAATTAACAATCTAGAAGAACGCTTGCTTCTCACGTTCTACATATATAGTATACAAACAAAACCGCGGGCGCTTATTGGATAATGGATTTCCAACTATGACAAGGTATAGGACCACCTGCTGATAGT
This sequence comes from Allium sativum, assembly GCA_030737875.1. Lineage (NCBI taxonomy): Eukaryota > Viridiplantae > Streptophyta > Magnoliopsida > Asparagales > Amaryllidaceae > Allium > Allium sativum. The sequence goes on along the minus strand of CM060927.1, from coordinate 71,431,822 downwards.
GTATCTCTAGATATGAATACACTGGGTTCAATAAAAACGTCTTGCAACCCGGCCCACACATGACCGACCACTCATTTCGCTTGAGTGTATCGAATGTATATCACCAACGGTTGGGAGCTACCCACCGTTTCCCGAAAAGGGACAGCATCGATAACAGATAAAAGAATTAAATGTACTTTCTTTTGATAGGTGATATACACCCGAATGAGAGTGACCCACTTAGCCATGCTGCCTGCCCGATTTTTGTCATTTCCCGGTTGATGAGGCTTCAGGTCATTACGTATCTTTAGAACACCTGACCACCATTCACTTTCAATGCCACATCGTCATACCTGCCAAATCACAAATTGATTTCCTCAAAAATACCATGGGTATAAAGCTAAGAGAAACGAATTCCTCCGCCACCAAATGTAAGTACGTTTGAAGAGATCAACTTATGCGATCTGTTAGATATACTTTGTCGGACATTCGTCCATTCACGTTTGCCCTGGGATTGGACAAACCGAAGGCACTATTCTGTAACAGGATAGTCCTTGCATAACTCCGTCTTCAATATTTGATCGCAACGCTAACGTCCATGCAGAGTGGTTTTCAGATAATATCTCTGATCCCGGTCTCTCCGTATTGACGACGACAAAATGGTCAAAACTTCGATAGTCAGTGATTTAACTATCAAAGAAAATTAGGTGTGCAAACAACGATATTATTTCCAGATGGAAATTCTATCGATCAATCATCATTCAACGGTTTATTTCTTTTAATTAAATTATCATTAATTTATCCATTTTCCCTTTCTATATATCCGTAAATTCTTAATTTCTAAATTTAGAAAATAAACATCAGCAATCATTGGAAAACACTTCCATCTCTGTTCCACGTATTACTGACATTCCGGTATTCTTTCTCATCAACATTTCATTTTCTATGATTAGAAAATGTATCTGATTATATTTGGAAAATGTTTCCAAAATTTATTTATTTGATTTAAATAGATGTTTAAATAAAACACCACTAAGTCAATTTAAACCATTACACTCATTAACTAAAGTCAATTAATCAATCTTCACTATCGAACCTTACCCATTCCTTAGTTAAAAACGAAGCCAATCAAGTTGGGGGTATAACTACCTATCAGACCTTAACTGAACATTATTTCTAACTTAGAAATATACAAGGTTCACCTTTCAAATCCTTAACAAACTTCCTTGCGAAACTCTCGGATTCTATTTATAAATCCACTTCTTTATTTTAAAACATTGGTTATAACTATAGCGTTATAATCCCTTCTTCCTAAATATCTAACTTCTAAATATAACTTTTATTCCTTAATTTAACTAAACCACTAATTTATTAATAAATAAGTAAACCTTGATTAAACCGGAAAGTAAATATTGCTTTCCTGAATTCCATATAATCGAATTCAGTGTATAATTCTCTTTTTCGAAAAATCTCTATTCGATAGCTCCTTTTCGAATAAACTATATTCGATTAAATCCTTTGGATTAACTCATTTTGATTAACTCAACTCGATTAACTCAACTTGATTAACTCAATTTATTTAACTCAAATTATCTAACTCAACTTATCTAACTCAACTTATCTAACTCCTATGTAAAAACTAATATTCGATTAATTTATATTCGAATAACTATGTCTATTTAACTTTATTTCGAATGGCTAATATTCGATTTAACTCCATTCGCTTGACTCTAGATCGCAGCGATCACAATGGTTACGCCTGATTCCCTCAGGAAACATCCGACCGCCGAAGGCCATCTGCAGCCCTGCGAATTACGCTAGCAGTCGTACGAAATGGAAACACATCCTAAATAACTATGTTTGACTAACTCTATCTCAAATAACTATATTCGATCAACTCTAATTGAATAACTAATATTCAATAGATCCTAATTCGATTAACTATGTTCAATTTACTCTAAATCGATTAATTCTAACTCTTATCGATTTACTCTAACTGATTAACTCCTACTGATTAACTCTACTGATTATTCGGTTCCAAATATCAATGTTGAAATCGATTCTTACTTCTCTATATAACTCCTGAATTATATATTCTATTTATCCAATGATAAACATTTCATTTTATTTATAAAATATTATTTATAAATTATCCTTCTCAATCTATCTGTTAGAATAGATTCTATTTAAAAACTTTGCTTTAAATCCATTACACATTATACCCGTGTGCGAAGCACGGGTCTAAACCTTTCAAATGTAAAATTCTCCTTTTATACAATTCTAGTCACTTTTTCAAGTATTTCCTTTTAAAAACAATTTATTTACCAAATAATTCCCTTTTTGATAATTCTATTTATTCTATAAAATATTTTCTATTTATAAAATCGATTGATTTTGTAAGTAGTTCCTTTGATAATCTAACTATTTCCTTTTTCTATTTATTTTTCACATATTTCCCATTTCTATTCTATTTATTTTTCAAATAAATATCCCTTTTCAGTTCTATTTGTAAATAGTTTACAAATATTTCTTTTTCAATTCTATCTGTAAATGTTTTACAGATATTTCCCTTTAATTATATCTATTTGATTTACAAATAGGTATTCCTTTTTAATCTATTTATTTACTAAATAAATAGCTTTGTTTTTATAAAATCTTTTGATTTTAGAAACATTTCTTTTTCAATATAACATTGAAAATTTCCTTTTTAACATTCCAGTACTCCTTATGGTATTTAACATACCATATAACAATGATCGTTATCATTCAACCATATAAAATCAACAACAGAGTTCATATCACATCATATAACAAAATATATGAAAAGAAACAGTAAAATAATTGTTGAGGAACCCAGTTGGGTCCCTCCGACCTGTTTCTCTGCAACCACAGATGTTAAACAATAAAATTAACATCAATTTCATTTTACTATGAAATATTCTGCTAAACAGAATCAATATTTGATTAACGATCATATATCTATATCGTTATCTATATTTTCAATCAACTGACTAGCAGTTCAACCAAAACAGCCAACACACAACAAACAATCATTATTTACAAATTCTAAAAATATTTTATAAAAATATAAACTGAGCAGAGTTAGTGAGATTACTCACCTTGGTCGGTTATCGTTAAATAACGATATACGTTCATTGATTTAATTTAGGCATTTAATTTTACCATAAATCCAAACGAGCTCTAATTCACTCCCGGTCAGTTTCATGGTGTAGCTCTCGTCCATACGATCCCAACGGATCTGACGGTTTGCGATTCTGACGACGTATGACAATGTTAGTGTTTATACAAGTTATACATATTATTTTAAATTAAAAATCTAAATTCCTACTTCTAATTGGGCTCACCCTTTCTATAAGGCCCAAACCCATTTCAATTGAGCCAGACCCGCACTTTCCCTTTCTTCCCCGCGACGAGTACTCCAGGAACCCACTCCTCCATTTCCGACTCTTCCACCCATCCTTCCCCCTTCCACACTTCGAATTAATTCACACAAAAATCACCAAAATTCAATGCGTCATCTCCTCTTCATCTTCATACCCGCCATGCCATACCTGAACTTAGTTTTCAAGGATGCGACTTCCATCCTTCTTCCGTGATCTCCAGTGCAGTTGCGACGAAAAATCCCACCGAATCACTTCAAAAAATCACAAACTGTGCCATTCTCCGCCTTGAACCCAAATCGAACAACTACAACTCGAATTGATGCACACACATGGCGGATTCCTAAACCCTAAGCATCCCAAACCGCTCGCTAGAACTGTCGAGTTCGTCAAACAAGCATCGCACAAACCAGAATTAGCACAGAGTCGAAGCCCTCCTCTTCACAAACCCAGAAATATATATATATAATGATTTTAGGATTTTGATTTCATTTTATTCTGATTTTTAGAAGATCACGAATTTGGGTTTTAGAAGAGAAATGGTGCGGCGGCATTTGTTTGACCGTGAAGAAATTTTTCTTAGGGTTAGAAGTAGTTAGCGGTATTTATAGAAGTAGGAAAATATTTTTTTATTGAATATTATATTAAATTATAAGCAAACGCTATTTTTATCCATCCTCTAAAATTCTTGTGATCACACATGACCCCCAAAAATCACGAAAATTGACATGAAGCTACAGTTCGACATTGTGGTCCCAACGAAAGTGGTTTCATCGAATTCCGACTCCGTTTGCTCACACAGCGTATTTTTAACCGTCGGAATACTGACTGTTTTACACATTAAAATCTCGTACGGTCACATACAAACTTTAAAAATCACGAAAATTGAAATTTAGCAATAATTTAATATTGCGGATCCAACAAAATTAGTTTCGTTGAATTCTGAGGTCGTTTGCAAAACTGGCTATTTTTAAAGCTCTCAATAGCCCTTTAAATATTTAAATATATTTAAATACATTTAAATTTAATATTTACAAACAAATATTATCGTATATATCTACACTAGAATATCATACTGCTACACTGGGATTTATAACTCGATATTTCAAATCCGGTGTTACATCGATATTCGATTTATATTTAAAAATCCATTTTAAAATATAAATAAATCGATATAAATTATAAAGGAATTCCATAGCGACTTTTCTAAAATTTGATTTGGACATAACTGAAAATTTATACGATGAAATCTCGATTTTTCTATTCCATCAGAAAGATATACTTCACCAGCTCCAAACATTTCTTGTTTCACAGAAATCCGATTTAAAACGAATCCTATATATTCAGTTGAAGTTCAAATCGCTAAATAGCGAACTGCCGCGCCATTTCGAGCTCGATTTTAATTATATTATAATTCCACGTTCAACTGTCCTTCAAATAATATATTCGTTATTCTAATTCAATTCTAAACTGAATTACTCAAATAATATATTTTGGTCATTTTAAACAACCAAACCATTATTCAAATAATTAAATAGATTAATTATATCGCTGAAAAATGCGGGTCGTTACACAAAATAAATACATAAAAAAATCATAATTATATCCATATTCTGAGCATGGACATATAACATTTAATTTACAATAACTAATGCATTTATGATAATAATAACTGCAATTAACATTTATATGGCCTAGGATATAGCTAATGTCACAGTAAAATGATTTCATTACAAATATATGAATCAATTGAGAAATGGTACTTAAAGTAGCACAATTTCATCTCAGGTTTAAGTCAATATTGCTCAATGATAAAATTAAAATGAATATCTTAATAATGAAATTTATTCCTCAATAATTTGATTTCCTAAAATAAATATCTCTTCTTGATATATATATGTATATATATGTGTATATATATGTATATATATATATATATGTATATATATAAATATATAATATTCATACAAATATAATAGCATCTTCAGGATGCAACAAATCTTACATTTGTAATTTTAGCAAATGAGATATATTACATAAAAGATTTCTATCTCAAATAACAAATGCATTCAATAATTCATAAAAACTCAAGAAAATTGACTATAAAGGAATTACAAGTTCTCAACTTTTATTTCAAATACTAAAAATTAAGTTTGTCGTGTATGCTTTCATTAATATTTCCATTCACTTCAGGTGCTAAATCAAAAATAACTTTAATAAATGAAAGCTTTTCATTTTTTTCTTTATTGCTTTTTCAAATCCTTTTCTATTACATGTCATCTGCTATAAGCAAAAAAAATAAATGCAATTACATGCTTCAAGGCTTTTATTTCATCTTTCTCATTTGCATATGAACTTTAGGTTCTTCATTTGCATATGAACTTTAGGTACATCATTTGCATATGAACTTCAGGTTCCTTATTTGCATATAAACTTCAGGTTCCTTATTTGCATACGAATTTCAGGTTCCTTATTTGCATACGAACTTCAGGTTCCTTATTTGCATACGAACTTCAGGTTCCTCATTTGCATATGAACTTCAGATTCCTTATTTGGAAAAAAATTGTTTACATCATGAGTTTTCAATTTCACTTGCGGTGATAAATCAATTTGCTATTGAGTTTAAATGTTACAACATCATATTTTATACCCATAATACTATTGGGTGTACATAAAACAATCATACATATTTTATCTTTAGTCTATCCACATATGAAAAGTAATAGTAGATCGAAAAGGATAAAACTGGATCTACCTCTGCATCATCAATAATGTAAATAATATATATACAATCGAATCTCTATCAAATTGGATTTGGAAAATTCAAAAGTAGATCCGCAAAGAAATGAAATAATACATGTACACATATTTAGGATCAACAAAAATAATTAGATCTAAAAGTTAGATCCATTAGAATATAATCTAGATCTACAAAAAAATATAGGAAAAGAGATCTAGAAGTTTGAGTCAGATCTAAAAGAACAGAAGATATGACAAATTCATAGACCCATTAATCAAATATTCTCAAACAAAAAATAATTGTATAACAAATATATAAATCCATGAACTGATATCTTCAAATAAAAATTACTTGCATTATAGATCCATGGTTATAGAGTATTTCAAACAATAGCTCTAATAGAATCTCGTGCTGATAACATGTCGTAAACAATAAACAATCTACAATAAGAAAGCCATTAGAGGAGGAGAAAGAAGATAATTTTATTCATTCTAAAATTAGTATACTATTTACATTACATGGGCTCCTTATATAAAGGCTTGTGAGCTTGGAGTAAAACTTATCCCACAATGTGGGACTAAACAGGATATGACAAAAGCATATTCACTCATATATATTACAACAACAGAAATAAAATTCAGTGATTATTTATTGAAAGGAAAATTGATGTATGGCAATAAGAACTCATTATATATATGTCTTGGATTTGAAAGGAAACTCGCAGTGCATCTTTAGCTGAATGTCAGCAGCATATAGTTTTTAGGATAAAAATATAATAATAGAAGTGACATTTAAATGTCATAAAGCAACATTTTACAATGGAAATGATTACATTATTGTATGTCATCTAATATGACTGACAGGTAAAATTAAAAAGTTTTGTGCTCCATTAATAATGATACTAAGAAATGAGCATAAAAGTAGAATTAAGACAGAACATGCTTTATTTGCTTAAGCCGATGAAGTTGAGAAGAAATTCCTAGTACTTGAGTTGGGTCATGCATGTATGTTTTTACTTTCATCATGCGTTGCACAATCTATTTACACATACTTCTGCTTTTTATGACCGTTTAGATCAAAATTTTCATTGTTTCGTTATCTCTGTGAAAATATTTATTCTACATAAGATTGGTAATTCTTTGGTTAGTTGACTTTGTTCAGCTAGACAATTACAAAACTTACCTAGCTCAAATTACATTAAAGACTGTTTGTTCAATTTTGTTTCTTTCTTTTGTCAGTTTCTTCAAAAAATCGCCACTGTTTCTACTGTTTATATTTGTTTGATCCACGGAAAAGTCCAACTCATGAAACCATTAGCGTGGAAGCTTTTGAGTAATATGTTATCTTTCTATTTGTTAGCTAAACAATGTGGCTAGGTATATTATCTAATAGCTAGAGATGCTTAACACTTCTTAAATTAAATCAAAGTGTGCTATGCTCGGTTTGGCTTGGTATATAGAGTATATGATCTACACGCTGATTACACTATCGTTATGCTGCATTTTGCATCACTCAAAATTGAAGTGTGTCGATAAATAACAGTAATTCGAAATTTGGTGCCATTCTTCCGTACCAGCTACAATACACTAGACAAAGGATCGTGGTTAGTACTCACATTTTCATTTGTTGCTGAATTGCTTATTATTAGTTTCATTTTGCAACTATAATGGTAACACATAATCAAACACACAACTGTTATTATTATAATCCTTACAGCAAAAAGGCCTTGACAGATCTCAAGGAATATGGCAGATTGCAATAGTTAAGGTCGTCAATCCTACACTGCTAGACGTACAACATAGTGCAGTAAACTTGAGCCATGATTATATAACCTCAAGTCGACAATAACCTGTACATCAGGAAGAAGTATTCAATATCCAAAAGTCGAAAGTTCATGGATCCAGATGACCCAAATGCTTTTGTAGGTAAGATAAGAGGCCAAACATGGATGCTGGTAAAGAATAACAAGAAGAAAAGCCAAGAGAAAGGACCCACAAGCATGTTTTGGAGAACGTTATTTCATTACCCCATTGATTTCAGAAAAGAAGGGAGGACCAACACATCAGATTTCTGTTTCAAGAGCTTTTTCCCATTTAATTTGTGTTTTTATACTTTCTTCTCGCATTGACCACTCAAATAAGATAATGCCTTTGCGCCTTTTTTTAATGTTTGGAGACATAAACATAATGACTTCTTTGTGATTCCAAATACGATTGGTTCTAGGTGAAATCATAATACACATTCTGTTTGAGATCATATTATATAGTCGATGGTTATGTTCTAGTATTATACATTTTTGTTTACAAAAAATTAAAATGAACAATATGGTTCAAATATTTTTAGACTTAAGATTTTCTTATATATTTTATGTGGAATGTACGGGTACACCATGTGCGTACCATTTGTTTATAATAAAACATTTGGGTAATAGGCCAATTCGATATAACAATACTTTATGTGGTAAGAACTACTCATTTATTTTTAACTTCTTTGTATAATTGTTGTATGGATTTTTGTTGAACTAACTAAATAAAGTAGAGCCTAAAGTCATACATGCAATGGCATTGGACAATAGTTATGTTGTGACGATCTCAAAACCCGTACGAAGGAATTAAGGATAATCATTGGAATATAACACATTAATCATCATTAGCAGAGAAAAGATAATAGAATAAACAGAAAATAGAATAATTTACATCAATATGACAGCGGAATCATAACATGTAATAAACATCAGAGTAGCACAGTGTAGGATACAACTTAGTGCATGAAAGGAAATGATCAGTCTACATCAAGATCACTGGTACATATACATCATAGATACATAACAGAAATAAATCTGTCTACATCGCGATAAGCGGTAATCATATACATAAAGTACTAATGGTGGAATATCCAATAGCCAAAATATTGAGAAGTTAAGTCCTCGCCATACAAGCCAAAAGATGCACTCTATGTTGTAGTGCAAAAGCCAAAATATATCCTGCTACCTGTCACTAGGCTGCCCGTGTGAAAACAAGGGCACCCGAGTTTGCAAAGTGAAACAAACTACGATTCAGTCATGGGACTGGCATGAGAAATCTACTTAACTGGTTACAACAACAATAACAAGGCAAATCATACGACCACATCACTATCGTGGAACGGGTTTACTCCAGTGATTGTCGGTGCATTAAATAAGGTAATTATTTAAACAACGCCATGCTTTTTATAAAAATGCAGCCATTATAAGACCCAAGTCCCATCATACAATGCAACGCAAACTAGAGGTTAGGGTTTTACCTTATAATGGCCAAAATATGCTTAATACGTGTAAAGCAAAATCATTTGATATTATTACTAGTGTATATATGTTTCAAAAGAAAATTCTATCATAAATATCAATCCTAGACGGCATAGCTACCATCTACTATGTCGCCATATATAAGTTACATTCAAATTCGTGATTTTGTATTGGAAATTTGGATTCCGTCATGAGTCGAGGCAAGGGGCAAGCTCCTCACCGGCTTTGGGACACTCTAGCAAATGCCCCAGGACTACACACTCTGGGTAGCCCTTGGATCCTCCAAGGCCGGTCCACACTTACATTAGTGGATTGGCAGTTCCTGAACATACGTTTCCCGATCCTATCAGACCTATCCATTGGCTCCGTAGAGACCGACATAATCGAGACGTCTCGCTTTCCAACATCCACAAGGGTATAATAATCAACGATGTCAAGGCAAGTAAAATGCTGACATCACCCATAGCTAGAAAGAAATGTCATGTCCTCCTTGGGTTACTTTATCCCGTTTTTAACTCAAACCAAGGTGTGAGTCTCGCAAATCAACGTTATACACAAAGCTACGCTATTTTAAAGCCGTGCTTTGATCATCAACCACAAGACTTTTCGTTTCAACAAAAGCCTTGATCATTAGCATCTTTGCATGCCACACAGACAATTCACTCCATGCGACTGATTTCTATCGATATATAACCTCTGAGCTCGTACGTCTCAGAGAAGGGCGTTAAGCAAGAGAATAAATTCTCCACCACCAAACAGATATATATTTAATAGAGATCAATCAACACGGAACAAAATCCAATGTCAGACACACTTCCATTTACACGTCTGTTCTGAGTCTAAACAAAACCAGAGGCGTCTTATTCTTTGTATATCCGGACGATTAACAAGTACGTCCAGATCTCTACCACAGTAACCTCGTTAAGGGAGCTACCCATATAAAAGGCATAAGTAGTAATCTGCACGATGTGAAGATCACCGGTCTTCCACCGTCGTCATATCTTTGACATTTATTCGTCGATCAATTATTTGAAATGAGAATCAACTCGGCCTTTTCAAATAATTCACGTATATTAGAATTCAAATCAATTATGTCCATGATTAAATTATTCGACATCCACATTTACGTTCTTTATATAATTTTAAATGCCAAACACATTCAACCATCAAATATCAAGCAAACCGAGTAGAATCGGTGTATTTCCATTCCATATCGCCATAATATTTTCCAACGATATTTCGCTATTTTTATTTATTTAAAAATAGCGCCATTTAATTAAACGACGTTTCAGGCCATAATGTGGCCCTAGCGCTGTTTTTCTCCAATTTTGATTTACACATTTCTCAAAATCTAACCATTGGATCTTAACGAAGTTAATTTCGTTGGAAAGATCTCTTCAAAGCGAACCCAACGGTTCCGGTTTCGAGAGAATCCGACCGTCGGATCTCTCGATATAATTGTTTAAAGTTACGATTTCAAAATACGAACTGCAGCGTCGTTATTCGTTTTATTTAATTTATATATATAAATATAATTCATTTTGGCGCTGTTTTTATTTAGATTTGAATTAAACATTTCACACAATCCAACTGTTGGATTTTAACAAACTTTATATCGTTGGAAAGATTTTTCCAAAGTGAACCTAACGGTTTCAGTTTCGGGAAAATCCGATGGTCGGATTTCTCTATATAATCATTTAAAATTACGATTCCAAAACATTAACTGTTGCGTCGTTATTCGTTTTATTTAATTTATATTTTTATATATAAACATAATTCATTCGGCGATTTCCATATCGTTTCTCACTTCAAATATTTCACTAACACTTTTAAATTTCAGAAAATTTCGCCATAACCTCCTTTGTACGGGGAGGGGTTTGAAAATTTATTAGGCCGTATTAGGCACCAAATAAATCCTAAAAAGCATGCACATATTTATAGTGATATATTCTAGTGTTCACAGGGGAGTGTGTATAGATTATAACTCCAGAGAAAAAATTCTCGTCACCCTATAAATGGTTTTTGTGCCTTAATGACTAGAGAGACGTGTTTATTGTCATCTCCAGACCCGTGTGGGGTTTTTATTAATCTGGCAATTTGTCGCGATAATTTAAATAGTCCATATCAGTCTTCAGCTCAACCTGAAGTATTTTCATCGCCATACAAGCCTCTCGCTTGTATGGTGCATCTTCAACCTCTGACATAAGCTCCAAATGCTTATGTGGTATATGATAGGGTATGCAAATATATTCTTTACTCAACAGCTAATCCATATTCATGTTCAATACAGGTATACATATGCAGAACTAAACTAGAAGTAATATTTCTAGTGTACCAATGTTTGTTTCAACACACGGTTATTTTTAACACATCATACATAGGATAAAAATGATATTTTTGACGAACAAAAATATGTTCCAACACATGTGTATTTTTACTGAGTCGTATACATGATAAAAATGATATTTTTATCATTCAAAATATTTATTTCACACATGTGTATTTTTAGCGAGTCATATACATGATAAAAATGATATTTTTATCATTCAAAATATTTATTTCACACATGTGTATTTTTAGCAAGTCGTATACATGATAAAAATGATATTTTTATTATCCCATCCTTTTTTTCAACACATGAATTCTTTTCAACTCATGAATATTTTAAATAGTTCATACATATAGTAAAAATGGTATTTTTATCGTTAAAACTATTTATTTAAAACAAAAATATTTTATATACTCCATATATTTGATAAAAATGTTATTTTTGAAGTTAAAATAATTTATTTAAAACAATAGTATTTTATATACTTCATATATAAGATAAAAATCCTATTTTCACCTTTCAACGAATTTATTAAACACATGAATGTTATTCAACACACAAATATCTCATATACTTCATACGCATAATAAAAATGCGATTTTTATTATCTAAGCAATTTATTCATCACATGAATATAATTCAACACATGAGAATAATTCAAACACATAGATATTACTGCAAATTTCGGCAGCATAACGGTAGGGGGTTAAAAACCGGCACCGTCCCAAGTACGGCTCCTCGCACTACGTTAGGCCTTGCAGCGTTCCATATGGGGCTTATCTAAATGATCTAAGGTCAATTTCATATCATATGAATTTTCCACAATAATTCCCATTGTTTCAACCACAAACAATCTCTTTCAACCACAAGCAAATATTTCCAACCATTCGCCTTTCAACTAATTTTCAACCATTCGCATTATCAATCAATTTCACGTCATACACAAACAATTTATATCGTCCATGGTCTGTGGACGAGGGGAGTGTGTGTGTGTATATATATATATATGTATGTATGTATGTATATGTATAAATATATTTCATTTCCATATCAACACATATATGATTTTTACAATGCATGTACAATTTATACATCGCTCATATAACTTATACAATGCTTATACATGTGGTGTACAACGTATATATAATTTATATTTCGCTCATATAATTTATACAACGCATTTCCATTCCATATCGAATTTAGATGTCTCACATTGATTTTAATCGTTTTGAAATTTGTAGCGAGCTCGGAACATGTTCTAGCTTCTTCTAGAATGTAGATGATGTTGCTATGAGTCTGGTGTTTCCTGTTTCTTCGAATTTCGTCAACATAGCAAAAAGATACGGTTTTTATTTGAAAATCAAGGTTTGCAACACTTAAAAGTGTTATTTTCAGTTCTGAAAACCAAGGACGTTACTTCAGCAGAATCTTCAAAACTAGGTTTTGATTTTTCTGTAAATCTGAAGCACTTCGTTCAGATCAGCTTATACCACGACGAAGACCTTTGCGTGGCGCGCAGAACGAGGGGGTATGGCCAGGTTCGCTGGAGGTTGACCTGCGTGGCGGCGTGATGAAGCGGTGGACTTCGAAGAGGTGGTTCTCTCGATTGGAGCAACAAGAGGGGGTGATACTTGACTTGATTTGAAGAGGTGGAGATGGACTTTAAAAAGTTGAACTAGAGCAGGGTGTTTTGGCGAAGGGATTCGCCAGAAAATGGATGGGAATTCGGGGAAGACAGCCGCCGTCGGTTACGAGAGAGAGACGTGGGTTTTTTGAGATATTTTTAATATTTTTATTAATGAATGAAAATTTTCTATTCGCCGATATATATAAATATATATATATATATATATATTTCAAAAAATTAGGGTTTTCTCCGAACGAACTCCAATCCAAACCCAACGACTGTCGTCCTTAGCTAAATGCCCCCATTCCGAACACAATGGAACACGTTTCGTAGGCCCATTCGACTATTACAGTCAGTTATTCTTCAAATTAAAGTATAAAACATTCGATTTTCGATTTGAATGTACATTTTAATTTGCCGTGGCTACACACTGATTCTAAAAATTCCCAAAAATTTTATCTAGCTATGTTGGGACGATACGGTCCCAACAAAACAGGTTTCATCGAATTCTGAGACTGTTTGAAAAATGGCCATTTTCTGGTCGATCTAATTTGACTGAAATCAACCAAATACATTTTCCTTTGCCATGCTCACATATTGATTTCAAAAATTATGGAAATTTAAACTTAGCAATTAATTGACATCCCGGATCCAACAAAAGTGGTTTCGTCAAAAACGGAGGTTGTTTGCAAAATGTCAATTTCCAAGGCCTATATAAACTCCATAGCCTTTCTGAAAATTCATTTGGCCATTACTTTTGATTCCCGCTATGAAATTTCGATTTTTCAGATTCGTTAGCAAGATATTCTTAAACAGATTTAAATATTTTTGGTTTTGCTAAAATTCGTTTTATTTTGCATCCTGTACGTTCAGTCAAAGTTCAAATTCAAAATTTTAAACTGCTGCACTATTTCTAACTCGTTATTCAATTGAAATATTTTATTTCAATTACCCTAAATTCATTAAATAACCAAATTTTTTTTTTTTTTAAATTGGCTCGTATTTTCCGGGTTGTTACATTCTCCCCCACTTAAAACTTTTCGTCCCCGAAAAGGAAACAGCAGTAAAGTAGGAAACAAAACGGAAACGCAAAGTTGTAAATGTACCTTGCACCGGAGTCAGTCAGAGATGTCCACTCTGCAATTGGGATAAGCTTGCTTAATACTTTCTTCTATCTCCCAAGTACAGTCTCTAGGATCTCCACTCCACTGCACTTTAACTAAATGAACCTTCTTATTCCTTAGCACTTTAGTCTCTTTGCCAATAATCTTTACCGGCTCCCTTCTGACTGCTAATTCTGGAGTAATTTCCATGTCCAGTTGTGCTGCTTCTTCTACTACAAGATCTGGATTATGCACATGCTTTCGAAGTTGAGATACGTGAAACACATCATGTACTCCAGGAAACCAGTTAGGTAATTGAGCCCTATAAGTAAGAGTTCCAATCCGTTTAAGTATAGGAAAGGGACCAATAAATCTGGGTGCCAACTTCCCAATTTTACCGAATCGGATTACTCCTCTCATCGGAGAAACTCTCAAATAAACATAATCACCAACAGCAAATGCTAAATCTCTTCTTCTAGAATCTGCATAACTTTTCTGTCGGCTTTGAGCTGTTTGCAATCGTTTCTTAATGAAATCGACTTTGTCTGAAGCTTCACGACTCATATCGGGTCCCAACACAAGTCTATTGCCAGGTTCTACCCAACATGCGGGAGATTTGCACGGTCTACCGTATAATGCTTCAAATGGCAACATTTCCAAGCTTGCTTGATAATTGTTGTTGTATGAGAATTCAGCTAAATGCAGGTGGTCTTCCCATGGCCCGCCAAGATCTATAACACAAGCACGTAGTAAATCTTCTAGAATTTAGTTCACCCTCTCAGTTTGGCCATCTGTCTGAGGGTGATATGCGGTACTTAGATTTAGCTTTGTCCCCATTTCTACTTGAAATGCCTCCCAGAATTTGCTAGTAAATAATGGATCTCTATCATTGACTATATGGATCGGCACTCTATGTAGCTTAACAATTTCTTTGAAATAAATCTGTGCTAGACTTTGAGCGGTTCTATTGGATCTGACAAGTATGAAATGGGCGGTCTTCGTGAAGCGATCTACGATCACCCAAATACTGTTATTTCCTTTCTTGGTTTGGGGAAAACAATCTATGAAAATCCATGGAAATCTGTTCACACTTCCAACTTGGGATTTCCAACGGTTGCAACAATCCGGCCAGTTTCTGTTGGTCGCTTTTGTCTAGTTGACAAGTAAAGCACCTACTAACATATATAGAAATGTCCCTTTTCATTGCCATCCACCAGAATGTGCGTTTGAGGTCATTATACATTTTTCTCACACCTGGATGGATACTTAGTTTGGACTTGTGACATTCTTCCATCACTTCTTTTCGGAGCTCAGCAATACTGGGGATACAAATTCGGCCTTTCAACCTCAGAATTCCTTGGTTATCAATCTGGAAACTTGAGGGTTCACCTTCCTTGATCTTTTTGCTAATCCTCTATATAAATTCATCGTCTTTATGAAGTACAAAGATCTTGTCAATCAACGAAGGCGTAATAATAAGATTGGCGATGATTGCGGTTTTTCTGCTAAGCGCATCCTCTACCACATTAGCTTTTCCCGGCGTATACAAGATATCTAGATCATATGCTGCAAGAAATTCTAACCAACGCTGTTGTCTCATGTTCAAGTCTTTCTGGGTGTGCAGATATTTCAATGATTGATGGTCTATATATAATTCGAATTTCTCACCCAATAGATAATGCCTCCAGATTTTCAAAAACGACGGCTAGCAACTCTAGATCATGAGGTGCATAATTCTTCTCATGCGGCTTCAGCTAACGGCTAGCATAAGCGGCTACTTGGCCTCTTTGCGTTAATACTGCACCAAGACCTCTAATAGAAGCATCCATCCAAACCATCAAATCTTGATTGCCATCGATAATTTTTAATACTGGAGCAGTTGTCAATTTTAATTTCAATTCCTGGAAAGCTTCCTCACAATCAGAAGTCTACTTAAATATTTCGTGCTTCTTTGTAAGCTTTGTTAACGAACCGAATATCTTCGAAAAATCCTTAACGAATTTCCGATAATAACTAGCTAGTCCAAGAAAACTTCGGACTTCTGTGGGTGTAGTAGGCTGCTTCCTATCTTGAATTGCTGTTATCTTGCTTGGATCTACAGAAATTCCTTCCTTTGACATGACATGGCCAAGGAACTTCACTTCATCTTGCCAGAAGATACATTTAGAGAATTTAGCTTTGAAGACGTACTTTCTTAGAATTCCCAACACTTGTTCTAAATGCTTTTCATGCTCGCTTTCTGACCTGGGGTAGATTAAAATATCATCGATGAATACCAAGACAAATTTATTCAAGACTCCCCTGAACACTCTATTCATTAAATCAACGAAGTATGCTGGAGCGTTACACAAGCCGAACGACATTACTAGCCACTCATAAAATATGTCTAGACCTCTGAAGGCTGTCAAAGGAACACATTCTTTGGAAATTTCTAGCTGATGGAAACCAGTAGCTAGGTCCATTCTGGAAAACATTCGCGCTCCATTCAATTGGTCTAAAAATCATTGATGCGGGGCAATGGATATTTGTTCTTGAGCGTCTGCTTGTTGAGGTCTCGGTAATCAACACACGGTCGGATAGTACCACATGACTTAGGGACAAATACTACAGTTGCACCCCAATTAGAAAAGCTAGGTCTGATCAGACCCTTCCATAGCAGTTGAGAGTTTGATCAACTAATTCTTCTTTTTCTTTTAAAGTCATTCTTCGAATTGTATGTACTACGGGTCTGGCATTTGGAATTAGATCGATCCTGAATTCAATTTCTCTTTGCGGAGGTAAGTTATCGACTTCTTCGAACACATCCGCATAGTGTTTAATGATAGGAATATTTTCAAGAGAAGTAGGAGTAACCTCCGGAGCGGACCAAAATTTATTTCTATCTATCTCCGAGCCGTGGCAGGGTATAGAAATAACGTCTCCAAATCCTGTCTTAATTTTTACTATTCTTTTGGCACATCTAACTTCCATTTCATATCTCGTTAACCAATCCAACCCATGAATGATATTGAACTCAGAAAAATCCATAACGATCAAATCAAAAGAAAACCGGAAATAAGAATAAGATACGGGCACTCTACAATAAGCATTAAGATCAATAGAACCTCCTATCGGATTATGAACTCTAACCGTTTCTTTAAGCTTTCTTAGATTTAACTTTAGCTTTTTAACAGTGTTACTTGCAATAAAACTTTGTGATGCACCAGTGTCAAATAATACGGAAACAGGAATATTTTTAACAGTAAGGGTACCTCCCAAAACATCGGGTTTAACTACTCCCGAAGTAGCCGCTGGCGGGTTCACCCCGTCATATACATGTGAAACCTGAGCATTCTTTAGCAATGGAGAATTCCTTCTGATGTGCCCCTTCTAGTTATAGTTGAAGCACTCAACTGGGTTGTAGGTGTTATGACTCGAGCTTGTTTGGGTGGTCTTCTGCCGCTTTGGAGCGGTGCATACATTGGAGTAGTGGCCAGCTTTCCCGCAGTTGTAGCAACTTCCCTTGGCTGGCTTATTTTCTTGTGGTTTGGCATTTGTTGCTGCATTGCTTGATTCGGGCTGCTTTTTTGAAGTCTTGTGCTTGTTGCCCGTTTGATTATTTGTGTGATCTGCTTGCATTTTCCTCAAGTCTAAGCTCTCATAATTACATACCATATCCACCATGTCGGTGAATGCAAGCATAACGTGGCCCTATTCTAATACTTGCGCTGAAGCCCATGTATGAACCTCTTATTCTTTGCCTTAACTATTAGAATGAGCTCTGTAGCATTGCGGGATAGCTGAGTAAACTTGCTAAGATATTCTTGGACGGTGGAATCCCCTTGCTGGAGATTGGCAATCTTATCATGCAAGCACTCCATCTCATGCTCTGGAACGAACTTATCTTTGAATAGTGTTTTGAATTCATTCCATGTCATCACAACATCTTCCTCATTCAAGGTAATGGCATCCCACCATTGTTGGGCCTTGTCTTGCAATAGCCAAGCACCCATAAAGCTTTTCCTGTGATCCTCAAGACCCATGCCCCTGAAGATTTTCTCATAAGTATTCAACCAAGCCAAGGCGTCAATCGCAGCACCGGTGCCTGAAAATGGCTTGCCTCCTAAATTCTTATATGTCTTTCCCACTCGGTCTAACTCAAACGGTCGAGGGGGTTATGATGGTTGTGGCTGAACCAAAGGCTCTGGGACAACGCGAATATTCCCCCGCCCTGCACCTCGGTCTGCTATGCTTCTAGCTGCAGCTGCTCGTGTAGCCATCTAAGTCAGTTCTGCATAAGCAAGAAAAAAAGTCAAGCTCACGGAAATGATAATTTTAAGATATGGTAAAAACAGAAGAATATATGAAAAGACAAGGATGCACTGATCAAGTTATTTTGCTATTCTTCTTAGCTCATTCTACGATATTACTAATCCTATCTCTAATGAGCTACTCGCCTTAGAACACTACTGATTCTATCTTAACGAGGTGTTTAATGTGTTAAATTCCAGAACAAAGATTAATCAAAGCTCCGATACCACCCGTGACGATCTCAAAACTCTGTACGATGGAATTAAGGATAATTATTGGAATATAACACATTAATCATCATTAGCAGAGAACAGATAATAGCATAAACAGAAAATAGAATAATTTACATCAATAGGACAGTGGAATCATAACATGTAATAAACATCAGAGTAGCACAGTGTAGGATACAACTTAGTGCATGAAAGGAAATGATCAGTCTACATCAAGATCACTGGTACATATACATCATAGATACATAATAGAAATAAATCTTTCTATATCACAATAAGCGGTAATCATATACATAAAGAACTAATGGTGGAATATCCAATAGCCAAAATACTGAGAAGTCAAGTCCTCGCCACACAAGCCAAAAGATGCACTCTATGTTGTAGTGCAAAAGCCAAAATATATCCTGCTACCTGTCACTAGGCTGCCTGTGTGAAAATAAGGGCACCCAAGTTTGCAAAGTGAAACAAACTACGAGTCAGTCATAGGACTGGTATGAGAAATCTACTTAACTGGTTACAACAACAATAACAAGGCAAATCATAGGACCACGCCACTTTCGCAGAACGGGTTTACTCCGGTGATTGCCGGTGCATTAAATAAGGTAAATTATTTAAGCAACGCCATGCTTTTTATAAACATGCAGCCATTATAAGACCCAAGTCTCATCTTACAATGCAACGCAAACCGAAGGAGAGGGGTTTACTTTATAATGGCCAAAATATGCTTAATACGTGTAAAGAAAAATCATTTGATATTATTACTAGTGCATATATGTTTCAAAAGAAAATTCAATAATAAATATCAATCCTAGACGGCATAGCTACCATCTACTATGTCGCCATACATAAGTTATAATCAAATCCGTGATTTCGTATTGGAAATTTGGATTCCATCATGAGTCGAGGCAAGGGGCAAGCTCCTCACCATCTTCGGGACACTCTAGCAAATGCCCCAGGACTACATACTCTGGGTAGCCCTTGGATCCTCCAAGGCCGGTCCACACTTACGTTAGTGGATTGGCAATTCCTGAACACACGTTTCTCAGTCCTATCAGACCTATCCATCGGCTCCGTAGAGACCGACATAATCGAGGCGCCTCGCATTCCAACGTCCACAAGGGTATAATAATCAACGATGTCCGGGCTAGTAAAACGCTGACACCACCCATAGCTAGAAAGAAACGTCATGTCCTCCTTGGGTTCCTTTGTCCCGTTTTTAACTCATACTGAGGTGTGAGGCTCGCGAATCAACGTTATACACAAAGCTACGCTATTTTAAAGCCGTGCTTTGATCATCAACCACAAGACTCTACTTTTCAACAAAATCCTTGATCATTAGCATTTTTGCATGCCACACAGACAATTCACTCCACGCAACTGATTTCTATCGATATATAACCTCTAAGCTCGTACGTCTCAGAGAAGGGCGTTAAGCAAGATAATAATTCTCCACCGCCAAACAGATATATATTTAATAGAGATCAATCAACAAAGAACAAAATCCAATGTCAGACACACTTCCATTTACAAGTCCGTTCTGGGTCTGAACGAAACCGGAGGTGTCTTATTCCTCGTATATCCGGCGAATCAACAAGTATGTCCAGATCACTACCACTGTAACCTCGTCAAGGGAGCTACCCATATCAAAAGCATCAGTAGTAATCTACACGATGTGAAGATCACTGGTCTTCCACCGTCTTCATATCTTCGACATTTATTCGTCGATCAATTATTTGAAATGAGAATTAACTCGGTCTTTTCAAATAATTCACGTATATTAGAATCCAAATCAATTATGTCCATGGTTAAATTATTCGACATCCACATTTACGTTATTTATATAATTTTAAATGCCAAACACATTCAACCATCAAATATCAAGCAAACCGAGTAGAATCGGTTTATTTCCATTCCATATCGCCCATAATATTTTATAACGATATTTCGCTATTTTTATTTATTTGAAAATAGCTCCATTTAATTAAATGATGTTTCAGGCCATAACATGACCCTGGCGCTGTTTTTCTTCAATTTTGATTTACACGTTTCTAGGAATCTAACCATCGGATCTTAACGAAGTTAAGTCCGTTAGAAAGATCTCTTCAAAGCGAACCCAACTGTTCCGGTATTGATAGAATCTGACAGTCGTATCTCTTGATATAATCGTTTAATGTAACGATTTCAAAATACGAACTACAGCGTCGTTATTCGTTTTATTTAATATATATATATATATATATATATAATTCATTCTGGCGCTGTTTTTATTCATATTTGAATTAAACATTTCACACAATCCAACCGTTGGATTTTGACAAACTTTATATCGTTGGAAAGAGTTTTCTAAAGCAAACCTAACGGTTTCAGTTTCGGGAAAATCCGATGGTCGGATTTCTCTATATAATCATTTAAAATTATGATTCCAAAACACGAACTACAGCGTCGTTATTCGTTTTATTTAATATATATATATATATATAATTCATTCGGCGATTTCCATACCGTTTCTCACTTCAAATATTTCACTGACGCCTTTAAATTTAAGAAAATTTCGCCATAACCTCCTTTGTACGGGGAGGGGTTTGGAAATTTATTGGGCCGTATTAGACGCCGAATAAATCCTAAAAAGCGTGCACATATTTATAGTGATATATTCTAGGGTCCACAGGGGAGTTTATATAGATTATAACTCCAGAGAATAAATTCTCGTCACCCTATAAATTGTTTTTGTGTTTTAATGACTAGAGAGACGTGTTTATTGTCATCTCCAGACCCGTGTGGGGTTTATATTAATCTGGCAATTTATCGTTATAATTTGTATAGTCCATATCAGTCTTCAGTTCAACCTGAAGTATTGTCATCGCCATACAAGCCTCCCGCTTGTATGTTACATCTTCAACCTCGTCACATAAGCTCCAAGTGCTTATGTGGTATATGATAGGGTATGTTATCTTCAAGAAGTATGCCATTTAGTGTAGTTCAAAATTAATTGTTATTATCCTATGACGACGTTTATTATTTCACACAGAACAACCAGCACTCCGCATCCAATGGCATTCACAGGAGTTTATATAATAATAAAATTGCGTGGCCAACTCATTAAGGCTTACCTATATGTCGGGCATGCAAATATATTCTTTACTCAACAGCTAATCCATATTCCTGTTCAACACATGTATACATATGCAGAACTAAACTAGAAGTAATATTTCTAGAGCACCAATGTTTGTTTCAACACACAGTTATTTTTAACACATCATACATAGGATAAAAATGATATTTTTGACGAACAAAAATATGTTCCAACACATGTGTATTTTTAGCGAGTCGTATACATGATAAAAAATGATATTTTTATCATTCAAAATATTTATTTCACACATGTGTATTTTTAGCGAGTCATATACATGATAAAAATGATATTTTTATCATTCAAAATATTTATTTCACACATGTGTATTTTTAGCGAGTCGTATACGTGATAAAAATGATATTTTTATTGTCCCATCCTTTTATTC
Source organism: Allium sativum (assembly GCA_030737875.1). Taxonomy (NCBI): domain Eukaryota; kingdom Viridiplantae; phylum Streptophyta; class Magnoliopsida; order Asparagales; family Amaryllidaceae; genus Allium; species Allium sativum. The sequence continues at coordinate 71,409,322 of CM060927.1, read as the reverse complement.
AACACATGAATTCTTTTCAACTCATGAATATTTTAAATAGTTCATACTTATAGTAAAAATGATAATTTTATCGTTAAAACAATTTATTTAAAACACAAATATTTTATATACTCCATATATTTGATAAAAATGTTATTTTTGAAGCTAAAATAATTTATTTAAAACACTAGTATTTTATGTACTTCATATATAAGATAAAAATGCTATTTTTATCTTTCGACGAATTTATTTAACACATGAATGTTATTCAACACACGAATATCTCATATACTTCATATGCATAATAAAAATGTGATTTTTATTATCTAAGCAATTTTCATCACATGAATATAATTCAACACATGAGAATAATTCGAACACATAGATATTACTGAAAATTTCGGCAACATAACGATAAGGGGTTAAAAACCGACACCGTCCCGAGTACGGCTCATCGCACTACCTTAGGCCTCGCAGCGTTCCATAAGGGGCTTATCTAAATGATCTAAGATCAATTTCATATCATATGAATTTTCCACAATAATTCCCATTGTTTCAACCACAAACAATCTCTTTCAACCACAAACAAATATTTTCAATCATTCGCATTTCAACTAATTTTCAACCATTCGCATTATCAATCAATTTCACGTCATACACAAACAATTTATATCGTACATGGTCTGTGGACGAGGGGAGTGTATATATATATATATATATATATATATATATATAAAATTTCCATTTCAACACATATATAATTTTTACAATGCATTTACAATTTATACATCGCTCATATAACTTATACAACGCTCATATATGTGGTGTACAACGTATATATAATTTATATTTCGCTCATATAATTTATACAACGCATTTTCATTTCATGTTGAATTTAGATGTCTCACATTGATTTTAATCCTTCTGAAATTTGTAGTGAGCTCGGAACACGTTCTAGCTTCTTCCAGAATGTAGAAGATGTTTCTACGAGTCCGATGTTTCCTGTTTCATCGAATTTCGTCAACATAGCAAAAGGATACGATTTTTATTTGAAAATCAAGATTTGCAACATTTAAAATGTTATTTTCAGTTTTGAAAACCAAGGCCGTTACCTCAGCAAAATCTTCAAAACTAGGTTTTGATTTTTCTGTAAATCCGAAGCACTTCGTTCAGATCAGCTTATACCATGACGAAGACCTACGCGTGGCGCGCAGAACGAGGGGGGTGCAGCCAGGTTCGGTGGCGGCTGGCCTGCGTGGCGGCCTGATGAAGCGATGGACTTTAAAGAGGTGGTTCTCTCGATTGGAGCAACGAGAGGGGGTGATACTTGACTTGATTCGAAGAGGGGGTGATACTTGACTTGATTCGAAGAGGGGGAGATGGACTGTAAAAAGTTGAACTAGAGCAGGATGTTTTGGCGAAGCACGGGTTCGCACCAGCAACTTAATATGAGTATTTGAGAGAACGGAAAACAGACAACCCGTGTTATTCCTTATAAACGAATGCATTTAATTTCAAGATGTTCAAGGCCCATCCATAACTCTATTATTGGAATCCTTTTATTTATGTTTCAGTATTCGGACTTCATTGTAATACTGAAGAAACACTTTGCCAAGTGGTCTCCAACGCCTTAATTACAACAGTCATTTTCTTCATTTGGGCATATCATGTCATTAATAATGCCTTGTAGTTGTGCGAGTGTTCAAGAATGGTAAAATGACAAAGTCTAGTGGGACTGTTAAGTTCAAAGATGGCAGGATATTCATATTATTAAGTAGATCACATTATCAAAATCTAGTGGGATTGTTAAATCTGGATATCGCATGACAGCTTTCAAAGCACCATCAAATTTACAAACCATCCCAATAAATATTACTATTAAGTAGATCACATTATCATATTCACAATTGATACACTTGTGACTGTTCATGGGAGTTTACTGAAAATCTGAAAAAAGGTAATGAAGATGCAAATATAAAACATGCAGGCTCTTCATTCAAGGCGTAACGTAAGTCTGCTAGTAAGATAGCTGAATTGATTACAGAAGCTAGCAAATGACACACATGCACAAAAAATTAAATGATACTTTACACAATAAAAAAAAAAAAAAAAAAAAAGATACTTCACACGAGGACATGGGTGTAACAGCTTTAATTACAAGAGTCATTTTCTTCATTTGGGCATATCATGTCATTAATAATGCCTAGTGTTCAAGAATGGTAAAATGACAAAGTTTAGTGGGACGGTTAGGTTCAAAGATGGCTGGATATTCATATTATTAAGTAGATCACATTATCAAAATCTAGTGGGATTGTTAAATCTGGATATCGCATGACAGCTTTCAAAGCACCATCAAGTTTGCAAACCATCCAAATAAATATTACCATTAAGTAGATCACATTATCATATTCATAACTGGTACACTTAATTATGACTGTTCATGGAGTTTATTGAAAATCTAAAAAGAGGTAATTAATGAAAATGCAAATATAAAACATGCAGGCTCTTCATTCAAGGCTTAACGTAAGTCTGCTAGTAAGGTAGCTGAATTGATTACAGAAGCTAGCAAACGGCACACATGCTACTTCACACGATGACACGGGTGTAACAGCCAATCCACGCAATTAAATACAAACCGGGACCAATAGCGTGTAACTTAATTTAGCCCTACTTTGAAAACTAGACTGAACTAAGTGAGACCTTATCCCCTAGTTTTCATGACCGGACCCAACCCTCGGTCCGACCATAAAAACCTCGAGTCATCACTTTCGACGGTCCGGAAAGTGGAATAGCCATGTTTAGTCGCGAACCACGGCTAGCTGCGGTTCGATCTTGAGAATCGCGGTTCTTAGGGTTGGAAAATTGCGGTTCTTAGGTTTGTAATCCTGCAAAGATTGGTTCCATTTGGACGAGGGAGAAGATGCGAAAGAAAAAGAGATAGAAGAAAGTCTGGGAAGGCGGAAGATTGCTTTGGAGAAGGAAGAAAGAGAGACAACTGTAAATTGTAATAATTGCAAATTAAATAAAAGAGCATATGCCTGTTTTGTTATGATTAAATGCGCCACTGAAACACTGTTTTATATGAGTGGCAGTAAATTTTTGTTTTTCGTGCCAAATTCCTAATATCATGTATTAATATACTAGTTTTAGTTAAAATTCATGTCCGCACGGTTCTTACGGTTCGACCGATCCGACCTTCAAAACCTCCGACCTTGAGCTATCACGGTTCGAGACACGGCACGGTCATGAAAACTATGCCTTATCCATTACAGTTAAAGAATTGGCTGAAGTGAGACCTAGAGTTATCCTCTTCCCATTCAACCTCCTCCCACCATTCTTTCTTTCCGTTAATTCTTACAAGTTTAGGGGCTGTTTCAACTTCAAACGGGAGTGCTTTCAGATTATGGCACTGATCTATAGAAATAAATTTCAGTCGTGGAAAAGCCAAGGAACAGTAAGATATTTTTTCCAAGTTGTACATGTCGTGAAAATAGAGCTCCTCGAGCGAAGGAAAGGCTAAAACTTGTCGGTTCACGTCACTATTAACTGCAATTCTCATGCTCATACATTCGTCTATCCATAAATATCTGAGAGATGGAAGATGAATAACCCATGTTATATCCTCCAGAAGTCCACAAGTATTGATAATAACTTTTTGTAACTGAGCAAGTAATATTTCTGGTGCTATTGCTTTCCAAATCATCCTTTTTAAGCTCTTGAGAGAATACAAGAAAATAATTTTCAAATTTAGTGAAGTGATATCTTGGTAAGTTTCATCTTTGTCGAAAACTATTTCCACTAAATCACCAGATCTGCGTATGTGTAATTCCTCTAAGAGATAGGGGTTTCTTAGCGCTGCCATAAGATGGAAGCTTGTACTGCGCAAGTTGTTTATTAAAAGATCATGTATGGGTAATTTGGACAATAACATGAGCTTACTCAGTCCTTCTTCGCTTGTAACATTTATTCCAAAAGACAACAGATTTTTCTCAATACTCTTCAGCTCTTCAACGTCAACCATATCCTCCAAAATATGAAGACGACTGCACAAATCCAATACCAGCAACTCTGCAAGCTCGGCAAGCACTCCTCTTGGTATATTTGTTATCCTGTTATCTCTTAATATCAAATACCTTAGCATTTCTAGATTTCTTAACTCCGTAGGAAGTTTACTTATATCATTAAATGACAAGTTCAAGTATCGAAGCTGTGTTAAGTCACATACCGATTCAGGAAAAATACCCAAGGAATTGTGGGACAAATCTAGGTAGGTTAAAGAGTGAAACTGACCGAAACTAGATTTATCTGTGAGTCGGTTATGTCTGAGCACTAAAACTAAAAGAGACGGGCAACTAGGAATATCGGAGGGTAGCTTATCTATTTTATTGTGCATAAGTGATACATATTCAGCCTCTCTCCATTTTGCTTTAAGGTTAGGCGCATTTTCCAATTGAATTCCGGCTTTGACCATCCACTTATTTTTATTTTTTCCACCATCAGAAGCCAGCCATAGTGCCAAGTCCCTTAAAACATCATGTAATTTTACTGATCTACCACCAAATGTATATTCATTTGATTCGACGTCCTCCAACAAACATGCGGCTTGAAGTCCGCTAACTAAAGAATGACCCAACTGATAAACTTCATGTTTACTTTCAAAGTTATCGATCAAACCAATACCCATCCAAAGCTCTATTAGTTCATTTTCATTAATCATGTGGTCTTCAGGCCACAATGAAATAGTGAGAAAACACTTTCTCAAATTTTCACTAGCTAAGTAGTCGTAGCTAATTTTCAAAACGGATAGCAGTTTTTCATCTACACCCATAACTTGGTGACCTTGTGAATTTTTCAATAGATAAAGAGTAATTTTCCAATCTTCTAAATTTGGTTTCATGGACATGGCCCGACCAATTGTTATCAAAGCAAGCGGCAAACCTTGACATTCTTTAACAATATCTTCAGCAAGTTTGGGAATACCAGAATGAGCTTGGATGACTTCCTCGCCAACTTTTTCTTTAAAAAGCATCAATGATTGAGCCAGGTTTAGACATTTTATCTCGATTATCTTTTTAGCATCCATCTCACCACAGACATCCTTGGATCTAGTAGTAAATATCACTTTACGGTTCTTATGACATTCATCCCCATCATTAAGATTCGGAACTCCAATTTTGTGTAAATCCACTCCTTTCCATAAATCATCTATGAACAACAAGAAATTTTTGTTTTTTAGATAACTGTAAATTATATTTGCTTGTGACTGAGCGTCACTATCCTTCTTTAGTCTAAGCTTCTTAACTATTTCACTTTGAATCCTGAAAATATTGTTTTGTTCGTTGGATGCCACTGTCCAAATTATAGTATCAAACATAGAAGAAGTTCCAACGAACTGATTGTGAATCTTCGAAAGTAGTGTTGTTTTCCCAATGCCTCCAAGTCCCCATATACCAATAATATTTACATTCGAGTTGTCATCTTCAATGCACTTACATGCCTCTGTGAAGTACTGCTTCTGTGATTCCTCTACTACATATGGCATGGGTATGTCAGTGTTAGAAGTATCACAATCCACCATTTCTGCACTGTGAAATAAAGAAGTAGCTCGTTCCAGCAATTCATCAGTTTCTTTAATCATATCATCACAGTTACGACCTAGCTCATGCTTGGCGCAAATCGAACAAATGCAAGATTTTATCTCTTGAGCTATATTTAAAGCAATATCTGTTCTGTTCAGCAAATCAGCAACTTGACATTGCCAAACGATGACTTCTTCAGTGGGCGTTTGTGATCTTCTTGCACCTTCATCAATTGCCCGACTGATATCATTTTTTCTAGCGTTTAATACCTCTCTTTTCTTTACAAGATTCCTCTCGTAACTGGAAGCAGAAACTATATATTTTATATGGCGTTCTGCTTTCTCCAGGAATCTATTGAAAACAGGAGCAACATAGGTATCAGGATTCATGGCTTGATAAAATTTGATGATAAGAAAGAAGGGGAATTGAAGCAATGAGAGTTGGTTCTCTGTCAAGTATCAACAGTGCGGTATATTGCACTTGATTTCTATTAAATTATTCCGAAACTGGAAAGCAACGTGATTGTTTTATTGTCTAGAAAAGTAGAACTGATGTGCGCAAGGAAAAGGACATGCAATAAAGTCTACTGAATGCCGTATAATTGCATCGAATTTTGGCCAAAGGCCATTAATTAATTGATATGTAGGACGGCAGAAAAAGACATGTTAACCATAAATTAATTACACCAACAGCTCACTTGCTGTTCATCGAATCTGGCAATAGAATAGGATAACATTACAGCTGTGAATGGGACCAGAGGCGGCGGGCTCAAAAGTTTTGACCCTAGGTCAATATAGCTGGTAGGGGCAATTATATAATGTAAACATAAGTATATAATAACCGTATTGCATAAGTCTGCTTGAAGATTATAAACATAAGTGTGCTTGAAGATCATAAACATACAAGATGTAAACGACTGTATTGCATGATACAAGCCAGTAATCAAAGATACAAAGCAGTTTCGAATGAACTGTAGTCTGTAATAATAAAATATATAATAACTGTAGCATAATATAATAAAAAGTGTATTTAACCGTCTCATATTTAAGTATGGTAGAGAATTATTATTGAAGTGATTGTTGAGTAGATGAAGAAGGTGAGATGATGAAGCCATGAAGGTGGTTGGAAACTGAGTTTGTTTGAGACGACCCGATTTCCCGTTCTCACGGAAACAAGGTTATCTTTTGGAATATAACACAGAAACATATAATAGCAGAACAGAATTAAATAAATACACCAGAATGAACAACAAAATATACTGGATAAAAGTAATCATCAGAGTTACACAGTATACAGGATCTTACTTAGTACAAATACAGTTCACCTATACATAAATGTCTACAGCGGAAATAAACAAAATATGTACAATAGGAGCTGAACAGCATAAAAATAAATAAATGATAGAATCCATCTTCAGCTCCAGCTATCCAGAAAGAACCATTTAAACCTGAATACAAGGCTGCCCGTGTAGAAAAAGGGGCACCCGAGTTTGAGAGTGAAACAAACTACGAGTCAGTCGTGGGACTGGTATGAGAAATCTACTCAACATATATAATTGGCTAATCACAGGACCACGCCACTTTCGTGGAACGGGTTTACTCCATTGGATTGCCAGTGCTTTAAAACAAATCTTTCTTTTAAACATCGCTATGCTTTTTATAAAAATGAAGCCATTATAAGACTCAGTTCCCATCACACAATGCAACGCAAACCGGAGGATAGAGTTTTTACCTTATAACGGCCAAAATATGGTTGATACGAATAAAACAAAGGCATTTGATATTATTGCTAGTGTTTATATGTTTTGAAAACAATTTCAAATCATAACTATCAATCATAGACGGCATTAATGCCCCATACCACTATGTCGCCATATATAGGTATACAATCAAAACCGCACGATGTCGTATTTGGAAATTGGATTTCCGTCATGAACCAAGGCAAAAGATAGTCCTTACCGAATTCGTGACTCTCTAGCCCGAGCCACAGGCAAGCGCGCAGGCAAGCCTTGGAGCGACAGGGCCGGTCCACCGATGTGGATTATTATGCCTGAACAATACGTTTCCCCGCCCTTTGGGGCGTAAACGAGCCAACGAATGACTCCATCGGACCCGGATCGTCCGATCAAACCGAGGCGCCTCGCAACAGCAACAACCACATAGGTGAAAAGTATATAAATGTCAGGGCTGGTAGGTCACTGACACCACCCTAGCTAGAAAGAAACGCATGCCCTCCCTGAGGTCCTTCCTCCCGTTTTAGGTTCATACCGGGATGTGAGGCTCGCGAATTCACGTTATACACAAAGCTACGCCACACAGGCGGTGCTTTGATCATCACCACAAGGCTTTGCTTTTCAACAGAAGCCCTGATCACTGCATCTTAGCATGCCACACAGAATAAATCCTATGTCGGACACACAGTCCATTTACAAGTCCGTTCTGGGTCTGAACGAAACCGGAGGCACTAAATACCTCGCAAACCCTTCGATCAACACGTACGTCTGAACGATCACCACTCATTATCCATATTTCGGGATGCCTCCCAATCAGGACCTCGGTTACCATCCAAACGAGGTGAAGATCTCCGGTCTTCGACCATCGTCTTCATCTTCGAATTTCAATCGTCGGTCGATTATTCGAAATGAGAATTTACTCGGCCTTTTCAAATAATTCACGTATATTTAGAATTTCAAATCGATTTAATTCAATGGTTAAATTATTCGACAACACCAATTGTGTTCTTTATATAGTTTTCACACCAAACACATTCAACCATCAAACATCACATAAATCAAGCAAATTCAGTTTATTTCCATTCCATATCGCTTATGATATTTTATAACGATTTATCGCTATTTTTATTTATTTTAGAATAGCCATTTTATTCAAAACGACGCTTCGGGCCATAAGGCGGCCGTGGCGCTGTTTTTCTTCAGATTTGATTTACACATATCTGAAAATCTAACCGTTGGATCTTCACAAAAATTACATCATTAGAAAGGTCTTTTCAAAACGAACCCAACGGTTCCAGTTTCGGGAAATTCCAACGGTCGGATCTCCCGGTACAATCGTTTGAATTTTCGATTTCAAAATACGAACTGCAGCGTCGTTATTCGATTAAATATAATTTTATTTATATATATAAATAAATAAAATCGATTCTGGCGCTGTTTTTCTTCAGATTTGAATTAAACATTCCAGACAATCCAACCGTTGGATTTTTACAAGGTTGGTGCCGTTGGAAAGATTATTCCAAGGCGAACCCGACGGTTGAGGTTTCGGGAAAATCCAATGGTCGGATTTCCCGCACTAGTCGTTTGAAATCACGATTTCAAAATACGAACTGCACGGCCTCGTTTCGTTTTAATTTTATTTATATTTATATAGTTATATAAATATAGTTCATTCGATGATTTCTATATCGTTTTCACTTCAAAAAAATTTCTAACACCTTAAATTTTGGAAAAATTTCGCCATAACCTCCCCTGCACCGGGAGCGTCGGGAAATCGCAAATAGCGTCCCGGTCCTTCTAATCTCAAAAAGAAAAAGAAGAAGCCAAGCGGCTAGCCAATAGGCTCAAAATCATCACCCAAACAAATCAGTAAATGTGTACCTATTTGTCGGGCACAAAATTTTATTCCTCTTCTCTAGCCCCTTTGCTATAACCTGTTCAATGAATATTGCATGTACATATATATACAGTTCATATCATTTTTCATTTTCTATTCAACTTCATATTTGATTTCTATTTGGTTTAAAAAAAACTCCATTTATTCTAATATTACATAAATAGGTGCAAATCATTTCATTAGCTAATTAATGAATATTTCAACTCATACATGTTTATTTTGAACAAGTGGCTATTTTTAACATTTCACATTTCAACGATTTATGCATACAATAAAAATGTGATTTTTATTGTAAAACAATTCATTTCAAAACACTATTTTTCTATATAGTTCAAGTTGGTGATAAAAATGAAATTTTTATCATAAAACAATTTCTTTTAAATCGAGGTTATTTTACATAGTTCATATAGTCGATAAAAGGTGATTTTTATTATCAAACAATTTATTTCAAAATATGAATACCATTCAACACATGAATTTCTAAACAACGAATGAATATCAATTCAACACATGAATGTTTTCAATAGTTTTTAGATATCGATAAAAATGTGATTTTTATTATCAAACAATTTATTTCAAAATATGAATACCATTCAACACATGAATTTCTAAACAACGAATGAATATCAATTCAACACATGAATGTTTTCAATAGTTTTTAGATATCGATAAAAATGTGATTTTTATTATCAAACAATTTATTTCAAAATATGAATACCATTCAACACATGAATTTCTAAACAACGAATGAATATCAATTCAACACATGAATGTTTTCAATATAAGGAATAAATATGGTTTAAGCATATGAAAATAATTCAAACACACAAATATTATTCAAAATTTCGGCAGCATAACGGCAGGGTAGTTACACCGGCACCGTCCCTAGTACGGCTCCTCGCTCTACCTTAAAACCTCGCGGTTTTTGACAATGGGGATCATGCATCTAATTCGCACGCAGGCGGCATGTATATTTTTATTTCATTTCCACAAACTAATCCTATGTGGTTTCAACCAAATATTTCTCAACCACAAATGGGTATTTTTCAACCACAATCAACCAATATCAATCGCAAACAATCCCAAACAATCATTCAATTTTCACCACAATTTCAACCAATAAATATCGTCCATGGTTTGTGGACGAGGGGGCGTATATATATATATATATATATATATATATATTATATATAGCAATTCACTTTCATTTTCAACACGTATATATATATAAATTTTTAAATCAGAAATCTCACCAATAGCTATCCAATACCAAGACTCTTCTTAATAGAAATCTTCGCCTATTTGTCGCTTTCACCTGTATTCTCTGCATATGTAAAAATAGAATTTTTACTATGCTATTCAATATATAAAAATATGATTTTTACTTTTGCTTTCAACATATAAAAATATGATTTTTATTTTGACTTTCAACATATAAAAATATGATTTTTATTTTGCCTTCCACATATAAAAATATGATTTTTACCTTTGCTTTCAACATATAAAAATATGGTTTTTTACTTTTGAAAGAAATCAGTTTTCAACCTTTCAAGAAAACCAGTTTTTATATTTTTATAAATCACAGTTCTTTTATACTTTTTATAAATCAGTTTTATTCTTTCATAAAAATGCAGTTTTTAAAAAAATTCTTTTATAAAATCAGTATTTCAATTCTTTTTAAACAAATCAGTTTTTAATATTTTATATAATCAGTTTTAATTTTATAAAAATTCAGTTTTTAACTTTTAATCAAATCAGTTTTTATCTTCTAATCAAATCAGTTTTTAACTTCTAAAATGCAGTTTTTATTATTATTTTTTTTTTTTAAAATGCAGTTTTTATTTATTTATTTTTTTTAAAATCTGTTTTTAAAATCTCTTTTTATACAAATCAGTTTTTTTTTAAAATTATAAAAATCAGTTTCTAATATTTAAACAGTTTTAATCTTTATAAACAAATCAATTCGGTTTTTAAACCCTAACAAAAAAAAATCAATTCAGTTTTCAATGCAGAAAAAAAAAAAAAAAATCAGAAGCAAACTAAAATAAATAGAACTCACAGAGAGGGGGGGTTTCACCGATCGTCGGAGGTGGGGGCACTGTATCTCGGTGGTGGTGGCGAGGCTTCGGGGGGGGGGGCTGCTTCTTCGCAGATGTCGCGACGAGGGGGGGGGGGCGCGGCTTCCTTCGGCGGCGTTCGCCTGAGGGGGGGGGAGGCTCTTCGTCGGCGTCCAGACGAGGGGGGGGCGGGTCTCGATTTGCTTAGGTTTTTTTTTTTTTTTTTTCGTTTCGTTTTCTGATTTTAATTATAATGAACGGGGGGGGGGGGGGGGGCAAGCAGAAGATAAGGAGGGAAAGTATATTTTTTTATTTATTTATTATTTAATTATTAAATTTAGCAAAAAGTTGACTTTTACATATGACCTCGAAACGAGGCCCACCGCCTGTCGTCCATAGCGTTTAACCCCCATTCCGAACACAGTGGGATATGTATCGCAAGCTGATTCGATTGTTACAATCAGTTTCCTTTTGAATTTACTTTTAAATCATTATATTGAATTTTAAACGCACATTTCAAATTACCGGGGTCACATATTAACTAGAAAAATTCCAGAAAAATATTTTCTAGCTTCGTATTGACGATACGGTCCTAACAAAACTAGTTTCGTCGAATTCTGAGACCGTTTGAAAAATGGCCAATTTCCAGTCGATTAAAATCAACTGAAATCGGTCAAACGCGTTTTCCTTTGCCACGCTCACATATTGATTCGAAAAATTATGAAATTTGAAACCTAACAATAACTTGACACTGCGGACCTAACAAAAGTGGTTTCGTCGAAATCCGAGGTCATCTGCAAAATGTCCATTTTTAAGGGCCTGAATTCCATAGCGACTATTCAGAATTTTCAACTGGACATATCTTTTGATTCCCGCTATCAAATTTCGATTGGTCGGATTCGTTAGAAAGATATCATCAATTAGATACTAATGTTTTTGGTCTCACTAAAATCCGGATTGTTTTGCACCCGGTATATTCAATTGAAGTTTGAAATCGAATTATCGAACTACCGCGCCATTTTCAATTCTATATATAATTATAATTAATTATATTGGTTTTCAAATGTCGATTCAAACTCAGTTTTCATTGCCATTACTTAAAATATTTATTTTAAATATTTAAAATCCATTATTTTAGCCAATTTAAAATTTTTAAATTGGTTCAGATTTTCTGGGTCGTTACAATCTCCCCCACTTAAAACTTTTCGTCCCCGAAAAGGAATAAAGTCGAAAGTGGTTTGATAAATCTACAATCCCACAATACAACAACCAATTTGTTTTTAATATTCAGAGTATAGAATAAACAATGCACATCCATGGGAAGAAAATAGCAACAGAATAGAGAATTAAATGGTAATGCAAAGTATGGTAAATGTACCTTGCACCCGGGTCAATCAGAGATATCTACTCGGCATCTAGGATAAGCTTTCTGAATGCTCTCCTCAGTTTCCCAAGTACAATCGCGTGGATCTCCACTCCATTGCACTTTGACTAAGTGAACTTTCTTGTTTCTCAGCTCTTTGGTTTCTTTGCCGATAATCTTTAGCGGCTCACGCCTCACAGCTAATTCTGGAGTAATTTCAATATCCTGCTGAGCTGCTTCTTCTACGATCAAGTCTGGATCATGAACGTGCTTTCGAAGTTGAGATATATGAAATACATCATGAACTCCAGGCAACCAGTCTGGCAGTTTGACCCTATAAGCGAGAGTTCCAATCCGTTCCAGAATAGGAAACGGACCAATAAATTTAGGCGCTAACTTTCCAGTTTTACCGAACCGGATAACTCCTCTCATCGGCGATACTTTCAAATATACATAGTCGCCAACTTCAAAGGATATATCTCTTCTTCTTCTATCGGCATAGCTCTTTTGTCGGCTTTGAGCGGCGAGTAATCGCTTCTTAATAAAATCGACTTTGTCGGCAGCTTCTCGAATCATATCAGGACCCAACACAAGTCTATTTCCAGGCTCGACCCAACAAGCAGGAGATCGGCACGGTCTACCGTACAATGCTTCGAATGGAGACATTGTCAGACTCGCCTGGTAGCTGTTGTTATAAGAGAACTCAGCCAAATGTAAATTGTCTTCCCATGATCCACCGAAATCTATAACACAAGCCCGCAATAGATCTTCTAGAATGCGATTCACCCTCTCAGTCTGACCGTCTGTCTGAGGATGATAAGCGGTGCTTAGGTTTAACTTCGTTCCCAGCTCGACTTGAAATGCTTCCCAGAATTTGCTAGTGAATATTGTATCTCTATCACTTACTATGCTGAGCGGCACTCCATGTAGTCTAACTATTTCCCTGAAGTATATCTGCGCCAGACTCTGAGCGGTTCTATTTGATTTGACAGGTATAAAATGGGCGGTCTTCGTGAAACGATCTACGATCACCCAAATACTGTCATTTCCTTTTCTGGTCCTGGGCAGACCATCAATGAAATCCATAGAAATATGTTCCCACTTCCAGCCAGGAACTTCTAGTGGTTGTAATAATCCAGCCAATTTCTGTTGGTCGCTTTTGACTAGCTGGCAAGTAGGGCATCGACTAACATATATCGAAACGTCTCTTTTCATAGCCTTCCACCAGAAAGTTCTTTTGAGATCGTTATACATTTTGGCCACACCAGGATGGATACTCAGCTTGGACTTGTGACACTCGTCTAATACTTCCCTTTTTAACTCTGGGATGTCAGGAACACAAATCCTTCCTTTTAATCTCAAGGTCTCGTCGTTATCTATTTGAAAACACGAGGGTTCGCCTTTCTGAATCCTTTTAATCATATCCTTAATAAAGTTATCCTCCTTCTGAAGAATAGATATTTTGTCAATCAAGGAAGTCGTGATAATAAAGCTGGCGATCATTACATTCTTTCGACTCAGCGCATCGGCCACGACATTGGCTTTCCCGGGAGTATATATAATTTCAAAGTCATATGCTGCCAGAAACTCCAGCCAACGTTGCTGCCTCAAATTTAAGTCCTTCTGAGTGAACAGATACTTTAACGACTGGTGATCTGTAAACAGTTCGAATCTCTCGCCCAGAAGATAATGTCTCCAGATTTTCAAAGAGAATATGATAGCCAATAACTCAAGATCATGAGTTACATAGTTTTTCTCGTGCGGCTTCAGTTGACGGCTAGCATAAGCAATAACTTGACCTCTTTGCATTAACACTGCGCCAAGGCCTTCTCTAGAAGCATCAGTCCAGACTTTTAGATCTTGGTTGCCATCAATGATGGTTAACACTGGAGCTGTAGTTAATCTCAACTTTAGCTCTTCGAAAGCCTCCTCACTTTCTTGAGTCCATTTGAACTTAGAATGCTTCTTTGTAAGCTTCGTTAAGTGACCAGATATCTTCGAAAAGTCTTTAACGAACTTTCGGTAATAGCTAGCCAATCCGAGAAAACTGCGGACTTCAGTGGGAGTACTAGGCTGTTTCCAGTTCTGAATAGCTGTGATTTTACTTGGATCCACAGCAATTCCTTCTTTCGATACGACATGGCCCAGAAATTTTACTTCATCTTGCCAGAAGATACATTTGGAAAATTTGGCTTTCAATACATTCCTTCTGAGAATTTCTAACACTTGTTCCAGATGTTTTTCATGCTCGGCCTTTGATTTAGAGAAGATCAGGATATCATCAATAAAAACCAGAACAAATTTATTCAAAACCCCTCTGAACACTCTATTCATTAGATCGACGAAATAAGCTGGAGCGTTACATAAGCCGAACGGCATTACTAACCACTCGTAGAATAAGTCGGGGCCTCTGAACGCTGTCATTGGAACACACTCTTCGGCAATTCGAAGTTGATGGAAACCTGTAGCTAGGTCCATTCTTGAGAATACTTGTGCTCCATTTAATCGATCCAACAAATCATCAATCCGCGGCAATGGATACTTGTTCTTTATGGTCTGTTTGTTCAGATCTCGATAATCCACACATAGACGTAAAGTACCGTCAGATTTTGGGACAAATACCACGGCTGCACCCCAGTCAGAGAAACTAGGCCTGATCAGACCTTTCCATACTAGCTGTCGTGTTTGATTGTCTAATTCCTCCTTCTCTTTCAAGGACATTCTTCGAATAGCGTGAACTACCGGCCTTGCATTGGGAATCAAAGCAATCTTGAAATCTATCTCTCTCTGCGGAGGTAAGCGAACAACTTCTTCGAACACATCCGCATAGTTCTTAACGACAGGAATATCTTTAACGAGGTCAGGAATATTCTCCGTGACTTCAGGAACATTTTCAATTTGGGCTGGAGAAACATCGAGAGCTGACCAGAAATCCTTTCTATTTGATGTCGGGCCTTCGCATGGTATGGTTATATAATTCCCCGATTGGGCCTTTGCTTTAACCACTCGCTCGGCGCATTTAACTTCAGCTTCATATTTGGTTAGCCAATCCAATCCCAGAATAAGATCGAATTCATTAAAATTCATGACGATAGAGATTATAGGGAATTTATAGCAAGAAAAAGAGACAGGTACTGCACAGATCCAACTGAGATTGATGGAACCCCCAACTGGATTTTGGACAGTCATGGGCTCTTTGAGCTTTTTCAAATTCAAACCCAACTTCTTGACTGCACTCTTTGCAATAAAGCTTCGTGACGCGCCTGTGTCGAACAGTACTTTAACTGGAATGTTCTTGACATTGAGCGTGCCTTCTAAAACATCAGATCTTTCCTGAATATCTGAGGGTGCTGAGGTTTCTGCTACTTCATTTACTTGAACCGTTTTGGTCTTTTTCAACATCCAACAGTCCCTCTTTATATGACCAGTCTTATGACAAAGATTGCACTCCCGGGTCACTTGAAACTTATTCTTGGATTTAGATTCATCCCTTTTTGGTTTCTTTAGAGATCGGCAACTTATCGAGAGATGTCCTTGCTTATTGCAATTTGAGCATACAGTTGTCGTTACTGATTTCTCCTCAGATTTGGCCCTTTTCCTCTTGGCACCGGGCTCCTTACTGACCTCAGACGTTGTACTAGCCTCAGGATGATCAGTTTCTGACTCTGTTTTGTCACCACAACAAACTTCTTCTTCGTCGCGCAACATTCCTTTCTTGTCTAGATCTTCATATTGATAAGCCATATAAATCATTTCAGAAAAAGGAAGCTTCACATGCCCCAATACTTTATTCTGGTATTTCCTTTGAAGCCCGTGAATAAATCTCATATTTTTCCTCTTCGGATTTTCAATTAGATGAGGGGCAAAGTGAGCAAGTTCATTGAATTTCTTATGATATTCTGGGATAGTCATATCTCCTTGTATTAGATAAGAAAATTCATCACATAATCTCTCGGTTGCTTCAGGAGGAGTAAATCTTTCTAGGAAAATCACTCTGAATCTGTCCCAGGTGATATCACCTTCTGGATTATCTTTGATGATTGATTCCCACCAGATTAAAGCTTCTTCTTTGAGCGCCCAAGATGCTACTAACCGTTTCTGGTCATCTCTCAGCTGGATATGCTCAAAGATTTTTTCGACAGAACTTATCCAAGCTTGAGTTTGAATAATAGATTCATTGCCCGAGAATTTTTCTCCACCCAGATTTCGATATCTTTTGAATAGAGCCTCTAGATCGGGTTCTGAATTCCTTCTGTTTCTGGCACTCATTTTTCTAGTACTTCTGCAATTAGCAGATCAAGTGTCAGGTCACAGAAAGATAGTTTAAAATATAGAAACATATACTTCAATGTAAATGTGTCTATCGTGGTGTTATTTCTTTCTGCTACTCATACTAGGATATTACTGATCCTATCTGTATTGAGTTGCCCGTCCTAGAACACTACTGGTTCTATTTCTGACGAGTTCGTTCGAATGTTATATTCCAGAACTAAGCTTAACCAAAGCTCTGATACCACGTTGAGACGACCCGATTTCCCGTTCTCACGGAAACAAGGTTATCTTTTGGAATATAACACAGAAACATATAATAGCAGAACAGAATTAAATAAATACACCAGAATGAACAACAAAATATACTGGATAAAAGTAATCATCAGAGTTACACAGTATACAGGATCTTACTTAGTACAAATACAGTTCAGCTATACATAAATGTCTACAGCGGAAATAAACAAAATATGTACAATAGGAGCTGAACAGCATAAAAATAAATAAATGATAGAATCCATCTTCAGCTCCAGCTATCCAGAAAGAACCATTTAAACCTGAATACAAGGCTGTCCGTGTAGAAAAAGGGGCACCCGAGTTTGAGAGTGAAACAAACTACGAGTCAGTCGTGGGACTGGTATGAGAAATCTACTCAACATATATAATTGGCTAATCACAGGACCACGCCACTTTCGTGGAACGGGTTTACTCCATTGGATTGCCAGTGCTTTAAAACAAATCTTTCTTTTAAACATCGCTATGCTTTTTATAAAAATGAAGCCATTATAAGACTCAGTTCCCATCACACAATGCAACGCAAACCGGAGGATAGAGTTTTTACCTTATAACGGCCAAAATATGGTTGATACGAATAAAACAAAGGCATTTGATATTATTGCTAGTGTTTATATGTTTTGAAAACAATTTCAAATCATAACTATCAATCATAGACGGCATTAATGCCCCATACCACTATGTCGCCATATATAGGTATACAATCAAAACCGCACGATGTCGTATTTGGAAATTGGATTTCCGTCATGAACCAAGGCAAAAGATAGTCCTTACCGAATTCGTGACTCTCTAGCCCGAGCCACAGGCAAGCGCGCAGGCAAGCCTTGGAGCGACAGGGCCGGTCCACCGATGTGGATTATTATGCCTGAACAATACGTTTCCCCGCCCTTTGGGGCGTAAACGAGCCAACGAATGACTCCATCGGACCCGGATCGTCCGATCAAACCGAGGCGCCTCGCAACAGCAACAACCACATAGGTGAAAAGTATATAAATGTCAGGGCTGGTAGGTCACTGACACCACCCTAGCTAGAAAGAAACGCATGCCCTCCCTGAGGTCCTTCCTCCCGTTTTAGGTTCATACCGGGATGTGAGGCTCGCGAATTCACGTTATACACAAAGCTACGCCACACAGGCGGTGCTTTGATCATCACCACAAGGCTTTGCTTTTCAACAGAAGCCCTGATCACTGCATCTTAGCATGCCACACAGAATAAATCCTATGTCGGACACACAGTCCATTTACAAGTCCGTTCTGGGTCTGAACGAAACCGGAGGCACTAAATACCTCGCAAACCCTTCGATCAACACGTACGTCTGAACGATCACCACTCATTATCCATATTTCGGGATGCCTCCCAATCAGGACCTCGGTTACCATCCAAACGAGGTGAAGATCTCTGGTCTTCGACCATCGTCTTCATCTTCGAATTTCAATCGTCGGTCGATTATTCGAAATGAGAATTTACTCGGCCTTTTCAAATAATTCACGTATATTTAGAATTTCAAATCGATTTAATTCAATGGTTAAATTATTCGACAACACCAATTGTGTTCTTTATATAGTTTTCACACCAAACACATTCAACCATCAAACATCACATAAATCAAGCAAATTCAGTTTATTTCCATTCCATATCGCTTATGATATTTTATAACGATTTATCGCTATTTTTATTTATTTTAGAATAGCCATTTTATTCAAAACGACGCTTCGGGCCATAAGGCGGCCGTGGCGCTGTTTTTCTTCAGATTTGATTTACACATATCTGAAAATCTAACCGTTGGATCTTCACAAAAATTACATCATTAGAAAGGTCTTTTCAAAACGAACCCAACGGTTCCAGTTTCGGGAAATTCCAACGGTCGGATCTCCCGGTACAATCGTTTGAATTTTCGATTTCAAAATACGAACTGCAGCGTCGTTATTCGATTAAATATAATTTTATTTATATATATAAATAAATAAAATCGATTCTGGCGCTGTTTTTCTTCAGATTTGAATTAAACATTCCAGACAATCCAACCGTTGGATTTTTACAAGGTTGGTGCCGTTGGAAAGATTATTCCAAGGCGAACCCGACGGTTGAGGTTTCGGGAAAATCCAATGGTCGGATTTCCCGCACTAGTCGTTTGAAATCACGATTTCAAAATACGAACTGCACGGCCTCGTTTCGTTTTAATTTTATTTATATTTATATAGTTATATAAATATAGTTCATTCGATGATTTCTATATCGTTTTCACTTCAAAAAATTTTCTAACACCTTAAATTTTGGAAAAATTTCGCCATAACCTCCCCTGCACCGGGAGCGTCGGGAAATCGCAAATAGCGTCCCGGTCCTTCTAATCTCAAAAAGAAAAAGAAGAAGCCAAGCGGCTAGCCAATAGGCTCAAAATCATCACCCAAACAAATCAGTAAATGTGTACCTATTTGTCGGGCACAAAATTTTATTCCTCTTCTCTAGCCCCTTTGCTATAACCTGTTCAATGAATATTGCATGTACATATATATACAGTTCATATCATTTTTCATTTTCTATTCAACTTCATATTTGATTTCTATTTGGTTTAAAAAAAACTCCATTTATTCTAATATTACATAAATAGGTGCAAATCATTTCATTAGCTAATTAATGAATATTTCAACTCATACATGTTTATTTTGAACAAGTGGCTATTTTTAACATTTCACATTTCAACGATTTATGCATACAATAAAAATGTGATTTTTATTGTAAAACAATTCATTTCAAAACACTATTTTTCTATATAGTTCAAGTTGGTGATAAAAATGAAATTTTTATCATAAAACAATTTCTTTTAAATCGAGGTTATTTTACATAGTTCATATAGTCGATAAAAGGTGATTTTTATTATCAAACAATTTATTTCAAAATATGAATACCATTCAACACATGAATTTCTAAACAACGAATGAATATCAATTCAACACATGAATGTTTTCAATAGTTTTTAGATATCGATAAAAATGTGATTTTTATTATCAAACAATTTATTTCAAAATATGAATACCATTCAACACATGAATTTCTAAACAACGAATGAATATCAATTCAACACATGAATGTTTTCAATAGTTTTTAGATATCGATAAAAATGTGATTTTTATTATCAAACAATTTATTTCAAAATATGAATACCATTCAACACATGAATTTCTAAACAACGAATGAATATCAATTCAACACATGAATGTTTTCAATATAAGGAATAAATATGGTTTAAGCATATGAAAATAATTCAAACACACAAATATTATTCAAAATTTCGGCAGCATAACGGCAGGGTAGTTACACCGGCACCGTCCCTAGTACGGCTCCTCGCTCTACCTTAAAACCTCGCGGTTTTTGACAATGGGGATCATGCATCTAATTCGCACGCAGGCGGCATGTATATTTTTATTTCATTTCCACAAACTAATCCTATGTGGTTTCAACCAAATATTTCTCAACCACAAATGGGTATTTTTCAACCACAATCAACCAATATCAATCGCAAACAATCCCAAACAATCATTCAATTTTCACCACAATTTCAACCAATAAATATCGTCCATGGTTTGTGGACGAGGGGGCGTATATATATATATATATATATATATATATATATTATATATAGCAATTCACTTTCATTTTCAACACGTATATATATATAAATTTTTAAATCAGAAATCTCACCAATAGCTATCCAATACCAAGACTCTTCTTAATAGAAATCTTCGCCTATTTGTCGCTTTCACCTGTATTCTCTGCATATGTAAAAATAGAATTTTTACTATGCTATTCAATATATAAAAATATGATTTTTACTTTTGCTTTCAACATATAAAAATATGATTTTTATTTTGACTTTCAACATATAAAAATATGATTTTTATTTTGCCTTCCACATATAAAAATATGATTTTTACCTTTGCTTTCAACATATAAAAATATGGTTTTTTACTTTTGAAAGAAATCAGTTTTCAACCTTTCAAGAAAACCAGTTTTTATATTTTTATAAATCACAGTTCTTTTATACTTTTTATAAATCAGTTTTATTCTTTCATAAAAATGCAGTTTTTAAAAAAATTCTTTTATAAAATCAGTATTTCAATTCTTTTTAAACAAATCGGTTTTTAATATTTTATATAATCAGTTTTAATTTTATAAAAATTCAGTTTTTAACTTTTAATCAAATCAGTTTTTATCTTCTAATCAAATCAGTTTTTAACTTCTAAAATGCAGTTTTTATTATTATTATTTTTTTTTTAAAATGCAGTTTTTATTTTTTTATTTTTTTTAAAATCTGTTTTTAAAATCTCTTTTTATACAAATCAGTTTTTTTTTAAAATTATAAAAATCAGTTTCTAATATTTAAACAGTTTTAATCTTTATAAACAAATCAATTCGGTTTTTAAACCCTAACAAAAAAAAATCAATTCAGTTTTCAATGCAGAAAAAAAAAAAAAAAATCAGAAGCAAACTAAAATAAATAGAACTCACAGAGAGGGGGGGTTTCACCGATCGTCGGAGGTGGGGGCACTGTATCTCGGTGGTGGTGGCGAGGCTTCGGGGGGGGGGGGGGGGCTGCTTCTTCGCAGATGTCGCGACGAGGGGGGGGGGGCGCGGCTTCCTTCGGCGGCGTTCGCCTGAGGGGGGGGGGAGGCTCTTCGTCGGCGTCCAGACGAGGGGGGGCGGGTCTCGATTTGCTTAGGTTTTTTTTTTTTTTTTTTTCGTTTCGTTTTCTGATTTTAATTATAATGAACGGGGGGGGGGGGGGCAAGCAGAAGATAAGGAGGGAAAGTATATTTTTTTTTTTATTTATTATTTAATTATTAAATTTAGCAAAAAGTTGACTTTTACATATGACCTCGAAACGAGGCCCACCGCCTGTCGTCCATAGCGTTTAACCCCCATTCCGAACACAGTGGGATATGTATCGCAAGCTGATTCGATTGTTACAATCAGTTTCCTTTTGAATTTACTTTTAAATCATTATATTGAATTTTAAACGCACATTTCAAATTACCGGGGTCACATATTAACTAGAAAAATTCCAGAAAAATATTTTCTAGCTTCGTATTGACGATACGGTCCTAACAAAACTAGTTTCGTCGAATTCTGAGACCGTTTGAAAAATGGCCAATTTCCAGTCGATTAAAATCAACTGAAATCGGTCAAACGCGTTTTCCTTTGCCACGCTCACATATTGATTCGAAAAATTATGAAATTTGAAACCTAACAATAACTTGACACTGCGGACCTAACAAAAGTGGTTTCGTCGAAATCCGAGGTCATCTGCAAAATGTCCATTTTTAAGGGCCTGAATTCCATAGCGACTATTCAGAATTTTCAACTGGACATATCTTTTGATTCCCGCTATCAAATTTCGATTGGTCGGATTCGTTAGAAAGATATCATCAATTAGATACTAATGTTTTTGGTCTCACTAAAATCCGGATTGTTTTGCACCCGGTATATTCAATTGAAGTTTGAAATCGAATTATCGAACTACCGCGCCATTTTCAATTCTATATATAATTATAATTAATTATATTGGTTTTCAAATGTCGATTCAAACTCAGTTTTCATTGCCATTACTTAAAATATTTATTTTAAATATTTAAAATCCATTATTTTAGCCAATTTAAAATTTTTAAATTGGTTCAGATTTTCTGGGTCGTTACATTGTTGTAGGCTGTGAATGTGAATTATTACGGCCGGTGTTAATTAAACTTGACTCTGAATGTGAATTTGTTGTAGGCTGTGTATGTCAGCTAAGTTGTAAGCAAATATGCACTAGTATTTTTAATTTTCTGTCATAATAAAGTTTGTAGCGTTGTTCATGCGTCCTTGTGTATGAAGTGTATCAAACAAGAAAAGGCATCAAATTTGCAGGTTTTCATGTGTTAGTAGAATATTTTTGCAATTAAAAATGGAAGATATGAGGTTGTTTGCCATTATCTCTTAGAAGTTAGAACCTGAGTATGAGAATATATTTGCATTTTTTGTTTAGCTCAAGCTGCTTACTTTGTCAATACAGCAATATATGTTACTATTTTGAACCATCCATTTCAAATGGCAAAAATAACTTATTATTCAAATGCATTGCATGAAAATTAAAATAATTCAAAAGGCTAAAATGAGGAAGGAAGAGAAATTTATTTTTGGAATTTTATAGAATTTGATACTCATTCAAGACTGTATTTCAGTTTCAAAAATCCAATCTTTGAAAATATCTAAGATTGAAACTTCAGTCTCTAAATTTTCAAACTGAAATTTCCATCATAAGTATTTTTGCGACTAGATAATCAAAGACTTATCATTTTGGTCATTGACCAGCCTTTGCTACTTAGGTAAAGACTGAATTATGCTATAAGAGACAGATATTTTGTCTTTATTTCACTATTTTGTTGTAGTAGGACAAATTTTAAAGACTAACCAGAAAAATTTATTTCAAATTTAATTGTTTTAAATTTATTGTGAAAATTGGTTTTGTTTTACGTAATTTGTGCGTTTATGAAATGCACAAACAATTTTAAAAAAAAAATGTGCATTCTACAAATGAGCAAAGCTAAAAAAACGTACTTGCACATAATTGGAGATCTCATCACTCGTTCCACCGGGTGGTGGAAAACTCATGGAACTCCTCAGCAGACGGCTCGCCTTCAGTTTTGTTTGTTTGAAAGCTTGAGCATCTCAAGTTTTGCTTCAAGGTTTGAAATGTGCAAGTGTTCAATAATATTTTCGGTCGTGTCAGAACAGCTGAAGAGACTCTTATCCTTGCAAAAGCGTCTTTTGACGAGGATCCCTCCAAGGCTAACAAGGAGGTTTGGGCTCTGGCCCAACTTGCCTTTTCTTCGGAGTTCCGTATCAAGAACGAGTATCTTCGCCAGAAGACAAGGATCAAGTAGGTTGTCGACAGTGATTTGAACTCCAAGTTCTTCCATTCTACCATCCGTAAGAAGAACATGCTTCTTACGATTCTTCAGATCCTACGACCCAATCTCTCTTTGGCTTCCACTCCGGGGGAAGTCTAGGATACCATCCTTTCTCACTTTCAATCTTTCCTTAGCTTCCTTTCGGTTTCAGTTTCTGATCCGTCTTTTCTAGCTTTCATTCCCTCAATGGTTCTACCTTCGGAGGGTATGGACCTTTCCGTTCCTCCTTCCTCAGAAGAGATACGTGCTTGTGTTTTCGCTCTTAGTAAGGATAGTGCTTGTGGGCCGAATGACTTCAGTGAAGTTTTCTCCCGGAGTGTTTGGCCGACCATCCAGTCCGATTTCTGCCTAACTATTCGGTATTTCTTCTCTGGTGGAGATTTGCCTCAGGGGTAGACATTCACTAACTTGGTCCTTATCCCTAAGTGTGAAAATCCTCGCACATGTGCGAATTTTCGTCCGATCAACTTGTGCAACTTCTCTAACAAGGTTATATCTAAGGTTCTAGCAACTAGACTAGCTCCGTTTCTTCAGCATATTATCTCTTCTTCTCAAGCTGGGTTTGTTAAAGGACGTTTGATTACGGACAACGTGCTTTTAGCTCAGGAACTGGTGTCTCAAATTGATCGGAAGGTCAGGGGTTCTAACGTGGTTGTTAAGCTGGACATGGCTAAATCTTATGACCGCATGTCCCTGTTTTTCATCATTAAGGTCCTAAGGGGTTTTGGGTTCCCTAAACCCCTTATCGATCTAATATGGAGACTTATTTCCAACTGTTGGTTTTCCGTTCTCATCAACGGAACAACCAATGAGTATTTCAAGGCGGGAAGGGGTCTCCGTCAAGGGGATCCTCTTTCCCCCAGCCTCTTCGTTATAGCTGCTGAGGCTTTCGTTCGAGGATTACATTCTCTAATGATCGCAAATCAGATTCATCAGTTTGGCATCCCTTCGGACTTCCCTCTCATATCTTCCTTATCATTCGCCAACGGCATTATCATTTTCACGAATGGTAGTCGACGATCCATCCATCACCTTATCAGCCTGATTCAGCAGTATGAGAGGTGTTCATGGCAGCTTGTTAATTCTACTAAAAGTTGCTTCGTCCCTGTGAGTGACTTACCAACTGCTAGATCTTCTTGGAATGAAACCTTCAATGGTTTCTATGCTACCTCCCTTCACCTTCCGTACCTCGGTATTGTTCTATACAGAGGTCAGAAGATCAACGCTATTATCGATCCTTTGGCCGATAAAGCTAGGGGAAATATCATCAGGTGGAATGCAGCTCTCCTTTCTCAGGCAGGAAGACTGGTTCTCATAAAGTCTGTGCTTGACTCTATAAGATAGCATGTCCTAGCTTCTACGACTCCTACCTCTTCTTTCTTTCGTTCGTATCATTCCTTCGCCTCGTCCTTTTTCTGGGGTACAAAGGACAATGCTAATCGGCATCACTAGATTTCTTGAGACATCGTCTGTCGTCCCAAAAATGAAGGAGGTTTAGGCCTCAGAAATCCATCGGATACCCGTACTGCCTTCGCCTGCAAACTGTGGGCTAGGTTTGACTCGAACGACTCCTTATGGGCATTATTCCTTCATGCCAAGTACCATAGGCTTCAGTTGCGAACTTCTCTAGTGTCCCATCATGCGCTAGCGAGACATGGAAACGGATGCAGTCTGTCAAGGCCTTCTCCGATTCTCATGGTGGTGGATCCGAATGGGATGACAGTCCCTTCTCGATTAAGGCAACCTCGAATTCGGCCCATGTCGCCAGCTCCACATCTCCATCTCTTCTCTTTTATTTGGGATGCTCGTATTCCCTCGAAGGTTTCTTTGTTTATGTGG
This sequence comes from Allium sativum, assembly GCA_030737875.1. Classification (NCBI taxonomy): domain Eukaryota; kingdom Viridiplantae; phylum Streptophyta; class Magnoliopsida; order Asparagales; family Amaryllidaceae; genus Allium; species Allium sativum. The sequence continues at coordinate 71,383,368 of CM060927.1, read as the reverse complement.
AGGACCATACATAACGGGTTGTCGATTGATGAGAACCTATAGAGGATTGGCATCCCGATTGTGTCTCGCTGTAGGTGTTATGGTTCTAGTGATACGGAATCCATAGCTCACTTGTTTTTCTTTGGCTTTTCTGCCAAAGCAATTTGGAATTACTTCGGGAACTTGGTTGGTCTTCGATGTAATGCGTCTTCTTTCGCTGATTTACTGAAGGGCTGGTGGGATGGAATCTCAGGTAAATCACTTCAATCGATCATTTTTCGGTTAATCCCTTGCCTTATCTGCTGGCATATATGGTGCTCGCGGAATAAGGCAAATTTTGATGAGGTTCCCATGGACCCTCCTCCATCATTCAAACGGTAAAGAATGATGTGTTCCTTGCATTTCGTGGCAGACCGTTTAGAGTTGTTATTGGTTCCCGTTCCAAGCGGTTGGCTGGTACCTTCAATGTCTCATTGATACCAACAACCCCCCGTGTAGGGATTGGTTGAACCTTTCTTTTTAGGTATGCGGGTACCGTGCTTCTGTGTTTACCTCATCTCCCCCCTTCCACGCTGATGTTGTTTGCTAGTTCTGTAGGTCCTGGTTTTACAGGTTCTTGGAATTATGGTTTTTGGCACTACTGGCTCTAGATTAGCTTTCTTGGTTTTGGATGGAGGTTTCGATCTTTTTGGGGTTCCGGGCTACGCCTCTTTCTTGGACTTTGGCTTTTGAGGTTGCAGATCTCTGTTAGATCCTCCGGACTTGGACGAGTTGTTGTTTCCAGTGTCTCTTGGTTTATGCTTGGAACTTTCTTGCCTGCTCTATGGTCTTAGGCAGTCACGGTGGCTCTTCTGATTTTTGAGTGGTTTTCTTGGCACTGGAGCACTCTAACGTTTTGGGTTGAGCACTACTCCTGTCTTGGGAGTTGCTGTAGCTATCCAAGATCCTTGCCTTTTCCTTCTAGACCGCTTCCCGTGTTTTCGGAGTTTTAGGTCGTAGCTTTTTTATGTGGTGATTTTTGGGGAGTGCTTTCTTTCTTTGAGTTTTATTTTCTCTTGTTTTGTTAGATTTTCGGAGTGACTATTGTTTTGTGTGGAAGTAGATTTACTTCAATATCGGGTGTGGCCTTGCCGTTACTTGATTTTGCAGTATAATGGTTAGTGGTTATCCAGAGCTCATCTATTTACTTCTCTATTCAAACATATGGTCATTCCAGGTTGGCTGTATACTTTTTGGTTACCTGCCAGGCATGCTGGCAGTTTTTGAGAAACATTGCTTCTTTCTTTGTATGTACAAATATTTTGAAAGAAAAAAAAACATTGTCATCCGAACTCATAGATAGAAGTGTTCTTTATTTGCAAGAACAACAAAAAAGTGAAAATGCAGTGCATATGGAGGTACATAGTTTACATTATATGGTTGTTAATTAAGAATGCAATTATCTTTGTTAATAGTTGTCTTTATGGTACAAATTTTTGTCCAACTACAAACTTGTAAAATGTCTTTACAAATTTTTATCTTTTTAAATGACTCAAAAATTGGATCTAACAATTAAACTTTTTTACAAATTCAAATTGCATTTTTATAGATATTAGAAAAATCAATATCACTTGAAAACAAGAACAGACAAATAAGCATTCTTTACAATGTTATCATTTGTTATGAAAGGAAAGGAAAATATAATATAACAAAAGAGGAGAATCTAGCCATTCTCCAATAGCCCACAAAAACGGTTTCTACAGAATGCAGAAACCGTGCACACACAGAAACAAAAGAAACATAACAAAATACATCTAAAACCAAAAGACGGTCAAAAGCCAAAAGCCAAAAGCCAAAAGCAAGCACAACAGCAGTCAAGGCAGAAGAAACCTCAATAGACGGATGCCAAAGCGAAAAGCGGCGCTGAAAACCCTAAGCTCCACATAAGACGTACATAGAGCAACTGACGAGCTCTCCAAGTAAGACCACAGGCAAAGCCTAGAAGTCTAATTTGATGGCCCTGAACCTATGAATCCTCCAGCTCCACATGCTCCATCATATCCAAGGTGTCAAACGAAACTAGAGGAAAGCATCAAATCTCTTGCTCCATTATATTTAAACTCTCAATTTCGTAATTTCTTCTTCTTTTCTTCATTTTCTCTCTGATTAAACTCTGAAATAAATTAAATAACCGTCTCCTCTCATAATACAAACCAAAACAACACTATTTCATTCCCCGAACCCTCCGATGGTCCATTCCAACGTACTACGTTAGCGAGAGTGATAAAATTAAAAGGATCAATGAAGGATTTGCTGCAAATGATCACTGAGATTCAAGTTCTACAATGAAGGATGAATAGAGAACAAGAAAAACAAGGAAGGATTATAAGGAATTTACAACGTTATGTGATGGATAATCAAACTAATCCTATTATCATTGAGGATGATAATCAAGCAAGTCAAATGGAAGAAGAAAATGAGGAGGAAGTAGAAGTGGAAGAAGAAGAATAAGAAGAAGAAGAAAAGGCACTAGACAAAGAAACGGAAGAAGACGATCAAGTTATTTACATAGGAGAGGTGTGTTTCGATAAAGATGGGAATGTGATCGAACAAAATGGGGAATTTTGTCTTCATTGTCCCCATTGCCCAATTCACAAATCCCCAATTGTTAAGAAACGCTAATCGATTAGGATTTCGTTTATTCATATATTTGTGTATTTGTTGTATGTAAATACATGTTAAGATTGTTTTGTAAATATTGTCTGAATTGATTGTTGAGTTTAAATTATACATTGTTTGTATTACATTATATTCTTTTTACAATAGTGTAGTCATAGATTTATGGAGAGTTATAGAAAATTATAGATTTATATGCAGGTTATAGATACTGAAAACCGTACAGTAAAGAAATTCAAGATTTCAAAGGAGAATCAAGACTTATGAGTATCAAAATATCAAGAGTTCAAGAGTCCAAGACTACCAGGGTAATAGAGTATAGATATCATGTAAAACTCTGAATAGCAATCAAACTCTGTTTTCAAATGATCTCTTTTCAAATTGATTTTAAATTATTTTCAAATTGACTTCAAACTCTTCTCAAAAAGATTTTTAATCATCCAAGGATTTCAAATATATATTTCCTAATTTATAAGTTTCTAATTTTTATAGTTTTATGTATTAAATCATTTATATAAATATTTTATATACTGAGTTTATATTTAATTATAATTTCAAATATTCTTATTTAACTTTAAGTTTTCATAAAACCTTTTATGTTTATATAGTTTATATGTATCTCTTTATAAATCCCCGTATATATATATATATATGTTTATGAGTATATTATATAGTTTTTATATCACATATATAGTTTTTAATCATATGTATAAATCATATTTTATTATGTTTTTATACTTGAAAAATAATATTTTAATAAATAGTTTTATTTCAGAAATTTCCATGATAAATATATTAGTTTAAATATTTCAAAAATCATTTAAGAGTAAAATATAAAGGGGGTATGTCGACATACATAATGTCGACATATAGCTGTAATTTTTTATTTATTTTAAAAGTTGTGTCTTTTCATTTTTGAAACGTTTCAGACACAGTTACACCCTTTGCAACACTATAAAAAGGCCTTAAATTCGATTTTTTATAACTTATCATCATCTTCTTCCTTCCTTAACATACCACCATTATTATTCTCAAAATTCCAAGTTTGTACACTTATACTCCACCGATTTCAAGAAAAAAATATCATTCTTCTTTTATTCTCATTCTCTATCAAATACTCTCTATTTGGAAGTGCTACTCAAGATCTAGGGTAATTGTAATTAGAAAGAGTGTAGAAAGGTGTGGGTGTGTTCCTTATAGCCCTTAAATAAAGGGGGAAGGGTGTTTCTTGTAGCTCGTGAAATCAAGGAAAGGAGGTTGTAGCCCGTGAAATCAAGGGTGTTGTAATTGGATAGTGATATTAATAAAACTCTGCACAATCCAACATTGTGTGGGACTGGACGTAGGAGCAATCCGAACCAGTATATAATCCGGTGTGTTCTTTCTTTTTCTGCACTTTACTTTTGTTTATATTTGCATCTGTGATCATTTTTGTTATAATATTCATTCTATGATTCATATAGAAGTTCGAGTAATCTATAATTGGTTAAGATTTCTATAAATTCTTTAAAACACTATTCACCCTCCCTCTAGTGTTTATTTTGCCATAAGATCCTTGATTCTCAACCCTAACAATAAATAAATACTCACCAAGGGAATAACACTTTCTAGATCAAGTGTCTCTGAGCTAAATAACCTTTGCCTTCTATCTAACCTATGGGTTGTTATGAGGAGGGGGTCAGAATAGTTATTGTTATTGAAAAAATATATACTTTTAGCACAAGACTATATATATCATTATATTACCATCTTTGTTATATTTGGTTTATTAAAGTTAAAATATTCTCATCTTTAAATCGCACTCATATACTCACTAGTAGATCTATCTTAATAAACAATATGTGTGTGTGTGTAAATATATGCCCTTGGACCGCCTCGCCCTAGGTACCACCCTTAGTACCTTTCGTATCCTCCTCTCTATGATTTCACTTTCTTGTTGCAAGAATAATGAAACTACATCTGTAAATGATCACGCATAGTGCATGCAATAAAAAAATTATGAAGCACTGAAATTACATCGGTAAAGGACTGCTAATAAGGCCTACAATATGGATGTTCCGTCATTCGATAGGAAAATGTGTAGACTACAACTCCAATGGGCCACTTCTGTAGCACCCATACCACTTAGCACACCCAAATGAGATATAAAAAGGAACGTGGAGCGTCTATGTATAATAAAAATGCAATAGAGACAAAGATTCACATGACATAAAAATAATTATAGCAGATTAAATTAAAACAACTCATTATTCAAAACCCAATTTTTATTCGAAATAAGTCATAACAAGAAACAAGGTAATTGTCTCACATAATCTCAGTCTCAACTACAAAATTAGAGTTAAAAAAAATAAATATCCCCTCTCAAGTACTAAGATGATCCAACAACAGATATAATGATGAAAAGAAGAAGAAAATACATCAATAGAACTAGAACAAGAACTCTAAGATGAATCCGTCCAAGCTGCCTAAATCACTCTCTTTCCTCTGATCCTAATGAGGTTAGGAAGGTAGGTATATTGAGTGGGTCAGACATAAATTCTGGTGAATAGAAATGACTACTAGGATTTGAAAAAAATAAGAGATAATAAACTTGATAATTGTTCTAGTGTTACAAGGGTACGATGTACATGCATCACCTAAAATGATTCCATAGATTGTTTGCATAATTGATTGTTCAAGTTGATTGCTTGCACTGTAATTTCTTCCATAGGTGTACTATTTAGACTGATTCCTACATGTATGTAGTTGACCGACCTTCCCTGTCAACCATTAAACCACTATTTTAATGACCTGCATTTTCGACCCTCAAAGGTCAACACTAATACATCTAAAGTATTCACCATGTAAAATATTCAAGTGTCAGATATATAGATTGTTAGGGGAAAAATAAAGAAGATACAGAACATAATCTCACAGTGGAATGAATAATATATAATATAAATACTACATTTACTAAATGGAAGACCTTTATACATATAACAATTTTTAACGTACATCAGAGCATAAACTATAAATCATCCTGGACAATTATAATAGCTCACTCTCACAATAATTGATATATACACAAAAGATAAGTGGAAAATAAAAGAATATGTTAGTGTATGTCTTTCCCTCCACCTCTTCTCCTGAATCTTTATACCATCCAAATCTAATATGCAATATGCTAGGTTTGAATGGAGCATTTTAACGAAATAACAACTAGATCAGTCTGATATACCAGCATGATAAATCACACCTCAGTTGGATTTTTATTCTATAAAATTCTTTTAAAATACAATGTATCATAAGACCACGCCACAAATAAACACAGACGGATTTTTAATTTACGATCACCAAACGTTTCGTGTAGAATCTCATGATATTATAATAATGTCTAAAGGCACAAATAGAAATACTCAAGTAGCTTTGATGCTTGTAAATGTGCATCACAACAATACTAGGTATATAATCAAAACCTGATATGGCACGTTCGCTAATTGTGTAGGGTTTCCATAAAGGACCTGTAACACCCCGTATTTCTGTTAATACTAATATTCACAAATTAAAAGAATTAATATTGAGAATTTGCACGAAATAGCCTTAAAAAGGCATATAACAAATTTGAGATATGTGAATTGCCTTAAAAGGCGAAAAATGGAATTAAGACATTAATTGGAAAATTAATGTGTAGAAATGGTCATAAGTTAATTATGGATTAATTTGAATTCATGAATAGGTGCGTGTGTATATATATATATACATGGGCAGTTAATGTAAACATGAATAGAAGTTTATTAATTTGCTGAGTGTTTGCTGAGTCACTTCTGACTCATTGCTGAGTCAATAAGATAAACCCCATCTGGTCTGAATGGCTGCGGTTATTTCTAGGTTAAATCTAATGGCCTAAATGAATCCTAACATCTATAAATAAGTGGGTAGACTCTAACCCTAAATCACTTGAAAAATTGGAGAGCTACCGACATGCCGTTGCCATGGAGTTCAGCATAGCCGTCACAAACTAAAGAAGAAGAAGGCCTAATCTACAAACTAAATCTACTCAAATCAAATCAAAAGCTCTCTCTCTTTCTATTTCTCTTCTTTAAAATTGTGAGTATGATGAATCTCACAATATTATTATAAAATAATTTGATTAAATTATGAATGAATCACAAGAAAGTGATATGAATTGTTATGTATTTGTAAATTATGTTGTGGATCTCTTGTTATGCTATTATGTTATCATATATATGTTGTTATGTTGTAGTGATTATGTTGTAAATAATCCTATGCTATGTCATATGTGATTAATCATGCTATGTTATGTTGTAAATCATATCATGCTATGTTGCAAATTATGATATGCTATGTTGTAAATCTTATATATGTTGTAGATCTCATATTATCACATACGTTGAAATACTTATGTTATATGATAATGATGTCATGTTAAGTTGTGTTGAATCATACAAGTTGTAAAATCATGATGTTAGTATTTATGCGAATTGGATCATGTTTAAAGTTTATGTTTTTTTTATAATATATCTTGATTATGGGAATTTGACTATGGGGTTAGGTGTACCCATATACATGAATCTACAAATTAATTGGATCTTGAATATGGGAATTTGCCTATTAAGTTAGGTGTACCCATATACATGAATCTATGATTAAATGAATTTTGATTTTTGTGAATTTGCCTATTGAGTTAGGTGTACCCATATAAAACCATATTGTTAATGATGTTGATTCACACATGTCCTATACAAGTTTATGAAATTTGATCAAAATCATATTATGTGAATTATGAATAAGTTGACACCCTTAGATCCATGACATGTATAACCTTATGCAAGTTGTAATGTATGCAAGTTTTACCCCTTGTTATGATTTATTTAGTCACATATATATGTTGTTGTTGTGAATATTTTCTTTTATGCTATGAGTTAGTCTAATCGGGTCTAGCATACATTTTGCGAATAAACGTTCAAACGTGGGGTAGGGGTAATATTAGGAAATTAATAAATTGGGGTGCAATTGATATGATTTTGCATGCCTTAAATGGATGTCCATAATTGAGCCAATTATGGACATTGTTAAATTTGGAATTAATTAATAATTCAAGTAGGGAATTATTAAAATTGGGGAAAGTGGATTATTAATAATAATCAATGCTTAGGACACGAGGTTGGACCCGTTTGTGACGTAAACCTGCCCGGACCCGCCCGGCAAATCCAGTAGTCACAAATGTCGGCCCAATGTGAGAGGTCCTAGGCCCAAACTAAATCATAACAGTTGTAAAGACACGAGGTTAGACTCTTTTATGGTGTAAGACTGCCCGGACCCGCCCGGCAAATCCAGCTGCCATAAATGCCAGTCTAATGTGAGAGGTCTTTATGAGGTTATGGCCTTAATGAATTAAGAAATACTTAGCCAGATAATCATGTAAGGTGGGACATGGGGGTTAAGTAGGTGACTTGGGTGGCATGAGGAATCTAGTGGTTGCCTTTAGAGGCATTTGAAATACGATTAGACTTAACCAAATACACATGTAAATGAACATGACTAAGTGGGTTAAGTGGATGGACTAATAGGACAAGCTTAGGTGGAATGCTTGTGGGAAATAATGGGGGCCCATTTCAACCAGTATCCCAAAACGTATCTTTGTGGGCTCGACCCAAGTCGAGGACGGGACACGCATACTGGGTTTGACTATAAGAGGCCAAAACAGGGAGCGGTGGCAACGCAAGTACAACGGGTTTCATATGCGTGTGTGGACCCGGGCTGGTAGGTAAGACGTTGTTGCATCGTGTAGGTATAAGCCATGCATCTCCGTTATATCGGGTTGCCACTTTAGGGGAATGATACACCCCACTGTGGGGCCAGCACGGGTATCTACGAGTAGGGAGCCGATCGAAAAATGGAAAGTGGGGTACACCTAGTGGAGATAGGGGCAGGCGGCACCTATGTAGTCAGCTAGGAGTATGTAAAGCCATTAAGAAAGTTTCTAAGTGAAGCTAAGTGGAATCAATCTTTAGGGTGACTGGTGTGGTGCAGTATAGTGTTTATCCTTTAGTATTTAGGAGCGCCTATAACGTTTCCTTTAGCGATTGTCTATGTCCTTAATCTGCTCTTTCATAGACATTTCCTTGTTTTCCAGCTTATGCCTTAGTCCAGTTATTTTGATAATAGTATTGTAGAATTATCATACTCGCCAGACTTTATGTCTGACCCCCCCCTCTTTTTTGTCTTTTTCTCCCTTCAGGTCCTCAGGTTGGGCCAAGTTCCAGTGGAGTCTGATTGGATTGTTTATCTCTTGGAAAGCTTGGACTGCTAAAGTAAAGTCCAGCTTGTTATCTTTCTTTTTAATGGCTATTTATGTAATGGGATTATGTACTTGTTTTATCAAGATAGATATTGTACTTGACTTTGATTATGGTGTTATGATGTAATCAAACATGTTTTGACTTCTGCTGCAATTGAAATAAAGTTTTTAAATTTCCAAGTACTATTTTATATCTGTCTTGTTGAAATTTTACTGTTCTATATTCACCTAAAACCTCCATAGAAGTTAATGCATTCCCTTTGTGAGTGACATTAATGGACGTGGGGTGTTACAGGACCTCTTCGAGAACGGTCCTCTTGGACAAGGATCTGAGCTATCCTTTCAAAGCATTACACCTAGCTAGCGATGATACTATAGGAAAAAGCACGGCTGGTCTTGCTAAGACTGAATGCATCACCCCATCATGCCAAACATCTTAGAGTATTGCTAGAAAAGGGGGTCCGAGTACACCCCATGGGTTTGCCAACCTTATTGACCATGTCTCCTATCTTTGGTTTTATTTATCTCCACTGATAAGGCTACGTTCAACGTTCTAAATTACTCATAACAATCAAAGATAAATCATAAAATCTAATTTCCTTCAAAACTTTTGAAACTAGTTTTTCTCCAAAACTCCGGGTTTTAAATTCTCAAATTTTCGGTTTAAACCTATTTCTATTTATAAACATTCTTATAAGTTACACTTATAAAAATTTATTTCCATATACGAAATCATTTCAAATTTTATATCCAATTGGTTTTTAAAACTAATAATTCCAATTGAAATTAGGATTAAATTCAACACTTATAATGAATGCCTTATGAAACTAAGTCCAAAAGTGTTTGTATTTACTTCAATCAATCAATAATTAGATGATAACTAAATGTTATCACCTCTTAACAAACAATATATCATAATTAACTATATGATTTATGAAAATTATCCTTTGTATATAAAATATATTTTTAGGCAAAATTATTTTATTTACCTGATCAAAACAATACCATGTCAATTTGCCTTGTTTAAGAGTTTCAAATTCCTTATCGATACTATGGCTCCCACGTATCGATTAGAATTCATAAATCACTCAATAGATAAGTCAACAAGATATAAAACAAATTTATTACACTAATAAATGCGTACTCTTACATAAATCACTCCAACAAAACACCATATTACAACTTTAATTTTACAACGGTGGTAAAAGCACCGTTGTAATATATGTTTTTTTTACAACTTTTTCCCAGAAAACTTGTAATAAACTTATTTTTAACAACTGTGTTATTTTGACAGTTGTAATAAAAGCCTATCCCAACTTTTATTTTTTGACTGTTGTAATATATGACTATATTTTAATATAATTAACAACTAATAATTAATATTTAATACATTTATGTTGATTATTTATAATTAATAACTAATAATTACTATTAATAATCAATTAGGAAGTAATAATTAATAATCAGTTCGTAATATTTAATACTTAGCAATAATTAATAATCTATCTATAATAGTTAATAATTAAATATTAATTATAATAACTAATAAATAGTATTAATTATTTTCATTAAATAATTAATAATCAATAAATAAGTTTTAATAATTATTATCTAACATTCTTAATTAGTATAATAAGTAATAGATAATAATAATAAATAATTAATTATTAATTATTAATTTTTAACAATAAATAATTAAGAACTAATCATTAATATTAATAATTAAGAAGTAATAATCAAGAAGCAATATATAATATTTAGTAATTAAATTTTTTATGATTAGCAATTAAAACGTTTTTACTAGAAAAGTATAAAAACATATTTTTAATAGATCATTTTTCCACTTGTTAATCCTAAATTGTTATATTTGATTTTCTAAATTTGGATAAAATTTTAATTACAACCAATAAAAAAAATTGAATCTGCCTTGTAAAAAAAAGCGGTTGCCCTCTTGATGCAAAAGACGAAATTTTGGTGGAAGTCTGTATCTCACGTATTGCGTATACCTTATGTGGGCCGACCTCTCCGCTTCCCAAAATCAAAGTCGATCTCCAATCTATTCAATGGGGGCTAGGGTTTCTTTCACACCGCCTCTCTTTTTCTCGTTTCTTTTCTCCATGTTCTCTCTTCACACTTCAATCTCCTCATCAGTATACTCGCTAGTCTCTCTCTTATCAAATCTAGTCCCCCAACATTTCGAGATCCCTGTCAAATGAAGTACTTTTGATTGAAACATGTGTGAGCCCATTTGCCCAAAGAGCTAAAATCGCTTTTGGAAGAGAAAGGAATCAAATATGAAACAAAACAAGAGGATTTGCAAGAAGAAAGCGAGTTGCTTCTTAAATCGAATCCAATCCATAAAAAGATCCCTGTTTTGATTCACAATGGAAAGCCAGTTTGTGAATCTACTCTGGTCGTTGAGTATATTGAAGCTGAATGGGGAAGCCAGACAAGATCCGAAGAAGACATTCATAGACATCATCAAAGTACTGGAAGGACAGCTTGGTGGACAAGAAGTAGTTCGGTGGAGAGGGATTGCAGAGCCTTCAATCTAACTTAAAGGTAAAATGATCAATTCTTTGCCCAACATGAATGTTTTTATTAGATTTGAATCTGCATGGCGTTTTTGATTAGTTAATCGATCGTTTTTGATTAGGTGATTGATTTTAACCTTTGCAACTTCAATTCCAGTTGAAAAGGCTTTGTAATTTTGAAGATTACAGCTTATCAACCTGTTCGCATATTCACATTTAACATTGATGCTGAATTGATGTTTATTAGTTATTTTCCCGCGTTCTAGAAAACTATACCCAAACTTAAAGGCTGAAACAGATGGACTATCGTGGATTATTTATGTTACCCAAACTTAATGTACTTGACTTTTAGGTTTTAGTCAATAAGAAGTCTGCATTCCATCTGGATGGTTTTCAACAATAAGAACCAGCTACTTCTGTCATACGACATGGTAAGGAAAAGTTGAAAGAATTGCAATTTGCAGGTGTTTACAACTTTAGAAAGTTAAATAAATCTTGCTGAAATTTTGAGATGTGTGATTCATATGATCCCACTTTTTTAATAGTACACCTTATACAGAGACAGGCTTGTGAATTTACAAGATTTAACATAAAACCATAACACAATTTCATGGTTTGTTCGGTGCACATCTGACAATGTTAAACTACACAGGACATCTTGAAATGTAACAACCAAATCGCACCATTACTGAACATGTGTGTTTACCGTAAATATTTCAACCAAAAGTCCATGGAGTGAATCAATTTATTCTACCTCATTGCACATTTGACCATATTAAACTGTGCATAAGATCTTAAAATGTAACAAGCAAGCTGCATCATTACTGGACATGTGTAATTTAACCATTTCCATTGGTTCATTTAATTATTTTCATATGATTTGTAAATGCCATTGAAGCCGCACTTAGAAGATGTTTACCTAAAAAGCTATTATCAGTTACTATTTTTTTGTCCAGATATTTAATTGGTGCCAAAATACTGCTTGAAATGCAATGGTATTTGCTTTAAGATGCAACAAATTTGTTTATGTTCTTTAAATTTTGCTCAGTTAACATATACGTCAATTTCAATATGCTTTTTCTTTGTAAACTGGTTGTGACATGATTTCACTAATGTTTCATGAAGATAATTGTAAATACACACTGACTTATTACCACTCCCTGAACTCTTTAACTTTTGCTCCAACCCACTCTTCTAAGATTACAAAAAGTAACATCTGAGAAAATAATAATTCCTACGTTGTACTACAAGAATCAATAAATTACTTTTTTTCTTTGAAATATGATTCTTTTATTGATCAATTTTTAGTGTATAACTGAAACAGTAGTTCTATCATTCAGCCTTCTAACATGTTTTAATTTGATTATTTTTAACATGTTAAAAAAATGCAAAGGTTAACATTAGAGATGCTATTTTATTTAGTCAATAACTTATCATATCAAATTAGTTTTTTTTTTGTGATTAGATTGTAGGGTGCGGGTGCAGGGGATGGCGAATTAAGGAGCTTGGTCATGGTCTTGGTGGTCATGTTGCAGTGATGTGTTGATGGACTGGTTCTCTGCTTGTTTGGAGCTGGAGAAATATGTAGAAGGAGGTGATGAAGTTGTATGTCAGTTTTGAGGACAATATTTTATGCACTTGTACAATTGGTCGACAGTTGAGATGCAGATATGTAATTTTTGTGAGTAACTTGTGCTTGTACTAAGTTGCTTTGTAATGGTCAAGTATGTAATAATGCGCGAAATGTTTTTTAAAACTTATTGTTTGTAATACTGAAAATTTGAGTATTTTAATAAATTAGTTTGCAAATAATTGTAGTATCTGATTTGCTTATGGAGTATTGCCACATTTAGTGTATTATTCATTTCAGTTGCAAACGGTCTATTTTTTTTTAAATGCAACTATCAATCACAACAGTGCATAACAGTTGTAGTATATATTATTACAACGGTGCATAACTGTTGTAATAAAGTTTATTACAACGGTGGAAAAAAGTTGTAACATATACATATTACAACGGTGTTGCAACGGTGCAAAAAAGTTGTAAAAGATTTTAGTCTATTACAAATTCTTAATACACGATGGTTAGCCTACCGTTGTAAAATATATATTACAACGGTGTTCCACTGTTGTAATAGGGTCATTTTGTTGTAATGAATACACTCAAATTCATTTTTGGGTGTTACTAACCCTATCTTTAATGAGCCAACTCCCCACCAAAGTCTAGATGTTCGCTCAACCTAAGCTCTGGTACCAACTGTAATGACCCGCAATTTTGACTCTCAAAGGTCGACACTAATACATCTATATTATTCACCCTACCAAACATTCAAGTGCCGAAAATACAGATCGTTAGGGGAAAAAGAAAGAAGAAACAAAATAAAATCTCATAGCGGAATGAATAATCTATAATATAAATATGATCTTTACAAAATAGAAGATCTTTATGCATACGACAATTTTAAACATACATCAGAGCACTAACTATAAATTAGCATAGACATTTATAAAAGCCTGTCCTCATAATTACTAACAAATACACAATAGATATAGTGGAAAATTAAAAGAACAAACAAGTGCATGTCTTGCCTTCCACCACTTCTCTTGATTCTTTTACCATCCTAATCGAATCTGCAAATTTACTCGGTTTGACCAAAGCATTTTAACGAAGTAACGCCCTGGATCAGTCTGATAAACCAACGTAATAAAAACACACCTCAATTGGATTTTTATTCTATAAAATCTTTCAAAATACAATATATCGCAAGACCATGCCAAAAATAAATACGGATAGGTTTTTACCTTACGATCACCAAACATTTTTGTATCAAATCTCATGATATTGTAATATGTGGAAATTAGGCTAATGTCCTTATTATGTTTTGAAATTAGAACGACATCCAAGGAAGGCTTAAAATATAAAGCAGATCCCTGTTTTTTATATTACGTGATTTGTTAAAAAAAAATGTGCTGCCAAGTTGTAATAACCCGGAAAATGTGAACCAGTTTAAAATTTTTTAATTAGGTTATTACCAGGAAATTTGAATGATTGAAATAGCATATTTTAATAAATTATAGAATTTGGTATGATAGGGCAGTTTGAAATTTTGAATACAAACTTTGTCTGACTGTACCGGGTGGAAAATATAACAGATTTTAACGAAACTGAAAATATTTAAATCTGTTTATCAATACCTTTCTAACGAATCTGAAAAATCGAAATTTCATAACGGAAATCAAAAGTTATGGCCAAATGAATTTTCAGAAAGGTCGCTATATAGTATATATATTGGAAATTGAGATTTTGCATACGACCTCGAAATTCGACGAAACCACTTTTGTTGGGTCCGGGATGGCAAATAATTGCTAAGTTTCAAATTTCGTAATTTTTGAAGCTAGTATGTGAGCGGGGCAAAAGATAACGTGTTTGGTCAAATTCTGTTAAAATGGGTCGACCTAAAAATGGCCGTTTTTCAAACGAGCTCAGAATTCGATGAAACTGGTTTTGTTAGGACCGTATCGTCAAAACAAAGCTGGATTTATTTTTCTGGAATTTTTCGATTCAGTTCGTGGCCCTGGCAAATTGAAATGTACGTTTAAATTAAATATCGAATGTTTTATATTTTAAATTGAAAAATAACTGACTGTAACAGTCGAAATGGCCAACGAAACATATCCCATTGTGTCCGGAATGGGGGTATTTAGCTAGGGGCGATGGTCGTTGGGTTTAAAAAGGAGTCCGTTTGCAAAAACACTATTTAAAATTTTTCTATAAATTCCAGCCAATGAGAAATTTTCTTTAAAAAAAAAAAAAACCTAAAACCCTAAGCCGCCAGACGAAAGGAACGACGCTCGTCGTTCAGAACTTTCCGACGAGAATCCCACCGCCACAGGCGACGCCAGCCAACGCCACCACCCTCAATCGACACCGCCCTCTTCAAATCTGACCAACCCCGCTCCTCCTCCCTTCGCCAGCGTCGAGAAAAACGCCCAGGAAGTCGCCGACTTCACGTCGACACCACGACCGCCAGAGGCGATCGCACCTGCTCCCCCGACCACCGTTAGGACCGCCTCGCTTCCCTCTTTCAAGTCCCACCCTCTGATCGGAGCATAGATTCACGGATTTGCTGAAAAATTCAACCCTAGTTTCGAAACCAAAAAGAGGTATACGGCTGAATTTATTTTTACACTTTAAAGCGTTGCAAATTTGTAAAAATCATATCTTTTTGCTATGTTAACGAAATTCGGTGAAACAGGAGACACCGTAATCGCAAGGAGGCTCTCTACATTCTAGAAGAAGCCGCGGATTTTTCTGACCTTCCTTCGATTTTTAGCACCGCAAGAACCAATGTGAGGAATCTAAACTATTTATGTGAATGTAATCGCGTTGTATAAATTATATAAGCGAAGTGTAAATTATATACGCATTGTATACCTCATGTACATGTGTTGTATAAGTTATATGAGCAATGTATAAATTATACAAGCGTTGTTTGAAACATATATGCTTTGAATTGTGATGAAATGCAAGTGAATTATTATATTATATTATATATATATATATATATATATATATATATATATAAATACTCCCCTCGTCCACAGACCATGGACGATATTTATTACTTGTGATTGACGTGATATCATATGATTGACGAATGGTTGGAAATAATTGTTTGTGGTTGATATTATGGTTGAAAAATACCTTTATGGTTAAAAATACCTTTGTGGTTGAAAAATACCCTCTTGTGGTTGAAACAAAATAGAATAGGATTGTGGAATTGAAAATAAAACATGCCGCCTGCGTGCGAACTAGATGCATGATCCCCATTGTCAAAAACCGCGAGGTTTTAAGGTAGAGTGAGGAGCCGTACTAGGGACGGTCCTGGTTTTAACTACCCTGCCTTTATGCTGCCGAAATTTTCTGAAATATTTATGTGTTAGAATAATTTTCATTCATTGAAACTATTTACATATGCTATATCGAATATTCATGTGTTGAGTTGCAATTCATTCGTTGAGTTGAAATTCATGTGTTGAATATTATTTGAATTTAAACAAATGGCTTTAGCGATAAAAATCACATTTTTATATATATACAAACTATATCGAATATTCATGTGTTGAGTTGCAATTCATTCGTTGAGTTGAAATTCATGTGTTGAATATTATTTGAATTTAAACAAATGGCTTTAGCGATAAAAATCACATTTTTATATATATACAAACTATATCGAATATTCATGTGTTGAGTTGCAATTCATTCGTTGAGTTGAAATTCATGTGTTGAATATTATTTGAATTTAAACAAATGGCTTTAGCGATAAAAATCACATTTTTATATATATACAAACTATATCGAATATTCATGTGTTGAGTTGCAATTCATTCGTTGAGTTGAAATTCATGTGTTGAATATTATTTGAATTTAAACAAATGGCTTTAGCGATAAAAATCACATTTTTATATATATACAAACTATATCGAATATTCATGTGTTGAGTTGAAATTCATTCGTTGAGTTGAAATTCATGTGTTGAATATTATTTGAATTTAAACAAATGGCTTTAGCGATAAAAATCACATTTTTATATATACAAACGATATAGAATATTCATGTGTTGAATTGCAATTTGTTCGTCGAGTTGAAATTCATGTGTTGAATGTTATCGTCGTCTAAAAATAAAATGAATCGACAATGAAAACTATATTTTATAGTGAATATGAAGAGTTAAAAATACACATGTGTCGAATAAATATTTTTGATGATAAAAATATTCCTTTTACCATGTATACGCTTAGTTAAAAATACACATGTGTCGAATAAATATTTTTGATGATAAAAATATTCCTTTTACCATGTATACGCTTAGTTAAAAATACACATGTGTCGAATAAATATTTTTGATGATAAAAATATTCCTTTTACCATGTATATGCTTAGTTAAAAATACACATGTGTCGAATAAATATTTTTGATGATAAAAATATTCCTTTTATCATGTATACGCTTAGTTAAAAATACACACGTGTTGAAATAAATAATAGTTTGCTAGAAATATTATTATTAGCTTTGTTTTGCATATATATACATGTGTTGAACAGGAAAAATGGATTAGCTGTAGAGTAAAGAAATTATTTGCGTGCCCGACAAATAGGTAAACCTTGATGAGTTGGCTGCGCAATTTTATTTATATATCAACTCCTGTGAATGCCATTGGATGCGGAGTGCTGGTTTTTCTGTGTGAAATAATAAACAACGCCATAGGATAGTAACAATTAATTTTGAACTACACTACATGGCATACTTCTTGACGATAGGCATACTTCATCATATTCCACATAAGCAATTGGAGCTTGTGTGACGAGGTGGAAGATTTACCATACAAGCAAGAGGCTTGTATGGCGATGACTAAGTACTACAGGTTGAACTGATGACTGATATGGACTATATAAATTATAACGATAAATTGCCAGATTAATAAAAACCCCACACGGGTCTGGAGTTGACAATAATCACGTCGCTCTAGTTGTTAGATACGGCACATGGACTATTTATTTCCACACGGAAACGGGGTGACGGGAATTTATTCTCTGGAGTGATTATCAGTACATGCTCCCCCGTAAACACCAAAATATATCACTAAAAATATGTGAATGCTTTTTAGGATTTATTGGGTACCTAATACGGCCCAATAAATTTCCAAACCCCTCCCCGTACAAAGGAGGTTATGGCGAAATTTTTCGAAATATTAAGGCGTTAGTGAAATATTTGAAGTGAAAACGAAGTTGAAAATATAAAATGAACTATAGTTGAAACTATGGGATGAACTATATTTATATATATAAATATAAATATAATTAAAAGGAATAGAGGCCGTGCAGTTCGCGTTTCGGAATTGTAATTTGAAACGATTAGTACGAGAAATCCGACCATCGGATTTTCCCAAAACCGCAACCGCTGGGTTCGCCTTGGAAATATCTTTCCAACGGCACCAACCTTGTAAAAATCCAACGGTTGGATTGTCCGGAATGTTTAATTCAAATCTGAAGAAAAACAGCGCCAGAATCGTTTATATTTATATATAAATATAAATATAATTAATTTAAATCGAATAACAACGCTGCAGTTCGAATTTTGAAACCGTAACTTCAAACGACTAGTGTGGAAGATCCGACCGTCGGATTCTCACGAAACTGGAACCGTTGGGTTCGCCTTGGGAATATCTTCCCACTGATATAGACTTTGTAGAAATCCAACGGTTAGATTTTCCGATATGTGTAAAACAAATTAGGAGAAAAACAGCGCCAGCGCCACGACACGACCTGAAACGTCGTTTAATTAAATATGGCCATTTTTAAATAAATAAAAATGGCGAAAAATCGCTATAAAATATTGTAAGCAACATAGGTTGCAAATAAACGAATTGTGCTTGAATTGTTTGATATTTGATGGTTGTATGTGTATGACATGAAAATAACACTGAATAACTTAAAGATGGATGTCGAATGATATAACCACATAAAGAATCGATTTAAATTCTAATGACATGAATTATTTGAAAAGGCCGAGCTAACCCTCATTTCAAATAATTCAGTGAGCGATTCGAATTGGAAAATGCAAAGACGATTCAAGACCGACGATCTTCGTATCGGTTGGATGGGCGCTACTGAGGTTCCTAACCGGAGTAGCTACCGGAAGGGGACGGAAGTAGTAGCCGTCTGAACGTATGTGTTGATTGTACGGATTTGCGGGGAATTTGACGCCTCCGGTTTCGTTCAGACCCAGGACGGACTTGTAAATGGACTGTGTGTCTGACATTGGATTTTGTTCTATATTGATTGATCTCTGTTAAATATATATCTGTTTGGCGGCGGAGAATTTATTCTTTTGCTTAACGCCCTTCTCTGAGACGTACGAGCTCAGGGGTTATATATCGATAGAAATCAATCGTATGGAGTGGACTGCCTATGTGGCATGCCAAGATGCTATGATCAAGGCTTCTGTTGCAAA
This sequence comes from Allium sativum, assembly GCA_030737875.1. NCBI lineage: Eukaryota > Viridiplantae > Streptophyta > Magnoliopsida > Asparagales > Amaryllidaceae > Allium > Allium sativum. The sequence continues at coordinate 71,363,885 of CM060927.1, read as the reverse complement.
GCAAAGTCTTGTGGATGATGATCAAAGCAAGGTCTACGTGGCCTAGCTTTGTGTATTTCGTAGATTCGCGAACCTCACACCCCGGTATGAGTTAAAAACGGGATACGGGCCGCTGGGAGAGCACGACGTTTCTTTCTAGCTATGGTGGTGTCAGTGACTTACCAGCCCTGACATATATATCTACTTTTCAACTTTGTGGTTGTTGGAATGCGAGGCGCCTCGATTATAGGTCTGTAAGGACCGGGAAACGTGTGTTCAGGAATTCCCAATCCTCTAACGTAAGTGAGGACCGGCCCAGCCGATCCAAGGGTTACCCAGTGTGCGTAGTCCTGAGGCATTTGCTAGAGTGTCTCGAAGCGGAGAGGAGCTTGCCCCTTGCCTCGACTCATGACGGAAATCCAATTTCCAATACGAGATAACGGATTCGATTGTAACTTATATATGACGACATAGTGGCATGGGACGCTCATGTCGCCTATGATTGATATTTATGATGCTATTCGTTTTCGAAACATATATGCACTAGTAATAATACCAAATGATTTTGCTTTATACGTATCAAGCATATTTGGCTATTATAAGGTAAAACTCTATCCTCCGGCTTGCGTTGCATTGTGTGATGGGACCTGAGTCTTATAATGGCTTCACTCTTTCTGAAAGCATTGCGTTGTTTTAAAAAGAATTTACTTTGTTTTAAATGCACTAGCAATCACTGGAGTAAACCCGTTCCGCGAAAGTGGCGTGGTCCTATGATTTGCTATTACTGTTGTTTAACTAATAAATAGATTCCTCATACCAGTCCCCATGACTGACTCGTTGTTTGTTTCACTTTGCAAACGCGGGTGCCCTTATTTTCACATGGGCAGCCTAGTACACAGGTGACAGGTGGTTTTTGGTTCTGCACTGCTGCATAGCGTGCACTTTTGGCTCATGGCGAGGCTGACTTCATAGAGATGACTTAGATATTTTCCGCCATTACTGTATTCATATTATGATTCCGCCACTGGCGATGCAGACTGATTTACTTTCCGTATTTCTCACTATATGTATATGTATTCCGCCTTCGGCGATGTAGACTGATACTCTTATTATGTCACTGCATGTATGTATTCCGCCTCTGGCGATGATGACTGATCACTTCCCTTTCTTTTTACTAAGTATATCCCACGTTATGCTATTCTGATATTCCTACATGTTGTGATTCCGCTGTCATATCCATGTGAAAGTATTTTATTTATTGTTTCTGCTATTATCTGTACTCTGCTATGATGATTAATGTGTTATTTCCTAATGATTATCCTTAATACCGCCCCTCGGATTTTGGGATCGTCACAGTTGGTATCAGAGCTTTGGTTAACCTTAGTTCCGGGATCTAACACATTAAACACCTCGTCAGAATAGAATCAGTAGTATTCTAATACGAGTAGCTCATTAGAGATAGGATTAGCAATATCCTAGAATGAGCTAATCAGATTAGCAAAACAATTTGATCAGTACATCATCATTATCTTTCCTTGTATTCCCTTGCTTTATCATTTATGAAAATTATCAAATCTGTGAGCTTGACCTTTTTTCTTGCTTATACAGTACTCTTAGATGGCTACGCGTGGAGCATCAGCTAGAGGAGGCCGTGGAGGCCGAGGAGATGCAGCAGGAGGACGGGGGAATATCCCCGTAGTTGTGGAAATCCCTATTATTCCGCCACCAGCACCAGAAGACTTTGAGCTCGACAAAGTAGCAAAGAGGTACAGAAATCTTGGAGGGAAACCTTTTACTGGCACTGGCACAGTGACCGAAGCTATCGCTTGGCTGAAAACCTATGAGAAAATCTTCGAGGGTATGGGTATGGGAACTAACAACAAAGCCCGACTTGGCATTTGGCTCCTTCAGGAAGAGGCAGAGCTGTGGTGGGATGCCATTACCTCTGGGGATGCAGCTGGTACTATCCGGACTTGGAAGCAGTTCAGGACTTTATTCAATGAGAAGTTTGTACCGGAACAAGCTCTAGAGAGGATGCGGGAGCAATTTGCTAATCTCCAGCAGGGAGACCTCTCTATTCAAGACTATCTGAATAAGTTCACTCAGCTATCGCGCTATGCTCCAGAGCTGGTTTTGACCGACAAAGCGAAGAATAAGAGATTCATATTTGGGCTGAAGCGCAAGTATCACGATAGAGCTATGAGCAACATCAAACTCTCTTTTACCGAACTAGTAGAGATGGCTTGCAACTACGAAGACATGGATGAGAGACATGCTAGCCAAGACCGCGCTAAAAGCCAAGCAGGGAATAAGCGTAAGGCTTCAACAGACCAACCCGAATCTAGCATCACCGCGGCCGCTACTCAAAAACCCGCAAAGATCCCGAAAGGAAACTGCTACAATTGCGGGAAGCCCGGTCATTTCTCTAATGTGTGCAAAGCCCCAAAGAAGCCAAAGGCCAATGACTCAGCTGAATGCTACAACTGCCACAAGAAGGGGCACTATAGCAAGAATTGTCCTTTGAAGAAGAGCGCACAGGTGGCCCATGTCTATGACGGGAAGACCCCGCCAGCTACCACCGATGGATCAGGTAAACCCGATGTCTTGGGAGGTACCCTTACCATTAAAAATATTCCTGTTTCTGTACTTTTTGATACTGGTGTATCACGTAGCTTCATTTCTGGTAACATTGTTCATAAATTAAAGCTGAAACGAAGAAAACTTAGAGAACCAATTAAAGTTCAAAACCCGATAGGAGGTTCTGTTAGTCTCGGTATATATTGTAAAGTACCTATTTCCTTTTCTCGATACCGATTTCCTTTTGATTCGATCGTCATGGACCTGTCCGAATTTGATATTATTCTGGGGCTCGATTGGTTGACAAACTTTAAGGCCGAAGTTAGATGTGCCGAAAGGATCGTGAAAGTTGAAACAAAATCGGGGCATATCACTATACCATGTCATGGCTCAGAAATAAATAGAACGGAATTTTGGTCTTCTTTAGAAGTTACTCCCCCTTCGATAGAAAAGATACCGGTCGTGAAAAACTACGCGGATGTGTTTGAAGAAGTAGAAAACTTACCACCGCAAAGAGAAATTGAATTTAGAATTGATCTAATTCCGAATGCCCGACCAGTTGTCCATCCGATTAGAAGAATGGCCCCAAAAGAAAAAGAAGAGCTAAGTAGTCAAACCCGAGAATTACTTTGGAAAGGTCTGATCAGACCAAGCTTTTCAGCGTGGGGAGCCGCAGTAGTATTTGTCCCGAAATCAGACGGTACTCTAAGACTTTGCGTTGATTACCGAGATCTCAATAAACAAACACTAAAGAACAAATATCCTTTGCCCCGAATAGACGATCTGTTAGATCAATTAAATGGAGCAACAGTATTCTCCAGAATGGACCTAGCTACAGGTTTCCACCAATTGCGTATAGCCGGAGACTGTGTTCCTTTGACAGCCTTCAGGGGTCCCGATTTATTCTACGAATGGTTAGTAATGCCGTTCGGCTTGTGTAACGCTCCGGCATACTTCGTTGATCGTATGAACAGAGTGTTCCGTGGTGTATTGAATAAATTTGTTCTAGTCTTCATTGATGACATTTTAATCTACTCTAAGTCGGAAGAAGAGCATGCGAAACATTTAGAACAAGTGTTGAAAATTCTAAGGAGAAATGTCTTGAAAGCTAAATTTTCTAAGTGTGTCTTCTGGCAGAATGAAGTTAAATTCCTAGGCCATGTCGTGTCAAAAGAAGGAATTGCTATAGATCCAAATAAAATTACAGCGATTCAGAACTGGAAACAACCTACTACGCCCACAGAAGTTCGAAGTTTCCTTGGATTAGCTAGTTACTATCGGAAATTCGTTCAGGATTTTTCAAAGATATCAAGAGTATTGACAAAGCTTACAAAGAAGCATGAGAAATTCAAATGGACTCCCGAATGTGAAGAAGCTTTCCAAGAGCTAAAACTGAAGTTGACAACCGCTCCAGTATTGACCATAATAGAAGGCAACCAAGACTTGACAGTATGGACAGATGCTTCTATTAGAGGGCTAGGCGCAGTGTTAATGCAAAAGGGCCAAGTGATCGCTTATGCCAGCCGTCAACTAAAGCCGCATGAAAGAAACTATGCTACTCATGATCTTGAGTTATTAGCTATCGTGTTCGCTTTAAGAATATGGAGGCATTATTTATTGGGCGAGAAATTCGAACTATTCACCGATCATCAATCCTTGAAATACCTGTTCACCCAGAAAGATTTAAACCTGAGGCAACAACGTTGGTTAGAATTCCTTGCAGCATACGATTTTGAAATTATATACACTCCAGGGAAAGCCAATGTTGTAGCAGATGCGCTCAGCAGGAAAAATGAAATCATTGCCAGTTTTATCATTACTTCTTCCTTGCAAGATAAGATTACTATTCTTCAGAAGGACGATGAATTCATTAAAAGGATTAGCCAGCGGATCCAAGAAGGAAAACCCTCAGATTTTAGCCTCGATAGCCAAGGGGTCCTAAGATTAAAAGGGAGAATTTGTGTGCCTGGAATTCCAGAGCTCAGAAGAGAAATACTTGATGAGTGCCACAAATCCAAATTAAGTATCCATCCCGGTGTGAGCAAAATGTATAACGATATCAAACGCACATTCTGATGGAGAGCTATGAAAAGAGATATCTCATTATATGTTAGCAGATGCCCCACTTGTCAGCTAGTTAAAAGCGATCAGCAGAAATTGGCTGGATTATTACAACCATTAGAAATTCCAAGATGGAAGTGGGAACAAATTTCAATGGATTTCATCGATGGCCTGCCTCGAACTAGAAAAGGAAACGACAGTATATGGGTAATCGTAGATCGCTTCACGAAGACTGCCCATTTCATACCTGTCCGATCCAACAGAACAGCTCAAAGTCTGACACAGATTTACTTCAGAGAAATTGTTAAACTTCATGGAGTACCGCTCAATATAGTCAGCGATAGAGATCCCCTGTTCACTAGCAAATTCTGGGAAGCATTCCAGGAAGAATTGGGAACCAAATTAAATCTAAGCACCGCTTATCACCCTCAGACAGACGGCCAAACTGAGCGGGTGAATAGAATTTTAGAAGATCTATTGCGGGCTTGCGTTATCGATTTTGGAGGCTCATGGGAAGATCATTTACATTTACCAGAATTCTCTTACAACAATAGCTATCAAACAAGTTTGGGAATATCTCCATTCGAGGCATTATACGGTAGACCGTGCAGATCTCCCGCATGTTGGGTAGAACCTGGCAACAGACTTGTGTTAGGGCCCGATATGATTCAAGAAGCATCGGATAAAGTCGATTTCATTAAGAAGCGATTAAAAACCGCACAGAGCCGACAGAAAAGTTATGCTGATGCGAGAAGAAGGGATATATCGTTTGCCGTTGGTGATTATGTATATTTAAGAGTTTCTCCAATGCGAGGAGTAATCAGATTTGGCAAGACTGGGAAGTTGGCACCGAGATTTATTGGTCCCTTTCCTATACTTGAACGGATTGGAACTCTTGCATACAGGGTTTCATTACCTGATTGGTTGCCTGGTGTACATGATGTGTTCCACGTGTCTCAACTCAGAAAACATGTTCATGATCCAGATCTTGTTGTGGAAGAAGCAGCGCAACAGGATATTGACATAACTCCAGAATTAGCACTCAAGAGGGATCCATTAAAGATAGTTGGCAAAGAAACTAGAAAGCTAAGGAGGAAAAAGATTCATTTAGTCAAAGTGCAGTGGAGTGGTGATCCTAGAGACTGTACTTGGGAGACTGAGGAAAGCATTAAACAAGCCTATCCCAAATGCAGAGTGGACATCTCTGACTAACTCCGGTGCAAGGTACCTTTACAATACTTTGCATTTACATTTTATTTCCTGCTTAACTGTTATTTCCTTTTCGAGGACGAAAAGTTTTAAGTGGGGGAGATTGTAATGACCCGGAAAATGTGAACCAGTTTAAATTTTTTTAATTAGGTTATTACCAGGAAATTTGAATGATTGAAATAGCATATTTCAATAAATTATAGAATTTGGTATGATAGGGCAGTTTGAAATTTTGAATACAAACTTTGTCTGACTGTACCGGGTGGAAAATATAACAGATTTTAACGATACTGAAAATATTTAAATCTGTTTATCAATACCTTTCTAACGAATCTGAAAAATCAAAATTTCATAACGGAAATCAAAAGTTATGGCCAAATGAATTTTCAGAAAGGTCGCTATATAGGATATATAGCCCTTGGAAATTGAGATTTTGCATACGACCTCGGAATTCGACGAAACCACTTTTGTTGGGTCCGGGATGGCAAATAATTGCTAAGTTTCAAATTTCGTAATTTTTGAAGCTAGTATGTGAGCGGGGCAAAGGAGAACGTGTTTGGTCAAATTCTGTTAAAATGGGTCGACCTAAAAATGGCCGTTTTTCAAACGAGCTCAGAATTCGACGAAACTGGTTTTGTTAGGACCGTATCGTCAAAACAAAGCTGGATTTATTTTTCTGGAATTTTTCGATTCAGTTTGTGGCCCGGGCAAATTGAAATGTACGTTTAAATTAAATATCGAATGTTTTATATTTTAAATTGAAAAATAACTGACTGTAACAGTCGAAATGGCCAACGAAACATATCCCATTGTGTCCGGAATGGGGGTATTTAGCTAGGGGCGATAGTCGTTGGGTTTAAAAAGGAGTCCGTTTGCAAAAACACTATTTAAAATTTTTCTATAAATTCCAGCCAATGAGAAATTTTCTTTAGAAAAAAAAAAACCTAAAACCCTAAGCCGCCAGACGAAAGGAACGACGCTCGTCGTTCAGAACTTTCCGACGAGAATCCCGCCGCCACAGGCGACGCCAGCCAACGCCACCACCCTCAATCGACGCCGCCCATCGCCCTCTTCAAATCTGACCAACCCCGCTCCTCCTCCCTTCGCCAGCATCGAGAAAAACGCCCAGGAAGTCGCCGACTTCACGTCGACGCCACGACCGCCAGAGGCGATCGCACCTGCTCCCCCGACCACCGTTAGGACCGCCTCGCTTCCCTCTTTCAAGTCCCACCCTCTGATCGGAGCATAGATTCACGGATTTGCTGAAAAATTCAACCCTAGTTTCGAAACCAAAAAGAGGTATACGGCTGAATTTATTTTTACACTTTAAAGCGTTGCAAATTTGTAAAAATCATATCTTTTTGCTATGTTAACGAAATTCGATGAAACAGGAGACACCGTAACCGCAAGGAGGCTCTCTACATTCTAGAAGAAGCCGCGGATTTTTCTGACCTTCCTTCGATTTTTAGCACCGCAAGAACCAATGTGAGGAATCTAAACTATTTATGTGAATGTAATCGCGTTGTATAAATTATATAAGCGAAGTGTAAATTATATACGCATTGTATACCTCATGTACATGTGTTGTATAAGTTATATGAGCAATGTATAAATTATACAAGCGTTGTTTGAAACATATATGCTTTGAATTGTGATGAAATGCAAGTGAATTATTATATTATATATATATATATATATATACTCCCCTCGTCCACAGACCATGGACGATATTTATTACTTGTGATTGACGTGATATCATATGATTGACGAATGGTTGGAAATAATTGTTTGTGGTTGATATTATGGTTGAAAAATACCTTTATGGTTGAAAAATACCTTTGTGGTTGAAAAATACCCTCTTGTGGTTGAAACAAAATAGAATAGGATTGTGGAATTGAAAATAAAACATGCCGCCTGCGTGCGAACTAGATGCATGATCCCCATTGTCAAAACCCGCGAGGTTTTAAGGTAGAGCGAGGAGCCGTACTAGGGACGGTCCCGGTTTTAACTACCCTGCCGTTATGCTGCCGAAATTTTCTGAAATATTTATGTGTTAGAATAATTTTCATTCATTGAAACTATTTACATATGCTATATCGAATATTCATGTGTTGAGTTGCAATTCATTCGTTGAGTTGAAATTCATGTGTTGAATATTATTTGAATTTAAACAAATGGCTTTAGCGATAAAAATCACATTTTTATATATATACAAACTATATCGAATATTCATGTGTTGAGTTGCAATTCATTCGTTGAGTTGAAATTCATGTGTTGAATATTATTTGAATTTAAACAAATGGCTTTAGCGATAAAAATCACATATTTATATATATACAAACTATATCGAATATTCATGTGTTGAGTTGCAATTCATTCGTTGAGTTGAAATTCATGTGTTGAATATTATTTGAATTTAAACAAATGGCTTTAGCGATAAAAATCACATTTTTATATATATACAAACTATATCGAATATTCATGTGTTGAGTTGCAATTCATTCGTTGAGTTGAAATTCATGTGTTGAATATTATTTGAATTTAAACAAATGGCTTTAGCGATAAAAATCACATTTTTATATATATACAAACTATATCGAATATTCATGTGTTGAGTTGAAATTCATTCGTTGAGTTGAAATTCATGTGTTGAATATTATTTGAATTTAAACAAATGGCTTTAGCGATAAAAATCACATTTTTATATATACAAACGATATAGAATATTCATGTGTTGAATTGCAATTTGTTCGTCGAGTTGAAATTCATGTGTTGAATGTTATCGTTGTCTAAAAATAAAATGAATCGACAATGAAAACTATATTTTATAGTGAATATGAAGAGTTAAAAATACACATGTGTCGAATAAATATTTTTGATGATAAAAATATTCCTTTTACCATGTATACGCTTAGTTAAAAATACACATGTGTCGAATAAATATTTTTGATGATAAAAATATTCCTTTTACCATGTATACGCTTAGTTAAAAATACACATGTGTCGAATAAATGTTTTTGATGATAAAAATATTCCTTTTACCATGTATACGCTTAGTTAAAAATACACATGTGTCGAATAAATATTTTTGATGATAAAAATATTCCTTTTACCATGTATACGCTTAGTTAAAAATACACATGTGTCGAATAAATATTTTTGATGATAAAAATATTCCTTTTATCATGTATACGCTTAGTTAAAAATACACACGTGTTGAAATAAATAATAGTTTGCTAGAAATATTATTATTAGCTTTGTTCTGCATATATATACATGTGTTGAACAGGAAAAATGGATTAGCTGTAGAGTAAAGAAATTATTTGCGTGCCCGACAAATAGGTAAACCTTGATGAGTTGGCTGCGCAATTTTATTTATATATCAACTCCTGTGAATGCCATTGGATGCGGAGTGCTGGTTTTTCTGTGTGAAATAATAAACAACGCCATAGGATAGTAATAATTAATTTTCAACTACACTACATGGCATACTTCTTGACGATAGGCATACTTCATCATATTCCACATAAGCAATTGGAGCTTGTGTGACGAGGTGGAAGATTTACCATACAAGCAAGAGGCTTGTATGGCGATGACTAAGTACTACAGGTTGAACTGATGACTGATATGGACTATATAAATTATAACGATAAATTGCCAGATTAATAAAAACCCCACACGGGTCTGGAGTTGACAATAATCACGTCGCTCTAGTTATTAGATACGGCACATGGACTATTTATTTCCACACGGAAACGGGGTGACGGGAATTTATTCTCTGGAGTGATTATCAGTACATGCCCCCCCGTAAACACCAAAATATATCACTAAAAATATGTGAATGCTTTTTAGGATTTATTGGGTACCTAATACGGCCCAATAAATTTCCAAACCCCTCCCCGTACAAAGGAGGTTATGGCGAAATTTTTCGAAATATTAAGGCGTTAGTGAAATATTTGAAGTGAAAACGAAGTTGAAAATATAAAATGAACTATAGTTGAAACTATGGGATGAACTATATTTATATATATAAATATAAATATAATTAAAAGGAATAGAGGCCATGCAGTTCGCGTTTCGGAATCGTAATTTGAAACGATTAGTACGAGAAATCCGACCATCGGATTTTCCCGAAACCGCAACCGCTGGGTTCGCCTTGGAAATATCTTTCCAACGGCACCAACCTTGTAAAAATCCAACGGTTGGATTGTCCGGAATGTTTAATTCAAATCTGAAGAAAAACAGCGCCAGAATCGTTTATATTTATATATAAATATAAATATAATTAATTTAAATCGAATAACGACGCTGCAGTTCGAATTTTGAAACCGTAACTTCAAACGACTAGTGTGGAAGATCCGACCGTCGGATTCTCACGAAACTGGAACCGTTGGGTTCGCCTTGGGAATATCTTCCCACTGATATAGACTTTGTAGAAATCCAATGGTTAGATTTTCCGATATGTGTAAAACAAATTAGGAGAAAAATAGCGCCAGCGCCACGACCTGAAACGTCGTTTAATTAAATATGGCCATTTTTAAATAAATAAAAATGGCGAAAAATCGCTATAAAATATTGTAAGCAACATAGGTTGCAAATAAACGAATTGTGCTTGAATTGTTTGATATTTGATGGTTGTATGTGTATGACATGAAAATAACACTGAATAACTTAAAGATGATGTCGAATGATATAACCACATAAAGAATCGATTTAAATTCTAATGACGTGAATTATTTGAAAAGGCCGAGCTAACCCTCATTTCAAATAATTCAGCGAGCGATTCGAATTGGAAAATGCAAAGACGATTCAAGACCGACGATCTTCGTATCGGTTGGATGGGCGCTACTGGGGTTCCTAACCGGAGTAGCTACCGGAAGGGGACGGAAGTAGTAGCCGTCTGAACGTATGTGTTGATTGTACGGATTTGCGGGGAATTTGACGCCTCCGGTTTCGTTCAGACCCAGGACGGACTTGTAAATGGACTGTGTGTCTGACATTGGATTTTGTTCTATATTGATTGATCTCTGTTAAATATATATCTGTTTGGCGGCGGAGAATTTATTCTTTTGCTTAACGCCCTTCTCTGAGACGTACGAGCTCAGGGGTTATATATCGATAGAAATCAATCGTATGGAGTGGACTGCCTATGTGGCATGCCAAGATGCTATGATCAAGGCTTCTGTTGCAAAGCAAAGTCTTGTGGATGATGATCAAAGCAAGGTCTACGTGGCCTAGCTTTGTGTATTTCGTAGATTCGCGAACCTCACACCCCGGTATGAGTTAAAAACGGGATACGGGCCGCTGGGAGAGCACGACGTTTCTTTCTAGCTATGGTGGTGTCAGTGACTTACCAGCCCTGACATATATATCTACTTTTCACCTTTGTGGTTGTTGGAATGCGAGGCGCCTCGATTATAGGTCTGTAAGGACCGGGAAACGTGTGTTCAGGAATTGCCAATCCTCTAACGTAAGTGAGGACCGGCCCAGCCGATCCAAGGGTTACCCAGTGTGCGTAGTCCTGAGGCATTTGCTAGAGTGTCTCGAAGCGGAGAGGAGCTTGCCCCTTGCCTCGACTCATGACAGAAATCCAATTTCCAATACGAGATAACGGATTCGATTGTAACTTATATATGACGACATAATGGCATGGGACGCTCATGTCGCCTATGATTGATATTTATGATGCTATTCGTTTTCGAAACATATATGCACTAGTAATAATACCAAATGATTTTGCTTTATACGTATCAAGCATATTTGGCTATTATAAGGTAAAACTCTATCCTCCGGCTTGCATTGCATTGTGTGATGGGACCTGAGTCTTATAATGGCTTCACTCTTTCTAAAAGCATTGCGTTGTTTTAAAAAGAATTTACTTTGTTTTAAATGCACTAGCAATCACTGGAGTAAACCTGTTCCGCGAAAGTGGCGTGGTCCTATGATTTGCTATTACTGTTGTTTAACTGATAAATAGATTCCTCATACCAGTCCCCATGACTGACTCGTTGTTTGTTTCACTTTGCAAACGCGGGTGCCCTTATTTTCACACGGGTAGCCTAGTACACAGGTGACAGGTGGTTTTTGGTTCTGCACTGCTGCATAGCGTGCACTTTTGGCTCATGGCGAGGCTGACTTCATAGAGATGACTTAGATATTTTCCGCCATTACTGTATTCATATTATGATTCCGCCACTGGCGATGCAGACTGATTTACTTTCCGTATTTCTCACTATATGTATATGTATTCCGCCTTCGGCGATGTAGACTGATACTCTTATTATGTCACTGCATGTATGTATTCCGCCTCTGGCGATGATGACTGATCACTTCCCTTTCTTTTTACTAAGTATATCCCACGTTATGCTATTCTGATATTCCTACATGTTGTGATTCCGCTGTCATATCCATGTGAAAGTATTTTATTTATTGTTTCTGCTATTATCTGTACTCTGCTATGATGATTAATGTGTTATTTCCTAATGATTATCCTTAATACCGCCCCTCGGATTTTGGGATCGTCACACAAGTAAAACAAAAAATTTTAAATTCTGCAAATATTCCTAGAAGACCACGGAAACAAATTTTTTTTTTTGTATATTTGTGTTCAAATATATACAATAGATGAACACATGTATGCAAGTATTCACGAAGTAGTTTGCACTGGAAATCTACGTGAATTCTTGCATGCACATATGCAAGTATTTTACTATATTGGCACATATGTATGTAAATATTGCATGAAGGTTTCACGTTGAAAAATATGCCTGTGTATTGTTGCACACATGTGTGCAAGTATTCTGAAATACCTGCATGCATGTATGCAAATAAATATGAACTGATTTGCATGCCTGCGTATTATTACACACTAGTATGCAAGAATTGTGTATTACTTGCATGAATGTATGCAAGAAAACCAATGCAGCTGCATGACTGAAATATTTGCATACATGAATGCAAGAATTTCAAAATACGTGCATACTATTATGCAATTAACTACAGTTACGTTGTTTATCTGTAATTTTGGTTTTTGACGTGTTTTTTGATGGTTTTACGATCTGAATTTTTTTATTTGTACATGTTTTTTTTAAATAGGAATTTACATGGATTATTTGTATTTTTTGAGTGAATTTTTGAAAAGTAGGGATGTAATTCATAATAAGTTTGTGACTGGATCTGAGCCTAATTTTGAAACCTTTTAGGGACCTGTACCAAATGCACCCTTATAATATTGTTAGAAGGCACCAACAGAAATAATCAAGTAGTTGTGATGCTTATAAGTGTTCATAACATTAATACTAGGCATATAACCAAAACCCGATATGGCACGTTCGCTAGGTTTCAATAGAGATGCTTTTTGTACGTCGAGAACGGTCTTCCTGCAAAAGGATCGTAGCTATCCTTTCAAAGCATTATATCCAGCTGGTCAATGTACTGTAGCAAAAATATGATTGGTCTTGTTAAGACAAAATGCATCGCCTTGGCATGCTAAATATATGATATTATTACTAGAAAAGGGGCCCGACTACACTCTAGTGGTTTGTTAACTCTACTGACCATGTCCCGTATCTTTGGTTTTAGTCATCTCCAGTGATAAGGCTACGTCCGACGTTCCAGTCTACGCATAACAATCAAAGAAAGATCACAGAATCCTATTTGCACTCACTTACATCGAAAGGTTTGGAATCACATGCATAATTCCCACAACTCAAAAGATCTTGGAATCACATCTGGAATCCATACCCCCAGCGGGTCTTGAATCTCACATGGATTCCAACATCCAAAATAATATCAATTATCCTCCATAAAACACACATATGGTTTTCGTAGTGGTTCTGGTTTGTGTCATATCTTACGACCACACACTCTAGTCTACTTGGCGCTCCACAACCCAAACAATCGTTTTTTCAACGAGCTCAACTCTGGTTCTTTTGGAATTAGGCAGACAATACACAAGAGCTGGGATCACCCCCCTAATCATTTATGTCGACGGATCTCCTTATCATCTGTCCTAGTAGAGCCACGAGCTTATATGTACATTATAGCACCAATGACGGTAATTGCAGAAGAAAATTATTATGTTTCTCCTAGATATTTCCTGAGTTAACCCTTCGGTTTTAAGTATGGAAAATGTTCAACACCACAGTTTAAAAGGATTTCTCATTTAGGTCAATATTTGGTAGTCGGTAATTTAGCTATCAATAAACATGCAAACAATCACATTAATCATATATTCAATTTCCCATGGAAATTAGAAAGCCTCATTTAATTAGTTCTTATTAATTAAATCTCTTTATATACGTGAAAAACATTCCCATATACTTATCTCAATGGTATAAGTATATTCACAACTACCATACATTTAATACTTAGAAAATATATTCATAAATTATTAAGGAATGTTCCTTTTCTTCAAATCATAATTTATGGATTTGAACCCATTATTCTCAGAACACGGTTCGTTAAACCTTTGAATGAAACATTTAAATATAAATATTTTTACAAATCGCCTTTAAAAAACATTAGTTATACAATAAAATTTCTTTATAAAACAACTTGCTAATTTTAAACACTTAGATTCAATAATTTTCTAAGACCATTATAAACAAATTAGTAATAATTTCAAACCTTTACTAATAAAATATTTAACTTATTTTTTAAATTATTAATAAATAAATCAAATAACTTTTAAGCCATTTAATATTAAGATAATTCACGAAGCTTTGAACAATATCAATAATTAAGAATTTATCCTTTTATAACATTTATTAATTAAACAGTAATTGGTTAACCTTTTAAAACCTTATTAATAAAATAAATAATTTATATAAAAATCAATTATTAACTTCCAAATGTTATTTAGTAAGAAAATTATTAAATTATAATACATAAATAAGGTACATAACTTTAATTAAAAACAGTATAAATAAAATAATTTATATTTCAAAATTTTGTTCAAATAGACTTAACGACTGCAGTCACCCAATAGTTACATCTCCATCTCAGAGAAAACCATAAGTAACTACAGGCGTCAGAATCCATGGTTAAATTATTGGAGCTCGATAAATCAAAGTCAATGAACTGCAGGCATTAACCCCTTGATTTACACCATAACAACATAGTAGATCGCATCTACGCGATGATTATGTTACTATCCCAGAGAAACCATAAGTAGACTATATGCAATCTCTACCCCTTAAGTTACGTTATCCTATCAACAAACACATGGATTGCGGTAACACAATGGTTGTGTCGCTATCCCAGCGAAACCATAAGTAACTACAGGTGTAACACCCCACGATTTTCACTAGGGTTTCCCGAAGATCTGTAATGTTTAAAAGAAATAAAAATAATCTAACTTCAAAAACTTTATTTAAATAAGGACCAACAATCAAACGACGCTTAAATAAGCTACCATTTGTCTAATTTAGTTTCCAGCCATAACACTATCATTTACGTAAACAAGCATGTATGTAAATAATCATTGCTTAGTAATTAACAACTAACATATCTCGTATCACAATTTATATAGGCAATCACATGAGTAATATGGCAAAGGGGATTTATTCTACATAACAGGTGTCAATGGAAAATTTTATCCAGTTTATTTGGCTAAATAGATAACACCAAGCATATACTTAATTTTATTACGTTACAACTAAATGACGTAATTATCCAATAGTCTCCATAAGTCTTCACACAAGAAATTACTCAAAAAATTTGAATAAAAATAAAATAAAAAACATCTAACAACAATTCGAGATGCTACAACATGATCCTAGACAGTTTTATCCAAACTAATAGCATTTCAAGATGTTATCTAGCAATCCTAAATTTAATTCAGCTACCAACCAATTTATCAGTTCAAACTTGCAATTAACAATGTGGTTATTTTAACCAAACTAATTAACTAACAATTCACATAAGTAAGTATATAAATTTTTTTATCTACTTAATTATATTCTAAATCAGAAAGGTGAATTTTACTCACCAACATTTCAGTTGTCGTTTCATGTTTTGATTTTTGTAAATTTTGAACAGCGTTCAAATTAAGAAAAAAATTCAAGTAGACTCCAATTGCAATCGATCCAATTCCAGAACTTAGTTATTTTCATTACAAGTCGAATGAGATAAACCATGTTATCGCATTTTAAATTTTATAGAGATTAAATTGTAGTTATTCACTAATTAGAATATTTAAGTTGATTAATTGTAATCCGCGTTTAGACCCTAATTACCACCTAATCATTCTTTTCAAATGCAAATTCTAGCTCCAGTGAACCAAACCCACCTCGTCGACTACTTCTTCACCCACTTCCCCTTCTACCATTAATGGACCCAACGACTGATCACATCATTGCATTACCCATTGAGCGCTCCACCTCCCTAGCACCCAATCTTCAACCCCAGCCGCATAAAAGATTTTTTGATCAGCGGAAGTAATGTGCATGAGCTGATAGTTGCTCTACCCAAAGACTAACCAAACCCCACCCAAAAGCTACCACGGATGATCCCTCGATTTGCAAACTCGAACTTACACCCTGTTCCAAAAATCAATGACTTAAGCTCGCATAATCTCTAACCCTAATATCTCCATGTAACTTCTAAACTCCAAAAGAATAATCGCACGTTTCCACACTCATGTCAATCCAAGTTATCATGATTATGAAGACAGGAGATTAGATTCAATATTTTAAATGAAGGAAATAAATTGTATTTGTTAACCTCATTATATAAACGCAGTTCAGAAAAAATGCGTTGACTGTATAATACACAATGAACCGGGCGATTTCACAAATGATGTTCTGACGACATGGTGTCATATTACTCTGGCGACATGATGGAAAGTCGTTCAGAGACTTGATGAAGTCATTTAGATCTTCACCAAAAAGCATGTCATTGTGACCATGCAATTCATGGCGTTAAATCCATTCATACCGTAAGCCGCTAGAAGCATGTCATTCTCAACAAGTCGTCAACATGGCATAACCAAGTCATACCGTGCAAACCATGTCGTTTGGCAAATATGGATTATATATTCAAGTTTCATGAATGCAGACAAGTGGTTTATGCGATAAAACAAAATTATTTGACAACATGGCACAAGCCATTAGCACGATACAGTGCAAGCCATTAGAACGACATGGTGCAAGTTGTTAGTATGACATGGTACAAAACCACTCATACCGCAAATACGACATGAGTCATGTCGATAAAGTTCTACATGAGCCAAAATCATGTCGTGACACATTCAGACCATGAAAAAGGTTTTATTAAATGGAAACCAAGACGTGAAGACTAGCAAGCCATTCATGCCGTCAAGGATTCAAGTCGTTGCATATATATAAAGCACCAAGATGTTATGACCACATAAGTCACGCCATGGGAATATCTATATGCTCAAGTCGCAAGCCGTCCCAAAGAAGTAAAACAATCTGCATGTAAGCTGAGTACATCATGAAGAAATGGATGCATACATTTTATAATGTAAGGCCAGAAAATTGTACACATATGAAGTAGCTTTCCAGGTTGTTCCATTTTTACTAACTGAAACGTTGATAATTGTTGTCGCGTACCAATCAAACATTTCCGCGAAATGCCCTGTGCCAGTGCTCGACTAGCACGGGATGAGCGTCAAAAGGGTTGAAATGATGAATTACCAAAAAACTTGTAGTATATCTCACATCGCATGGAATAAAATATAGTAATACCATAACTTGATATAAAACAGGCGAGACAGTACATAAGCTGAAAACTAAACCATATCCATCAGAATAACGGAATCCAAAATACAGCTTCAAATCCAATTATTACAACTTTAAAATACTGTCTCTAAAAGGAAACAAAAGAGGTACACTACTAATGCCCGAAGTAGTGACCAACAACAACATAGTGAGAATATATATAAAGTATGTGGAAGCCTCCTGCTTGTCTCCGGACAGCCACTCATGCATAACCAACTAACCTGCCTCTAGTCTGCTCGTTTAGGAGCACCTAGAGTAATAAGAAGAGACGTAAAACTCTGGGTTAGATGAAAGTCTGGTGTGAGCGATAGCAAATCTATAACACTAAATAAAGCAATAACATGTATAAATATTCATACTTGACCTGGACCTGCAACCAAAGAGTTAGCACAACTGGAAGTAAAATACTCTAAGGTAACACTGACATAGAGTGTAAAATGGAAGTGTGTGTGTCATGGTGATAGTAAACATCAAACATAGCCATCATCCTCACATCTCTCACTCAATGCTTAAAGCATACGATATCCACCGCTTTGATCACCAAATCCATTGGCGCCATGACGGGTCCACACCGCCCTGCACTCTGTACAACTATTGCTATGACCACACATCCTGGTCTATAGTCAATAACCCTACCCGGTCCATATTGCCCTGGCTTTGGGGTACAGGCCAACCGGTCTACACCGCCCTGGCTCTAGTTCGTCTACATGCCCCTTCTCTCAATAGTGAGGAAAAGTTATATATATCGATAAATTCTTTGCACACGTCCCGCAGCAAAGCCCAATTCTACAAGTTAACTCGTTGGTTCCCATCTGGATCCCGAGCGATAACTTCCCACTTGGACATCCTTTGCATCTCGGGTTTTGGTCGAATTGGAGTTAGTCTTCAGAAGAGTTCATGATCGTCGTCGCATGGTAATGGTAGAAGCTCAAATCCAGTTCAGTTCGGTTCTCTAGTTCGACTCATCATCTCCGGTTCGACTCATCACCTCCGGTTCGGTTCGTCACGTCCTGTTCGGTTCAGTTCGTCACCTCCTGTTTGGTTCGGTTCATCGCCTCCTGTCCAGTTCGGTTCTCCGGTTCGATCCAAACTAGAACGCTGCAATTTTTCCAATCAGCAGTTTTTCCAAACAACGACGTTTTCAACCATTATAACTTTCCTATGTAATCATAAATCATACCAAACAGCTGTAGTAATATGTAATCAACCAAAAATATCAAAACAACGATTTCACATGTTAATGTAGATTAAACATACTTTAATCCATGACTTTCCCCTTAATCCCCTGAGTTTCGGGATTAACAAACAAATCCAAATCAAACCAAATTCATATATGTGACATAAAATATAGATCTGGAATTTATACATATTTTTCCATATTTTTATGAGTCATTAATTCGCTAATTAATGATAATTAGCCATAATTAGTGAATAAACATGCTAATCACTCACCTTAGCCAATAATAAATGATAGATCTGAAACTTTCACTAATTTGGCTCGGATTCCTATATGGTGCAGCAGCTCTACCTCGAATTTGGTGTTAATCCGGGTTGATTTGATGTAAATTTGATTAAGTTGTGATTAGAGAGAGATTTAGAAGATGGAAGCCATGATTAGGGTTTGAAAAAGGTTTGTGTCGGCTAGAAAAATGAAAGAAGATGATTCTCCAACCCCTTTCAGCCCTCCCATAATACTAATCCTGAATTGGGTTATGAGCCTAGTTGCTAATCAATTAACTAAGCCTAATTAGGTTATTTTCCATCTTTCAAATCTTATTTCAGCCATGTCTCCCAAATGGTAAGTCTGTTTGGTTAATGTGACTACTCTACGAAATGGAAAACCATCATCCAAATTTAATGGTAGTGGTTTCAAGTACCACCCTAAAGTTATAGGCGAAATAAGATTCTCTAAGGGCAAAATTGTCATTTTAAAATCCGGCAAAAATCGTGAAAGTGGGAAATGACCCCAATAGTCGTTTCCCAAAGTTACCTGACCATATGACTTCGAATGAAAATAAAACAAATATTCTACGGTCCTCCGATACGTAGAATACGGGTCGTTACACTTTGCCCCCTTAAAAAATTTCGCCCCCGAAATTCCTTAACCAAGAAAACATACAACAGTGTCCCGCATGCCTGTCAACCATTTACAAACAATCAAACATATATAATAAACACAATAAGCCTCTCCTAGCATGCGGTTTACTATCAAGGGAATAACTATATCGCGATTAAAATATTACCAGGTAAAGAGCTCTGGATACAACCTCCTCGTGCTCTCCTCGGTTTCCTAAGTAAAGTCATTCTTATTATCACCCCCACTGGACCTTAACCAGTTTCACCGTCTTCCTTTGAATTTTTTTCGTATCGTGTCCAACAATACGAACTGGTCTGCGGTTTCCAACTGCCTCGGATTCTACCTCGATATCATTCAACTGATCTGGTAAAATAGTTATACCGGACTTCCTTAACTAAGAAACAAGAAATACGTTGTGCACTTCCTCCATCTTATCAGGTAATCCAACTTTATACGCTTAAATCCCAACTCGCTCGAGAACTGGAAATTCATAACAAACCTTGGTGCTAACTTACCTCTCCTACCAAACCGAATCACACTCTTCAACGGAGAAATCTTGACGAATACCGAATCACCAATGGAGAATTTCAAATCTCTTCGTCTTTTATCAGCATAACTCTTCTTCCTATCTTGGACAGCCTTCATTCGCTGTCGAATAACCTTGATCTTATCTGTAATTTCTTTTATTACATCTGTCCCAAGCACAAGTTCTCACCGGTTTCCAACCAACATAATGGCGAGTTGCACGGTCTTCCGTACAAAGCTTCAAATGGAGCCATACCAATACTGGACTGATAACAATTATTGCATGCGAACTCAACCAGATGCAAATAGTCATCCATGACCCCCCAAAATCAAGTATACAATCTCTCAAGAGATCTTCTAATACACAACTCACCCTCTCTGTTTGACCGTCGGTTTGAGGATGGTATGCAGTACTGAGATCTAATTCTAACCCTAAGGCCTCTTGTAAGCTCTTCCAAAACCCGCTAGTAAATAATGGATCTCGGTCACTCACAATACTTTTAGGTACTCCATAAAATCTCGGTACCCACTTCATATACAGTTCTGCTAACTTAGCTGCTGTTCTATTCGACTTGACCGATATAAATCTTGCACTTTTGGTCAGACGATCCACAATCACCCAAATACTATCATGATCCAATCTAGTCCTTAGTAAACCATCGATGAAATCCATTGATACTTGTTCCCATTTCCATTCGGGAATATCTAACGGTTGTAACAGACCACTAGTCTTCTTTTGCTCGGCTTTAACTAACTGCCAATTCATGCACTTGGGTATAAACTTCCCAACGTCTCCCTTCATCTCTTCCCACTAGTATGTATGTTTCATGTCTCGATACGTTTTGTTACCATAGGGATATATAGTCAGTTTCGAGCGATCACACTCTCTAAGCCTTCATCTCTCAATACATTAACATTGGGTACAACTAGTCTCCCATTCTTTCAAGGCCATCCTTCTCGATCAAGTCCGTATATGTTTATCTCCTCACTGTCAATGCCTATCTTTACTTCAGAGATGATTTCCAGTAGTTTAAGATTGTCCCTCTGACTAGAACCAATCCGCTCAATCAAAGTCAGTATGATCGCAACATCTCTGATCCAATTCGCACTTAGGTCTGAAATCATATCCCACGATGTACTCAAATTGCTTCCATTCCAGAAACATAACACCCAAACTGGCATGTCTCCTACTTAATGCATCATCTAATGCATTTACCTTCCCTGGAGTGTATGCGATATTGAAATCATATGATGCCAAGAACTCTAACCATCTCTGCTGACAAAGATTTAAATCCTTTTGAGAGAAAAGATACTTTAATGACTTATGATTGATAAACAACTCGAATCTTTCTCCCAAGAAATAGTGTCTCCACATCTTTAAGAGAACACGATCGCTTCCAATTCCAAATCATGGATAGGATATTTTTTCTCATGTGGTTTCTTTTGCCGACTAGCATAAGCTACAACCTTACCTCCTTGCATCAGTATAGCACCTAGTCCGGTACCACACGCATCCGTGTATACTGTCATCTCTTCGTTCCCCTTAGGAATAACTAACACTGGTGCACACATTAACTTCTCCTTTAGACTCTTAAATGCATTCTCATACCATTCATCCTAAACAAAAGCTTGATTCTTCTTGGTCAACTGAGTTAACGGTGCCGCTATCTTGGAGAAGTCTTGAATAAACTTACGATAATATCCAGCTAATCCCAAGAAAATTCTCATGTCCGTTGCATTCTTCGGCGTAGACCAATCTTGCACCGTAGCCACCTTCGCAGGGTCCACAACAATACCATTCTCTGAAATAACATGGCACAAGAACCTCACTTACCTCCTCCAGAAATGACACTTAGAAAATTTCGCTTTCAATTAGTGTTTCCTCAACACCTCCATCACCGTCCTCAAATGTTCCTTGTGTTCTTCCTCTATCCTCAAGTAAACTAAGATATCGTCCACGAACATAAGAACAAACTTATTTAATTGATCCCTAAAAACCCTATTCATAAGATCTACAAAATATGCGGGTGCATTAGTCAACCCGAATGGCATGACCAACCACCCATAGAATCCAAACGGCGTCCGAAATGCCGTTTTAGGTATACTCTCAGTTGCTACTTGGAGCTGATGAAATCCTATAGCAAGATCCAACTGGGAGAACACTCTTGCTCCATTTAGTTGATCAAACAAATCATCTATCCATGGAAGAGGATACTTATTCTTCCTTGTCACCTTGTTCAACTCGCGGTAGTCCACACATAAGCGAATGGAACCATCGGCCTTTGTAGCAAATACAACTGGTGCTCCCGACTCAGAAAACACTTCTTTGGATAAATACCTTCTTCAAAAGATCGCCTATTTACACTTCGAGCTCTCGTTTCTCCCTTGGCGCCACATGACGAAGAGACATCACTATAGGTCTGGAATCTTTCACTAAATCAATCCGAAACTCGATCTCTCCGTCTGGTGGAAGTTCGGTCACTCCTTCAAAGATGTCTGGATACTCATCAGCAATAGGAACATTTGATAACTCATCATGTGGGATGTCGAGGGAATTTAGAAAACTAGCCATCACCCCATCACTAGGTAGGCAACCCAATAGCACCCTCCACCCATCATCCGCTTTAATGGTCACTGTAGAACCCTCACAGTCTGCCACCACCCCATGCCTTTGGAGCCAATTAACTCCCAAAATAATGTCAAACCCAGTAAACCCCAAAACAAAGCAATCATAAGCAAACATACGTCCATGACTCGATAAGTCCAAATTATGACAAATCATTCAAAGGATAGTCGAACCACCGATCAGATTCGTCACAACTAAAGGGTTATCGACTATCTTGGGTTCCAATTCCAACCTATCTACCAGGTCACTAGATACGAAGGAATGGGAATCCCCGGTATCAAACAATAATCGAACATGAACATCATAAATAGAAAGCATACCTTGAATAACGACACCCTTTCCCTTCTCCGCCGCAGTTGGGGCATTCGACGAAGAAAGAACATCGTTGATAACATATGCTTTCACGATCTGCTCCTCCTTAGGGGTTGCGGACATTCATTCTTGAAATGTCCCACTTGGTCACACTTGAAGCACTTCTTTTCCCCTGGCTTCACTCGACAATCTCTGATATAGTGGCCCTTCTTACCGCAGCCAAAGCACTTGATATATTTCTTATTCTTCTTTTTTTTGACCATCCTTGGTTTATTTCTGTTTTCTCTTATTCTGAAACTTCTTCTTACCTTCACCGCTTGCTTGCGATTTTGGCTCCTCTACAGATGTAATAGCAACCTCGGTCTTCATCTTAAGGTAATGGCTCTTAAATCTCAATGCTTCCCCATAATAGATTCAAAAATCTCATCGATATGGTTTATAATTATTTCCCCCAAGTACTCATCTAGGCCAGTTACGAACTTCTCGTTCTTCTTCTCAGCAGTATTGATGAGAGATAATCCATATTTCGATAAGGTATCGAATGCACCAGTATGTTCCTAGACTGTCCTACCATTTTGTTTAAGCTCCAAAAATTTCCTGAATAATTCTATTTTCTGAGCAGTTGGAATAAACTTTTCACTGAAGCGAGTCTTAAACTGATCCCAAGTAACTTGATCATCGGGAGTAGCCGCTTTAATAGCATTCCACCAATTCATTGCCCGTCCTTGAAGCTGACACGATGCTAGCTTTCTCTTCATTGCATCATCCATCCCCAAATCCTCGAAGACGCGCTCACAACTATCAAGCCAATCCTGAACCTCCATAGCCGATTTCATTCCACGGAACGACTTCCCATCAAGAGTTGTATAATCCCTTTTAAGCTTGGCGAAATCGGCTTTAGGCGCCTGCACTACTGCTCCACCACCGTTAGCAACATTAGGAAGTGCCCCTGAGCATCCCTAAGCATCTCTCGCATGAAGGCAGTAAACATCGTCCTTATATCAGGGACATTCCCATTGTTGGCTCCTAATCCCGCTCCCTCTTCAACTCCCGATGCGGAGTTCTTTACCGTACTCCTTGTATTTCGCTTCATCATTCAATCTATAAAGACAGTGCAGTGCGACTTCATCCTTAGATATACTAATAATATATATATAGTTTTTGAAAACCAAAATATCACAATTACGCACTCTCATATATGTAACAACCCGTATTTTCAATAACCTGTTATAACATAAATCGAGGTAGAATTTAATTTATAAATCTGAATCAAGGGAAACGGGCTATGCCATTGCGTTCTTCTCGGAAAAATACGCAGAATGGAGTCCGAGTTTTCGAAAATCGGAGTCCGTATGACCCGATTAAGGCCCAACGAAGTTTTCAGAAAATTTCAAAGTAAAAACAGATTTCAAATTCAAGTTTGAATTTGGAAATTAGGGTTAGATTGGGGCAGGCGGGAAAACTCCCACCAGAGCACCCAAGTCGACAGCCCTGTCGACTTGGGAGTCGACTTGGTTGGACCCAAGTCGACAGCCCTGTCGACTTGGGAGTCGACTTGGTTGGACACAAGTCGACAGCCCTGTCGACTTGGCTGTCGACTTGGTCCAGCCGAGCAGTTTTGCCTGGTGCACCATTTTGGGTTTGTGTTGAGTTTGGGGGCCAGATTCGGTTTTGAGGGCTGAGATTGGAACTAGGGTTTAATCCTAAGGTTGAAACTAATCCTAATCTCTATAAATAAGGCCCTAACCTAACCCTAAATCATCATTATTCATTCATACAACTAAACTATGGCAAAATCATTCCTCTCATGGCCTCCACTCTCTTCATCAAATTCCTAAGTCATTTCTATGAGAGATTTTCCATGCATACAAGTGTTTTCAAGCTTGTATGAGTGTCATTAGCTTGCATTCAAGTCAAGTTTCTATATTTGCATCATAAAGCAAGAGTTTTGATCATTTTGGCTTAAGGATTTTTCTATTGGAGCTTGCATTTTGGGTTTAATTGATTGCATAAGGGCTTTGTCATATTTTTATGTCTTCATAAGCATTGTAAGCCCTATTCTACTTTCATATTTAAACTTTAAAGTTAAATGAATGATGCAAGTTTGGTTGACCATTATGATATGCAAGCTTATCATGTTATGTTATGCAAGTATGCCATGTTATGATAGGCAAGTTTACCATGTTATGCTATGCAAGTTTGCCATGTTATGATATGCAAGCTTATCATGTTATGTTATGCAAGTATGCCATGTTATGATATGCAAGTTTACCATGTTATGCTATGCAATTTTGCCATGTTATGATATGCAAGTTTACCATGTTATGCTATGCAAGTTTGCCAGCTTATCATGTTATGTTATGCAAGTATGCCATGTTATGATATGCAAGTTTACCATGTTATTCTATGCAAGTTTGCCATGTTATGATATGCAAGTTTATCATGTTATGTTATGCAAATTTGCCATGTTATGATATGCAAGGTTATCATGTTATGTTATGCAAGTTTGATATGCAAGTTCGTCATATGATATGCAAGTATGTTATGCAAGTTTGGGATGATCATTTTGTTCATGTTATCATGTTATGCAAGCTTATCTTGAGTATATGAACATAAAGCTTCAAGCTTTATGCTAAAGGTTGCATTTTGGCAACATGTAGGTTATCATACTCTTATGATAACTTGCATGTGAGGCTAAATGCGAACTTATGGCCATTTCTACATGTCATTTATCACCATGTATCACCAATATGCTAAGTTTGGTTTTATGCATGCTTTTGAGGCCTAAAAATGTAATATGCAAGTATATGAAAATGTGTACATTTCATATGCCACCATGTTGAACTTGTGGCTTCAACACCTTTATTACATGATTATGCCAAGTTCCCTCTTTTTATCCTTTATGCGCTATTGCGATATGTAAGCGATGGGATTGCGTTTGGGGTTGGGTAAACTTAAAAGACATAAAAACATAAGATTGGGAATTTACCTATTAAGTTAGGTTTACCCATTGGGAATTTACCTATTAAGTTAGGTCTACCCAAATGCTTGAAAACTTGTAATATGTTTTGGAAACATATTGGACATGACACTTAGAAAAGATAAGTGTGACCAACTCGAGGTTGGGTTGAGTTTGTAGCGTAAACCTACCCGGAACCGACCGTCCTAACTAGTTGCTACAAACAATAGGACCCAATGTGAGAAGTTGGCCATGTGGTACCTTAAACCCGAGGTTAGACCAAGTTGCGGTGTAAAGCTACCCGGACCCGCCCGGCTTAACTAGTAACCACAACAAGGTCTAATGTGAGAGGTTAAGGCACGTGAAATTAATTAATGCCTCATGATTAGGGTTAAGTCATGGTCCACTTAATACTTAACCAATTTGGGCTTGGTAGATTAATCAGGGTTAAGTCGTGAACTCATCGTTACACTTAACCAAGTTAATCCATGATTAGCAAGAGGGTTAAACCGTACTTAACCCACTAGAAAATCCTAGCAACGGGGGTCCACTCCAGCAGTAATCCCAAGTTTGTATCATCATGACCCTAGGGACTAGGCTAGGGTGGGGCACGATTACTGGACTTGAGGTAAGCGACCAAAAACGACGGCAGATTGGTACGCCGGTGTAGTTCCGGGCGGACCATGGTCGTGCACATAGTCCGAAGCCGGGGAAAGCATGCACGGGTACCAGTAGATCGAGACTGTGCACTTATGTTTATGGTGTCCAGGGGTTGACACCCTAGTGCTTGATACACCCGACGGGAGACCCTGCACAGTCTGACTACAATTATGTTTGGGCCGCATTGACACCAACACGTGATGAGTTAGGCTTATAGGGAGCCGATCGACTAGACCGTTTGGTTGGACCGCGTATTAGGGTCACTTCATGTTATTGGGCCAAAGCTTGGGCCAAGGGATCAATACTTGCTTATTCAAGTCATGTTAGTTTACTAGTACACCTGTGGTGCAAAAACCTTAAACCTGATTATGCGATGACACCTTTATCTACCTTGTTATTTAATCATCATGCTAGTATGTTGTTATCCTTATGTTCATCCCTGCTTCTCATGTCAGTTAACTTTATCAGTTTACATTGATTGTAGTAGGGCTTACTCAGTCTTTTTGACTGACCTTTTTTCTTTCGCCTCTTTTCTTCCGTTTCCCCCCCCCCCAGGTTCTCAGGGTGGGAACGTTGGAGCTTAGCTTGGATTCCTGATCACTTGCTTGTGGGATTTTAGCTCATGTACGGTCTTGACATGAAGCTAGCTATGGTTATCACTTATTTTGGGGATAGTACTTATGTATTTCAGTTTTTCAGTGATGTTGTTTTTATCTAGACTTGTGTATTTGGAAAGTTGACATTATGTTGTACCAGACTTGTTTTGAAATCTTCCGCTGTTTTACTTATCTTATTTACTCTGTTTACATATATACATATGTTCTTTTTCTGCCTTGATATATCATTATGCATGTTTACCTGATTCAAACGCCCCTCCAAAGTCAGAGTGCTTGCAAGAGCCACCCTGGCGGAGGTGGGGTGTTACATTTGGTATCAGAGCATATGGTTTACGAGAAGGAACAAAAAGGTTTTTAAAACTTTTGGAAAACTATTTTCAAAACCAAGTATAAAGTATTTTCCAAAGAAAAGTCTAGTTTATTTTAAAGGCTATTCCCCAAAAAGCCATTAGCAAAATTCCTTCGTTTTTCTCCATTCTGAATCTATCTTTTTCTTCGTTTTCAGTATGGCCGATAACTTTGCTTTTCCGGAGGGAGTACACGTACCTGTTTGGTATAGGAGACTTTTGGAGGCTAGGGCGACCGAAGCCGGCCCCACCGATGTTCCTCCTCCTCCTCTGGTAGTTAATGTTCCTCCTCCTCCTGTCGCTGATGTTCCTCCTCCTTTTGTCGCTGAGGTTCCTCTTCCTCCTCCCCCTCAGCATCCTTAAGCTGACTTCGCAAAGACTTGCAAAGATTTCAAAGCAATGGGTGGCAAGAATTTCATTGGAACCGAGACTTTTGTAGAGGCCAGAAATTGGTTGAAAGAGACCGAGGATTTATTTGCTATCTTTGGGTTAGACGATCAGAGGAAGATCTTGTTGGCGGTTTGGCTTATGAAGGATGAAGCCGCTTATTGGTGGGAAGTCACCAATGGTACTAGGCCTGTTGAGACTTGGGCCGATTTCAGGGCAAGGTTCGTGCTTAAGTTTCTATCTTCTGCTGAGGAGAATCTGCAAATGGAGAGGTTCATAACTTTGAAACAAGGAGATATGTCTGTCAAAGAATATGTGAACAAGTTCAATCAGTTAGCTCGTTTTGGCTTGGATATGGTGAGTACTCCTCAAAAGAAGGCTCTTCGTTTTGCTAGAGGATTGAATGAGCCGTTGCAGGGATTGGCTATGTCACATATTCCCCATGGGGCCACGTTTGAGAGCTTGGTTAATATGGCGTTACTTCAGGGAGATGTCAAGAAAGAGATCAAGATGAATGATACTCAAGCCAAGAAGACTGATTCCCAGTGGAAAGGAAATCAAGGTAATCCAAGTGGTCAGAGCAGTCAAGGTACTCAAAACAAGAACAAGAACAAGAGTCAAGGCAACAAGGGGAACAACAACAAGGGCAATAACGACAAGAGGAAGTGCCATTATTGCGGTTCAGTTGGGCATCTTATTAAGGATTGTAGGAAGAGAAAAAGGAAGAATGGTGAATGCTTTTTCTGCGGTGAGACTGGACATTTCAGTAAGGATTGCCCGAAGAAGCAAGGGCAAGGCCAGGGTCAGACTCAGCGTGCTGGACCTTCAGGAGGGCAAGTTCATGCTCTCAATGCCGCTCCAGTTCCCGATCGAGGTAGTATTTCTGTGGAGAGCCTTGTATATATTTCTGATTTTCCAGTTCGTACCTTGTTTGATTCTGGTGCATCGCATAACTTTATCTCATCTGATCTTGTTGAAAGTTTGCACCTAAGTACTAGTCTAGTTTATGATCCCGTGTGTGTTTCAAATCCAATTGGGGTTTACGCCCATTTGTCTATTATCTACGTGGATTTGAAAATCTCTATCTTTAGTGTAGAGTTCTCGTGTGATGCTTATATTCTCGGTTTCATGGGGTATGGGTTGATTTTTGGGCATGGATGGGTTGTCCAGTTTTGGAGCCATCCTTGATTTTTGAGCATAGGGTTGTGAGGCTCATGACTCGCCTCGGTAATACCCTAAAAGTTTCTAGTAACCCTATGGGTCCCGTCATGTTGTGTTATCTTGAATCCCTCAACTCGTCTATCGATAGTTTGCAATCGGTGAGGGTGGTCCGAGAATATCCTGATATCTTGGGTGAAGTGAAGGGGGGTTACCCCTAAGCGAGAGATTGATTTCCGCATTTATTTGGTTGATAATGCCAAGCCAGTTACGTGGCCGGTTAGGCACATGGTCCCGCGAGATGAGAGTTAAGAAAGCAAGTCAAGGAGTTGCTTGAGAAGAACTTCATACGATGAAGCATTTCCGAGGAGGGTGCTCTAGTAGTATGCGCTACTAATGTGGACAGTTCGCTTCCCCCGTATGTTGATTATCGTGAGTTGAACAAGAAGAATAGACAACCATTACCGAGGATTGATGATCTCTTTGACCAGCTTATCGGTGCTTCTGTTTTCTCTCAGCTTGATCTTGCTACTGGATTCCATCAGCTCTGGGTAGCTGAAGATAGTATAGACAAAACTGCGTTCAGAACTCCAGATGGATTCTTAGAATGGCTGGTCATGCCATTCGGTTTGACTAATGCACCCGCCTACTTCGTGGACTTGATGAGTAGGGTGTCTAGGGAGTTCCTGAACGAGTTTGTGGTAGTCTTTGTAGACGATATCCTGACTTTCTTAAAGAACGAGGAAGAACATGCTAGACATCTCAAGGAGGTGATGGATACGCTTAGAGCGCATCAGTTGAAAGCCAAGTCCTCCAAATGTCATTTTGGAGAAAAAGGAGTTAGATTTCTTAGGCACATAGTTACTAAGCAAGGCTTAGCGGTGGATCCCGCTAAAGTGGTCGCGGTTCAAAACCGAAAAGCTCCGACGAGGACAATTGAAATAAGAAGTTCTCTCAGTTTAGTTAGTTAGTTAGCGTCCCTTGAGTTTAGACCTACCCTTCTGGATCAAGTAGGGACTTCACAGAAGGAAGACCCGCAGTTAGCCGAGATCATGGACAAGTTGATTAGAGGCAGGATGTTAAGTCACCTCGCCATAGATACCAAGGGATGGCTAAGACACGATGAGAGAAAGAAGGTTCTTGAAGATGCACATCATCCGAGGAAGTGGCCGAGTTTGTCCCAAGGTGCATGTTGTGCCAACAGGTTAAAGGCCGAGTCATAGAAGCCCGGTGGGCTATTATATCCATTGGAGGTCCCCGCAATGGAAGAGGGAAAAGCGTCATGAAGGATTTCGTGGATGGACTGCCTAGATCAAGAAAGGGAATAGGAGCATGTGGGTCATAGTAGGTAGACTCACGAAGAGTTCTCATTTCACTCTGGTAAAGAGCGAAAGGACTGCATCATAACTAGCGACAGTTTACTTTCAAGAAATAAAGCGGTTGCACGAGCTTCCCTCAAGTATAGTTAGTAACCATGGCTCAATCTTCACTAGCCAGTTTTGGGATAGTCTACGGGAAGTCATGGGCAACCAACTGAATCTAAGTACGGCCTATCATTCGCAGGCGGATGGTTCATTTCGTTCAAGCATGAGTTATAGAAAATCACGTTAGTAAGAGCAATTGGCAACGTGGATTGGTATTTCCAAGAAAAGTTCTGCTGCGTGGAATACTTTATAGTAAGTAAACGAGATCCAGGATTCACTAGTGAATTTTGGAGAGCTTGCATGAAACCATGAGGTCACAGTTATGTTTAAGCCAAGTATGATAGAAGAAGAGTAAGTGAAAAAGGAAGACGAGAGGCGACAATGAAATGGGTTCCAACTCATATTTGGAAATAAGAGTTAAGAAGCTAAGAAATCATGAGGTAAAAGATGGTCAAAGCACAGTGGAGTTAAACTCAAGGAAACGTGACTTAGAAGATTGAAGGCTGGATACGCCCATCATACCTTTATGAGTATATCCTTGATCCTTGTTTTCCTGTGGAGCTTACTCGCATGTTATCTTTTACAAATATCCTCTCGGTCCCGTTCTCGATCCCATTTCTGTTGTAAACTCCATAAGGGGTCCGTTAGGTTGACTAAACCTTTTGGGCTTTTATAGAATATGGGTTGGTTTAGGAAGGGATTTCTTGTAATCCGAAAGGAGTATATCCTGCTTATCTTCCCGATCTCTTTGTAGCATATCTTTTGCTATCCATGTTTGTCTTGATTATCTAGTTTATCATGTTAATCTTGTCATGAGAACCTTAGGTAGAAACCCTTTGGATGAAACATGTGTTTGAAACATGTTATGCTTGATGTTTGCAAGTGGTTGCAAGTGTTTGCAAGTGGTTACTCGTGGATGCATTATACACGTTAGGCACTAGATCGGCTCACACACTCCTCATATTGCATATGCATGAGTGTTTATGCTTATTCATGGATGAAAATTTTTGTGTTATCACATGGATGTTGCATATGGATGTTTGTTATGTGCACGCATATAGATGTTATACATTATGTTAGGAATTGCATACATATGGATTCATTTCACTAACATAATTTGCATTGATGATATTTGCATTAGATAAGTACATATACACACACCTTTGCATATGTTCATACAACATTTAGAATCTTGTAAGGACAATGATTGCTCGTGGATGATGTTTTGAGTAGATGGATGTTGGATGGTAGGATATGTTCTTCCTAACTTAGAGATTTCGAGGACGAAATCCTTTAAGGAGGGGAGAATGTAACAACCCGTATTTTCAAAAACCTGTTATAACATAAATCGAGGCAGAATTTAATTTATAAATCTGAATCAAGGGAAACGGGCTATGCCACTGCGTTCGTCTCGGAAAAATACGCAGAATAGAGTCCGAGTTTTCAAAAATCGGAGTCCGTATGACCCGATTAAGGCCCAACGAAGTTTTCAGAAAATTTCAAAGTAAAAACAGATTTCAAATTCAAGTTTGAATTTGGAAATTAGGGTTAGATTGGGCCAGGCGGGAAAACCCCCGCCAGATCACCCAAGTCGACAGCCCTGTCGACTTGGGAGTCGACTTGGTTGGACCCAAGTCGACAGCCCTGTCGACTTGGCTGTCGACTTGGTCCAGTCGGGCAGTTTTGCCTGGTGCACCATTTTGGGTTTGTGTTGAGTTTGGGGGCCATATTCGGTTTTGAGGGCTGAGATTGGAACTAGGGTTTAATCCTTAGGTTGAAACTAATCCTAATCTCTATAAATAAGGCCCTAACCTAACCCTAAATCATCATTATTCATTCATACAACTAAACTATGGCAAAATCATTCCTCTCATGGCCTCCACTCTCTTCATCAAATTCCTAAGTCATTTCTATGAGAGATTTTCCATGCATACAAGTGTTTTCAAGCTTGTATGAGTGTCATTAGCTTGCATTCAAGTCAAGTTTCTATATTTGCATCATAAAGCAAGAGTTTTGATCATTTTGGCTTAAGGGTTTTTCTATTGGAGCTTGCATTTTGGGTTTAATTGATTGCATAAGGGCTTTGTCATATTTTTGTGTCTTCATAAGCATTGTAAGCCCTATTCTACTTTCATATTTAAACTTTAAAGTTAAATGAATGATGCAAGTTTGGTTGACCATTATGATATGCAAGCTTATCATGTTATGTTATGCAAGTATGCCATGTTATGATATGCAAGTTTACCATGTTATGCTATGCAAGTTTGCCATGTTATGATATGCAAGCTTATCATGTTATGTTATGCAAGTATGCATGTTATGATATGCAAGTTTAGCATGTTACGCTATGCAAGTTTGCCATGTTATGATATGCAAGTTTACCATGTTATGCTATGCAAGTTTGCCATGTTATGATATGCAAGCTTATCATGTTATGTTATGCAAGTATGCCATGTTATGATATGCAAGTTTACCATGTTATGCTATGCAAGTTTGCCATGTTATGATATGCAAGTTTATCATGTTATGTTATGCAAATTTGCCATGTTATGATATGCAAGGTTATCATGTTATGTTATGCAAGTTTGATATGCAAGTTCGTCATATGATATGCAAGTATGTTATGCAAGTTTGGGATGATCATTTTGTTCATGTTATCATGTTATGCAAGCTTATCTTGAGTATATGAACATAAAGCTTCAAGCTTTATGCTAAAGGTTGCATTTTGGCAACATGTAGGTTATCATATCTCTTATGATAACTTGCATGTAAGGCTAAATGCGAACTTATGGCCATTTCTACATGTCATTTATCACCATGTATCACCAATATGCTAAGTTTGGTTTTATGCATGCTTTTGAGCCCTAAAAATGTAATATGCAAGTATATGAAAATGTGTACATTTCATATGCCACCATGTTGAACTTGTGGCTTCAACACCTTTATGTCATGATTATGCCAAGTTCCCTCTTTCTATCCTTTATGCGCTATTGCGATATGTAAGCGATGGGATTGCGTTTGGGGTTGGGTAAACTTAAAAGACATAAAAACATAAGATTGGGAATTTACCTATTAAGTTAGGTCTACCCATTGGGAATTTACCTATTAAGTTAGGTCTACCCAAATGCTTGAAAACTTGTAATATGTTTTGGAAACATAATGGACATGACACTTAGAAAAGATAAGTGTGACCAACTCGAGGTTGGGTTGAGTTTGTAGCGTAAACCTACCTGGAACCGACCGGCCTAACTAGTTGCTACAAACAATAGGACCCAATGTGAGAAGTTGGCCATGTGGTACCTTGAACCCGAGGTTAGACCAAGTTGTGGTGTAAAGCTACCCGGACCCGCCCGGCTTAACTAGTAACCACAACAAGGTCTAATGTGAGAGGTTAAGGCACGTGAAATTAATTAATGCCTCATGATTAGGGTTAAGTCATGGTCCACTTAATACTTAACCAATTTGTGCTTGGTAGATTAATCAGGGTTAAGTCGTGAACTCATCGTTACACTTAACCAAGTTAATCCATGATTAGCAAGAGGGTTAAACCGTACTTAACCCACTAGAAAATCCTAGCAACGGGGGTCCACTCCAGCAGTAATCCCAAGTTTGTATCATCATGTCCCTAGGGACTAGGCTAGGGTGGGGCACGATTACCGGACTTGAGGTAAGCGACCAAAAACGACGGCAGATTGGTACGCCGGTGTAGTTCCGAGCGGACCATGGTCGTGCACATAGTCCGAAGCCGAGGAAAGCATGCACGGGTACCAGTAGATCGAGACTGTGCACTTATGTTTATGGTGTCCAGGGTTTGACACCCTAGGGCTTGATACACCCGACGGGAGACCCTGCACAGTCTGACTACAATTATGTTTGGGCCGCATTGACACCAACACGTGACGAGTTAGGCTTATAGGGAGCCGATCGACTAGACCGTTTGGTTGGACCGCGTATTAGGGTCACTTCATGTTATTGGGCCAAAGCTTGGGCCAAGGGATCAATACTTGCTTATTCAAGTCATGTTAGTTTACTAGTACACCTGTGGTGCAAAAACCTTAAACCTGATTATGCGATGACACCTTTATCTACCTTGTTATTTAATCATCATGCTAGTATGTTGTTATCCTTATGTTCATCCCTGCTTCTCATGTCAGTTAACTTTATCAGTTTACATTGATTGTAGTAGGGCTTACTCAGTCTTTTTGACTGACCTGTTTTTCTTTCGCCTCTTTTCTTCCGTTCCCCCCCCTCCCAGGTTCTCAGGGTGGGAACGTTGGAGCTTAGCTTGGATTCCTGATCGCTTGCTTGTGGGATTTTAGCTCATGTACGGTCTTGACATGAAGCTAGCTATGGTTATCACTTATTTTGGGGATAGTACTTATGTATTTCAGTTTTTCAGTGATGTTGTTTTTATCTAGACTTGTGTATTTGGAAAGTTGACATTATGTTGTACCAAACTTGTTTTGAAATGTTTTGAAATCTTCCGTTGTCATACTTATCTTATTTACTTTGTTTACATATATACATATGTTCTTGTTCTGCCTTGATATATCATTATGCATGTTTACCTGATTCAAACGCCCCTCCAAAGTCAGAGTGCTTGCAAGAGCCACCCTGGCGGAGGTGGGGTATTACAATATACGTATACTATCTCTCCCAGATATCTTCTCCTAGGTTAAATTACGCAACCTAGGCTATGATACCAAGTGTGACGGCCACCCCGTACCAATCAGACATTTCCCCGAAATGCGCTGTGCCAATATGCCCGACTAGCACGGGACGATCGTCAAAAGGGTTGAAATGATGAACTACCAAAGAACCTGTAGTATATCTCACAGCGCATGTAATAAAATATAATAATAATATAATGATATAAAACAGGCGAGACAGTACAAAAGCTGAAAACTAAACCATATCCATCAGAGTAGCAGAATCCAAAATACAGCTTCATATCCAATTATTATAACTTTAAAATATTGTCTCTAAAAGGAAATAAAAGAGGTACACTACTAATGCCCGAAGCAGTGACTAGCAACAACACATGGAGAATATATATAAAGTACATGAAAGCCTCCTACTCGTCTCCGGACAGCTACTCGTGCATAACCACCTAACCTGCCTCTAGTCTACACGTTTAGTAGCACCCGGAGTAATAAGAAGAGACATAAAACTCTGGGTCAGACAAAAGTCTGGTGTGGGCGATAACAAATCTATATCACTAAATAAAGCAATAACAGGTATAAATAATCATACCTGACCTGGACCTGCTACCAAAGAGTTAGCACAATAAGATGTACAATACTCTAAGGTAACACTAACATAGAGCGTAAAATGGAAGTGTGCGTGTCATGATGATAGCAAACATCAAACATAGCAATAATCCTCATGTCTCTCACTCTATGCGTAAAGCATACGATATCCACCGCTTTGATCACCAAATCCATTGGGCCTATGACGAGTCCACACCGCCCTGGACTCTGTACAACTATTGCTATGATCACACCGCCCTGGTCTATAGTCAATAACCATACCAGGTCCATATCGCCCTGGCTTTGGGGTATGCGCCAACCAGTCCATACCGCCTTGGCTCTAGTTCGTCTGCATGCCCCCTCTCTAAATAGTGAGCCAAAGTTATATATATCGATAACTCCTTTGCATACATCCTGCAGCAAAGCCCAACTCTACAAGTTAACTCGTTGGTTCCCATCTGGATCCTGAGCGATAACTTCCCACTTGGACTTCCTTTGCATCTCGGGTTTTGGTCGAATTAGAGTTGGTCTTCAGAAGAGTTCATGATCGTCGTCGCGTGGTAGTGGTAGAAGCTCAAATCCAGTTCGGTTCGGTTCTCCGGTTCGACTCATCATCTCCGGTTCGGTTCGGTTCGGTTCTCCACTTTGGCTCGTTACCTCCGGTTCGGTTCGTCACCTCCTATTTGGTTTGGTTCGTCACCTCCTGTCCAGTTCGGTTCTTCGGTTCGATTCGAACCTGAACCCTGCAAGTTTTCCAGCGAGCTAATTTCGCTAAATGATGATGTTTTCAACAATTCTAATTTTCCTATGCAATCATAAAACATACCAAACAGCAGTAGTAACATGTAGAATCAACCAAAAACATCAAAACAATGATTTCACATGTTAATTTAGACTAAACGTACCCAAATCCATGATTTTCCCCTTAATCCCCTAAATTCCGGGATTAACAAAACAAATCTAAATCAAACCAAATTCATAAATGGGACATAAAATGTAGATCTGGAATTTATACATATTTTCCCATATTTTTATGAGCCATTAATTCGCTAACTAACCCTAATTACCTATAAATAGTGAATAAACATGCTAATCACTCACCTTAGCCAATAATAAATGATAGATCTAAAACTGTTATGGATTTGGCTCATATTCCTATGTGGTGCAGCAACTCTATATCGAATTTAGTGTTAATCCGGCTTGATTTGATGTAAATTTCATTAATTTGTGATTAGAGAGTGATTAGAAAGATACTTAGAAGATGGATGCCATGATTAGGGTTTGAGAAAGGTTTGTGGCGGCTAGAAAAAATGAAAGGAGATGATTCTCCAACTCCTTTCAGCCCTTCCATAACCCTAATCCTGAATTGGGTTATGGGCCTAGCCACAAATCGCTTAATTTAGCCCAATTAGGCTATTTTCCATCTTTCAAATCTTTTTCCAGCCATACCCCCAAACGGTAAGTCCGTTTGATTAATGTGACCAATCTACGGAATGGGAAACCATCATCCCAATCCAATGGAAGTGGTTTCAGGTCAAAACTCCTTACCGGTCAAAAGTTATAGGCGAAACAAGATTCGCTAGGGGCAAAACAATCATTTTAAATCTGGCAAAAATCGTGAATGAAGGGAAATGACCCCAATAGTCGTTTCCCAAAGTTACACGACAATATGACTTTGTATGAAAATAAAACAAATATTCTACGATCCTCCGACACATAGAATACGGGTCGTTACATTCCACATGTCCCTTTGTTATGCGTGAGCCTATAAGAAAATTAACATGTGATGGTCACGTAATATACGTCTCGGGCATTCTGTTTTATATATAAAATGGTGGGTACATACCACAATTAAAGGAAAAGGACATTTAAATGACTTTAAATCAAGTCGTAATTTGTCTTGAAAAATCATGTCGTATGCCACCCAGGTCGTATGCTATGATCTCGCCAACTGTAAAGTATAGGGAGCTAGTTGTCATCACGTGGGGAAAAGCATGCCATTGCTTACAATCAAGTCACACGTATTAATTCAAGTCGTTGTTCATATGTTGTATGTTGCCAAGTCCGGTCAAGCCCCATATCATATATGAAACCAAGTCATTTCTTGGTCTCCAAGGCACACACTTATTTACAGAACTGTCACTACACTCAAATACTTCCAATAAATACCCCCATATTTCACACTTGAAAGGGGAGGGAAATTTCTACCGCAAAGTGTTTCTCAAACCATTTCTATTTCAAACTAAAGTTCTCCAATAACCATTAATGGATTCTCAAACTAAATCCATCTCTCTCCAACAACAAATGGATCAAGTCTTCTTCGAACTCCATTAGAGATCTCTCAAGCTCAATTCAACCTTCTCTAATCTCGTAAGTTCTCTCTCAAGTGTTGATCCAACACAAAATTATCATGGAACCGATGAAGATCATTTATATGATCAAGTGGTCAAAGTTCAAGTGATCTCGCCGATCCTTCATGAATTCAAGTGAAATCTAGAGCAAAAAGAGAGAAAAAAAGAAAATAGATCATCATAAAAGAGAGAATAAAAAGGAGATCCTTATAAAAGAGTAAAATGAGCGAAAGGAGAGAAGTGAATCAAATCATGCATTTTGAAAATTCAAAAGTGATAATGAAAATTACTACCATAGTGGATGTAGGCTGATACTAGGCCGAACCACTCTAAAATCCTGTGTTTTCACTTGTTTTATATTTCGTGGCTTCATTTTTTTAATCTAACCTTTTGGTCAAGTGTTGCTAAACACCTTGGAGTGCTGTGATCATTTTTGATTCCAACATTTTTGGCTCCCACCGTGGGGCCACGTTCACATTCAAGGTTAAGTGCTTTGTGAAGATAAGGAAATTTGAAGCCTACTTCTACCATAGATTCTACAAACCTAAGATCCGGGCTAATAGATGAATTCTCTCTGAAATTTAATGCTTTGTCCGAAATAATGGCAAAATCTAAGAAAAATGCAAGTAAAACCATTGGAGAAACCGACAACGTTGCTAACGACGAAGCTACACCACTTACCAATCGCTTTGAAGTTAGAAAAAACTCAATAGGTGGAACCGGAGTAACCAGAGCTGAGCTAGATACCATTATAGCCAATTTAAACCAACGAATGGATACTTCAAATAAAGCTTTGATGGATCCTAATGATGCTTTGATGGATGAAATGAATGCTCTTCTAAAATCTCCAGCAAATCCTGCTCCACCTCCAAAAGTTCATGTCAACCTTGAAGAGAACTCGAATTCGGAAGTTTCTGATCATAATCGTAACAATAATGTGGAAGGCCTCGATGGATGGGAAAGCGATAGGAACGAAGCTGAAGTTCAGGATTCAAAGCCGAAAGCTAAAAACCATTCCGATCGACATACCCGAAGAGATGCTAGTCCCGCCAAGGGGGTTACCTCCCCATAATGGAGGTAAAAGACCTAGATCCTCTAATCGCGATTGCTCACTAAGATGGGCATCCGGCAAAGAAATCGAAGTCCGCCCTGTGGAATGCCACAAGTCGAAGGAATATATCGCGGATATGGTAAAGAAAATCATGAAAGATAGCATGGCTCGCAAGGATAGTGAGAGAGAATGGGACATCTCCCCCAGCAAAAATCCGTTCACTAAAAGGATTCGCAAAGCGAAGTTCTGTAAACAGTTCACTCATCCTACTTGGCTCGGTACAATGGGACTGCTGATCCGAATCACTTCCTTTACAAATAGAATGGCATATGAATGCAACCAAAGCGATGGATGAGATCAAGTTCCTATCTTTCCCTCTCTATCTAGAAGGCGTGGCATCATTACGGTTCACGAGGCTGCCGCCCAAGTCCATTGACCGATTCGCTGATTTGACTCTGAAATTCAAGGTGCAGTTTAGGCTGCAAGCTACAAGGCTAAGGATATTACCTCTCTGACATCAATGAAGCAAAATCCATGAGAGTCTGTTAAAGCTTTCCTCAAAAGGTTCAACATTGCTTTGTCCGAGGTGGGGAATCCCAAACCCCGCATGATCTTAATGTCTCTAATCGGCGACATAGAGATGAAGAGCGAATTCGGTAGATGGATTAAAATGAAAGAACCAAACACGCTTGAAAAATTCTATAAAAAAGCAGAGGAGTAT
The DNA here is from genome assembly GCA_030737875.1 of Allium sativum. Classification (NCBI taxonomy): domain Eukaryota; kingdom Viridiplantae; phylum Streptophyta; class Magnoliopsida; order Asparagales; family Amaryllidaceae; genus Allium; species Allium sativum. Next base: position 71,323,851 of record CM060927.1, on the reverse strand, counting down.
ATGAGACTGGACACTAATCCTGTGCCTCTTCAGATTACTGATGCTAACCAACTTCTTGAAGCTCCCAAAATGCTACTACTCAATACAATCAGAAGAATCCCGGAGGTCAAAAGAGGAAAGGATAGGAGAGATAATCGAGATGACAAAAAGTATTGCTTTTTCAGCTCATCGGAGTTGATGCCTCTAAATAATACTCCGAAAAACATTTATTTACCATTAAAGATATAGAATACTATCCAGAACTGCCACCGATGAGTTTCAAAGAAAGCTGTGAATTCTGGAAAATTCTGTCGTTTTCACAATTTACCTGAGCATGACACTAATGAATGCTGACATTTAAAGGACCTCATAGAGGAATTGATCAGAAAAAATAGGCTGCAAAAATATGTAAAGAATCCGCAAGCCATGAATCCTTCTGCAACTCTCCAGGGGCAGGGGCATCAAATGGTCAATCCGATCCAAGCAACGGAGCTCCCGCTCAAACTAGTGCAAAGCCGATGATCAACTGATAAGCGTTGGTGGTGCTCCAATTTCAATTGCTCGGAATAAGAGATCATCGTCGCCATAACTTTATTTCGTGCTTTACTTCATGCTTTTTTCATGCTGAATTCAAACTTCATGTACAAAAGTCTGTAATATTTTACAAATACTGTACTGAACATTAATCTCTGTGATTAAGAGCCTATCTACCTGAATATATTCCTTGCTTGCAAAATTTTATGTCAAATCAAAACTTGCTTAAAAGATGATTTCATATTGCAGGCTATCTTTCAAGCGCATGTTCCTTTAAAATCCGACAAAACATAGCGACCCCAACAGTACTAGTTCAAGTGCTAAATGCTATAAACATCAACATGCATAAATGAAAAAAATAAAAAAAGCACCGCCTTGAAAAGTGAATGGGAAGAGACGCGAAGATTCAAACAATGAATAAGTGCCACGACAAACAAATGAGAGGGTTGTGACTTTCGCCGAAGGGGCCCTTCCCCAAGTGAAAGGTTCAAAGCCCCAGTTCCTAAGCTGAGATACCCTGCCAAGTCAAGCGTCCGACATAGGAACTGGTGCCTGCTCCATGGAACGATACAACAGCCGTCAAATCCATTTGCATAGCATCTGATTATCTCAGATGTGAAGAATGATGAAATCCATTTGCGTAGCATCTAGTTATCTCAGATGTGAAGAATGACGAAATCCATTTGCATAGCATCTGGTTATCACAGATGTAAAGAATGATGAAATCCATTTGCGTAGCATCTGGTTATCTCAGATGTGAAGAATGAGGAAATCCATTTGCGTAGCATCTAGTTGTCTCAGATGTGAAAGTTGATGAAATCCATTTGCGTACGTAGCATCTGGTTATCTCAGATGTGAAGAATGATGAAATCCATTTGCGTAGCATCTTCTTATCTCAGATGTGAAGAATGGAGAAATCTATTTGTGTAGCATTTGATTATCTCAGATGTGAAAAATGATGAAATCCATTTGCGTCGCATCTGGTTATCTCAGATGTGAAGAATGATGAAATCCATTTGCGTAGCATTTGATTATCTTAGATGTGAAGAATGACGATATCCATTTGCGTAGCATCTGATTATCTCAGATGTGAAGAATGACGATATCCATTTGCGTAACATCTGATTATCTCAGATGTGAAGAATGATGAAATCCATTTGCATAACATCTAATTATCTCAGATGTGAAGAATGTTAGGCCTCCAATTAACTCGCGTAGTGTCTAAATACCTTAGACACGACAAGTGTCTGGCCAAAATAAAAAATCTTCCCATAGCATAGACAAAATTAAAAGTCTAGACCTCCTCGAGCGGGGGCACTAATTCCAAAGTCCTCCCCGAGAAGGGGCATAAAATATAGATCCTTCCCTAGCGGGAACACAAAAATATAGAAACTTCTCCAAGTAGAAGCACCAAACCAGTCAGTAAACTTGGAATTCCTATTGAATTGACAAGTTTATAGGTATTATGCATGATTGGCAAGTTTAAATAACTTTAGCCAATAAATTATAAGCTTCTAGCACGTCGACCAAAATCAAAGAAACTCGACAAGCTAATCACATCGAGCTCTTGTGACTTGTGACGACCCATGGTATTGAGGCAACACAACCACATAAGAGTTGAATAATGCCCAAGAAAAATACCACGGGTCCGTTACAACATTCCAATAAGCCAAAAACCAATATACTCTCATCAAGGAAGCCAACACACTTGGCTTGAACTTGCCTTAAAAAATGGGGCATTTGGAAAATTTGGAAAAATCGATATGCTCGATATGTTGATAAAACTCACTGCACTGACAAAGATTAAACCGGGAAAACCAATTAGAACTCTTAATGCAAAGGCTTCCTTGTTGGCAAAGCTCCAACCGTAAGTAACTCAAAAAACTCGACGATATTTTGCTTTAAATCTGAAGATAAGCGATGCCTAAAGGGCGACTATGCGAATATGGTATAGTTCGAACCTAATAGAGTAGTAACGCTTCTCAAGGAATTGAAGCTAATACCCATCAATGGTTTCGATATGAGGTATAAAAAGGAGATTGAGCAATAATTAAGCACTGGGGTAAGCCGATGAGAAATGGAGATTCAAAATTTTATATATCCTAGGATGATCCTTGGTGTCAAAGAAAATTCAAACTCAAATTTGTAAATCTAACCGAGCTACGACAGCAGGCCTAAAAATGGACAAACAACAAATCCTTCTTTCTCTGGCAATCTTGTGACAAATTTGGGAATGCTAAAATAAGTGCATGCTTGATTAAAGACATAGTGGGTTAACACAAAATGGGGTTTTCCCAGCGAACTGTTAAGAAGACAAGGAATAACCAAAGACTGATTCGTTTACAATCCAAAAGCTATTGTCGCTTTAGCCTCATGAAATTGAATTGAAGTTCTAGTTTAAACAGGTACACATTTCATAAAATATGAACCGTCGTACAAGATTGTATAAGTCATTAAAAGAGTAAGGCTTGAAATGTGTATTCGGTATACATATCGATTAGGAGAACTTAAGTGTCATTGTGAATTCGGAATAGTATCGTAGTTATGCAGATAATGTTTAACGAATTGTAAACAGTTAAACAAAATAGTTCTATATAGGCATGTTATTCAATCCCAATCATAAATCTCACTATAATCCATTTTTAATGATTAAATAATCTATTATTGATGTTGTAACACCCCGTATTTTAACGACACTAAAAAGAGGATAAATTAAATAATAATTAATTTAATATTCAGAATTGAGGGAAACGGACTGCGCCATTGCGTTCGTCTTACTTAAGAAATTTCACCCCCAAAATTGGGCCTAACACCCAAATGCAGATCTCATATCACAGAATGCAGAAAAAAGTAAATAAAGAGGAGACACACAAAGTTTTTATAGTGGTTCGGCTGTAGATGTAGCCTACGTCCACTTTATAATCTTATTGTTATACTGACAGATTACAAGAATCAGTTATATGTAGACACACAATCTGTGTGTTAATTGTATTGAAAAGAGAAGAATTTGAGTGTATGGAGGTGCAAAGTCCTTGCACTTCTGTAATGGTGGAAGCTATGAAGAGTTAGAGCCCGAAAAATCCTTGAAAATGCCTTCAAATGGTGTATTTATATCTGTTTCCTGAAGGCGGTTCATGGGACACATGGCACGCATCCCAAAAATCTCGAAATGTGGTGGAAAACGTCCAGAAGCCCTCTCCAAATCGTCATATGACATGTGTAATAAGATCCATGCAAGTTGGAGTGAAAATAGCCTTGAGAATAGGTCAGAACAAGCTGTCCAAGAGCAGGTTCGGGGGTCGGATCGTGGTCCCTATGTGCTCCACGATCGGGTCGTGGTAACCGCGACCCCTTGGAGGGCGACCCCTAGGATCGGATCGTGACCTAGGGGGGTGACCCCTAGGATCGGATCGCGACCTTGGGGTGCGACTCCTAGGATCGGATCGCTACCTAGGGGCGCGACCCCTAGGATCGGATCGCTACCTAAGGGTGTGACTTCTAGGATCGGATCGCTACCTAGGGGTGCGACTCCTAGGGGGCGAACTGGTCTAGAATGGTGAGAAATGATACAAATTCCAAGCTAGCAACGCTCCTCCACTTCATCCAAGTAATTTCCAGTCTACACTCAAGTCCTGAGTTGTTCCATATGATAGAAATTCGTGTTGAGACGATCTTTGCCAAAAGATAGTGTAACAAGTTGCCCCCCAGAACATATCTTGCTGATTGAAGGAAGACGTGTTCTGGATAATCTGAGAAATCCAAATTCAGAATGCGACGATCACGCCGGATCGTATTAAGGCCAGAAAACCGACGATCACACGGGATCGTATTAAGGCTAGAGAAATCCCAGAAGGCCAGGAGTTTGGACCTGCAAGAAGATAAAACAAATAATGCAAGAATATTTTCTAGATGGCCTTACCGGAGTAAACCATCTGAGAAGATGTTATAGGGGTTCCAAGACGGCCTTACCGAAGTAAGACGACCAAGGAAAAGCAACGAAGGTTCCAAGACGGCCTTACCGGAGTATGACGACCGAGGAAATGCCATGAAAGTTCCAAGTCGGCCTTACCGGAGTAAGACGACCAAGGAAAATCACATGAAGGTTCCAAGACGGCCTTACCGGAGTAAGACGACCAAGGAAAAGCACATGAAGATTTGTTTATACTGGACGGATCCAGTTAGGAGTCGGAGCTCATGTTCGTACTGGACGGATCCAGTTGGGAGCCGGAGCTCAATGCTTATTGCTAATTCAAGAAAGTGTAGCGGTCATTTGCCGGACACGACTGGAGACCACAAGTAGGTTCCGTGCGTGTAGGCTGATGTGACAGCTCTTCTTACATGCAGAGAATACAAAGGAGGGCGAGAAGTCGCCTAAAAACCTAAAAACATGAACTGTGAACCGGAGTTCAGCAAACTGAAGAGATCCGCTGAGTGGGATCAACGACTGATAATCCCGCGATTGCTCGATCCAGGATCATTCCCTCTCTGGGGAATAGGTGGTGGCAGCGCAGGTGTAGGCGTTGTTGGTCGAGTGACATATTCGGGTAGCTCTCCTCGTCTGACCCGATCCTCAATAAGATCTCGCAAATGTCTGCAGTCATCAGTGTTGTGACCGTCTAGGTCATGAAATATGCAGTGTCTGCCAGAATTGAGTTGTGCTAGTGTCGGCTCCCTCTTGGGAGCTCTCGGATAGGAGGCAGCACCTCCTGTATCCATGTATATGTTGCTCAGAGTGTCATTCAGTTTAGTGTATTTGTCGTATCCGGACCCTCTCCGGGGTGGAGCATTACGATCATTTGTAGCAGGGGTCTTTCCTTTACCCTTGTCATTGCCTTTTCCAGGATTGGGCCGTTCTCCATCTCCGAGCATGTTGACTTCGAGGGTTTTCTTCTCGGAAGTTGCATCTTCTTCCCACAGAAATCTATCTGCTGCAAGGTAGAATTCGCCGAGATTTCGTGGTGGATCTCGGTACAAAGATTTCTTGAATTCCGTGTTATCCAGAACGCCGGATACCGCAGCCATCAGTACCATCGATTGCTCAGGGCGATCCACTGATGCTGCTGCAACGTTGAATCTTTCCAGGAAAGAACGCAGAGTTTCTCTGGGCCTTTGCTTGATTGTAGTGAGTGACATGACATTCTTGGGTCGAGCGATGTGGACCCGAAACTGTTCAAGGAAGCGTGCGACCAACATATTCCCCCCTTAAGAAATTTCGCCCCCGAAATTCCCTAACCAAAACACAAAAAGGGTTCCGCATGCCTATCAACCATAAACAACAATCAACATGCAAAACAAGTCTATCCTAGCATGCAGTTTACTAACAAGGGAAGAAACTATCACTACCAAAACCTTACCAGGCAAAGAGTTCTGGATACTTCTTCCTTATATCTTTCTCTGTTTCCCAAGTACGGTCTTTTTCATTCTCACCCCACTGGACTTTGACTAGTTTCACCGCCTTCCTTCGAAGCTGCTTCGTATCGTTCCCAACAATACGCATAGACTTGCGGTCCCCAACCGCCTCGTGTTCAACTTCGATGTTATCCAACTGATCAGGTGAAATAGCCACACTAGGGTCGTGCACGAATTTCCTTAACTGGGAAACATGAAATACGTTGTGAACTCCTGCCATCTTGTCAGGTAGCTCTACCTCATACGCCAAATTCCCAACTTGCTCGAGGACTGGGAATGGGCCAACAAATCTTGGTGCTAACTTACCTCTCCAACCAATCCGAATCACATTCTCTATGGAGAGATCTCGATGAACACCAAGTTGTTAACGAAGAATTCCAAATCTCTACGTCTCTTATCGAGATAAGCCTTCTGCCTATCTTTATCCCTTCCCAGTAGTAGATCTGGTCTATGTCTCAATACATCTTGTTACCACTGGGATGTATAGTCAATTTCGAGTGATGATATGCTCTAAGCACTTCACCTCTCAGTCCATCTACGTTGGGTACAACTAGTCCCTTATTCTTTCGAAGCCACCCTTCTCGATCAAATCCTTACTTGATCATTCTCTTTCCATCGATACCCATCTCAATCCTGGAGATGGTTTCCAATAGGTTAGGATCGTCCTTCTAACTGGAACCAATCCACTCAATCAAAATCGATCTAATCATCAAGCTTACTAGCGTTTCTGAATCCAATTCACTCTTGGGTCTGAAATCATATCCTGTGACATACTCTAGTTGCTTCCATCCTAGAAAAAGAACCCCTAAACTGGCATGTCTCCTACTCAATGCAACTAGTACTGCACCCAAATCCCTTACTATGATCACTCTGCCCCATGGAGTCATGGCGACTCCACTGCACTGATCCATAGCCACTAGTCCTTTGCTATGTCCACTCTGCCCCATGAAGTCATAACAACTCCACTGCACTGGCTCATAGCCTTACTAATCATTTACTATGTCCACTTTGCCCCTCGAGTCATGACGACTCTACTGTACTGGCTCATAGTCCTACTACAATCACTTTGTTCCCCATCGCTGGAACCCTACAGGTGATAGTCTACTCAAGAGAAGAAAGATAGGAACAAACATAGCAACCATAACATCCATCAAACAAGTCCTACCTATCACCTGCTAAATTCATAAACACATCGACATCTACATGATTGGTCTAACCAATCCCAATATGTCGATTCTAGTATGTCTGGTCTAACCAACATCAATAACTAATGGAAGCCCAGCCTCCATACATACACCGATGCCTACTTGACTGGTCCAACCAATCCCAGGCCAATGGAAGCCCCGCCTCCCTTCGGACTACCGTACGTCCAACGTACGTTTATCCTCCAAGGATAACTAGATCACGTCCAACGGATCCAAGGTAACGAGCGTCCCCAGATACCCCTGCTTTTAGTCCTCCCAAAATACTTGAGTCCAACCCAAGTCTATCCATTATCTTGTTGCCCTCTCGAGTCCAACTCGAGTTGAATCCAATTCCTTGCAGCCTTCTCGAGTCCAACTCGAGTCAATCTATAACTCAGACCCAGTCTTGAGTACCTACAAACTCTAGTCCAACGTGAGTCGTCTCCCTATTCGTTGCATCTCCAAGATCAACGAACACCTATTTTCTTTTACGAGTTCAAGTCCAACTTGAATCGCTCTAATCTTCGTTGTATCTTCCATGATCAACGAACACATCCTATTCCTTCAAAGTTTTACTATCCAGTAGAGAACATCAACATAGGGTCCTAAACAATCCACTACTTTGCATCTTTCCCGAGTCCCACTCGAGCAATCTCATAACCCTATCGAGTCTAACTCTGGGCAGTCTATACCCTTGAACAGTCTCATCATGCTCCGTCTGCCCATCACTCCCCGAGTAAACCAAGATATCAACCAATGAAAAATCACAACAACTATTTACCCCTCACCCAAACCATCCTAGTCGAAATCGACATTCCCCAAGCACAATCCCCAAAGGCCTAAACCAATATCAGACAAGCACCCAAGGAACATCTCCTCCGAGTTCGGACAATCCTCATGAGGTGATACTAGCAAAACAATCTAGCACTGGATTACTCATTTGCCTCCCAGAGACAACTAGAACTTATTACAACGATAACCTCTTAGCTTCCTTAACTCCAGTTACTATCGCCATCACTAGGTAGGTACCTAATACCACCCTATTCCTTTGGAGTAGATCGACTCCCCAAAATAATGCTAAACCCAGTAAAGCCCAAAACAAAGCAATCACAAGGAAACATACATCCATGACTCGATAAGACCACATTGCAACAAATCATACCAAAACTAGTCGAACCACCAATCGGGTTCGTCACAACTAGAGGTCTATCGACTAACTCAGGTTTGTCAAACAAAACCCGATCAAAACATCTTAAATAGAAAGCATACCTCGAATAACGACACCTTTTTCCTTCTGCGCCACAGTTGGGGCATTTGACGAAGAAGGAACAGCATTGATAGCATACGCTTTCACAATCTGATTCTCCCTAGGAGGTTGTGGGCAATCATCCTTATGATGTCCCGCCTGGCCGTAGTTAAAGCACTTCCTCTCTCCAGGCTTTTCTCGACAATCTCTGGCGTAATGGCCCTTCTTGCCACAACTAAAGCATTCGCTATCTTTCTAATTTTTCTTACTCTGACCATCCTTGGTCGGGTTCTACTTCCTCTTGTTCTGAGAATTCTTCTGGCCTTCACCGCCTGCTTGCGGCTTTGGCTCCTCTGCAGATGCCGTAGCAACCTCAGTCTTCGACTTAGGGAAAAGGCTCTCTGACCTTAATGCCTTTCCTACAATAGACACAAACGTCTCATCGATATGGTTTATAAGTCTTTCCCCCAAGTACCCATCCAAGCCAGTTATGAACTTTTCGTTCTTCTTTTCGACTGTATCGATAACGGACCATCCATATTTCGATAAAGTGTCGAATTCAGCGATATACTCAGAGACTGCTCTACCGTTCTTCTTAAGCTCCAAGAACTTCTTGAAAAATTCTGATTTATGAGCAGCTGGAATAAACTTATCACAAAAGCGAGTCTTAAACTGATTCCAAGTAACTTGATCTTCTGGAGTAGCTGTTCTAATGGCATTCCACCAATTCATCGCTCGCCCTTGCAGCTGACGAGACGCTTGCCTTCTCTTCATCGCATCCTCAAGACCCAAGTCGTCGAAGATACGATCACAACTATCCAACCAATCCGGAACATCTGTGGCCGACTCCGTTCCGTGGAACGGCTTCCCACCAAGGTTAGTGTAATCCTTGCACAACTTGGCAAAATCGACCCTAGGCGCCTGCACTACTGGACCACCACCATTTCCGGGATTGGGAACTGCCCCTTGAACATCCCTAAGCATCTCCCTCATGAAGTTAGTGAACATTGTCCTCATGTCAGGAGCATTCCCATAGTTGGTCCCTCTACCAGCACCTCTAGGATATCGGCTCATCGTTAATCTGTAAAAGGGGAAACGATTAACGACCCATAGTGGTGCTAGTGCAGTACGACTTCATTCTTATACTACCAATAGTATGTGTATATAGCTTTTGAAAACCAAAGTAATCACAAATACGCGCTCTCATATACGTACTATCTCTCCCTAGTGTCTTTCCCTAGGTTAACTACGCAACCTAGAGCTCTGATACCAAGTGTGACGGCCCGCCCCGCACCAACCGACATTTCCTCCAAAAGTGCGCTGTACACATGTGCAGTTAGCACGGGACGGTCGTCAGAAGAAAAAAGGAAGAAGGAAATGAAATAACAAGGAACCTGTAGAATGTCTCACAACGCATAGGATAAAATATAATAACAACATACTTGACATAAAACAGGTGAGATAGTAAATAAGCTGAAAATAAACTAACATAGCAGCGGAAAACCCAAGTACAGCTTATGATCCAAAGCCAACATTATTACAACTTTTCAAACTGTCTCAACAAAACAAAAGCAAGATAAAGGAGGTACACTACTAATGCCCAAGTAGCGACCACCAGCGACACAGGGAGAATACTATATATATCATACGTGGAAGCCTCCTGCTCGTCTCCAGATTAGCTACTCACGCACCACCAGCTAACATGTCTCTAGTCTGCTCGTGTGAGCACCCAGAGTAATAAGAGGAGACATAAAACTCTGGGTCAGACATAAAGCCTGGTATGAGCGATAAACATCTAAACAGAATAACAACAGGTATAATCCAATCATACCTGAACCTGGACCTGCAACCAAAGAGTTAGCACTACATACTGTACAACACTCTAAGGTGCCCTTTCAAATGGTGTAAAGATAACGGGGGTGGGGGTGTGCATGTCATAGTGATGTCAAACAATCAAGCATAGCAATCATCCTCACATCCCTCACTCAGTGCGTAAAGCATACGATATCCACTACTTTGGTCACCTAATACTTTGGGCCATGACGGAATCCAATCCCGTGTAACTATCACTACAAGCCCACTATTTATCTCTCAGTGGTGAACCAAAGTTATGAATACCGACAACCCCTTTGCACACGTCCCGCAGCAAATCCCGATCATGAAGTGAACTCATTGGTTCCCATATGGATCCTGAGCTCTAACTTCCATTTGGACTACCTTTACATCTCGGGTTTTTGGTCATCATCTTCATCCGGGTTGGTCTTCACTTCACCTTGCTTCAGATCGTGGTCATCACCCTCTCTCGGGTCGGATCGTGGTCTTCACTTCAAGTCCAAGCATCTCGGATCGGGTCGGTCGTGCTCCCTCCATCGGATCGAGTCGCGCCATACGGATCGGGTCGTGCTCCTTCTAGCTCGTGGCGCTCCAGCTCCATCGGATCGTGGCCATGCTCCGGTCGTATCGTCCCATCGTTCACGATCGGATCGGTCAAAGAACTTCAGGTGAAAGGAGTCGGCTCGTGGTCACCTTTCATCTACGGATCGGGTCGGGGTCTTATGAACGGGTCGGGTCGGGCTATCTGATCTGATCCGGTCTCCTGCACTTCTTCCAGCAAGCAACTTACGCCACTTGACGGCGTTTTCGGCCATTCTACCTATTCTAATCAATCACAAAGCATACCATACAGTCATAGCAACAAGAAGAAGTGACCTCAAACACCAAAACAACAATATGATGGGTTAAAATGGATCAAACATAGCCAAAATCCCATATTTCCCCTTAAGCATGTTTAAGAACAACTAAGCATAGGATTAACAAAACTTAACCAAATTAACCCAAACTTCTAACAGAGGTCTAAAACAATACTTAGCAATTTATAAATATTTTTTCCAGATTTTTAACATGCATAAATTCGCTAATTATCACTAATCACCCCTTAATCCCCCAAATTCCGGGATTTGCAAAATTAGTCGAAATTAACTCAAATTCATACCAGAGACATAAAATGATGTTTTTGAATTTTAGGAATTTTTTAAGATTTTTCTGAGCCATAATTTCGCTAATCTTCGCTAATTACCATAATTAGCCGTAATTAGTGAAAAACAATGCAAATCACTCAACTTAGCCACAAACAAACTTTAGATCTGAAATAATCTCTGATTTGGATCCAATCCCTACGTGTTCCTGCAGCTCTCTCTGATTTGGTGCTACCCTCCCTCGATTTGATGTAGTTTTGCTTAATCTTCGATTAGAAAGTGATTAGAGACGATTTGGGATAAATTAGAAGGTGGAGGCCATTGCTAGAGCTTGAAGGAGGTAAGTGGCGGCTGGAAAAATGAGTCTAAAACCGAAATCCTAACCCTAGCAGCCCTTAAATACCCCAAATCCCGAAATCCCCCATTGGGCCTAGTTGCTAATCAGCCGGTTTAGCCCAATTAATCTGTTTTTCACCTTCTAAACCTTGTTTCAGCCATATCTCCCAAACGGTAAGTCCGTTTGGCTAATGTAACCACTCTACGGAAAGAGAAACCATCATTCGAAGCCAATGGAAGTGGTATCAGGTCAAAATTTCTTTCTAGTCAAAAGTTATGGCCAAAACAGTACCAACTAGGGGCAAAACGGTCATTTAAAAATTGACAAAAATCATGAACATGGGAAATGACCCCAATAATCGTCTACCAAAGTTACATGACCATACGACTTTGTATGTGAAAGAAATAAATATTCCATGATCCTATGATGCGTAGAATGCGGGTCGTTACAGAAACGGACTGCGCCATTGCGTCCGTCTTGAAATTTTGGTCAAGACAGACACTTGGTTTGCGTAAATCGGACACCGTATGAAGAAGTCATTAAGGTTTGAAGTTTGTATACACACAAGAGAATTATATGTATACAAACAAATTAATATATATAAATTAAATGAATAAATATTAAAAAAATCAAAATGATGAAGCGGGAAGCCAAAACGCCGAACTGCCCTGTTTTGGGGTCGACCCGATACCCGCTGGGTCGACCAGGGGTTGACCTAGACGGTTTGGGGTCGACCCCCGGCAGTTCTGGACAGAATACATATTTCTGAACTTGGACTGATTTCGGGGCTAGATTCGTGAACCCTAGGCTATATAACGGACATTAAACCTAGTTTTATTCATCTGAAAAATAATGGGAGCCAAATGTTGTTGGTACGCGAACTGAAACAGATCCGTTTTCTTCAAACAACTACCAGTTTTGCAAATCAAGTTCTAAGATTCAAGCATAGATTCAACACCGACTTCTTTTCTATCTCCTTAGCAAGCCAAACACGGTAAGTGGGTTATTTTTAGGTTTAAATAAATAAAAGTAAATTATGAAAGACTGTGATTTGAATATGTGTAAACTATAAATCTATGCTATTATCATATCTTATGTTATGTCATGATAGATCTATTTCTTTAGATCCAATTCAATTGTGATTATTCTACTATGTCATGATAGATCTATTTCTCTAGATCTAATTCGATTGTGATTATTCTACTATGTTATTATTGTATATCTTGGTTTGTAACTATATTATGGTTAAATAAATCTGTTAGTTTGGATAGTTACAACATTGGTTAGATCTAATTCTTTATGTAAATCACCTTTCACCTATCATGTTGTGATCAACTTAGATATGTTGTAAATTGGACATATGGATCCATATTTAGATCTAAACATGCTAATGTCATCCTAATTGAGTGAGATCCATTTTAGACTTTGGATCTGGATTATGTGATCTAATTTTATCTATTAGATCTAAATCATGTGGACATTCTATGTAGATCTAAATCTTTAATTATGTTAGACCTAATTTTATCTATTAGATCTAAATCACGTGGACATTCTATGTAGATCTAATCATTTATGTAAATCATGAACATATGTCACCTTGAATTGGTTAGGATTAGATCTAAATCTTTACCTTAATTGTAACTTCTATGACTTGTTATGATGTGGATTTGTGTAGAACCTAAATCTTTATCTTAATTGCAACTTCTATGACATGCTATGATGTGGATTTGTGTAGATCTATTTCTAAACCAGTAGATCTAATTTATGAGGACATTGAAACTGTTAGTCATATCTAGATTATCACCTTATTAGATCTAAACCAATTGGACATCTAAATTGCTTATTTAGATCTCACTATGCTTATGGAGATATCATAGTTATGTTAGGACAAATCGACTGCCACAAGTTCACCAGTTTATGTCCACCTTGTTATGATGTTAATTACATGTCCATGACAATATGTATGTCCACCTTGTTATGATGTTAATTACATGTCCATGACAGTATGTATATTCACCTTGTTACGATGTTAATTACATGTCCATGACAGTATGAATTTTCACCTTGTCACCATGCTAGTTTATGTTTATGCCAAGTTATGTTAAATGATCACTTTGGTTATATTCCCATTATTTTCCCTATTATTTTTTATGACTAGGCTATTGTCTAGCCTAGGCTATTGTCTAGCCTAGGCTATTGTCTAGCCTAGGCAGGCCGCCAATTTATGAGTGCGCTAGTTAGGGAATAGGGGAAAAAGAGTTAATATTGGCATAAATTGAATATGAACATTTTGTACACATAATTCAAATTATTGGAGTGGACATTAATACCTATAAAAGGGAAAGGTTTAATTAATTAACTAATTAATTAAAAATGGAATGTTTAGTAAATTACAATCAGGAATTGTAATTGTACTTATGACACGAGGTTATGTTGCATTAGTGGTGGAAGTCTGCCCGGACCCGACCGACATATCCCGCAGCCACTAATGTTAAACCTAATGTGAGAGGTCTAAGTACTCAAATACGAATCGGGCTAAGACACGAGGTTAGGCCCAACTTGTGGAATAAGGCTACCCGGACCCGACTGGCATATCCAGCATCCACATGTTGTAGACCTAATGTGGGAGGTCTAGCCCATTATAAACCATAAACAGACATGGTAATGAATTGGACTACTTAACCTAATCTAATCCATAATGGATTGTATGAATATAAACTAAAGTTATGGTTAAGTAAAACATGCTTGGATCAGTGGGAGGGTTAAGTAAATCTTGGGTAGGTGGGTAATATTAGTATATATAGGCCCATAAACTTAACCATTAAATAAACATGCTTGGATCAGTGGGAGGGTTAAGTAAATCTTGGGTAGGTGGGTAATATTAGTATATATAGTCCCATAAACTTAACCATTAAATAAATATGCTTGGATCAGTGGGAGGGTTAAGTAAATCTTGGGTAGGTGGGAAATATTAGTACATATAGGCCCACAAACTTAACCCGATAAGGTTAGGTAATTAAAGACACCTAGTGGTATATATAACCGATGGGAATAATAGAGTTATGTAATTAAAGACACCTTTTAGGGTAAGCATAACTTGTAGAAATGATAGGGTTATGTATTAAAGAAACTTATAGGTAAGCATAACCGGATGAAAGATAGGGTATGTAATTAAAGACACCTAATGGTATAAATAGTCAGTGGAAAACCTAGTGGGGGATACAAGACAAAGGGGATAGCTTGTATCATATTGTGTGGGACCTATTTCAGTCAGTAACCCGGAGTAGGTATCAAACAGAGAACTCCGTACTAGGCGGAGACAGGGCACGCTTACTGAACTGATGGTAAGAGATCCAAATGTGGAGGATGACGTGGGCGGCGCAAACCGACCGGCTATTTGCGTGCATGTGCCGGACAAAGGGGGATAAGAGGACAGTGACACCAGTAGATATGGATGTGCACATCTTGGGAAATGAAGGGTTGTCACTTTAGGAAGTGATACCTCCTACTGTAGGGCCAGCACTGGGTATCTACGGAGTAGGGAGACGATTGATTAGGGTAGTGGTTAGGATACACTTGGACGTATGCCCTAATCCTACCAACTTATAGTGGAAGGGATCATCTCATTCTGGTTATATTTGTAGTAGTGCAGAGTAATCATTAGAAGCGTATGCATCCTGTCCTCATTACCTTGTCACACCTATCTTTTATGTAGTTATCTTTCCCTTATCCACTTTATATGCCTGTCATGCTACTTTTATTTATTTACTTGCTAAAAGTAACCGGACTCGCCAGATTTTATGCTGACCCTCTTTGTTTCTCCTTCTTTCTTCCTTCCCTCCTCCCCAGGTTCTTAGGGAGGGAATTCTCAGGCTTAGTCAAGATTCTGCTATCGTCTTGCTTGGAGTTGTTAGGTGTGTTGCTCAAACTTCTATCTTTGCTACTATGGCTATGTTTTCACTTAGGGATTATGCTTTCTTTATCATTGTACTCTGATATTTTAAAAAAAGACATAAGTTTTAATGATGTACTGAGTTTATGTATTTTCAGACATAAGGTGTAACCATGCTTTATGATTAATAAAAGTTTTTAATTCCACTGCTATTTTATATCTTTCTTGTAATATTCTGTGTCTGTTAACCTATAACGTTTCACGAAAATTAATGCTTTCCCTTTGTGAGTGATATTAACGGACGTGTGATGTCACACTTGACATCAAAGCTGAAGTTACCAGATTGGTTAAAGTTTTTTTGAAAATTATTTTCAAAAAAAGGTTTTAAAAGAAAGCATTTTCAAAAGGAAATGTTTGTTTTGAAAAAACATATTCCCCAAAGCCATATGTAATATCTCTTAATTCTCCGCTTGATTCCTTTTTGTTTGGGGAACCGATTCTTCCCGAAAGTTGTCCCCATTCCGGCATAGTGCCATAGGCATGTTTAGCACATGTCGAAGGCAAATGAAGTGCCTAGTCTCCATCTGTAGCCATAATAGTTTCACCTATGGCTAATTTTCTCGAGCTTTGTAAGGATTTCCGTGCGATGGAGGCAGCTTTTGAGAGACTTGTTAGCTTGTTATGGTAAAAAGGAGAATAAGGGAGTTAGGGCTCTTGAGCAAAGCCCAAGGATAAAAAAATGATGTCCCGGGAAGGGAACATAGATAAAGTCAAATGAAGGTGAAAAGGAAGAAGTTAGGGTGGAGGAAACACAAAATAAGAAGGTATGGCCCTAGAAAGGGCAACAACAACAATAGAAGATGGGCGGAAAGAATGACAAGGCTAAGAATAAGAGGAAGTGCTATGGTTGCGGGCGAGAGGGTCACTTGGCCAAGGACAACAAGAAAAGAAAGAATGCTTGCTTCGTTTGTGGAGAGGTTGGACACTATTCTAGGGAGTGCCCAAGGAAGCAAGGGCAAGATCAAAGGACATGAATCTTTGGAGAGCAAGCGAATGCTCTCGTGGCTAGTGCACCAAATAGAGGTAGGAAAGTTTCCATGGAAGGCTTGATTTATCTTTTCGATCAACCTGTTAGAACTCTTTTCGATTCTGGTGTTTCGCATTCATTTATATCTAGTTCTGTAGTTGAATCTCTGCACTTAAATACTAGATGGTAGTGGATCCCGTTGTTGTCTCAACCCCCTTTGGTGGTTCGGCTCATTCACCTATGATTTGTCGGGGTTTGAGAATATCTGTGTTAGGCATCAAGTTTGAGTGCGATGCATATCATGCTTCATGGGATATGGGTTGATTCTAGGGATGGATTGGCTTACCACACGGTGCCATTCAAAATTGTGAGAGGAGGGTTGTTAGACTGTTGACTTGCCTAGAGAGGACCCTCGAGATTTCTTGTGACCCCAAGGGGTTTGTTGTGTTGAGTTTCCTAGAGTCACTTGACGCATCTATCGATGATCTAAAATCTGTTCCAGTAGTCCGTGAGTATCCTGATTTCTTTGATGAGGTTCGGCATTTACCCCCAAGGCACGAGATCGATTTTCGTACATATCTGGTGGACAATGCAAAGCCAGTTGCATTACCAGTTCTCCATATGGCCCCAAGAGAAAGAAGGGTGCTCAACAAACAAGTAGGGGAGCTACTTAAGAAAGGGTTTTCTTTTAGGATGGATAAAGAAAGATGTAGCATAGTTTGTTTCTCAATGTATGATTTGCCAGCAAGTCAAAGCTGAGCAAAGGAAGCCCGGTGGTTTACTTCATCCTTTAGAGGTCCCGCAGTGGAAGTGGGAGAGTGTCTCCATGGATTTCATCAATGGTTTTCCTAAATAAAGGAGGGGCAACATCAGCATTTGGGTGATAGTAGATAGGCTTACTAAGAGCACTCATTTCGTTCCATTAAAGAGCAAGAGGACGGCATCATGGTTGGTAGCAATTTATGTTCGTGAGTTAGTTCGTCTTCATGGAGTACCTTCCAGTATCGTAAGAAATCGTGATCCCATTTTCACTAGTGAATTTTGGAGGAGCTTGCAAGAAGCATTAGGAACACAGTTATGTTTGGGCACCGCTTATCATCCTCAGACCGATGGACAAACGGAGAGGGTGAGCAGAGTTCTAGAGAATCTTTTGAGGCTGTGTATCCTAGACTCCCGAGGGACTTTGGAAAGGCACCTTCCTTTAGTAGAGTTTTCCCATAACAACAGTCGTCAAGCAGGCATTGGCATGGAACCCTTCGAAGTATTATATGGACAACCCTGTAAATCACCGACTGGTTGGTGGGGATCTACAGAAAGACTTTTATTTGGATCGGAGATTAAGAAGCTATGCAAGCGAGAAGTCAAGTTGGTGAAGGTTCAGTGGGGAGACAACCAAGAAGATGCAACTTGGGAGACCAAAGACAAGATTTTGCGCTACGTACCCTTTTCTTTTCAAGGGAATGTTCTTAACTTCTTTTTCCAAAGCTTTTATTCGCACTTGCTTCTATCATCCGAGTATATCCTATCGATCGAAACTTCGACCTTTAGGTAGGAAATCCCATGATTGTAAACATGTGTTTGAGACATGTTATGTTTGGTGGATGCAAGTGGTTGCTCATGGATGCGTATACACACACATTAGGCACTAGATCGGCTCAACCACTCTCACACCGCATATGGATGAGTGTGCATTTTTCTTTTTCTTTATGGATGAAAATGGATGTAACATCATATAGATGTTGCATTTGGACAGATGTTTGTGCATTCATAGAGAATTACATGGTGTTATAGTATTATTTGCATACATGTTGGATTCATAGCACTAACATACATTGCATTAAGGAGGCCAACTGAATCAGTGGACCGCCTGATCTTTCGCACTAGTGTTGGGACATACACACACACCTTTGCATATGTTCATATAAGCATTAGAAATATTTAAGGACAATGGATGCTAGTGACTGATGAATGAGTAGATGGATGATGGATGGTCGGATATGCATTCTTTTTAGAGATTTCAGGGACGAAACCCTTTGAGTATGGGAGAATGTAACACCCCGTATTTTAAGAACACTAAAAATAGGATAAATTAAATAATAATTAATTTAATATTCAGAATTAAGGGAAACAGACTACGCCATTGCATCCGTCTCGAAATTCTAGTCAAGATAGACACTTGGTTTGCGTAAATCGGACACCGTATGAAGAAGTTATTAATGTTTGAAGTTTGTATACAAACAAGAGAATTATATGTATACAAACAAATTAATATATATAAATTAAATGAATAAATATTGTAAAAAAAAATCAAAATGACGAAGCGGGAAGCCAAAATGTCGAACTACTCTGTTTTGGGGGGCGACCCGAGACCCCCTGGGTCGACCCAAGGGTCGACCCAAATGGTTTGGGGTCGACACATAGGTCGACCCCCTGCAGATCTAGACAAAATAAATTTTTCTGAACTTGGACCAATTTAGGGACTATATTCGTGAACCCTAAGCTATATAAAGGACCCTAAACCTAGTTTTATTCATCTGAAAAATAATGGGAGCCAAATGTTGCCGGTATGCGAACTGAGACAGATCCGTTTTCTTCAAACAACTACCAGTTTTGCAAACCAAATTCTGAGATTCAAGCATAGATTCAACACCAACTTCTTTTTTATCTCCTTAGCAAGACAAACACGGTGAGCGGGTTATTTTTAGGTTTAAATAAATAAAAGTAAATTATGAAAGACTGTGATTTGGATATGTGTAAACCATGAATCTATGCTATTATCATATCTTATGTTATGTCATGATAGATCAATTTCTTTAGATCCAATTCAGTTGTGATTATTCTACTATGTCATGATAGATCTATTTCTCTAGATCTAATTCAATTGTGATTATTCTACTATGTTATTATTGTGGATCTTGGTTTGTAACTATACTGTGGTTAACATAAATTTGTTAATTTGGACAGTTACAACATTGGTTAGATCTAATTCTTTATGTAAATCACCATTCACCTATCATGTTGTGATCAACTTAGATATGTTGCAAATTGGACTGATGGATCCATATTTAGATCAAAACATGCTATTATGTCATCCTAATTGAGTTAGATCCATTTTAGTCTTTGGATCTGGATTATGTGATATAATTTTATCAATTAGATCTAAATCAGGTGGACATTCTATATAGATTTAAATCTTTAATTATGTTAGATCTAATTTTATCTATTAGATCTAAATCATATGGACATTCTATGTAGATTTAATCATTTATGTAAATCATGAACATATGTCACCTTGAATTGGTTAGGATTGGATCTAAATCTTTATCTTAATTGAAACTTCTATGACTTGCTATGATGTGGATTTGTGTAGATCCTAAATCATTATTTTAATTGCAACTTCTATGACGTGCTATGATGTGGATTTGTGTAGATCTATTTCTAAACCAGTAGATCTAATTTATGAGGACATTGAAACTATTAGTCAGATCTAGATTATTACCTTGTTAGATCCAAACCAATTGGACATCTAAAGTGCTAATTTAGATCTCACTATGCTTATTGAGATATCATAGTTATGTTAGGACAAATCGACTGCCACAAGTTCACCAGTTTATGTCCACCTTGTGATGATGTTCATTACATGTCCATTACAGTATGTATGTTCACCTTATTATGATGTTAATTACATGTCCTTGACAGTATGTGTATTCACCTTGTTACGATGTTAATTACATGTCCATGATAGTATGAATGTTCACCTTATCACCATGCTAGTTTACGTTTATGCCAAGTTATGTTAAATGATCACTTTGGTTATATTCTCTATTATCGTTTATGACTAGGCATTGTCTAGCCTAGGCATGCCACCAATTTATGAGTGCGCTAGTTTGGGAACGGGGGAAAAAGGGTTAACATTGGCATAATTTGAATATGAACATTTTGGACACATAATTCAAATTATTGAAGTGGGCATTAATACCTATAAAAGGGAAAGGTTTAATTAATTGATTAGTTAATTAAAAATGGAATGTTTAATAAATTACAATTAGGAATTGTAATTGTACTTATGACACGAGGTTAGGTTGTATTAGTGGTGGAAGTCTACCCGGACCCAACTGACATATCCAGCAGCCACTAATGTTGAACCTAATGTGAGATGTCTAAGAACATAAATACGAATCTGGCTGAGACACGAGGTTAGGCCCCACTTGTGGAATAAGAATGCCCGGACCCGACCGGCGTATCTAGCATCCACATGTTGTAGGCCTAATGTGGGAGGTCTAGCCCATTATAAACCATAAATGGACATGGTAATGAATTGGACTACTTAACCTAATCTAATCCATAAGGGATTGTATGAATATGAACAAAAGTTTGGGTTAAGTAAAACATGCTTGGATCAATGAGAGGGTTAAGTATATCTTGGGTAGGTGGGTAATAATAGTACATATAGGCCCACAAACTTAAGCATCAAATAAACATGCTTGGATAAGTGGGAGGGTTAAGTAAATCCTGGGTAAGTGGTTAATATTAGTATATATAGGCCCACAAACTTAACCATTAAATAAACATGCTTGGATCAGTGGGTGGGTTAAGTAAATCTTGCATAGATGGGCAATATTAGTATATATAGGCCCACAAACTTAACCGGATAAGGTTATGTAATTAAAGACACCCAGTGGTATATATAACCGGTGGGAATAATAAAGTTATGTAATTAAAGACACTTTTTAGTGTAAGCATGACTTGTAGAAATGATAGGGTTATGTACTAATGACACCTATAGGTAATCATAACCGAATGAAATATAGGGTATGTAATTAAAGACACCTAATGGTATACATAGTCAGTGGAAAACCTAGTGGGGGATACAAGACAAAGGGGAGAGCTTGTATCATATTGTGTGGGACCCATTTCAGTCAGTAACCCGGAGTAGGTATCAAACAGAGAACTCCGTACTAGGCGGAGAAGGGGCACGCTTACTGAACTAATTGTAAGAGATCCGGGAGGATGACGCGGGCGGCGCAAACCAACCGGGCTATGTGCGTGCATTAGCTGGGCAGTGGGGGATAAGATGACCGTGACACCAGTAGATATGGATGCACATCTTGGGAAATGAAGGGTTGCCACTTTAGGAAGTGATACCTCCTACTGTGGGGCCAATACAGGGTATCTACGGAGTAGGGAGCCGATCGATTAGGGTAGTGGTTAGGATACACTTGGATGTATGCCCTAAGCCTACCAACTTATACTAGAAGGGATCATCTCATTCTGGTTATATTAGTAGTAGTGCAGAGTAATCATTAGAAGCGTATGCATCCTATCCTCATTACCTTATAACACCTATCTTTTATGTAGTTATCTTTCCCTTATCCACTTTATATGCCTGTCATACTACTTTTATTTATTTACTTGCTAAAAGTAACTGGTCTCGCCAGACTCTATGTCTGACCCTCTTTGTTTCTCCTTCTTTCTTCTGTTCCCCCCAGGTTCTTAGGGAGGGAATTCTCAGGCTTAGTCAAGATTCTTCTATTGTCTTGCTTGAAGCTGTTAGATGTGTTGCTCAAACTTCTATCTTTGCTACTATAGCTATGTTTTCACTTGGGGATTATTCTTTCATTATTATTGTACTCTGATATTTAAATGTACAAGACAAAAGTTTTAATGATGTACTGAGTTTATGTATTTTCAGACATATGGTGTAACCATGCTTTATGATTAATAAATGTTTCTAATTCTGCTGCTATTTTATATCTGTCATGTAATATTCTGTGTCTATTTACCTATAACGCTTCACGAAACTTAATGCATTCCCTTTGTGAGTGACATTAACGGACGTGGGGTGTCACAGATGTGGACGATCAATAACAAAGTAAGTCAAAATCGTGTGAGTGCTTGTTTTACTTACAAAACAGTGGAATGAAGCGTATAAATTCAACTAACAAGTACTGTGCTTGGATCATTTGGAATCAACTAGTCAAAGGATCATAACTTGATTTGCCATAGCAAACAAAAAGCTACAATTAAATCTCAGCGCACAACAAATTCAAATTCGAAGCACTCAAGTTTGAGATATGGATTGTAAGTGCTTGGCTACATCAAGATATGAACAATCTAGACTCGAGTTATTTCATAAAATTGCCATATTCCAGTAAAGCCAAAGTTCAAATTCAGATATGCTCAGAGCCCCAAAACTCAAGTTTTACTGTTTAAAGACAAATGACATCACGACCGATAAGTGTCGAAGCTCATATTTTAAGTAAAAAACATGAGCTCCGAGGGACAAATGTAAATCCCATTATATAAACGTAGTTCAGAAAAAATGCGTTGACTGTATAATACATAATGAACGGGGCGATTTCACAAATGATTTTCTGACGACATGGTGTCATACTACTCTGGCGACATGACGCAAAGTCCTTCAGTGACTTGATGAAGTCATTTAGATCTTCGCCAAAAAGCATGTCATTGTGAACATGCAATTCATGGTGTTAAATCCATTCATACCATAAGCCGGTAGAAACATGTCATTCTCAATAAGTCGTCAACATGGCATAACCAAGTTGTATCGTGCAAACCATGTTGTTTGAAAAATATGGATTACATATTCAAGTTGCATGAATTTAGACAAGTGGTTCACATGATAAAACATTATTATTTGACAACAAAGCGCAAGCCGTTAGCACGATACGATGCAAGCCATTAGAACAACATGGTGCAAGTCGTTACTGCGACATGGTACAAAACCACTCGTACCGCAAATACAACATGAGTCATGTCGTTATAGTTCTACATGAACTAAAATCATGTCGTGACACAATCAGGTGGTCTAAAAGGTTTTATGAAATGGAAACCAAGACATTAAGACTAGCAAGCCATTCATGTCGTTAAGGATTCAAGTCGTTGCATATATATAAAGCACCAAGATGTTATGACCACATAAGTCATGCCATGGGAATATCTATATGCTCAAGTCGCAAGCCGCCCCAAAGAAGTAAAACAATCTGCACGTGAGCTGAGTACATCATAAAGAAATGGACACATACATTTTATAGTGTAAGGCCACGTTAATATACAAATGCGCCATGCAAATTGTACACATTTGAAGTAGTTTTCCAGGTTGCTCCATTGTGTACTAATTGAAACATTGATAATTGTGGCAAAAGAGGATGGTCTACATGTCCCTTTGTTATGTGTGAGCCTATAATAAAATCAACATGTGATGGTCACATAATATACGTCCAGGGCATTCTGTTTTATACAAGTGGAAACCCGTGCGATGCACGGAAGCATAGACTTTCGAGTGTTGTAGTTTGTAGTTATGAATAAGCGGTGAGAAAATATTGTATAAAAGCAAGATATATAACGTAAGTGATGTATGTATGTGTTAGGATTCTGATGTAGAAACTAAATTTTACAGCAAGAAGTAAATAATGTATGTACAGTGAGTAGGTACAGCTTGCACGTAGGGTAAATTGACAGTTATTGAAATTAGCCAATATTCTCATAGGAAATTGATAAGTTTTCTACATAACTTTCCTATGAATTATCAAACCATACATTTGCAGCTGGTGCATGAAATCAGTGAACTAATTTCATCCGTTATCTATTGTAGTATATTTTGATGTTATATTATACCAAGTATAAGCAGTAATGAAACACCCCACCTCCGTTAAGGTCACTCACAAAGGAAATGCCTTAACTTTGGTGGAGGGTTATAGGTACAAGACACAGAAAACTTTACAAGACAGATAAATATAAGCAGCGAAATTCAAATATTTATTGCATACGTGTTTCAATACAAAAGCATTACATCAAATTGTATCAAAACAACTTCCAAAACATTACAACATAATTTATGTCTTGATTATTTAATAAAGAAGCATAAATCATAAATAAAACTGCATAAATCCCCAAGGATAATGTCCAAGAGCCATAGCCAAGATTGAAAGAGAGTCCAAATCATACATATACATTCTTGAAGCTTGCAAAGAGTCTGACTAAGCTGCAGTATTCCCCCCCTGTGGACCTAATAAAGGAACATAGGACAATGCCCTAATATAAGATAAGAGGAACATGTGATCGCACCCATTACTATAGTTTCTGCACCTACTAACCATTGGTCCAACAAGCCTTATGTGTTCATAACAAACGATCCCCTTAATGATCGGCTCCTACTCGTATGCATTCATATCCTATGTCATTCGGCCCCGCTTGACTGTAGATACCTGTGCTGGTCTCACTATGGGGTGTATCAGTCCCTCTGGTGGCAACCCGACAAAACTCAGGATGCACAGTGTATACTACTGATGCCCTGTGCCTGATTTTTCTTCTCCGGGGTACGTGCACGCCCATACTCCATCGGAACCTACACTGGACCACCAACCGCCGACGTTTTGACTGCTTATAATCAGCCCGGTAATTGTGCCCCACCCTGCCTAGTTTCAGGGTACTATGATACATCTATGTGGGTTACTGCTGAAATGGGTCCCCGCTACTAGGGTTTTATAATCAACATGTTTATTTGGTTAAGTGTCCAAGTTTACCTAACCCCACCCATTCGCTTAGTTAACATGTTGAATCGGTTAAGTGTTTCCATAATTGACTCAACCCTACCAATCTTGACTTAGCTTTAATTTATTAAAGCACCAACCACTCACATTAGACAGGTCTTGTTGTGGTCACTGGATGTGCAGGTCGGTTCCGGGCAGGTTTACACCACAACCAGTCTAACCTCGGGTTCTTTTTGGGCTTGATGCACTAACCACCCACATTAAACAGGTCTTGTTGTGGTCACTGGATTTGCCGGTCAGTTCCGGGAGATTTACACCACAACTCAGTCTAACCTCGGGTTAGGCATATTCGTCTTTTTTTCTAAATTCACAATTTTCTATATATGTCTAATTTCTTTATGTAGATTAAATTTAATTTAATCATGCCATAATTATCCTTTGATTATGCTCACCATAAATGGTATATCAAAAATACCATTTTATGAACAAATCTTTGCCATGAATTTTCATATTTTCCCATCGCTACCCCCGTGGAACGTATGCATGAATCACATAAAATGTTGGGCCAACAAATTAGCCTAACCCATAAACAAGAAAGGAGTAATAAACAAGGGTCATGAAATAAACATAAAAAAGCATACATTTCAACTTGCCATGTGTAACTTGGCATGGAAGTATCATTAACTTTAATTAAATGAGTAAAGGTGAACTTGTGACTAAGTTGGGTCTAATTGTTATGTAAACTTGGCAAAGGTTTAGCATGGAGGTTTAAGATATAATCATAGTTTCAACCCACAACTTAGTATTTTAACTTATGTATGTCAAAACATATAAGAAAGCTAATATAATCATTTTTAAATCGCAACTTAACATGATAACTTATATGTGTTAAACATAAGAGGGCTGTTATAAACATATTCAAATCACAATTTAGCATGATACTTATGTGTTAAAAACATAAGAGGACTACAATTCCAAATTTTATAACATAATTAGATTCAACCTAACATGACTATACATGAGTGTTGATCTAGCATATAAGCATGAGTTTTAGATCATAAACTTGCAAATAACCAATTTACAACATGACATGTTTCATCATTTAATTAGCAAAATAAATCCATTACCCAGTCATAATAGATTCCAATAACATACAATATGTTCATCACCATAAGCATATAGACATGATTAATATACAACATGTTCATCACCACAGCATATAGACATGATTAATTCCAATGATACTTTAAGATAAACGAGAATCAAATCTTATACATAAGCATCATTCTATCTTCAAATTACAACATGTCATGATTCAATTGAAAGAACGTTTAAATCTGCGTAATAACCAACTTACAAACTAAAAGGGAATTCTTGCGTTCTGAAATCTGAATTCTGAAATTGGTAAGCTCGCCTTTGATGTAGATCATTAAATTTGATAATCTTTTAATTTGATTTTTGATTCAAGTTCTTGTCTTGTCTTTGAATTGGTGACGGCTACTCCAAGTATTCCATTGAAAGCATGATAGTTCTAGGATTATTTTTGTGTGAATTTTAGGTTTGTGCATAGGGTGGTTATATAGAATTTTAACTCAATTTGAGCCGTCGGATGATCCTAGGGTTAACCGCAGCCATCCAGTGAAGATAGGGTGACACCTCAGCCTTAGTGACTCAACACTGAGTCACAAAATCGTCACCATTCAGATCTGCCCAAGGGGGGAGGCAGGTCGACCTGTAGGGGGGAGGTCGACACTAGGGTCAACCCCCTGGTCGACCTGGGTCCTGGGCGGGAATTTTCCCGCCCAACCCGCTTCTTACTTCTGATTTGAATTTGAATTTGTTTTCAAGCTGTTTGAATTTTCTGGAAACTTCCGACTGCTATAACTTCTTCATACGAAGTCCAATTTACACAAACTCGAATTCTATTTCAACCAGAATTCCAAGACGAACACAATGGCGTAACCCGTTTCCCTTAATTCTCACATTTTAAATTAAATATTGTTTAATTCGTTACTATACCATTAATAGAAAATACGGGGTGTTACATTCTCCCCTCCTTTTAGGATTTCGTCCCCGAAATCTTCAAGTCGAGAAGAACTTATATCCTACTATCCAATCACCCATCTATTCAACCATCAAACACATCCTTAAAAGATTTCTAATGCTTCATGATCATATGCATTGTGTGTGCACATGTCCTTATATAATGTAAAATCAGGCGGTCTACTGATTCAGTTGACCTCCTTAATGCAAATTATGTCAGTGCCATGAGTCCATTATGAATGCAATTTTTCCTACTCAAAATTTTCTACATGAGTGCACAATCATTCATACAAATGCAACATCCATATGATAACACATCAAGTTTCAATCCATACACCAATACATATATGCATATGCAATATGGAAGTGACTGAGCCGGCCTAATACCTAACGTGTGTGTATATGCATCCACTAGAAACCATTAGCAACCACTTGCAACCATCAATCATAACATGTTTCAATTACATGTTTACATCCATTTAGGTTCCTACCTAAGGATAAAGGATAGGATCGAGGAGATAAAAGATAGAAACGAGCATAAACTTAAGGAAAAAGAGATTAAGAATGTACCCTCAAAAAGAAAAGGGTAGGCTATGCATATTCTGTCCTCAGTTTCCCATGTCACGTCTTCCTCGGTGTCGCTTCATTGAGCTTTGACGAGCTTAACTTCACAATTGCATAGCTTTTTGACTTTTGTTCAAAAGATACGGGTTGGAGCTCTCCTCACAGTTGCCTCTCGTTCAACTTCAACTTCCTCTAGGATACTTGGTTCTACCACTTCCGCAGACTCGTGTAAGCATTTCCGTAGGTGAGCGACATGGAAGACATTATGAACCGCGGCCAACCTTTCGGGGAGCTGTACCCTATAAGGATCTTCCCAATCTTCTTGATGATAGGGAATGACCCTACGAATCTTGGTGCTAACTTTCCTGTGGATCCAAAACGAATGATGTTCCTCAAAGGAGATAATTAAGGAACACCTTGTCTCCAACTTCGAACTCAAGGTCAGTTCTACTTTTGTCTGCGTAGGACTTCTGTCTATCTTGGTCAGTTCTTCTTTTGTTTGCTTGCAGTTTATACACGAAATCCTCGTGTTTACAATGAAGAAGAGGAGATTAGGGAATGAATTTATATACGAATTCCTCGTGTTATAGTGATGAGCAATGTTCTTGCTTGGTTGTAATGGGGGCCAAGTTTTGGAATAGCCAAAACTCCCTTCAAATCGCCATATGATGGTGTATTTATAGGTGCAGAGAAGCCCTAAGGAGATCCGGATAAATGACAAGTGTCCCCAATCCAACGCCTTGATAGAACGTGGTGACTAAGTCACAACATGGGAGAAAGCCTCTCCAATTCATGTAAGGCCATGTGGAAGGTGATCCATGAAAGTATGAGGAAATGATGCTACAAGAATAGGTCAACTCTGAAGTGCAGTAGCAGGTCGAAGGGGGTCGGTTCGGTTCTCCATCCGATCCGAACCGGAGTGTCCAAAGCCAAGCGTGCTCTTATGAGGATTTGATGTGAAGCGGGTTGGATTTGCCTTATCCCGATCTGAACCGGGGTCTCCGATCTGATCCGACATCTAAGTATTGAAGGGAAGATGCTGAGTTGGTGAAGGCGGGATGCCTTAACCCGATCTGAACCGACTTATCCGATCCGAGGATCTATTCAATGCTAAATTCCAGGTTTCCGGTTCTGCACGCATTCACGGAAACGAGCATAACTTTCAAACCGTAAGTCCGTTTTAGCCAAACGAAAGCTCAGACTAAAGCTAATTCAGAGATCTACAAGAGTTACAAAGCATAGCTTTGTAATTGCTGTTTTCGGGCCCAAAAAAGGTCATCTGGTAGGAGTTACGGGCCTTTCTTTGTTTGTGATGCGATTTCGACCAAATCGCTGCCTGTATTCTGACGATGTTTCCAATACTCTAGTGTGTTGTTTATCAGAGATTCCATATGTGACTGCTTTGACTAAAAAGTGGGTCAACATCTACTTTCTCTGAAGTTTCCCTAATCATGTCTGGTCCAAGTATGAGCTTGTCTCTGGACTCCGACCAACAAGTTGGTGACCTGCACGGTCTTCCATATTAAGCTTCGAAAGGCGCCATGCCTATGGTGGTTTGGTAGCTATTGTTGTAAGAAAATTCCACCAAAGGTAGGTGATCCTTCTATGTACCTCCGAAGTCAAAAATGCATAGTCTCAAGAGGCCTTCTAATACTCTATTGACTCTTTTCGTCTGGCCATCGGTTTGAGGGTGATAGGCCGTGATTAAGCATAATTGTATGCCTACAGTCTCTTGTAAACTCTTCCAAAACTCGCTCGTGAAGATAGGGTCTCGATCACTCACTATGCTGGAGGGTATCCCATGGAGTCGAACTATCTCCTTAAGATATATGGATGCTAGAGATAAGGTAGTCCTTCTACTTTTGACAGGTATAAAGTGGGCGCTTTTTGTGAGCCTGTCCACTATTACCCAAATGCTGGTATTGCCCCTTCTTGACATAGGCAACCCATCTATAAAGTCCATCGAGATGCTATCCCATTTCCACTGTGGGACTTCTAGAGGATGGAGCAGACCACCGGGCTTCTTCTGCTCCGCCTTGACTTGTTGGCATATTAAACAGTTAGAAACAAATTCAGCTACGTCTTTCTTCATGCCATTCCAAAAGAAAACTCTTTTGATATCTTTATACATTTTGTCTCCGCCTAGGTGTATGGTCAGCTTGGAATGGTGTGCCTCTTCCAGATCTGCCTTTACCAAATCCCTTGCTTGTGGGATGGATAGTCTTCCATCTCGTCTCAACCAGCCCTAAGCATCAATGGAGTATCTATTGAGGTGACTGGAAGTCTCACCCCTAATTAACTTGTTCATCGCATCGGCAAGATGAGGGTCTTCTCTTTGCACGGCTCCGATTGAGTCTAATAGAGTTGGTCGCACTTCTAACGTTGCTAGCAAGCCAGGTACAAAGTCAGAGGAGGGTTTGAAGTTAAAGCTTGCTATGAACTCCAAGCTTTGCCTTTCCACAATGAGATGGCTTAAGGCCAGCTTCTTTCTACTTAAGGCATCTGCTACTGCATTGCCCTTGCCAGGAGTGTAGGAAATCTCAAAATCGAATGAGGGAAGAAACTCCATCCATATTTGCTGCCTCAAATTGGGATCTTTCTGAGAGAAAAGGTATTTCAACGATTTATGGTTAGTGTACAGTTAAAATTTCTCACCTAGGAGATAATGGCGCCAAGACTTAAGCGCAAAGATGATGGCTGCCAACTCTAGGTCGTGGGTTGGGTAGTTTTTCTCGTGTACTTTCAACTGACTTCCACCATAAGCCACTACCTTCCCTTATTGCATCAGAACAATGCCTATTCCCGTTCCGCAAGCATCTGTGTATACTGTAAACATCTTGCTTCTATTAGGCAATGCCAAAACTGGGGTCGTTGTTAGAGCCCTTTTCAAACGTTGGAAAGCAATATCGCAATCCAAATCCCAATTGAAAGCTAGGTTCTTCTTTGTCAATCTTGTCAGTGGAGCCGAGATTTTTGCAAAATCTTTGATAAACTTTCGATAAAAGCCTGTTAGCCTGAGAAAGCTTCGAACTTTGGTTGTGTTTCGAGGAACCTTCCAATCTTGCACAGCAACCACTTTCGCGGGGTCCACAGCTATCCCCTCTGGGACACCACGTGTCCAAGGAACCTAACTTCTTCCCTCCAGAAATGGCATTTGGATAATTTCGCCTTCAACTGATGTGCACGGAGAGTATCCATGACTTCTTTTAGATGCTGAGCATGCTCTTCCTCAATCTTTGAGAAGATCAGAATATCGTCTACGAAGACCACCACAAACTTATTGAGGAACTCTCGGAACACCCTGCTCATTAAATCAACGAAGTAAGCAGGTGCATTTGTCAGGCCGAAGGGCATGACAAGCCACTCGAAGAAACCATCTGGAGTTCTGAACGCGGTCTTATCAATGCTGTCTTCAGCCACCCTTAGCTGATGAAACCCGGTAGCCAAATCTAATTAGGGGAAAACCGATGCACCAACAAGCTGATCGAACAAATCATCTATTCTCGGGAGTGGGTGCCTATTCCCTTTGGTCAGCTTGTTTAGCTCCCTATAAACAACGCACAGGCAAAGCGATCCATCCACTTTAGTTGCGAACACTACTGGAGCACCCCATTCAGAAATACTCTTCCTTATAAACCCCTTCTCAAGCAATTCTTTAACTTGCTTGCTGAGTACTTTCCTCTCCCTTTGAGCCATGTGTCTAACCGGTAAAGCAACGGGTTTTGTGTTGTCCACGAGGTATATGCGGAAGTCTATCTCCCGCTTCGGAGGTAAGCCCTTTACCTCTTCAAACACATCCGAGTATTCACGGACTACCCTTACAGACTGCAAGTTCTCAACGGACGCATTAAGAGATTCTAGATAATTAAGCATAACGGAGTTCATGGGATTACAAGAAATTTTGAGGCTGTTATCGAGGCGAGTCACAAGTCTAACCACTCTCTTTTCACAATCGAGGACGACACCATTACTGGATAGCCAGTCCATGCCTAGAATCAACCCATAGCCCATGAATCCCAAAACAAAGGCATTACACCTAAACCCAAATCTTAGTATAAATATTTTCAAATCCAAACAAACCATTGATAAATAAGCTGAGCGCCCAATTGGATTTGAAACAACCAAGGTATCCTTTACTATACTGGTGTCTAGGTGCAGAGATTCCACTAAAGAAGTTGATATAAAAGAGTGCGATGTACCAGAATCAAATAGTGTACGAATAGTATGATAAAAAAGATGGACTAAACTTTCGACAGAAATATTTCTTCCTCGTTCTTGCGGAGGTGCCATGAGAGTGTGAACTTGTCCTCTAGAAGAAGGTCCAGCTCCCTGCCCTTGCTTCCTTGGGCAGGCCCTAGCCATGTGTCCTGTCTCACCACAGTGGAAATAACCACCCATCTTCCTTTTCTTCTTCTTGCAATCGTTGATCAGATGTCCGGGAATGCCATAGCAATTACACTTTCTTTTTTCATGGGGTTTGTTGTTTTTCCTGCCTTTCTTTGAGTCAGCCTTCTTGTTCTGTGACCCCTCCCCCTTCTTATCTTGAGGCACTTCCGCTTTTGCCTCATTCTTGCCCTTGTCTTCCTCATGTAAGAGTGTCATGTCCACTAACCTCTCGTAAGTAGCCCCCATAGGTATATGGGTCATAGCCAAGTTGTGAAGTGTCTCATTCAATCCTTTGATAAAATGGAGAGCCTTCTTATGAAGAGTATTCACTAAGTCCAGTCCAAATCGGACCAACTGATTGAATTGATTGATGTACTCCTTGACCGTCATACTTCCTTTCTTAAGAGATAAGAACTTTTCCAGCTGTAAACTTCGTTAAGCCTGTGATAGGAATTTAATCTCAAACCTTATTCTGAAATCCATCCATGTGTCAATGGGTCTTTCAGCGTTTGTGACTTTCCACCAATAGGAAGCTTCGTCTTTGAGCAACCATACAGCCAACTGTATCTTCTGCCTATCGTCCACCTCGAAGATAACGAACAGATCCTCAGTTTCTTTGAGCCAGTTCCTTGCCTCTACGAATGATTCAGTTCCCTTGAAATCCTTTCCACCCATGGCCCTAAAGTCTCGACAAATCTTTGAGAAAGCATTTACACGAGAAGGAGGAGGAACTGCTGCAGTCGGAGGAGGAGGAATATCTGCTAGGCCTGCGTCGTTGGCCCTAGCCTCTAAGTACCTCCTGAACCAGCCAGGTATCGGTACATCCTCTGGAAGGTTAAGATTCCCAAACATGCTGAAACGAAAAAGAAAAGATTCAAAACAAAGGATAGAAAGATAGTGCATATGGCTTTGGGGATTATGCCTTTTTAAAATTTAAAACAACACTCTTTCTTGTAAAATGCTTCTTTATATTTCTTTTTGAAAATAATTTTCAAAAACTCTTATCTGATCTAGTAAACCTTTTCTCTGATACCAAGTGAAACACCCCACCTCCGTTAAGTTCACTCACAAAGGGAATGCCTTAACTTTGGTGGAGGGTTATAGGTACAAGACTCAGAAAACTCTACAAGACAGATAAATATAAGCAGCGAAATTCAAATATTTATTGCATACGTGTTCCAATACAAAAGCATTACATCAAATTGTATCAAAACAACTTCCAAAACATTACAACATAATTTCTATCTTGATTATTTAATAAAGAAGCATAAATCATAAATAAAACTGCATAAATCCCCAAGGATAATGTACAAGAGCCATAGCCAAGATTGAGAGAGAGTCCAAACCATACATATACTTTCTTGAAGCTTGCAAAGAGTATGACTAAGCTGCAGTATTCCCTCCCTGTGGACCTGGGGGGGGGGGACGGAAGAAAAGAGGACGAAAGAGAACGGGTCAGACAATAAGTCTGGTAAGTTCGGTGATTACTAGTATTTAAACAAGGAAAGGGGTCATGATAGTAATAACAGAACATAGGACAATGGCCTAATATAAGATAAGAGGAACATGTGATCGCACCCATTACTATAGTCTCTACACCTACTAATCATTGGTCCAACCAGCCTTATGTGTTCATAACAAACGATCCCCTTAATGATCAGATCTTACTCGTATGCATTCATATCCTGTGTCATTCGGCCCCGCTTGACTGTAGATACCTGTGCTGGTCTCACCATAGGGTGTATTAGTCCCTCTGGTGGCAACCCGACACGATTCATGATGCACAGTGTATATTACTGATGCCCAGTGCCTGATTTTTCAACTCTGGGGTACATGCACGCCCATATTTCGTCGAAACCTACACTGGTCCACAAACCGCTGATGTTTTGACCGCTTATAATTAGCCCAGTAATCGTGCCCCACCCTGCCTAGTTTCAGGGTACCATGATACATCTATGTGGTTACTGCTGAAATGGGTCCCCGCTACTAGGGTTTTCTAATCAACATGTTTATTTGGTTAAGTGACCAAGTTTACCTAACCTCACCCATTCGTTTAGTTAACATGTTAAATCGGTTAAGTGTTTCCCTAATTGACATAACCCTACCAATCCTGATTTAGCTTTAATTTATTAAAGCACCAACCACTCACATTATACAGGTCTTGTTGTGGTCACTGGATGTGCCGGCGTCGGTTCCGGGTAGGTTCACACCACAACTCAGTCTAACCTCGGGTTCTTTTTAGGCTTGATGCACTAACCACCCACATTAAACAGGTCATGTTGTGGTCACTGGATTTGCCGGTCAGTTCCGGGAGATTTACACCACAACTCAGTCTAACCTCGGGTTAGGCATATTCGTCTTTTTTTCTAAATTCACAATTTTCTATATATGTCTAATTTCTTTATGTAGATTAAATTTAATTTAATCATGCCATAATTATCCTTTGATTATGCTCACCATAAATGGTATATCAAAAATACCATTTTATGAACAAATCTTTGCCATGAATTTTCATATTTTCCCATCGCTACCCCCGTGGAACGTATGCATGAATCACATAAAATGTTGGGCCAACAAATTAGCCTAACCCATAAACAAGAAAGGAGTAATAAACAAGGGTCATGAAATAAACATAAAAAAGCATACATTTCAACTTGCCATGTGTAACTTGGCATGGAAGTATCATTAACTTTAATTAAATGAGTAAAGGTGAACTTGTGACTAAGTTGGGTCTAATTGTTATGTAAACTTGGCAAAGGTTTAGCATGGAGGTTTAACATATAATCATAGTTTCAACCCACAACTTAGTATTTTAACTTATGTATGTCAAAACATATAAGAAAGCTAATATAATCATTTTTAAATCGCAACTTAACATGATAACTTATATGTGTTAAACATAAGAGGGCTGTTATAAACATATTCGAATCACAATTTAGCACGATACTTATGTGTTAAAAACATAAGAGGACTACAATTCCAAATTTTATAACATAATTAGATTCAACCTAACATGAATATACATGAGTGTTGATCTAGCATATAAGCATGTGTTTTAGATCATAAACTTGCAAATAACCACCAATTTATAGCATGACATGTTTCACCATTTAATTGGCAAAATAAATCCATTACCCAATCATAATAGATTCCAATAACATACAATATGTTCATCATCACAAGCATATAGACATGATTAATATACAACATGTCCATCACCAGAAGCATATAGACATGATTAATTACAATGATACTTTAAGGTAAACGAGAATAAAATCTTATACATAAGCATCATTCTATCTTCAAATTACAACATGTCATGATTCAATTGAAAGAACGTTTAAATCTGCGTAATAACCAACTTACAAACTAAAAAAGGAATTCTTGCGTTCTGAAATCTGAATTCTGAAATTGGTAGGCTCGCCTTTGATGTAGATCATTGAATTTGATAATCTTTTAATTTGATTTTTGATTCAAGTTCTTATCTTGTCTTTGAATTGGTGACGGCTACTCCAAGTTTTCCATTGACAGCATGATAGTTCTAGGATTATTTTTGTGTGATTTTTAGGTTTGAGCATAGGGTTGTTTATATAGAATTTCAACTCAATTTGAGCCGTCGGATGATCCTAGGGTTAACCACACCATCTAGTGAAGATAGGGTGACACCTCAGCCCTAGTGACTCAACACTATGTCACAAAATCGTCACCATTCAGATCTGCCCGAGGGGGGGGGCAAGTCGACCCCCAGGTCGACCTGTAGGGGGAATGTCGACCCCCGGTCGACCTAGGTCTTGGGCGGGAATTTTCCCACCCAGCCCGCTTCTAACTTCTGATTTGAATTTGAATTTGTTTTCGAGTTGTTTGAATTTATTTGAATTTTATGGAAACTTATGACAATCATAACTTCTTCATACGAAGTCCAATTTGCGCAAACTCAGATTCTATTTCAACCAGAATTCCGAGTCGAACACAATGGCATAACCAGTTTCCCTTAATTCTCACATTTTAAACTAAGTATTGTTTAATTCGTTACTATACTATTAAAAGAATATACGGGGTGTTACAAGCAAAGAGAAGACATAAAAATTTGAGATCACATATTTTCGTAAATGGTAGAGGAATTTTAGTAAGGTAGTCAAATATAAATGTAACATATGTAATAAATAAGAGCAAAGAAGGTAAACATGAAGAGACATGGAAACTGATGGAGAATAGGCACGTGATGACAAATAATTTGGTAAACAACATAAATAAACGGCAAATGCAAAAACAACATTGTTGCAGCTGCAGCAAATTAGCTCCCAACAACAACACTACTGTAGCCAAACTGATCTTTAGCTTCCGACAACAACAGTGAGCAATATTAAAAAAAGGTTTTGCACAATGATGTAAGTTTTATATTATTTTTGTAGCATGTTCAAAGAGCAGTAATCTTCAGATATATTGTAGTAAAACATAATTTTAAAAATTAGAAAGAGTAATGAAATTAACAATGCCTTCCTATTTGCTTTAAGATTTAGATAAATGCGTTTCCTTTTAAAAGTGGAGTTGCGTCCCATGCATGGTAGTCACCAAAGAACAACAGACATTTCTCCTTTTTAATTCATCCCTTGCAGGCTTTCACATGATTAAAAATGATGTAACTCTTCTATTTTTAAAAATTTATCAGTACAACAAAAATGAGTAAGAATTAAACTATACAAATAAAAAAAATGTTCTACCAAATCCTGGTGTAATTGCTACACTATTTATCACGTAGTTATGATATCTCATGTTACTTCTGTAGAGCTTTCTTCCTTATTCAAAAATATACTGCTGTAAGTCTAAGACTCAAATAAGAATGTAGACAAATATGAGTTAACATATGCATACATACAGGTAGAGTGGGTGCAGTTTGTTAGTCTTTTTATGCTCTACTAAGATCAAGCTAACACATGAATCAAGTTCGACACCTCTATATGGCTGATTCTCCTTTGCTTGAGATTCATCCTCTAGTTGTTTGTACTGGCACTTGCAGCCTGGCCTTCGATCCCATTCTTTGTCGGTCACTCTTTCGCAACATGCTCCTTCACTATTCGGTTTGTCTGTTTTTTGCCGCTAATGGGTCACCGCTCGCAATCCCAGGTCAATCCAATCTGCCAAAATAGAGTAGCATTTTCTACATTTCGAGCAGCGTCATATTTACCTTTCGGCTCATGCCTGCTAGTTGTCCTCTATTTAGTTTCACCAATTTGGATGAAATGTATCCTCAACACTTAACTTTTCTATGATTGGAACATCTTTCAACTCCACTCTGGCACATTAATCATTTCCTAGCCTGGCTAGCTTCCAACCTACTGGCACTAACATTTCAAATCCTTGCATTCTGCCCTGTTCAATGCCTGAGTCATGACCATGTTTCATTCGCAAGTTGCATCTCAAACTTAGTCATATTCTATGATTCCAACCATCTAAAGGTAAAATACCACTCATACGTTGCATCATGGTTGGCGCTAATCTAAGCTTCTCTGACCGATATAGTTCCACCTCAATTTCGACACTCAGTGCAGTTCTGTCGCTGTATATAGTCTCTACATTATTATAGTCAGCATGTTGTAAAATATGTTTGCATTATCTAAATTAAGATCATCCACGTGATTATCTCCATTGTATTTGCTTTGTACATGACTTTGTAAACATCAATGAATGGTCTTTTGAATTATATATTAATTAAAAAGAGTGCGCTTCTCTCCTAGAGGACAACAACTTCATTAAATAAAATCAACAAAAGAGTGAGTATTAATAATTCATGTTTCATGTTTTTGTTCTCGTTGTTGTCGTCACTTATTCAATAACATTAGGAATTCATTGTCAAAGTAAGAAAAATAGTAATTTCGTACTCTTACTGTAATCAAATATAAAATTATCCTGTAGTTGCAAGCATATAAACATATTTTGAAGGGATCTGCTCATCTAAAGTAATCATCAACTCAGAGCATCTCAGGCGAGGATTATAATATCTGACAATCAAAGCTAAAATAACTATCATGAAAGAAAACAATCCATAATCCACCTCGTGTGAAAATAAGATGAAATTCATTTTTGATTGTATGCTAGCAATGCAGTTATCATTGGCTGGATATCTGAAGATTGCATTTTCAATTAAAATGCAAATTTAGGCATTCAGTTCACTGGTTAGGCACCTAAAGTCTCAGACGACCTAAGCCATGAATTTTAATTGCAGGTACAAATCAATATTTGAAAAAAACAGGCCATAATATGTGTCACTTACAGTAAAATACGATTAATTTTTATGTATTTTCACAGTATTACCATTAACAAAAAAGCACTACACATATGAGCGTATAACATAGATGACAGTATTCAAAGACTGGTATATTTCAATCTTTAAACTGGCAAGTTTCTTCATTTCTATGTGAAATTACAAATGTTTGCTAACATTTTTCTTATATAAATGACTTTATTCACATCAACATTTAACTCCAGAAATAACTGAATTTCATGTTTAAATGAAGAAGAATAGATGTGTCACTCATGCATTATCTGCATATGATTGATTACCATTTTCCTAGGTAAATGGTTTTATTCACATCAAAATTTACTTGTAAGCAGTTGAGAATATGTAATAAGAAGACAAATATACGGTGAACTAAACTGGTGTCCATCAGTGAAGCTTAGGTTAGAATATACCAACATTACAAATCAAGTATATTTAGCACGATGATATGTGGAGGCGATTGCAGTAGAGGTCAAACATCATGTACAAATGAAAAACCATAATAATAATAAGGGCACGTAAATTCCTTCATGTTTATCTTATTTGGTTGAATGAAATTAACGGCCTAGAACCATTAGTTTTCAATTGTTATTGAAATAAACCAATTATATAATGGCATCGAGAAGAGAAATGCATGTTTATTATGGTTTATCGTTTGCAGGAAGATAAAGTAAACCCAAAAATCTTTAGAACAGCTAGCATGTTAGGTATTAAAATGAAACATGTCAGAAAAGTGTTCACAAAAGGGACTATATGAACTTGAATTTTTTAATACATCTGGTAATTCATGTTTTTGTTCCTGTTGTTTCCGTCACTTATTCAATAACATTGGGGGTTCATTATCAAAGTAAGGAAAATAATAATTTAATACTCTGATTATAGTTCTTCAATTAACAACAACACATTCAGCATTGCTATAAAGGAATTGACAACACAGCAAGTTCTAAATCATCAAATAGAATACAAATAAAATCAAAAGGATAACCTGAGTAGAAGTACATTTTGTCTGTTAATACCACCAAATCGCAACGCCTCGTTGACTAATAATGCAGTTCTTCTATTTTCTTCACAATTTCTTCTCTTTTATGTTAACGCAGGAGAAATTAGAGTTTCAGCTAATTACAGGGTGATAACATCGATTTGAGATTAAGGAAGAATGGTCGAATATCTACGAAGGAGATTTTTTTCTATTAGAAAGAACGTGGGGAAGAAGGCTAAAGTGTTTTGGCGGAGCGAAGAAAAATGAGGAATGACTTGCTGGCCTGAGCGGTTCGTGGAGCACCGTGCGAGTTTCCCTTTGGAAAAATGTTTGGTTGGCATCAGGTTTAAAATAAAATGCGAATTTCCCTTTGGAACGATGATGATGGGTGAGTGGGGGTAATCGTCGAGTTAAATAAGGATTGAAACTATTAACGGTGGTATTAACAGAGTTAACATCGTTTGTATTGTAAGACGTGGACAAATTATAGCCATCTGACGTATTTTCCATTATTAAATCATGGCCGCTCTTTGTCTCTTGGTTTATCCTACCAAGGGATTTTATTATATAGATATACAAATGGTGGGTACACACCGCAATTAAAGTAAGAGGACATTTAAATGACTTAAAATCAAGTCGTAATTCGTTCTTGAAAAGTCATGCCATATGCCACCTAGGCCGTATGCTATGATCTTGCCAAATGTAAAGTATGGAGAATTAGCTATCATCACGTGGGGAAAAGCATGTCGTTGCTTACAATCAATTCACACGTATTAATTCAAGCCGTTGTTCATATGTTGTATGTCGCCAAGTCCGGTCAAGCCGCATATCACATATGAAACCAAGTCGCACACTTATTTACAGAAATGCCACTACACTCAAATACTTCCATAAATACCCCCATATTTCACACTTGAAAGGGGAGGGAAATTTCTACCCTGAAAGGCTATTCAAACCATTTCTCTTTCGCTCCAAACTTCTCTAATCATCATTAATGGCTTATCAAACTAAATCCATCTCTCTTCAACAACAAATGGATCGAGTAATCTCCAAACTCCATTAGTGATCTCTTAATCTCAATTCAACCTTCTCTAATCTCTGTCAATTCTCTCTCAAGCCTAGATCCTACACAAAATCATCATGGAACCGGTGAATATCGTTTAAATGATCAAGTGGTCAAAGTTCTACAAAACAACAATCAAAAATCATGTGATCTCGCCGATTCCTTCATGAATTCAAGTGAAATCTAAAGAAAAAAGAGAGAAAAACGAGAAAATAGAGAGAATCATTATAAAGGAGAGAATAAAAAGGAGATCCTTATAAAGGAGTAAAATGAGTGAAAGGAGAGAAGTGAATCAAATCAAGCATTTTGTAAATTCAAAAGTGATAATGAAAATTGCTACCATAGTGGACGTAGGCTGATACTAGGCCGAACCACTCTAAAATCCTATGTTTTTACTTGCTTTTATATTTCGTGGCTCCATATTTTTAATATAACCTTTTGGTGAAGTGTTGTTTAACATCTTGGAGTATTGCGACCATTTCTGATTTCAACCATATTTAGTTTCAAACGTTTGGCCATTATGAAGTTAGCCGGAACTTTAAAGGGAAGTGGAGGATGCTCTTTTTTCCTTTTCTCGGCCTAAGGAGATAAAAAAAATCATGAGATGAAACAAATGAGTTGTCCTTTTTGTAGAAGTGGAATGGTACTTCTTAGCCGTGTGTTGTCTAATTTATGTAGGAGTAGGGTGTTGCAAATGTAGGAGTTATTTTTAGTTTAATTTATATAAAATTTCCTGGTATCTCGTCACATAACTTTGATTTTGCATACGAACTCCAAACGATAAAGCACAAATATCATCATGCTTAGAACAGCAATACGATTTTGAGTTATTAATAATATACCTTGTTATTGAAATTTGAAAAATCACAAAACACTACTATTTCACTATAAAATCCAATTGTTACATTATAATTTAAATTGTTGAATGATACATGTTTGTATCACGCACGATCGCATAATAAGTCCAACCATCATGGAACTTGACAACATATAGTGATTTATTATACTGGATCTGATAAAATTTGTTCCGTCAAAATCCTAGATAGTTTGCGGAATTACTACATTCACACATTAATTAAACTGACTTATTATTAAACAATATTAATATTTTAAATTTCAATGATAATAATTTCTTATTATCATTCTAATTGAATCGTAAATAAATTAAACTAATGTAATTCGTATTAGATTCCAAATTCCATCAATTTATGAATTCTTATTATTTAAATCAATCAACTAACTCCTAAAATTTCAAATCCAAGTTAATTATTTTCTTAAACCAATATTAATATTTAAAACTAATTAAATATTCAACCATTAAGATTTCGGGTTGTTACAGCTATGGTACATGCCCCTTACACTGAACTAACCATGCCCAAATGTAAACTGGACCCATTCATTATCATCACCTATCTGCGGATCCTCCTTTTGAGGGATATCTTGCTAGCGCTATGACCAACAATGTTTTATCTACTATGATTCGATGCATCGCACGCTCGTCCATCGCTAGTACAAATTGATAAGGGATTCTTCTATTAATTATCTTGATTCAAAATTTTATATATCCCAGGATGATCCTTGGTGTCAAAGAAAATTCAAACTCAAATTTCTAAATCTAACTGAGCTATGATAGCAGATCTAAAAATAGACAATCAACAAATCCTTCTTTCTTTGGCAATCT
Organism: Allium sativum; assembly: GCA_030737875.1. NCBI lineage: Eukaryota > Viridiplantae > Streptophyta > Magnoliopsida > Asparagales > Amaryllidaceae > Allium > Allium sativum. The sequence continues at coordinate 71,281,762 of CM060927.1, read as the reverse complement.
TGCGACAAATTTGGGAATGCTAAAATAAGTGCACGCTTGATTAAAGTCATTGTGGGTTAACACAGAATGGGGTTGTCCCGGCGAATTGTCAAGAAGACAACAAATAACCAAAGACTGATTCGTTTACAATCCAAAAGTTGTTGTCGCTCTAGCCTGATGAACTTGAATCAAAGTTCCAGTTTAAACAGTTACCCATTCATAAAATATGAACCGTCATACAAGATTATATAAGTCATTAAAAGAGCGAGGCTTGAAACCTGTATTCGGTATACATATCGATTAGGAGAACTCAAGTGTCATTGTGAATTCGGATTAGAGTATCGTATTTTTGCAGACAATGTTTGATGAATTGTAAACAGTTAAACAAAATAGTTCTGTATAGGCACATTATTCAATCCCAGTCATAAAAATCACTATAATCCATTTTTAATGATTAACTAATATATTAGTGATGTGGACAATCTATAATAAAGTGTAAGTCCAAAATCGTGCGAGTGCTTGTTTTACTTACAGAACAGGTGGAATGAAGCACATAAATTCAACTAACAAGTTCTGTGCTTGGATCATTTGGAATCAACTAGTCAAAGGATCAAAGCTTGATTTGCCAAAGCAAACAAAAAACTACAAATAAATCTCAGCGCACAACAAATTCAAATTCGAAGCACTCAAGTCTGAGACACAGATTGCAAGTGCTTGGCTACACCAAGATATGAACAATCCAGACTCGAGTTATTTCATAAAATTTCCAAATTCCAGTATAGCCAAAGTTCAAATTCAGATATGTTCAGAGCCCCAAAACTCAAGTGTTACTGTTCAAAGACAAATAGCATCACAACCGATAAGTGTCGAAGCTCGTATTTTAAGTAAGAAACATGAGCTCCGAGGGACAAATGTTAACCCCTTTATATAAACGCGGTTCAAAAAAAAAGCGTTGACTGTATAATACACAATATACCGGGCGATTTCACAAATGTTGTTCCGACGACATGGTGTCATATTACTCTGGCGACATGACGCAAAGTCCTTCAGCGACTTGATGAAGTCATTTTGATCTTCACCAAAAAGCATGTCGTTGTGACCATGCAATTCATGGTGTTAAATCCATTCATACCATAAGCCGGTAGAAGCATGTCATTCTCAACAAGTCGTCAACATGGCATAACCAAGTTGTACCGTGCAAACCATGTCGTTTGGAAAATATGGATTATATATTCAAGTTGCATGAATGCAGACAAGTGGTTCACGCGATAAAACATTTTTATTTGACAACATGGCGCAAGCCGTTAGCACGATACGGTGCAAGCCGTTAGAACTACATGGTGAAAGTCGTTAGTACGACATGGTACAAAACTACTCGTACCGCAAATACGACATGAGTCATGTTGTTATAGTTCTACATGAAAAATCACATCGTGACACAATCAGATGGTCTAAAAGGTTTTATGAAATGGAAACCAAGATGTGAAGACTAGCAATCCATTCATGCCGTTAAGGATTTAAGCCGTCGCATATATAAAAAGCACCAAGATGTTATGACCACATAAGTCATGCCATGGGAATATCTATATGCTCAAGTTGCAAGCCGTCCCAAAGAAGTAAAACAATCTGCATGTGAGTTAAGTACATCATAAAGAAATGGACACATACATTTTATAATGTAAGGCCACGTGAATATACAAATGCGCTATGCAAATTGTACACATATGAAGTAGTTTTCCATGTTGCTCCATTTTGTACTAATTGAAACATTGACAATTGTGGCAAAAGAGGATGGTCCACATGTCCCTTTGTCATGCATGAGCCGAAAATTAACATATGATGGTCACGTAATATAAGTCCAGGGCATTCTGTTTTATAAATACAAATGGTGGGTACACACCGTAATTAAAGGAAGAGGATATTTAAATGACTTAAAATCAAGTCGTAATTCGTTCTTGAAAAGTCATGCCATATGCCACCCAAGCCGTATGCTATGATTTCGCCAGCTGTCTGTCATCATATGCTGTATGTCGCGAAGTCCGGTCAAGCCGCATATCATATATGAAACCAAGTCGTTTCTTGGTCTCCAAGGCACACACTTATTTATAGAAATGCCACTACACTCAAATACTTCCTATTAATACCCCATATTTCACACTTGAAAGGGGAGGGAAATTTCTACCTCGAAGGGTTGTTCAAACCATTTCTCTTTCGCTCTAAACTTCTCCAATCACCATTAATGACGTCTCAAAATAAATCCTTCTCTCTCCAAGAACAAATGGATCAAGTCTTATCCAAACTCCATTAGAGATTTCTCAAGCTCAATTCAACCTTCTCTAATCTCTGTCAATTCTCTCTCAAGCCTAGATCCAACACAAAATCATCATGGAACCGGTGAAGATCATTTAAATGATCAAGTGGTCAAAGTTCTACATAGAAACAATCACAAATCAAGTGATCTCGCCGATTCCTTCATGAATTCAAGTGAAATCTAGAGCAAAAAGAGAGAAAAACGAGAAAATAGAGAAAATCATTATAAAAGGGAGAATAAAAAGGAGATCCTTATAAAAGAGTAGAATGAGTGAAAGGAGCAAAGTAAGTCAAATCATGCATTTTGTAAATTCAAAAGTGATAATGAAAATTTCTACCATAGTGGACGTAGGCCGATACTAGGCCGAACCACTCTAAAATCATGTGTTTTTACTTGCTTTTATATTTCGTGGCTCCATATTTTTAATCTAACCTTTTGGTGAAGTGTTGTTAAACACCTTGGAGTGTTGTGATCATTTCTGATTTCAACCGCATTTAATTTTAAATGTTTGGCCATTATGAAGTTAGTTGGAACTATAAAGGGAAGTGGGGGATGCTCTTTTTTCCTTTTCTCGGCCTAAGGAGCTTAAAAAAAATCATGAGATGAAACAAATGAGTTGTCCCTTTTGTAGAAGTGGAATGGTACTTCTTAACCGTGTGTTGTCTAATTTATGTAGGAGTAGGGTGTTGTAAAAGCAGGAGTTATTTTTAGTTTAGTTCATATATAATTTCCCTGTATCTTGCCACACAACTTTGATTTCGCATACGAACTCCAAACGATAAAGCACAAATATCATCATGCTCAGAATAGCAATACGATTTTGAATTATTAATAATATACAGTTGTTAGTGAAATTTGAAAAATCACAAAACACTACTATTTCACTATAAAATCCAATTGTAACATTATAATTTAAATTGTTGAATGATACATGTTTGTATCACGCATGATCGCACAATAAGTACGACCATCGCGGAACTTGGCAATATACAATGATTTATTATACTGAATCCAATAAAATTGGTTTCGTCGAAATCCTAGATAGTTTGCAGAATTAATAAATTCACACATTAATTAAACTGACTTATTATTAAACGATAATAATCTTTTAAATTTCAATGATAACAATTTCTTGTTATCATTCTAATTGAATCGTAAATAAATTAAACTAATTTAATTCATATTAGATTCCAAATTCCATCAATTTACGAATTCTTATTATTTAAATCGACCAATTAACTCCTAAAATTTCAAATCCAAATTAATTAATTTCTTAAGCCAATATTAATACTTAAAACTAATTAAATATTCAACCATTAAGATTTCGGGTTATTACGGCTATGGTAGCATGCCCCTTACACTAAACTAACCATGCCCGGATGTAAACTGGACCAATTCATTATCATCGCCCATCTGCGGATCCTCCTTTAAAGGGATATCTATTTAGCGTTATGACCAACAATGTTTTACCTACTATGATTCGATGCATCGCACGCTCGTCCATTGCTAGTACGAATTGACAAGGGATCCTTCTACTAATTAGCCAGTTATCTACCATGATTTGGCATGTGTGCCTCCTTATGAGTGTTGTTGGTACATCTCCCTAGTAAGGTTATCATACCCGATTTGGCCTGCGTGTCTGGTCTTTAGCTGGTGCGGACTCCTCAAAACAATAACCTTGTTGCGCACCAATCCCAGTCCACATAACTAAGTTTTATCTATTTGTCAGTCATCTACCATGATCAACCACTGTTATGGACCCCCAATATGCATTTTATTTATGTTTTATGATAATCCCTACTTTGCTACAAAGAAATATCATATAAGTTTTAATCCTTACTTCGCCATATAAAGTGGTTACTTTTTAGTTCCTACTTCGTTGTGAAGTGTTAATTTTTTATTTACTACTTCACTATGAAGTAATATAATAAATTTACTTCACCATGAAATAATATTTCTTAATTATAACCTATTTCGTAATCTAATTGCATTTCCCCAAGATTTTCTTATTGTAATACAATCTCATTTTTTTGTCGATCTACACGTTTTATATTTTTTTTTTGTAAATTTAGCATTCTATTATTTTTGTATTCGTGAAAACAACCCTCTTTCCATTATTTTTCACTTAGTTTAATTAATTAAATTTACTTTTAAAATTAACATTTACAGATTTATTAACCATTGATAACAAATGTAAAAGAACCGTATGAAACTAAAAATAAGTGAATAAAGTAAAATAACTGTAAAGAAAGAGGCTGAAAATATATGTGTGCATAAAATAATTAAAAACCGTAAACTAGCACTATTTGCAATCCTATTATTTTTATCATTTGAATTATAACTAATAACTCCCACTCACCTGTAGTCATTAGCCATATGTTGGTAATCTTCCTTGATCCCCGCTCCTATATTGTCTACTATTTTTATTTTAAAATTATCTTCTAGAAAAATATTTAGATTTATGTCCTGTCTCGGTCAAGAGGGACCTGGAGGAAAAAGATTTGAGTATAAGTAAATGGTTTAGATTATGGACTTATGCTAGGGGATCTCTGACTGTAGGATTAGCTAGGTTATACTAAGGATAGACACGTCACACCTTCGGATATGATCATCAGATCTAAAATTTAACGTCCATGATCCACGAAAATTAGAATTAACCAGGCTTGGAACGTACCTGCACATTTTCATGTCTAGATAGAAGTGTAGATCGACCTTTCTTGATGTTGGCTCAACCTAGCTACGGGTTAGGTCAACCTGATCCATTATTGTTTTTAAACTATGAATTATTTTTTCAACCTTTTCTTCATAACTTCTTTCTTTTAACTCGAATTTGGACAATTTACATATGGAAATCTTCTAGAAATTTGCCACAGACACAATGGAAAAGTTTCCATAGGCAAATCCAAATATCTCTAAAAGTTTTTTAACTTCATTTATTATTTATAGTTAATTATTTCTTATTGAATTCATTTTTCTTCATTAATAATATAATTAAAGTATCAAGGGTGTTATATTCTCCCATCCTTTAAGGATTTCATCCTCAGATTATCCAAGAATAGAAAATATAATTAACAACTACAATCAAAATCTACAACCATCTTCTCAAACGTTATACATCGCTTCCATTATCCTTAAACTTTTTAACGTAAGTTATGTTGTTATGCAATCGTGTGATGTATATGTTGCTATCTAATACAAAGGTTTAAGCGGTGATTCACATGGCCATATGTTTATGCAAATATGCTCGTGTCGTGCATCTAAATGTACGAAAAAATCATTATAATGACTTATAGTGCGTGCTACAATCCTTATGCAACACCCATATGCTAGAAATCCTTTTATGTTGGCCATGGAATAAATAATGAAAATGCCACACGCATCCATATTTATATGCTTTTGTGATCTAGTTGGCCGACCCTTAAAAGGTAATGTGCCCTATGTGTGTATATGAAACCATTGCATCCACTAGCAGTCACTTACCACCACTCACAACCATCATACATAACATCTTCTAACAATATGTTTACATACAATCCTACCATTCTTAGGCTCAATTCTAAGATATACCCTCCTAAAGGATATACAAAATTGTAATCAACAGAAGAGACTAGGGATAGAACATCTAAAGGATATTTGCAAAAAGAATGTGAGTAAGAAGATTGGATCCGTCCCTAAGACATCTAAGTTGCTACGTCTAAAAATTATATACAATTATGTATAAATCTATTTCCATAAGTTACTACTCTATAAACAGTGTTTCTAAGATTCTCACATTATGCTTAAATCAAAAAACCTTGATGAGTACCAAAACTTTCTTAACATTGTACCTACTAATGGTAAGATTCATCCCTATGCACCATTATAATCCAAGCCATATTTCTAAGGTAAATACTTTTCTCAATCACCATTTGCCAAAAATCCAATTTTCCTTCTTTTCCCATACCGCGGGGTGTTCCCAAAAGAATCGACATATATCCCAAGTGCTTTTATTTCTTATATCCAAGATGAAGCGGAGCGTTGGGTGCCTGGCCTCATACCAACTCATGAGCAGGATCTGGCAATGTTGACTCATCATAATGTGGATCAATTTGTACCTCGTTGGGACCCTTTTGCAGATCTGGATCTTTCAGTACCCCTCCACCTTCAGTTGCCACCCCAGCAGGAGCATCAACATCAAGCTAGTCAGGAAAACCTCGAGCATGATAACAACGAGCAACATCTCCAAGCTCCCCAGGAACATCAGGACTCAACTTCTCCTCTGGTGTTCTCCTCTTCAATTAGGCAGAGTGCCAGGATCAGCAGGCCACAATCCCTTCCGCCTGAAACCTCTGGTACCTTTTTGTACCTGTAGTTTTTTCTTCTGCTAATAAGGCTTTAAATAAAAAACTTGCAAAATGCATGGGCGTGAGTCTGCATGATACACACTATTCTGCCATGCAAAACCTAGAACAGCAGCATACTAACCAAATTAAATGAAGATTGTATCTTGGAACATTCGTGGGTTAGGGGACCCTACAAAAAATCGTGTTGTCAACCTAATCATTTCTCCTCTTTGTATTGATATCCTATTTATACAAGAATCCAAAGTCTCTAATCCACCCAACGCTCTTATTCGTCAACTTTGCGGCCCTCACCTCTCTGGTTGGTCCCACGTGGATGCAGTTGACTCACGTGGTGGACTAATTACTGCGTGGAACGAAAGTATCTGGAAGCTTTGTCACACCTCATATCACCCTTTTGTTTTGCACGTGATCCTCCTCCACAATCCCACCAACACTTTCTTTCACTTCACCAATGTTTATGCTCCCAATGACCCTCACCTTAGATTAGAAGTTTGGCAATTCTGCCTCAACTTATCTCATAATATTAATGGCCCCTGGATCATTGGTGGTGACTTCAACACTACTCGTTTTTCCTTTGAACGTAATTCAGGTACCCCCTCCCCCGATTCCGACTCTTTTAACTCTCTCATCAATTCCTGCCATCTCATTGACCCACCCATTAATAATCGTAGATTCACTTGGTCCAGCAGAAGAGACAATCCTTCTTTATCAAAAATTGATAGATTTTTCTTTAATTTAGCCTGGGAGGATCTCTTTCCCCTCTCCTTGGTCAACGGCCTCGCCACAACCATTTCTGACCATTGTCCAATTGTCCTTGATACTCAAGATAATGCTTTGATTAAGAGACCATTCAGATACGATAGATTGTGGACACTCGAACCCTCCTTTGATGATTTCATCAAACACATTTGGTCACAACCATTGAATTGTAATTCAGCAACAACCAGAATGGTTTGTAAGCTTCGCTCTCTACGTAAATTGATTCGCCCTTGGGCTAAGAACATTTGGAATTCTTTGAAATCCAGAATCTCATCCACTCAAGATGCCATTTTAAACTTGAACATCATTGAGGAGAGTCGTCCACTAACTGACCTTGAGAAACTTAACCTGAAAACCCATGAATTGGAATTAGAGAGACTTATCAAACAAGAAGAAATTGGATGGAAACAACGATCCAAAGCTAGATGGATTAATGAAGGAGATAAAAACACTGCATACTTTCACCGATTAGCTAATGGTCACCGACGTGCTTCATTCATTTTTGAAATAATGCACGCCAACAACTCAATTTCTGATCCCAAAGAAATTTGCTCCCTTTACACACAATTTTATAGAAACATTCTGGGTTCACAACCCCCTCCATCCCCTACGATTGATTGGCACAATCTTTATCCAAACCCTAGTCATATTGCCGTTGATCACCCATTCACAGAAGGGGAGATTTGGGCTGTAATCAATGACATGGCGGCAGACAAGGCTCCTGGGCCTGATGGCTTTGGCCCATGTTTTTAAGCATTTTTGGCTCACCATTAAATTTGACCTAATTGAGATGTGCTCTGAATTCTACTCTGATCCATCAGCTATTGCTAAACTTAATTGTGCTAATATCATCCTCATTCCTAAATTCCCTGGAGCTAACACCCTTCCATCATTTAGACCCATCAGCCTCCTCAATACTACTTTCAAAATCATCACCAAAATATTAGCTAACAGACTCCAAAATCACATTTCCGAGTTAATGGGTATTGAACAATCCGCCTTCATTCTGGGAAGAAATATATTAGACTGTGTTGCTGCTACACAGGAGATCATCTCCTTCTGCCACACCACGAACTCCCCTGGAGTGCTTCTCAAACTTGATTTCTCTAAAGCCTTTGATTCGGTTAACTGGTATTTCATCCTGGACCTTATGTCTCACAGAGGCTTCCCCATGAAATGGTGTAGTTGGATCAAGCATATCCTATTCACTATCTATTCAACGATCAATATTAATGGAGAAATTGGCGGTAAAATTAAACCTAAAAGAGGCTTACGACAAGGAGATCCACTTTCACCTTTGCTTTTTGTCTTGATTGCTGATGTCTTTAATCAGATGGTGAAACTCTCATTAACTCACAACATCCTCTCTGGCATTTCTCTTCCTAATTCCAACCTCTCCACAACCAACTTACAATTTGCGGATGACACGATTCTCTTTACCATTCCTTCACCTCAAAACATCCACAGCCTTAAAGTTCTCCTTTACACATTTGAACTCATCTCTGGTCTTTCTATAAATTTCAATAAAAGTTCTGTTATAATGTTGGGTAATTGTTCTTCACTTGGTGCTCCTATTGCCAAATGTCTAAATTGCAAGGTTGGATCTTTCCCCATTACTTATCTAGGTATACCCCTTCGTCCTACCAAACTTCATAAATCAGATTGGATTCCTCTTATCTCAAAGATTGAATCTAGACTTTCATCTTGGAAGGCAAATTCCTTGTCCTCTGCTGGTCGCCTTGTGCTTCTCAAGCATGTTCTCTCCTCAATACCAACATACTGGATGTCGTTTCACAAATTACCCATCTAGGTTATCAATAAGATTGATTCTATTCGAAGTTCTTTCCTTTGGAATGGTGATAAGCTCAAAAGGCTAGTCAACTGGCATACAGTTTGTCTCCCTTACTCTCATGGAGGATTGAATGTCCCCCAGCTCACCACCTTCAATCAAGCTCTCTTGACTAAATGGATTTGGCGTGCTCTTTCCCCTTCTCATTTCATATGGAAAGATTGGATCTTAATGCGGCTTTACAATGCAAACCCAGCCTTCATTCTTCACTTCAGTCCTGCCTCTAATCCATCTCCGTTCTGGAGAGGAGTTTTATCCTCCCTCGCGAGAGTTAAACCGCTTTTTCATGTTAAAGTAAATAATGGTGAATCATGTTTGTTTTGGCAAGATATTTGGTTCGGAGAACTTCCTCTTTCCTCCTCCTTGCCCAACCTTGGATCTAGTAACATTTCTAACCCGCAGACAATTGCTGAAGCCTTTAATTTGGGCCCATTGGGATTGTTTCCCAATTCACTATTTGGGCTGTCCAGTTTACAAGAGTTGACTAAGATCGAGATACTCATTGATTCTTTTCAACTCTCGCCTGGGCCTGACTCTTTCTATTGGGCTTTGGGCTCTTCTCGAAAATTCTCAGTCAAGTCTTGTTATGATTATTTGATCCATCCTGGCCGATGTTATTCTTTCTCCAGAGTCTAGAGCTGTCATCTCCCCCCACGCATCATTTTCTTTCAATGGCTCTTGATCCACAATCGCATCAATTCAAAAGACAGACTCTGCCGCTTTGGGATCGATGTCAACCCTATTTGCGTTCTATGCAACCTGAGTAATGAATCTCTCACCCACCTTTTCTTTGATTGTGACTTTTCTTTTGCGGTTTGGGCCGCTGTTAGCTCATTCATTCTAGGTTTCGTCCCTTTTTTCGCTCTTTCTTCGACTACTGGCAGCACAACCCCCCGCCCCTCGTCTGACTCTCTGGTAGCGATCTTCTCCTGGTGTATCTGGTTAGAACGAAATGCATATGTATTCGGAAGACCCAAAAAGTCATTCTGGGGAACTTGTTTTCATATTCTGCGTCTCTTCGAATTATGGACAGGCTCGGTCAGGCACGCTCGCTTCAGACGTTCCCTCCCCCAGCCTCGCTCGCCTGGATCTCAAGAAAGCAGCTCGTTATTTCCTCTGTGATCAAGTATAAGTATGTAGTTCTATTTTGGTAGTGTATTTATCACTCAGCTGTGTTGTGGTTGCTATATGTACATCTTATTAGTACTCCTCAGACTGTATTATATATGACCATCTTGGTCTGTTCTTAGTTTGCTACTGGTTGGGCCTGTCAACCAGATATTGTTACTAGCTCTTATGCATCTACGCGTAACCGGCTGTGTAGTGCCCGCTACACACCCGTTTTCCTCAAAAAAGATAAAAAAATATAACTTCAGCTACATCCTTACTTTTACCAATAGTATATTAAATCCCAAATCATGGATGCTTGAAACTCTTAAGTTTCAACCTCTCTAAGAGAACAAATAACCCAATGATTTATGGTCAGCTTATGATCTAAACCTTTCTTATAATAGATAATGTCTCCATGACCTAACTGGAAACTAATTACAGCTGTCTAAGGTAATCCCTCCCATAGGTTCCTATACATAGTGTCACTTGACAGTACTAATATCAACGTATTTGCAAAACTCTTTTCAGGTTTCCAAAAATAAGTTCACACTTTTTTTCCACAAAATCGCATATCTTCTTAGCAAGATAGGTTAGAAGAACTGATATCTTAGAAAAATTTCTGTTAACTTTTCTGTAGTAACCCACTAATCTAAGAAAATCTCCTTACCTTCCAAAAGTGATTTTTAGAAAACTTGGTTAGGGGCCTACGTTTCCAAAGGATACCATATCTCTTATCTAAATGCTAAATTTGACCTTCATCACCTTTTTGGTTAGACTAAAATGTCATACATAAAGACTCAAATCTGCTTATTCATTACTGGCAAAAAACTCTTATCCATCCACTTAACAAACTAGACCAAAGTATAAGCTAATCCCATACGATATAACTGACGATTCATAAAAATCCGTTAAGTGTTGTGATAGAGGTTTTGTTTACATTACCTTCCACTACTCATGAATGGAAGAAATCACTGACAAAAAGCTAGCCGTAAAAAATCTTGGCTCCTACCAATTATTAATGACACCATCAATGTGAGAAAAAGAACAATAGTCCTTCTTATAAATCCTTCCTCTAAAAACTCATCAATCTGTTTTTCCCGAAATATCTTTAATTTATTTACGTAACTCCCACCTTTGGAGCCTTATATATCAGCAGTTTTGCTGCGGGTCTAGCATAACCAGATATATCATAAACTCAACCCCTCCGTGAGTTTGAAGTCCAATGGCTTCCTCAAACATATTTAGAATTTTTATTAACCAAAGGTACAAAAATCAACATGCCAAAAGATAGGTATAGGGATACATAGGAGAATACAAGTAACTCAATATGACTGACCCTATAGTGTTGCATGAAATCTTAAGGATTCGTCCATTTCAAGTTCCAAGTCTGACAACTACCCACTTACAATCTAAGATAGCCCCATCAATAGCTAACCAATTCATCCTCAAAATCATCCCATAAACCAAAAATACCAACCCATATGCACCAATGTAAAATTCTACCCCTAGAATCAAAATTTGCAAATCTCGGCATATCCTAAATAATAATGTCATTCCTCCTACAGGGTTGGATACAAATACGGGATCTGTGATTGGGTATGAATCTAAGAGCAAAAATCCCACTAATGAATTGGGAATGAGGAATTGTGATGCTTATGAATCAAAAAGAGTCATGATAGGAAAATCGAAAATGGAAATCAGACCTTCCATAATAACTTTTCTACCATTATCCAGTCCGCCACTCGATGATGGAACTTCCTTTAGAGCCTAAACCTGTGCTGACTAAGTGCCAGCCTTCTATGCTACATAGTTTCCTAAGGAAAATCCCAGCTAAAGTGTCCTGATTGCTCACAAAAGACACACTTCCCATTATCCTCCCCATCTTGCAATCTCTAGCGTAATAACCGAGTATCCCACAATTCTAATACTTCTCATATTTCCTAACCAGACCCTTTTGGGGTCCCCTAACTATCTTCTTATTGCCATTTTTATTGTTCTTCCACAAAGTTTTCTTAGTATCTATCACTTTTAGAGCCTTCTTGATTTCTTCCTTAGCAGCCTCTAACATGAGAACCATCTTCATTAAAGACTCAAATGGAGCTTCCATCAGTACATGAGCAAGTGCCAACCCTTAAAGGGCTTGGTTCTACCCCTTGGTAAATTTTAGTGCTTTTTTATGCTATGTATGGAATCAAGACCACATTGACTAGCATTAGTATGAATAACAAGATCTTGATTCCCTTCGGTAACTACTAAGATAGGAGCATAAGTGAGAAGTTCTTTCAGTTTCTAAAAAGAAACTTCACACTTATCGAACCAAATGAACTGAAAACCGTTCCTCTTAAAGCATATAGGAGGAAGAACAATACAAGATAAATATTTAATGAACTGGAAGTAATAACAAATATGTCCAATAAAACTATGAATCCCAAAAACATTCTCTAGCCTTTTCCAATTGTTAATAGCTTCTATCTTTGATGGATCGATAGAAATGCCATCAGAAGATACAATATGGCCAAAAAAATTCACCTTCTTCTCCCGGAAATGAAACTTGGAGAATTTGGCTTTAAGATGATTATGGTGAAGCATGCTCACTGAGCATGATCGGCTTTAGACCTTAGAATAAACAAGGATATCATCAATGAAACATAAGACAAACTTAATGAGATATTCCTAGAATACTTGATTTATGTGATAAAAAAAATAAGCAGGAAAGTTTTCCAAACCAAACGACATAATCGGACACTCATAAGATCCATAACGATTGCAGAATATGATAAGAGGAATGTTATCCTCTATAACTCATACCTAGTGAAAACCAACGGCAAGATCAGAGTTGAGAGAAAGCCTTAGTGCCACATAGTTGATCAAACATATCATTGATCCTAGTCAACAAATACTTACTCTTAAAAGTTAACTCCTTAAGCTTGTGGCAATCGATTCAAAGCCTAAGAGTACCATCAGATTTCCAAACAAACACGGGGCTCCTCGTAGAGATAAACTAGATCGGATAAACTGCTTAGCTTCTAGTTCCAACAACTACTTCTTAAGTTCCTCATTTTCCTTGGTGGAAATCCTCGTCAGGGGATGATTAATAGGCTAAGCACCAGGAATGAGAGCGTACAGAGCTCAATCGTCCGCTCGAGTGGCAAACCTGAAACAGGCTTAAACATATTAGAAAATTCATAACCATTGAGAATCTATGATATGTTATCATCAAATAACGATTCAAGAAAAAATAAAGATTCTTTGGGATCATGATCGATGTCCCGAAAATAATGGATAACTAATTAGTCGAATCAAGATACTTAAGATACATGATACCTTAAGAACATATGGTTCAGGCTTTGTATCGAACGAGTTAATCCATCCCCAAAATCATATCAAACCCAAGATAACGAGTAATGGGAAAATTTGCACGAAAAAAAACCCATGAATTGAAATATCAACATTTTCTCAAAGCGTACTAAGTGTTGCAAACCCTCCAATAGGATCTGCAATCTTCAAAGAAGTCATATTGCAAGATACTTCTAGGTATATGATCAACAAACTCCTTTGATACAAATGATTGTGACACACTCGAGTCGAAGAGAACTCGAATAGAGCGATCATGAAGTAAAGTGGACTTTAAAGAATAGATGCGAAGGCACCTCTAGGCTTAAAAGATCAACCATAAACGTCGACAACATTAAGCTTTTGAAATTTAGGACCCTTAGGAGACCTAGGGCATGATGAAGATCAACATCCCTCTTACTTGCAAATACGACAAATGCAAGGCTTGGACAATCATAAAGTAGATGATCATGAGATCCATAATTGTAACATCCACTTTGGTTAGAAGGTGATACAATTGAATGACATCTAGAACCAACTTGCTTTCTCTTTCTTGAAAGCTTCAAGATGAAGTGCTTAATCTACTAACTCCTCAAAAGAAATCTTAAGTTGGAGCATCAAAGACTTCTTCAAATCACACACAAATTTCAAATTCTTTTTGTACGACGTACTAATATGGATAATAATACACTTGGATGAGGCCTCAAAAGAGGAATCATACTTAGAAACGTAAGATTTTCCTTGCTTCAAATCAAGGAAATGACGAATAAGAAGGTTTTTTTTTGTTTTGGAACAAATTTAAGCTCAAATCATTCCTTAAATTGATTCCATAAAAGTGTGGACTCATCAACTTCAGCAACCAAAAGCTCATACCAATCCAATGCATGTTCTTGAACATCCTATATGCTATAAGAACGCAATGGCGGTCAGAAAGATCTATAAGAGAAATGATGCACTCACATAAATGTAACCCTGCTTGGACTTCTAAAATGATCTCTGAGCCTTTATAGGGCTTGTCTCGTAGATGCGAAAAGTCGCCATACATACGTGCAAAGGCTCACTTAAGTGGAGGATTTGAACAAGTAGGTGTTGGAGGCTAAGTACTACGAAATAGCTCCATGAACTGATTGGTAGACATATAGACATCGTCTAGATGTAGGATGCTAGATTTCCCAGCACCAGAACGGTTACCTCTACCTCTCCCAACCATAACATGAATGGATAAGATAAGATGAAGATTATTCATAGGTGTAAGATACTATTAATTTAATTCAACTTACGGAATACTATAGAATTAAAATGTATTCTAGATGTACTCCCAATTATATCTACTCCTAAGGAAAAAAGATTAATGACATAAGTATTGATAACGAAAAAGTGATTAGGTTGACTCGAATGTTATCCTTCGATGTACCGTAGTACATGTTTTGTTCTATGTTTATCATATCATGCTCTAAATTCTGCTTTGATACCAAGAGGTGATGCTCCGACCTGAGACTCACACTAACAAAAAGCTTTACTAAGTAATCATGTCTACTAATGAAGAGGATAAGGGTGGTTAGGAGAGACTGTTCATAAGCTTTGTTTTGAACAATATCGAATGCGCTAGTTGAATGCTCCAAAAAAAATCTTACCTAATGTACATCAACGTATCCAATGAAGGTTTAACATAAAACTATGGTGGTTGACGGTTCTATTCAAAAAATATAACAACATCATATAATGTAGTTCACAAAACACAAGCAAGCACAGTCTTATATTTTGATGTAGTGGAAGTACAACACATAAGTGTTACAATATTAGGTGGTTTCTACGAACCATATATACAAACAAGTTAACAAAAAGTATATACATAAGGAACAAAACAAAACGACAACATGACACATGCACAAGCATCAAAATAATATAGGACCATCCATATAGAAATCAACACTAAGTGGGATTCAATAGAATGTGACTAACCCGAAAGAACTCAGTTTGACCCGAGTACATAAATGCACGAGTCAGTCTAGCTTATACAAGATAGTCAGAACATAATAGGTGAAGTATAATGTCACAATGTGATAAATTTTCTCAATAGAGAAGGAACAACTTAAGCTCGAATCAACATAATGTACATGATAGAATTTCAACTAAATCAATATGTAATGGTTTATGCACACACAAATGTTTCCATCAACAACATGTTTCTTAAGCTGTAAGGCTAAGCGATATATGAAATTCCCTAAACACATAAAAACGACAATATGGAAACCAACATAATATCATATATAGAACCATTTAAGCGTTCAAATCAACTAATGGCCGAAGCATGCCAATTACTGACAAAGATGGCACCCAACAAATGACCCAAGGGTTTAATAGATACAACATTCTAGAAGGCCAACACAAAGTTTCATAAACTTCCAAATAGCAGTCAAATTAGTGACGATAGTGTGTCACATACCACATGTTGTACCTAACCATTTGCTATAAGTTAGTAAATTCCACTCTACCATAGAGTTTCAATTAAACCAGTCCAGAAATAACCGATATAGAGAAACTACGTGTCCCACACCTTATGGTTTATTATATCATTTAAATCATTTCATTTTTCTCCTAAAGAGTGAAAAAACTTGAGATTTTATATAGAAAATATATACTTTAAGAAAATGAGTTTTAAAACAAAATTTGAAAATGTATGGTAATTATTTCTTTTATCTTCATAACAGAGATCATTTATACATAAAATACCTTTGAAATAATTATATTTTTATAAATTTATTTATGAAATATTTATTTTGAAATTTGTATTTAAATCAAAATTTATTTTAAAATTGGTTTATAAAATATGTGCATCAACAAATTCAATTATAAATTCAACAAAACAACATATCTTTGCTCACATGAAACTTGGCAATCCGAAGCACGAATTGGCTTTATTATTGGCACTTCCATCTAAAGGAATTAGCCTATTAAATACAACTCTAAACATGCATCAAAGTCACTTGGAAAACATAGAAAATAAATACATTATAATACATATAGGTGGCTTGACTTTACACTAAGAGTTGTAGTGTCTGGGTCGATCACTACAAAGGCTGGGTAAAACTAGCGGTGGACATACCTTCATCTTGGGTCGACCTGTAGGTCTACTTATGCACGTCTTAGGTCAACTTAATGGTCACGATTCCTGTAGGAATTTTTTCCTTGTTCATTTTCATTTTTGAACAATGTTTGAACATATATTCAAGTGGAATTTAGTCATGATTATCAATATATAGATAAAGGTGCATGTTCACTACAATCCAATTTTTTTGGCATGGTTCCAATGCAAAATGAAAGAGCAACAAGCTTGTAAAGACAACTAAAGAAACAAAATAACTATAAACTTGAAAATTTCAGGATTTATTTACAGTAAACCAATTCAACCATAGGAAATCACAAATTAGAGACATGCATAGAGGTTCAAACTAGAGTGAGTGAAAATTCACTTTTGAATGATTACAGTGAATTGAATAGTGATTTTGCAATAAGAAGAAAGCAATGGATCTCAAAAATACTTCAGATACCTATAAATTTGTTAGTATTAGCAAGCTTTTCTCTAAATTTTAACTGAAGTTTGGTTTTGATTTGTAAATTGGGGAGGAGTTGCTAATTTTTCTTTCGTGGATTATTTTCAATAAGAAGAAGAGAATAGAAAAGAAAGTACATGCTTTACGCTTTTCCTTCTGCCTAATTCAAAATGGGTAACTGGGTTTGGGTTTTGGACTTAAACTTACCCAATAAGCCTAAACATGGTTATGTTAAGTTAATTAGGCTATGTAATATGAAATTAACACATCATTAATTCAAAGTGCACTATTCACACCAAATTGTTTACATTTAAATGTTTTGACTTTAAAAAAAATATTATAAACATATAAAACTCTCCGTTAATGGCGATTGGGAAAACCCCCTTTTTCTTCATTCTTCTTCTGTTTCCTACTCTCTTTTCCCCTCCGCAATCAATCCATCCACCTCACTTTTTCCCATTTCTTCTGTTTCTATTCCCCGTTTCGTCATCGTGGAGAGTCACTCACGAATTCCTTACCTAGATTTCAACTAATTCTATCCTTTTTGGCTAGTTTTACGTGCTGTACATCGATGCCTTTTCATCTACCCTCTTCGTACATGAACATGGTGTTACTACCTTCTGTTCGACCTACTTGTCATTGTTTTTTGTTAGTAACCTTTGCGAATCACTATCTATATCTGGGTTCTTCATCTTGCATATCACCTGAATGGTAGATCGTAGTTTATAGCTACTTGTTGTGGAACAAGGTCCCTTCAAGTTGGTGCGACTCATCAGCTATATGTTTTCTAGATCTGGTATTTTGTTTTGTTGGTCATGTTAATGATATTCTTTGGTGATCAGGTTTCTGTTCTCGGTTTGGTGGATGTTTCCGACTTGTGCTTGTGGGTGTTTTGTGGCTTGCTTGGTGTTTTACCCGTGACCTGTTTTTCTCCTTCGATTGTGTTATTTGTTGTAGCATCCTCTGTGCAATGGTAGTTGATGTAGTGTGTAGTGAATGCCAAGTCTTTGGGTTTCCTAGTTCGTTCCTGCTTTGTCTCCACGGCAATAGCCTCGGCTACGGTGGTGTCCAACAAGATTGGGGATGGATGTTTTGGTTACTCATATGTTGGTATCTACTATTGCTATGTGGTGGTGATTCTGGGTATGTCATGTATGAAGTCAAACTTGTTTGAAGTCATGCAGTTTCTTCTTCGAAGAAATTGATGTGCCATGCTCGTTGTTCTATGTAATTTGTATAGATCTACTGCTTCATGATTTCTTTATGTCATTCTGGAATATTTCAAATTTGCTTACGATCTTGGGATGGTGATTCTGATCCTTGTCTTGTCTTCTCTTGCCTTGTCTTGTGTCACTATGTTGCTATAGTGTGCTGCTGAGTAGCAGTGAGCTTTGTAATTGACTTACACACTTCGTGCCGTCTTTTTGTACCTTTGTGCAAACACTCTAGCATGGAGTAAGCAATTGGGTCAGGCAATGTCATGACCATCTTTGTTACAGTTGTAATTATGCTTCTTGCATGGAGCATGTAGTCATATTGTAGTCTAGAAATATTGTCTATCTCCAGCAATGTAAACTAGTCTAGTTATAGTGCACGATCCATGCTAAAAACCGATTGTAGTAGGTTGGCAATCTATCAATCTTTTGTATTTATTTTGTAATTATTATTTGTTATAATAATAAAGTGTTACAGATCACTATAAAAACTAGTTGGCCTTGCTAAAAAAATATATATTATAAACATGTGTATAATTATTTCAAGTAAGTTAAACATAATTTCTAAATGGAAACAACGAAATTTACATTTTTAACAAAAAGTTTATTTACCATTCTTAGTTATCTAAAACTAATATTTTTAACATCAGAGTTAGTTGGAAATTCATTTACTTATCAAAATAAATGCAAAAACCATATTAAAAATATTTTAACACTTAATTATTGAGTTTTAATTAAATTTCACTTATTTTTTTTAATTGTGACCTAATTAAATTTGAAAATACTCTTTTTACAACAAAAATTCACAGTTAGCAATAATTTACAAAATTATTTTATTTAGGCACCTAAAATCCCTTAACACGTTTCTTTTATCATAAATTCACATTATAAAGTTCTTAAAACTTAATTTCCATTTAAATTTATTCAACAAAACAAATGTTGAATAACTTCTTTTATCTCTTCGTTTAGTTTCAATTTAAGTTTAATTCAGCATATTTCTATCTTATTCAACTAAAAATCATAGTTTATTTAACTTATATAATTATATGAATTATCCTCCCCATATGTATATTTATTTTTCTTAATTTAAAAATTATATCATTATTATAATTTATTTACATAAATCACAAAATCAGGGTTGTTACAGAATCTACTTTATAAAAATTGTGTCCATGCAATTTCTAGAGAAGAGTTGTATTCAATACAATTTATTTCATTATAAAATGGAAAATAGATAAGCTTGAGTCAAGAATGCTCACCCTCAACACTAGAAGAAAGGAAATTAAGATATGCTTACTATATAAATTCTCTAGTTTCCCAAGTTAAATCTTTGGGATTTGAAGATCACTGAATCGTCATGGGCGGAGCATCCATCTTTCGAAGGCGCCTTACCTCCGAAGAAAGAACATGAACAGGATATTGCATGATATATAAGTCAAGTGAAATCTTAAGCTCATGCAAATCAAGAGGATCAACAACTAAATTTGAATCGCGAAGACAATTTTGAAGCTGAGATAAGTGAAATACTTCATGACTGCCAGAAAATTGAGCTAGAATTGATGCTCGATAAGCAATTAGGCCAATAAATTCGGTGATAGGGAACGATCTTATATATATAGGATCCAACTTGTTGATTCGATTGAAATTCATTACTCACTTCAAAGGAGATGCACGAATGAATAAAAGATCAGTAATAGAGAATTCTATAGGCTTCCTTCAATTGTCCGCACGGGATTTCTGTCTTCTCTAAGCCTTTTTAATTCTCTGATGAATAAGATTAATTTTTTTAGAAGCCTCATGAATAAATTTGCGGCCTAAAATCAAATACTCTCTGGACTTCAACCAATAATAGGCGATCGACATGGCCTTTCTATAAGGCTTCGAAAGGAGCCATACTGATATTGGATGGAAACTGTTGTTGCAGGTGAACTTAACAAGAAGTAGGTAGACTTTTCAATTACCACCAAAATCAATAATACATGCACGAAGAAAATCCTCAAGAATACAATTGAACCATTCAGTCTTTCCATTAATATCTAGATGATAATCTGTGCTAAAATTAAGCTTTGTACCTAAAGCTTTGTAGAGAGTCCGCTAGAATTCACTAGTAAGGAGTAGATCTCTATTACAAAAAATTGAACTAGGAACACCGTGAAGTCTCATGATTTCCTTATTATATACAATGTAGACATATGAGATGGTGTCCTATTAGATTAAATAAGAGTGAAATGAGCTGACTTAGTCAAACGATTAAGAATAACACAAACACTTCTACGACCAAATCTAAATGAGGTAGGCCATTAGTAGACCCTATTAAAACTTGATCCCATTTCCACAATAGTTCCTCAAGAGTCTGCAAAAGAATACTAGGACGTTGGTCTTCAGCTTTGATGAGTTGACAAGTCATGAAATTGCCCACATAACCTACAGCATCATGCTTCATTCCCTTACAATAGTATAAAAATCTCATATCGACGTACATCTTTCTACTATAGAGATGAATAATATACTTTGAATGGTGACACTTGTCAAGAATGCCTTACCTGAGACAACCAACATTAGGAATAACCAATCGATTCTTCCTACAAATACAACCATGAGTATCAACACTGAAATCCTTTAGCTCATTACTACAGGATTTTGTCTTATAAAGCAGGATAAGATGCATAAGATTTGGATCTTACCGCTGAGCATCGGCAATATGATCCAATATATTGGGATGAGCTTCCATGCTAAATAATAAAACAAGAAAATCTAATACTAGAGCACGATCACAAATACCACAAAGGGATAAAGCTTCCAATTTATTTCACTCCCTTTTTCAAGAGTGTACTCGGATATGAAATTGTAATAAGCGAGGAATTAGAGCCAATGTTATTGCGCATATTAAGGTTTTTAGAGTCAATAGGTACTTCAAGAATTTATGATCGGTGAATATAACAAAGCGCTTTCCCAAAAGATAATTTTGCCAAGTCTTTAAGGCAAAGACTATGGCGGGCAACTCCAAATCGTGTATGGCATACTGAATCTTGTTCGGATGAGATTGCCTAAAATCATAGGAAACTACCATATCTTTTACATAAAAACAACACTGATACCACAACGACTGGCATCAGTATAAATAGTGAGATTTTGATTCCTTTGGAAACTATTAAGATAGGAGCATAAGTGAGAATTTTTTTCAATTTCTGAAAAGATGATTCACACTAATCAGACCAAATGATAAGGACACCTTTCCTTGTAAGGCTAGTAAACAAAAGGTCATTGCGAGAGAAATTTTTAATTAATCGACAGTAATAACTCACCAATCCAAGGAAACAATGAATCTAAAAAATAACCTTCGGCCCTTTCCAATTCTAAATAACTTTTATCTTCGATGGATCGATGGAAATGGCATCAAAAGATAGAATATAGCAAGAAATTTCACCTTCTTCCCTTATAAATGACACTTGGATAATTTGGATTTAAGCTGATTATGGAGAAGAACGCTAAAGACAATTCTCAAGTGATGAGCATGATCGACTTCAGAATAAGAAAAAACAAGGATATAATCAGTAAAAAAATAAGACAAACTTGTCGAGATATTACCAAAATCCTTGGTTCATGGGATCAAAAAAATAAGTAGGAGCGTTTGTCAAATCGAATGGAATAACGAGCCACTCATAAGATCCATAACGAGCGTGGAGTATCGTATGAGGAATGCTATCCTCCGTAACTTGTAGTTGATGAAAACAAGTTATGAGATGAGCTCAGAGAAAACCTTAGTGCACACAACTGATCAAACATATCATCGATCCTAGGCAGCGAATACCTATTCTTGATAGTTAACCCATTAAGCATGCAATATCGATGCAAATCTTAAGAGTACCATCAAATTACCAAAAAACAAAGATCGTGACTTTGCCCACAGATATGGATTAGATTAGATAAACTACTTAGCTTCTAATTCTGACAATTGCTTCTTAAGTTCCTTATTTTCCTTGATGGACATTCTTGTGGGAGGACGACTAACAGGCTGAGCACTAGGAATGAGACCGATGCAAACTCCATTTCCCACTTAGATTTAAAACCTAAAACTAGCTCACACACAACATAAAATTCACAAACAATGGAAATTGGAGACATGTAATCATCATCTCGAGATTTAAGAGAAAATAAAGATGCTTCGGATCACGATCAATGTCCTGAGGAATAATAGATAACTGACTAGTTGAATCAGGATGCTTATTATACAAGATCCTTTCATAACATAGGATTTGGACTTCGTATCGAAGTAACCAATCCATCCCCAAATTCGTATTGAACCCAAGATAATTAATAACATGCAAGCTCGCATGAAAAGAAAAACCACGGAAAGAAATCCTAACATTTTCGCAAAGCATACTAAGTGTTATAGACCCTCCAATAGGATTCACAGACTTCAAAGAAGTCATTGCGAAAGATACTTTTAAAAGTGCATGATTAATAAGCTCCTTTATAACGGATGACTGCAATGTACCCATATAGAAAAGAACTCAAATAGAGTGATCGTGAAGTAAAATGGAACACTCGAGAATAGATAAGAAGGTACCTCTGGACTGAGAATATCCAATAGAAACATCCACAAAATTGAGCTTTTTAGATTTAGTACCCTAGGATCTCTAGGGAATGATGAAGACTGACATCCCTCTTGCTTGCAAATACGACAAACGCAAAGCTTAGGACAATCACAAAGAAGGTGATTATGAGGTGCTACACTAGAATGAAAGCTAGAACCAACTTTCTTTTGCTTCTTATGGTGTTAAAAATATTTAGGTTTATGGAAAGGAAACCCCTTCTTGTTCGGATTCTTCCGAACCTCTAACTCATCGCTAATATCCTTCTCTTTCTCAACTCCTTCAAGATGAAATGTTCGTCAAATAACCCATAAAAGAAATCTTAAGCTGGAGCATCAAAGAATTCTTATAATGTTTATTCAAATATTTCTTCAAACCACACAAAAAATTCAACTTTTTTGTGCAATGTACTAATATGCTTAATAAATTACTTGACCAAGGCATTAAAAGAAGAAATATACTTGGAAATAGAATATATTCCTTGCTTCAACTCAAAAAAAACAAGCAAGAAGGTCTTTTTGATTTGGGAATGAGTTTTAGCTCATATTATTCCTTAAAATGATTCCATGAGAGAGTGGACTTGTTAATTTCATCCATGAAAAGCTTATACTAATTCAATGCATGTTCTCGCAATGTACTAGATGCTACAAGAATGCGATGGTGGTCAAAAAGATCCATACAAGAAAAAAATTGTTCACATGTACGCAAACATGCTTGGACTTCTAAATCGGTTTCCGAGCCTTTAGAAGGCTTGCTTTTTAGACACGAAAAGGAGCTACACATACGCGGAAAGGCAAGATTGTATGGAGGAGATGAACGAGTAAGATATGGAGGATGAATACTACGAAATAGCTCCATGGAATATTGGCAGACATATAGACCCCATCTCAATATGGGCCATTGGACTACTTAGCACCAGAATGGCTACCTCTGCTTCTTCCATCCATAAGATGATAGGATATATTATTCACAGGAGCATGATATCATTAATTTAATTCAACATTTGGAGTACTACAGAATTAAAATGCATTAATATATTTATTATCAAGTTATATTTACCTTAAAAGCCAAAAAGATTAAGGATACGATTAAGGATAACAACAAAAATAGATTAAGTTAACTCGAATGATATCCTTCGATGCAATGTAAAATGTTACTATGTAATACCATCTGCTAGTAAAGAGATCAGGTCTGGTTAGGAGAGATCATCCATGATTGAATAGTATTGAATAATCGGTTATGTGCTACATTTTTTTTTCCTCTGACCTTATATAGATTGGCATATCCAATGTAGGTTTAACACAAAACTATGGAGGTAATGGATCTATTCATAACGAAATATAACAACATCATATAATATAATTCATAAAACAAAAAATACATGCACACATGCATGCACACACAACACACAAACATATATACACACACACACACAAAGACAAATGGAATTACAACACATAAGTTTTACATAAATAGGTGGTCCTTATGAACCATATATGCAAGCGGGTTCATAAAAGAATATATGTAAAGAGTACAACAGGAAGACTATATGTCACTTGCATTAGCTTCAAAAGAAAATAGGATGGTATATCAGAAGCAATACCATTTGTGAATCAGTAACGAGTGACTAACCTGAAATAACTCGGTCTGACCTGCATACATAAATACACAAGTCAGTCTAGCTTAAACAAGATAGTTAAAACATGATATATGAAGTATAATGTCACAATGCGATAATTCTTTTCAATAGAGAAGGAGAAACTTATAATTGAATCAACATAATGTACATGAGATAATTTCAACTAAATCAACATATAATGGTCTCATGTATTAGGCAACAATAACAAAGCACAAGTATTTTCATTGATAACAAGTTGTTTAGGCTCTAAGGCTAAACTATATATGAAATTTGTTAAGCACAAAGAGTACAACAAGCTGGAAACCAATAGAATATCAACATATAGAACTCGTATAAGAGTTCAAATCAACTAATGTAATCATGATATTTAATCACAAAGATAGCTCTATGGCTATATATATAACATAAAATAATGGTGAAAACATTTGGAAATCAATGAATTCGATAAATCAAGTATACTGAAATTTAGAAATAACATAAAAAAGGATCCATATCACCATTGGAGAGCATAATCCAGGCTTCCCGTGCAACATCAACAAATGATCAAAGCCTGCCAAGTCTAACAACAAATATGGCACCCAACACATGACCTGATGTTCCACCAAATGGCTAAAGCCCAAAAAATAACCTGAATGCCAAGTATTGAAAACAATAATAGGCCAGAGGGCCAATAGAAAGTGTCACAAATTTTCAAAGAGCAAACAAAACAGTGATAATAGTGTGTCCCATACAACACGTTCTTAACCATTTATTATAAATTCGTTAATTCCACTTTAGTGTAGAGATTCAATTGAACAAGTCCAGAATCAACTGATACATGCCCCATACCACGTGGTTTATAATACTGTTTAAATAAATTCCTTGTTTTCTTGAAGAATATAAGAATATGTGATTTTTTATAGAAAATGTATACTACGAGAAAATTAGTCTTAAAATGATTTTCGAAAACGTATGGTAATTATTTATTTTAGATTCTCTTTATAATAGAGATTATTTATATATAAAATATCTTTGAAATAATAATATTTTTATAAATCGATTTATGAAATATTTAATTTAAAATTTGGTTTCAGATTGAAATTTCTTTTAAAATTGATTTATAAGACATGTGCACGAAATCCGCAAATTCACTTGGAAATTCAAAAAAACAGCATATCAAAACTCACATGAACTTTGTCACTCGGAAGTACAAATTAACTTCAATGTTGGCTCTTTAATTCATAGGGATTAGCCTATTGAATAAACTCAAAACACACATCAAAATCTCAGAAAAATCACCAGGAAGAATTCAGAAAAACAATACATTAGAATATATATTAAGTGACTTGACTAGGCACTTAGAATTGAAAAGCCCAGGCCGACGATTACTATAAAGAACCCGGATTTTTGTCGATTAATTTTGAACATTTAGTATTATTTTTAATGTTGAGTTGATAATATATATGGATTTTAACATGGAGTTTATTGGTTTAATAAACGGATTACGATTTAATTTCAAATATATCAAATAATTATAATACGAAAATGAAATATAATTGAATTCTGAGTTAAAAATGAGTCGAAATGATTCAGATGACCAGTATAAATTCTATTTGAATATAAACGATAATAATAATTTATTATCAAAGAGTTGTTTGTTTCGATTTGAAAATTATATTTTATCGACTTAATTTGATACGTGAAAATAGTTAATTTTCAAATGATCTCTGTTTTCGACAAAACTAATTTTATTGGGTCTATAACGTCAAACCAAAGTAGTATGTCAAATTTCATCACGATCAGAGCTAATCTGGGGTAGTTTTAGCAGGAAACTTTAGGCGTAACTTTTGGGTATATTTTATATGTATGTAGATCGAATCGAAATATAATCAGAACCTATTTAAATAAAATAAAATTCTCTTTGTATCAAATCGCATGTATTTGAAATCAAACCGATCTAAAAACAAAATCATATTGAATTAAAATTTTCGTGTACTTAACCGACATACATTTAATACTGCATACGTTCCGTTCCACTCTCCTTCTTTATATTGGCATTTACCCCTCTTCTCCTTCTATTTTAATTTTGGTCATTTCTCGGAAAACCTAAATCGAAGTTGCCCTTTTAAAAAAACATTTATTCCCATCCTCGTACTAAAATCAATCTCAAGCTTCAGTAAAAGAAATACAATACCGCTCCTTTCCTCAAAATCACATGACTTCAAATTGAAAACCCCTAATTCTCCTATTACTTCAATCGCCTGAAAATCAGTAAAGTGAATTTCATTTTGGGGTGCGATAGCCATTTAAGCTGCGACGATTAAAGAAAGCTAGGGTAAATCGAGTTCACCACAAAATCGTGAAGTCCAGGCAAGATTTTCGGAGTCGGGGAGTCTCGATTGGTGAGGGGTTCTCGGAGTTTGAAAGAATATGATCACAAAAATAGTCGCACACTTTGTACAAGGGAAGAGGTCTCGATTTTTTTTGGAAGAGGGATGAAGTGTTGTTATACAACATTGGGAAGGTGGAGTTCTGTATACAAAAATGTCGATCACCTGTACGGTGATAGTGGGTTTTGGAGTGAGGCTATGCGTGGTTTGAATAGGAAGATAAGGGAGTTTGAGCTGCTGCTGTTTGGAGATGGAGATAGGGTTAGAATTGTGAAGCAGGTTCTGGTTTGGAGGCAACTGCAGTTGCTTAAGTGGTGAGAGATGATGGTAGTATCGATGGGTTGAACTGGAAGTGTATATGCACAAGTTTGGGGATGAAAATGGTGCACGGTGATATGGGAAAGATGGAGGAAACTGGTAACACCATTTTTGAGAAGGGAGTGATCAGAGGAGGATTATCTAGGTAAATTATGTTAATTAATTTTCAGTTAACAAGTTAATGCGTATTTAAATTATATCAATTGATAACACATCTACATATTTCATACGATAACATTTTCGATAAAGCGGAGTACATTGGAAATCGTATGGGAAACTACTTCGAAATGATATGGGACTTAAGTGAATTAGAACCAGCTATGATTTTCAATTAAAATAAATATTTGTTTACTTTAGTTGGAAATGAATTGCTATTCCGACAATAAAAATCAGTGTGAGTATACTCACTCTCTGATTCGTTTATAATTTATTATAAATGAATTTTTATTTAGTATATAATTTTTATATGCAATTTGTTGGCTGTTTGGATGCATTGGTGAATGATTAATAAAATTGTGGCTATTATATATATATACTAGTTATATTTAGGCTTGGTAGTTGGATATTTCCCGTAGTACTATTAGCGGATGAGACCCTATGCGCCCCACAATATATATAGTGGATGACCTTCTATACCATGATATCCTTCCTTAAAGCAGGATGGATATTATTTATCTTGTCTAACATCTGTGGATGTAGGAAACAGGTTGGCGGGATCCAACTAGATTCTTCAACAATTTTATTATTTGTTATCATATATAAGGTAATATGATAACATAAATCATCTATGATTGATTATTAGATGTTTTAGATGTTTGAATATAACTAGCCTTTAATATCAATATATAAAAATATCGTGAAACGAAATTTTGAGATTTAAAAGAAAAAAATTCAAAATAGAATTTGAATTTCAAATGGGCTAGGAAAAATAAACTCATTTTTAATAATAATACAAATAAGTAGTAAATTTATAAATAATGTTTATAAATGATGAGGAATAATTATTATTGGGTAATTTAGGAATGTAAATTCAAGTGTGAATTTAAAAAGGGAAATTTATTTTCCCAAAGTAGAAATTGAATTTCAGATAGATTTGAAATAGAAACTTGTTTAAATATATAAACAAGTAGTATAAATTATAAGCGATGTTAATAAATGAAGGATAAATAATTATCATTGGATAAATTTGAGGATTTAAATTCAAGTATGAATTAAAAAAAAGTTTGGAATCATTTCAAAAAAAACAATGGAAACTATTCCGATGTCCGGGATATAAATTTAATTGAAATAAATTCATTAGAATTCGACTATGTCGAACTTATATAAAAATAAATTATTCATAAAGAGGATATTGGAATTGTATTGATATAAACTGAAATATAAAAATATGAAAATAAATTCTTGGACTATATATATAGGTTATAATAATATAATATTCCAAAATTGGAATTGGGTTTCGAGTAGATTTTGAAATGGAACTTGTTTTAATGTATAAAACAAGGTATTAAATTTATAAACGATGTTTATAAATATAGTTAGATAATTATCATGGGATAATAGGAAATTACAAATTCAAGTATTAATTAAAATGAGAATTAGAAATCATTTCGAAAAAGGGACGATAAATTTTATTTTGGAATTCAGAATATAAACTGAATTGAGATAAATCCAAGTGATTTAAAAGTGGAATTCGATTATATTGAATTTTATAAAATAATTTATTTCTAAGGGAATTGGGAATTTAGTATAGAAGATTGAGTTATAAATAAATTTATAACTGAGCTATGAAATAATCGATGGTTAGGGTGGCAATATTAAGTTGGATTTGGAAAACAGGTTAAATTTATATTCAAATATGGAAGAATGAGGTTGGAATTTATTAACAAATGAAGTTTAAACATTTATATTTAAATTAAATTAAAATGAGATCAATGTAGAGCGGTTGTTCGTAGTTTGACATTTCGAACCTCAATTGAGTATATCGAACTCAATATAAGTCGGAATTCTTTTAAATAAGAATCGTCCGGACCTATTGAGTAATAGTTTTCTAATGAAAGAGAAAATTTTGGATTTCTCCTTATAGATTTTTAGTTATATTAAAATCAAATTTCCAGAAAAACAGCGGTATAATCGTTTAAAAACCAGAACGGTTTATTTAATAAAATAGAAGGATTTTAAGCGAATAAAATTTAGATTTCCATTAGAAAAATCCAGACTTGAGTTATAAAATAAATATGAACTCAATTGGGGTAAATGGATTGATTTTTGAAACAAAAATCAGATATTTAATTATTGAATAGAATTAACTAATTAGAAGAATAATTATTTGATGGAATTTTGGATTGAATGTGACTTTGGATAAGTGAATGGTATTTGTGAATTCGTATTCGAAATCGACTATGAAACTTGAGTTTAAAATGGAATTCGATTGGTTTATAAGCAGATTAAAAATATATGTTAACATGATATGTTCGAACTAAAAGTGGATTAGGCAAATGTAACAGCCCGCTTTTTACATATCGGAGAAGCGTAAAACATTTTATTTTATTCCCTGGGGGTTGGATCATTCTCATATTTTAAAATGGTGGTTATGGGGATGTGAGAGATGTCCATAATTTTTACCAAATTTATTTGTGACCATTTTTCCCATGTCAGTCTTGTACATAGCATAACTTTTTATTGGAGTCGAATCAGGTGCTGAAACTTGTGCCAATGGAGAGGAAATGTTGTTTCCATTTCCGTAGGTTGGTCACATTAAATATTTGTCTCAAAGGTTTGGGAGGAATCACCATTTTAAGGCTTTTCAGTTTGCTACCCAGGTTTTGGGAGCCTTAATGGGCTGATTTAAAGATGCCCATTAGTGGGCTGGTGGAAAGCTATAAACAGAGGGTGAGAGGTATGGAGAATAGTTTACTTTCTCCATTCTCTCATTTGGTGTCCTTATGGTCCTCCTTCCTCCAACATCTTTCCGTCATTGAAATCTAGATCTAAGGAAGAAAATCATAGATCTACACCGTTTGAAGCTAGATTTACATCATTTCAAGTGAGAGTTCATCGAATTGAAGAGTTTGGATCAAATTCTTCACTGTTTGAATCTAGATCTAAGTGTTTTTGGGTTATTTTGGAGAATTGGTGAGTGATATGTATCTTTCACACAGATTCAATCAAGTATATGAATTCTATGATTTTAATTTAACATTTTCAAGTCGTGTTCCTTGGATCTACATAATGGTAAGTTTAATTTCATATGAATCACCATACGATCTAATTTAGCAACTTAAAACCAGTAATTTATATGCTATTTCATATGTTTATGCAAATTAGATCCACATTTTAGTTCATATGTTCATTTATAATGATTTTGGCGAAGTTTTCATAATTTTGATGGAAATCGTCATTTTCATGTTATTAGCTATTTCATAACATGCTTATGGTTGTATTGGTGAATTGGATGAGTTGATTTCGTTGATATAGTCATTTGGCAAAGTTTTTGGTCAAATCAGGATTTGGATCGATGCTACAGTGTTTTGGATCGGATCGACTGTGTCTTGGATCTAAGTGTTTTGGTTCGGATCGATGCTACAGTGTTTTGGATCGGATCGACAGTGTTTTGGATCGAATCAACAATGTTTCGGATCAGATCGACACTACAATGTTTTGGTTCAGATCGACGCTATAATGTTTTGGATCGTATCGACGCTATAGTGTTTTGTTTCGAATCGACGCTACAGTGTTTTGGATCAGATCGACGGTACAGTACTTTGCTACAGTGATTTGTTCGTTGGCCGTCATAATGCAACGAATGTGATGACAACTCAAAGGTGTTCTGCGTTTGTTGATAATGGTTGGGTTATCGCCGTCGATAATAACTAGAGATACCGAAGGACGAGGAATTATCGTTGTCATAGGTTCTAGCGAACTCAATGCAAGGGTATAATAGGAATACCTAAAAGATCGGTTGCATGGACGAATACTTTGGGCAGCTTGAACGAGCCTAGACAAATTTCGTTGTATGGCGTGTAGGGTTTTAGCTAGAACCAGGGTTTACCATTGGCCCTTGAAAATTGATGGCAAAGTGTTCAGCCAGTCATACGATCAATGATGGTTTCGAAGCAGGATTGGCAATGACAGCCAGAGTCTGTCATGGATGCTAGATGTTTTGTTTGTGCCATCTCACGTAGATTATCCAATATCGAAGGATGTGTTCCTTGGGTGCTTGTCTGATATTGGTTTAGGCCTCTGGGGCTTGTGCTTGAGGGATGTTGAATTCGATTAGAATGGTTTGCGTGAGATATATAATCTGGTTGCTATGAGTGCTATTGTTTGGTTGTTTCTGATTGCCATGTTTAATTGGTTGGTCTGGTTTCCACCGATGAATGGTTGGAATGTTTGATGTAAAGGCTATCACTGTCCGATGTGGGAAAGACCGTAGTTGTGTTCTTTTATGGTGTTGTGGGTAAATTAATTCGTTTATTTATCCATTCTCATATACTTTATTGATGATATTAGATAGCTGTTTTATCGCTCATTAAGACTGTTGTCTGACTCAAGGTTTTATGTTTACCTTTTATTACCTTGGGCTATTCATTCGACTGTTGGATGGGCAGACTAAGAGGCAGGTGACAGGTGATAGCTTAGTGAAGACGATGTTGCAGTTCGGAGGCGAGCAGGAGGCCGGTGTATTATCTTCCTACTACATAGTATTTGGATTTCTGCTGTTTGTTATTCTTCTTTGAGTGTTGTAGTGAGGCAAATTTGTATAAACACTATCATTGTAATCCAAGTGTATGGATATTACTTTCTAGTTGTTAAGAAAGTTTGGTGTTTTTTGCTTTACTATTAATACCTATTGTACAGGTTCTATTATATTAACCATTGCGCTATGAGTTACGATAGGTTCTGTTTGTGTTATTGTAACAACACAGATTTTGGAGCTAATTTAAAATTTTATTTTAATTGATTTAATGGATTTTAAGAATTTAAAATGTTTTATTTTAAGAATTAATAATTTAAAATTTATTTAAATTGAAGTTTGAATGTATAAATTTAAAATTTAATTGAAACGAACTCAAAATGGCGAGATAGTTTGAAAATTTGGTTTTGAACTTTGAATTAATATACATAATTTAATATAAATCAGAATTTGATGAAACAAGAAATTTGGAATATTTTGAACTGTAATTTTCAAACGAATGTAAGAAACTGAGATTTCACTTTATAAATTGTAAGTTAGGACTAGATTAAAATTTAAAATAGTCACTATAGAATTTATATATATTTTATTTATATAAAGCCCTTAAAAATAGCCGTTTTGCAAACGACCTCCGTTTTCGATGAAACCACTTTTGTTGGATCCGAAATGTCATATTATTGTCTTGTTTAAAATTTCATAATTTTTGGAATTAATACGTGAGTGTAGTAAATTAAAACGCGTTTCCAATTTTAGTTTAAATTTAGTAAGCTAGAATAAATGCCATTTTTCAAATGGTCTCCAAATTCGACAAAATTAATTTTGTTAGGACTTTATCATCAAAACATAGCTAGATTTCAAAATTCATAATTTTTGGAGTCAGTATGTGGCCTCGATAAATTAAAATATACGTTCAAATTCAATATTGACCGCTATATTAATTTATATTTTAATTTTAACAAAAACTTGTCGAAAAAGCCGAATTAGCCTACGAAACATATTTCATTGTGTCCGGAATAGGGGTATTTAGCTGGGGACGACAATCATTGGGTTTGATTTGGAGTTCGAATGCAAAAAATTACTTTTTGGAATTAAAATAAAATAAACATATAAACACTTCCTTTGCCAACCCTAGGTCAAACCATTTTCGGGTCAACCGTTCACAATTTTCCGTCGCTCCTTCCCTTTCAACGGCAGTCACGCTCCGATTTAAAAATCCCCAATACCATCAAATTGAATTCGAATTAAACCTAGCTTTCAAAATAAAAGGTGTAGAGATTCATTGGGGCTTTCAACTGGTACGGCTTTGATCCATTATTGTGTGGTATTCGGTGAGATTTTTGAGCTCGAAAGCTCGCTGTTCTCATCCTATTTCAGGTGTCCCCAGGCGATCGAATTTGCCCCTATTGCAGGGAGTCAGATGGCGACGAGACGGCGGTTCGCGTGGAGGTTGGTGATCGGGGACCGACGACCAGTGGAGCATGAGGCGAAGAGGGAGGGAGGCCAAGGTTTTGATCGACATTTGCACATGCGACAGGACTGTGAAGGAAGAAGGGTTTAGCTGACGTGGTGTTAATTAATTAAGGTTTATAAAATAATTAATTGTATCAATGATCATTTAATTCGTAGTAAATTTGTAATGTTCATATCTTGTTCAAACGATGTCAGGATTCAACGAAACAACTTACATTGGAATCACGACGACGAGAGCTTCACAGTGAAGCTGACAAGAAGGATTTTGGAGCTAGTTGGTATTTTTGATCAAATTAAACGCCATGTTTAATATGATTAAAACAATTGTTATTAAATGATTTCTGATCTAATCAAAGTGAGAACTCTCTCACTCAAATTATTACTGTATAGTTATTATATCTGTTACTGAATGTGTATTGATTGCCTGTGTTTGTAATGTTTGCTTCGTGGTTAATGGATGATTTATTTTATAGTTTTATATTAATATTATTAAACTGTGAATATAAGCGTTGACGATGGAAACACTTATATTATAATTATTGGTTGATGGATGGTAGTTGATATGGATGTGTTTTCATTGTTAACACTGAAATTTATACCACAAACATGAAATTGGAAATTTATTAAATTTCAATCTTTTGGATTTTTAAATGAATTTTATATTCATTTAAACGAGAATCGACGAGAAGAAAATGAAAATGAGAATTGACGAGAAAAATGAATAATGAGAATTGACGAGAAAAATGAAAATGAGATATTTAAATCTAAACTGATTTAAAAATAAAGAGGTTATAATTTCAAATAGCCACTGAAATGATTAAACAGAAATAAATGAAATTTGGATTGAAAATGAATTGTTTTTAATTCAAATGAGATTTTGAATAGGAATTTTAAAATATTACATTTTGGTGAATATTATTATTTTAAATATTATAATAATATGGATAATTCAATTTTATTTAAATATTGAATTGGAAATTGTAATCGTTTTTCAAACTAGATTTTAAGCGTTTTATAAAATACGTTTCAAATGGAAATCAATGGAATATATTATATATAATACAATGATTTGAATAGAATGAATCGCACAGCGACTGTTCGCGACAACCGTTAACTTCGAATCTATGTAACGGGAGATCAGACCGTCGGATTCTCCTGAAAATGGAACCATTGGATTCGTCTTGAAAAGATCTTTCAAATGATAATAAGAGTTTTAAAATCCAACGGTCAGATTTGTGAAATGTTTAATTCAAATTTAAATAAAAATAGCGCCAGTGCAGTTTAATGACCTGAAACGTCATTTAATTGAAAGGATCTATTTTTCAATGGTTAAAAAAGGGGAAAATTATGTTAAATCATAATAAATGATTTATAAAGATTTTGAATGAAATAATTCCAGTTTTGAAATGATAAATGATATTTTTATCATAATTGGCTAGTTAACAATTAGCGTAAGAATCCAATGTTTTTAAAATAACGAATTCGATAGAGAAAAGTTTTAATATAACTAGAGTTTTCCAATATATAAATTAGAATGGATTTGAATGGAAATAATCTTCGGAATATTTCGATATTGGATTCCGTGACTATACGGATTTGGTTAAGGAATTTGGAAGATATAGATATCATTATTCCTAATATGATATCAGTTAGTTTCAGAATTTGATATTGAATATAAGTCGATATAATTTCTATTCAGAACCTTGTATTTAATATCAAATGGGATTTTGGGTTCGTCGTGAATGGTGGCGTCAATAACACTATACTTAAACCCAGTTGAGAAAAGAATAAATCTTTTAATTAAGATTTAGTTAAGTTTACCAATTAATTAATTTAATTGGAATTGAAATTGGATTTGGGTTTATTGTGAATGATGTTTTAAATAACATTTGCTCTTTATCCCAATTAACAGTGTAGATATAATTTGGAATTTATAATCTTTTAATTAAGACTATTGGAATTTTCTAA
Organism: Allium sativum; assembly: GCA_030737875.1. Lineage (NCBI taxonomy): Eukaryota > Viridiplantae > Streptophyta > Magnoliopsida > Asparagales > Amaryllidaceae > Allium > Allium sativum. Next base: position 71,246,258 of record CM060927.1, on the reverse strand, counting down.
AGTAAAGTTTTCCAATTTAATATATTAAATTGGAATTGAATGGAATTCGATTTGGTAGTAATCAAGATGAGCTTCTGTAAAGGAAGACCATTATTATATATGGAATTTAAAAGGCTTTGCCGTTATTCCATTTATATTATTAGTCTGATATGGAAATTCATATCGATTACGACTGATCTGATTTCCATGAAGGTTCTTTTTTACGGAAGATAATTTTGGGTTTATCGTGAACGGTGTTTTAAATAACATTAGTTCTTTAACCCAGACGGTATTAATTTCCAAAATTTGAATTATCACTAAGTAATGATTTTTGAAGATTAAAACTAAGAGGAGTTTTAATGAATCTTTAATTAGATTGACATGTGAATACAATAATTAAATTTATCAAATTCAAGAAATGTTCGAGAATGGAGCACCAAAAGTTTTACTCCATGTGATAGTTAAATCTGTAATTAGATTTGAACGTTAAATGGTAATTAATATTACCGATAACACACTGGGTGTTAGATACGGAGTACTACCAGTTTTGCTCCATCGGATGAATAGGGTAGCATTGGGATAATAAAAAGGAATGATTACTTCGGTAAGGCTCATTAATCATGACTACTTTGATAAACCTTAATTTGGTTTAAATTGTGAGAATAATATTTGAACAAAACAATATTCTAGATTAGAAGTAAATCCATTTCTTTAAATCTAATTAAAATCTTCAACAGATAATTCGAGATGTTCTATTAAATTATGGAAAAATTCTTCTCAACAAATAAACTCTAAATCTAAAAAGAATGACCCTGTGGATTTCCCAATTCCGGAGTAAAATTAGTTATTAAAAAAATATAAACTATTCCAATAACTCGAAAAAGTAATAAATTTCTCTATATTTATAATATGATAATAAATAAATAATCCTTGAGAAAAAAAATTGAAATCTTAATAATAAGCCTTTCAGAAAGGATAAAAAATAAATTGTATGTTGTGAACCCGCGAATGTTCTATTAAGAGTATTTATTTGACATCAAGACTGGACTATCGAGTATGTGAAGATCTTGGATATACGCCTAGCTAACGTATATACTAAAGCTTATATGTGCTAGATAAGTATAGAATCTCACTTTAGTCACTGGAAAATGATTCTAATGATGACCGCAACATCATCAGTATTTATTTTCAGGTTCCAAAAGTGAGATAAATATATAGTTTCAGTTGAGACATTGAATTGATACTTAAGCTACTTTGAAAAGGTTTAATGAGAAAATTTTGAATAACCAATGGAATTAAATTAGGTAGACTTAACTTGAATCTAACTAAATAAATAATGCATGAAAATTTAAAGTAATGTTGTGCGCAGAATAGGTTTTGGGTGAATAAATAATTAAAATATTAACATTGTTAAATAGGTCGTGAAAGTAAACATTTGGTTATATAAATTTAAACTAAATAATTTAAAATTTATATAGTATGAAATTTCCTTAAAAACAAATTGAAATTCTTGAAAGAAAATTGAACTTTTGGTTGTTGATTATATTGGTTATAAAGTCCTTTAGATCCATAATCGTATTTGGTCCTAGATCGCTTTGAGTTTTGGTGATCGTATCATTTGGGACAATCGTGTCGTGCATCCGCATCAGCTTTGTATCCCTTCAATTTCCACAAAAGGTGAGTTTCCCTCACATCGACTAACTTATCATTAAGTGAATTAAATGCTTGAAATGTTGAATGAAATGTTTGGATTGCTTTAGAAAATTCGTAATTATTGGTTGTGCACATGTGACACACAAACTATCAATATATGACACGATATGGATGTAATGGATATTATGCTATGTTTGAATTGTTATCACCTTGCAAGTTCCTTGTAGATTTAGGAAAATCATTTTGAGTTGAAATAATACATACCCGAACAATTGTATATATTTAGGAAATGAAACTGAATTGAATTGGGATTTGGGTTGAAATGATATATACTCGAAAATTTAATAAACGGGTTGAAACAATACATACCCGATCCACTTGACCATAGGATAGGAAATTATTTATGGATACCGTGGTCTATAAAAATTATTTTAAAATGTTATAGGTATGTATCGATTTTAATAAATCGATTTTGAATGTAATTTAAGTATTGAGTTTTGATTAAAGATTTAAATAAAAATTTACTCAAAGTTTCTCGAATCTTTAAAGTCTAAGTAAAATTTGACTTATTGAAATGGTGTTTAAAAATATAATTATAAAAGTTATAATTTTAAGTTAAATTTCAATTTAAACATAGTATTGAAGAAAATTTATGTAATTTAATATAAATAGATCTTAATGTAAAATTTGGATTTAGAAATGGTCTCATCCTTAATATAAAGACTATTTAGTATTAAAGATTTTTTTTATGTTAATGAAAATTATTTTATCATGAGAAGATGATTTTTTTTATAGCTTGTATGATTCGAAGTATACAAGAATTGAACGTGAAGATTAATGGAGTAAATGGAAAGAATTGACTTCAAATTAGTTTCTAAATCAAATATGATTTTTAAATAATAAATTTTGAAACTTAAAATGTAATTTAGAGGCTAACTAAAGATTTAACCTTGAAATTGTTCTGGAAATATAGAAGGTCAGACCGTGTATTTTCAACTTTGGAGATTTTCCTGTTGGAGCTCGAGTATTTCCGGAGTCCAGTCTTCTATCCTTATATACTCAGTTTATTTTATTTCTTTGTGTGTTAATAAACATATGTATACAGTCTTCTGCTGTATCTGTATTATTTTGGTACTCTGATTTGTATAAATGAAATTTTGTATTATTGTATAAATTTTGCTTCCGATGTGAGATATTCCGTGTTTCTGTGTCCGTGATTCCGTGATGATTTATATTAACCCCATGGCAAAATAACAATCTGCAGTTTCGAACAGTTTTGGTAAATTTATCGACTTGAATTGAGCTAAAATGCAGGTCATTACCATGTGGGCATATGATGTGTTTATTATAGCACTTGACTATAAAATACACGAGTTATTCGGAAAGATCAGGTTTAACCCATTCTAAATAACTGATATGACGATTAAAAGTCGAAGATATTGAAGATGGCGCAAGACTGATGGTCTTTACATCAAATGGATTACTACTGATGCCCTGGATAGGTTAACTCCTAAGAAGGGGTTATAATGGTAGTTGTCCGGACGTACTTGTTGATTGTCTGGATATGCGAGGACCTCTCTCCTATATAGGACATATGGGATGAGGAAGAAGGTGCCTCCGGTTTCTTTCAGACAAATAGAACGGACTTGCAAATGGATGATATGTCTGACATTGTATTCCTTTGTGTTGTATTCGTTGATCTCTGCTAAATATATATCTGTTTGGTGGTGGATAATTTATTCTCTTGCTTAACACCCTTCTCTGAGACGTACGAGCTTAGAGGTTATATATTGGCAGAAATTAATGGTATGGTATGGATTGATAATGTGACATGCTGAGATGCATGGATCAAGGCTTTTGTTGGAAAGCAGAGCCTTGTGGTTGATGATCAAAGCACAACTTTAGGTAGCACAACTTTGTGCAGCGTTAATTCACGAGCCTCACACACCAGTATGATAGTGAACTAATGGTTAGATCAGTATACTTTCGAGATGAGGATAGACACACTTAGGGTTTCACGGATTCGGTCGACCGAGATTATGCTAGATGTGGTCGCTCCACGCCTTATAGGGATAGGGCTTATACCTGATTCCCAGAAGGATAGAGTAAGCAGTGTTTTTCAATGACCTAGACTTAAGCCGCAGTGATACTTGTTTCTTGGAAATAGGCGGATGTGCATCATGGTGTTTTCCAATGACCTGGACTTAAGCCGTTGATTATTGCACTATGTGATCGATCTTTCAAATCAGTAGCCATCATAATGGAAATCCAACTTTCCAATATGAGCTTTGTGGTTTTTTTTTGTATACACATATATATGGCGACATAATAGGATGGGGTATTATGCCGTCTAGGATTGATACATTTACTTTCGAAGTTGACTTCTACACAATGCACTTATAATAGTAATATAAATTTCGCTTATCAAGCATATTTGGCTATTATAAGGTAAAACTCTATCCTCCGGCTTGTGTTGCATTGTGTGATGGGACCTGAGTCTTATAATAGCTTCATTGTTCTTTTATTTAGCATTGTGAGTTTTGTTTTATGGTATTCATAGGGGGAATCCCGTTCCATGTTATACGGTGTGACGGCCGGGAATTTCGCTCGATCCGAATCAGTCGTTAAACCGATCTAGACCGTTCGAAACCCCTGGTCGTTTGAGAACAGGACAAATCAGAACACACGCAGAAGAACATTTCATTGTTATTACAACAATTCCATCAGATACAAGAATATGCAGAGTATAAATGAATAAATTACATTCGATAAATATCAGAGATTACAATAAATTACATAGCAGCGGAAAATAATACAAAGCACAACTGAAGGTGATATACGGATACAGAGCTTTTCGGATATCATTCCAGCTGTAAACCAGGATCCTGTGAATATAAATCTGCAAAACCAAAACTACTAGCTGCCCGTGCGGAAAATAGGGGCACCCAGAGTTTAGGTTAAAACAATAAACTCCAGGTCAGTCATGTGACTGGTGTGAGAACTAAAACAGTTATTTAAAGCTTTACTTTAAAAGGGAGTAATTCAAGGGACCACGCTGTATAACACGGAACGGGTTTCCTCCCAAGAATACCAGTGCATATCAATAAACAGCGCAATGCTTTTTCGAAAAATGAAGCTATTATAAGACCCAGGTCCCATCACACAATGCAACGCAAGCCGGAGGATAGGGTTTTCCCTTATAATAGCCAAACATGCTTGGTACGTTTAAAACAAATCATTTGATACTATAGTAAGTGTATAGTGTCAAAACAATTTCAATCATAAATATAAATCATAGACGGCATAGCATCCCATGCTACTATGTCGCCATACTAGGCTCTACAAATAAAGCCGAAATATCTCGTATTGGAAATTGGATTTCCGTCATGAGTCGAGGCAAGGGGAAAGCTCCTCTCCGCGTTCGAGACACTCTAGCAAATGTCCCAGGGCTACGCACTCTGGGCAACCCCTGGATGCTTCAGGGCCGGTCCTCACTTACGTTAGAGGATTGGCAATTCCTGAACACACATTTCTCGGTCCTTACAGACCTAAAATCGAGGCGCCTCATCCAACAATCACAAAGGTGAAAAGTATATATATGTCAGGGCTGGTAAGTCACTGACACCACCAAAGCTAGAAAGAAACGTCGTGCTCTCCCTACAGTCCGTATCCCGTTTTTAACTCATACCGAGGTGTGAGGCTCGCGAATTCACGTTATACACAAAGCTGCCACGAAGGCCGTGCTTTGATCATCAACCACAAGACTTTGCTTTTCAACAGAAGCCTTGATCATTGCATCTTAGCGTGCCACACGGGCAATTCATGCCATGCGACTGATGTCCATCGATATACAACCTCTGAGCTCGTACGTCTCAGAGAAGGGCGTTAAGAAAAAGAATAAATTCTTCGCCGCCAAACAGATGTATATTTAATAGAAATCAATCAACACAGAATAAAATCCAATGTCGGACACACAATCCATTTATAAGTCCGTTCTGGGTCTGAACGAAACCGGAGGCACTCTCCTCGCATATCCATCCATCTCTAGGTACGTCTGGACGACCACCAACTATTTCCCTCCTCTTGGGTGTACTGCCCAATCAGGATCGTCAGTAGTTATCCAAATGATGTGAAGACTTCCGGTCTTCAACCACCGTCTTCATCTTCGACTTATCGTCGAATCGGTTATTCAGAATGGGTATAAACCCGGCCTTTCCGAACAACCCGCGTATATTAAAACCAAACGTTACACAAACACAACATATGCCTCATTCCAATTCATTAGTCACTAACCGCAAATTAGCAAGAGAACAATTTCCTAAACATTAACCCCGAAGGCCGAAACCAACATCAGATCAATACCCAGGAAACCATTCTTCTTAGCCAACCTACAGCTAGTTTCTAAATTCCACATTCTTAGGGAAAGGTTCCCATTAATTTTATCCAAGATAAATTCTTTAAAATTTATCCTGTAATCTTCCTTTGGATGTCATTTAAAACCAAATTATGGTTTTTCCAACTAGTCGAGATTAGCGAACCGTAACGAAGTAATTATTTATTTTATTTCCCAATCCCAACCTATTCATCCCATGAAGCAAAACTGGTAATACTCCATATCTAACACCGTGGTGTTATCGGTAAAATTAATTACCATTTCACGTTCAAATCTTATTAAAGATTTAACTATCGCTTTGGAGCAAAACTGGTAATACTCCATTCCCGCTCATTTCTAAATTTGATAGTTTAGATTATAAATTCACATTTCAATCTAATTGCAGATTCGTTAGAACTCCTTTTACTGGGTTAAAGAACTAGGTGTTATTTAAAACACAGTTCACGACAAACCCAAATCACATTCTATTTGTTCTCGGGTTAAAGAACTAGTGTTATTTAAAACACTGTTCACGATAAACCCATTTCAAATTCAATCAAATATATTAGAAATTCTGATTATTTGAAACCCCTTTTTAAATCTAATTTATTTATTTAAAAACAAATCGGGTTTTAAATTTAGTTCAATATAGTTCATTTAGATAAAAATCTATTTTTATCTCTTCAAATATGGGGTTTTTCATCCCAATTTTTCTCAAATCATTTCTTATAATTTTACACAAATTATTACTATTTTTAATAATTTTATCAAGGCCCGTACAATCGATTTCCAACAATGGCCATCGAACTGCACTTACAGCGACCTTTTTCAAATTTGATTTGGAAGTATCTCCAAATCCAACCGTTAGATTTCAAATATCTAATATTCGTTAGAAAGCACTTTTCGATACGAACCCAACGGTTCTGGTTTTAGGAGAATCCGACGGTCGGATCTCCCGTAATGTCCGTTTGAAATAAATGGTAGAAATTCACGAACTACCGCGGCGCGGCGCGTTCTATTCAGGTCATTATATAATATATATAATATATATTTCGTCGATTACTATTTAAAACGAATTCTATAAATAGTTTTGAATTCGTTTCAAAAACAATTTCAACTTCCATTTCAATCCAAAGCAAAATTGAATCTTCTTTATAAATTCGTTTTTAAAATTCTTCTCTATTCAATTCAAATTTCAATTCAATTTGAATTCATTTCAATTCGCTTTCAATTCAATTTGAATTCGTTTTCAATTTAATTCAATTCCAAAGTCATTTCCTATTCGATTCAATTCAAATTGGTTTTCTATTCGATTCAATTCAAACTGGTTTTCTATTCGATTCAATTCAGATTGGTTTTCTATTCGATTCAATTCAGATTGGTTTTCTATTCGATTCAATTCAGATTGGTTTTCTATTCGATTCAATTCAGATTGGTTTTCTATTCGATTCAATTCGAATTGGTTTTCTATTCGATTCAATTCAAATTGGTTTTCTATTCGATTCAATTCAAATTGGTTTTCTATTCGATTCAATTCAAATTGGTTTTCTATTCGATTCAATTCAAATTGGTTTTCTATTCGATTCAATTCAAATTGGTTTTCTATTCGATTCAATTCAAATTGGTTTCTATTCGATTCAATTCAAATTGGTTTTCTATTCGATTCAATTCAAATTGGTTTTCTATTCGATTCAATTCAAATTGGTTTTCTATTCGATTCAATTCAAATTGGTTTTCTATTCGATTCAATTCAAATTTGTTTTCTATTCGATTCAATTCAAATTGGTTTTCTATTCGATTCAATTCAAATTGGTTTTCTATTCGATTCAATTCAAATTGGTTTTCTATTCGATTCAATTCAAATTGGTTTTCTATTCGATTCAATTCAAATTGGTTTTCTATTCGATTCAATTCAAATTGGTTTTCTATTCGAATCAAATTCGTTATATATTCCATTGAAATCAAATTCGTTTTCTATTCAATTCATTTCGAAATCGTTTTCAATTCAATTCATTTCGAAATCGTTTTCAATTCAATTCATTTCGAAATCGTTTTCAATTCAATTCATTTCGAAATCGTTTAAAATCGATATAAATATCGTTCACGTCAAAATGGCGTCAATCTAATCAACACGGCTTAATGTATTTCTATTTTCAAATATTCTATTTCAAATATTTCTTATTATCAAAATATTTATATTTCAAATATTCCTATTTCAATTATTTCAATTTCAAATATTTCTATTTCAAATATTTCTATTATCAAAATATTTCGTTCAACACATGACTAATCTCAACGGATGAGTACAGTCAACACATGAACATTTACTTTATATTGATAAAGAAGTAAATTTTATTATTAAAATATTTCGTTCAGCACATGACTAATCTCAACGGATGAGTACAGTCAACACATGAACATTTACTTTATATTGATAAAGAAGTAAATTTTATTTTTAAAATATTTCGTTCAACACATGACTAATCTCAACGGATGAGTACGGTCAACACATGAACATTTACTTTATATTGATAAAGAAGTAAATTTTATTATTAAAATATTTCGTTCAACACATGACTAATCTCAACGGATGAATACAGTCAACACATGAACATTTACTTTATAATATTCTTTATTTTCTAAATTGGAATGAGGCCCAATCAATTACCATATAATGTTAATTATATGGATTTTCATACATCACACGTATATAATAGCATTGAAAAATAATCAACCATCAACCAAAGTGCACTACACTGTATAAGCATCAAATGTAAATATCTAACGCTTATAACAGCCTGTCAATCAATCGATCGACATATTTAATCAATCAGGATGAGTGAACTTCAAATTTCATCCCAACACCCGTGTGGGGTTTCAAATCAACAAACACAGATTTTATTTGTGCAGTTGGGCGATGTGTAAAATTTATCGACCCAATCAAAGTCCTTCAAATAGGTATACATAAACAAAGCGCCCGGTTTGTAAATGAATATTTTATTTTATTCACTTCCACGTTAAAAATTATATTTTTAACGATAAAATATTTTATTTCAACACATGAATCTCTATTCAGTTCATTCTTTAAATAAAATGATATTTTTATTTTTCTAACTTATTTTAGAAAATTTTGGCGGCATAACGACACGATACTAGAAACGGGACGAGGGCTAGCCTTATCCCCGGTCTAGTGAAGGCCCACGCCATTCACACATCAATCAAATTAATTTAATTTCACCAAAAAATTCAACTAATCTATGCAACCAAACAAACAAGTCCATGGTCTGTGGATGATTGTGTCGGGTGCTACTAAGCACCGTCTGCATCCTAGTATATATACAGAACTTGAAAAAGAAATTGAAAGGTGAGAAATTCTCACCGATAGCTATCCTAGCTCCACGGCACTTCATTGATAGAAATCTTCATCGCTATCGCATCTTTGTCATCTTCGTTGCCCGTATTCACTACACATATAAAAATCGCACATTTTTATATTTTGATGTCTTTAAAATAAAAATCACATTTTTATTTATTCACTTTCAATTTAAAAATCATATTTTAATAATCGCTTCATACATTTAAAAATCGAATTTTCACTTTGCTATTCAATATATAAAAATCGAATTTTTACTATGCTATTCAATATATAAAAATCGAATTTTTATTATACTATTCGATATATAAAAATCGAATTTTTATTATACTATTCGATATATAAAAATCGAATTTTTACTATGCTATTCAATATATAAAAATCCTATTTTTACATTGCTACTATATAGATAAAAATTATATTTTTACCTCGCTATTCTCTGTATAAAGATTTCGCCCTTTCAAATATATCATTTCGCCTTTTCAAAAATATAGATTTCATCACTATAAAAATCACATTTTTATTTTGCTACATATATAAAGATGATATTTTTATTTTGCTACACATATAAAAATTATATTTTTAACCTTCCTATATTATAAAAATTATATTTTTCTTCCTTCTAAAAACCCTATTTTTAATCCACTACATAAGTAAAAATCCCACCTTTCTCCATTTAAAAATATCGTCTTTCTTCCTTTAAAAATCTAATCTTTTCTATTTTAAAAATCAAATCTTTTCTATATTAAAAATCAAATCTTTTCTATTTCAAAAATCAAATCTTTTCTATTTCAAAAATCAAATCTTTTCTAAATTTTCTATTACCATTCAACCATAAGATTTATTCATTTAATCTAAGCTATATATATAAAAATTCTGATTTTTATGTTAACTTTAACACATACAAAATCTGATTTTTATACTAACTTTACCGCATAAAAATTTAATCTTTTATCATTCATAAAATTTAAAACTGAAAAGAAAATCAAAATAAAAAGGAAAAGGGCTCACTTTTGGATTTTCAGAGGGGATGGAGACCGAGGTGGTGGCTGTAGTTAGATCGGGGAAGGAGGCTCCAGGACTGGCGGGTTTCCTCCCTAGGGCACTGACCTTCAAATCGGACAGGGTGAGAGAAGGAGGAGGGAGAAGGGAACGGCGGCAGGTGGTTGCGGTGGTGGGGAGGGCGGCTCTGCTGTGGAGAATTAGGGCGTCGGTTTTGGGCTCGAACGGATCGAAGGGGAAGGGCTCGCGTGGTCAGACGAGGTCGTCGTCGAAGGTGGGAGGACTTGGTGGTGGGCGCGGCACCGTCGGCGTCGGGTGGACGGTGGAGCGGCGCGAGATCGAGGAAGGGGGCGGGTTTTTGATGTTTGACCGTGGGAAATTAAATGAGGGGTTTGACCAATTCAATTTGACCTAGGGTGTATATATATATTTTATATTATTTAAATTCAAAAAGTAACTTTTTATTTTCAACTCGAAATCGAACCCCCGACTGTCGTCCCTAGTGTTTCACCCCCATTCCGAACACAATGGGATATGTATCGCAAGTTGATTCGATCGTTTTGATCAGTTTCCACTGAATTTACATTTAAATAACTATATTGAATTTTAAACGTACATTTCAAATTACCGGGGTCACATACTAACTCGAAAAATTCCATAAAAATATTTTCTAGCTTTGTATTGACGGTACGGTCCTAATAAAACTAGTTTCGTCGAATTCTGAGACCGTTTGAAAAATGGCCAATTTCCAGTCGATTAAAATCAACTAAAACTGGTCAAACGCGTTTTCCTTTGCCACGCTCACATATTGATTCGAAAAATTATGAAATTTGGAATCTAGCAATAACTTGACATCACGGACCCAACAAAACTGGTTTCGTAGAAATCCGAGGTCGTTTGCAAAATGTCTATTTTTAAGGGCCTGAATTCCATAGCGACTATTCAGAATTTTCAACTGGACATATCTTTTGATTCCCGCTATGAAATTTTGATTTTTCGGATTCGTTGGAAAGATATCATCAATTAGATCCTAATGTTTTTGGTTTCGCTAAAATCCGGATTGTTTTGCACCTGGTACATTCAATTGAAGTTTGAAATCGAATTATCGAACTACCGCGCCATTTTCAATTCTATTTATAATTATATATAATTATTTATATTCTAACGACGACGTATATAATATATACGTTCTATTATATTCAAAATAAATTTCTCGTCGATATTATTTAAAATAATCTATTTTAAATATTCAGAATTCGCTAAAATTGCCAAAATAAAAATTTTAAACTGGCTCAGATTTTCCGGGTTATTACAATCTCCCCCACTTAAAACTTTTCGTCCCCGAAAAGGAACAAAGTCGAAAGTGGTTTGATCAATCAACTCTACGTTCGATCTGGCTTCCATTCTCCAACTTTTCAGTTTCTGAGAATTTTCAAATTTTCAAAAATTTGGCTAACACCCTAAATTTTCGAAAAATTTCGCCATAACCTCCCCTGCACCGGGAGCATCGGGGAATTTCAAATAGCTTCCCCGGTCCTTCTAATCTCAAAAAGAAAAAGCCAAGCGGCTAGCCAATAGGCTCATAAAATCATCATCACCCAAACAAAACAGTAAATTACATAGTAAACATGTACCTATTTGTCGGGCAAACAAATTTTATTCTTCGGCTCTAGCCTCCTTGCTATGACATGTTCAATGATATATATGTATATGCAAGCAAATGCAACTAATTTTCTATATAAGTCAATATTTGATTCAATTAGGCATAATGGTTCAAAAATTATCAAACAAATAAACAAACAACACAAACATCAACCAATTAGTGAATTAGAGTTTCAAATTCATAACTTTGATATATATACAGAAAATCGGGTTTTTGATGCCAATTCACAACAATGTGTTCTAACTATATTTGTTTTGTTTCTCACACCAGTCTAATGGAAACATATAGAAAACACACCTTCGAAACACGAAACTAATTACTGATGATGACGCGTCAATCATCAGAATCATGTCCGGGCGACTAGAGTGTGATCCTATATCTATCTAATATATTAAAACTTCGAATATACGTTCATGACGCGTATATGCAAAATCTTTATATATTAGATTGTCCATGTTCAAAATAAATAAATATTCAAATACGTATAAAACGATTTAAATTTTCAAAACAAAATTGTTTTCATTTGAAAGATATACTCTTCACACCCGTTCTAGGATACTACTGATCCCATCTCTAACGAGTCATTCTAATTGGATATTACTAATCCAATATCTGATGAATCCTTTCGTATGGTTCTAATGTGTCTTGTTCTCGAGCTCTGTAAACCAAAGCTCTGATACCAAATGTGACGGTCAGGAATTTCGCTCGATCCGAATCAGTCGTTAAAACGATCCAGACCGTTCGAAACCCCTGGTCGTTTGAGAACAGGACAAATCAAAACACACGCAGAAGAACATTTCATTGTTATTACAACAATTCCATCAGATACAAGAATATGCAGAGTATAAATGAATAAATTACATTCGATAAATATCAGAGATTACAATAAATTACATAGCAGCGGAAAATAATACAAAGCATAACTGAAGGTGATATACGGATACAGAGCTTTCCGGATATCATTCCAGCTGTAAACCAGGATCCTGTGAATATAAATCTGCAAAACCAAAACTACTAGCTGCTCGTGCGGAAAATAGAGGCACCCAGAGTTTAGGTTAAAACAATAAACTCCAGGTCAGTCATGTGACTGGTGTGAGAACTAAAACAGTTATTTAAAGCTTTACTTTAAAAGGGAGTAATTCAAGGGACCACGCCATATAACACGGAACGGGTTTCCTCCCAAGAATACCAGTGCATATCAATAAACAGCGCAATGCTTTTTTGAAAAATGAAGCTATTATAAGACCCAGGTCCCATCACACAATGCAACGCAAGCCGGAGGATAGGGTTTTCCCTTATAATAGCCAAACATGCTTGGTACGTTTAAAACAAATCATTTGATACTATAGTAAGTGTATAGTGTCAAAACAATTTCAATCATAAATATAAATCATAGACGGCATAGCATCCCATGCTACTATGTCGCCATACTAGGCTCTACAAATAAAGCCGAAATATCTCGTATTGGAAATTGGATTTCCGACATGAGTCGAGGCAAGGGGCAAGCTCCTCTCCGCGTTCGAGACACTCTAGCAAATGTCCCAGGGCTACGCACTCTGGGCAACCCCTGGATGCTTCAGGGCCGGTCCTCACTTACGTTAGAGGATTGGCAATTCCTGAACACACGTTTCCCGGTCCTTACAGACCTAAAATCGAGGCGCCTCATCCAACAACCACAAAGGGGGAAAGTATATATATGTCAGGGCTGGTAAGTCACTGACACCACCAAAGCTAGAAAGAAACGTCGTGCTCTCCCTGTAGTCCGTATCCCGTTTTTAACTCATACCGAGGTGTGAGGCTCGCGAATTCACGTTATACACAAAGCTGCCACGAAGGCCGTCCTTTGATCATCAACCACAAGACTTTGCTTTTCAACAGAAGCCTTGATCATTGCATCTTAGCGTGCCACACGGGCAATTCATGCCATGCGACTGATGTCCATCGATATACAACCTCTGAGCTCGTACGTCTCAGAGAAGGGCGTTAAGCAAAAGAATAAATTCTTCGCCGCCAAACAGATGTATATTTAATAGAAATCAATCAACACAGAATAAAATCCAATGTCGGACACACAATCCATTTATAAGTCCGTTCTGGGTCTGAACGAAACCGGAGGCACTCTCCTCGCATATCCATCCATCTCCAGGTACGTCTGGACGACCACCAACTATTTCCCTCCTCTTGGGTGTACTGCCCAATCAGGATCGTCAGTAGTTATCCAAACGATGTGAAGACTTCCGGTCTTCAACCACCGTCTTCATCTTCGACTTATCGTCGAATCGGTTGTTCAGAATGGGTATAAACCCGGCCTTTCCGAACAACCCGCATATATTAAAACCAAACGTTACACAAACACAACATACGCCTCATTCCAATTCATTAGTCACTAACCGCAAATTAGCAAGAGAACAATTTCCCAAACATTAACCCTGAAGGCCGAAACCAACATCAGATCAATACCCAGGAAACCATTCTTCTTAGCCAACCTACAGCTAGTTTCTAAATTCCACATTCTTAGGGAAAGGTTCCCATTAATTTTATCCAAGATAAGTTCTTTAAAATTTATCCTTTAATCTTCCTTTGGATGTCATTTAAAACCAAATTATGGTTTTTCCAACTAGTCGAGATTAGCGAACCGTAATGAAGTAATTATTTATTTTATTTCCCAATCCCAACCTATTCATCCCATGAAGCAAAACTGGTAATACTCCATATCTAACACCGTGGTGTTATCGGTAAAATTAATTACCATTTCACGTTCAAATCTTATTAAAGATTTAACTATCGCTTTGGAGCAAAACTGGTAATACTCCATTCCCGCTCATTTCTAAATTTGATAGTTTAGATTATAGATTCACATTTCAATCTAATTGCAGATTCGTTAGAACTCCTTTTACTGGGTTAAAGAACTAGGTGTTATTTAAAACACAGTTCACGAGAAACCCAAATCACATTCTATTTGTTCTCGTGTTAAAGAACTAGTGTTTTTTAAAACACTGTTCACGATAAACCCATTTCAAATTCAATCAAATATATTAGAAATTCCGATTATTTAAAACCCCTTTTTAAATCTAATTTATTTATTTAAAAACAAATCGGGTTTTAAATTTAGTTCAATATAGTTCATTTCGATAAAAATCTATTTTTATCTCTTCAAATATGGGGTTTTTCATCCCAATTTTTCTCAAATCATTTCTTATGATTTTACAAAATTATTACTATTTTTAATAATTTTATCAAGGCCCGTACAATCGATTTCCAACAATGGCCATCGAACTGCACTTACAACGACCATTTTCAAATTTGATTTGGACGTATCTCCAAATCCAACCGTTAGATTTCAAATATCTAATATTCGTTAGAAAGCTCTTTTCGATACGAACCCAACGGTTCTGGTTTTAGGAGAATCCGACGGTCGGATCTCCCGTAATGTCCGTTTGAAATAAATGGTAGAAATTCACGAACTACCGCGGCGCGGCGCGTTCTATTCAGGTCATTATATAATATATATAATATATATTTCGTCGATTACTATTTAAAACGAATTCTATAAATAGTTTTGAATTCGTTTCAAAAACAATTTCAACTTCCATTTCAATCCAAAGCAAAATTGAATCTTCTTTATAAATTCGTTTTTAAAATTCTTCTCTATTCAATTCAAATTTCAATTCAATTTGAATTCATTTCAATTCGCTTTCAATTCAATTTGAATTCGTTTTCAATTTAATTCAATTCCAAAGTCGTTTCCTATTCGATTCAATTCAAATTGGTTTTCTATTCGATTCAATTCAAATTGGTTTTCAATTCGATTCAATTCAGATTGGTTTTCTATTCGATTCAATTCAGATTGGTTTTCTATTCGATTCAATTCAGATTGGTTTTCTATTCGATTCAATTCAGATTGGTTTTCTATTCGATTCAATTCAGATTGGTTTTCTATTCGATTCAATTCAGATTGGTTTTTTATTCGATTCAATTCAGATTGGTTTTCTATTCGATTCAATTCAGATTGGTTTTCTATTCGATTCAATTCAAATTGGATTTCTATTCGATTCAATTCAAATTGGTTTCTATTCGATTCAATTCAAATTGGTTTTCTATTCGATTCAATTCAAATTGGTTTTCTATTCGATTCAATTCAAATTGGTTTTCTATTCGATTCAATTCAAATTGGTTTTCTATTCGATTCAATTCAAATTGGTTTTCTATTCGATTCAATTCAAATTGGTTTTCTATTCGATTCAATTCAAATTGGTTTTCTATTCGATTCAATTCAAATTGGTTTTCTATTCGATTCAATTCAAATTGGTTTTCTATTCGATTCAATTCAAATTGGTTTTCTATTCGATTCAATTCAAATTGGTTTTCTATTCGAATCAAATTCGTTAGATATTCCATTGAAATAAAATTCGTTTTCTATTCAATTCATTTCGAAATCGTTTTCAATTCAATTCATTTCGAAATCGTTTTCAATTCAATTCATTTCGAAATCGTTTTCAATTCAATTCATTTCGAAATCGTTTTCAATACAATTCATTTCGAAATCGTTTAAAATCGATATAAATATCGTTCACGTCAAAATGGCGTCAATCTAATCAACACGGCTTAATGTATTTCTATTTTCAAATATTCTATTTCAAATATTTCTTATTATCAAAATATTTCTATTTCAAATATTCCTATTTCAATTATTTCTATTTCAAATATTTCTATTTCAAATATTTCTATTATCAAAATATTTCGTTCAACACATGACTAATCTCAACGGATGAGTACAGTCAACACATGAACATTTACTTTATATTGATAAAGAAGTAAATTTTATTATTAAAATATTTCGTTCAACACATGACTAATCTCAACGGATGAGTACAGTCAACACATGAACATTTACTTTATATTGATAAAGAAGTAAATTTTATTTTTAAAATATTTCGTTCAACACATGACTAATCTCAACGGATGAGTACGGTCAACACGTGAACATTTACTTTATATTGATAAAGAAGTAAATTTTTTATTAAAATATTTCGTTCAACACATGACTAATCTCAACGGATGAGTACAGTCAACACATGAACATTTACTTTATAATATTCTTTATTTTCTAAATTGGAATGAGGCCCAATCAATTACCATATAATGTTAATTATATGGATTTTCATACATCACACGTATATAATAGCATTGAAAAATAATCAACCATCAACCAAAGTGCACTACACTGTATAAGCATCAAATGTAAATATCTAACGCTTATAACAGCCTGTCAATCAATCGTTCGACATATTTAATCAATCAGGATGAGTGAACTTCAAATTTCATCCCAACACCCGTGTGGGATTTCAAATCAAGAAACACAGATTTTATTTGTGCAGTTGGGCGATGTGTAAAATTTATCGACCCAATCAAAGTCCTTCAAATAGGTGTACATAAACAAACCGTCCGGTTTGTAAATGAATATTTTATTTTATTCACTTCCACGTTAAAAATTATATTTTTAACGATAAAATATTTTACTTCAACACATGAATCTCTATTCAGTTCATTCTTTAAATAAAATGATATTTTTATTTTTCTAACTTATTTTAGAAAATTTCGGCGGCATAACGGCACGATACTAGAAACGGGACGAGGCCTAGCCTTATCCCCGGTCTAGTGAAGGCCCACGCCATTCACACATCAATCAAATTAATTTAATTTCACCAAACAATTCAACTAATCTATGCAACCAAACAAACAAGTCCATGGTCTATGGACGATTGTGTCGGGTGCTACTAAGCACCGTCTGCATCCTAGTATATATACAAAACTAGAAAAAGAAATTGAAAGGTGAGAAATTCTCACCGATAGCTA
Organism: Allium sativum; assembly: GCA_030737875.1. Taxonomy (NCBI): domain Eukaryota; kingdom Viridiplantae; phylum Streptophyta; class Magnoliopsida; order Asparagales; family Amaryllidaceae; genus Allium; species Allium sativum. The sequence continues at coordinate 71,228,360 of CM060927.1, read as the reverse complement.
TCCTGGCTCCACGGCACTTCATTGATAGAAATCTTCATCGCTATCGCATCTTTGTCATCTTCGTTGCCCGTATTCACTACACATATAAAAATCACACATTTTTATATTTTGATGTCTTTAAAATAAAAATCACATTTCTATTTATTCACTTTCAATTTAAAAATCATATTTTAATAATCACTTCATACATTTAAAAATCGAATTTTCACTTTGCTATTGTAACACCCCACCTCCGCCAGGGTGACTCTTGCAAGCACTCTGACTTTGGAGGGGCGTTTGAATCAGGTAAACATGCATAATGATATATCAAGGCAGAACAAGAACATATGTATATGCGTAAACAGAGTAAATAACATAGATAAAACAGCGGAAGATTTTTAAACCATTTCAAAACAAGTCTGTTACATCATAATGTCAACTTTCCAAACAAACAAGTCTAGATAACACAACATCAACTGAAAAACTGAAATACATAAATACTAATCCCCAAAAGAAGTGATAGCCATGGCTAGCTTCATGTCACCGTACATGAGCTAAATCCCACAAGCGAGCAGTCAGAAATCCAGCTAAGCTCCAATATTCCCTCCCTGAGAACCTGGGGGGGGGGGGAACGGAAGAAAAGAGGCGAAAGAAAACAGGTCAGTCAAAAAGACTGAGTAAGCCCTACTACAATCAATGTAAACTGATAAAGTTAACTGGCATGATGAAAGCTGAGATGAACATAAGGATAACTACATACTAGCATGATGATTAACTAACAAGGTAGATAAAGGTGTCATCGCATAATCAGGATTAAGGGTTTTGCACCACAGGTGTACTAGCAAACTAACATGACTTGAATAAACAAGTATTGATCCCTTGGCCCAAGCTTTGGCCCAATAACATGAAGTGACCCTAATACAAGGTCCAACCAAACGGTCTAGTCGATCGGCTCCCTAAGCCTAACTCGTCACGTGTTGGTGTCAATACGGCCCCAAACATGATTGTAGTCAGACTGTGCAGGGTCTCCCGTCGGGTGTATCAAGCCCTAGGGTGGCAACCCCTGGACACCATAAACATGAGTGCACAGTCTCGATCTACTGGTACCCGTGCATGATTTCCCCGGCTTCGGACTATGTGCACGACCATGGTCCGCCCGGAACTACACCGGCGTACCCTCTGCCATCGCTTTTGGTCACTTACCTCCAGTCCAGTAACCGTGCCCCCACCCTAGCCTAGTCCCTAGGGTCATGATGATACTAACTTGGGATTACTGCTGGAGTGGGCCCCCATTGCTAGGATTTTTCTAGTGGGTTAAGTACGGTTTAACCCCCTTGCTAATCATGGATTAACTTGGTTAAGTGTAACGATGAGTTCACGATTTAACCCCGATTAATCTACCGAGCCCAAGTTGGTTAAGTACTAAGTGGACCATGACTTAACCCTAATCATGAGGCATTAATTAATTTAATGCGCCTTAACCTCTCACATTAGACTTTGTTGCGGTCACTAGTTAAGCCGGGCGGGTCCGGGTAGCTTTACACCACAACTTGGTCTAACCTCGGGTTCAAGGTACAACATGACCAACTTCTCATATTGGGTCCTATTGTTTGTAGCAACTAGTTAAGCCGGTCGGTTCCGGGTAGGTTTACGCTACAAACTCAACCCAACCTCGAGTTGGCCACACTTATCTTTTCTAAGTGTCATGTCCATCATGTTCCCAAAACATGTTACAAATTTTCAAGTAATTGGGTAGACCTAACTTAATAGGTAAATTCCCAATGGGTTGACCTAACTTAATAGGTAAATTCCCAAGCTTATGTTTTTATGTCTTTTACTTTTACCCAACCCCAAACGCAATCCCATCGCTTACATATCGCAATAGCGCATAAAGGATAGAAAGAGGGAACTTGGCATAATCATGACATAAAGGTGTTGAGGCCACAAGTTCAACATGGTGGCATAAGAAATGTACATATGTTCATATACTTGCATATTACATTTATAGGCCTCAAAAGCATGCATAAAACCCAACTTGGCATATTGGAGATACATGGTGCTAAATGACATGTAGACATAGCCATAAGTTCGCATTTAGCCTCACATGCAAGTTATCATAAGAGATATGATAACTTACATGTTGCCAAAATGCAACCTTTGGCATAAAGCTTGAAGCTTTATGTTCATAAACCCAAGATAAGCTTGCATAACATGATAACATGAACAAAATGTTCAAACCAAACTTGCAACACAACTTGCATATCATATGACAACTTGCATATCAAACTTGCATAACATAACATGATGAACTTGCATATCATATCATAGCATACTTGCATAACATGATAAACTTGCATATTACATCATAGAAAACTTGCATAACATGATAAACTTGCATATTACATCATAGAAAACTTGCATAACATGATAAACTTGCATATTACATCATAGAAAACTTGCATATCATACATTTAACTTTAGAGTTTAAGTATGAAAGTAGAATAGGGCTTACAATGCTTAAGAAGTCACAAAAATATGACAAAGCCCTTATGAAATCAATCAAACCCAAAATGCAAGCCAAAATGATCAAAACTCTTTCTTTATGATGCAAATATAAAAACTTGACTTGAATGCAAGCTAATGATGCTCATACAAGTTTGAAAACACTTGTATGCATGGAAAATCACTTAGAAATTTATTTAGGAATTGTATGAAGAGAGTGGAGGCCATGAGAGGAATGATTTTGCCATAGTTTAGTTGTAGGATAGATTAATGATGATTTAGGGTAGGTTAGGGCCTTATTTATAGATTAGGCAAGTGTTTTAGGCCATAGGATTAAACCCTAGTTGCAATCTCAGCCCTTAAAACCGAATCTGGCCCCCAAGCTCAACACAATCTCAAAATGGTGCACCAGGCTAAACAGCCCGGCTGGACCGAGTCGACAGCCAAGTCGACAGGGCTGTCGACTTGGGTCCAACCAAGTCGACTCCCAAGTCGACAGGGCTGTCGACTTGGGTGCTCTGGCGGGAATTCTCCCGCCTGGTCCAAACTGGCCCAATTTTCCAAATTCAAGTTTGAATTTGAAATCTGTTTTTACTTAGAAGTTTTCTGAAAACTTCGTTGGGCCTTAATCGGGTCATACGGACTCCAATTTTCGAAAACTCGGACTCTATTTCGCGTATTTTTCCGAGACGAACGCAATGGCATAGCCCATTTCCCTTGATTCAGATTTTTGAATTAAATTCTGCCTCGATTTATGTTATAACAGATTATTGAAAATACGGGTTGTTACATTCTCCCCTCCTTAAAGGATTTCGTCCCCGAAATCTTCAAGTTAGGAAGAACGTATCCTACCATCCAACATCCATCTACTCAAAACATCATCCACGAGCAATCATTGTCCTTACAAGATTCTAGATGTTGTATGAACATATGCAAAGGTGTGTGTATATGTACTTATCTAATGCAAATATCATTAATGCAAATTATGTTAGTGAAATGAATCCATATGTATGCAATTCCTAACGTAATGTATAACATCTATATGTGTGCACATAACATACACCCATATGCAACATCCATGTGATAACACAAAAATTTTCATCCATGAATAAGCATAAACACTCATGCATATGCAATATGAGGAGTGTGTGAGCCGATCTAGTGCCTAACGTGTATAATGCATCCACGAGTAACCACTTGCAAACACTTGCAACCACTTGCAACCATCAAGCATAACATGTTTCAAACACATGTTTCATCCAAAGGGTTTCTACCTAAGGTTCTCATGACAAGATTAATACGATAAACTAGATAAACATGGATAGCAAAGAGAAAGATATGCTAACAAAGAAAAGAGATTGAGAGTGTACCCTCAAAAAGGAATGGATAAAGCCCACGCATCTTCTCCTCGGTTTCCCAAGTTGTGTCTTCTTCGGCTTCACCCCATTGAACCTTCACCAACTTGACCTCTCGATTCCTTAGCTTCTTGGTCTCCGTCCCCAAGATACGAATCGGAGCTCTCCTCAAAGTAGCCTCTTTCTCCACTTCTACATCTTTTAGAATACTTGGTTCAACAACCTCTGCTGATTCATGTAAACACTTCCGGAGATGCGAGACATGAAAAACATCGTGTACTCCGGCAAGCTTCTCAGGCAACTTCACTCTATAATCCATTTGCTCGATTCTCTCTATAATAGGGAATGGTCCAACAAACCTCGGTGCCAACTTCCCAACAGCTCCAAATCGGACCACATTCCGCAAAGGAGAAACCTTCACGAAAACCATATCCCCAACATCAAACTCCAAATCCGTTCTTCGCTTATCAGCATAGGATTTCTGTCGGTCTTGGGCCGCTTTCATCCGTCTCCGAATCAACTCGATCTTCTCGGATGTATCTCTGATCATATCAGGCCCAAGTATAAGCTTATCTGTAGTCTCCCACCAACATGTAGGCGACTTGCACGGCCTTCCATATAAAGCTTCAAATGGTGCCATCCTTATGCTTGCCTGATAACTGTTATTATATGCAAACTCAACAAGAGGAAGGTGGTCTTCCCAAGAACCACCAAAAATCCAGAATACAAAGCCTCAACAGATCCTCGAGTACCCTATTCACCCTTTCGGTTTGACCGTCCGTCTGTGGGTGATAAGCAGTACTTAGATTCAACCTCGTACCCATGGCTTCTTGCAAGCTATTCCAGAATTGACTTGTAAAGATTGGGTCACGGTCACTGACTATACTAGAAGGGACTCCATGAAGTCTCACAATCTCACGAAGATATACAGACGCTAGCCAAGATGCGGTCCTCTTGCTCTTCACCGGAATGAAATGAGCACTCTTCGTAAGTCTATCCACAATAACCCAAATGCTCGTATTCCCTTTCCTTGACCTTGGTAGCCCATCGATAAAATCCATGGAAATACTCTCCCACTTCCAAAGTGGAACGTCTAGAGGATGCAATAGCTCACCAGGCTTCTTCGACTCGGCCTTAATTTGCTGGCAAATGATACATCTAGAGACAAACTCTGCCACGTCCTTCTTCATCCCAGGCCAAAAGAAAATGCGCTTCATATCTTTATACATCTTATCTCCACCTGGATGTATAGTCAACTTAGAGCGATGCGCTTCCTCCAGAACTTTTCTTACCAACTCTTCTACCATTGGAACACATAACCTTCCGTCTCTCCTCAGCCAACCCTTGCCATCAATAGAATATCGAGCGAGATGACTAGACGTCTCTCCTCGAATCAGCTTATCCATAATCTCAACTATCTGAGGGTCTTCTCTCTGCGAAGCCCCAACTTGATCAAGAAGGGTAGGTCTGAGTTCCAGAGATGCTAAAGAACCGGCCATCGACTCAATCGCCAAAGAGAAATCAAAGGTTGCCACATACTCTAAATTCTTCATCTCAACGAATAGAGGACTTAGGGTCAACCTTCTTCTACTCAATGCATCAGCCACCACATTCCCCTTGCCAGGGGTATAGGCTATCTCAAAATCATAGGATGCCAAGAATTCCATCCATCTTTGTTGCCTTAGATTCAGATCCTTCTGAGAAAAGAGATACTTCAATGACTTGTGATCGGTATAAAGCTCAAATCTTTGTCCCAGAAGATAATGGCGCCAAGCCTTGAGTGCATATACTACTGCTGCCAACTCTAAGTCATGAGTGGGATAATTCTTCTCATGTACTTTGAGTTGTCTACCGCCAAAGCATATCACCCTTCCTTCTTGCATAAGAACAGCTCCTAACCCCGTGCCACATGCATCGGTGTATACTGTAAATAACTTCCCTCCATCGGGCAAAGCTAGAATAGGTGCTGATGTGAGAGCTCTCTTGAGCTTCTGAAAAGCAAGCTCGCATTCTATGCTCCAAGAAAAAACTAAATTCTTCTTCGTCAATTTAGTGAGAGGAGCAGAAATCTTCGCGAAGTCCTTGATGAACTTCCGGTAAAAACCCGCAAGACCTAGAAAACTTCTCACTTCGGTTGCATTCCTTGGAGTCTTCCAATCCTGAACTGCAACTACCTTAGCGGGATCTGCCGCTAAGCCTTGCTTAGATACTATATGCCCAAGGAATCTAACTTCCCTTCTCCAAAAGTGACACTTGGAGAACTTGGCCTTCAACTGATGCGCTCTAAACGTATCCATCACCTCCATGAGATGCCTTGCGTGCTCTTCCTCATCCTTAGAGAAGATCAGAATATCATCTACGAAGACCACGACAAACTTGTTCAAGAACTCCCTGAACACCCTACTCATCAAGTCCACGAAATATGCGGGTGCATTAGTCAAGCCGAACGGCATGACAAGCCATTCGAAGAATCCATCTGGAGTTCTGTACGCAGTCTTGTCTATACTATCTTCAGCTACCCTGAGCTGATGGAACCCCATAGCAAGATCAAGCTGAGAGAAAACAGAAGCACCGACAAGCTGGTCAAAGAGATCATCGATCCTCGGTAACGGGTGTCTGTTCTTCTTAGTCAGCTTATTCAACTCTCGATAGTCAACACAAAGTCGGAGAGAACCATCCGCCTTAGTAGCAAATACCACAGGCACTCCCCATTCAGATATACTTCGTCTAATGAAGTTCTTCTCAAGCAACTCTTTCACTTGCTTACTTAGCTCCCGCCTTTCACGCGGAGCCATGTGCCGAACGGGCAAAGAAACAGGCTTTGCATTATCCACCAGATAAATGCGGAAATCAATCTCTCGCTTAGGGGGCAACCCCCTAACTTCATCGAAAACATCCGAATACTCTCGAACCACTCTTACAGACTGAAGAGTTTCCATTGATGAGTCGAGTGATTCCAGATAGCACAACATGACGGGACCTCTCGGATCACAATAAATCTCTAGGGTGTTCCCGAGGCGAGTCACTAGCCTCACAACCCTATGCTCACAATCAAGAATGGCTCCATATCTGGACAGCCAATCCATGCCCAATATCAATCCGTATCCCCTGAAACCAAGAACATAAGCACTGCACAAGAACTCTACACTCGGTATAGAGATCCTCAAATCCCCACATATCATAGACAAATGGGCGGAACCCCCAATAGGATTTGAGACACAGACGGGATCATCTACCAAGCTAGTACTAAGGTGCAAACTATCAACAAGATCAGATGAGATAAAGCTATGCGATGCACCAGAATCAAACAAGGTACGAACTGGAAAATCAGAAATATATACAAGGCTCTCAACAGAAATACTACCTCGATCGGGAACTGGAGCGACATTGAGAGCATGAACTTGCCCTCCTGAAGGTCCAACACGCTGAGTCTGGCCCTGGCCTTGCCCTTGCTTCCTCGGGCAATCCTTACTGAAATGTCCAGTCTCACCGCAGAAAAAGCATTCACCATTCTTCCTTTTCCTCTTCTTACAATCCTTGATAAGATGCCCAACTGAACCGCAATAATGGCACTTCCCCTTGTTGTTCTTGCCCTTGTTGTTATTGCCCTTGTTGTTGTTCCCCTTGTTGCCTTGACTCTTGTTCTTGTTCTGATTACCTTGACTGCTCTGACCACTTGGATTACCCTGATTTCCTTTTCCCTGGGAATCAGTCTTCTTGGCTTGAGTATCATTCACCTTGATCTCTTTCTTGACATCTCCCTGAAGTAATGCCATATCAACCAAACTCTCAAACGTGGCCCCATGGGGAATATGTGACATAGCCAATCCCTGCAACGGCTCATTCAATCCTCTAGCAAAACGAAGAGCCTTCTTTTGAGGAGTATTAACCATATCCAAGCCAAAACGAGCTAACTGATTGAACTTGTTCACATATTCTTTGACAGACATATCTCCTTGTCTCAGAGTTATGAACCTCTCCATTTGCAGATTCTCCTCAGCAGAAGATAGAAACTTAAGCATGAACCTTGCCCTGAAATCAGCCCAAGTCTCAACAGGCCTAGTACCATTGGTGACCTCCCACCAATAAGCGGCTTCATCTTTCATAAGCCATACTGCCAACAAGAGCTTCCTCTGATCGTCTAACCCAAAGATAGCAAATAAATCCTCGGTCTCTTTCAACCAATTTCTGGCCTCTACAAAAGTCTCAGTGCCTTGAAAGTTCTTGCCACCCATTGCTTTGAAATATTTGCAAGTCTTTGCGAAGTCAACTTGAGAATGCTGAGGAGGAGGAGGAAGAGGAACCTCAGCGACAGGAGGAGGAGGAACATTAGTGACAGGAGGAGGAATATTAACTACTGGAGGAGGAGGATTAACTACTGGAGGAGGAGGAGGAGGGACATCTGCGGGGCCGGCTTCGGTCGCCCTAGCCTCCAAAAGTCTCCTATACCAAATAGGTACGTGCACTCCCTCCGGAATAGCAAAATTATCGGCCATGCTGAAAACGAAGAAAAAGACAGATTCAGAATGGAGAAAAACGAAGGAATTTTGCTAATGGCTTTTTGGGGAATAGCCTTTAAAATAAACTAGACTTTTCCTTGGAAAATACTTTATACTTAGTTTTGAAAATAGTTTTCCAAAATGTTTTCTAAAAACCTTTTTGTTCCTTCTCGTAAACCATATGCTCTGATACCAAATTGTAACACCCCACCTCCGCCAGGGTGACTCTTGCAAGCACTCTGACTTTGGAGGGGCGTTTGAATCAGGTAAACATGCATAATGATATATCAAGGCAGAACAAGAACATATGTATATGCGTAAACAGAGTAAATAACATAGATAAAACAGCGGAAGATTTTTAAACCATTTCAAAACAAGTCTGTTACATCATAATGTCAACTTTCCAAACAAACAAGTCTAGATAACACAACATCAACTGAAAAACTGAAATACATAAATACTAATCCCCAAAAGAAGTGATAGCCATAGCTAGCTTCATGTCACCGTACATGAGCTAAATCCCACAAGCGAGCAGTCAGAAATCCAGCTAAGCTCCAATATTCCCTCCCTGAGAACCTGGGGGGGAAACGAAAGAAAAGAGGCGAAAGAAAACAGGTCAGTCAAAAAGACTGAGTAAGCCCTACTACAATCAATGTAAACTGATAAAGTTAACTGGCATGATGAAAGCTGAGATGAACATAAGGATAACTACATACTAGCATGATGATTAACTAACAAGGTAGATAAAGGTGTCATCACATAATCAGGATTAAGGGTTTTGCACCACAGGTGTACTAGCAAACTAACATGACTTGAATAAACAAGTATTGATCCCTTGGCCCAAGCTTTGGCCCAATAACATGAAGTGACCCTAATACAAGGTCCAACCAAACGGTCTAGTCGATCGGCTCCCTAAGCCTAACTCGTCACGTGTTGGTGTCAATACGGCCCCAAACATGATTGTAGTCAGACTGTGCAGGGTCTCCCGTCGGGTGTATCAAGCCCTAGGGTGGCAACCCCTGGACACCATAAACATGAGTGCACAGTCTCGATCTACTAGTACCCGTGCATGATTTCCCCGGCTTCGGACTATGTGCACGACCATGGTCCGCCCGGAACTACACCGGCGTACCCTCTGCCGTCGCTTTTGGTCACTTACCTCCAGTCCAGTAATCGTGCCCCCACCCTAGCCTAGTCCCTAGGGTCATGATGATACTAACTTGGGATTACTGCTGGAGTGGGCCCCCATTGCTAGGATTTTTCTAGTGGGTTAAGTACGGTTTAACCCCCTTGCTAATCATGGATTAACTTGGTTAAGTGTAACGATGAGTTCACGACTTAACCCCGATTAATCTACCGAGCCCAAGTTGGTTAAGTACTAAGTGGACCATGACTTAACCCTAATCATGAGGCATTAATTAATTTAATGCGCCTTAACCTCTCACATTAGACTTTGTTGCGGTCACTAGTTAAGCCGGGCGGGTCCGGGTAGCTTTACACCACAACTTGGTCTAACCTCGGGTTCAAGGTACAACATGACCAACTTCTCACATTGGGTCCTATTGTTTGTAGCAACTAGTTAAGCCGGTCGGTTCCGGGTAGGTTTACGCTACAAACTCAACCCAACCTCGAGTTGGCCACACTTATCTTTTCTAAGTGTCATGTCCATCATGTTCCCAAAACATGTTACAAATTTTCAAGCAATTGGGTAGACCTAACTTAATAGGTAAATTCCCAATGGGTACCTAACTTAATAGGTAAATTCCCAAGCTTATGTTTTTATGTCTTTTACTTTTACCCAACCCCAAACGCAATCCCATCGCTTACATATCGCAATAGCGCATAAAGGATAGAAAGAGGGAACTTGGCATAATCATGACATAAAGGTGTTGAGGCCACAAGTTCAACATGGTGACATAAGAAATGTACATATGTTCATATACTTGCATATTACATTTATAGGCCTCAAAAGCATGCATAAAACCCAACTTGGCATATTGGAGATACATGGTGCTAAATGACATGTAGACATGGCCATAAGTTCGCATTTAGCCTCACATGCAAGTTATCATAAGAGATATGATAACTTACATGTTGCCAAAATGCAACCTTTGGCATAAAGCTTGAAGCTTTATGTTCATAAACCCAAGATAAGCTTGCATAACATGATAGCATGAACAAAATGTTCAAACCAAACTTGCATAACACAACTTGCATATCATATGACAACTTGCATATCAAACTTGCATAACATAACATGATGAACTTGCATATCATATCATAGCATACTTGCATAACATGATAAACTTGCATATTACATCATAGAAAACTTGCATAACATGATAAACTTGCATATTACATCATAGAAAACTTGCATAACATGATAAACTTGCATATTACATCATAGAAAACTTGCATATCATACATTTAACTTTAGAGTTTAAGTATGAAAGTAGAATAGGGCTTACAATGCTTAAGAAGTCACAAAAATATGACAAAGCCCTTATGAAATCAATCAAACCCAAAATGCAAGCCAAAATGATCAAAACTCTTTCTTTATGATGCAAATATAAAAATTTGACTTGAATGCAAGCTAATGATGCTCATACAAGTTTGAAAACACTTGTATGCATGGAAAATCACTTAGAAATTTATTTAGGAATTGTATGAAGAGAGTGGAGGCCATGAGAGGAATGATATTGCCATAGTTTAGTTGTAGGATAGATTAATGATGATTTAGGGTAGGTTAGGGCCTTATTTATAGATTAGGCAAGTGTTTTAGGCCATAGGATTAAACCCTAGTTGCAATCTCAGCCCTTAAAACCGAATCTGGCCCCCAAGCTCAACACAATCTCAAAATGGTGCACCAGGCTAAACAGCCCGGCTGGACCGAGTCTACAGCCAAGTCGACAGGGCTGTCGACTTGGGTCCAACCAAGTCGACTCCCAAGTCAACAGGGCTGTCGACTTGGGTGCTCTGGCGGGAATTCTCCCGCCTGGCCCAAACTGGCCCAATTTTCCAAATTCAAGTTTGAATTTGAAATCTGTTTTTACTTAGAAGTTTTCTGAAAACTTCGTTGGGCCTTAATCGGGTCATACGGACTCCGATCTTCGAAAACTCGGACTCTATTTCGCGTATTTTTCCGAGACGAACGCAATGGCATAGCCCGTTTCCCTTGATTTAGATTTTTGAATTAAATTCTGCCTCGATTTATGTTATAACAGATTATTGAAAATACGGGTTGTTACAGCTATTCAATATATAAAAATCGAATTTTTACTATGCTATTCAATATATAAAAATCGAATTTTTATTATACTATTCGATATATAAAAATCGAATTTTTATTATACTATTCGATATATAAAAATCGAATTTTTACTATGCTATTCAATATATAAAAATCCTATTTTTACATTGCTACTATATAGATAAAAATTATATTTTTACCTCGCTATTCTCTGTATAAAGATTTCGCCCTTTCAAATATATCATTTCGCCTTTTCAAAAATATAGATTTCATCACTATAAAAATCACATTTTTATTTTGCTACATATATAAAGATGATATTTTTATTTTGCTACACATATAAAAATTATATTTTTAACCTTCCTATATTATAAAAATTATATTTTTCTTCCTTCTAAAAACCCTATTTTTAATCCACTACATAAGTAAAAATCCCGCCTTTCTCCATTTAAAAATATCGTCTTTCTTCCTTTAAAAATCTAATCTTTTCTATTTTAAAAATCAAATCTTTTCTATATTAAAAATCAAATCTTTTCTATTTCAAAAATCAAATCTTTTCTATTTCAAAAATCAAATCTTTTCTAAATTTTCTATTACCATTCAACCATAAGATTTATTCATTTAATCTAAGCTATATATATAAAAATTTTGATTTTTATGTTAACTTTAACACATACAAAATCTGATTTTTATACTAACTTTACCGCATAAAAATTAAATCTTTTATCATTCATAAAATTTAAAACCGAAAAGAAAATCAAAATAAAAAGGAAAAGGGCTCACTTTTGGATTTTCAGAGGGGATGGAGACCAAGGTGGTGGCTGCAGTTAGATCGGGGAAGGAGGCTCCAGGACTGGCGGGTTTCCTCCCTAGGGCGCTGACCTTCAAATCGGACATGGTGAGAGAAGGAGGAGGGAGAAGGGAACGGCGGCAGGTGGTTGCGGTGGTGGGGAGGGCGGCTCTGCTGTAGAGAATTATGGCGTCGGTTTTGGGCTCGAACGGATCGAAGGGGAAGGGCTCGCGTGGTCAGACGAGGTCGTCGTCGAAGGTGGGAGGACTTGGTGGTGGGCGCCGCACCGTCGGCGTCGGGTGGATGGTGGAGCGGCGCGAGTTCGAGGAAGGGGGCGGGTTTTTGATGTTTGACCATGGGAAATTAAATGAGGGGTTTGACCAATTCAATTTGACCTAGGGTGTATATATATTTTTTATATTATTTAAATTCAAAAAGTAACTTTTTATTTTCAACTCGAAATCGAACCCACCAACTGTCGTCCCCAGTGTTTCACCCCCATTCCGAAGACAATGGGATATGTATCGCAAGCTGATTCGATCGTTTTGATCAGTTTCCGCTGAATTTACATTTAAATCACTATATTGAATTTTAAACGTACATTTCAAATTACCGGGGTCACATACTAACTCGAAAAATTCCATAAAAATATTTTCTAGCTTCGTATTGACGATACGGTCCTAATAAAACTAGTTTCGTCGAATTCTGAGACCGTTTGAAAAATGGCCAATTTCCAGTCGATTAAAATCAACTAAAACTGGTCAAACGCGTTTTCCTTTGCCACGCTCACATATTGATTCGAAAAATTATGAAATTTGGAATCTAGCAATAACTTGACATCACGGACCCAACAAAACTGGTTTCGTCGAAATCCGAGGTCGTTTGCAAAATGTCTATTTTTAAGGGCCTGAATTCCATAGCGACTATTCAGAATTTTCAACTGGACATATCTTTTGATTCCCGCTATGAAATTTTGATTTTTCGGATTCGTTGGAAAGATATCATCAATTAGATCCTAATGTTTTTGGTTTCGCTAAAATCCGGATTGTTTTGCACCCGGTACATTCAATTGAAGTTTGAAATCGAATTATCGAACTACCGTGCCATTTTCAATTCTATTTATAATTATATATAATTATTTATATTCTAACGACGACGTATATAATATATACGTTCTATTATATTCAAAATAAATTTATCGTCGATATTATTTAAAATAATCTATTTTAAATATTCAGAATTCGCTAAAATTGCCAAAATAAAAATTTTAAACTGGCTCAGATTTTCCGGGTTATTACATACGGCGTGGTCCCTTGATTTACCAAACTTTAAAATAAAGTTTAATAACTGTTTTTTAGTTCTCACACTAGTCCCATGACTGACTAGGAGTTTATTGTTTTTGCCTAAACTCTGGATGCCCATATTTTCCACACGGCCAGCTTGTAGTTTTGGTTTTCGCAGATATTTCTTTTCATAGGATCCTGGATTACAGCTGGAGCTATAATCGGAAAGCTTTGTATTCATATATTTCTTTTAGTTATGGTAGTTGAAGTTTTCCGCTGCACATTATGTTTATGTATTTAAATGTAGCTTAAATCTCTAATATTTTCCCGCTGTATAATATTTATTCGTACTCTGATATATTCTTCTACTCTGATGTAATTGTTGTAATTGCAGTGAAATGTTCTATTGTTTGTGTTCTGATGAGCCGTGTTCTCAAAGCAGTCTGCCATCTCCCGTCTCTTCGGAGACTGGGCAAATTCGGGTCGTTTCATTTTGGTATCGGAGCTTTGGTTTACAGAGCTCGAGAACAAGACATGTTAGAATCGAATGAAAGAATTCATCAGAGATAGGATTAATAATATCCGATAAGAATAACTCGTTAGAGACATGGTAAGTAATACCCTAGAATGAGTTTGAAGTTATTATTTATAAAAACAATTTTAATTTTGAAATTATATCTTATTATACGTATTAAAGTATTTTATTTTATATTGATTTTGGACTATTTGGTATAAGTAGAATTTGTCTATACGTCTGATCCATGTGTATATGAAGTCTCGAATATACAAGATAAACATAGGATCACACTCAAAGTCACCCAGAGGTGATTCTGATGATAGTTTAGACATCATCAGTGTTTATGTTTGAGTTTCGAAAGTAGGATATCTATATATTTCCAATTGACTGGTACGAGAACCAAAACTTAATTAGAGTCTATTGTTTGTGATTTGGCATTGAAAATATTACTTTGAACATATATATAAGATACATGTTTGAAAATCTAATTAACCAATTTATTGCTGGTTGTGTTGTGTGATAATTAATTTAACTAATAAAAATATTGGAATGATAAAACCAATAAAAGAATGAATGATAAGTAAAGCCAAATCAAATCAAATATAATGTAGAGCTGAACTGAAAATTTAGTGAATTGGATTTATGTATATAGATGGATAGATATGCATATATATATATATATATATTGTGCAGTTTAATGGCTTTGCATTGAGTAAAGAAATAAATTGCGTGCCTAACAAACAGGTTCACCTTAATGAGTTGGTTGCACAATTCTATTTATTATAAACTACTGTGAATGAATTTGGATGCACTGTGATGGTTGCTCTGTGTGAAATGAAACGTACGCCATAGGATAACAACAAATAAATTATGAACTACACCACATAACATACATCATGAAGACAAGATATCATATCATATTCCATACAAGAATTTGGTGCTTATATGACGAGGTTTGGATTACCATACGAGCGAGATGCTTGTATGGCGATGACTGAATTACAGGTTGAACAGAAGACTGATTATGGACTTAATAAAACATATAAAGGTGCTCGAGGCAGGACTTAATAAAAACCCCACACAGCTCTGGAGATGACAAAAATGCATGTCTCTCTTGTTTTTTGTTACGACACATGGTTATTTAAGTTCCAACACTGGGGCAAGGTCTGAGATTTCAACATTTTTACGCGTGCATAGATAGGTCACAAAAATTGTGTATGCTTTCTATTGATTTATTGGGTGCCTAAAATAGCCCAATAAAATTTTCAAATCCTCTTCATACAAAGAAGGTTGTGGCAAATTTTTTCGAAAATTTAGGGTGTTAGCCAACTTTTAGAGAAATTAGAAAGTTCTTAAAAACTAAAAAGTTGAAGAACTTTAGTCAAGCGAAGGTTGAGTTGATTAAATAAGCAACCTTTGATTCTATCTTCCTTTTCGAGGGTGGAAAGATTTTAAGTGGGGGAGATTGTAACAACCCAGATTTTGGAGCCAATTTAAAATTTTATTTATTGATTTAATGGATTTTAATAATTTAAAATGATTTATTTTGAGAATTAATGATTTAAAATTTATTTCAATCAAAGTTTGAACGTATAAATTTAAAGTTTAATTAAAACAAACTCAAAATGGCATGGTAGTTTGAAATTTTGGTTTTGAACATTAAATTAATATATAGAATTCAATATAAATCAGAATTTGATGAAATAAGAAACATTGGAATAATTTGAACTGTACTTTTCTAATGAATGTAAGAAACTGAGATTTCACTTTATAAATTGTAAGTTATGAACAGATTAAAATTTAAAATAGTCGCTATAGAATTTATATATATTTTTAATTATATAAAGCCCTTAAAAATAGCCATTTTGCAATCGACCTCCGTTTTCGACGAAACCACTCTTATTGGATCCGGAATGACAAATTATTATCAGGTTTAAAATTTCATTAATTTTGGAATTAATATGTGAGCATAGTAAATTTAAACGCGTTTTCAATTTAAATTTAAATTTAATAAGCTAGAATAAAGGCCAATTTTCAAACAGTCTCCAAATTTGACGAAATTAATTTTTTTAAGACTATATCATTAAAACATAGCTAGATTTAAAAATTCATAAATTTTGGAGTCAGTATGTGGCCCCGGTAAACTAAAATGTACGTTCAAATTCAATATTGACCATTATATTAATTTATATTTTAATTTTGACAAAAATTGATCGAAACTGTCGAATTATCCTACGAAACATATTCCATTGTGTCCGGAATAGGGGTATTTAGCTGGGGATGACAGTCGTTGGGTTTGATTTGGAGTTCGAATGAAAAAACTCACTTTTTGGAATTAAAATAAAATAAATATATAAACACTTCCTTTGCAAACCCTAGGTCAAACCATTTTCGTGGTCAATCGTTCACGATTTTCCGCCGCTCCTTCCCTTTCAACGGCAATCACGCTCTGATTTAAAAATCCCCAATACCATCAAATTGAATTCGAATTAAACCTAGCTTTCTAAAAAAAGGTATAGAGATTCATTGGGGCTTTCAATTGGTACGACTTTGATCAATTATTGTGTGGTATTCAGTGAGATTTTTGAGCTCAAAAGCTCGCTCTTCTCAGCCGATTTCAGGTATCCCCTGGGCGATCAAGTTTGCCTCTACTACAGGCGTAAGGCGACGATGAAACGACGGTTCGTGTGGAGGTTGGTGATCGAGGACAGGCGGCTGGTGGAACGTGCGACGAAGAGAGAGGGAGGCCAAGGTTTTGATCGACATTTTCACAGGCGATGGGACTGTGAAGGAAGAAGGGTTTAGCTAACGTTATGTTAATTAATTAAGGTTCATAAAATAATTAATTGTATCAATGATCATTTAATTTGTAATGGTCGTATCTTCTTCAAACGATGTCAGAAATCAACGAAACAACTTACATTGGAATCCCAACGACGAGAGCTTCGCAGTGAAGCTGACCAGAAGGATTTTGGAGCTAGTTGATATTTTTGATCAAATTAAACGCCTTGTTTAATTTGATTAAAACAATCATTATGAAATGATTTCTGAACCAATCAAAGTGAGAAATCTCTCACTCAATTTATTTTTGTACAACAATTATATCTGTAATTGAATGTGTATTGATTGCATGTGTTTACAATGTATGCTTCGTGGTTGATGGTTGATTTATTTTACAGTTTTAATATTAATATTATTAAACTGCGAATATAGACGTTGACGATGGAAACGCTTATAATATAATTATTGGTTGATGGATGGTAGTTATATGGATGTGTTTTCATTGTTAACACAGAAATTTATACTACAAATATGAAATTCGAAATTTATTAAATTTCAATTTTTTGGATTTTTAAATGAATTTTATATCCATTTAAATGAGAATCGACAAGAAGAAAATGAAAATGATAATTGATGAGAAAAATGAAAAATGAGAATTGACGAGAAAAATAAGAATTGACGAAAAAAATGAAAATGAGATATTTAAATCTAAACTGATTTAAAAATAAAGAGGTTATAATTTCATACAGCTACCAAAATGATTAAATGGAAATAAAAGAAATTTGGATTGAAAATGACTTATTTTTTATTCAAATGAGATTTTGAATAGGAATTTTAAAATATTACATTTTGATGAATATTATTATTTTTAATATTATAATAATATGGATAATTCAATTTTATTTAAAAATTGAATTGGAAATTGTAATCGTTTTAAAACGATATTTTAAAAGTTTTATAAAATACGTTTTAAATGGAAATCGATGGAATATATTATATATAATATAATGGTTTGAATAGAATGAGTAGCGCAACGACTGTTCGCGAATTTCAACCGTTAATTTCCAATCGGTGTAATGGGAGATCCGACCGTCGGATTCTTCTGAAACTGGAACCTTAGGATTCGTTTTGAAAAGATCTTTCAGATGATAATAAGAGTTTCAAAATCCAACAGTTAGATTTTATGAAAAGTTTAATTCAAATTTAAATAAAAACAATACTAGTGTAGATTAATGACTTAAAATGTCATTTAACTGAAAAGGCCTACTTTTAAATGGTTAAAAATAGGGGGAAATTATGTTAAATTACAATAAATGATTTATAAAGATTTCGAATGAAATAATTCCAGTTTTGAAATGATAAATGATATTTTTATCAGAATTGGCTAGTTAACAACTAGTGTAAGAATCCAATGTTTTCAAAATAACGAATTGGATAGAGAATGTTTTTAATATAACTAGAGTTTTCCAATATATAAATTGGAATGGATTTGAATGGAAATAATCTTCAGAATATTTCGATATTGGATTCCGTGATTATATGGATATCGTTGAGGAATTTGGAAGATATAGATATCATTATTCCCAATACGATATTCGTTAGTTTCAGAATTTGATATTGAATATAAGTCGATATAATTTCTATTCAGAACCTTGTATTTAATATCAAATGGGATTTTGGGTTCGTCGTGAATGGTGTCTTCAATAACACTGTTCTTAAACCCAGTTGAGAAAAGAATAAATTTTTTAATTAAGATTTAGTGAAGTTTTCCAATTAATTAATTTAATTGGAATTGAAATTTGATTTGGGTTTATTGTGAACGATGTTTTAAATAACATTTGTTCTTTAACCCAATTAACGGTGTAGGTATGATTTGGAATTTATAATCTTTTAATTATGATTAATGGAATTTTCTAAAGTAAAGTTTTCCAATTTAATATATTAAATTGGAATTGAATGGAATTCGATTTGGTAATAATTGAGACGAGCTTCTGTAATGGAAGACCGTTACTATATATGGAATTTAAAATGCTTTGTCATTACTCCATTTATATTATTTCTGATATGGAAATTCACATCGATTATAACTGATCTGATTTCCATGAAGGTTCTATTTTTATGGAAGACAATTTTGGGTTTATCTTGAATGGTGTTTTAAATAACATTAGTTCTTTAACCCAGTTAAAGAAGGTCTTAATTTCCAAAAGTCGAATTATCATTAAGTAATGATTTTTGAAGATTAAAACTAAGAGGAGTTTTAATGAATCTTTGATTAGATTGACATGTGAATGTGATAATTAAATTTATCAAATTCAAGAAATGTTCAAGAATGGAGTACCACCAGTTTTACTCCATGCGATAGTTAAATCTGTAATTAGATTTGAATGTTAAATGGTAATTAATATTATCGATAACACACTGGGTGTTAGATACGGAGTACTACCAGTTTTGCTCCATAGGATGAATATGTTGGGATTGGAATAATAAAAAGGAATGATTACTTCGGTAAGGCTCGTTAATCCCGACTACTTTGATAAACCTTATTTTGGTTTAAATTGTGAAAACAATATTTGAACAAAACAATATTCTGGATTAGAATGAGGCATATGATGTGTTTTTATAGCACTAGATTATAAGATACGTGAGTTATTCGGAAAGACCAGGTTTAACTCATTTAAATAACTGATACGACGATTAAAAGTTGAAGATATTGAAGACGGTGCAAGACCGACAATCTTCACATCAAATGGATTACTACTGATGCCCTGGATTGGTTATCTCCCAGGAAAGGGTTATAGTGGTAGTTGTCCGGACATACTTGTTTATTGTTCGGATATGCGAGGGCCTTCTCCTATATTGGACATATGGGATGAGGAATAAGGTGCCTTTGGTTTCATTCAGACCCAGAACGTACTTGCAAATAGATGGTATGTCTTACATTGTATTCCTTTGTGCTGTATTCGTTGATCTCTACTAAATATATATTTGTTTAGTGGCGGAGAATTTATTCTCTTGCTTAACACCCTTCTTTGAGAAGTACGAGCTTAGAGGTTATGTATTGGCAGAAATCAATGGTATGGTATGGATTGACAATGTGACATGCTGAGATGCATGGATCAAGGCTTTTGTTGAAAAGTAGAGCCTTATGGTTGATGATCAAAGCATAACTTTAAGTAGCACAGCTTTGTGCAGCGTTAATTCACGAGCATCACACTAGTATGATGGTGAACTGATGGTTAGATCAATATACTTTCAAGATGAGGATAGACTCCCTTAGGGTTGTCACAGATTCGATCGACCAAGATTATGTTGGGTGTGGTTGCTTGTTTCCAATGACCTGGATTAAGCCGTAATGATACTTGTTTCCGGGATATAGGAAGATGTACATTATGGTGTTTTCCAACGACCTGGACTTAAGCCGTTGAGTATTTCACAACATGATCGATCTTTCGAATCAGTAGCCATCATAATGGAAATACAACTTTACAATACGAGCTTTTGGTTTTTGTTGTATACCTATATATGTGGCGACATAATAGGATGGGGTATTATGCCGTCTAAGATTGATGCATTTATTTTCGAAGTTGACTTCTACACTATGCACTTATTGTAGTAAGATAAATTTCATGTATCAAGCATACTTGAATATTATAAGGTAAAACTCTATCCTCCAGCTTGCGTTGCATTGTGTGATGGGACCTTAGTCTTATAATAACTTCATTGTTCTTTTATTTAGCATTGCGAGTTTTGTTTTATGGTATTCATAGGAGGAAACCCATTCTGTGTTATACAGCGTTGTCCCTTGATTTACCCAACTTAAAAATAAAGTTTAATAACTATTTTTTAGTTTTCACACCAGTCCCCTGACTGACTCGGAGTTTATTGTTTTTGCCTAAATTTTGGGTGCCCATATTTTCCACATGGGCAACTTGTAGTTTTGGTTTTCGCAGATATTTGTTTTCACAAGATCCTGGATTACAGCTGGAGCTATACTCGGGAAGCTTTGTATCCGTGTATTTCTTTCAGTTATGGTAGTTGATGTTTTCCGCTGCACATTATGTTTATGTATTTAAATGTAATTTAAATCTCTGATATTTTTCTGCTATATAATATTTATTCATACTCTGATATATTATTGTACTCTGATGTAATTGTTGTAATAGTAATGAAATGTTCTATTGTTTGTGTTCTGATGAGTCGTGTTCTCAAAGCAGTCCGTCTTCTCCCGTCTCTTCGGAGGCTGGGCGAATTCAGGTTGTTTCACTTATCATACCTTGATGATCGTCTATAGCTGCTCGACACGTCTTTCAGTGCATTATTCCTCTTGTTAAGTGCAGGGGTTATGGGCGGTCGTTACATCAAATGTACTTATACATAATATACTTGGTAATATCAGCTTCCTTTCGTGAGATCCGTCGTTAATGGAAACAAATAATGGCCCCCCTTTTCTTCTTTCCTCTCTCTATCCACTCTAATTTCTCACTTCTTTTCTCGTCTCCACAAATCCATCTAACTCCTTTCACCACAATCCCATTTCCCTTTTTTTCTCCATGTGGCGGATCTCACGATTAAATTTTACCACTTTCAGATCTGAAGCTTCTTATGAAATTGGTTTGTTTCTCCAATTTACCACACTTTCCTTCTCCTCATTCAAGCTGCTGCCTTTATCCCTTAAAGCTATGGACAATCTCTCTTCCGATGTTAAGGCTTTTTCAGGCAACAACGAGATCTTCTCATTCATCAACTGGGAGACTTCGCCTTGGAAGTGATCGTCACCGACACGGAGGTCCATGGAGAGCAGTAACTCCTTACAGGTATGATTAGCTTACGCTTTTCGACTTCGTGTTTGTGACGGTGCTAATAGGATGGTAGGGTATTTAATGTTTTCTGTGCATTGTCTTGTTGGTTGCTCATTTTTGTCTATGTTTTATACTAGGTAATGGTTTACGTTTGGGTGTTTGGATTATCCTTCGATGATTTGGAGAGCAACTTTGCTATGATATTTATAGTCAGTTTGGTTATGACCTTAACTGGTGTGTAAACGAATGATCATCTCCTAGATATTAACTATACACGAGATGCAATGCACTGATCTTAGTTGGTGTCTTTGGAGGTGATTCATGTTTGTCACTGTTTATGGTCATGCCATATTATACTGCTCATGTTAATTCAGGTTCAAAGATGGGTAATGGGAGTTTGGTGATCTGGACTAGTTATTTTCACTGTTGAAACATGGTCATACTCACGTGCTCAACTTTGTAGTGATATTTACTCCTTCCTACTCCTTTTACTGACATTTTTGGCCTGATGTGACAACCATGGGTCTCGAACCCCCAACCTCCCGTAAAGCAACACCACGCACTAACCACTGTGCTAAAAGATCTTTGTGTTAACTTTTCGAAAGGGGTGTTACACCTGTTGATGGAGCTTCTTCTTGAAGCCTCTCTAAGACATTTTCATGCTTTGTTTAAAGTGGGGAACTCAAGAAAGTAGCTGCTATAGCTGTGCTATCACTCCAACTGGTTTTCTATATCTTGATGTAGTTGTTCATGTAAAAGTGTCTGATGGAAGCTATGCCTAATTGTGTGGCACGAAATGTTACTGCTCTGTCCATGAAATTTGCTATTTACTTGGACTGTGCGCCTAGGGTATGGTTTAAGTATTCTAGAATGTGATGTTGTTTTTTATAGTACTTGTTAATGTAATTTTACCCATGTAATTTACTGTTTATCGGTATGTAACTGCTCCCTGTGTGGAGTCACATATTGTAGTCTAGTAATTTAGCTAGCTCCAGTGCTGTAAGCCTATTAGGTAGAGTGGACGGAACACTATAAACTCCGTAGGCGGTGGACGGTCCACCTTAAAAACCGATTAATTGATTGATAGCCACAATCACCTGTACTATACTGTATTTTTATTAATGGCTATAATAAAAAGTGTTACGGAACACTATAAAAACCGGTCGGCTATGCCAAAAAAAAGTGGATTAGGCAAAAGAGCTAATAAGCAAACTAATTAGTGAATTGATTTAAAATGATTGGATTGAGTTGGAATAAATTGGGAATTGTTGGATATATGTTAAATAGGTATGGAATGAAGTGTTTGAAGAGAAATAAACTGAATGCTCGTCGAAAAAGTACGTTTTAATTTAATATGAGATTTTATGAGCCTGTTTCACAAGCCGCTTGGCTTTTTGATTTTTTTTTAATGGAAAGGGCACAGAGAGGTGATTTGTAGTTGTACCGATTGAGCCATACATTGGAGACGCTGGCAAAATTTTCCTAAAATTTAAGGCGATAGAAAAAATTTAAGTAACTTTGATAACTAGAAATCGACTTAACAATTATATACGGAATTTAATAATAAATTAAACTTATAATGGAACTTTATAAATAAAAAGGGAATTTATAAAATTAAATCGTGAGGGGTTGGAAGGAGAAACGTACACACGTTTAAAAGTCGATAATTGGCAGTAATTTGGGTTGTCGTAATTTTAACCCCAAGTAAATGTGATTTTGGAAATATAATAACAATTATTTCCTAAGTATGGGAAATAAACAGTTTCGTGGAAGAGATAAGTAATTGGAAATGTTTTCCAACTAAATAAAAGACTTTTTCTAAATAGAAAATAAAGAATGTATAATATGGAAATGATTTCCGAGTGTAGTTAGAATCCAAGTGGGGCTGAAATATCTCAGTAAGGAGACCGGGAATGAATATTAAATAATGTTTAATTAATGAAATATTAATTAAAAGGGCTCAGTGATTGTTTGGTGTTAATCAATAGCATTCCCTTTGGGAACAAGATCTTTGGATGAATGTTTGTTTCCTTGATAGTTAAATAACCGGCTATCGAAGTATTTTCCAATTTAATACCATCGTTGTCAATAAAGATAGACTGGTTGGATTTATTATCCGGAAACCACTGTGTATAGGTATAAGCGTTGCGAATCAGGTTATATTAAAGATAATCGAAGACGGAGAAAGTGCAAGTGCTTTTTCTGTTAATCCTAGGTAGAAACTGCCTAGGATGGATTAATGGAAATAGTGCCTTTGGTTTGTCCAGTCCTAGGACAATTTGTATGGACAAATGTCTGATAGAGTATGCCTAACAAATCATCTACATTGATTTCTTCAAACATATTCACGTTTAGTGGCGGAGGAATTCGTTTCTCTTAGCTTTATACCCATGATTTTTTTGGGTAAATCAATAAATAATTTAGCGGGTTTGACGATGTGGCATTCAAAGTGAATGATTGTTGTGATATTTAAAAGTTAAGACGTAGACTCAGGCCTCACAACCGGGAAATGGTACAAAATCGAGTCGGTCGCATGGCTCTGTAGGTCACTTCCATTAAGGTGTATTACCACCTGATCTTGAGAAAATCCATTTTCTTCTTTATTTTATCGCGACTGTATACTTTCGGTAATGGCTGTTGATCCTAACCGTTGGTGATAATACATTCGGAACACTTAAGCGAAGTGAGTGGCCGGTCATGTTTAGCCTGGGTTGTAAGATATTCTTGTTTAATCCAGTGAATTTCTCATTAGAGATACACTGTCAGGAGGTGGTCCCATACCTTGCCATGGTTGGAATCCATTCTCCAATAAGTGCCCACTGTTTTGATTGTATACTATGTATGTGAAGCATGATATGCAAGCATGCTACTAGATTGCTGTTTATTTGATTTAGACACTATTTGAAACGACCTAAACTCACCCATAAGGGAAAGCATGGATTGAGTTGAGAAAACGGCAAATCAAAACACAAACAATAGAACATTTCGTTGCTATTACAACCATTTACATCAGAGTATAAGAAAATAACAGAGCATGAATAAATATATACAACAGAAAAATATCAGAGATTAAATTACAAAGCAGTGGAAAAATAATACATAACACAACTGAAAGAAATACATGGATATAGAGCTTTTCGAAAAAAGCTTCAGTTGTAAATCCAGGATCCTGGAGAAGAAATATCTACAGAACCAAAACTATTAGTTGCCCGTGTGGAAAATAGGGGCACCCAGAGTTTAGGTTAAAACAATAAACTCCAGGTCAGTTGTGGGACTAGTGTGAGAACTAAAACAATAAACTCCAGGGCAGTTTATAAAACAACGCAATGCTTTTTGAAAAAATGAAGCTATTATAAGACTCAGGTCCCATCACGCAATGCAACGCAAGCCGGAGGATAGAGTTTTCCCTTATAATAGCCAAACATGCTTGGTACGTTTTAAACAAATCATTTTGACATTACTATATAAGTATATAGTGTTAAACCAACTTCAAATATAAATGTATCAATCATAGACGGCATATGTAACGACCTGGGGATTTTGCGATCCTAGATATCGGCATATAACACCATGTCAACTATTCAAGCATCGAAAACACTGGATAGTCCATGAAAGAAATTAGAGGGTGAGAATAGATAAGATAGAAACTTAGAATAGGTGAAGAAGAAGAACATACAACATCAGAGTAACGTGAATCTCACAGCGGAACGAACAACATATAATAGATAACATATTCTTGAAATAAAATCAGTATATGTATAAAGTAACATTATCAGAGTACAACACTTACAACACAACGGAAATAAACAATAGCTATATAATCCTGAAGCCTCCTGCTCCAAGCCCTCCTAGCATATCTGTAAAATCTTGACTACTTGACTGCCCATACAAAATTGGGCACCCAAGAGTTTAGGAAAAACAAAACAAAATAAACTCTGGGTCAGTCATGGGATTGGTGTGAGTAAAATAATTTAAGATAGTTTGAGCAATTAGACGATATCTCATAAGACCACGCCGTATAATGGAACGGGTTTTTCCCTTATGAGAATCCAAAACATTTGATTTTACTTTCAAAATCCTTTTGAAAGAACGATAAAATTTATATCAAAACTCTTTTGATATTACAATAATGTCTACCAACCACAATATAATAATCATCTTGCAGAACGCTTTCATCTCACGTTCCACATATATAGTATACAATCAAAACCGCGAGCACTTATTAGGTAATGGATTTCCAACTATGAGAAGGTATGGAACCACCTTTCGATAGTGTACCTCTAGAGAGGAATACACTGGGTTCAACAAGAACATCTTGCAACCCGGCCACACATGATTGGCCACTCCAACTATGAGAAGGTATGGAACCACCTTCCGATAGTGTACCTCTAGAGAGGAATACACTGGGTTCAACAAGAACATCTTGCAACCCGGCCACACGTGACTGGCCACTCATTTCGCTTAAGTGTATCAAATCTATATCACCAACGGTTGGGATTAGCAACTGTTTCCCGAATGGGACAGCATCGACAATAGATTATAGAATGAAATGAATATCTCCAGATAGGTGATAATACACCCTAATTTGCAGCCAACCACTCAGCCATGCTGCCTGCCCGATATTTGTCATTTCCCGGTTGTGAGGCTAGAGGCCACACTTATCTTTGATAGATCACACAATTATTCACTTTGAATGTCACGTCGTCATACCCGCCAAATCACAAATTGATTTCCCCAAAAATACAACGGGTGTACAGCTAAGAGAAACGAATTCCTCAGTCACCAAACGTATATACATTTGAAGAGATCAACTTACGCGATTTATTTAAATATACTCTATCAGACATTCTTTCATACGGGTCGTCCTGGGACTGGACAAACCGAAGGCACTATTCTGTAAATAGGACAACCCTTTCATAACTCTGTCTTCAACTATCTTTATTGATTCGCAACGCTAATGCCACACGGAGTGGTTTTAAGATATATATCCGATCCCAGTCTCTCCGTATTGACGACGGAAAAATGGTCAAAAACATCGATAGTCGGTGAGTTAACTATCAAGAAAAACACGTGCGCAAACAACGGTCGTATTTCCAAATGGAAATCTTACCAAGCAAATCATCAATCAACACAGATTCACTTTAACTTAATTTGTCATTCAATTATCCATTTCCCTATTCTTGTTTCCATATATTCAACATTTCTTATTTTCTAAATTTAGAAAATATATGTTATTAATCACTGGAAAGCATTTCCATCTCTTTTTCACGTATCACTATCATTCCAGTATTCTTTAACATCAAACATTTCATCTTTCTATGATTTGAAAATATCTCTGATTATATTTGGAAAATGTTTCCAAACTCATTCATTGGATTTAAACAGATGTTTAAATAAAACACCGCTATGCCAATTCAAACCATTACCTTCATTAACTATATTCACTTAACCGAACTTTACTATCAAACCTTAACCATTCCTTAGTTACAAACGAAGTCAATCAAGTTAGGGTATAACTACCTCTCAGACCTTAACTGAACAACATTTATAACTTCGAAACAGACAAGGTTCACCTTTTAAACCTTTAACAAACTTCCTTACATAACTCTCTTTCGAATAAATCTCTATTCGATAACTCTTTCCATCGAATAAACTATATTCGATAATCTCTCTTCGAATAGCCACATTTGATTAACTCTATTCAATTAACCCTATTCAATTAACTCTAATTGATTAACTCCTTTCGAATAAACTATATTTGATTAACTCCTTTCGACTAAACTATATTCGATTAACTCCTTTCGACTAAACTATATTCGATTAACTCCTTTCGAATAAATTATATTCGATTAACTCCTTTCGAATAAACAATATTCGATTAACTCCTTTAACTCTGTTCGAATAAACTATATTTGATTAACTCCTTTCGAATAAACCATATTCGATTTACTCCTTTAACTCTATTTGAATAAACTATATTCGATTAACTCCTTTCGAATAACAAATATTCGATAACTCCTTTCGAATAACTAATATTCGATAACTCCTTTCGAATAACTAATAATCTCTTTTCCGAATAACCTTATTCGATAACTCTTTCTTCGAATAAACTATATTCGATTAACTCTAATCTGACTAACTCTAATTCAATTAACTCTATTCGAGTAACTAATATTCAACTAACTCTTGTTCAATTAACTCTATTCAATTAACACTAATTTGATTAACTCTAATCTATTAACTCCACTCGATTAACTCCTTTCAATTAACTCTAACTTGATTAACTCTAATTGATAAATTCTAATTTGATTAACTCTAATTGATAAATTATAATTCGATTACACTATTGATTAATTCTACTCGATTAACTTTATCCGATTAACCCTAACTCGATTTACTTTAATCGATTAGCTCTTTTATATAATCCATTAAGTTTGATTTCGTACTATAACGACCAAGGAATTTTCGGCCTCGAAAATCGACATAAATACCTTTACTGTATCTTATGCTGACCTTCTAAACACCGAAAACAGCAGATTGTTATTGAAAGAAAATAGAGGATGAGATAAGAAAGAATTACTTGAATAGAAGAAAAAGAAGAAGAATAACACAAGAACATCAAAGTCTCACATCGCAGCGAAATAAAATATAATATAGAAATACATCTTTATTGAGAGCTTTGAAATAAATACAATCATCAGAGTACACTTACAACTAACACATCTAGACAGTTATATCAACCTGTCCTCATATACAACACAGCGGAATATATATCATACATCTGAACTCCTCCAGTGCATCTTATCGAAATTCGCATCACCCAAACCTGAACCTGTACAACCCGGTCTAAACCGAGCATTACAAACACCAGGTCTGACTGAAACACCAGGTCAGACTGGTGGACCAGAGTGAGTAAAACACACTAAGTTTAAATGGGTTATCCAACTTGATTTAAAGTTCAAAATCTTTTCAAAAGAAAAGGATAGTAGTAAGACCAGCCCATACATAAACACAGACAGTTTTTACCTTACTATAACCCAAAACATTTTTGAAATCATATATTTCTCTGGTATTATAATAGTGTATAAATACAAGTATATAACAATCTAGCGGAACGCTTGCATCTCACGCTCCACATATATAGTATACAATCAAAACCGCGGGCGCTTATTGGAGATTGGATTTCCAACTATGACAAGGTATGGAACCACCTTCCGATAGTGGATCTCTAAAGGCGAATACACTGGGTTCAATAAGAACGTCTTGCAACCTGACCCACACATGACCGACCACTCATTTCTCTTGAGTGTATCGAATGTATATCACCAATGGTTCTGAGCTACCCACCGTTTCCCAAAAAGGGACAACATCGAAATATATTAAAGAAATAAATGGAATTTCTCTAGATAGGTGATTATACACCCTAATGGGGGCGACCCACATAGCCATTCCTAAAATTAAGAATGCAAAGCATTTGACATACTTAAATGTAAGAAAGAATAAGTTGTAATTATTTCTATTAAGGAAATCAAGCATTTGCATTGGAAGTGATTGTAGACCATTGCCACCTTACATTTCAACAATCAAGTATTTGTATTACAAATATATATACATACACACACACACATACATACACAAAAAGACACAATTAAGCTTGACAGGGAATAGTTTTATACTTGTAGCAATTAGCATGCATAATTTTAAGCTCTGATTTGCAAATATTAGTAAATCTATCAAACCAAAATATTAACTATGTTTTCTCGGATTGCATGTAAATTATAGAAAAATAGATGCTATATTATCGTCACTAACGCTAGAAGAACAAGTAAAATGTACACATTGTGATCCCGAAAGGCACAAGTATCTTAAATACAACAAACCTTTTGAAGGAAGAAAAATAATTAGTTGTAATTGCTTTTCCAAGAATAACAGGGTTGCAAAGTAAAACATGAAACAGTTGCTGGAAAACAAATTGCAACTTAAAAGCTAAGTGTTTACAAATTTATGCAGTTCAAATAAATTTTAGACTATGTGATCAACGGGTGGAAAACATGATTATATATATATGTATGTATGTATGTATATATATATATGTATATATAACTTTATACATGCTCACAATCAGTGCTTTGGATTGGCTCATACATTGTCGCATTGTTGCACTAATGCATAGATCAGGATTGTTTCTTTTTCCGTATTTCTAGAGATGATCTAAATTTTGTTGCCCTTGACTAACGAAACCACGACAAAAATTAAATTTAAAGCTTTCTTACTTTTCTCTTTCTCTCGTATTAAATAATAAAATGCTCTAATAATAAACAATAGATCAAAACATAAATATAAACATAAAGCATGATGTTATTAACATGTCAATTTATTTCAAAGGAGACAGCTTTTCATAAGGTCTTTTGAAGCATATGACTTAATTCATTAGATCATCATATTTGAACATATTAGTTTTGAACTGAAATAATTGTTAATCTACACAAGTTTACGATGTAGTGGTACAGACTCAAGATCTATTAAATTCATTCTAGGGATGCTTATTTTGACCTAAGACACATAACCTGTATACTAAATAAATATAGATAGTAATAAAATGAACCATGAATTATAGAAACCAAATAAAACTGGAAGTTCAGTTTTTTTTTGTTACTAACAAAAGTAGAATTACTAACCAAATAAACTTACAGACAAAGCCTAATGTTCAGCTGTGTTTCATATATATGAGTACCTTTCGTGACAAATAGAGCAATATTAATTCACACAATAAATGTGTTTCAAAAATGTTCAAATCGCTAAAAACATATTTGACTCTATGCATTTCCAATATCAAATCAATAAATCTAGTATCTTGTTAGTAATAAAATTCCAGATTCCCGATTACACAAATTTAACTAATATAACAAGCAATTCATTTAATAGAGCAAAATGCTTTAAATTTATGATTACAGTTCAAAACAAAATAGGTATTTAATAATGAATAAAATTTTGTGCATGTTCCATCCTTTATTCTGGACAATTTTAGTCTTGCATTACAAGTCAATAAATGCTACTTTGAAATAATAGAAAATGTCATATATACAAACATTAGAGAGAATGGTCTAGATAAATTAAGATATCATTTACAACACAAATAAAAGATAAATATCATTTACAAAATTGTTATATTACTATGTCTGCAACAATTTTCAAGACAAATCCCTCATTAGATATACTCAATATATATGCATATAGACTGGCAACGGTTTGCTACACATTTGAATTCATAATAGGAGATGAAATACTACAGACTTTTTGGAAGTATTATTAGATATTATATATGCAAAACATGCTAGAAGTCTAACTGATTTAGAGCACCGCTAAATTCATTAGAAAAGTATGAAAAATAAATGATCATTTATTGCAGTTACCAAACCGATAACAAAATGTGTTAGCCATCATGACCCGATTCAGCAAACATAAAGAATCCACAAATATCCACATGGTTCAAACGTCCATAACCTCAAATATTTCAAAATCAAAGTACAGTTGAATAAAAAAAAGGATAAAACCTAAACCAAAAAAATAATTTATTATCAGCATCAATTGGTAAGACCAATTTCTAGCCAAACAAAAGCATGATCAGAGTGGCAAGTTTTGAAATACAACAGAACTGTAAAACCATGAAAAATACCAAAAGTGCTTTTCCAATATTTCGCCAAAATATAACCCAAGCCCTAATCCTCCTTTGTCTACGTCAAATTGGTGAAGGTTAAATGATGGAGGCAGTGCCAGAATGACGGAACCAGCGGTGGAACGGAGGAGGTGAAGGAACAAATCGAAGCGGCGATAACCCTAGAATGGAGCGAAATTGGGAATAATATTGAACGATGAAATGTTATGCGTGAGAAATGAGATATGCCGTAATAGAAGATAAAATTACAATTATATCCAGCTATTTACGAAATTAGCAGATGAGTCACGGTTGTAACCGTGAAAATCCTTTATAATGGTAACACCCGTTAGAAATTTATAACGTTTATTACCATTAAAA
Source organism: Allium sativum (assembly GCA_030737875.1). Classification (NCBI taxonomy): domain Eukaryota; kingdom Viridiplantae; phylum Streptophyta; class Magnoliopsida; order Asparagales; family Amaryllidaceae; genus Allium; species Allium sativum. The sequence goes on along the minus strand of CM060927.1, from coordinate 71,196,569 downwards.
ATTAAAAGCGAAAATGTGTTACAAAATTGGCTGTGTGTGTAGTGTATCTTGACTTTATTTCATACTTATCATTTCTAAAAAAAATTAAAATCCACTTAACCCCCTTAAGTTTATACTCGAATAATAAACTAGTTTCGATTTTTGAAAATCCTTTACAACCTTGATACATTCCCAAACTTGGATTTATACTTTTCTTTACCATGGAGTTTCTACATTTTAGTTAAATAGAATTTTAAATAACCATTTCAAATCGAACTTATTTGAATAACCTCGCATAAAATTCCTTTCAATCATAAACAGGATCTTAAGATCTCGTAAACTCCAATAATAACCTTAATCACAGAATCATTACTTTGAAATCATAGTCCATTTCAACGTCACAAAATGGTTTATTATAATTTAATGGTAAATCGTAAAATTTAACATGATGATGCTTAACTTCATTACATAATTCACTATTTGTCGTTAAAACCTTTTTGGTTAACCTTAAACTTCTTGCTTAAAAGAACATGTTGACATAATTATTTTCTTATTTGAAATCACTTACTAATTACTCATAAAATTTGATAATAAATACTAAATATTCATTTCCCTTCAATAAAACTTCTATTTAAACAATTGATATAAATAGATTTAAAAAATCTAATTCCAGTTATAAAATAAATTTTATAACTTTACTCAGTTGGTCTGCCTGACTGTAAATCCATATTTGTGAAATGATTTATTATTTGGTCATCCGTTGCTACTTAATCAGCCAATACTATCCATTGGTTTATCACAACAACAACCAATCAGTTCCATCATTCAACCGTTCACAAGATGATAATAAATAACATTCAATATATTTGAGGAATCTGGTTGGATCTCTCCAACCTGTCCTTCCCTACATCAAAATGGGTTACTTCAAATACGACAATATGTATATGTTTACAGTAAAAATAAATAGTTTAACTAATAACCATCAACAATCAATTTATATCATCCATTCAACCATTAACCATTAGCAACCATTGCACACAAAAATAAAATAAAAACCCAGTTTATATCAAATATAAATGGGATAAACTGAGTGAGTCAAACTCACCTTGAACCTCATTCGTCGTCAAATGGTTCATTTTTCATGCTACCAGCTATGTTTACTCCGTCCGTTCCTATCCAAAAAGTTGCGTCTATCGGTATGAGCCTAATGCCCCTTGTTCAGTCAGATTCTGTGTACGTAAGCCACCATTATACATTTTATACGTTGTTCGCCAATTAAATAAAATTACTAATTATATATTTTCTTCTAATTTTCTAATATACGTCATGAATAGAATCTTTATTAGGCAATGTTTTAAACGTGTTACACGCACTCTAAATGTCCAAGCGAGGCGCGATCTTAACATATATATTTAGACATATTTTAACTGCTCCTAGGTCATGTAAAAAAATGTTCAGTGTATAAATTTTAACTCTAGAGAATGACGTGCATTATCTTAATCCCCATTAAGAAGATTTTAAAACATTAGTTACATCTCATTATCTTGAATATGTATAATAAGGTTAGGCACACATCAAAGGAATTAAGCACTGTTGGGCGTTCTTAGGCATTTTTAAACATTGGTCACGTTAAATCTATTCAATACATATATATTATGTTATGGTTTCATGCTTCAGAATGGCCACGTAAAGTGAAATGTTAGCCTTGACATAATTGAAATTAAGGGCATTCGACAATTTTCCATTTGCTAATTAACGTGCTAATATTATAATATAAACATAACTATTCAATGTCTATATTTGTACCTGCAGCTTTTACATACCTGTGCGAATTATTCCTGTCTCCAACCTTTCGAACTGCATTGACAGCAGCATCCCCACCTGACACCACTGATAGAGCACTCCAGCACCATCCACCACTCTGTTCCTGTCCATCCGAACTCTGACAAACTACCTCCTATCCAAGCACCAGTCCTCTCCACCAACTTCGCCACCACTCTTCTCTTTCATCCCATCAGTAATACTACTCCTCCCTAATACGCAATGCATCGTCTCTCCACCATGCTACACTGTAGTCAGTCCGACCCCAGCTACCAGCCTACATCCCACCATGTTCTTTCCCAACATATTTACATCCTCCTATAGCTGTAACACCCCACCTCCGCCAGGGCCACACTCACAAGTGCTGGCACTAGCTTTGGAGGGGTGTTGTCTAGGTAAACATGCACAGAGATATCACAAGACAGAACATAGATAAATAAAAGCAGCGGTAGAATTTAAAAACCATACTTAACCATTTCAAAACCAAATAATCAACTTACATCAAAGTACTTAGTCATTATTTTCCAACTACCACAAGTCTAGAAAACATGAACTGAAAATAACATAAAGTAAACTATCCCCAAGATAGAAGTGGTGAAGCCATAGCAAGCTCAAGTCCAAACCTTACATGAGCTGTCAAGAAAGAAAGCCAAGTGTCCAAGCTAAGCACTAGTGTTCCCTCCCTGAGAACCTGGAGGGGGGGAAATGGAAGAAAAGAGGCAAAAGAAAAAGGGTCAGTCATAAAGACTGGTAAGTCCTACCTACTATTAGTATAAAAACTAATAAAGTTAACTAAACATGAGAAACTGAGATGAAACATAAAGATGGTAACTAGCTGGCATGATAAATAGATAACAAGGTAGATCAAGTATGGCATCGCATATACAAGGTTTAGTTTTGCACCAATAGTACTAGTAATCCAACCCATGTCAAGTATAAACAAGAAATGATCCCTTGGCCCAGTATCATAAGATGACCCTAGTCGGGGCCCAACTACACGGTCTAGTCGATCGACTCCCTATAAGCCTAACTCGTCGAGTGTCGGTGTCATACGGCCCAATCACGGAATGTAGTCAAACTGTGCTAGGTCCACACTAGGGTGTATCAAGTCCTAGGGTGCCAACCACTGACACGAATCAAGCACGCACAGTCTAAACCTACTGGTGCCCGTGCCTGCTTTTTCAACTCCGGACTATGTGCACGACCATAGTTCGCCTAAACCTACACCGGCGCACCAACTCAGTCGTCGTTCTGGTCGCTTACAATCAGCCCAGTAATCGTGCCCCACCCTAGCCTAGTCCCTAGGGTATCGTTGATACATCCAAGAGGGTTACTGCTGAAAAGGACCGCGTAAATAGGGTTTCTAACGGGTTAAGTGTGGTTAACCCTATCCCATCATGTATCAAGTTGGTTAAGTGTACCTAAGTGGTTCACGACTTAACCCCATCCAATCATGTATCAAGTTGGTTATGTGTTTCCAAGTGTTTCATGACTTAACCCTAATCATGTGGCATTAATTAATTTAATGCACCCAACCTCTCACATTAGACTTTGTTGTGGTTACTGGATATGCTGGGCGGGTCCAGGCAGCTTTACACCACAACCTAGTCTAAACTCGGGTTTCAAGCATGATGTGACCAACTTCTCACATTGGGTCCTATTATTTGTAGCCACTGGATTTGCCGGGCGGTTCCAGGCAAATTTACGCTACAAACTCAACCCAACCTCGAGTTGGCCACTTTATGGTTTTCTACATGTCATGACCATATTCACGTTTTCAAGCATAATCAAGTTTCATGTCATCAAGTCATGTTTTTCATGTTATTTCAAGTTTGCCTAACTACCCATAACGTATTCCCATTCGCACGTAAACTCGCATCAACACAAGTGAATGAAGGAACATAAAAGTATGACCAAGGTGGGCATAATGTGGTAAAGTTGGTCATAGGTTAAACATGATGATATTTGAGGCAAAGGTGTTCGCCACAACTAGCATATAGGATTATTGGCCTCAAAAACATGCATAACATCAAACTTAGCAAATAAACTTGTGGGTAGCATGTAGTTCAACATCATAGGCAAAGGTGATAACATGATAATAGTTGACCTATGGTGATAAACTTGTGGGTAGCATGTAGTTCAACATCATATGCAAGTTAACATCAAGGTTATGAGAGTTTCTATGTTGCATTATGCATAACACCAAGTTCTATGTTGCATTATGCATAACCACCCAATAATGCTCATAGCTTTCTACCCAAAAATCAAGGTAAATGATACTAGGTTTCATGATAGTGCCACAATCATAGATCAAAATAGTCATAAATGGATCTATGCATACAAATATAGCCCAAGGCAAGTATTATACCCAAAAGTCCCATTTCAACTTGCTACATGATCATATTAACTTCATAGTTTAAATCTAAGAGTAGAGTGGGGCTTACAAAGCGTGGCTATGAGAACTAGAACCAAATAGAACAAGATAGAGACGTTGTAGAAGCTCTAGGAATGATGTAGCAACACAAATAGCCTTGAGAATAAGTAGCTCCTTTGATAGAAAGAAGAAAGCTTGTTCCTTTTTGCCTTAGAAGCTCTCAAGATGAAGATGGAGGCCATGATTAGGGAGCATTTTGGCATAATTTAGTTGTTAGGATGATTTGTGATGGTTTAGGCTAGGTATTAGGGTGTTTTTATAGGTGTAGAGACTAGTTTAGGCCATAGGATTAACCCTAATTTAGATCTGAACCATCAAATCCCGTCACAGGCTAGCTGAGCAGACCAAAGGAGCAAAATTGTGCACCAGACCAACAGGGTCCGACCAGGGGAGGTCGACCCCCAGGTCGACACCTAGGTCGACTCCCTAGTCGACCTGGGGGTGGGGGGGGTGGGGGGCAGGTCGACTCCCCAGTCGACCCCCCTGTCGACCTGGGGTAGGGCGGGAAAATTTCACGCCCAATCTATTTCTGGCTGGATTTGAATTTCGAGCTGAATTCTGATTTTTCTGAAATCTTCTATAGGCCATATCTTGGTCATACGGACTCCGATTTACGAAATTTCGGACTCGTTTTCAAGTAGAATTTCGAGACGAACGCAATGGCGTAACCCGTTCCCATTGATTCTTAACTTATGATTTAATTCTGCCCTGATTTCTTGTTTTAACATGTTATTAAAAATTCGGGTTGTTACATTCTCCCCCCCTTAAAGGATTTCGTCCCCGATATCTCCAAGTTAGGAAGAACGTATCCTACCATCCATCATCCATCTACTCAAACATCATCCACGAGTAATCATTGTCCTTAAAAGATTTCTAATGCTGTATGAACATATGCAAAAGTGTGTGTATATGCACCTATCTAATGCGAAAATCAGGCGGTTACTGACTCAGTAAACCTCCTTAATGCAGAATATGTTAGTGCAATGAGTCCAAATGTATGCAACTTCCTAACATAATTTTATAATCTCTACATGAGTGCACAAAACATTCAATCATATGCAACATCCACGTGATATCATAACAAGTTTCATCCATGAATAAGCATAAACACTCATGCATATGCAATATGAAAGTGTGTGAGCCGATCTTAGTGCCTAACGTGTATCATGCATCCACGAGTAACCACTTGCAAACACTTGCAACCATTTGCAACCATCAAGCATAACATGTTTCAAATACATGTTTCATCCAAAGGGTTTCTACCTAAGGTTCTCATGACAAGATTAACGAGATAACAAGATAAACATGGATAGCAAAAGAAAGATATGTTAACTAGGAAAAGAGATCGAGAATGTACCCTCAAAAAGAAATGGATAAAGCCCATGCATCTTCTCCTCGGTTTCCCAAGTTGCATTTTCATCGGCTTCACTCCACTGAACCTTTACTAACTTGACTTCTCGATTCCTCAGCTTCTTGATCTCCGTTCCCAAGATACGAATCGGAGCTCGCCTCAGGTTTGCCTCTTTCTCTACTTCCATGTCTTCAAGAATGCTAGGCTCAACTACTTCGGCTGATTCATGTAGGCATTTTCGGAGATGCGAGACACGGAAAACATTGTGCACTCCAGCCAGCTTCTCGGGCAATTCCACTCTATAAGCCATTTGCCCAATCCTCTCGATGATAGGGAAGGGTCCTACGAACCTTGGTGCTAGCTTTCCAACTGCTCCAAAACGAACCACATTTCGCAAGGGAGAAACCTTCACAAAGACCATATCTCCAACTTCAAACTCTAAGCCTGTCCTTCGCTTGTCTGCATAGGATTTCTGTCTGTCTTGGGCCGCTTTCATCCGCCTTCGAATCAACTCAACCTTCTCGGATGTGTCCCTTATCATGTCGGGCCCAAGTATAAGCTTATCCGTCATCTCCTACCAACATGTTGGTGACTTGCACGGCCTCCCATACAAAGCTTCAAATGGTGCCATCCCTATGCTTGCTTGGTAGCTGTTATTATAAGCAAACTCTGCGAGAGGAAGGTGGTCTTCCCAAGTGCCACCAAAGTCAAGAATGCATAACCTCAAAAGATCTTCTAGTACCCTATTCACCCTTTCGGTCTGGCCATCCGTCTGTCAGTGATAGGCTGTACTTAGATTCAATCGCGTACCCATCGCTTCTTGCAAACTACTCCAAAATTGGCTAGTGAAGATTAGGTCACAATCGCTAACTATGCTAGAAGGAACCCCATGCAATCGCACTATCTCCCGAAGATAAACAGATGCTAGCCATGATGCGGTCCTCTTGCTCTTTACTGGAATGAAATGAGCGCTCTTCGTGAGTCTATCCACTATGACCCATATGCTAGTATTCCCCTTCCTTGATCTCGGCAATCCATCCACAAAATCCATATAGATACTTTCCCACTTCCATAGCGGGACTTCCAATGGATGCAGTAGCCCACCGGGCTTCTTCGACTCAGCCTTTACTTGTTGGAAAACAATGCATCCAGAAACAAACTCTGCAACATCCTTTTTCATCCCATCCCAAAAGAAAGTGCGCTTCATATCCCGGTACATCTTATCCCCTCCGGGGTGTATGGTCATCCTCGAGTGATGTGCCTCCTCAAGAACTTTATTTACTAAGTCTCCCACTCGTGGGACACATAGTCTTCCATCACGCCTTAGCCATCCCTTGTCTTCAATAGTATATCTAGCGAGATGACTTGACGTCTCACCCCGAATCAACTTGTCCATGATCTCGACTATCTGTGGGTCTGCCCTCTGTGAAGCCCCAACTTGATCAAGAAGTGTAGGTCTAAGCTCAAGGGATGCTAACGAACCAGTCATCGACCCAACAACAGGTGCAAAATAAAAGGTTGCCAAGAACTCTAGGATCTTCATCTCAACAAACAAGGGACTCAAAGTCAACCTTCTTCTACTTAGCGCATCCGCTACAACATTACCCTTGCCAGGGCTATAAGCTATATCGAAGTCATATGATGCCAAGAATTCCATCAACCTCCGCTGCCTTCGATTCAAATCTTTCTGCGAGAAGAGGTACTTGAGCGACTTGTGATCTATATATAACTCAAACCTTTCACCTAGAAGATAACGGCGCCAAGATTTGAGTGCAAAGACGATCGCCGCCAACTCCAAATCATGAGTGGGATAGTTCTTCTCATGAACTTTGAGTTGCCTACCCCCAAAGCATATCACTCTCCCCTCCTGCATCAGGACAGCGCCTAATCCCGTGCCACATGCATCGGTGTACACGGTAAACAACTTCCTTCCATCGGGTAATGCTAGAACTGGAGTTGTGGTGAGGGATTTCTTGAGCCTTTGAAAAGCAAGCTCACACTCTAAGTCCCATGCAAAGACTAAGTTCTTCGTCGTTAACTTAGTAAGAGGGGCTGAAATCTTAGCGAAGTCCTTAACGAACTTCCTATAAAATCCTACCAAACCGAGAAAGCTTCTCACTTCAGTTGCATTCTTCGGAACCTTCCAGTCTTGTACCGCCACTACTTTAGCGGGATCCACAGCTATGCCTTGCTTAGAAACTATATGCCCAAGGAACCGAACTTCACTTCTCCAGAAATGGCATTTGGAGAACTTGGCTTTCAACTGATGAGCCCTAAGCATATCCATAACCACCTTGAGGTGTGTAGCATGCTCTTCCTCGTCCTTAGAGAAGACCAGAATATCATCCACGAAGACAACCACAAACTTGTTAAGGAACTCCCTAAACACCCTACTCATCAAATCAACGAAGTATGCGGGTGCATTAGTCAAACTGAACGGCATGACAAGCCATTAAAAGAATCCATCTGGAGTCCTAAACGCAGTCTTGTCAATAATACCCTCAGCCACTCTAAGCTGATGGAATCCGGTGGCTAGATCGAGCTAAGAGAAAACGATAGCACCTACAAGCTGGTCAAAGAGATCATCAATCCTCGGTAACGGGTGCCTATTCTTCTTTGTCAGCTTGTTCAACTCACGATAATCAACACATAGACGAAGCGAACCATCCGCCTTAGTAGTGAATACCATAGGAGCAACCCATTCAGAAATGCTTCGACTAATGAAATTTTTCTCCAGCAACCCCTTGATTTGCTTGCTAAGCTCTCTTCTTTCTCGTGGGGCCATGTGCCTAACTGGCAATGAAACTGGCTTGGCATTATCAACAAGATAAATACGGAAGTCTATCTCGCGTTTAGGGGGTAACCCCTTCACCTCATCAAAAATATCAGGATATTCTCGGACCACCCTCACAGATTGAAGATTGTCAATAGACGAGTCGAGGGATTCAAGATAACATAACATGACGGGATCCAGAGGGTTACAAGAAATCTCTAGGGTATTGCCAAGGCGAGTCATAAGCCTCACTACCCTATGCTCACAATCGAGAATGGCTCCATAACTGGACAACCAATCCATGCCCAAAATCAACCCGTATCCCATGAACCCAAGAATATAAGCATTACATGTGAATTCTACGGTCCGGATAGAAATCCTCAAATCCATACAAATCATAGATAGATGGGCGGAACCCCCAATTGGATTTGAAACACTAACGGGATCCTCAACTAGACTAGTACTTAGGTGCAAACTTTCAACAATGTCAGAAGAAATAAAGGTATCTGATGCACCATAATCAAATAAAGTTCGAACAGGAAAACCAGAAATGTAAACAAGGCTTTCTACAGAAATATTACCTCGGTCCGGAGCTGGAGTAGTGTTGAGAGCATGCATCTGTCCTCCAGAAGGTCCTGCTCGTTGAGTCTGTCCTTGCCCCTGTCCTTGCTTCTTTGGGCAATCCTTACTGAAGTGTCCAACCTCTCCGCAATGAAAGCATTCTCCCAACTTCTTCTTCTTCTTCCTACAATCTTTGGCTATGTGTCCAGTGATCCCACAGAAATTGCACTTCCTTGTCTCCTTTGCCTTGTTGTTGTTGGCCTTGTTACCCTTATTGTTCTTGTTGTTCTTGTTGTTCTGATTGTTCTGATTGTTCTGGTTTCCTCCCCACTTGGAGTCCGCCTTCTTGGTTTGAGTCTCATTAAGCTTAACTTCTTTCTTGCCATTTTTATCATCTCCTTGAAGCAAGGCCATATCCACTAAGCTCTCAAAAGTGGCCCCCATGGGTATATGAGACATGGCCAAACCTTGTAATGGCTCATTCAATCCCCGAGCAAAGCGTAGAGCCTTCTTCTGAGGTGTGTTAACTATGTCTAAACCGAATCGAGCAAGCTGGTTAAACTTATTCACATACTCCCTCACGGTCATGTCCCCTTGGTTCAAAGATATAAACTTCTCCATTTGCAGATTCTCCTCAGTAGATGATAGAAACTTAAGCCCAAACCTCATCCTAAAGTCGGCCCAAGTCTCTATAGGTCTAGTAGCGTTGGTGACCTCCCACCAATAAGCAGCTTCCTCTTTCAATAGCCATACTGCCAACAGAACTTTCCTATGGTCTTCCACTTCAAAGATAGCAAAAAGGTCTTCAGTTTCCTTTAACCATTTTCTTGCCTCAACATAAGTCTCTGTCCCAACAAAATTCTTGCCACCCATCGCCTTAAAGTCCTTGCAAATCTTTGTGAAATCCGCTTGTGGACGCTGAGGAGGAGGAGGAGGAGGAACCTCGGGTACGGGAGGGGGAGTGGGAGTGTTAGCTGGGCCCGCATCATTGGCCCTAGCTTCCAAGTACCTTCGGAACCGTCCGGGTATGGGTACTCCCTCGGGAAGGTTAAGATCGGCCATGCTGAAAAAGGAAAAGATAGATTTAGAACGAGGAAACAAAGGATAATGCCAATGGCTTTTGGGGAATTCCTTGGAAAAATACTTAATTGGTTTTGAAAATAGTTTTTCAAAAGGGTTTTTAAAACTTTTGTCCGGTCTAGTAAAACCTCATGCTCTGATACCAAATGTAACACCCCACCTCCGCCAGGGCCACACTCACAAGTGCTGGCACTAGCTTTGGAGGGGTGTTGTCTAGGTAAACATGCACAGAGATATCACAAGATAGAACATAGATAAATAAAAGCAGCGGTAGAATTTAAAAACCATACTTAACCATTTCAAAACCAAATAGTCAACTTACATCAAAGTACTTAGTCATTATTTTCCAACTACCACAAGTCTAGAAAACATAAACTGAAAATAACAAAAAGTAAACTATCCCCAAGATAGAAGTGGTGAAGCCATAGCAAGCTCAAGTCCAAGCCGTACATGAGCTGTCAAGAAAGCAAGCCAAGTTTCCAAGCTAAGAACTAGTGTTCCCTCCCTGAGAACCTGGGGAGCGGGGGGGGGGGGGGGGGGGGGAAACGGAAGAAAAGAGGCGAAAGAAAAAGGGTTAGTCATAAAGACTGGTAAGTCCTACCTACTATTAGTATAAAAACTAATAAAGTTAACTAAACATGAGAAACTGAGATGAAACATAAAGATGGTAACTAGCTGGCATGATAAATAGATAACAAGGTAGATCAAGTGTGGCATCGCATATACAAGGTTTAGTTTTGCACCAATAGTACTAGTAATCCAACCCATGTCAAGTATAAACAAGAAATGATCCCTTGGCCCAGTATCATGAGATGACCCCAGTCGGGGCCCAACTACATGGTCTAGTCGATCGGCTCCCCATAAGTCTAACTCGTCGAGTGTCGGTGTCATACGGCCCAATCACGGAATGTAGTCAAACTGTGCTAGGTCTACCCTAGGGTGTATCAAGTCCTAGGGTGCCAACCACTGACACGAATCAAGCACGCACAGTCTAAACATACTGGTGCCCGTGCCTTCTTTATCAACTCCGGACTATGTGCACGACCATAGTCCGCCTGAACCTACACCGGCGCACCAACTCAGTCGTCGTTCTGGTCGCTTACAATCAGCCCAGTAATCGTGCCCTACCCTACCTAGTCCCTAGGGTATCGTTGATACATCCAAGAGGGTTACTGCTGAAAAGGACCGCGTAACTAGGGTTTCTAACGGGTTAAGTGTGGTTAACCCTATCCCATCATGTATATAGTTGGTTAAGTGTACCCAAGTTGTTCATGACTTAATCCCATCCAATCATGTATCTAGTTGGTTAAGTGTTTCCAAGTGGTTCATGACTTAACCTTAATCATGTGGCATTAATTAATTTAATGCACCCAACCTCTCACATTAGACTTTGTTGTGGTTATTGGATATGCCGGGCGGGTCCGGGCAGCTTTACACCACAACCTAGTCTAACCTCGGGTTTCAAGCGCGATGTGACCAACTTCTCACATTGGGTCCTATTGTTTGTAGCTACTGGATTTGCCGGGCGGTTCAGGGCAGATTTACGCTACAAACTCAACCAAACCTCGAGTTGGCCACTTTATGGTTTTCTACATGTCATGACCATATTCAAGTTTTCAAGCATAATCAAGTTTCATGTCATCAAGTCATGTTTTTCATGTTATTTCAAGTTTTCCTAACTACCCATAACATATTCCCATTCGCACGTAAACTCGCATCAACACAAGTGAATGAAGGAACATAAAAGTATGACCAAGGTGGGCATAAGGTGGTAAAGTTGGTCATAGGTTAAACATGATGATATTTGAGGCAAAGGTGTTCGCCACAACTAGCATATAGGATTATTGGCCTCAAAAACATGCATAACATCAAACTTAGCAAATAAACTTGTGGGTAGCATGTAGTTCAACATCATAGGCAAAGGTGATAACATGATAATAGTTGACCTAGGGTGATAAACTTGTGGGTAGCATGTAGTTCAACATCATATGCAAGTTAACATCAAGGTTATGAGAGTTTCTATGTTGCAATATGCATAACTACCAAGTTTTATGTTGCATTATGCATAACCACCCAATAAAGCTCATAGCTTTCTACCCAAAAATCAAGGTAAATGATACTAGGTTTCATGATAGTGCCACAATCATAGATCAAAAGAGTCATAAATGGATCTATGCATACAAATATAGCCCAAGGCAAGTATTATACCCAAAAGTCCCATTTCAACTTGCTACATGATCATATTAACTTCACAGTTTAAATCTAAGAGTAGAGTGGGGCTTACAAAGCGTGGCTATGAGAACTAGAACCAAATAGAACAAGATAGAGACGTTGTAGAAGCTCTAGGAATGATGTAGCAACACAAATAGCCTTGAGAATAAGTAGCTCCTTTGATAGAAAGAAGAAAGCTTGCTCCTTTTTTCCTTAGAAGCTCTCAAGATGAAGATGGAGGCCATGATTAGGGAGCATTTTGGCATAATTTAGTTGTTAGGATGATTTGTGATGGTTTAGGCTAGGTATTAGGGTGTTTTTATAGGTGTAGAGACTAGTTTAGGCCATAGGATTAACCCTAATTTATATCTGAACCATCAAATCCCGTCACAGGCTAGCTGAGCAGACCAAAGGAGCAAAATGGTGCACCAGACCAACAGTTCCGACCAGGGGAGGTCGACACCCAGGTCGACTTCCCAGTCGACCTGGGGGGCAGGTCGACTCCCCAGTCGACCCCCCTGTTGACCTGGGGTAGGGCGGGAAAATTTCCCGCTCAATCTATTTCTGGCTGGATTAGAATTTCGGGCTGAATTCTGATTTTTCTGAAATCTTCTATTGGCCATATCTTGGTCATACGGACTCCGATTTACGAAATTTCGGACTCGTTTTCAAGTAGAATTTCGAGACGAACGCAATGGCGTAACCCGTTCCCACTGATTCTTAACTTATGATTTAATTCTGCCCTGATTTCTTGTTTTAACATGTTATTAAAAATTCGGGTTGTTACAATAGCCATGTAAACCGCCTATCCATGAACTACTACTTCCTATTTCTCAGCTAAATGCCGTCCCCACCCTTTCTTTTCTTTTTGAATCGCCTGCACAGTTCAAAGATCCGTACGCAAGTCCTCCTCATTCCCTTACACATGTCTGTACTCTTCTACTTTAGCCAAAATACCTCCCACATTCATGCAAACACAACGCTCCATGCACAACACTAACCTAACTCTCCCTTTTAAACTTTCCCTTGCTGCAACCATTCCCATGCGAAATATCACCAACAACAACCATTTTTGCCTACCCATCCATCACCATCGTCCGACCCTACCCAACCGCCAGTCGCCTCTCAAACCACCCAGCACCACTCTTCACCATGACTGCTTCTTCCCGGCTTGCATTAGAGACCGCGAGCCATTGTATCGTTTAGCCCATCTCCGCCGTGATGCTGTTACAATTAATAACCTACTCACCTGCCTCACCAAGCTCCACCTAGCGTCACCTATGCAAAACAGTACGTCCTCTTCACTGCCGTTTTTAGGCACAGCAGTTCCAAAAATGCCCCAGCATCAGATCCCAAAGGCTGCCATCACATCAAACCTTAGACCGCTGGGATTTATCACAATGACCATCGCGAGTACCTTCTTTTTCCACGTCAAAACCCACACTGCACCAACCAGAGACCCCTTCAAGACAATGATGCACCTCCCCTGCATCAGAGTTGGTCACGGCAACCTCTCCCCTCAACACAGTGTTCATCTTTCAGTTGGCATTCAGCAACTATGAAGGCCTTACTATTATCTCCTTTTATTTCATGAAGAGAGTTTAAATAGGGAATTTCGGAGTTCTCTTTCTTTTTCGATCAGGAATAAGAAATAGACAGTGGAGGTTTGGTTGGAGAATGGAGTAGGGTGGAGTGAGCACGCGTATAAATAGAAGAAGAAGTGTGGCCAAGACGTAACTAGGAAATCTTATTTTGTACGGTTACTTGGTACGCACGGGTGTAATTCCTTGGGAGGCACAGTGATCCCCCTTTTCTTTATATATATATATATATATATATATATATTATTGCGCTGCAGCCACGGTTTCTCAATGTATTGGTGGAAAAATCTAGGATAGTGTGGCTCGCAAGAAATGAAAATCGTGTAAAACGTAAGGCGAAGTATCTCCCTGGTGTGGTGCAAGGAAAATAAAAATATAAATCTTGGGCTTTGTTTGCTTTAATGTTTAACAAAATGGAAGTACAAATAGGCAGTGGTTGATATAGGTTTTCGCCGTGTTTCCTTCCATCGTCACAATAGTGCGTGTATTGTCTTTCCTTCAATTTTCAAGTAGGCTATAGCTTTCTAGTGTAGTAAAAATATTGACATACAGTGTATTTAGAGTAGGTATATTTAGTATAGTTATTACTTATGTTGATTAAGAGTTACTAAAATAATTTATTTTACTTATACGGTATTAAATTTCCATCTTTATTGTTGTTTACTGATAACCAGTAAATTCGCACCATCATGTGTAAATTCCTAATACAACGAAAACTGACGTGTTGCAACACCTTGACGATACAATCCCAATGACACTAATTTCGTTGGAAACAGACTCCGTATGCAAAAACGGCGCTATTTAGATCACAATATATTCATCGGTTAAATTTCGCCTATTGACAAAATAATTTCGTTTTGCTCCAAATCAGAAATGTAGCAATAATTAATTGTACGTATTCCAATAAAACTTGTTTCGTTAAAAACGGAGGTCATTTTTAAAAATAAATTATTTCTGAGGCCGAAATAATATCGATAAAGTATATTTAAATTGAAAACAATTGTATTTAAATAATAACAAATTATTATTATCGTTTCTCTACAAATTAAAATATTACATAGCTTTAGAAAACCCAATATTTACAATCCCAAGCTGGGCGATATTCGAATTATATAAAAATCCTTTATAATTTATAAAATAAACGATATCATTTTATTTACGAATTCCATATCGACTATTCAGAAATTTGAATTGAGCATGACTTACAATCAGTAACGTGAACTTCCCATTTTTTTCTCTTCCATTGGAAAAATATAATTAAACCGATCCGAACGATTCTTATTTCATAGAATTCCGGCTTAAAATGGATTCTGTATATTCAACTGAAATTCAAATCGTAAATTACGAACTGCCGCGACCGTTACGAGCTCGATTTATAATTACAACGTTAAACTTTGTTTTATAATGAATTATATATTCTAAATACATTTATAATTCCAAATCAATATTTAAAATAATAAATTAAATTAAATATCTGACCACCAAAAATACGGGACGTTACACGTATGTTAAAATAATATTCCATTTCCAAATTCTATATGTACTTCTATTTATAGACTTATTCATATGAAATCTCATTTCTATTTCTAACACTTAAATCTCCTTTGAAATTCCCTTTTATAACTCTATTTATTTCATAAATAATTACTTCCTTTTTATAACTCTATTTGTAAATGTTTTACAAATATTTCCTTTTTAATTCTATTAGTAAATGGTTTACAAATATTTCCTTTTCAATTCTATTTGTAAGTAGTTTATAAATATTTCCTTTTCAATTCTATTTGTAAATGGCTTACAAATATTTCCTTTTCAATTCTATTTGTAAATGGTTCACAAATATTTCCTTTTCAATTCTATCTTTGGTTTTATAAAATATTTTCTTTTATAAATTCTTTTTCCTTTTATATATAAAATCCATCAATTTTATATAAATAATTTATTTTCAAAATACATTTTTAAAATCCCCTATTCTACATCCTAGTATTTCTTATGGTATTTAAAATACCTAAATAACAATGATCGATATCATTCAACACACGTAATTAAAACAGATTTTATATCACATCATATATTACAATATATGAAACAAAACAGTAAAATAAATGTTGAGGAATCCAGTTGGATTCCTCCAACCTGTTTCCCTGCATCCACAGATGTTAAACAATATAATCAACATCAATTTCATTTCAATATGAAATATTTTGCTAAACAGAATCAATATTTGATTAACGATTTATATATATATCGTTATCTATAATTTCAACCAATACATAAGCAATTCAACCAAGCAGTTAACACACAGAAATCAACAGATAATTATTAGTTCTAAAAATATGTTATAAAAATGTAATTGTTCATAGTTGGTGAGTTTTACTCACATTGGACGATCATCGTTAATAACGATAACCATCGCTTGATTCAGACAGACAATTTATTTCGCTATGAATTGTAACTAGCTCCAATCCACTCCCAGTCAGTTCTGTCTTGTAGTGTCGGTCCATACAATCCCAACGGATCCTATTTTGTTCAATTTGTTTTACGTATGAATTAGATACGTACTTTACAAGTTATAAACTTAATTAAAACAAATTAAACACAACTTAAATTGAATTTGGGATTTACCTAATTACCAGGCCCAATTTGATTTAAACTCGCGCCCGTACTATTTCTTCCCCGATGAAAACTCAGGTCGCATACTCCAGAATTCCCAATACCATAGCCGCACTACACCTCATCCTCCCGAACTCGTTACCTCACGAAATCCACTTTTAAAAGCTCCATTCTCCTTTCCTTCTCAATCTCCTCCTTCCTATTACCATTTCCCAGAACTCGATCACCATATCGTGAATTCCGCATTCAACTGAAAGAACGCGGTACTTGCTTTCCATTAAAGTTCAAGTACCAAATCGCACTTTATCTCACTATTAGAAAATCCAAAAAAAATATTCAAATTTCATCTCGTTCGATTAGCTTTCCAACCATACCAAAATTACCCAATCTGATCTCCTCCCCGTTGCCGCGATTTCAGGAGCCTACGCACACAGTTCGACATCAATTCGAACCGGAATCCACTAGATCCCCTCTACACGAGCGCCTCGACCCCGTGAGCAACTAACACCGCCTCGTTTTCCTCCTCGTCGCCTCTGTTTCTTGTGAAGGCCAGCCCTAGCCGAGGCTGACACACAACCAATGAACCAAAAACGAACCGAACCCATGCTAATACATATCAATGTGAAGAGTATGAACATACGAGTTCATGGGAATTGGTTTAAGGATTTTTAGATTTTATCTCCATTTTTTATTGATTTTTGAACATTCTCGTTTTGATTTTCCTTTGAAGAAAGTGGCAGCTCAAAAGCTTCAGCCGATGGAAAATTATTTAGGTTGTAAGGAGATAAGAGTTAAGTCTTATTTATACTAAAATAATTTAGATATTTTCTATAAAATTTCCGATTATTTTATTTAATTTTAATCAACCGTTTTTCATATTTTTCCTTTAAAATTCCTATGATCACATAGGATATCCAAAAATCATGAAAATGGTCATGCGGCTACAGTTCGACATCACGGACCCAATGAAACTGGTTTCGTCGAATTCTGACTCAGTTTGCTCTCACAGCATATTTTTAACCATCAAAATATCCACTGTTTTTCACATTAAAAATCCGTATGGCCACATACTGACTCTAAAAATTACGGAAATTGAAATCTAGAAATAATTTAATATTGCTGGTCCAACAAAATTAGTTTCGTCGAAAACGGAGGTCGTTTGCAAAACTAGCTATTTTTAAAGCTCTAAATAACCCATTTAAATATATAAATATATTTAAAAATAATTAAATTAAACATTTAAAAATAAATATTATCGTATATATTCACATTAGAATACCATACAACTCCAATTGGATTTACAAAATTCCCAGTTATACCGATATTCGATTTATATATAAAATCCTTTTATAATATAAATATATATTTATAAATTTCAAAGGAATTCCATAGCGACTTTTCAAAAATTTGATTTGGACATAAATCAAAATCCACACAATGAAATCCTGATTTTTCTCTTCCAATAGAAAAATATACTTCACCAACTCTGAACGTTTCTTGTTTCACAGAAATCCGATTTAAAACGGACCCTGTGTACTCAGTTGAAGTTCAAATCGTCAAATAGCGAGCTGCCGTGCCATTTCGAGCTTGATTTTAATTATATTATAATTATATGTTCAACTGTCGTTTATATAATATATTCGTTATTCGAATTCAATTCCAAACTGAATTATATATATATTTTTTGAGTTGTCCCGTTCACATTATATTATCAATTCACTATTTCCGACTATTTCGGAATAACAAATATATTATTCTATTATTCAAATTAATTAAATATTCAATATTATTTAATTCAACGACCATTAAAATCTCTAAATCACTATTTATATAATTAAATTAATTAATAATATACCATGAAAATACGGGACATTACAGCACAGTACCCCATCCTACTGTGTCGCCATTCTAGTTTTACAACTAAGGTCGAAAAGTCACGCATTGGAAATTGGATTCCATCTATGGGTTGAGGCCAGGGATGGCTCCTCACCGATTCGAGACACTCTAGCAATTGCCTTAGGATCCCCCGCAGTGAACCCTTGGATGCTTCAGGGCCGGTCCTCTCGTAAGTTTGATGATTAGTTATTCCTGAACACACGTTTCCCGGTCCTATAGGACCTATCTGTCGGCTCCGCAGTAACTGATATATCTGAGGCGCCTCGCTATCCATCATCCACATAGGTAAAAAAAATATAAATGTCTGGGATCTATACCATGACACCACCCATAGCTAGAAAGAAACGTCAGGCACTCCCTGCAACCCAATCCCGTTTTTGACTCATACCGAGGTGTGAGGCTCGCGAATTAATGCTATACACAAAGCTATGTTATTTAAAGTCGTGCTTTGATCATCAACGACAAGACTCTGCTTTTCAACAGAAGCCTTGATCATTTGCATCTTAGCAAGCCACACAGGCAATTCACGCCATGCGACTGATGTCTATCCATATATAACCTCTGAGCTCGTACGTATCAGAGAAGGGTGTTAAGCATGAGAATAAATTCCACGCCACCAAACAGATATATATTTAATAGAGATCAATCAACACAGAATAAAATCCTATGTCAGACACACATCTATTTACAAGTACGTTCTGGGTCTGAACGAAACTGGAGGCACCTTATTCCTCGTCTCATATGTCCAACACAGGAGTGTGGTCCTCGCAAATCCGGTCGATCTCCAAGTACGTCTGGACGATCACCACTTATTACCTTGTCTCGGGTGTACAGCCCAATCAAGACATCAGTAATCACCAAACGATGTGAAGATCTCCGGTCTTCAACCACCATCTTCATCATCGACTTATCGTAGAATCAGTTATTCAGAATGGGTATAAGCCTTGCCTTTCCGAATAACCCGCTTATATTATAATCAAGTGATATAAACATACAACATATGCCTTATTCCAATCCAGAATATTATTTTAGCCAAATATTCTTTTCAGCATTTAAACCAAATTAAGGTTTTCCAAACTAGCCGCGATTAGCGAACCATACTGAAGTAATCGTTTATTATATTTCCCAATCCAAACCTATTCATCCCATAGAGAAAAACTGGTAATACTCCATATCTAACACCATGGTGTTATTGGTAAATATTAATTACCAATTCACGTTCAAATCTAATTAAAAATTTAACTATCGCCTGAAGCAAAACCGATGATACTTCATTCTCGATCATTTCCCAAATTTGATAATTTAAATTATCTCATTCTCATTTCAATCTAATTAAAGATTCATTAAAAATCCTCTTAGTTTTAATCTTCCCAAAAATCAATATTAATGATTATTCAATTTTAGGAAATAAATCCTGTCTTTAACTGGGTAAAAGAACCAATGTCATTTAAAACACAGTTCACGATAAACCCAAAATCATATTCCATTAATTATGGAATCTTCACGAAAAACAAATCAATATATATATATATATTTATTTATTTATTTAAAAACGATATAAATTACCATATCCAACCAATAATATAAATGGAATAACGGCAAAGCCTTTTAAATTCCATATATAGCAACAATCTTCCTCCACAGAAGCTCACTTCGATTATTACCAAATCGAATTCCATTACATTCCCAATTTATTTTATTAAATTGGAAAACTTCACTTTGGAAAATTTCCCATAAATTTTAATAAAAAGATTTATATATTCCAAATCACATTTCACTGTTAATCGGGTTAAAGAAAGAATGTCATTAAAAACACAGTTCATAATAAACCCAATTCACATTCCATTTTATTTTGATTACTAAATATAACTGGAAACTCCAATAATCTTAATTAAAAGATTTATTCTTTTCTCAACTGGGTTTTTAAGAATAGTGTTATCTAAGAAACCATTCACGACAAACCCAAAATCCAATTTCCATTCAATTCCAATTAAATATTATTTAATTGGTAAACTTCATTAAATCTTAATTAAAAGATTTATTTTTTTCTCAACTTGATTTAAGAACAGTGTTAATAAAGACACCATTCACGACAAACCCAAATCCAACTTGATATTAAATAAAAGGCTATAAATAGAAATAATATAGGCTTATATTCAATATCAAATTTTGAAACTAATGGATATCGTTTTGGGAATAAGGATATCTGTATCTTCCGAATTCCCATAACGATATCCGTATAACCACGGAATCCAATATTGAAATATTCTGAAGATTATTTCCATTCCAATCAATTCCAATTTATTCATTGGAAAATTCTGGTTATCTTAAAACCATTCCAAATCCAATTTATTTATTCAAAAACATTGGATTATTATTCTAGTTAATAACTAGTTCATTTTGACAAAGATATATTTTTATCTTGACAAACGTGGAGTTTTTCATCCAAATTCTTTCCAAATCATTTATTATGATTTTACACAAATTATTAATATTTTTAATAATTTTATCAAGGCTCGTACAGTCGGTTTCCAATAACGGCCACCGAACTACATTCATAGCGACCTTTTCCAGATTTGATTTGGACATAATTCAAAATCCAACCATTAGACTTCATATCTCATATATTCATTGGAAATCTCTTTTCGATACGAACCCAACAGTTCTGGATTTAGGAGAATCCGACGGTCGGATCTCCCGTAATATCAAATTGAACTCAATGGTCAAAATTCGTGAATGGTCGCTGCGCGACGCGTTCTACTCAGGCCATTAATATATATATATTTCTGTTTAAAACGTATTTTATAAAAAAAAATAAAACGATCCCCACTTCCATTTCAATTTTAAATTAGAATTGAATATTCCATATAATTATATTATTTAAATGATAATATTTTCAAAATATCATATTTTGAAATCATTTCCTTTTCAATATTCATTATAAAAATGAATAAAATTGATATAACAATCGTTCGTATCAAAATAACGCATATCTAATCAATACGGCTTCCCACATATTTCAATATTCGTGTCCATCCAAAATCAGACATCAAAATCATATTTTGATCTTTTACCAAATATTATTTTAAAATATTTGTTATTTTATTTTATTCAACACATGAATATTTTACTCAACACACGAATATTTTTAATCCTTTTCTGAATATTATTTTAAAATATTCTTTATTTTCCAAATTGGAGTGAGACCAATCAATTACCATATAAAGATATTTATATGGACTTCATACAATACATGTATATAATAACAATGATAAACGATCATCCATCATTCAGAGTGCGTTACACAACTGCATAAGCATTAAATATAAATAATTAATGCTTACAACATTATGTCAACTAATCGATCGACATACAACTAAACAATTGGGATTAGTGTTCGTCAAATATCATCCCAATACCCGTGTGGAGTTTCAATCAACAAACACAGATTTTATTTGTGTAGTTGGATGATGTGTAAAATTTATCGTCCCAATCAATATCAGTTAAATGGGTGTACATAAACAAATCGTCTGATTTGTAAATGTATATTTATTTTCATTTCAAGAGAATTTTATATCGTTCATATATACATTAAAAATTATATTTTTAACAATAAAATATTTTATTCAACACATGAATATTCTCACTAGTTCATGCACTCAATAAAATAATATTTTATTGTTCAAACATTTTTTTCAACACATGAATACTATACAGTCAATTCAACCCAAACAAACATCTATGGTTTGTACAATCAATGGTGTCGGGTGCTACTAAGCACCGTTTGCATCCTAGTTTATATTTAACTGTAATATAAATTGAGTGAGAAAGAGTTCTCATATTGGTATCCACTCCGCCGTGCTTTTTTGACATTCTGAATTGTTATTCTGATCCCAGACTTTGAAAATGAGCTATAATCTTCATAGATTCTTTTTTTCTAGCTTAAACGCGCCATTTTGGACAACTTTTGCCTAGTGGCCTTTCTTCCGAAAATGCTCCATTTCGAGGGAAATCACGGCTGGGGGTCGCTCTGGTGGTTGTGGGGTGTCACGGCTGGCCGGCGGTGGCATGGTGGAGGCAGCGCGGTTTAATTTAAGTGTGGTTTCAAATTGGGGGAAAGAGGGAGGCGATGGAGGCCATTGGGGGGGACTGGCGATGGGTTGGTGGCGGCGCTGCGACGACGATAGGCGGCATGACGATTGGCTGTAGAGGGGATGACGACGGGATTTCAAAGGAAAGGGGGTCAGGGTTTTTTTTGAACGACAGCTTCTTTTATTTTCCAAATGAAAATTAGGGTTAGGGTTAGGGCTTAAAAATTATATATATATATATATATATATTATTTAATTCTCCAAAAAAGTTAATTTTCTATTCGAACTCTAAATCGAACCCAACGACTATCGCCTCTAGCTAATTACTCCCATTCCATACACAATGGGTATGTCCCATAAACCAATTCGACCGTTTCGATCAGTTTTAGCCAAAATTAAAATATAAATTAATATAACATTCAAAATTGATTTCAACATACATGAAACACCCCACCTCCGTTAAGGTCACTCACAAAGGGAATGCCTTAACTCCGGTGGAGCATTATAGGTAAAAGATGCAGATAAATTACAAGACAAAGAAATAAAGCAGGGGAAAATAAAGTCATTTTATAAACAACTTAATTCAGTCAGCTTTTACAACAATTTTCTCAAATCACACTTAAAAGTAATACATAGAACTTCTGTCTTGATTTAATAACTTTCAAGTGTTAAAGAAGCACAAAAATAACAACGATATTCCCTAATAAAGCATGAACCAGCCATAGCAGTGGAAGAGAGAGTCCAAAGCAAAACATCGACCATCTTCGAGCTTGAAAATAAAACTGAGCTAAGTGGTAATATTTTCTCCCTGTGAACCTAAGGGGGGGAACGGAAGAAAAGAGGCGAAACAAAACTAGGTTAGACATAAGTCTGGTAAGTCCAGTGATTATTCAGCATATAAACTGGTAAGAGAACCATGACATGAGTAAACTGGATGCAGGACAAGAACAAAGAAATAAGGTAACATAGGATAAGCATAAGGTATGATAAGGCAAGATAAACTGAATGCGCTCCTACTCTTTCTCTGCTTCGCTACTACCTTGTTATTCTGATTTTTATATCTATCTCTGCACAACCTAACTAGTGTCCCAACTAGAAATATATATAAAATGATAACGTGATCCCAATCCCCGTAATTATGGTAGCCTTCAGGTGTACATCTATCGTGAGGATTCCACCTCAATCAGCCTAATTGCCATGCGCATGCTAGATGTACCCTTACTACCCTATCGATCGGCTCCTTACTTGCATCAACGTTCCATGTGTCTGTGTCAATCGGCCCTCTCTTCGTGTAGATACCCTATGCTGGTCCCACCATAAGGTGTACCAATCCTTATGATAGCGACCCGACACGATTCAAGATGCACAGTGTATAACTACTGGTACCCAGTTCCTCTTTTTCCCACTCCGGAGTACATGCACGCCCATAAACCGTCGGAACCTACACTGACGTACCCCCTGCCGCTGCTTTGACCGCTTACAATCAGCCCAGTAATCGTGCCCCACCCCGCCTAGTTCAGGGTAACGTGATACATCTATGTGGGTTACTGCTGAAATGGGTCCCCGTTACTAGGGTTTCCTTATTGGTTAAGTTTGTGGGCCTTTATTTACTAATATTACCCACCAACCCGATATGTACTTAACCTTCCCACTGATTCAAGCATGTTTATTAAACGGTTAAGTTTTGTAGGCCTATATTTACTAATATTACCCACTAACCCGATATGTACTTAACCCTCCCATCGATTCAAGTATGTTTATTAAATGGTTAATTTTTTTGGGACTATATTTACTAATATTACCTACCAACCCGATATGTACTTAACCCTCCAATCGATTCAAGCATGTTTATTTAATCGGTTAAGTTTTATGGGCCTATATATACTAATATTACCCACCAACCCGATATGTACTTAACCCTCCCGCACATTATGCCATATTGGTTAAGTGTCGCGCGTTCATGTTAACTTAACCCACCTATAAATCATGTCATGTTGGTTAAGTGTTTCTTATTAACTTAACCCTCCTCACTTATCATGTTGAGTTGGTTAAGTGTTTCCTATTAACTTAACCTCGTTCATCCATCAAGTTATATTGGTCAAGTGTTACTTATTAACTCAACCCCACGTGTTCCTCATATTGTATTGGTTAAGTCTCATCAATCAATCCAAGTTAACTTAACCCACCTACTTGTCATATTACTTTGGTTAAGCGTTGCCTTCTTGTGTTAACTTAACCCTACCACAAGTAAAGTTATATTGGTTAAGTGTTTCCCTCTTGTTTTAACTTAACCTTACCACAAGTCAAGTTATATTGGCTAAGTGTTGCCCTCTTATTTTAACTTAACCCTACCACCATTCAAGTTATATTGGTTAAGTGTTGCCCTCTTGTTTTAACTTAACCCTACCACAAATCAAGTTATATTGGTTAAGTGTTGCCCTCTTGTTTTAACTTAACCATACCACCAATCAAGTTATTTTGGTTAAGTGTTTCTTATTACTTAACCTTACCCATTCATCATGCTATACTGGTTAAATGTTTTCTATTAACTTAACCCTAGTCATTCATCTTGTTATATTGGTTAAGTGTTACCTTAATTAACTTAACCCTACCGTTCCGGTCTTAGCTTTAATTCGTTCATTAAAGCACCAACCACTCACATTAGACAGGTATTGTTGCAGTTACTGGATGTGCCGAGCGGTTCCGGGTAGTTTTACACCGCAACTCAGTCTAACCTCGGGTTCTTTTGGGCTTGATGCATTAACCTCTCACATTAGATATATATTGTTATGGTTGCTGGATGTGTCGGGTGGTTCCGGGCAATCTTACACCGTAACTCAATCTAACCTCGAGTTAGGCATATTCGTCTTTTCTAAATTTACATATTTACTTCTTTATATTTATATGTAAATTATTTTCATTCAAGTCAAGCCCCACTTTCCGTTTTAAATCAAGTTCACAATTTTAGGTATAAAAATTTATACCACTTTATGCCATAAAACATTTACATGTTCATGAGCCAAATATGCCAATTATATATAATTTCATGTTTTTCCCCAACGCTACCCCCGCTAAACGTTCGCATAAATCACATAAAATGTTAGGCTCGTTACATAGCCTAATTTATACATAAAAGGGGAAAAAGAGGAACATGTAATAATTCCAACATCATAAAAATATGGATCTAACTACACATGTGTCATATGAATATGGCATAGGACAATATACATATAATTATGAACTTGCAAATTTAGATCTACTCAACATGAATCATGAAATAGGGGTTTTTAATAGAACTACATAAACTTAACATTAGTCATGTAATTGTGAACTTCGCAAATTAGTTGGATCTAATCTAACATGATCCTAATCATATTAGCATGTAGTTTTGGTCATATATGTAAGCATGGTTGAACTTGCATAAAATTCCCAATTTGACATACAACATATAGATTAAAATGTCATCGCCCAATTATACAACATAGTATGTCATCACCAATTTACACAATATGATATCCATCGCCAAATTATACAATATGGAATGTCAACGCCAAATTACACAATATGATATCCATCGCCAAATTATACAATATGGTATGTCATCACCAAATTACACAATATGATATTCCATCGCCAAATTATAATATGTTATTGCCAATTTATGTCATCGCCAAAATATATAACATAATATGTCATTGATGAATTATACAACATGTGGATCTATTTCAAAGCATTTAACATTTATCATTATATTACATACAAAAAGATTCACAACTTAGCATAGAAAGAATCATAGTCTCAATCAATTCATTTTAACAAAAAGGATAGGCATATATTTACATTAGGCAACGTTCTATATCCATTTATTTAGTCACGATTCTAATATCATTTAGGTCTAAATGATAACTGGACTTTCAAAAAGGAGACTAGTCTTGTGTTTTGGGATCTGTATTCTGAAATTGAATATCTCTCATTTGTTGTAGACGTTGAATTCTCTTAGTTGAATTAGATTTGATTTGTCATTCCTACTTGCTTTCTAGTTGAATGAGAATGGCGGCTACTCTAGGTTGAGTGCTGACAGCATGACAGTCTTAGGAGTATTTTTGTGTGGCTTAGGGTTTATATTTAGGTTGCTTATATAGAAGTTTGATTTAATAGGAGTCGTTAGATTAACCTAGAGCAAATCAAAGCCATTCAAAACTAAGAGAACCAACCAGAACGTGCTACACAAGCCCTAATGACATAGCAGATCGTCACAAGAAGAAAAACGTCAGATTTTAGATCTGAGCAGAGGGGGAGGTCGACCCCCAGGTCGGCCTGTATATAGGGAGGTCGACCCCCAGGTCGGCCTGTATATAGGGAGGTCGACCCCCTGGTTGACCTGGCCTGGGATAGGTCGACCCCCAGGTCGTCCTACCCTGGTATTTAATTTTCTGAATTGCTCTATATAATTTTCTGAAAGTTCCGAGGGCCATATCTTCTTTATATGAAGTCCGATTTTCGAAATTTGGACTCTATTCTAAGCAGAATTTCGAGACGAACGCAATGGCGTAACCGTTTCTCTTAATTCTTACATTTGAAATTAATTATTCTTTAATTTGTTTTTTTAATATTCTTAGAAAATACGGGGTGTTACAATACATTTTAATTTACCGGGGCCACATGCTGACTCCAAAAATTCCAAAAAAATAAATCTAGCTATGTTTTGACGATACGGTCCTAACAAAACTAATTTCATCGAATTTGGAGACCATTTGCAAAATGGCTATTTTCAAGGGCTATATATTATATATTATATATATATATATATATATATTCCATAGCGACTATTCTGAATTTTAAACTAGTCATAACTTACAATTTATAAAGTGAAATCTCAGTTTCTTACTTTCGTTAGAAAGATATAGTTAATCAGATTAAAATATTTCTTGTTTCGTCCAATTTTGACTTATATCGACTTCTGTATATTCATTTGAAATTAGAAATTGAATTTTCAATCTACCGCGCCATTTCAGGCTCGTTTTATAATTAAAATAAATTTATACATTCTAAGTTCGATTAAAATAAGTTTTTAGTTGTTATTATTTAAAATAATTCATTTTAAAAATTTAAAATCCATTAAAATAACTAAAATAAAAAATTTAAATTGGTTATGAAATCCCGGGTTGTTACAATCTCCCCCACTTAAAATCTTTTCGTCATCGAAAAGGAACGGAGCTGAAAGTTGTTTAACTAACCAACTCAACTTTAATTCTTCAACTTTTCAGTTTCTAAGAATTTTCTAATTTTTTCAAAAATTTGGCTAACACCCTAAATTTTCGAAAAATTTAGCCATAACCTCCTTTGTACGGGGAGACCTTTAAAATCGGAACTTGCCTCACAGGGCCCTCATCAATCTAAAAGAAAGAGAAAAGGCCAAGCAGCTTGCAAATCAACTCATAAAATCATCAAACCCAATGAACATAGTAAATATGTACCTATTTGTCGGGCATACAATTTTATGCCTCTTCTTAGCGTCCATGCTATGACCTGTTCACACATATACATGTACATGTATGCAATTCCAATTATTTTTTAATTTAGTTCAATATATGATTCAATTTGGATAAATTAACCTTTCATTGTCATATTGGTTTTATTAGTGGAATTAATAATCATCCATCACAACCAACAATCAATTAGTTGATTAACTTTTCAATCATATATCTTTAATATATATACTCCAAAATCTAATTTTTAGTGCCAAATCACAACAATAATCGTTATCTAGTTTTGGTTCTCACACCAGTCAATTGGAAATATATTGATATCCCACTTTTGAAACTCGAACATAAACAATGATGATGCTAGAAATCATCATAATCATCTCCGAGCGACTAGAGTGTGATTCTATATCTACCCAGTATATTTGAGACCTCGAATACACGCTAGTTAGGCGTATATGCAAAATCTTTATGTACTCGATTGCCCAAATTCAACATAAATAAAATACTCAAATATGTATAATAAGATATAATTTTCAAATTTTAATTTGTTTTTATAAATAATACTCTTCAGACTTATTCTAGGATGCTACTGATCCTATCTCTAACGAGTTATTCTTATAGGATGTTACTAATCCTATCTCTGATGAATTCTTTTGTGTGGCTCTAACGTACCTTGTTCTCGTGCTTTGTAAACCAAAGCTCCGATATCACAAATGAAACGACCCAAACTCACCCGCAAGGGAAAGCTTGGATTGAGATGAGAACACGACAAATCAGAACACAAACAATAAAACATTTCATTGCTATTACAACAATTTACATCAGAGTACAAGAATATAACAGAGCATGAATAAATATATACAACAGAAAAATATCAGAGATTAAATTACAAAGCAGCGGAAAAATAATACATAACACAACTGAAAGAAATACACGAATACAAATTTTTCTGAATATAGTTTAAGCTGTAAATCCACGATCCTGGAAAAGAAATATCTACAAAACCAAAACTACTAGCTGCCTGTGTGGAAAGGGGCATCCAGAGTTTAGGTTAAAATAATAAACTCCAGGTCAGTCATGCGACCGGTGTGAGAACTAAAACAGTTATTTAAAACTTTACTTTAAATATAAAGTAAATCAAAGGAGCACGCCATATAACACGGAACGGGTTTTCTCCCAAGAATACCAGTGCATAATACAGTTTATAAAACAGCGCAATGTTTTTTGGAAAAATGAAGCTAATATAAGACTCAGGTCCCATCACATAATGCAACGCAAGTCGGAGGATAGAGTTTTCCCTTATAATAGTCAAACATGCTTGGTATCTTTAAAACAAATCATTTCGATATTACTATATAAGTGTATAGTGTTAAAATAACTTCAAATATAAATGTATCAATCATAGACGGCATAATACCTCATCTTACTATGTCGCCATACTAGTTTTACAACTAAGGCTGAAAATTCACGTATTGGAAATTGGATTCCATCTATGAGTCGAGGCTAGGGATGGCTCCTCACCGATTCGAGACACTCTAGCAAATGCCTTAGAATCCCCCGCAGTGAAACCTTGGATGCTTCAGGGTTGGTCCTCTCTTACGTTTAAGGATAAGTTATTCCTGAACACATGTTTCTTGGTCCTATAGGACCTATCCATCGGCTCCGTAGTAACCAATATATCTGAGGCGCCTCGCTATCCATCATCCACATAGGTAAAAAAATATAAATGTCTGGGCTCCATACCATGACACCACCCATAGCTAGAAAGAAATATCATGCACTCCCTGTAGTCCGATCTCATTTTTTACTCATACCGAGGTGTGGGGCTCGCAAATTAATGCTATACACAAAGCTATGTTATTTAAAGCGGTGCTTTGATCATCAATGACAAGACTCTGCTTTTCAAAAGAAGTCTTGATCATTAGCATCTCAGGATGCCACACAGGCAATTCATGCCATACGACTGATGTCTATCGATATATAACCTCTTAGCTTGTACATCTTAGAGAAAGGTGTTAAGCAAGAGAATAAATTCTCCTCCACTAAAAATATATATATATTTAATAGAGATCAATCAACATAGAATAAAATCAAATGTCAGGCACACATCCATTTACATGTCTGTTCTGGGTCTGAATGAAATCGAAAGCACCTTATTCCTTGTCTCATGAGAGAGGTCCTCACATATCCTGTAATAACCCGGAAAATCTAGGCCAGTTTAAAAATTTTATTTTGGCAATTTTAGCGAATTTTGAATATTTAAAATGAATTATTTTAAATAATATCGACGAGAAATTTATTTTGAATATAATTCGAACGTATATATTATATAGATCGTCGTTAGAATATAAATAATCATATATATAATTATAAATAGGAATTGAAAATGGCGCGGTAGTTCGATAAGTCGATTTCAAACTTCAATTGAATGTACCGGGTGCAAAACAATCCGGATTTTAGTGAAACCAAAAACATTAGGATCTATTTTAGAATATCTTTCCAACGAATCCGAAAAATCAAAATTTCATAGCGGGATTCAAAAGATATGTCCAGTTGAAAATTCTGAATAGTCGCTATGGAATTCAGGCCCTTAAAAATGGGAATTTTGCAAACGACCTCGGATTTCGACGAAACCCCTTTTGTTGGGTCCGTGATGTCAAATTATTGCTAGGTTTCAAATTTCATACTTTTTCGAATCAATATGTGAGTGTGGAAAAGGAAAACGCGTTTGACCAGTTTCAGTTGATTTTAATCGACTGGAAAATGGCCATTTTTCCAACGGTCTCGGAATTCGACGAAACTAGTTTTGTTAGGACCGTATCGTCAATACGAAGCTAGAAAATATTTTTCTAGGATTTATAGAGTTAGTATGTGACCCCGGTAAATTGAAATGCGTGTTTAAATTCAATATATAGAGTTATATGTTGATTTTAACGGAAACTGATTGTAACGATCAAATCAGCCTACAATACATATCCCATTGTGTTCGGAATGGGGGTAAATAGCTATGGACGATAGGCGGTGGGCCTCGTTTCGAGTTCGTATGTAAAAGTCAACTTTTTCATAATAAAATAATTAAATAAATAAATAAATAAAAAATAACCCTCTCCCCTTTATCTTCTTCAGATTGCCCCCCCGTTACAAATCGATTTCATTTCACAAAAAAAAAGGAAAAAGAAAGAGAAAGACCGGGGGGGGAACCCGTCGTCGCCCCCCCCCCCCCCAGATCGATCGCGACACCGCCAAGGGGGCCCCCAACCACCGCCGCTCCTTCATCTTCTTCCTCCTCTGCCTCGACCGCAGCACCCCCCTCCAAGCCGCTGGAATCTGCCGCGCCCCACCCCCCCAAGGACCACCGCCGGTCAACAACCGCTCCCCCACCGCTCTGGCCACCGCCGACAACCCATACCTCCTGCTCTGCCCAAACCTGTAAGCTTCCTTTGTTTTTATTTATTTTATTTTCTTTATGAAGTTTAAATTCAGATTTTAATAGGTAACAACGTTGTTTAAACTGCAAATTTTGTGCAAAATGATATAGGAATAAAAATGAGGTTTTTATCAATGAAAAGACGAGGTTTTTATTTTTGGGATACAGAAAAGATTAGATTTTTAAAATAGAAAAGATTAGATTTTGAAAATAGAAAAGATTAGATTTTTAAAATAGAAAAGATTAGATTTTTAAAATGAAAAAGGTGAAAGTTTTATATATTGAATAGCGAAGTAAAAATTCGATTTTTATATATTGAATAGCAAGGTAAAAATTCGATTTTTATATATTGAATAACAAAGTAAAAATTCGATTTTTATATATTGAATAGCGAAGTAAAAATTCGATTTTTGCATATGTAGAGAATACGGGCAGCGAAGGTGACAAAAAGGCGAGAACTACGAAGATTTCTATAAATGAAGTGTCGTGGAGTTGGGATAGCTATCGGTGAGAATTTCTCACTCTTCAATTTCTTTTTCTAGTTATATATATATACTAGGATGCAGACGGTGTTTAGTAGCACCCGACACCCGTCATCCACAGACCATGGATGACTTGTTTGTTAAATTGTTTGGTTGTGTAGTTGGTTAGTTTATTTGGTTCGAATTGAATTGTTTGGTAAAATGAATGGATTTGATTGATGTGTGAATGGCGTGGGCCTTCACTAGACCGGGGATAAGGCTAGGCCTTGTCCCGTTTCTAGTATCGTGCCGTTATGCCGCCGAAATTTTCTAAAACAAGTTAGAAAAATAAAAATATCATTTTTATTGTGTAAATGAACTGAATAGAAATTCATGTGTTGAAATAAAATATTTTATCGTTAAAAATATAATTTTTAACGTGGAAGTGAATAAAATAAAATATTCATTTACAAACCGGACGGTTTGTTTATGTACACATATTTGAAGGACATTGATTGGGACGATAAATTTTACACATCGCCCAACTGCACAAATAAAATCTGTGTTTGATTGTTTGAAACCCCACACGGGTGTTGGGATGAAATTTGAAGTTCACTCATCCTGATTGATTAAATATGTCGATCGATTGATTGACAGGCTGTTATAAGCGTTAGGTATCTATATTTGATGCTTATACAGTGTAGTGCACTTTGGTTGATGGTTGATTATTTTTCAATGCTATTATATACGTGTGATGTATAAAAATCCATATAATTAATATTCTATGGTGATTGATTGGGCCTCATTCCAATTTAGAAAATAAAGAATATTATAAAATAAAGGTCCATGTGTTGACTGTACTCATCCGTTGAGATTAGTCATGTGTTGAACGAAATATTTTAATAATAAAATTTACATCTTTATCAATATAAAATAAAGGTTCATGTGTTGACAGTACTCATCCGTTGAGATTAGTCATGTGTTGAACGAAATATTTTAAAAATAGAAATATTTGAAATAGAAATATTTGAATAGGAAATATTTGAAAAAGAAATATTTGAAATAGAATATTTGAAAATAGAAATATATGAAGCCATGTTGATTAGATTGACGCCATTTTGACGTGAACGATATTTATATCGATTTTATTCATTTTAAAATGAATATTGAAAAGTGATTTCGAAATCGAATATTTTGAAATGAAATTTGAATTAAATTGATTAGAAAACGAATTTGATTTGAATTGAATAGAAAACGAATTGAATTCAAATTGAATAGAAAACGAATTGAATTTAAATTAAATAGAAAATGAAATTGAATTCAAATTGAATAGAAAACCAAATTTGAATTGAATCGAATAGAAAACAAATTTGAATTGAATTCAAATTGAAAAGAAAACCAAATTTGAATTGAATCGAATAGAAAACAAATTTGAATTGAATCGAATAGAAAACAAATTTGAATTGAATCGAATAGAAAACAAATTTGAATTGAATCGAATAGAAAACAAATTTGAATTGAATCGAATAGAAAACAAATTTGAATTGAATCGAATAGAAAACCAATTTGGATAGAATCGAATAGAAAACGAATTCGAATTGAATTGAAAACGAATTGAAATGAATTCAAATCAAATTGAAATTTGAATTGAATAGAAATGAATTTTAAAACGAAGTATTAAGGAAGAATTCAATTTTGATTTGAATTGAAATGGAGGTTGAAATTGTTTTTTTAAAAACGATTTATAAAATTCATTTTAAAAAGAAATCGACGAAATACATATTATATATATTATATATATAATATAATGGCCTGAATAGAACGCGCTGCGCCGCGACAGTTCGTGAATTTCGACAATTTATTTCAAACCGACATTACGGGAGATCCGACCGTCGGATTCTCTTAAAACCGGAACCGTTGGATTCGTATCGAAAAGAGCTTTCTAACAAATATTTGAAATTCAAAATCTAACGGTTGGATTTGGAGATACGTCCAAATCAAATTTGAAAAAGGTCGTTGTAAGTGCAGTTCGATGGTCGTTGATGGAAATCAACTGTACGGGCCTTGATAAAATTATTAAAAATAGTAATAATTTGTGTAAAATCATAAGAAATGATTTGGGAAAAACTGGGATGAAAAACCCCATATTTGAAAAGATAAAAATAGATTTTTATCGAAATGAACTAATTTTGAACTAAAATTAAAACCCATTTATTTTCAAATAAATAAATTGGATTTGAAATGGGTTGTAAATAAAATTGATTTGTGGGTTTATCGTGAAGGGTGTTATAAATGACACTTGTTCTTTAACCCGGTGATAAATAGAATATGATTTGGGTTTGTCGTGAACTGTGTTTTAAATAACACTAGTTCTTTAACCCAGTAAAAGGAGTTTTAATGAATCTGCAATTAAATTGAAATGTGAATGCATAATCTAAATTATCAAATTTGGCAAATGAGCGAGAATTGAGTATCACCAGTTTTGCTCCAGAGCGATAGTTAAATCTTTAATTAGATTTGAACGTGAAATGGTAATTAATTTTACCGACAACACTGTGGTGTTAGATATGGAGTATTACCAGTTTTGCTTCATGGGATGAATAGGTTGGGATTGGGAAATAAAATAAATAATTACTTCGTTGTGGTTCGCTAATCTCGACTAGTTTAGAAAACCATAATTTGGTTTGAAATGACATCCAAAGGAAGATCAAAGGATAAATTTTAAAGAATTTATCTTGGATAAAATTAATGTGAACCTTTCCCTGAGAATATGAATTGGAATGAGACGTATGTTGTGTTTGTCTAACATTTGTTTTTAATATACGCGGGTTGTTCGGAAAGGCCGAGTTTATACCCATTCTGAATAACCGATTCGACGATATGTCGAAGATGAAGACGGTGGTTGAAGACCGGAAGTCTTCACATCGTTTAGATTATTACTGACGATCCTGATTGGGCTGTACACCCAAGAGGATGGAAATAGTTGGTGGTCGTCCAGACGTACTTGGAGATGGATGGATATGCGAGGAAAGTGCCTCCGGTTTCGTTCAGACCCAGAACGGACTTGTAAATGGATTGTGTGTCTGACATTGGATTTTATTCTGTGTTGATTGATTTCTATTAAATATACATCAGTTTGGCGGCGGAGAATTTATTCTTTTGCTTAACGCCCTTCTCTGAGACGTACGAGCTCAGAGGTTGTATATCGATGGACATCAGTCGCATGGCATGAATTGCCTATGTGGCACGCTAAGATGCAATGATCAAGGCTTTTGTTGAAAAGCAGAGTCTTGTGGTTGATGATCAAAGCACGGCCTACATGGCAGCTTTGTGTATAACGTGAATTCGCGAGCCTCACACCTCGGTATGAGTCAAAAAGGGGATACGGACTGCAGGGAGAGCACGACGTTTCTTTCTAGCTTTGGTGGTGTCAGTGACTTACCAGCCCTGACATTTATATACTTTTCACATTTGTGGTTGTTGGATGAGGCGCCTCGATTTTAGGTCTGTAAGGACAGGGAAACGTGTGTTCAGGCATAACTAATCCTCTAACGTAAGTGAGGACCGGCCCTGAAGATCTAGGATTGCCCAAGTGTGTAGTCCTGAGACATTTGCTAGAGTGTCTCAAACGCGGAGAGGAGCTTGCCCCTTGCCTCGACTCATGACGGAAATCCAATTTCCAATACGTGTATTTCGGCTTTATTTGTAGAGCCTAGTATGGCGACATAGTGGGATGGGGCACTTATGCCGTCTATGATTTATATTTATGATTGAAATTGTTTTGACACTATACACTCATAATAGTATCAAATGATTTGTTTTAAACGTACCAAGCATGTTTGGCTATTATAAGGGAAAACCCTATCCTCCGGCTTGCGTTGCATTGTGTGATGGGACCTGGGTCTTATAATAGCTTCATTTTTCGAAAAAGCATTGCGCTGTTTATCAATATGCACTAGTATTCTTGGGAGGAAACCCGTTCCGTATTATACGGCGTGGTCCCTTGAATTACTCTCTTTTAAAATAAAGTTTTAATAACTGTTTTAGTTCTCACACCAGTCACATGACTGACCTGGAGTTTATTGTTTTAACCTAAACTCTGGGTGCCCCTATTTTCCGCACGGGCAGCTAGTAGTTTTGGTTTTGCAGAATTATATTCACAGGATCCTGGTTTACAGCTGGAATGATATCCGGAAAGCTCTGTATCCGTATATCACCTTCAGTTGTGCTTTGTATTATTTTCCGCTGCGATGTATTTAAATGTAATTTAAAATCTCTGATATTTATCGAATGTAATTTATTCATTTATACTCTGTATATTCTTGTATCTGATGGAATTGTTGTAATAACAATGAAATGTTCTTTCGTCTGCGTTCTGATTTGTCATGTTCTCAAACGATCAGGGTTTTCGAACGGTCCAGATCGGTTTAACGACTGATTCAGATCAAGCGAAATTCTCGGCCGTCACATATCCGGTCGATCTCCAAGTACGTCTGGACGATCACCACTTATTACCTTGTCTCGGGTGTACAGCCCAATCAAGACATCAGTAATCACCAAACGATGTGAAGATCTCCGATCTTCAACCATCGTCTTGATCTTCGACTTATCGTCGAATCAGTTATTCAGAATGAGTATAAACCTGGCCTTTCCGAATAACCTGCGTATATTATAATCAGGTGATATAAACACACAACATACGCCTCATTCTGTAACACCCCGTAAATTTAAATATTAAAGTTAACAAACTAAAAAAATACTTAATTTCAAATGTGAGAATCAGGTGAAACGACTTAAGCCATTGTGTTCGTCTCGGAATTCTGGTTAAGATAGAGTCCGAGTTTGCGTAAATTGGACTTCGTATGAAGAAGTTATGGCTGTCGGAAGTTTCCAGAAATTTAAATTTAAATTCAAAAAAGAATTCAGATTCAAAAATTGGGCAGGGCGGGAAATTTCCCGCCCAAGGCCAGGTCGACCTTAGTGTCGACCTCCCCTATACAGGTGGACCTTAGTGTCGACCTGGGGGTCGACCTACCCCTCCCCCCCGGGCAGATCTGAGAGATGACGATTTTGTGACTCAATGCTGAGTCATTAGGGCTGAGGTGTCAACCTATCTTGGATGGATGGTTTTGATCGATTGTAGGTTGATCGGATGGCCTAAATTAATCCTAAATTCTATATAAACACATGTAGACTCAAACCCTAAAATCAAATAAAAATTAGAACCATGGCCGTCATGCTATCACCTTGCAACCTAGAGTAGCCGCCACCAACTAGAGGGAAAGTGAACCTAATCAACTCAATTCAACTCAAATTTATAACAACAACAACGAATTTGTCTACTCCAAAGGCGAGCTAAATCAATTTCAGAACTCAGATTCCAAAACTCAAGACCTTTTTTGAGTTGTGAGTTCAATATCTTTAACAAGATAATTAATAAGTTAATTGGGTTAAGTAATAAATTGGGTTATATGGCTATGTTTGTGAGACATTGAAAAAATGTGATATTTTGTGAATATATGCAAGTTGTTTATAATGATAGTTTTGTTGTGGATCCCTTTTCATATGCCAAATCACCTATGTTCAACTTGATTCACGTATTATATAATTTTATATGCAAGTTTGGGTGTAGATTATATGCTAGTTTCTATATGAATTATACACAAGTTTACATGTGAATCAAATAAAGTGACTATATGCAAGTTTAGGTAGAAATTGGATTCACATATATGCAAGTTTACACCTTTAGATTTAGATCTATGATGTACATAGTTTTATGCAAGTTTATGACTATGGCCTAAAACTATATTATATATATATATATATATATATATATATATGCAAGTTTACACCTTTGGATTTAGATCTATGATGTACATAGTTTTATGCAAGTTTGTGATTATTACCTATGCAAGTTTTGGATGAAAACTATATTACATATATGCAAGTTCACACCTTTAGGCCTATGTTAGATTCATGACAATAACAAGTTTATGCAAGTTATGTTGTAATCCTTATTTGCAAGATTAGATCCATTTTGTGTGTTATGCAAATTTGTGATGTTTCTTCCCTTTTATGAGTTGGATAATCGTTGGTCTAATATACATATATGTCATGATAAACGAACGAACAACGTGGGGACGATGGGGGTAGTATTGAATATACACATATTGGGAATTGGCATAATGGCCTTGAAAAAGGCATATAATTAAATTAAGACATTAATTGGAAAAATTGGCATTTATGGACATAATTGAGACAATTATGGACATAAGTATATTTGGAATTTATTTACAAATTTTGAATAGGGATATTAATCCACTTTGGAGTTAAATAAAGATGTGTAATAATAAACCGCCTAAGACACGAGGTTAGACTCGTTTATGGTGTAAGACTGCCCGGACCCGCCCGGCAAATCCAGCAGCCACAAATGCCAGTCTAATGTGAGAGGTTGAAGGCATGAATTAAACGCGTAACAGCTGTAAAGACACTAGGTTAGGCTCGTTTATGGTGTAAGTCTGGCCGGAACAGCCCGACAAATCCAGCTGCCACAAATGCCAGTCTAACGTGGGAGGTCTTTACAAGGTTACGGTGTTAATGAATTAAGAAACACTTAACTAGATAAACATGTGGTGGGACATGATGGGTTAGGTGGGTGCCTTGGATGGCATGTGAAAATCAAGTAGGTGCCTTGGATGGCATGTGAAATACGATTAGATGCACTTAACCAAGATTAAAACATGTAAGAAGACATGGATAAGAATGGGGTTAAGTGGGGAAAAACCTTAGAGGGGACCAAGCATAGGTGGAAAGCTTGTGTCATGCATGGGGGCCCTCTTCAAACCAGTAACCCATTAAGTATCTTTGTGGGCCTGACCTAAGTCGAGGACGGGACATGCATATTGGATTTAATTGTAAGAGGTCAAAATGGGTTAGCGGTGGCAACGCAAGTCCAACGGGGTCATATGCGTGTGTGGGCCCGGGCTGGTAGGTAAGACGTTGTTGCATCGTGTAGGTATAAGTCATGCATTTTGGTGGTATCGGATTGCCACTTTAGGGAGTGATACACCCCACCGTGGGGCCAGCACGGGTATCTACGAGTTAGGGAGCCGATCAAATGGGGGTAGTGGGTATACCTAGTGGAGATAGGGGCAGGAGGCACCTAAGAAGGCATCTAGCGATACACGAAACTACCAATATCAATATTAAGTTTGGTAGGCGGGATCAACTTTTAGGGTGTTTGGTGTGTTGCAATGTAGTAATTATCCTATAGTGATTAGGTACGCCTTTAACGTTATCTTTGTTCATCTTATTCCCTTAGTTGTTCTGTCATACCCATTGGTTCACAGTCATTTCCTTATTTTCCAGCTTATGCCTTGTCCTAGTTACTTAATGATTATATTGTAAAAGTTATTGCACTCGCCAGACTTTATGTCTGACCCCTTTGTTTCCACCTCTTTTCTCCCCCCTCCCCCAAGGTGCTCAGGGTGGGACTAGTACTAGTGGAGCTTGATTTGGACAGCTTTATCTCTTTCTTTGGAAGTTTGCTTGGATGGCTGAAGTAAAAGTTCAGCCTATCTTACTTATGGCTATTTTATGTGGGGTTATGTCTTTCATTTCTATGTACTCTGATTTTGACAAGATGGATATTATGTACTTGACTCTAGTCTTTGGTTTTTGATGATGTAATGAAACTAATTTGTTTACCGCTGCAATAAAAATGAAATTTTAAATTTTTGAGAACCGTTTTGTATCTGTCTTGTTGTTAAGTTTATGTTCTATACACACTTAAAACGCTCCATGGAAGTTAATACATTCCCTTTGTGAGTGACATTAATGGACGTGGGGTGTCACACGAGGTATAAGAGCTGAAGGTTACCAGACCAGATATGAATTTTGAAAAACT
The DNA here is from genome assembly GCA_030737875.1 of Allium sativum. Classification (NCBI taxonomy): domain Eukaryota; kingdom Viridiplantae; phylum Streptophyta; class Magnoliopsida; order Asparagales; family Amaryllidaceae; genus Allium; species Allium sativum. The sequence goes on along the minus strand of CM060927.1, from coordinate 71,156,881 downwards.
ATTTTTCAAAAAGCATTTTATAAAAAAATACTCTCAAAAATATGTTTTAAGGAAAGTATTTTCAAGAGAAAGGTTTATTTTGAAAACATAACCCTAAGAGCCATAGATCTTTCTTTCGAATTCTTCGTTTGAATCTCTTCATTTTCTTTTCAGCAGGTCTGGAATTCCCGAGATACCCGAAGGGATACCAATACCAGGATGGTTTAGAAGGTATCTGGTAGCTAGGGCCCGTGTCGTAGGTCCAGCAAATGCTCCTCCTCCTCCTCCCCGTGTTGACACTTTCGTAAAGATATGCAAGGACTTTCGGGCAATGGGCGGGAAACCTTTTCACGGGTCGGAAACATTTGTTGAGGCTCGAAATTGGCTAAAGGAGGTGGAAGAATTGTTTGGAATCTTCGAGGTAGAAGATGGAAGAAAGGTCCAGTTGGCTGCTTGGTTAATGAAGGATGAGGCCTCATTTTGGTGGGAGGTCACTAATGGAGAGCGTCTAGTTGATACATGGCCGGATTTCAGGCGTAGGTTTGAGGCGAAGTTTCTCTCATGGGCTGAAGAGAGTCTATACATGGAAAGGTTTTTGGCATTGAGGCAGGGGAATCTATCAGTGAAAGAATACGTCAACAAGTTCAATCAGCTAGCAAGATTTGGCTTGGACTTGGTGAATACACCCGAAAAGAAGGCCCTGAGATTTGTTAAGGGTTTGAACGAGCCGCTACATGGGTTAGCTATGACCCACATCCCTATGGGGGCCACCTTTGAGAGACTAGTTGACATAGCGCTTATGCATAAAGAGGAGAGAGGCGCTAATGCTAATAAGGCACCCAAGAAGAAAGGGGATAAAGAGAAACAACAATAGCAGAACAAGAAGGGTAGTAAAGACAACAATGGTAAGGGAAAGAAAAGATGCTTTAACTGTGGGACACCAGGACATCAAAGGAAAGACTACAAGAAGAAGAAGACTGGGTGTTTCCACTGTGGCAAGGCAGGACATCTGATTAAGGACTGCCCAAAGAAAGGGCAGAGGGTAGGGCCTACCTCTGGAGGGCAGATTTGGGCTCTCATGGCACCAGGGCAGGCAAGGGGGCAGGTCCAGGCTCTCGTGGTTCCACTGCTGCAAGAACGAGGTAGAGCGATTTCCGTTGAAAGCTTAGTTTATCTTTTCGATCATCCTGTTCGCACACTCTTTGATTCTGGCGCATCGCACTCTTTTATATCCACTGCTTTAGTTGAGACACTACACCTAAACACCAGTATAGTAGAGGATCCCTTAGTTGTTTCAAATCCAATTGGGGGCTCAGCCTATTTGTCGACGATTTGTTTGGATTTGGAAATTTCTATACTTAGTGTTGGGTTTAGATGTGATGCTTATGTTTTGGGCTTCATGGGCTATGGGTTAATTTTGGGCATGGATTGGCTATCCAGAAATGGAGCCATCCTAGGTTGTGAAAAGAGAGAGGTTAGGCTTATGACTCATTTGGGCAACACTCTCGAAATCTCTTGTAATCCCATGAATTCTGTTATGCTAAGTTATCTAGAATCGCTTGACGCGTCTGTTGAGAATTTGCAGTCTGTTAGCGTGGTCCGTGAATACTCGGATGTCTTCGATGAAGTTCGAGGTTTACCCCAAGGCGTGAGATAGACTTTCGAATATACTTAGTAGATAATGCAAAGCCAGTTTCATTACCAGTGCGCCATATGGCTCCGAGAGAGAGAAGAGAACTCAGTAAGCAAGTGAAAGAATTGCTTGAGAAGGGGTTCATAAGTAGAAGTATTTCGGAGTGGGGTGCTCTAGTCGTTTTTGCTACGAAATCTGATGGTTCACTTAGATTGTGCATGGACTATAGAGAACTGAATAAGCTAACAAAGAAGAACAGACACCCGTTACCAAGGATAGACGATTTATTCGATCAGTTGGTGGGAGCTTCGGTTTTCTCGCAACTGGATTGGGCTACAGGGTTTCATCAGCTAAGGGTGGCTGAAGATATCATCGATAAGACTGCATTTAGAACTCCCAACGATTTCTTCGAGTGGCTCGTCATGCCTTTTGGTTTGATGAATGCACCCGCATACTTTGTTGACTTAATGAGTAGGGTGTTTTTGGAGTTTATGAACAAGTTTACGGTAGTCTTTGTAGACGATATTCTCATTTTCTCTAAAAATGAAGAAGAGCATGCCCTACATCTTAGGGAAGTCTTAGAGAACCTACGAGCACATTAGCTAAAGGCTAAGTTCTCTAAGTGCCATTTTTGGAGAAAAGAAGTGAGGTTCTTAGGACATGTGGTCTCTAAGGAAGGGATAGCTGTGGATCCCGCTAAGATAGTGGCAATCCAAGATTGGAAAACGCCTAAGAACGCAACCAAAGTAAGGAGCTTTTTAGGGCTGGCTGGCTATTATAGGTAGTTCATTAAGGACTTCGCAAAGATATCATCCCCTCTCACTCGATTAACGAAGAAAATTTTGACTTTTACTTGGGATGTTGACTGTGATGATGCTTTCCAATGTTTGAAGAGAGCTTTGACGACCGCTCCAATTTTAGTTTTGCCAGACGGGAGTAAGACATTCACTGTATATACCAATGCTTGCGGGACAAGGCTTGGCGCAGTTTTAATGCAAGATGGAAGGGTGATATGCTATGGTGGAAGACAGTTGAAAACCCACGAGAAAAATTACCCTATCCACGACTTGGAGTTGGTGGCCATAGTTTTTGCACTTAAATCGTGGCGTCATTATTTGCTTGGCGAAAGGTTTGAGTTGTATACAGACCATAAGTCGCTAAAATATTTATTCTCTCAGAAGGACCTAAACATGAGGCAACAGAGATGGATGGAGTTTTTGGCATCCTACGATTTTGAGATCGCATATACCGCTAGCAAGGGTAACGTTGTAGCTGACGCCCTAAGTAGAAAGAAGTTAACTTTAAGTCCTTTGTTTGTAAAGCGGCAGATTTTGGAGTATATATCTTCCTTTGACTTCAGATCCTCTGTCGATTTTGTACCCGGATTGTTGGCATCATTAGAGGTGCAACCTACACTTTTGGGTCGAGTTGGAGAGGCACAGCGAAATGACCCACAATTGGTTGAGATAGTAGGCAAGCTTATTAGAGGGGAGTCCTCAAGTCATCTGAATAGATATGCTATAGATGAGAGAGGTTGGCTACATAGAGATGGAAGACATTGTGTACCACAAGACGAGAGTTTGAAGAAGGCAATTCTTGAAAACTCACATCGCTCTAAAATGACCAAGCATCCCGGTGGTGATAAGATGTATAGGGATATGAAGCGAGTTTTCTTTTGGGCCGGAATGAAGAAGGACGTGGCCGAGTTCGTTGCTAGATGCTTAGTGTGCTAGCATGTCAAGGCAGAGCAAAAGAAGCCCGGAGGTTTGCTCCATCCCTTAGAGATTCTGCTTTGGAAATGTTTCCCATGGATTTTGTAGATGGGTTACCAAGATCGAGGAAGGGTAATACGAGGATTTGGGTAATTGTAGACCGACTTACTTAAAGTGCCCATTTTATTCTCGTTAAAAGTAAAAGGACCGTCGCGTGGTTAGCATCTATTTACCTTCAAAAGATAGTCCACTTGCACGGCATACCCTCCAGCATTGTGAGCGATAGAGATCCTATTTTCACAAGCAAATTTTGGAAGAGATTACAAGAGGCGGTTGGAACGCAATTATGCTTAAGTACCGCTTATCATCCTCAGACGGACGGCCAAACCGAGAGAGTGAATCAGATTCTAGAAGACCTTCTAAGGATATGCATTCTAGACTTTGGAGGAACATGGGAAGAACACCTTCCACTAGTAGAGTTTGCCTATAATAATAGTTTTCAGGCTAGCATTGGCATGGCACCTTTTGAGGCTCTTTATGGATGACCGTGCCGATCACCTACGTGTTGGTGGGAATCCACGGATAAGGTTTTGCTTGGACCCGACATGATTAGGGAGACTTCGGAGAAGATAGACCTGATTCGACGGCTAATGAAGACGGCGCAGGACTGACGGTAGTCATATACGGATAAGAGACGAACCGATCTTGAGTTCAATGTTGGAGACATTGTTTTTATTAAGGTGTCACCGTTAAGAAAAGTAGTTCGCTTTGGATCAGTAGGGAAGTTGGCACCACGGTTCGTAGGACCCTTTCCAATTACAGGGAGGATTGGGCAGATGGTGTACAGAGTAAAGTTACCAGAGAAGCTCAGTGGAGTTCATGACGTGTTTCACGTTTCACATTTCACATTTGCGTAAGTGTTTGCATGATACAGCGGAAGTGGTAGAGCCGAGCACGCTCGAAGAATGGAGGTAATGCGTAATGCCACGATCAGACGAGCTCCTACACGCATTCTCGGATCGGAGGTGAAAAAGCTTTGCAACAAAGATGTAACACCCCACGTCCATTAATGTCACTCACAAAGGGAGTGCATTAACTTCCATGGAGGTTATAAGTGAATATAGAACAGAAAAATTACAACAAGACAGATAATAAGTAGTACTTGAAAACTAAACCTTCATTTTATTGCAGCGGAAACATGTTTATTACATCACAAAACCATTAATCAGAGTTTAGTACATTATCCATCTTCATAAAAACAAAATACATAATCCCATTACACAAATAGCCATTAAAGAAGATAGCAAGCTAGACTTTACTTCAACGGTCCAAGCTTTCCAAAGAGATAAAGCAGTCCAATCAAACTCCACTAGAGATGGGTCCAACCTGAGGACCTGGAGAGGGAAAAATGATAGAAATGGAGGGGTCCGACATAAAGTCTGGCGAGTATGATAATTCTAACAATACTATTATCGAAATAACTAGACTAAGGCATAAGCTGGAAGACAAGTAAATGTCTATAAACTATTAGGTATGGAATGAACAGATAAAGATAACGTGAAGGATAACGTTAAAGGCATACCTAATTACTAACGAATAATTACTACACTGCACCGCACATTACTACACTGCACCGCACATTACTACACTGCACCGCACATTACTAAACTGCACCGCACCAGTCACCCTAAAGGTTGATCCCACTTGCTTCACACAGAAACAATATAAATAGCCTTACGTACCCCTAGCTGACTACATAGGTGCCGTTTGCCCCTATCTCCACTAGGTGTACCCCACTACCCACTTTCGATCGGCTCCCTACTCGTAGATACCTGTGTTGGCCCCACAGTGGGGTGTATCACTCCCCTAAAGTGGCAACCCGATACAACTGAGAATGCACGGCTTATACCTACACGATGCAACAACGTCTTACCTACCAGCCCGGGTCCACACACGCATATGAAACCCGTTGGACTTGCGTTGCCATCGCTCCCCGTTTTGGCCTCTTATAGTCAAGCTCAGTAGGCGTGTCCCGTCCTCGACTTGGGTCGAGCCCACAAAGATACGTTTGGGATACTGGTTGAAATGGGCCCCCACAAGCTACCCACCTAAGCTTGTCATTAATATATTCCACTTAACCCTCTTAGTCATGTTCATTTACATGTGTGTTTGGTTAAGTCTTACTAATCGTATTTCACATGCCACTAAGGGCACCCCCTAGATTCCTCATGCCACCCAAGGCACCTACTTAACCCCCATGTCCTACCTTACATGTTTATCTGGTTAAGTATTTCTTAATTCATTCAGGCCATAACCTCATAAAGACCTCTCACATTAGACTGGCATTTATGGCAGCTGGATTTGCCGGGCGGGTCCGGGCAGTCTTACACCATAAAAGAGTCTAACCTCGTGTCTTTACAACCGTTATGCTTTAGTTTAGGCCTAGGACCTCTCACATTGGGCTGACATTTGTGACCACTGGTTTTGCCGGGCGGGTCCGGGCAGGTTTACGTCACAAACGAGTCCAACCTCGTGTCCTAAGCATTGATTAACACTTAAAATCTTTTACCCCAGTTTTAATAATTCCCTATTCAAATTATTAATTAAGTCAAATTAATGATGTCCATAATTGACTCAATTATGGCCATCCACTTATGGCATGCAAAATCATATCAATTGCACCCCAACTTTTTAATATTAAATCCTTAATATTACCCCTACCCTACGTTTATACGTTCGCTTATTCAACGCATAATATAGGCTAGACTTGTATAGTCTAACACCTAGCACAAAGATAAATTATCACAACATATAGACAATTAAAATAAATCTAATCATAATAGGGTGAAACTTGCATAAACTACACATGTTAAGGATCAAAAGGTGTCAACTTGTTAAATGTCTCAATTTATATGATATGATCATAGCCCAAATCTATACATAAACTTGCATATGGGGTTTTTAGGCAACATAATGATGGTGTGAACTAGCATAGGATATCACATATGTCATAGCATAATTCTAGATGTCATAATAGATGTCTTGGTATATGTTCATAACTTTTCTAATCAATCTAACTTGCATATGTGACTTGTCATATAGATCAACATAACCCAAACATGATGATTTAATTAATATGAACTAACTAGCATAAATGGTAACATCATGGCCTTTTTAACATGTATGATTCATCACAATTTAGCATAGAAACTTTCAACATACATAACATCATCATTGCATGATTTACAACATATAAGATATCATCATCACATAACATTTGATTTACAATATACATGATAGCAAAAGGGGTTTACAACAACATATATGATAATTCACATCACTACTCATAATCCATTCATAACTCAACCTAATTAAAATGATAATAATCTTGTTAAGATCATCATACTCACAATTTAGAGAAGAAAAGAGAGAGTTTTGCTTTGCTTTAGGGTTGAGAGAATTAGAATTGAATTTGCTTTTCTTCTTTCTTAGTTGGCGGCGGCTCCATTGATTTCCATGGCGATGGTATGACAGTAACTATTCTAATTTAATTAGGTTTATGGTTAGCATTAGGATGTATTTATAGGTGTAGGAAGTTATTTAGGACCATTAGATTAACCCTGAACCATGAGAACCAATCAAATGAAAAATCTGCATTTGAGCGAATCGGCCCACGGGTTGACAGCCAAACACCCTGGATTAACTCCTAGTCGACCCAGCATGGCTCGGGTCGACCTCAAAAATGGGCCGGTTCGGTTATTCCCCCTCCCAATTCTTTGTTTTGAACTTTTTCGCATATTTATTTATTTAATTTTTAATTTTTATATATATATATATATCAATATATATATATTTCTCTGCGCAACCCATTTCACTTAATTCTTTTCTAAAAATTAAGTATACTTTAATTTGTGAATTTTAATGTTATCAAATTACGGCGTGTTACATTCTCCCCTCCTTAAAAGATTTCGTCCCCGAAATCTCCAAGTCAAGAAGAATGTATATCCTACCATCTAATCGTCCATCTACTCAACCATCAAACACCAGCATCCATTGTCGTTAATAGACTTCTAATGCTTTAATGTTTATATGCACAGTGTATGTATATGTCCATATCTAATGCATAATTAGGCGGTCTACTGATTCAGTCGACCTCCTTAGTGCAATTCATGATAGTGCCATGCGTCCAATATGTATGCAAAAGATTCCTAATGATACATATTAATTCTATATGCGTGCACAACCATCCACTCGAATGCAGCAACTATATGATAATACAACCATTATACATCCATTTTACTAAATACATCCATATATATGCAATATGCAATATGAAGTGACTGAGCCGATCTGGTGCCTAATAGTGTGTGTATATGCATCCACGAGCAAACACTTGCATCCACTTTGCATCCATCATACATAACATGTCTCAAACACATGTTTCAACCATAGGATTATCCTATCTAAAGGTCAAGAATACTAACGAGAGGATACTCTAAAGATAAGATAAGTACAAGCTAAGCGATAAAGGGAAATTAAAAGACATACCCTCAAAAAGAAAAGGGTATCGTGAACGCATCTTCTCTTCTGTCTCCCAAGTAGCGTTTCTCTCATCATCTCCCCATTGTACTTTGACCAGTCTGACCTCTCGATTTCTCAGCTTCTTAATCTCTGACCCAAGAATGCGCGTAGGAGCTCGTCAAATCGTCGCATCACGCTCTATCTCCGCCTCTCTAAGCAAGTTCGGCTCTACCACTTCCACGGTCTCGTGCAGCACTTCCTCAAATGTGATACATGGAATACGTCGTGTACACCACTAAGTCTCTCGGGCAACTCCACTCTATATGCCATTTGCCCAATCTTCTCCTTAATAGGAAACGGTCCTACGAACCTTGGTGCTAACTTCCCAACGGACCCAAAGCGAACTACGTTTCGTAATGGGGACACTTTGACAAAGACCATGTCCCCAACTTCAAATTCAAGATCCGTCCTTCTCTTATCCGCATATGATTTCTGCCTATCTTGCGCTACTTTCATCCTCCTTCGAATCAAGTCGACCTTCTCCGAAGTTCCCCTAATCATATCGGGCCCAAGTAAGATCTTATCGGTAGATTCCCACCAACATGTAGGCGAACGACACGGCCGTCCATAAAGAGCTTCGAATGGTGCCATACCAATGCTAGACTGAAAGCTGTTATTATATGCGAACTCCACCAGTGGAAGATGCTCTTCCCATGTACCCCCAAAGTCTAGGATACACAGCCTCAAAAGATCCTCTAGAATGCGATTCACCCTCTCGGTCTGGCCGTCCGTCTGAGGATGATATGCGGTGCTCAAACATAACCGAGTCCCTACCGCCTCTTGTAAGCTTCTCCAAAATTCACTAGTGAAAATAGGATCGCGGTCGCTCACTATGCTGGAAGGAACACCGTGCAAATGAACTATTTCTCGGACGTATACAGAAGCTAACCATGGAGCAGTCCTCTTACTCTTCACGGGAATGAAATGGTCGCTCTTAGTAAGTCTATCTACTATAACCCAAATCCCCGTATTACCCTTTCTCCATCTCGGTAATCTATCCACAGAATCCATCGAGACACTTTCCCACTTCCATAGTGGAACCTCCAATGGGTGAAGCAACCCACCGGGTTTCTTTTGCTCCGCTTTACTTGTTGGCACACCAAGCATCTAGCGACATACTCGGCCACGTCCATCTTCATACCGGCCCAAAAGTAAACTCGTCTCATGTCCATGTACATCTTGTCCCCGCCGGGATGAATGGCATCTTCGAACGATGTGCATCGTCAAGAATAGTCTTCCTTAGGTCATCGTCTTTTGGTACACAAAGTCTACCGTCCCTACGTAACCAACCCTTATCATCTAGGGTATACCTACGGAGATGGCTTGATGACTTCCCTCCTTTGAGCTTTTCTACTAACTCAACCAACTGTGGGTCGTCTCGCTGTGCCTCGCCAATCCATCCCAAAAGCGTAGGTCTGACCTCCAAGGATGCTAGCAAACCGGTTACAAATTCAACGGAAGGTCTAAAGTCAAACATCGAAATAAATTCTAAGCTTCGCCGCTCCACAAACAAAGGACTTAAGGATAACCTTTTTCTACTTAAGGCATCCGCCACCACGTTACCCTTGCCAGGGGTATATGCTATCTCGAAGTCGTAGGATGCTAAGAACTCCATCCACCTTAACATATCTCCCTTCCCTAGAGACCACATGCCCTAAATTCCTCACTTCCTTCCTCCAAAAATGGTATCTTGGAGAACTTAGCTTTAAGCTAGTGCACTTGTAGGGTCCCTAAGCTTTCCCTAAGACATAGGGCATGCTCTTCTCTGCTTCTAGAGGAAACCAGGATATTATCCCATGTAAAATCATCACATCCATCTCTCACGCAGACCATCCCAGTCGAATTCGAGATCCCCCAAGTGCAAGCCCCAAAGGCCTAAACCAATATCAGACAAACACCCAAGGGATACCTCCTTCGAATTCAGACGACCTATGTAACACCCCGTAATTCTGTGACATTAAGATTCTCAAATTAAAGTATAATTAATTTTTAAAAGAAAAAGATCCATGCAGTTGTTTAATTTAAGTATTGTAACTAACATGAAAAAGAGAAGTAAGGAGAGAACAATAATTATTATTGTTTTAAGACTTATTAACAAAAGCCTCTGTAGCTCAGTTGGTTAAGGCATTGGATTTGTAGCATGGAGCTCGGGGGTTCGAACCCCGGCGGCGGCATAATTTTTTATCTTTGTTTTAGAGAGGGCCAACTGAACATGCAAATATATGTACGTATACAAATTCAAAATTTGAAAGGATAAGAACGTACATATAAGGAAATAAAGAAAATATATATATATATACATATGAGAATATAAATATATATATATGCAAAAATATATGTATACGAAAGATAAAATTCAAGATAAGGCTACAGTCAATGAAATATGATAACATCATTTGAATTTTGAAAATAAAATGAAAGTTGTGTGTATATATATACGCGTAAAATGGTCGTTAGAGGAATTGTATACATATAAGAATATTTCATGTGAATAAAACAGTTAAATAAATTCCAGAAATTCAAAAGTTCGAAAATCAAACTTCTACGCCAAAACAATTCATTTGAAATTCAAATTTCTACGCCAAAATAGCTTGTGGGACCCAATGCTGACTCAGCACTGCGTGTATGATTAGGTTTGGCTAGATTCATCTACGTACCTGGACTATTTTCTTAACTGGGTTCAATGCTGACTCAACGCTGCGTGTACGATAAGGTCTTGAGCAGCTACATAAACAACCCTAGTCTTCATTCTCTTTGCACCAATTCTCTTCTATCCTTATGCTGCTAAGATTCATGGCTTCTTCCCCTCCTCTAAATTTTCTTAAATAATTAAAATAAAATATAAATTCAAGACATGGAGATGCTGCTCAAATCTGTTCAAGAGAAGATTCAAATCAAAGTGAAGAATTCAAAGGCTAAATCAACAAACCTCGAGCAACGACATACAAATCTTAGCATCGCCGTTCTTCTATTCTAGATCTAATTTCTGTAAGTTGGTTATTTCTAGACTTGAACGTTTTATTTTTATTTGTGACATGAAATTAAAAGGATATAAGAAAAATGCCTAATCTCTTCACTTGGATCTGTTTTTATTTAAGTTTTTGGATCTAATTCTTGACTATGGCCCAGAACATACTATGACTTTGATTGACGGCCTATGACTATTGAACAAAGAGGATATGCCTATGCCTATGATCATGATTATTAGAACTATGACCATGAACCTATTGCCTTTGAATTACGAACATGAACCTTGATTTGGGACATACAACATATGACTATGACATTGCCTATGACAATGACTTATGACTATGGGAATTATTTTCCCTTTTGGACTATGAACATTTCCTATAACTATGAACTTTGCCTATGATTCATAATTAGGAAAATTGTTGCTTAAGTTTTGTGGCTATGAAATTGGGTCTAAACCCGATTATCTATTTTATATGTTCCTTGTTTTTCTTTGGTTTTAGACCGTGCGAATTTACCTATTCAGTTAGGTCTACCCATGTTCTTGAACCTATTCTATCTATTGGTTTTAGACCGTGGGAATTTACCTATTAAGTTAGGTCTACCCATATTCTTGAACCTACGTCGTTATCCAAACCTTTTATGCCAGTTATTATCCCTTTTCATAGTATCTTTGGTTCATTCCCTATTTTCAACGAATATAGATTTATTTACAATCTAGGTTAAATCACGATTATACGAACGGTGGGAATGCAATTTGGGGAAAATATGAAAATGAACATAAATGTAGATATAAACTTGGAAATTGGCATAAATTGGGAATATGTATTATGGCATGTTCATAGGAATGCAAATTGGATAAGTTTGACATATTAAATTTAGTATTAGCAAGTAAGCTAAATTTTAGGCATGAAATGTAAACTAGAATAATAATTCTAGTCTTACCATAAACTGTGAATTAGGAATGTTAAATCAAAATTGTGTTAATTAAAGATTTGGAATAAGTATATTTGCACAATTTTGAATTTAGCCATAATTGTGAGAAATTGTCATGTTTAGAATAAATTATGGTTAGTGACACTTAATTTGGTATAATTTACATACCAAAAAGTATAAATATGATAAATAAGAGGGAACGGGCCATAATAATAAATGTGACAATGTACATTAAAAGTGTAATAATGAAATAAGTAAATTAGGAGTAAATTTACTTATAGAATTTGTCATAAATGATAAATTGTTCATTTACCACAAAATATGTAACTTGCATGTAGGTAAAGTTTTGGCCATAAATTATAAACTAGGATATTTAATCTAGTTTTGGCAATGAAATAGGTAATGGCCTGAACTGCAAGTTGGGTTAGGACTTGGGCCTAGAATATAAGTATACTAGTGGGCAGGACAAAATGAAAATGGTATAGGCCAAGTTTATTTAGAAAGGGAAAATGGACTTTGAAGATAAATTGTTGACAATTTATATATGGACAAAAGAAAGGTTTTCTCTTTGAATAACACATACACCTGAAAGTTCTAGGGTGACAGAGAGGATAGTGTCTAGGCTTGGGTTTGGAAAATACAAGTTTCCTGCCCTCCCTGGCTATCCCTAACTGATCCGAAGGACGGGATGGTTGTTTTCAAAACCAGATTTGGAAATTAATCAAAAACCCTTTGAACTTAGAAAACATGAATATGCCTAACCCGAGGTTAGATTGAGTTGCGATGTAAACCTGCCCGGAATCGACCGGCACATCCAGTAACCGCAGCAATATCTGTCTAATGTGAGAGGTTGCGGCTTTAATTTATTAATTAAAGCTAGAACAAGAATGGGAGAGTTAAGTCCATAGAAACACTTAACCAATTTAACACAGTTAAGCAAGAATGGGTGGGTTAAGTCCATAGAAACACTTAACCAACTTAACACAGTTAAGCTAGAATGGGAAGGTTAAGTCCATAGGAACACTTAACCAACTTAACACAGTTAAGCTAGAATGGGAAGGTTAAGGAACACTTAACCAACTTAGCACAGTTAAAGCTAGAATGGGAGGGTTAAGTCCATGGGAATACTTAGCCAAATTAACATGTTGACTAGACTAGAAGGTGGGGTTAAGTAAAATTAATACACTTAGCCAATTTAACATGTTAATTAGACTAGAGGTTGGGGTTAAGTAATACACTTAGCCAATTTAATATGTTAGCTGGACTAGACCATAGGGTTAAGTAAACTTGAACGCTTAACCATCAGAATATGATAAATGAATAGGGTTAAGTAAAAAAGCATAAAGGGATAACACTTAACCAGTTTAACAGGATAAGGGAAGAGGGTTAAGATAGCTTGAATCGACTAAAGACACTTAACCAATCCAACCCAGCGAGAAAGAAAACTAAGTAGTAAACCTCAGTTGAAAAGGGGACTAAGTAGTAAAACTTAGTTAAGAAAACAAGGAATTTGGAAACTAAGTGGTAAACCTTAGTTAGTAGAACTAAGTAGTAATTCTTAGTATAACACGAAGGAGCGGACATCCATATTATTTTAAAGAAGACTCTAACGAATTGGGATACGAAGCCCGAGGCTTCGAGGGGACGTGAGGGTACTCTTGGTATCCCTCTGTGAGGCTTCAGATGATCCGCCTGGGCGCACAGAGGTTAAGGTCTGCGGTAGGAGAGCCAAGGGTATGCCTTGGTTGCAATATATGGCAACCAAAAGACTAGGATGGACCAGCGTGATTCGGCGAGAAGACGGAAGCCCTGTGATAGCAACTCGTTGTCTACCTACCATCTTCAGTCAAGCGAGACATGTGAAGTGGGAAGACTGGAGGACTCATACGGACCACATACTTGCTATCTAGTTGTGGTTGCGGGGTGTTTTTGGCCATAGAATTAGTGGGGCAGATATGGGCCTTCGTACAGTTCTCATTTTACAAGGGTGGCCTTCCATTAGTTGAGGGTGGGGTCGAGTGGGACCATAACTACTGGAAAAACAGACCTTAGCATCTGCATCGGCAGATATTGAAAGCTCCCGACCGAGTTCCGTATTTCTAGAGTAGCCCTGACAGCGGAACTCGGACCGCACATTACTGGACATGTGCATCTAGACAAGCGATAACGATTCGCAATACATGCGTGGGAAAAGTCTAGGAACATGTACCACCCTAGGTGGTGTGTCCTAGACTAAAGGGCATCGTTCGACAGGTAGCATAATCCCTAGTTTGGAACTAGGTGGCATAAACCCTGAATCCATGAAGCATTCAGAAAAATAGCGTAAGTTCTAGTTGAATCTAGAAGGCACTTGATAGAAAACCCTAGATTAGATCTAGGTAATTAAATAATAAATGGATGCCTGAAGGCGACGGAAACTACAGGGATTGGGATCACGTTATCATTACTAGTAGGGACACTAGTTAGGCGGTGCAGAGATATAGAAACCAGAATAATAAGGTAATAGCGAAGCAGAGAAAGTATTAAAGTATATCCAGTTTATCTAGCCTTAGTATATCTTGTGGTAATCTTATCTTATCCTGTTGACCCTATCATCATGGTATTGTCTTGTATTCAATTAATTCATGTCGTTTCATTTTTCCCTGTTCACATGCTAGAAGTTACTGACTTACTCAGGCTTTATGTCTGACTCTGTTTTTCTTTCGCTTCTTTTCTTCCGTCCCCCCCCCCCCAGGTAGTTGAGGAGGGAATAGTATAACTCAGGATTAGATTGGACCGTTGCTCTTTCTCCAGCTTGAAGATTTGACGAAGTCGTCCTTGGATTCTCTTTCAGATGCTATGGCTGGCTCTTGCTACATTGGGGAATATAAAATGTTGTTTTATGCTTCTTTATTTTGTAAAGACAGATGATACTCTGATATTGTAAAAGAATCTTGTATAGACAATTTTATCAATAAAGCAAAGTTCTATTTTCCGCTGTTTAATATTTGTCTGTCTTGTAATTTATCTGCATCTTTTACCCAAAATGCTCCATAGAACTTAGTGCATTCCCTTTGTGAGTGACACTAACGGACGTGGGGTGTTACAACCTACGTGAGATGATACTAGTAAGATGGTCAATCAATTGAGAACTCGACCGACTCTGGCCGTCCTTGCCAGTCTTGCTCCAAAACTGCCGCTGATAACATAACGGGCTTTGCTTAATCTATTAAGCACATACGAAAACTTATTCCGCGCCTATGGGTAAACCCCGCGCTTTATCAACGACGTCCCCATACTCACGGACCACACAAACAGGTTCCTAATCATCGTTAGATGTGTCAGAAGATTCTAGGCAGCTAAGCATCACTGAACCCCTAGGGTCGCAAGAATTATGAGGGTTTTTCTACAACGAATCAATAGTCTAACTACTCTCCTTTCACCGTCTAGGATGGCACCCCGCTTGGCTAGCCAATCCACCACTAGAATCAAACTACAGCCCGTGAAACCAAGGACAAAGGCGTTGAATTCAAACTCAACACCCAAGATAAACACTCTCAAATCCCGACAAATTATAGAAAGATGAGCCGAACCACCAATAGGATTTGGGACTACTAAGGGATCAGTAACAATACTAGTATCTAGGTGCAGTGTTTCAACTAATGATGTAGAGATAAACGAATGCGATGCGCCCGAATCGAATAAGGTACGGACAGGATGATCAAACAGAAAAACTAAGCTTTCAACAGAAATGGTTCTACCTCGTTCTTGCAGCGGTGGACCACGAGAGCCTGAACTTGTCCCCTTGCCTGCCCTGGTGCCAAAAGAGCCTGCACCTGTCCTCCCGAGGTAGTCCCTGTCCTCTGCCCCTTCTTTGGGCAGTCCTTCACTAGATGTCCTGCTTCACCGCAGTGAAAACAGCCAGTCTTCTTTTTCTTTCGGCAATCCTTGCTGAGATGGCCTGGTGTCCCACAGTTAAAGCATTTCTTCTTCCCCTTAGCATTATTGCCTTTGCCACACTTATTTTGATCCCCTTTCTTCTCGGGTGCCTTATCAGCTTTAGTGCCTTTCTCCTCGTGCATGAGTGCCATGTCTACTAGCTTCTCAAAGGTGGCCCCCATAGGGATGTGGGTCATAGCCAACCCTTGCAATGGTTCATTCAATCCATTAACGAACCTCAGAGCCTTCTTCTCCGACGTGTTCACTAAGTCTAAGCCAAACCTTGCTAATTGATTAAATTTGTTGACATATTCTTTCACTAATGAGCTTCCTTGCTTCAATGTCAAGAACCTTTCCATATATAGATTTTCTTCCGCCCTAGAGAGAAACTTCGCCTCGAACCTACGTCTAAAATCCGCCCAAGAGTCAACAGGACGCTCCCCATTAGTGACCTCCCACCAAAACGAGGCCTCTCCCTTCATTAGCCAAGCTGCTAATCTAACTCTCCTCCCTTCTTCCACTTCAAAGATTTCTAGCAATTCTTCCTCCTCCTTAAGCCAATCTCTAGCTTCCACAAACGTTTTTGACCCTTGAAAGGGTTTTCCACCCATAGCTTTGAATTCCTTGCACGTCTTTGCAAAAGTATCTACGCGAGGAGGAGGAGGAATGGGTGCAACTTGTGGTGGAGGAACATTGGCTGGACCTGCAGCGGCCCTAGCCTCTAACAACCTCCTATACCATCCTGGTATCGTTACACCGTCGGGTAGATTAAAATCTTCAGCCATGCTGAAACGAAAAAGGAAGGATTCAAAATGGAGAATTCGAAAGATAAAATATATGGCTATTTGGGGATTATGTTTTTCATAAAAACTTCCTCTTTAAATTTCTCATTAAAACATGTTTTTGAAAACATTTCTTCCAAAAATAACTATTTTTCTAAAGTATTTTTATCTGTTCTGGTAACCTTAAGCTCTGATACCACGTGTAACACCCCACGTCCATTAATGTCACTCACAAAGGGAGTGCATTAACTTCCATGGAGGTTATAAGTGAATATAGAACAGAAAAATTACAACAAGACAGATAATAAGTAGTATTTGAAAACTAAAACTTCATTTTATTGCAGCGGAAACATGTTTATTACATCACAAAACCATTAATCAGAGTCAAGTACATTATCGATCTTCATAAAAACAAAATACATAATCCCATTACACAAATATCCATTAAAGAAGATAACAAGCTGGACTTTACTTCAACGGTCCAAGCTTTCCAAAGAGATAAAGCAATCCAATCAAACTCCACTAGAGCTGGGTCCAACCTGAGGACCCGGAGAGGGAAAAATGATAGAAATGGAGGGGGTCAGACATAAAGTCTGGCGAGTATGATAATTCTAACAATACTATTATCAAAATAAGTAGACTAAGGCATAAGCTGGAAGACAAGTAAAGGCATATGAACTATTAGGTATGGAATGAACAGATAAAGATAACGTGAAGGATAACGTTAAAGGCATACCTAATTACTAACGAATAATTACTACACTGCACCGCACATTACTACACTGCACCGCACATTACTACACTGCACCGCACCAGTCACCCTAAAGGTTGATCCCACTTGCTTCACACATAAACAATATAAATAGCCTTACGTACCCCTAGTTGACTACATAGGTTCCTTCTGCCCCTATCTCCACTAGGTGTACCCCACTACCCACTTTCGATCGGCTCCCTACTCGTAGATACCCGTGCTGGCCCCACAGTGTGGTGTATCACTCCCCTAAAGTGGCAACCCGATACAACTGAGAATGCACGGCTTATACCTACACGATGCAACAACGTCTTACCTACCAGCCCGGGTCCACACACGCATATGAAACTCGTTGGACTTGCGTTGCCACCGCTCCCCGTTTTGGCCTCTTATAGTCAAGCTCAGTATGCGTGTCCCGTCCTCGACTTGGGTCGAGCCCACAAAGATACATTTGGGATACTGGTTGAAATGGGCCCCCACAAGCTACCCACCTAAGCTTGTCATTAATATATCCCACTTAACCCTCTTAGTCATGTTCATTTACATGTGTGTTTGGTTAAGTCTTACTAATCGTATTTCACATGCCACTAAGGGCACCCCCTAGATTCCTCATGCCACCCAAGGCACCTACTTAACCCCCATGTCCCACCTTACATGTTTATCTGGTTAAGTATTTCTTAATTCATTCAGGCCATAACTTCATAAAGACCTCTCACATTAGACTGGCATTTATGGCAGCTGGATTTGCCGGGCGGGTCCGGGCAGTCTTACACCATAAAAGAGTCTAACCTCGTGTCTTTACAACCATTTTGCTTTAGTTTAGGCCTAGGACCTCTCACATTGGGCTGACCTTTGTGACCACTGGATTTTCCGGGCGAGTCCGGGTAGGTTTACGTCACAAACAAGTCCAACCTCGTGTCCTAAGCATTGATTAACACTTAAAATCTTTTACCTTCCCTATTCAAATTATTAATTAAGTCAACTTTTAATGATGTCCATAATTGACTCAATTATGGCCATCCACTTATGGCATGCAAAATCATATCAATTGCACCCCAACTTTTTAATATTAAATCCTTAATATTACCTCTACCCCACGTTTATACGTTCGCTTATTCAACGCATAATATAGGCTAGACTTGTATAATCTAACACCTAGCATAAAGATAAATTATCACAACATATAGACAATTAAAATAAATCTAATCATAATAGGGGTGAAACTTGCATAAACTACACATGTTAAGGATCAAAAGGTGTCAACTTGTTAAATGTCTCAATTTATATGATATGATCATAGCCCAAATCTATACATAAACTTGCATATGGGGTTTTTAGGCAACATAATGATGGTGTGAACTAGCATAGGATATCACATATGTCATAGCATAATTCTAGATGTCATAATAGATGTCTTGGTATATGTTCATAACTTTTCTAATCAATCTAACTTGCATATGTGACTTGTCATATAGATCAACATAATCCAAACATGATGATTTAATTAATATGAACTAACTAGCATAGATGGTAACATCATGGCCTTTTTAACATGAATGATTCATCACAACTTAGCATAGAAACTTTCAACATACATAACATCATCATAGCATCATTTACAACATATAAGATATCATCATCACATAACATTGGATTTACAATATACATGATAGCAAAAGGGGTTTACAACAATATATATGATAATTCACATCATCTACTCATAATCCATTCATAAATCAACCTAATTAAAATGATAATAATCTTGTTAAGATCATCATACTCACAATTTATAGAAGAAAAGAGAGAGTTTTGCTTTGCTTTAGGGTTGAGAGAATTAGAATTGAATTTGCTTTTCTTCTTTCTTAGTTGGCGGCGGCTCCATTGATTTCCATGGCGATAGTATGACGGTAACTATTCTATTTTAATTAGGTTTAGGGTTAGCATTAGGATGTATTTATAGGTGTAGGAAGTTATTTAGGACCATTAGATTAACCCTAAACCATGAGAACCAATCAAATGCAAAATCTGCATTTGAGCGAATCGGCCCACGGGTTGACAGCCAAACACCCTGGATTAACCCCTAGTCGACCCAGCAAGGCTCGGGTCGACCTCAAAAATGGGCCGGTTCGGTTATTCCCCCTCCCAATTCGTTGTTTTGAACTTTTTCGCATATTTATTTATTTAATTTTTAATATATATATATATATCAATATATCAATATATATATATTTCTCTGCGCGACCCATTTCACTTAATTCTTTTCTAAAAATTAAGTATACTTTAATTTGTGAATTTTAATGTTATAAAATTACGGGGTGTTACAAAAGAGGTCAAGTTGGTCAAAGTGCAATTGGGAGATGACCAAAGAGACACGACTTGGGAGACGGAAGATAAGATGTGTACGTTGTACCCTTTCCTTTTTGAGGGTATGTTTTAATTTCTCCTTTTTCTACCACTTTGTTGATACTTGTCTTATCTTTTAGTATTGTCTTTGCGATGACATCTTCGATCTTTAGTTAGGAAGAACCCTATGGTTGAAACATGTGTTTGATACATGTTATGTCTGATGGATGCAAATGGATGCAAGTGGTTGCTAGTGGTTGCTCGTGGATACATATACACACATCTTAGGCACTAGATCGGCTCAATCACCTTCATGTTGCATATAAATGAGTGTGCATATATAAATTAATAGACGTATAATGGTTGTGTCATCATATGGATGCTGCATTTTGATGAATGGTTGTGCACAAATGTAGAAATATATGTATCGATAGGATTCTTTTGCATACATAATGGATGCATGGCACTATCATGATTTGCATTAAGGAGGTCAACTGAATCAGTAGACCGCCTGATTTTTCATTAGGTAAGGAACATATACACACACTTCTTGCATATGTTCATACAACATTAGAAATTTTGTAAGGACAATGGATGCCTGTGTTTGATGGTTGAGTAGATGGATGATTGGATGTTAGGATATGCATTCTCCTTAACTTGGAGATTTCGGGGGCGAAATCCTTTAAGGAAGGGAGAATGTAAGACCCCGTAAATTTAAATATTAAAGTTAACAAATTAAAAAAATACTTGATTTCAAATGTGAGAATCAAGGGAAACGGGTTACACCATTGTGTTCGTCTCGGAATTCTGGTTAAGATCGAGTCCGAGTTTGCGTAAACTGGACTTCGTATGAAGAAGTTATGGCTGTCGGAAGTTTCCAAAAATTTAAATTTAAATTCAAAAACGAATTCAGATTCAAAAACTGGACAGGGTGGGAAATTTCCCGCCCAAGGCCAGGTCGACCTAGGAGTTGACCGTAGTGTCAACCTCCCCTATACAGGTCGACCTTAGTGTCGACCTGCCCCCCCCCCCCCCCCCCGGGCAGATCTGAGAGATGACGATTTTGTGACTCAGTGCTGAATCATTAGGGCTGGGGTGTCACCCTATCTTGGCTGGATGGTTTTGATCGATTCTAGGTTTATTGCATGGCCTAAATTAATCCTAAATTCTATATAAACACATGTAGACTCAAACCCTAAAATCAAATAAAATTTAGAACCATGGCCGTCATGCTATCACCTTGCAACCTAGAGTAGCCGCCACCAACTAGAGGGAAAGTGAAGCTAATCAACTCAATTCAACTCAAATTTTTAACAACAACAACGAATTTGTCTACTCCAAAGGCGAGCTAAATCAATTTCAGAACTCAGATTCCAAAACTCAAGACCTTCTTTGAGTTGTGAGTTCAATATCTTTAATGTGATAATTAATAAGTTAATTGGGTTAAGTTATAAATTGGGTTATATGGCTATGTTTGTGAGACATTGGAAAATTGTGATATTTTGTTAATATATGCTAGTTGTTTATAATGATAGTTTTGTTGTGGATTCCTTTTCATATGCCAAATCACCTATGTTCAACTTGATTCACGTTTGATATCATTTTATATGCAAGTTTCGATGTAGATTATATGATAGTTTCTATATGAATTATACACAAGTTTACATGTGAATCAAATAAAGTGACTATATGCAAGTTTAGTAGAAATTGGATTCACATATACGCAAGTTTACACATTTAGATTTAGATCTATGACGAACATAGTTTTATGCAAGTTTATGAATATAGCCTAAAATTATATATATATATATATATATATATATATATATATATATATGCAAGTTTACACTATTGGATTTAGATCTATGATGTACACAGTTTTATGCAAGTTTGTGATTATAGCCTATGCAAGTTTTGGATGAAAACTATATTACATATATGCAAGTTCACACCTTTAGGCCTACGTTAGATTCATGACAATAACAAGTTTATGCAAGTTATGTTGTAATCCTTATTTGCAAGATTAGATCCATTTTGTGTGTTATGAAATTTGCGATGTTTCTTCCCTTTTATGAGTTAGACTAATTGCTAGTCTAATGTACATATATGTCATGATAAACGAACGAACAACGTGGGGACAATTGGGGTAATATTGAATATACACATATTGAGAATTGGCATAATGGCCTTGAAAAAGGCATATAATTAAATTAAGACATTAATTCGAAAAATTGGCATTTATGGACATAATTGAGACAATTATGGACACAAGTATATTTGGAATTTATTTACAAATTTTGAATAGGGATATTGATCCACTTTGGAGTTAAATAAAGATGTGTAATAATAAACCGCCTAAGACACGAGGTTAGACTCGTTTGTGGTGTAACACTGCCCGGACTCGCTCGGCAAATCAAGCAGCCACAAATGCCAGTCTAATGTGAGAGGTCAAAGGCATGAATTAAATGCGTAACAGGTGTAAAGACACGAGGTTAGGCTCGTTTATGGTGTAAGACTGCCCGGACCCGCCCGGCAAATCCAGCTGCCACAAATGCCAGTATAATGTGGGAGGTCTTTACAAGGTTACGGTGTTAATGAATCAAGAAACACTTAACCAGATAAACATGTGGTGGGACATGAGGGGTTAGGTGGGTCCCTTAGGTGGCATGTGAAAATCAAGTGGGTGCCTTGGGTGGCATGTGAAATACGATTAGATACACTTAACCAAGATTGAAACATGTAAGAACACATGGATAAGAATGGGGTTAAGTGGGGAAAAATCTTAGAGGGGACCAAGCATAGGTGGAAAGCTTGTGTCATGCATGTGGGCCCTTTTCATACCAGTAACCCATTAAGTATCTTTGGGGACTCGATCCAAGTCGAGGACGGGACACGCATATTGGATTTGATTGTAAGAGATCAAAATGGGTTAGCGGTGGCAATGCAAGTCCAACGGGGTCATATGCGTGTGTGGGCCAGGGCTGGTAGGTAAGACGTTGTTGCATCGTGTAGGTATAAGCCGTGCATTTTGGTGGTATCGGGTTGCCACTTTGGGGAGTGACACACCACACTGTGGGGCCAGCACGGGTATCTACGAGTTATGGAGCCGATCGAATGGGGGTAGTGTGTACACCTAGTGGAGATTGGTGCAGGCAGCACCAAAGAAGGCAGCTAGGGGTACACGAAACTACTATTATCATTATTAAGTTTGGTAGGCGGGATCAACTTTTAGGTTGTTTGGTGTGGTGCAGTGTAGTAATTATCTTATAGTGATTAGGTACGCCATTAACGTTATCTTTGTTCATCTTATTCCTTTAGTCTTTTCTGTCATACCCATTGGTTCACAGTCATTTCCTTATTTTCCAGCTTATGCCTTGTGTTAGTTACTTAATGATTATATTGTTAAAGTTATTGCACTCGCCAGACTTTATGTCTGACCTCTTTGTTTCCACCTCTTTTCTTCCTCCCCCCCCCCCAAAATGCTCAGGGTGGGACTAGTACTAGTGGAGCTTGATTTGGACAGCTTATCTCTTTCTTTGGAAGTTTGCTTGGATCGCTAAAGTAAAAGTTCAGCCTATCTTACTTATGACTATTTTATGTGGGGTTATGTCTTTCATTTCTATGTACTCTGATTTAAACAAGATGGATATTATGTACTTGACTCTAGTCTTTGGTTTTTGATGATGTAATCAAACTTATTTGTGTACCACTGCAATAAAATGAAGTTTTAAATTTTTGAGTATCGTTTTGTATCTGTCTTGTTGTTAAGTTTCTGTTCTATACACACTTAAAACGCTCCATGGAAGTTAATGCATTCCTTTGGTGAGTGACATTAATGGACATGGGGTGTCATACGTGGTATGAGAGCTGAAGGTTACCAGACCAGATATGAATTTTGAAAAACTATTTTTTAAAAAGCATTTTATAAAAAAGAAATACTCTCAAAAATACATTTTAAGGAAAGTATTTTCAAGAGAAAAGTTTATTTTAAATACATAACCCCAAGAGCCATATATCTTTCTTTTGAATTCTTCGTTTGAATCTCTTCATTTTCTTTTCAGCATGTCTGGAATTCCTGAGATACCCAAGGGGATACCAATACAAGGATGGTTTATAAGGTATCTAGTAGCTAGGGCCCATGTCGCATGCCCGGAAATGCTCCTCCTCCTCCTCCTCCCCGTGTTGACACTTTCGCAAAGATATGCAAGGACTTTCAGGCAATGGGCGGGAAACCTTTTCATAGGTCAGAAACGTTTGTTGAGGCTCAAAATTGGCTAAAGGAGGTGAAAGATTTGTCTGGAATCTTTGATGTAGAAGATGGAAGAAAGGTCCAGTTAGCTGCCTAGTTAATGAAGGATGAGGCCTCATTTTGGTGGGAGGTCACTAATGGAGAGCATCTAGTTGATACATGGCCGTATTTCAGGCGTAAGTTTGAAGCGAAGTTTCTCTCATGGGTTAAAGAAAGTCTATACATGGAAAGGTTTTTGGCATTGAGGCAGGGGAATCTATCAGTGAAAGAATACGTCAACAAGTTCAATCAGTTGGCAAGATTTGGCTTGGACTTGGTGAATACACCCGAAAAGAAGGCCCTGAGATTTGTTAAGGGTTTGAACGAGCCGCTACATGGGTTAGCTATGACCCACATCCCTATGGGGTCCACCTTTGAGAGACTAGTTGACATAGCGCTTATGCATGAAGAGGAGAAAGACGCCAATGCTAATAAGGCACCCGAGAAGAAAGGGGATCAAAAGAAATAGCAACAGCAGAACAAGAAGGGTGGTAAAGACAACAATGGTAAGGGAAAGAAAAGATGCTTTAACTGTGGGACACCAGGACATCTAAGGAAAGACTACAGGAAGAAGAAGAAGCTGGGTGTTTCCACTGTGGCGAGGCAGGACATCTGATTAAGGACTTCCAAAAGAAAGGGCAGAGGGTAGGGCCTACCTCTGGAGGGTAGATTCAGGCTCTCATAGCACCATAGCAGGCAAGGGGGGCAGGTCCAGGCTTTCGTGGTTCCACCGCTGCAAGAACGAGGTAGAGCGATTTCCGTTGAAAGTTTAGTTTATCTTTTCGATCATCCTGTTCGCACACTCTTTGATTCTGGCGCATCGCACTCTTCTATATCCACTGCTTTAGTTGAGACACTACACCTAAACACCAGTATAGTAGAAGATCCCTTAGTTGTTTCAAATCCAATTGGGGGCTCAGCCTAATTGTCGATGATTTGTTTGGATTTGGAAATTTCTATACTTAGCATTGGGTTTAGATGTGATGCTTATGTTTTGGGCTTCATGGGCTATGGGTTAATTTTGGGCATGGATTGGATGTAACACCCCGTGGCCATTAATGTCACTCACAAAGGGAATGCATTAATGTCATGAAGTGTTATAGTAGTATAGACCAGATAAATTACAAGAATAAATATATAAAACACAGCGGAAGATAAAACTTATTTCATAGCATCATAACTTCAAAACAAGCTTACATGAGTAGTCTCCAAAAACCATTACAACAGGATCAATTGTCTTTTCCAAAAACTTCAAAGTACATAAAGAAGCAAATACTTAAATAACATAAATGCATAAATCCCCACTGAGCATAAGCAAAGCCATAAAGATGAGAGAGTCCAAAGCGATACATCTACTCTCTTCAAGCAACTGAAAGAAATCGACACTAAGCTGTAGTATTCCCTCCTTGCAAACCTGAGGGGGGGAGGAAAGAAAAGAGGTGGAAACAAAATGGGTCAGACATAAAGTCTGGCGAGTCCAGTAATTTTAACAAATAATAGGTAAGGTAAACGATCAAGACATAAATAGGCATCATGATATGGCTGTAACATAAATAAGGTAGATAAAAAGGATGGACAAGATGATTCCGTTCCTAAGTACTAAGACAATCCTACACCTTGGCTAAGCAAACAACCCTCCAAGTACTAACCCCGAAGACCGAAGTCAACATCAGACTAGCACCCAAAGGACTATCCAACTCAACCAACAAGTATTTCGTTACACCGCACTTTTACTAAGTTACACCACATTACTTAATTACACCGCACATCTACTAGTCTCTATTTACTAAAGGTTGATCCCTTCCCACTAATTGTACCCACATGACAAACTTGGTAGTTACTTGTACCTAGCTGCTATCGTAGGTGCCGGCTTGCTCCAACCACCGCTAAGTTACCCTTACCCTACACATTCGATCGACTCCCTAAACCCCTTAGGCACCCGAGCTGGCCCCACAGTGGGGTGTATCACTCCCCAAAGTGGCAACCCCGATACCAACATAAGATGCACGACCATACCTACACGATGCAACAACGTCTTACCTACCATCCCGGACCCATGCACGCACATGAACCCGTTGGACTCATGTTGCAACCGCTATTCACGTTTTGACCTCTTACATTACAGTTCAGCAAGCGTGCCCCAACCCCGGCCTAGTACCGGGCCCAATTAGATACTCAAACGGGTTACTGGTTGAAACAGGTCCCCCATCCGACACAAGTCTCCCACCTATGCTTGGTCCCCACTCGGTTTTTCTCCCACTTAACCATTTTAATTTAGATGTCCATGTCTTACACATGCTATGGTTAAGTCCATACTTACATGTCATAATTTACATGTCTTATCTTATACCGGTTAAGTCCATATTTACATGTCATAATTTACATGTCACCCCACTTAACCCTCTAACCATACCCATGTCTTATTATGGTTAGTATTCCTTAATTCATTCGTTATGATGAACGGTGCATGACCTCCCACATTATACCGAACGCTTTCTGGCCGCTGGATTTGCCGGGCGGTTCCAGGCAGTCTTACGCCACAAACCGGGTCTAACCTTGTGTCATTAACCGTTGCACCGACAATTCATTCCTTTGACCTCTCACATTAGACATCCAATTGTGGCAGCTGGATTTGCCGGGCGGTTCCGGGCAGTCTTACGCCACAATTGTACCTAACCTCGTGTCAAAGGTTTATTAATAATCGTATTTCACCCATACCCAATTTTCATGTCATGTATATCCAATTAATCATATAATCATGTTTATAATATTGCCTATTCCAAATTATCACTAATTACATATTAATAAGCCTCAATTACAAATTTACAATTATAGGAAATTTCATCAATTCCATGTAATTCATACCCAAATATGCCAATTTCACATATTATCCAATTATCCAAAATATCCAATAATATCCAATTTTCCACATTTCACATATTCCCATCGTTCCTACGTATTTGCATTCGCGCGTATTTTTAACATAGGCTCGAAGTTAGCCTAGATCCAAAAATAAAAGGAATAGGGATAAGAAGAGAGAATCAAATCACAGAAAATTGGAATTAACACAACATCATGAAATAAAGGGGCATGTAAACTGGCATAGAGGTATAATGACAGATTCAACATGAATAAACTGATAAAGGTATGAACTTTACATAGAAACATAGGCATATGATGACATGAATCAAAAAGGTGAAGACTTGGATGAGATTTAAATTACACGCATACATATGAATCCTCTTTACAACTTCATCATGTTACTTTTAATCCCATTATATTGTGAAAATCACCGTACTCACCTTTCGGGGTTAAAGAATAGAATTATGCACTGAAATTGGTGCAGAAACGTTGCAATGTTGTTGATTTATCTTCTTGAATTGTTGTAGAAGCTCTAATCTTTAATTTGAGTTGAAGTTGAACACTTGAGATTTTATTTAGAGGCGATGACTAGGGTTTAAGACAGAATTTGACAGCATAATGGTGTCATAGATAATATTTATGAATTAGGATTAGGTCTTAGGGTGTATATATATAGGTGTAGGAAGTTATTTAGGCCTTAAGATTAACCATAGAACTGATCTGGACCACTCAGATGCCATATAAGCCCTTAGGGCGAATCGAGCCACGGGTTGGCAGCCAAACACCCTGAATTGACCTCTAGACGACCCAGCACGGCTCGGGTCGACTCCAAAAATGGTGAGGTTCGGCTATCCCCCCTCTCGATTCGTTGTTTTGAACTTTTTTGAATATTTATTTATTTAATATATATATATATATATTTCTCTCATATGCATACAAACTTCATGGATTAATAACTTCTTCATAATTAACCATTTTCACACTAAACCACTTTTTGAACTATGTTCACACTAAGCCACTTTTTAGCCATTCCCCTCAAACAAAAATATGGTGCTGGCGGGGATCGTACTCTGTACCTCTTGTATGCAATTCACATGTTATAACCAAATGAGCTACTAAGTCTTTTTCTTACAAACCTTAGAACAATGCTAAACATCATTCTTTTCTCATTCCTCTTTTTCAAATAAATTATTCTTTAATTTGTTATTTTAATATTCTCAGAAAATACGGGGTGTTACATTCTCCCCTACTTAAAGGATTTCGTCCTCGAAATCTCTAAGTCAAGAAGAACATATCCTACCATCCAATCATCCATCTACTCAACCATCAACCATTAGCAACCATGGTCCTTAAAAGATTTCTAATGCTTTTCATGTGCATATGCATAGTGTGTGTATATGTCCATATACTAATGCAAAATCAGGCGGTCCATTGATTCAGTCGACCTCCTTAATGCAAATAATGATAGTGCCATGTATCCATCATGTATGCAAAGAACCCTATACATATCATTACTACATGTGTGCACAACCATTCATTTAAATGCAACACTCATATGATACACACATTCAACGTACATTCATTTTACTAAATACATCCATTTATATGCAATATGAAAGTGACTGAGCCGATCTAGTGCCTAAAGTGTTTGTATATGCATCCACGAGCAACCACTAGCAAATACTTGCATCCACATGCATCCACCATAATAACATGTCTCAAACACATGTTTCAACCATAGGACTACCCTATCTAAAGGTCAAAGATACTAGTGAGAGGACATACTAATGATAGAACAAGTACAAACTAAGCGATAGAGGAGAAATTAAAAGACATACCCTTGAAAAGAAAAGGGTACAATGAACGCATCTTCTCTTCCATCTCCCAAGTAGCGTCGCTCTTATCATCTCCCCATTGCACTTTGACTAGCATGACCTCTCAATTCCTCAATTTCTTAATCTCCAACCCTAGAATGCATGTAGGAGCTCGTCGAATCGTCGCATCATGCTCTATTTCCACCTCTCTAAGCAAGCTCTTCCAAAACTCGCTAGTAAAGATAGGATCGTTGTAATGACCCGCATTGTCAGAGGTATTATAATTAATTTATTTAATTATATAAATAGTGATTTAGGGAATTAAATCGTTGTTAATTTAATTATAGTGAATAATTAATTAAATTAAATAATATATTTAATTCAGGAATAATCAAAAATATTGGAAATCACAATATTCTGTGAACGGGGTCGTCCCTAAGATTTAATTCAGCTTAGAGTTGAATTATATTGACGAATATATTCAATCGACGACAGTTTGAACGTATAGTTATAATATAATTAAAATCGAGCTCGAAATGGCGCTGCAGTTCGTAAATTGGCGATTTGAACTTCAACTGAATGTATAGGATTCGTTTTAAGCCGGATTTCTGTGAAACAAGAAACGTGTGGAGCTGGTGGAGTATATCTTTCTAGTGGAAGAGAAAATTAGGGATTTCGTCGTGTAGATTTTGAGATATGTCCAAATCAAATTTCAGAAAAGTCGCTGTGGAATTTCTTTATAATTTGCGACGCTTTATTTACGTTATAAATGGATTTTTCGATATGAATTGAATATCGATAAATCTGAAATGTGAAATATCAAACTGTAAATTCTGATATGATATTTTGGAGCTGTACGATATCATATGTGAAGATATACGATAATATAAATTTATTTATATTTAATAATATTTAAATATATTTATATATTTAAATGGGTCATCCAGAGCTTTAAAAATAGCCGGTTTTGCAAACGAAGTCGGAATTCGACGAAACCAGTTTTGTTGGATCCGCAATATCAAATAGTTGTTAGATTTCCAGTTTCGTGATTTTTAGAGTCACTGTGTGGCCGTACGGATTTTTAGAGTGTAAAACAGTCAGTATTTTGACAGTTAAAAATACGCTGTGTGAGCATACGAAGTCGGAATTCGACGAAACTAGTTTCGTTGGGACCGTAATTTCAAACTCTAACTACATGTCAATTTTCATGATTTTTAGGTATCATGTGTGATCACACGAATTTTTAGAAGTCAGAAATGTATATAAAGGATTTAAATAAAATATTAAAATATTAATATAAAAATAAAATATCTAGATATTTGTTAGAGCTATAAATACCCCCCTTTACTTTCCTTAAAACCTAAATCAGAAGTCAACACTCCTTTTTCCGCCGTATGTTTTTGTTTTCACAGAGCAAATTTTTCGATCAAAAGAAAATCCTAAACAAATCAATCTAAAATCCATAAATCACCATTCAAACTCCTTTACACTTGAGTGAGCACCAGCTTCAACATGGTACCCTTTCTGAGCATCTCGACATAGTTTCTGTCGATCTGGAGTTTACTGTCGGTTTTCTAAGGTTGAGGAATTGGAGGGTTTCAAGCTATCGAGGTGAGCCAAGGGGGGTATCGAATGGAAGCTTGGAGTCGGGGCTACCTTCGACGGTGATGGCGGCCGAGGAAATGGCCTGTAGGAGGTCGCAATGGGAGCAGCAGTTCGGTTCGCCA
Source organism: Allium sativum (assembly GCA_030737875.1). Lineage (NCBI taxonomy): Eukaryota > Viridiplantae > Streptophyta > Magnoliopsida > Asparagales > Amaryllidaceae > Allium > Allium sativum. Next base: position 71,126,585 of record CM060927.1, on the reverse strand, counting down.
AGGGGGCTTCGAGTTCGAGCTAAGGGTGATAGTGGGATGGAGATTGTGATGGCGAAGTCGTGGGTGGTTGCCGCGGGGTCGGCCGTTGACTGAGGCGATGGTGGACGTAGGTCAAAGGAGCGGTCAGAGGATTGGGAAGGGATGGCCATCACGATAACTGATTTGGGGGAAAAGTAACGGGTCCGGTTTTTGTTTAAAATGAAGGGTAAGTGGGCCGACAATTCAAGGGTGAAGCCCAAATAAATATTAGCCTAGTTTTTTTTATATAAAATCCATTTAAATTTGTATAACTTGAAAATTTTATATCTTATTGATACGAAATCAGAATCACGAACCGTAAATTGCGTTGGGACCGTGTGGAGGAGAGCTTCACAATGAAGCTGACTAGAAGTGGATTGGGGCTCGTATGAATTTATGGCAAATTAAATTGTTTGATCCAAATCAAATAACAGTTTATCGTTCTTTAACAATGAACTGCAACTGTGAGTAAAACTCACTAACTCTGAACAGTTATATTTTTATAATGTATTTTTAGAACTGTTAATCATCTGTTGATTGTTGTGTGTTGGTTGATTGATTGAACTGCTAGTCAGTTAGTGAAAATTATATATATATATATAATTATTTATATATAAACCGTTAAATATTTATATATTGATTCTGCTATCAGAATAATTTATATTGAACTGAAAGTGATGATAATCATATTGTGTAACATCTGTGGATGCAGGGAGACAGGTTGGAGGAATCCGACTGGATTCCTCAACAGTTATTTTATTGTTTTTCATATATTGTTATATGATGTGATATAAAATCCGTGGGCGATTATATGAGCTTGGACGATATTGAACATCATGATTTGATATGATTGAATACCATAACATACCGAAATGTTGATAAGGGGATTTTCAAAGTGATATTGAAAATAGAATATTTATAAAATGGGATATTTATAAATAAAAGATATTTATAAAGTGGAATATTTATAAATAAGAAATGTTTATAAATTGGAATATTTATAAATAGGAGATATTCAAAAAGGAAATAATTACAAACCATTTTCTTTTTGAGTGGAAAGGCCTGTGTGGCGGGTTTGGGGATTTTCCCGATGCTCCCGTTACAAAGGAGGTTATGGCGAATTTTTCAGAGAATTTAAGGAGTTAGAATATTTCAAGAATAAATTTGAAAATGAAATATTTGTAAACCATTTACAAATAGAATTGAAAAGGAAATGTTATAAAAAGGAAATCATTTTTAAAGTGTAGAACCGTTATTTAAAAGTAAATCTTTTCAAATGAATAAAACGTTGTTAAAAAGGAAATCTTTATAAAGTGAATAAAGTAAATCGAATATGGTATTCGAAAGGAGTTAAATCGAATATGGTATTCGAAGGGAGTAAATCGAATATGGTATTCGAAAGTTAGTAAAACGAATATGCTATTCGAAAGGGGTTAGTCGAGTCGAGTTAGTTGAATAGAGTTAACTAGATCAGTTAGAGTTTACCAGTTAGAGTTAATCAGTTAGAGTTAACCAGTTAGAGTTAATCAGTTAGAGTTAACCAATTAGAGCTAATCAGTTAGAGTTAATCGAATTAGTTATTCGAATAGAGTTAAATAAATAAGAGTGATTCGAATTAGTTATTCGAATAGAGTTAAACACAAAGGAGTTATCGATTAGTTAAATCGAAAGGAGTTATCGAATCTAGTTATTCGAAAGGAGTTATCTATTAGTTAAATCGAAATGAGTTATCGAATTTAGTTATTCGAAAAGGAGTTATCGATTTGTTAAATCGAAAGGGAAGATTTTCGAATATCGTTTATTCGAGAGGAGATTATCAAATATAGTTTTTTCGAAGGAGTTATCGATTATTAGTTAATCGAAGTGAGTTATAGAATAATAGATTAAAGGAGTAAATCGAATATAGTTTATTCGAATAGATTAAAGGAGTAAATCGAATATAATTTATTCGAATAGTTTAAAGGAGTTATCGAATCTAGTTATTCGAAAGGAGTTATCTATTAGTTAAATAGAAAGGAGTTATCGAGTTTAGTTATACGAAAAGGAGTTATCGATTTGTTAAATCGAAAGGGAAGATTATCGAATATCGTTTATTCGAGAGGAGATTATCGAATATAGTTTATTCGAAGGAGTTATCGATTTTTAGTAATCGAAGTGAGTTATAGAATATTAGTTAAATCGAAGGATTTATCGAATATAGTTTATTCGATGGAGTTAATCGATTAGAGTTAAATCAAATGAGTTGATCGAATATTGGTTATTCGAAGTAGGTTAATCGAATATTGGTTATTCGAAAAAGGGAGTTACCAATTCGAATAGAGTAAAGGAGTTAATCGAATATAGGTTATTCGAATAGAGTAAAGGAGTTAATCGAATATAGTTTATTCGAATAGAGTAAAGGAGTTAATCGAATATGGTTTATTCGAATAGAGTAAAGGAGTTAATCGAATATAGTTTATTCGAGTAGAGTTAGAGGAGTTATTGATATAGTTTATTCGACAGGAGTTATGTGAATAGTTAGATTAATCAAAGTGAATTAGTTAAGTTAAACTAAGTGAATTAGTTAAGTGAATTGGTTAAGTTAACCAAAGTGAATTAGTCGAGTTAATCAAAGTGATTAGTTCAGTTAATCGAGATAAGTAAATCAAGTTAGGTTAATCGAGTTGAATTAGTCAGTAGAGTTAATAAATTGAGTTAGTCAAACCAAGTAAAACTAGTTAGAGTTAATTAATTAAGGTTGACCAGTTAGAGTTGATCGGTTAGAAATAACCAGTTAGAGTTAATCAATCAGAGTTAATCAAATAGAGTTAAGTAAAATTAGAACTGACTAGAGATTAGTAAATTGAATGGTTTTCTAAGTGTCTATCTGATATTGGTTTCGGCCTTTGGGATTTATGCTTAGGGGGTTGTTCTCATACTAGTTCACAGTCAGGGACTGATAGTTGGGGAAGAGTAGTAATTTGTAAATAAGCAGATGGAAACGTTTTCCAGTGTTAATAACATATATTTTCTAAACATAGAAAATAAGGCAATGTGAATATATATATAGATATATGTTGATGATTGATCGATATAATTTCCATCTGGAAATAATATCGTTGTTTGCACACTTGTTTTTCTTTGATAGTTAACTCACAGACTATCGAAGTTTTGACCATTTTAACGTTGTTAATATGGAGAGACCGGTTGGATTATTATCCAAAGAACCACTCTGTATTGGCATAAGCGTTGCGAATCATATATGCCAAAGATAATTGAAGACGGAGTAAAATTGCAAGGGCTATTGTATAAGTCTTAGATAACAGTGACTAAGATGGATATACTGAATAGTGCCTTCGGTTTGTCCAGTCCCAGGACAACTTGTATGGACGAAGGTCTGACAGAGTATATCTAATGGATCGCGTAAGTTGATCTGTTCAAACATATTCAAGTTTGGTGGCGGAGGAATTCGTTTCTCTAAGCTGTATACCCGTGTTACTTTTAGATAAATCAATTTGTGATTTGGCTGGTATGACGATGTGACATTCTAAGTGAATGATGATGATTTGTATGAATGAATGTCTGACAGAGTATTTCCAGAAAGGTCACGTACACTGATTTCTTCAACCGTACCAAGAGTGGAAGCGGAGAAGGAAACTTCTTTAGCTAACACGTAATGTACTGTTGTAGACGTCAATTAGTGATTTTCGATGGATCTGACAATGTGGCATTCGAAGTGAATCTGATGTGATGATAAAGCGTAGCTTCTAGCCTCATCAACCGGGAAATGACAGAAATCGGGCAGGCAGCATGGCTAAGTCGGTCGCACCGAAGTAGGGTGTATAATCACCTATCTAGAGAATATTCATTTGTTTCTTAAATCTATCAATGCTGTCCCATATATATACGGGAATGGTTGTTGATCCCAACCGTTGGTGATGTACATTCGATACACTCAAGCGAAATGAGTGGTCGGTCATGTGTGGCTGAGTTACAAGATGTTCTTGTTGAACTCCAGTGTATCGTTCCTAGAGTATACTGATCGGAAGGTGGATCCATACATTGTCATAGTTGGAAATCCATTATCCAATACGTGCTTGCGATTTTGATTGTATACTATATATGTAGAACGTGAGATGAAAGCGTTTCTGCTAGTTGATATCTATTTGTACATAGACATTATTATAATATCAAAAGGTTTTTGATATAAAGATATTTTAGATTCTCATAAGGGAGAAACCTGTTCCGTTCTGCGGCGTGGTCTTATGAGATATCGTTTACTTGTTCATATACCTGTGTTAAACTATTTTACTCACACCAGTCCCATGAATGACCCGGAGTTTACTTTGTTGTTTTCCCTAAACTCTTGGGTGCCTAAATTTGTACGGGCAGTCAAGTAGTCGGGATTTGCAGATACATTGGAGAGCTTGGAGCAGGAGGCTTCAGGATTCTATAGCTATTATTATTTCCGCTGTTGTTGTAAGTGCTGCACTCTGATAATTGCTATTGTATATATAACTGTTTGTATTTCAAAAGTTATGTTATATTTTATTCGTTCCGCTGTGAGATTCGTGTTTACTCTGATGATGATGTTCTTCTTCTTCTTCTATTCTATTAGTTCTATCTTATCTTTCCTCACCCTCTAATTTCTTTCATTAATTACCGGGATTTTTTGATGTTTTGGTTATCGACATCGAGCTTATGTCGATAACCAAAGTCGCTCAAAATCCGGGTCGTTACAGTTGGTATCTGAGCGTAAGTTAATAATTACCTTGGCTCTGTGGCGTGACTTGGTAGAGATAGGGTTAGTAATACCCTAGATTGAGTTGAGTGTATATATACGAGTGCGTATTTGTATTTGATATAAAAATGGTTTTATATTGTGGGGATTCATTGGCTGAGTTGTTTATGAGTTCTGGTCAATCAGTTTGATCCACTGTATCAGTAGGAGTAAATAAATACTTGAATACGATGGACCGACACAATATGGATATGTAATATATTATCATATATTAGATATATTGGTTGTAATTATAATCGAATGAGATTATAAAGTGAAATGGTTATATATAACCAATCAGAATTCATATAAGTAAAGTATATGAAATAAGATGAATTAGATATGAATTCAAATCAGATTTGGAATTAAAATAAGGAAATTTTAAGTTCCTGGGAGATTTTGAGATGTTTTCAAAATGGATGTATTTAGTAAGGATTTTGAAATGATATAGTATTGAAATCACTTGGGTCACTGGAAAATAATTCCGATGATGACTGCGCAGTATCATCGGTGTGATTTTCGAGTTCTAAGTGGTGGATTACTACCAGAGATTTCGATTTGAATTGTTTTGAGGAAACAAGTTATTTAGAAAAATTCAAAGGTTTTAAATTGGCAGTATGATTTCAAATTGATTTGAAATTTACCCAGGAATTTAAGTTCTAGAAATTAAAATTTAACCTGTGAAGTTAATTCGAATGGGATGGTAAAAGTAAATAATAAACCAGAATTTAACTTGAGATAATAGGTTAAGAAAAACTGGAAGTGATTAGAGAATAATCTGGATTTGGATTTGAAATGATAAGTTGAGAGTTTGGAATTTGAAACTCGAATTTGAAATTAAATTCGGGTTGAATAAGCAAATGGTTGTGTTAAGAATAACTTGGTTGGAGTTGATTGGGATGGCATTTGTATATGCCGAGTTGATAACAGATGGTAGGGATATAATGATATGCCCAACATAAAGGTACAAGTTTATATTTTATATGAGTTTGGAATTTATGAGCTGAATTGGCAAGCCGTTTGGCGTTTTGATTTTCTTTTGGGTTGAAGAAAGCCCAGAGAGGCGAGTTGGAATTTGAGCTATTGACCAGTACAAAGGAGGTGCTGGCGAAATTTTTCGAAAGTTTAAAGTGTTAGAAAATTTTCAGAATTTTTGATAATTTAATTAGTCGGAATGAATAAATATTTTAGTCGATATTAATTGGTTCATTTGAAATCAGAAATAAGGGGTAAACAAATCATAGGAATTCCAATAGATAGGGTCGTCGTCTAACTTAGCAATTTCGAGGACGAAATTATTTTAAGTGGGGAAGAATGTAATGACCCGCATTGTCAGAGGTATTATAATTAATTTATTTAATTATATAAATAGTGATTTAGGGAATTAAATCATTGTTAATTTAATTATAGTGAATAATTAATTAAATTAAAAAATATATTTAATTCAGAAATAATCAAAAATATTGGAAATCACAATATTCTATGAACGGGGTCGTCCCTAAGATTTAATTCAGCTTAGAGTTGAATTATATTGACGAATATATTCAATCGACGACAGTTTGAACGTATAGTTATAATATAATTAAAATCGAGCTCGAAATGGCGCTGCAGTTCGTAAATTGGCGATTTGAACTTCAACTAAATGTATAGGATTCGTTTTAAGCCGGATTTCTGTGAAACAAGAAACGTGTGGAGCTGGTGGAGTATATCTTTCTAGTGGAAGAGAAAAATCGGGATTTCGTCGTGTAGATTTTGAGATATGTCCAAATCAAATTTCAGAAAAGTCGCTGTGGAATTTCTTTATAATTTGCGACGCTTTATTTACGTTATAAATGGATTTTTCGATATGAATAGAATATCGATAAATCTAAAATCTGAAATATCAAACTGTTAATTCTAATATGATATTTTGGAGCTGTACGATATCATATGTGAAGATATACGATAATATAAATTTATTTATATTTAATAATATTTAAATATATTTATATATTTACATGGGTCATCCAGAGCTTTAAAAATAGCCGGTTTTGCAAACGAAGTCGGAATTCGACGAAACCAGTTTTGTTGGATCCGCAATATCAAATAGTTGTTAGATTTCCAGTTTCGTGATTTTTAAAGTCACTGTGTGGCCGTACGGATTTTTAGAGTGTAAAACAGTCAGTATTTTGACAGTTAAAAATACGCTGTTTGAGCATACGAAGTCGGAATTCGACGAAACTAGTTTCGTTGGGACCGTAATGTCAAACTCTAACTACATGTCAATTTTCGTGATTTTTAGGTATCATGTGTGATCACACGAATTTTTAGAAGTCAGAAATGTATATAAAGGATTTAAATAAAATATTAAAATATTAATATAAAAATAAAATATCTAGATATTTGTTAGAGCTATAAATACCCCCCTTTACTTTCCATAAAACTTAAATTAGAAGTCAACACTCCTTTTTCCGCCGTATGTTTTTGTTTTCACAGAGCAAATTTTTCGATCAAAAGAAAATCCTAAACAAATCAATCTAAAATCCATAAATCACCATTCAAACTCCTTTACACTTGAGTGAGCACCAGCTTCAACATGGTACCCTTTCTGAGCATCTCGACATAGTTTCTATCGATCTGGAGTTTACTGTCGGTTTTCTAGGGTTGAGGAATTGGAGGATTTCAAGCTATCGAGGTGAGCCAAGGGGGGTATCGAATGGAAGCTTGGAGTCGGGGCTACCTTCGACGTTGATGGCGGCCGAGGAAATGGCCTGTAGGAGGTCGCAATGGGAGCAGCAGTTCGGTTCGCCAAGGGGGCTTCGAGTTCGAGCTAAGGGTGATAGTGGGATGGAGATTGTGATGGCGAAGTCGTGGGTGGTTGCCGCGGGGTCGGCCGTTGACTAAGGCGATGGTGGACGTAGGTCAAGGGAGCGGTCAGAGGATTGGGAAGGGATGGCCATCGCGATAATTGATTTGGGGGAAAAGTAACGGGTCCTGTTTTTGTTTAAAATGAAGGGTAAGTGGGCCGACAATTCATGAGTGAAGCCCAAATAAATATTAGCCTAGTTTTTTTTATATAAAATCCATTTAAATTTGTATAACTTGAAAATTTTATATCTTGTTCATACGAAATCAGAATCATGAACCGTAAGTTGCGTTGGGACCGTGTGGAGGAGAGCTTCACAATGAAGCTGACTAGAAGTGGATTGGGGCTCGTATGAATTTATGGCAAATTAAATTGTTTGATCCAAATCAAATAACAGTTTATCGTTCTTTAACGATGAACTGCAACTATGAGTAAAACTCACTAACTCTGAACAGTTATATTTTTATAATGTATTTTTAGAACTGTTAATCATCTGTTGATTGTTGTGTGTTGGTTGATTGATTGAACTGCTAGTCAGTTAGTGAAAATTATATATATAATTATATATATATATATATATAAAACGTTAAATATTTATATATTGATTCTGCTATCAGAATAATTTATATTGAACTGAAAGTGATGATAATCATATTGTGTAACATCTGTTGATGCAGGGAGACAGGTTGGAGGAATCCGACTGGATTCCTCAACAGTTATTTTATTGTTTTTCATATATTGTTATATGATGTGATATGAAATCTGTGGGCGATTTATGTGCTTGGACGATATTGAACATCGTGGTTTGATATGATTGAATACCATAACATACCGAAATGTTGATAAGGGGATTTTCAAAGTGATATTGAAAATAGAATATCTATAAAATGGGATATTTATAAATAAAAGATATTTATAAAGTGGAATATTTATAAATAAGAAATGTTTATAAATTGGAATATTTATAAATAGGAGATATTCAAAAAGGAAATAATTACAAACCATTTTCTTTTTGAGTGGAAAGGCCTGTGTGGTGGGTTTGGGGATTTTCCCGATGCTCCCATTACAAAGGAGGTTATGGCGAAATTTTCAGAGAATTTAAGGAGTTAGAATATTTCAAGAATAAATTTGAAAAGGAAATATTTGTAAACCATTTACAAATAGAATTGAAAAGGAAACGTTATAAAAAGGAAATCATTTTTAAAGTGTAGAACCGTTATTTAAAAGTAAATCTTTTCAAATGAATAAAACGTTGTTAAAAAGGAAATCTTTACAAAGTGAATAAAGTAAATTGAATATGGTATTCAAAAGGAGTTAAATCGAATATGGTATTCGAAGGGAGTAAATCGAATATGGTATTCGAAAGTTAGTAAAACGAATATGCTATTCGAAAGGGGTTAGTCGAGTCGAGTTAGTTGAATAGAGTTAACTAGATCAGTTAGTGTTAACCAGTTAGAGTTAATCAGTTAGAGTTAACCAGTTAGAGTTAATCAGTTAGAGTTAACCAATCAGAGCTAATCAGTTAGAGTTAATCGAATTAGTTATTCGAATAGAGTTAAATAAATAAGAGTGATTCGAATTAGTTATTCGAATAGAGTTAAACACAAAGGAGTTATCGATTAGTTAAATCGAAAGGAGTTATCGAATCTAGTTATTTGAAAGGAGTTATCTATTAGTTAAATCGAAAGGAGTTATCGAATTTAGTTATTCGAAAAGGAGTTATCGATTTGTTAAATCGAAAGGGAAGATTATCGAATATCGTTTATTCGAGAGGAGATTATCGAATATAGTTTATTTGAAGGAGTTATCGATTTAGTGTTAATCGAAGTGAGTTATAGAATAATAGATTAAAGGAGTAAATCGAATATAGTTTATTCGAATAGATTAAAGGAGTAAATCGAATAAAATTTATTCGAATAGGTTAAAGGGGTTATCGAATATAGTTATTCGAAAGGAGTTATCTATTAGTTAAATCGAAAGGAGTTATCGAATTTAGTTATTTGAAAAGGAGTTATCGATTTGTTAAATCGAAAGGGAAGATAATCGAATATCGTTTATTCGAGAGGAGATTATCGAATATAGTTTATTCGAAGGAGTTATCGATTTTTAGTAATCGAAGTGAGTTATAGAATATTAGTTAAATCGAAGGAGTTATCGAATATAGTTTATTCGATGGTGTTAATCGATTAGAGTTAAATCAAATGAGTTGATCTAATATTGGTTATTCGAAGTAGGTTAATCGAATATTGGTTATTCGAAAAGGGGAGTTACCAATTCGAATAGAGTAAAGGAGTTAATCGAATATAGTTTATTCGAATAGAGTAAAGGAGTTAATCGAATATAGTTTATTCGAATAGAGTAAAGGAGTTAATCGAATATAGTTTATTCGAGTAGAGTTAGAGGAGTTATCGAATATAGTTTATTCAACAGGAGTTAAGTGAATAGTTAGATTAATCAAAGTGAATTAGCTAAGTTAAACTAAGTGAATTAGTTAAGTGAATTGGTTAAGTTAACCAAAGTGAATTAGTCGAGTTAATCAAAGTGATTAGTTCAGTTAATCGAGATAAGTAAATCAAGTTAGGTTAATCGAGTTGAATTAGTCAGTAGAGTTAATAAATTGAGTTAGTCAAACCAAGTAAAACCAGTTAGAGTTAATTAATTAAGGTTGACCAGTTAGAGTTGATCGGTTAGAAATAACCAGTTAGAGTTAATCAATCAGAGTTAATCAAATAGAGTTAAGTAAAATTAGAACTGACTAGAGATTAGTAAATTGAATGGTTTTCTAAGTGTCTATCTGATGTTGGTTTCGGCCTTCGGGATTTATACTTAGGGGGTTGTTCTCATACTAGTTCACAGTCAGGGACTGATAGTTGGGGAAGAGTAGTGATTTGTAAATAAGCAGATGGAAACGTTTTCCAGTGTTAATAACATATGTTTTCTAAACATAGAAAATAAGGCAATGTGAATATATATATAGATATTTGTTGATGATTGATCGATATAATTTCCATCTGGAAATAATATTGTTGTTTGCACACTTGTTTTTCTTTGATAGTTAACTCACAGACTATCGAAGTTTTGACCATTTTAACGTTGTTAATATGGAGAGACCGGTTGGATTATTATCCAAAGAACCACTCTGTATTGGCATAAGCGTTGCGAATCATATATGCCAAAGATAATTGAAGACGGAGTAAAATTGCAAGGGCTATTGTATAAGTCTTAGATAACAGTGACTAAGATGGATATACTGAATAGTACCTTAGGTTTGTCCAGTCCCAGGACAACTTGTATGGACGAAGGTCTGACAGAGTATATCCAATGGATCATGTAAGTTGATCTGTTCAAACGTATTCACGTTTGGTGGCGGAGGAATTCGTTTCTCTAAGCTGTATACCCATGTTACTTTTGGATAAATCAATTTGTGATTTGGCGGGTATGACGATGTGACATTCTAAGTGAATGATGATGATTTGTATGAATGAATGTCTGACAGAGTATTTCCAGAAAGGTCACGTACACTGATTTCTTCAACCGTACCAAGAGTGGAAGCGGAGAAGGAAACTTCTTTAGCTAACACGTAATGTACTGTTGTAGACGTCAATTAGTGATTTTTGATGGATCTGACAATGTGGCATTCGAAGTGAATCTGATGTGATGATAAAGCGTAGCTTCTAGCCTCATCAACCGGTAAATGACAGAAATCGGGCAGGCAACATGGCTAAGTCGGTCGCACCGAAGTAGGGTGTATAATCACCTATCTAGAGAATATTCATTTGTTTCTTAAATCTATCAATGCTGTCCCATATATATACGGGAACGGTTGATGATACCAACTGTTGGTGATGTACATTCGATACACTCAAGCGAAATGAGTGGTCGGTCATGTGTGGCTGAGTTACAAGATGTTCTTGTTGAACTCCAGTGTATCGTTCCTAGAGTACACTGATCGGAAGGTGGTTCCATACCTTGTCATAGTTGGAAATCCATTATCCAATACGTGCTTGCGATTTTGATTGTATACTATATATGTAGAACGTGAGATGAAAGCGTTTCTGCTAGTTGATATCTATTTGTACATAGACATTATTATAATATCAAAAGGTTTTTGATATAAAGATATTTTAGATTCTCATAAGGGAAAAACTCGTTCCGTTCTGCGGCGTGGTCTTATGAGATATCGTTTACTTGTTCATATACCTGTGTTAAACTATTTTACTCACACCAGACCCATGACTGACCCGGAGTTTACTTTGTTGTTTTCCCTAAACTCTTGGGTGCCTAAATTTGTACGGGCAGTCAAGTAGTCGGGATTTGCAGATACTTTGGAGAGCCTGGAGCAGGAGGCTTCAGGATTCTATAGCTATTATTATTTCCGCTGTTGTTGTAAGTGCTGTACTCTGATAAGTGCTATTGTATATATAACTGTTTGTATTTCAAAAGTTATGTTATATTTTATTCATTCCGCTGTGAGATTCGTGTTTACTCTGATGATGATGTTCTTCTTCTTCTTCTTCTATTCTATTAGTTCTATCTTATCTTTCCTCACCCTCTAATTTCTTTCATTAATTATCGGGATTTTACGATGTTTTGGTTATCGACATCGACCTTATGTCGATAACCAAAGTCGCTCAAAATCCGGGTCGTTACAATCGTGATCACTCACCATGCTAGAAGGAACACCGTGCAAACGAACTATCTCTTAAATGTATACGGACGCTAACCATGGAGCAGTCCTCTTACTCTTCACGGGAATGAAATGGGCGCTCTTAGTAAGTATGTCTACCATGACCCAAATCCCCGTATTACCCTTCCTCGATCTTGGTAACCCATCAACAAAGTCCATCGAGAAACTCTCCCACTTCCATTGTGGGGCCTCCAATGGGTGAAGCAACCCACAGGGCTTCTTTTGCTCTTCTTTTTCTTGTTGGAACACCAAGCATCTAGCGACAAACTCGGCTACATCCCTCTTCATACCGGCCCAAAAGTAAACTCTCTCATGTCCATGTACATCTTGTCCCCGCTGGGATGAATGGTCATCTTCAAACGATGTTCATCATCAAGAATGGTCTTCCTCAAGTTCTCGTCTCATGGTACACAAAGTCTACCATCCCTACGTAACCAACCCTTATCATCTGGGGTATACCTACTGAGATGGCTCGATGACTCCCCCCTTATGAGCTTCTCTACTAACTCAACCAACTGTGGGTCATCTCGCTGTGCCTTACCAATCCGTCCCAAAAGCGTAGGTCTGACCTCTAAGGATGATAGCAAACCAGGTACAAATTCAATGGGAGGTCTAAAGTCAAACTTAGAGATAAACTCTAAGGTTCGCCGCTCTACAAAAAACAGACTCAAGGAAAACCTTTTCCTACTTAAGGCGTATGCCACCACGTTACCCTTGCCAGGGGTATATGCTATCTCGAAATCGTAGGACGCTAAGAATTCCATCCACCTTTGATGCCTTAAGTTCAAGTCCTTCTGAGAGAACAAGTATTCTAGCGATTTGTGGTCTGTTAACAATGCGAATTTCTTGCCAAGAAGATAGTAGCGCCAAAACTTAAGCACGAAAACAATAGAGGCCAACTCTAGGTCATGTGTAGGGTAATTTTCTCTCATGTACTCTCAACTGCCTTCCTCCATAGGCTTACCCTCCCCTCTTGCATTAAGACTACGCCTAGTTCTGTCCCACAAGCATCGGTATAAAAGGTAAATGGCTTACTCCCATCTGGCAAGACTAAGACAGGGGTTGTGGTCAATGCTCTCTTTAAACGTTGGAACACATCATCACAATCCATATCCCACGTGAAAACTAGGTTCTTCTTCGTCAAGCGTGTCAATGGGGATGATATCTTTGCGAAGTCCTTGATAAACTTCCTATAGTAGCCAGCCAACCCCAAGAAACTCCTCACCTCGGTTGCATTTTTAGGGACCTTCCAATCTTGGATGGCCACCACCTTCGCGGGATCCACAACTATCCCTTCTTTGGAAACCACGTGCCCTAAGAATCGCACTTCCTTCCTCCAAAAGTGACATTTAGAAAATTCAGCTTTAAGGTTATGCGCTCGAAGGGTCTCCAACACTTCCCTAAGATGTAGGGCATGCTCTTCCTCGCTCTTAGAAAAGATCAAGATGTCATCCACGAAACCATCACGAATTTATTAAGGTACTCCCTAAACACCGTACTCATCAATTCAACAAAGTATGCGGGGGCGTTTGTCAAACCGAAGGGCATCACAAGTCACTCACAGAAACCGTTCGGAGTCCTAAAGGCAGTCTTGTCTATGCTATCCTCAGCCACTCTCAATTGATGGAAACCAGTGGCTAAGTCCAAATGCGAAAACACTGAGGCGCCAACTAACTGATCGAAGAGATCGTCAATCCTCGGCAGTGGGTGCCTATTCTTCTTAGTAAGCTTATTAAGTTCTCTATAGTCCACACAAAGTCCGAGGGACCCATCTGCCTTCATGTGAAATAATACTGAAGCACCCCACTCCGATATACTACTTCTCAAGCAACTCTGCTACTTGCTTATTGAGTTCCCTCCTCTCACGAGGAGCCATGTGGCGTACTGGTAGAGATACGGGTTTTGCATTGTCTACAACATAAATACGAAAGTCTATCTCACGTTTTGGGGGTAGACCCCTCACCTCATCGAAGACATCAACATGTTCACAGACTATACGAACAACATGTAAATCATCATTGGATGCGTCAAGCAACTCAAGATAACTAAGCATCACTGATCCTCTAGGGTCACAAGAAATATCAAGAGTCATTCCACTACGAGTCAACAATTTTACTACCCTTCTTTCACAATCTAGGATGGCACCATGTCTGGCTAGCCAATCCATCCCTAGAATACCCCCATAGCCCATGAAACCAATCACAAAAGCATTAAATTCAAAACCAACGCCTAAGATAGACAATCTCAAATCCCTACAAACCATGGATAAATGAGCCGACCCACCAATAGGATTTGAGACTATAATGGGATCCACAACGAGACTAGTATTTAAGTGCAGTGTTTCAACTAATGATGTATAAATAAACGAATGTGATGCTCCAGAATTGAATTAAGTACGGACAGGACGATCAAACAAGAAAATCAAACTTTCAACAAGGAGCATAAACCTGCCCTCCCGAAGTAGAACCTGCCCTCTGCCTTTGCTTCTTAGGACAGTCCTTGACAGCATGACTTGGATCACCACAATGATAACAAGCGAACTTCTTCTTCTTCCTACATTCTTTCTTCAAATGGTCCGGTATCCCACAGTTGCGACACTTCCTCTTTTCTTTACCACCTTTCTTTTGTTGTTGGGCTTTCTTTGGATCCTCCTTCTTATCTTGCAGCCTATACGTAGCCCCCATTGGAATGTGAGTCATAGCATAACTGTGAAGCGGTTCATTTAGGCCCTTTGCAAACCTCAAGGCCTTCTAGTGAGGAATATTCACCAAATCTAGCTCAAATCTCGCCAACTTATTAAATTCGGTCACATACTCCTTCACAGTCAGGTTTTTCTGCTTCAATGTCAAGAACCTCTCCATGTACATACTCTCCTCAGCTTGAGAAAGGAATTTCAACTCAAACCTTCCCCTAAAATCTGCCCACGTCTTTACAGCATGCTCTCTATTCGTAACCTCCGACCAAAATGAAGCTTCGTCCTTCATTAATCAAGCAACCAATTGGACCTTCTTACAATCGTCCAAATCGAAAATGCCAAACAGGTCCTCCACTTCTTTCAACCAATTTCTAGCTTCAACGAACGTTTTAGACCCACTAAAAGGTTTTCCATCCATTGAACGAAAGTCTTTACATATCTTAGAGAAAGCATCTCCACACGGAGGAATGACTGGAGCTGGGGTAGGAGGAGGAGGAACGTCGGCCGGACCCACGGCAGCGGCCCTAGACTCGAGATATTGACGAAACCAAATGGGTACATGAACACCCTCTGGTATCTCAGATGCTCCAGACATGCTAAAAAGAAAAAGAAAGAGTTTCAAAACAAGGGAAGCGAAAGAGAGATGTATGGCTTGCGGGGGATTATGCTCTTTAAAGTAAACTTTCCTTGAAAATAGCTTCTTTAAAACAAGTTTTTGAAAATACTATATAAGAAAATAATACTTTTGAAAAACACTTTTCAAAACCTTTTATCTATTCTTGTAACCATAGCTCTGATACCACGTGTAACACCCCATGTCACTCAAAAAGGGAATGAATTAATGTCATGAAGCGTTATAGTGGTATGGAACAGATAAATTACAAGAATAAATAAATAAAACACAACAGAAGATTAAACTTGTTTCATAGCATCATAACTTCAAAACAAGCTTACATAAGTAGTCTCCAAAAACCATTACAACAGGATCAATTGTCTTTTCCAAAAACTTCAGAGTACATAAAAAAGCAAATACTTAAATAACATAAATGCATAAACCCCCACTGAGCATAAGCAAAGCCATAAAGATGAGAGAGTCCAAAGCAATAAATCTACTCTCTTCAAGCAACTGAAAGAAATCGGCACTAAGCTGTAGTATTCCCTCCTTGCAAACCTGAGTGGGGGGGGGGAGGAAAGAAAAGAGGTGGAAACAAAATGGGTCAGACATAAAGTCTGGTGAGTCCAGTAATTTTAACAAATAATAGGTAAGGTAAATGATCAAGATATAAATAGGTATCATGATATGGTTGTAACATAGATAAGGTAGATAAAAAGGATGGACAAGATGATTCTGTTCCCAAGTACTAAGACAATCCTACACCTTGGCTAAGCGAAAAACCTTCCAAGTACTAACCCCGAAGACCGAAGTCAACAACAGACTAGCACCCAAAGGCCTATCCAACTCAACCAACATGTATTTCGTTACACCGCACTTTTGCTAAGTTACACCACATTACTTAATTACACCGCACATCTTGTAGTCTCTATTTACTAAAGATTGATCCCTTCCCACTAATTGTACCTACATAACAAACTTGGTAGTTACTTGTACCTAACTGCTATCATAGGTGCCGGCTTGCTCCTACCACTGCGAAGGTACCCTTACCCTACCCATTCGATTGGCTCCATAAACCCCGTAGGCACCCGTGATGGCCCCACAGTGGGGTGTATCACTCCCCAAAGTGGCAACCCCCTCCCCCCCCCCTCGATACCAACATAAAATGCACGGCCATACCTACACGATGCAATAACGTCTTACCTACCAGCCCGGACCCATGCACGCACATGAACCCGTTGGACTCGCGTTGCCATCGCTATTCACGTTTTGACCTCCTACATTCAAGTCCAGTAAGCATGTCCCAAACCCGGCCTAGTACCGGGCCCAATTAGATACTCAAACGGGTTACTGGTTGAAACGGGTCCCCCATCCGAAACAAGCCTCCAATCTATGCTTGGTCCCCACTAGGTTTTTCTCCCACTAAACCATTTTAATTTAAATGTCCATGTCTTACACATGCTACGGTAAAGTCCATACATACATGTCATAATTTACATGTCTTATCTTATACCGGTTAAGTCCATATTTACATGTCATAATTTACATGTCACCTCACTTAACCCTCTAACCATACTCATGTCTTATTATGGTTAGTATTCCTAAATTCATTCCTTATGACGAACGGTGCATGATCTCCTACATTAGACCGAATTCTTTGTGGCCACTGGATTTGCCGGGCGGTTCCGGGCTGTCTTATGCCACAAACCGGGTCTAACCTCGTGTCATTAATTGTTGCGCCTACAATTCATTCCTTTGACCTCTCACATTAGACGTCCAATTGTGGCAGCTGGATTTTCCGAGCGGTTCCGGGTAGTCTTACGCCACAATTGCGCCTAACCTCGTGTCAAAGGTTTATTAATAATCGTATTTCACCTGTACCCAATTTTCATGTCATGTATATCCACTTAAACGTATAATCATGTTTATAATATTGCCTATTCCAAATTGTCACTAATTACATATTAATTAGCCTCAATTACAAATTTACAATTATAGGCAATTTCATCAATTCCATGTAATTCATACCCAAATATGCCAATTTCACATATTATCCAATTATCCAGAATATCCAATAATATCCAATTTTCCATATTCCACATATTCCCATCGTTCTCACGTATTTGCATTCGCGCGTATTTTTAACATTGGCTCGAAGGTAGCCTAGATCTAAAAATAAAAGGAATAGGGATAAGAAGAGAGAATCAAATCACAAAAAATTGGAATTAACACAACGTCATGAAATAAAAGGGCATGTAAACTGTAATAGAGGCATAATGACAGATTCAACATGAATAAACTGATAAAGGTATGAACTTTACATAGAAACATAGGCATATGATGACATGAATCAAAAAGGTGAAGACTTGGATGAGATTTAAATTACATACATACATATGAATCCTCTTTACAACTTCATCATGTTACTTTTAATCCATTATATTGCGAAAATCACCGTACTCACCTTTCGTGGTTAAAGAATAGAATTATGCACTGAAATTGGTGTAGAAACATTGCGATGTTGCTGATTTATCTTCTTGAATTGTTGTAGAAGCTCTAATCTTTAATTTGAGTTGAAGTTGAACACTTGAGATTTTATTTAGAGGCGGCGACTAGGGTTTAAGAGAGAATTTGATAGCATAATGGTGTCATAGATAATATTTATGAATTAGGGTTAGGTCTTAGGGTGTATATATTGGTGTTGGAAGTTATTTAGGCCTTAGGATTAACCCTAGAACTGATCTGGACCACTCAAATGCCATATCAGCCCTTAGGGTGAATCGAGCCACGGGTTGGCAGTAGAACACCCTGTATTGACCTCTAATCGACCCAGCGGGGCTCGGGTCGACTCCAAAAATGGTGCGATTCGGCTATTCCCCCTCCCGATTCGTTGTTTCGAACTTTTTTGAATATTTATTTATTTAATTTATATATGTATATATATATATATTTCTCTTTTATGCATACAAACTTCATGGCTTAATAACTTCTTCATAATTAACCATTTTCACACTAAACCACTTTCTGAACTGCCTTCACACTAAGCCACTTTTTAGCCATTCCCCTAAAACAAAAATGTGGCGCTGGCGGGGATCGAACTTTGTACCTCTTGTATACAATTCACATGTTATAACCAAATGAGCTACTAAGTCTTTTGCTTACAAACATTAGAACAATGCTAAACATCATTGTTTTTTCATTCCTTTTTTTCAAATAAATTATTCTTTTATTTGTTATTTTAATATTCTCAGAAAATACGGGGAGTTACATTGGCTATCCAGAAATTGAGCCATTCTAGATTGTGAAAGGAGAGAGGTTAGGCTTATGACTCGCTTGGGCAACACTCTCGATATCTCTTGTAATCCCATGAATTCTAATATGCTAAGTTATCTAGAATCGCATGACGCGTCTGTTGAGAATTTGCAGTCTGTTAGAGTGGTCCGTGAATACTCGGATGTCTTCGATGAAGTTCGAGGTTTACCCATGAGGCGTGAGATAGACTTTCAAATATACTTAGTAGATAATGCAAAGCCAGTTGCATTACCAGTGCACCACATGGCTCTGAGAGAGAGAAGAGAACTTAGTAAGCAAGTGAAAGAATTGCTTGAGAAGGGGTTCATAAGAAAAAGTATTTTGGAGTGGGATGCTCCAGTCGTTTTTGCTACGAAATCTGATGGTTCACTTAGATTGTGCGTGGACTATAGAGAACTGAATAAGCTAACAAAGAAGAACAGACACCAGTTACCAAGGATAGACGATTTATTCGATCAGTTGGTGGGAGCTTCGGTTTTCTCGCAACTGGATTTGGCTATAGGATTTCATCAGCTAAGGGTGGCTGAAGATAGCATCGATAAGACTGCATTTAGAACTCCCGACGGTTTCTTCGAGTGGCTCATCATGCCTTTTGGTTTGATGAATGTACCCGCATACTTTGTTGACTTAATGAGTAAGGTGTTTATGGAGTTTCTGAACAAGTTTGTGGTAGTCTTTGTAGACGATATTCTGGTTTTCTCTAAAAAATGAAGAAGAGCATGGCCTATATCTTAGGGAAGTCTTAGAGACCCTACGAGCACATCAGCTAAAGGCTAAGTTCTCCAAGTGCCATTTTTGGAGAAAATAAGTGAGGTTCTTAGGACATGTGGTCTCTAAGGAAGGGATAGCTGTGGATCCCGCTAAGATAGTGGCAATCCAAGATTGTAAAACGCCTATGAACGCAACCGAAGTAAGAATCTTTTTAGGGCTAGTTGGCTTTTATAGGAAGTTCATTAAGAACTTCGCGAAGATATCAACCCCTCTCACTCGATTAACGAAGAAAATTTTGACTTTTACTTGGGACGTAAACTGTGATGATGCTTTCCAACGTCTAAAGAAAGCTTTAACGACCGCTCCAGTTTTAGTTTTGCCAGACGGGAGTAAGAAATTCACTGTATATACCGATGCTTGCGGGACAGGGCTTGGCGCAATTTTAGTGCAAGAGGGAAGGGTGATATGCTATGGTGGAAGACAGTTGAAAACCCACGAGAAAAATTACCCTAACCACGACTTGGAGTTAGCGACCATAGTTTTTGCACTTAAGTCGTGGCGTCATTATTTGCTTGGCGAAAGGTTTGAGTTGTATATAGACCATAAGTTGCTAAAATATTTATTCTCTTAGAAGGACCTAAACTTGAAGCAACAGAGATGGATGGAGTTCTTGGCATCCTACGATTTTGAGATCGCATATACCCCTGGCAAGGGTAACGTTGTAGCTGACGCCCTAAGCAGAAAGAAGTTAACTTTAAGTCCTTTGATTGTAGAGCGGCAGAGTTTGGAGTATATATCTTCCTTTGACTTCAGACCCTCTGTCGATTTTGTACCTGGATTGTTGGCATCGTTAGAGGTGCAACCTACACTTTTGGGTCGAGTAGGAGAGGCACAGCAAAACGACCCACAATTGGTTGAGTTAGTAGGCAAGCTTATTAGAGGGGAGTCCTCAAGTCATCTGAATAGATATGCTATAGATAAGAGAGGTTGGCTACGCAGAGATGGAAGACTTTGCGTACCACAAGACGAGAATTTGAAGAAGGCAATTCTTGAAGACTCACATTGCTCTAAGATGACCAAACATCCTGGTGGTGATAAGATGTATAGGGATATGAAGTGAGTTTTCTTGTGGGCCAGAATGAAGAAGGACGTGGCCGAGTTCGTTGCTAGATGCTTAGTGTGCCAGCAAGTCAAGGCGGAGCAAAAGAAGCCCGGAGGTTCCATCCCTTAGAGATTCTGCTTTGGAAATGGGAAAGCGTTTCCATGGATTTTGTAGATGGGTTACCAAGATCGAGGAAGGGTAATACGGGGATTTGGGTAATTGTAGACCGACTTACTCAAAGTGCCCATTTTATTCCCGTCAAAAGTAAAAGGACCGCTGCGTGGTTAGCATCTATTTACCTTTGTAAGATAGTCCGTTTGCATAGCATACCCTCCAGCATTGTGAGTGATAGAGATCCTATTTTCACAAGCGAATTTTGGAAGAGCTTACAAGAGGCAGTTGGAACGCAATTATGCTTAAGTACCGCTTATCATCCTCAGACGCACGGCCAGACCAAGAGAGTGAATCAGATTCTAGAAGACCTTCTGAGGCTATGCATTCTAGACTTTGGAGGAACATGGGAAGAACACCTTCCATTAGTAGAGTTTGCCTATAATAATAGTTTTCAGGCTAGCATTGGCATAGCACCTTTTGAGGCTCTTTATGGACGACCGTGCAGATCTCCTATATGTTGGTGGGAATCCACGGATAAGGTTTTGCTTGGACCCGGCACCATGGTTCATAGGACCCTTTCCAATTACAGAAAGGATTGGACAGATGGTGTACAGAGTAAAGTTACCAGAGAGGCTCAGCGGAGTTCATGACATGTTTCACGTTTCACATTTGCGTAAGTGTTTTAACAGTATGGTGGAAGTGGTAGAGCCGAGCACGCTCGAGGAAGTGGAGGTAGAGAGCAATGCTACGTTCAGACGAGATCCTACACGCATTCTCGGATCGGAGATCAACTTCGCAACAAAGAGGTCAAGTTGGTCAAGGTGCAATGGGGAGATGATCAAAGAGACACAACTTGGGAGACGTAAGATAAGATGCGTACGTTGTACACTTTCCTTTCTGAGGGTATATTTTAATTTCCTTTTTTTCTACCACTTTGTTGATACTTGTCTTATCTTTTAGTATTGTCTTTGCGATGACATCTTCGATCTTTAGTTAGGAAGAACCCTATGGTTGAAACATGTGTTTGAGACTTGTTATGTCTGATGGATGCAAATGGATGCTAGTGGTTGCTCGTGGATGCATATACACACACCTTAGGCACTAGATCAGCTCAACCACCTTCATGTTGCATATAAATGAGTGTGCATATATAAATTAATAGACGTATAATGGTTGTGTCATCATATGGATGCTGCATTTTGATGAATGGTTGTGCACACATGTAGAAATATATGTATCGATAGGATTCTTTTGCATACATGATGGACGCATGGCACTATCATGATTTTCATTAAGGAGGTCAACTGAATCAGTAGACCACCTGATTTTGCATTAGGTAAGGAACATATACACACACTTCTTGCATATGTTCATACAACATTAGAAATTTTGTAAGGACAATGAATGCCTGTGTTTGATGGTTGAGTAGATGGATGATTGGATGTTAGGATATGCATTCTCCTTAACTTGGAGATTTCGGGGGCGAAATCCTTTAAGGAGGGGAGAATGTAACACCCCCTAAACTTAAATAATAAAGTTAACAAATTAAAAAATACTTAATTTCAAATGTGAGAATCAAGGGAAACGGGTTACGCCATTGTGTTCGTCTCGGAATTCTGGTTAAGATAGAGTCCGAATATGCTTAAATTGGACTTCGTATGAAGAAGTTATGGCTGTTGGAAGTTTCCAGAAATTTAAATTCAAAAACGAATTCCGATTCAAAAACTGGGCAGGGCGGGAAATTTCCCGCCCAAGGCCAGGTCGACTTGGGGGTCGACCTTAGTGTCGACCTCCGCTACACAGGTCGACCTCAGTGTCGACCTGCACCCCCCTCCCCCCGGGGCAGATATGAGAGATGACGATTTTGTGACTCAGTGGTGAGTCATTAGGGCTGAGGTGTCACCCTATCTTGGCTGAATGGTTTTGATCGATTATAGGTTGATCGGATGGCCTAAATTAATCCTAAATTCTATATAAACACATGTAGACTCAAACCCTAAAATCAAATAAAAATTAGAACCATGGCCGTCATGCTATCACCTTGCAACCTAGAGTGGCCGCCACCAACTAGAGGGAAAGTTAAGCTAATCAACTCAATTCAACTCAAATTTATAACAACAACAACGAATTTGTCTACTCCACAGGCGGGCTAAATCAATTTCAGAACTCAAGACCTTCTTTGAGTTGTGAGTTCAATAACTTTAATAAGATAATTAATAAGTTAATTGGGTTAAGTTATAAATAGGGTTATATGGCTATGTTTGTGAGACATTGGAAAAATGTGATATTTTTTGAATATATGCTAGTTGTTTATAATGATAGTTTTGTTGTGGATCCCTTTTCATATGCCAAATCACCTATGTTCAACTTGATTCATGTTTGATATCATTTTATATGCAAGTTTGGGTGTAGATTATATGCTAATTTCTATATGAATTATGCACAAGTTTACATGTGAATCAAATAAAGAGACTATATGCAAGTTTAGGTAGAAATTGGACTCGCATATATGCAAGTTTACACCTTTAGATTTAGATCTATGATGTACATAGTTTTATGCAAGTTTATGACTATGGCCTAAAACTATATTATATATATATATGCAAGTTTAAACCTTTCGATTTAGATCTATGATGTACATAGTTTTATGCAAGTTTGTGATTATGGCCTATGCAAGTTTTGGATGAAAACTATATTACATATATGCAAGTTCACACCTTTAGGCCCTTGTTAGATTCATGACAATAACAAGTTTATGCAAGTTATGTTGTAATACTTATTTGCAAGATTAGATCCATTTTGCGTGTTATGCAAATTTGCGATGTTTCTTCCCTTATATGAGTTAGACTAATTGCTAGTCTAATATACATATATGTCATTATAAACGAACGAACAACATGGGGACGATGGGGGTAATATTGAATATACACATATTGAGAATTGGCATAATGGCCTTGAAAAAGGGATATAATTAAATTAAGACATTAATTGGAAAAATTGGCATTTATGGACATAATTGAGAGAATTATGGACATAAGTATATTTGGAATTTATTTACAAATTTTGAATAGGGATGTAATCTCCCGCATTTGCAGAGGTATTATAATTAATTTATTTAATTATATAAATAGTGATATAGTGAATTAAATGGTGGTTTAATTAAATAATGGTGAATATTTAATCTAAAATAATAAATTAAATAATATATTAAATTCTGAAATAATCAGAATTGGCTGAAATGGCGATATGGTGTGAACTGGATCATCTATGCTATTTAATTCAGCTTGGAATTAAATTTGAATAACGAATATATTATATAAACGACAGTTTGAATGTATCATTATATTATAATTAAAATCGAGCTTGAAATGGCGCTGCAGTTCGTAATTTGGCGATTTAAACTTCAACTGAATGTACAGGATTCGTTTTAAGCCGGATTTCTGTGAAACAAGAAACGTGTGGAGCTGGTGGAGTATATCTTTCTAGTGGAAGAGAAAAATCGGGATTTCGTCGTGTAGATTTTAAGATATGTCCAAATCAAATTTTAGAAAAGTCTCTGTGGAATTCCTTTATAATTTATAATGGAATTATTTATATTTTAAAAAGGAATTTCAATATAAATCGAATATCGGGTCGACCCAGATTGAAATATCGAGTTAGAAATCCATACAGGATTATTCTGAAGCTGTATGGTATTCCACTGTGGATATATACGATAATATAAATTTATTTATATTTAATTTAATTTTATTTAAATATATTTATATATTTAAATGGGTCATCCAGAGCTTCAAAAATAGCCAGTTTTGCAAACGACCTCGGTTTTCGACAAAACCAATTTTGTTGGATCCACAATATTAAATTATTGCTAGATTCCAAGTTCCGTGATTTTTAGAGTCACTGTATTACCGTACGGATTTTTAGAGTGAAAAACATCCAACATTTCGATGGTTAAAAATACGCTGTGTGAGCAAACGGAGTCGGAATTCGACGAAACCAGTTTCGTTGGGACCGTAATGTCGAACTCTAGCTATATGCCCAGTTTCGTGATTTTTGGGTATTGTATGTGATCGTACAGACTTTTAGAAAGCTAAATGAATATATCAATGAGAATATACCAGGAATATTCTTTTTATAAAATATCTAGATATTATTTTCTTCCTATAAATAGTCTAACATTGCCTAAACCTAATTTCAACTTCAATTCTCTGTTCAAAATTTGGTGCACCGTCACTTTTCATTTTTATAGTAAAAATCCTTCTCTTCTAAAATAAAAAAAAACGGATAAAAATCCATAAATCTCAACACTCTTACATTTGTGTCAATATGGATGTAAGCTTTCATTTAGTATGGGTTTGGCAATGCTCGATCAGTTTGGAAGGGTGCGAAGTGTTTTTTTTTCGTGTTCTAGTTTTACAGCGTAGGTGTAGGACGACTTAGGGTTGAGATTCCTTGATAATTGAAGTCGCGGTGGATTATTTTAAGTTCGTTTTTGGAGTGGAGGGGTTGATTTGGGTCTCGCGAGCAATGTTTGGGATTATACGATGTTATTGGTGGTCGCAGGTTCCTGTAGCAGTCGTGAAGGGGTGTTTAGACGCAATGAAGAGGGGTGGTTCGAGAGTGACAAAATTGGATGGAGGAGGTGTAGATTTGAAGGAGAAGTTAAATGGTGGATTCGATTTTGACTTCGATGAAGTGGAGGAGGAGGTATTGGAGTGGGTAGACGCGGAAATGGTTGTGGAGGATAGTCGCAGCAGTTTCTGGTTCGGGAAAGAAGAGTTTGAGTGTGGGCCTTTGGATTCGTTGATGGGCCAGAGTTTTGAAAAGGTTAAAGGCCCAATTAGAATTTATTTAGTTTTTTATTTTAATTTAAATATATATTAACTTCTAAAGATCGTAACTTCATCATACGATATCGGGTTTCAGCGAAACTGGATCTGTTAGGATCGTATGGACGACGACTACAACATGGAACTGACGGAAAGCGAATCAAAGCTTGTTTGAATTTACGGCGAGATAAATTGTTTGATTCAAATCAAACAACAGTTTATCGTTCTTTAGCGATGAACTGCCAAAGTGAGTAAAACTCACTAACTCTGAACAGTTTATAATTTCATGTTGTATTTTTAGAATTGTTAAATATTGGCTGATTGACTGTGTGTTGACTGTTTGATTGAACTGCTAGTCAATTATTCAATTTCTATATTAATTCTGTTTAACAGAATATACCATATGGAACTGAAAGTGATGTTGATTTTATATTGTATAACATCTGTGAATGCAGGGAGACAGGTTGGAGGAATCCAACTGGATTCCTTAACATTTATTTTACTATGATTCATATATTGTAATATAAAATGTGATATATAAAATGTTGTCAATTATATGTGTTTGAACGATATTGGTCATCGTGATTTGGTATGATGAATACCATGACATACCGAAATGTTGATAAGGGAATATTTTCAAAGTGATATTTGAAAATAAAATATTTTTAAATGGAATATTTATAAATAAGAAATATTTATAAATTATAATATTTATAAATAGGAGATATTTAGAAAAGGGAAATTATAAAATCAAAGAATAGATTTGAAAAGGAAATATTTACAAACCATTTGCAAATAAAATAATAGAAAAGGAAAGATCTGTAAATCATTTACAAATAGAATTGATAGGAAATATTTAGAAAATAAATAGAGTTAAAAAGGGAAATTTATTTTTAACGGAATAGGACGTTATAAAAGGGAAAACGTTATAAAAAGGAAATTGTTATAAGAAGGAAATCATTTTAAAGTGGAGAACCATTACTAAAAGTAAATCTTAAAAAATGAATAAAAAGTTGTTAAAAAGGAAATCTTTATAAAGCGAATAAAGGAGTTAAATCGAATGGTATTCGAAAGGAGTTAAATCGAATATGGTATTCGAAGGAGTTAAATCGAATATGTTATTCAAAAAGGGGTTAGTCGAGTCGAGTTGGTTAGATAGAGTTAACCAGTTAGAGTAAATCAATAGAGTTAAATCGAACTAGAGTTATTGAATAGAGTTAAATCGAACAAGAGTTATTGAATAGAGTTAAATCGAACTAGAGTTATTCAAATGGAGTTAATCGAATTTAGTTTATTCGAATAGAGTTAAATAAATAAGTGTTATTCGAATTGGTTATTCGAATAGAGTTAAACACAAAGGAGTTATCAAATTAGTTATTCTAAAGGAGTTATCGATTTTATTTTAATCGAAATGAGTTACAAATTTGTTAATCGAAAGGAGTTATCGATTATAGTTTAATCGAAAGGAGTTATCGAATTAGTTATTCGAAAGGAGTTAAGGAGTTAAGTAAGGAGTTAAGTAAAAGAGTTAATCGATTAGGGTTAAAAACATAGAGTTAATCGAATTTAGTTTATTCGAAGAAAGGTTTTCGAGTCTAGTTATTCGTAAGAGAGATTATCAAATATAGTTATTCGAACGAAAGAATTATCGAATAGAGATGATTCGAAAGAGAGTTACGTAAGGTAGTTGTTAAAGAATTAAAAGGGTGAACTTTGTCTATTCCAAGGTTAGAAACGTTGTTCAGTTAAGGTCTGAGAGGTAGTATTACCCCAACTTGATTGACTTCATTTTTAACTAAGGAATGGTTAAGGTTCGATAGTGAAGGTTGGTTAAATGAATTTAGTTAATAAGCGTAATGGTTTGAGTTGGCATCGCGATGGTTTGTTTAAACATCTGTCTAAGCCCAATGAAGGAGTTTTGGAAATGTTTTCCAAATAAGAACCAGAAATGTTTTCTGACATAGAAAACACGAAATGGAAATGTTTTCCATTGGTAATAACATATATTTTCTAAATTTAGAAAATAAGAAATGTTGAATATCGGAAAACAAGAGATAAGTAAATTTATGAAATAAAGAGATAAATGTTGAATGATGATTGATCGATATAATTTCCTCCTGGAAATAATATCATTGTTTGCACACTGTTTTTCTTTGACGGTTAAATCATAGACTATCGAAGTTTTGACCATTTTAACGTTGTTAATATGGAGAGACCGGTTGGATTGTTATCCAAAGAACCACTCTGTATTGGCATAAGCGTTGCAAATCATATATGCCAAAGATAATTGAAGACAGAGTAAAGTGCAAGGGCTATTGTATAAGTCTTAGATAATAGTGCCTAAGACGGATGTATTGAATAGTGCCTTCGGTTCATCCTGTTCCTGGATGACTTGTATGGGCGAATGTCTGACAGAGTATTTCCAGACGATCACGTATATTGATTTCTCCAACCGTACCAAGGGTGGAAGCAGAGAAGGAAACTTCTTTTAGCTAACACATAATGTATGGTTGAGGACGTCAATCGGTGATTTGATGGATTTGACGATCTGGCATTCAAAGTGAATCTGGTGTGATGATAAAGCGTAGCTTCTAGCCTCACATCCGGTAAATGATAGAAATCGGGCAGGCAGCATGGCTAAGTCGGTCGCACCGAAGTAGGGTGTATAATCACCTGATCTAGAGTTTCATTTACTTCTAAAAATCTATTATTGATGATGTCCCATTCGGGAAACGGTTGCTGATCCCAACCGTTGGTGATATACATTCAATACACTCAAGCGAAATGAGTGGTCGGTCATGTGTGGCCAGGTTGCAAGATGTTCTTGTTGAACCCAGTGTATTCCTCTCTAGAGGTACACTAGCGAAAGGTGGTTCCATACCTTGTCATAGTTGGAAATCCATTACCCAATACATGCTTGCGGTTTTGATTGTATACTATATATGTAGAACGTGAGATGAAAGCGTTTCTGCAAGATGATTATTATATTGTGATTGATAGACATTATTATAATATCAAAAGGTTTTTGATATAAAGATATTTTGGATTCTCATAAGGGAAAAACCCGTTCCGTTATACGGCGTGGTCTTATGAGATATCGTTTACTTGTTCAAATGGTTTTAAACTTTTTACTCATACCAGTCCCATGACTGCCCCGGAGTTTATTTTGTTTTGTTTTCCCTAAACTCTTGGGTGCCCAATTTTGTACGGGCACTCAAGTAGTCAGGATTTTACAGATATGCTGGAAGAGCTGGAGCAGGAGGCTTCAGGATCATATAGCTATAGTTTATTTCCGCTGTGTTGTAAGTGCTGTACTTCGATAATGATGTATATTCAAATACACATGTATATTTCAAGTTATGTTATATATATTATATGTTATTCGTTCCGCTGTGAGGTTCATGTTACTCTGATGTTGTGTTCTTCTTCTTCCTCTATTCTAAGTTTCTATCTTATCTATTCACACCCTCCGTTTTCTTTCTATTAATTTCCTGATTTTCAGTTTAATTTGGGGTTGGACTTGTGTTTTTAGTCAGCTCAAATTGGACCGGATTTTTGGGTCATTAAAATTGGTATCGGAGCTTAAGTTAAGAGAATTACCTTGGCTCTATGGCGTGACTTAGTAGAGATAGGGTTAGCAGTACCCTAGATTGAGTTGAGTGTATATATACGAGTGAACGTATTTGTTATTGATATAATTTTTTTTTATATTGTGGAGATTTATTGGTTGAGTCGTTTATGAGTTCTGGTCGATCAGTTTGATCCACTGTATCGGTAGGGATTTTGTAAACCCTCGAATACGATGAACTGTTATGGTATGTTTTGAAAAGAGGGTAAACGAAATAATTTTGCCCCAAATTATATTTTGATATAAAGGATTTATATTGGAATGATTATAATATATTGGATATATTGGTTGTTAGTATAATCGAGTAAGATTATAAATAAAATGGTTATGTAAATAACCAATCAGAATTCATATAGGTGAAATACGTGAAATCAGATGAGTTGAATCTGAAATTTTAAACCAGAAATTGAGTTAAAACTCTGGAGAATTGGATAAGTGTTTGTAAATGGATTTGGATTAAAAATAAGGAAAATTTAAGATCCTGGGAGATTTTAAATTGTTTTACAAGCAGTGTGAATTATATTTTGAAATGAATTTCAAAGTGGAAATGTTTAGAAATGGTTTTATAGTATTAAACTCACTTCGATCGTTGGAAAATAGATTCTGATGATGACAACTGCATCATCAGTATTCATTTTCGAGTTGTAAGTGACGAATTACTACCAGAGATACTGTTTTGAATTTGTTTTGGGAAAGACAAGTTGTGTTAAATTTCAAAATGGGATTTATAATAAAGAATGAATAAAGAAAGTTTGAAATAGAAATTGAATATAGAAATTCAAAGGTAGTTTGAATATATGAAATTCAATGGAAGTGATATAGAATTTGAATATATAAATTCAAATGGAATTTGAATATAGAATTCAAATGGAATTCAAATATAGGATTTGAATATAGAATCCAAATGGAATTTAAACTATAGAATTTGAATATATAGAATTTGAATATGGAAATTCAAATGGGATTTATAATATGGAATTTGAATAGAATTTGATATATAGATTTGAATAATAGAAGTGATATAAAATTTGAATAGAAATTGAATAGAATTAACTAAGTCGAAGTGGAATTAGTTAATCGAGTTTTGAATTTGAAGTTGAAGTTGAACTTTGAAAGGTGAATCAGATTTGTAAATGGGTATTCGAAATCGAATATAGAACTTAAATTTGAAATTTGGATTCAAATTAGTTAATAAGCAAGTTAAAATATATTTGAACGTGTCATGTTCAAATATAAAAGTGAAATAGACTAAAGAGTTAATTAACAAATTAATTAACGAATTGAGTTAAAACGATCAGGTATAGTTAAAATAGATTGGGCAGGTATAAATATACATGAGATAGGTATGGATAAGGTATGAAGGTATATAAATAGAATGCTCGATGAAAAGGTATGTATTTAATTCACATATGAGATTTTATGCGCCGTATCGGCTAGTCGCGTGGCTTTTTCTTTTTCTTTTGGATTGGTGAGGGCCATGGGAGGCTATTTGAAATATCCCGATGCTCCTAGTACGAAGGAGGTTATGGCGAATTTTTCTGGGAATTTAAGGAGTTAGAATATTTTTAAGATGATTTGATAGTTAGAAATCAACGTATCGATATATATATAGAAGTCGATAAGGAAACAAACTTAGAAATAGAATAGTAAAATCAAAAAGGAAGACTAAGGATAAAATCTAGTAAGAATAGAAAGAGGAAGCGTATACGTGTTTAAAAGTGAATAAGTAGTTGTATGGTATTGGTTATTCGAGTAAGTAGTCATATCTATTTTGACGTTATAAATGTTATTCAGTCAGGGTCTGAGAGGTAGTTATACCTCAACTTGATTGATTTCATTATTAACAAATAAATAGTAAGATTTCAAGCTCGAATATCAATGTTGAATAAGATTTAGTTGAATATAGTATTTGGGTTGTCGTAACGATGTTTTACACAACATCCGTTTTAACCCAAATAAGTGTAAGCTTGGAAATATAATAAAGAATATTTCCTAAGTATAGAAATAAACGAGATCGGAAAACAGATAAGTAATTGGAATATTTTCCAATTATAAATAGCATATATTTTCTAAAGTTTAGAAAATAAAGGAAGGCGACATTCGGAAATGTTTTCCAAATAACGTAAAAGGCCAATATGGTTATTGAAAATATTTGGTTAACAAATATTGATAAAGAAATAGAGAAGTGATTTAACTAATGGAATATTAATTAAGGGCTCAGTGATATGTTTAAAAGGAAAATTTGATTTTTTGAAAAGAGTAAACTGTTTAAAAACTCCCAGGGGAAGACTGTTTGAATTGAAAACAAATTTAACAGAAATTTGTGAAAGAAAATTTGAATTAAAGTAAAGCCAGTAAAGTGGTAACTGAGATTGAATTAGAATGATATCAAGACAAATTGGATTGTGAGATTCAAATTTGAAGTGTAATGTGATAATCAAGTTAAGAGTTGGGAATCGAGAAGAAACTCGAGTTGAAATGATATTGGCTTGGATATAAGCGAATGGTTGTGTTGTGGATAAAAGCATATTGGAATTTGATTGGGATGACTGTAACACCCCACATCCGTTAGTGTCACTCACAAAGGGAATGCACTAAGTTCTGTGGAGCATTTTAACGTAAAAGATGCAGATGAATTACAAGACAGACAAAAATTAAAACAGCGGAAAATAAAACTTTGCTTTATTGATAAAATAGTTTGTACAACAATTTCTTTACAATATCAGAGTATCATCTGTCCTACAAAATAAAGAAGCATAAAACAACATTAATATTCCCCGATGTAGCAAGAGCCAGCCATAGCATCTGAGAGAAGAATCCAAGCAAAACTTCGACAAATCTTCAAGCTAGGAAAGAGTGACAGTCCAACTTAACCTGAGCTATACTATTCCCTCCTTTACTACCTTGGGGGGGACGGAAGAAAAGAAGACGATAGAAAAACAGAGTCAGACATAAAGCCTGAGTAAGTTCAGTTACTTCTAGCATGTGAACATGGAAAAACAAAACGACATGAATTAACTGAATACAAGATAATACCATGATGATAGGGTCAGCAAGATTAGACAAGATTAACATAAGATATGCTAAGACAAGATAAACTGGATATGCTCTAATACTTACGCCGCTTCGCTATTTCCCTGTTATGCTGGTTTCTATATCTCTGCACCACCTAACTAGTGTCCCAACTAGTAACGATAACGTGATCCCAATCCCTGTAGTTTCCATTGCCTTCAGGCATACATTTATTATTTATTACCTAGATCTAATCTAGGGTTTTCTATCAAATTCTTTCTAGATTCAACTAGAGTTTACACTATCTGCTGAACGCTTCTCGGATTCAGGGTTTATGCCACCTAGTCCAACTAGGGATTATGCTACCTGTCGAACGATGCCCCCTAGTCTAGGACACACTACCTAGACTGGTATATGTTCCTAGACTTCCCCACGCATGTATCGCGAATCGTTATCGCTTGTGTAGATGCACATGTCCTGTAATGTGCGGCCCGAGTCCTGTGGCAGGGCAGATCAAGAAACACAGAACTCGGTCGGGAGCTTTCAGATATCTGCCGATGCAAATGCTAAGGTCTGTTTTTATTCTAGTGGCTATGGTCCCACTTGACCCCTCCCTCAACTAATGAAAGGCACACTTTGAAAAATGAGAACTATACACAGGCCCCCTATGCCCCACTAATCTATGGCCATCCACAACCGCAACCATAACTAGATAGCAGTATATGGTCCATAGAAGTTCTCCGCCTTCCCGCTTCACGTATCTCGATTGACTGAAGATGGATGGTAGACGACGAGTTGCTATCACAGGGCTACCGTTTTCTCGCCGAATCACGCTGGTCCATCCTAGTCTTTAGGTTGCCATATTTTGCAACCAAGGCATACCCTTGGTTCTTCTAACAAAGACCTTAACCTCTGTGAGCCCAGGAGGATCATCTGCAGCCTCACAGAGGGATACCAAGAGTACCCTTACGTCCCCTCGAAGCCTCGGGCTTCGTAACCCAATTCGTTGGAGCCTTCATTAAAATTAGATGGACATTCGCTCCTTCTCGTGTTATACTAAGAATTACTACTTAGTTTTGTTAACTAAGATTTACCACTTAGTTTCCAGAATCATTGTTTTCTTAACTAAGGTTTACTACTTAGCTCCTTTTAACTAAGGTTTACTACTTAATTCTCTTTCTCGTCAATTTGGATTGGTTAAGTGTCATTAGTCAATTCAAGCTAACTTAACCCTCTTCATTTATCCTGTTAAACTGGTTAAGTGTTATCAGTAATTCATGTTGACTTAACCCTACCACAAACCAAGTTATATTGGTTAAGTATTTCTTATTACTTAACCCTACCCATTCATCTTGTATTGGTTAAGTGTTCCTTTTTAACTTAACCTTGCCCATCTGTTTTAACTAACATGTTATTAATGGTTAAGTATTTTCCCTTCATGTTTTAAACTTAACCCTATTCATTTATCACACTCTGATGGTTAAGTGTTCAAGTTTACTTAACCCTACGGTCTAGTCCAGCTAACATGTCAAATTGGCTAAGTGTATTAACTTTACTTAACCCCACCTTCTAGTCTAGTTAACATGTTAATTTGGCTAAGTGTTTTCTTAGTTACTTATCCCTTACAAATCTTGTCTTGTTACCATGTTAAGTTTGGTTAAGTGTCCCTATGGACTTAACCCTCCCATTCTAGCTTAACTGTGTTAAGTTGGTTAAGTGTTCCTATGTTAAGTGTCTGTATGAACCTAACCCCACTCATCGGTTTGGTTATCATGTTGAATTGGTTAAGTGTCTTAGTAAACTTAACCCTACCATTCTTGTTCTAGCTTTAACTAAATAAATTAAAGCCGCGACCACTCACATTAGACAGATATTTTTGCGAATACTGGATGTGCCGGTTGGTTCCGGGTAGGTTTACATCGCAACTCAGTCTAACCTCAGGTTAGGCATATTCGTGTTTTCTAAGTTCAAAGGGTTTTGATTAATTTTCAAATCAGGTTTTGAAAGTAACCATCCCGTCCGTCGGATCAGTTAGGGATAGCCGGGGAGAGCAGGAAATTTGTATTTTCCAAACCCAAGCCTAGACACTATCCTCTCTGTCACCCTAGAACTTCCTGGTGTATGTATTATTAAAAGAGATGTCATTAATAAACCTTTCTTTTGTATATATAAAAATTGTTAACAATTTATCCTCAAAGTTTAACCATTTATCCTCAAAGTCCATTTTCCCTTTATAAATAAATTTGGCCTATACCATATACATTTGCCATGCCCACTAATGGACTTATATTCTAGGCCCAAATCTTGATTTGCCTATCTTACAGTTTATAGCAATTTAGATCCAACATCCTCATTCACAGTTCATGCCAAAAACTAGATTTTATATTGTAGTTTACAGTTTATGCCAAAACTAGATTTCATATTCTAGTTCACCGTTTATGCCCAAAACTTAATTTGCATACCAACTACCTACTTTGTGGCCCATTTAACCATTTACCATTTACGCCCAATGTATGTAAATTATTTACAATTATGTTAATATACTTATCATGCTAAATTTAGCCACCTAATTCTGATTTAATATTCTAATTTCAGTTTATGTCAAAAATAGACTTTTTATTCTAATTTTCATCTTAATAGTCATGCTATAATGCATGTTCCCAAATTATGCCAATTTCCACATTTAGTCAATTTCATGTTTTTTTTCCAAAACATATTCCCATCGTTCGTAAAATCGTGATTCAACCTAGATTATAAATAAATCTAGATTCGATGATAAAAGGGAATGAACCAAAATGCCATGAAAGAATAGACATAATAACTGGCATAAGATGATAATTCACAGGCATATAGATCTGGTAATATTACGACATGTAAAGGGTTGAATAGTATAGGTTCAAGAACATGGGTAGACTTAACTTAATAGGTAAATTCCCAAGATCAAGATCCAAGGATAACTAGAAATAGAAAGTCAAGCCTAGATCCAAAATATTGCCAGTTTGGGGTACAACATGGTTTTGTAACTACAGTGTCATGGGCATAAATAATAACCTTATATCCATAGCCATAGGCAATAAATCCTCATAGTTAATGAATCACAGTCATAGGCGATGTTCATAGTCAAAGGAAAATAATTTTCACAGTCATGAGTCACAGTCATAGGCAATGTTCATAGTCAAAGAGGCATATGGTTTTAAGGTCCATAGTTTCATAGTCACAGTCTTATTGGTCATCGAATCATAACAGTTCTTAATTAGGTCCAAGGATATAAGCACTGATTCGAACAGAAAGATTTGGCATATTTTTTTATTCCTTTAATTTCATGTCACGAATAGAGAAAACGTTCAAATCTAAAAAGTAACCAACTTACAGGGATTATATTAGATTTGTAGAAAAACAGTCGTTGAAGTCGTTTGAATCTTCACTTGAATCCTAGCTTGTTTTGAATCTCCTCTTGAAAGTCTTGAGCAGCATTTCCTCGTCTTGATTTATTTTACATATTATTTTATTTATTATTTAATTTAGTGGAGGAGAAGAAGCCATGCCCACCAAGAATCTTTGCAGCATAAGGTTAGAGAAGAATTGTGAATAGAGAGGGAGACTAGGGGCTGTTTATATAGGATTAGGCGGACGAATCTAGGCAGAAAACGAGACCAGGTACATCAGAATGCACCCAGGCCCAAAAGTGGGTTTTTGCACCCAGGTCGACACCCATGTCGACTGGGCAATCGACCTGGTCAGGGGGGGTCGACTACCCAGTCGACTCCCCAGTCGACCTGGGTCCTGGGCGGGAATTTTCCCGCCCAGCCCGCTTCTGGGTTCAAATTCGAATTCCGAATTCGAATTTCGAGCTGTTTTCGATTCTGAAAATTCCTGAAACTTCGGAGGGTCATATCTCCCTCATACGGACTCCGATTCTCGTAAACTCGGACTCGTTTCAAAGAAGAATTTTGAGACGAACGCAATGGCGTAACCCGTTTCCTTTGATTCTGATTTTAAAATTTAATTCTGCCTTGATTTCTGAATCCTAGTGTTACAAAATTACGGGGTGTTACAATGACCCTTGTATCCGCTGAATTGATAACAGGTGGAAAGGATATAATGATATGCCGACAAAAGGTACAAGTTTATATTTCTTGAAATGACCTGAAATCCCCCTTATGGGAAATCCCGTATTGAGTCGAGAACAAGCCACAATA
The DNA here is from genome assembly GCA_030737875.1 of Allium sativum. Taxonomy (NCBI): domain Eukaryota; kingdom Viridiplantae; phylum Streptophyta; class Magnoliopsida; order Asparagales; family Amaryllidaceae; genus Allium; species Allium sativum. The sequence goes on along the minus strand of CM060927.1, from coordinate 71,090,061 downwards.
GAACGCAGACGGAAGAACATTTCATTGTATATTACAACAATTCATCAGATTACAAGAATATAAAGAGTATGAATAAATAATAAACATCACAAATTACCAGAGGTTACAATAAATTACATAGCAGCGGAAAATAATACAATACACAAACTGAAGGAGATATATGGATACAAAGCTTTCCGGATATCATTCCAGCTGTAAACCAGGATCTTGTGAATATAAATCTGCAAAAACTAAACTACTAGCTGCCCGTGTCAAAATAAGGGCACCCAGAGTTTAGGTTAAAACAATAAACTGCAGGTCAGTCATGGGACTGTTGTGAGAACTAAAAACAGTTATAAATCTTTATTTTAAAGTTAGGTAAATCAAGGGACCACGTTGCTAACGCGGAACGGGTTTCCTCCCAAGAATACCAATGCATAAAACAACAACGCAATGCTAAATAAAAAAAATGAAGCTATTATATGACCCAGGTCCTATCATACAATGCAACGCAAGCCGGAGGATAGGGTTTTCCCTTATAATAGCCAAACATGCTTAGTACGTTTAAAACAAATCATTTGATACTACTATAAGTGCATAGTGTGTAAAACAACTTCAAATCATATGTATCAATCATAGACGGCATGGGTACCATATATCATGTCGCCATACTAGTTCTACAATTAAAACCACAAATGTCGTATTGGAAGTTTGGTTATCATTTATGGTATGAACCGAGGCTAGGGATCGTCCTCACCGATTCGAGACGCTCTAGTCTACGCCTCAGGACCCAGACTCAGGTGGGCCCTTGGATCATCAGGGTCGGTCCACTCGGAGTGGATTAAAATGCCTGAACATGTGTTTCCCTGCCCTATGGGGCGTAGGTGAGCCAACTAAATGACTCCATCGGTTCGAGAACGACCGATATATCTGAGGCGCCTCGCAACAGCAACAACCACATAAGTCAAACTCGTCAGAGCATGTAAAACCACTGACTCCACTTCTAACTAGAAAGAAACGCATGCCCTCCCTAATGTCCTCTCCCGTTTCTGGTTCATACCGGGTGTGAAACTCGCGAAGTAAACATTACACAAAGCTATGCCACAAAGGCCTTGCTTTGATCATCAACCACAAGACTTTGCCTTTCAATAGAAGCCTTGATCAATTGCCACTTAGGCATGCCACACAGGCAATTCATTCCATGCGATGGATATCCATCAATATATAACCCCTGAGCTCGTACATCTCAGAGAAGGGCGTTAAGCAAGGGAATAAATTCTCTGCCGCCAAACAGATATATATTTAATAGAAATCAATCACACAGACTGAAATCCAATGTCAGACACACAGTCTATTTACAAGTTCGTTCTGGGTCTGAACGAAACCGGAGGCACCTAGTACCCCGCATATCCATCGATCTCCAAGTACGTCCGGACAATCCCCAACTGTTTCCATCTTCTTGGGTGTACATCCCAATCAAGATCATCGGTAATCACCCAAACGACGTGAAGACCTCCGGTCTTCGACCACCGTCTTCATCTTAGACTTATCGTCGTATCAGTTATTCAGAATGGGATAAACCCGGTCTTTCCGAATAACTCGCGTATATTGTAAACAAATGTTACACAAACACAACATACGCCTCATTCCAATTCATCAGTCACTAACCGTAAATTAACAAGAGAATAATTCCCCAAATATTAACCCCGAAGGCCGAAACCAACATCAGATCAATATCCAGAAAACCATTCTGCTTAGCAAACCGACAGTTAGTTTCTAAATTTCACATTCATAGGGAAAGGTTCCCATTAATTTTATCAAAGATAAATCCTTTAAATTTATTCTTTAATCTACTTTTGAATATCAATTCAAACTAGTCGGGATTAGCGAACCTTACCGGAGTAATCATTTGTTTGAATTTCCCAATCCTAACCTATTCATCCCATGAAGTAAAACTGGTTATACTTCATATCTAACACCACGGTGTTATCGGTAAATTCAATTAAATTAAAGATTTAACTATCGCCTGGAGTAAAAATGGTGATACTCCATTCTCGATCTTTTCAATCTAATAAAGGATTCATTAAAACTCCACTTAGTTTTAATCTATGGCTGGGTTAAAGAATCAGTGTCATTTAAAACACGGTTCACGATAAACCCCAAAATCACATCACATTTCAATCAGACCCTAACCATAAATTAGCAAGTGAGCAATTCTCTAAGTATTAACCCCGAAGGCCGAAACCAGCATCAGATTAATACCCTAGAAACCATTCAACTTAACTAATCTCCAGTTAGTTTCTGATTTTCTTAACTCATTTGGGTCTAAGAACAATATTATTGAAAATACCGTTCACGACAGCCCAAAATCACATTCCATTAATTATCGGGTTAAAGAACAAGTGTTATTTAAAACATTGTTCACGATAAACCCAAAAATCAATACCAATTCAATTCCAATTAAATATTATTTAATTGGCACACTTCATTAAATCTAAATAAAAAGATTTAATCTTTTTCTCAACTGGGCTTAAGAACAGTGTTAATGAAGACACCATTCACGACAAACCTAAATCACATTTGATATTAAATACAAGGCTCTGAATAGAAAATATATCGGCTTATATTCAATATCAAATTCTATGACCAACAAATATCGTATTCGAAATAACGATATATATATATATATATCTTTCAAATTTCCATAACGCTATCTGTATAATCACGAAATCCAACATCAAAATATTCCGAAGACAATTTCGATTCAAATCCATTCCAATGCAATTATTGGAAATTCTGGTTACTTTTAAAACCCTTTTCAAATTCAATTTACTTATTTAAAAATAAATAGAATTTTAATTCTAGTTCAAAACTAGTTCATTTCGATAAAAATCTAATTTTATCTTTTCAAATATGGAGTTTCTCATCCCAATTCTTCACAAATCATTTCTTATGATTTCACACAAATTATTACTATTTTTAATAATTTTATCAAGGCCCGTACAGTCGATTTTCATCAACGGCCATCGAACAGCACTTACATCGACCTTTTCCAAATTTGATTTGGACATAATTCCAAATCCAACCGTTAGATTTCTAATTTCTAATATTCGTTAGAAAGCTCTTTTCGATACGAACCCAACGGTTCCAGTTTTAGGAGAATCCGACGGTCGGATCTCCCGCAATATCCATTCGAAGTCAATGGTCAAAATTCGCGAACTGCCGTGGCGCGACGCGTTCTACTCAGGCCATTATATTATATATGTATAATATATACTTCATAGATTTCTTTTTTAAAACGCATTATATAAATCGTTTTAAATTCGTTTTCAAAACGATTTCAACTTCTTTTTCAAATTCAAATCAAAATTGAATTTTCCCTTACAAATTTGTTTTAAATTCATTTCAAATTGATTTCAATTCAAATCGATTTTTGAATTCAATTTCAGTTCGTTTTCAATTCAATTCAATTTCAATTCGAATTCATTTCTATTCAATTTCAATTCTATTCAATTTCAATTCGAATTCATTTCTATTCAATTTCAATTCGATTCAATTTCAATTCGAATTCATTTCTATTCAATTTCAATTCGATTTAATTTCAATTCGAATTCATTTCTATTCAATTTCAATTCTGTTCAATTTCAATTCTATTCAATTTCAATTCGAATTCATTTCTATTCAAAATATCAGATTTTGAAATCACTTTCGATGTTCATTATAAAATGAATAAAATCGATATAAATATCATTCACGTCAAAATGGCGTAAATCTAATCAACACGGCTTCATATATTTCTATTTTCAAATATTCTATTTCAAATATTTCCTTTTCAAATATTCTATTTCAAATATTTCCTTTTCAAATATTCTATTTCAAATATGTCCTTTTTCAAAAACTGGAATGAGGCCCAATCAATTACCATATAATGTTAATTATATGGATTTTCTACAACACATGTATACAATAACAACGATGAATAATCAACCATCATCCAAAGTGCATTCTACACTGTATAAGCATCAAATATAAATATTCAACACTTATAACAGCCTGTCAATCAATCGATCGGCATACAACTAAACAATCGAGATTATTATACGTCAAGTATCATCCCAATACCCGTGTGGGGTTTCAAACAATCAAACACAGATTTTATTTATGCAGTTGGGCGATGTGTAAAATTTATCGTCCCAATCAATATCAGTCAAATGTGTGTATATAAACAAATCGTCTGATCTGTTTATTTTTATTTCATTTCATATACACGTTAAAAATTCTATTTTTAACTATAAAATATTTTCCACTATAAAATATTTTATTTCATTTCACATCACACAACCAACTACACATCAAAATCAAACAAACAAGCATATAAGCCGTCCATGGTCTGTGGACGATGGGTGTCGGGTGCTACTAAACATCGTCTGCATCGTAGTATATATTTTAACTAGAAAATTAAATTAAAAGGTGAGGAGTTCTCACAGAGGGTTCCACTCCGCCGTGCTTTGCTTTTGAACTGCTGAACCGTCTGGATCTGCTTGCAATTCCAATGCAGTCCTTTTCCCGCTGTTTATAATAAAAATTATATTTTTATCGCTTCATTCAATAAATAAAAACCATATTTTTATTTCTAATTTTTATATATATTTACAATGTTTCTTTCTACATAAAAATTTTATTTTTATATTTCTACTTCATATATGTAAAAATCGAACTTTTATCTTCACTTCATATATATCAAAATCTAATTTTTATCGCTTCTTCTTATATATGAAAATCTAATTTTTATCGCTTCTTCTTATATATAAAAATCGTATTTTTATTCGCATTCTTATAAATGAAAAATCAAATCTTTTTACATAAGAAAAATCAAAACTTTTACTTATTGAAAAATCAAATCTTTTTACATAAGAAAAATTAAAACTTTTACTTAATGAAAAATTAAATCTTTTTACACAAGAAAAATCAAAACTTTTACTTAATGAAAAATCAAATCTTTTTACACTAGAAAAATCAAAACTTTTACTTAATGAAAAATCAAATCTTTTTACACAAGAAAAATCAAAACTTTTACATAAGAAAAATCAAAGTTTTCCTTCATTGAAAATCTATATTTTCACTTTCAAAGATTTCATATTTTTAAATAACCAAGATCATATTTTAAAATAAAAGAAATCAGTTTTTCTATGATTTAAAATTAAAGACTTACTGCTTCACGAAGAAGGAGGGCTCACTGGTCGGCCTGAGGCGGAGGGATGAGGCCTGGTGGCATTCGAGCCCGCGCAGGGGCTGGGGGGGTCGGGGTTCGAGGAGGCGGTGCTATTAGGGTTTGGATTTGGGCGCTGGCGACGCGGGTTGGGCTATGGCGGAGGGCTTCTTCGCAGATTTGGGCTTCACCGTCCACCGAGAGAGAGCTCAGGCGGTTCACGCGAGGCAGGAGCGAGGTAGAAGGAGGGGAGCGGCGGAAGAAGGAGGGGTGGCTGCGGATGAGGCCAGCGACGGGTCACAGTAGGGGGGGCGACGTCGATCTCCAAAATCGATTGGGAGGGGTTCAGCTTTTCTTTTTTTTTTCTTTTTTTTTTGAAACTTGAAATGGTCAATGGGTATGGGAGGAGAGGGAATAAAAGGAAGTTTATATATTAATTTATATATATTTAATTTTATTTTATCTCCAAAAAGCAACTTAAAATTTCGGACTCGAAATCAAACCCACCGATTGTCGTCCATAGCTAATTACCCCCATTCCGAACATAATGGGATATGTATCGTTAGCCAATTCTATCGTTTCGACTAGCTACCGTTCAATTTAAAATATAATTTTATATATATTCAATTTAAACGCACATTTCAATTTACCGGGGCTACATACGAACTCTAAAAATTCTCGAAAAATTATTTCTAGCTTCGTATTGACGATACGGTCCTAACAAAACTAGTTTTGTCGAATTCTGAGACCGTTTGAAAAATGGCCATTTTCCAGTCGATTAAAATCAACTAAAACTGATCAAACACGTTTTCCTTTGCCACGCTCACATATTGATTTGAAAAATTATGAAATTTGGAATCTAGCAATAACTTGACATCACGGATCCAACAAAAGTGGTTTCGTCGAAATCCGAAGTTGTTTGTAAAATGGCCATTTTTAAGGGCCGAAATTCCATAGCGACTATTCTGAAATTTCAACTGGGCATAACTTTTTATTCCCGCTAGGAAATTCCCATCTTTCGGATTCGTTGGAAAGATATTCGCAAATAGATTCTAATATTTTTGGTTTCACTAAAATCCGGTTTATTTTGCACCCGGTACATTCAATTGAATTTTGAAATCGAATTATCAAACTACCGCGCCATTTTCAATTCCTTTTATAATTTAAAATAAATATTTATATTCTAACGACGATCTATATAAATATATACGTTCGAATTTCATTCAAAATAAATTTCTTGACGTTATTATTTAAAATATTCATTTTTAATATTCAAAATTCATTAAAATTGCCAAAATACAAAATTTAAATTGGCCCAGATTTCCGGGTTATTACAATCTCCCCCACTTAAAACTTTTCGTCCCCGAAAAGGAACGAAGCCAAAAGTTGTTTAACTAATCAACTCAACTTTCCATATTTTCTCTACGGCTTAAGTTCTTCAACTTTTCAGTTTCTAAGAACTTTTCAAATTTTTCAAAAATTTGGCTAACACCCTAAATTTTCGAAAATTTTCGCTATAACCTCCCCTGCACCGGGAGCACCGGGAAAATCCCGAAATTGCCATACAGGCCCTCTGATCTCAAAAAGAAAAAGAAAAGGCCAAGCAGCTAGCCAATCGGCTCATAAAATCATCATCACCCAAACAAAACAGTAAATTATGGTAAACATGTACCTATTTGTCGGGCAAACAATTTTATTCTTCTGCTCTAGCCTCTTTGCTATGACCTGTTCAATGTAAGTACATGTATATGCATGCAAATGCGACTAATTTTCAATACAATTCACTATTTGGTTAAAATTGGCTATATGGTTCAAATTTTAATTACTCAACCAATAATCAAACAACACAATCAGCAATCAATTAGTTGATTAGCTTTTCAAATTCATAACTTTGATACATATTAAAAAAATCAGATTTTTGATGTCAAATCACAACAATAAGCCCTATCTAGTTTCGGTTCTCACACCAGTCAATTGGAAATATATAGAAATCTCACTTTCGAAACTCGAAAATAAATACTGGCGATGGTGCCCCATCACCAGAATTATCCTCGGGCACTAGGGTGCGATTCTATAACTATCCAATACATTAAAAATTCGAATATACGTTTGCAAGACATATATGCAAAATCTTTATATATTGGATTGTCCAAATTAATATAAAATAAATAATCAACTACGAATAAGTGATTTAAATTTCAAAACAAAAATTGTTTTCATTTTAAAAATATACCCTTCACACTCATTCTAGGATACTGCTGATCCCATCTCTAACGAGTCATTCCCGTTGGATATTACTAATCCAATATCTGATGAATCCTTTCGTATGGTTCTAATATGCTTTGTTCTCTGAGCTTTGTAAACCAAAGCTCTGATACCACGATGAAACGACCCGAAATCCCCCTTACAGGAAATCCCGGATTGAGTCGAGAACAAGCCACAATAGAACGCAGACGGAAGAACATTTCATTGTATATTACAACAACTCATCAGATTACAAGAATATACAGAGTATGAATAAATAATATACATCACAAATTATCAGAGGTTACAATAAATTACATAGCAGTGGAAAATAATACAATACACAAACTGAAGGAGATATACGGATACAAAGCTTTCCGGATATCATTCCAGCTGTAAACCAGGATCCTGTGAATATAAATCTGCAAAACAAAAACTACTAGCTGCTCGTGTCAAAATAAGGGCACCCAGAGTTTAGGCTAAAACAATAAACTCCAGGTCAGTCATGGGACTGGTGTGAGAACTAAAAAAGTTATAAATCTTTATTTTAAAGTTAGGTAAATCAAGGGACCACGCCGCTAACGCGGAACGGGTTTCCTCCCAAGAATATCAGTGCATAAAATAACAGCGCAATGCTAAATAAAAAAAGCGAAGCTATTATAAGACCCAGGTCCTATCACACAATGCAACGCAAGCCGAGGGATAGGGTTTTCCCTTATAATAGCCAAACATGCTTAGTACGTTTAAAACAAATCATTTGATACTACTATAAGTGCATAGTGTGTAAAACAACTTCAAATCATAAGTATCAATCATAGACGACATGGGTACCATATATCATATCGCCATACTAGTTCTATAATTAAAACCGCAAATGTTGTATTGGAAGTTGGGTTATCATATACGGTATGAACCGAGGCTAGGGATCATCCTCACCGATTCGAGACGCTCTAGTCCGCCCCTCAGGACCCAGACTCAGGTGGACCCTTAGATCGTCAGGGCCGGTCCACACGGAGTGGATTAAAATGCCTGAACATGCGTTTCCCCGCCCTATGGGGCGTAGGTGAGCCAACTAAATGACTCCATCAGTTCGAGAACGACTGATATATCTGAGGCGCCTCGCAACAGCAACAACCACATAAGTCAAACTCGTCAGGGCGTGTAAAACCACTGACGCCACTTCTAACTAAAAAGAAACGCATGCCCTCCCTGATGTCCTTTCCCGTTTCTGGTTCATACCGGGTGTGAAACTCGCGAAGTAAACGTTACACAAAGCTATGCCACAAAGGCCTTGCTTTGATCATCAACCACAATACTTGGCTTTTCAACAGAAGCCTTGATCAATTGCCACTTAGGCATACCACACAGGCAATTCATTCCATGCGATGGATATCCATCAATATATAACCCCTGAGCTCGTACGTCTTAGAGAAGGGCGTTAAGCAAGAGAATAAATTCTCCGCCGCCAAACAGATATATATTTAATAAAAATCAATCACACAGACTGATATCCAATGTCAGACACGCAGTCCATTTACAAATTCGTTCTGGGTCTGAACGAAACCGGAGGCACCTAGTACCCCGCATATCCATCGATGTCCAAGTACGTCTGGGCGATCCCCAACTGTTTCCATCTTCTTGGGTGTACATCCCAATCAAGATCATCAGTAATCACCCAAACGACGTGAAGACCTCCGGTCTTCGACAACCGTCTTCATCTTCGACTTATCGTCGTATCAGTTATTCAGAATGGGATAAACTCGGTCTTTCCGAATAACTCGCGTATATTGTAAAAAAGTGTTACACAAACACAACATACGCCTCATTCCAATTCATCAGTCACTAACCGTAAATTAACAAGAGAATAATTCCCCAAATATTAACCCCGAAGGCCGAAACCAACATCAGATCATTATCCAGAAAACCATTCTGCTTAGCTAACCGACAGTTAGTTTCTAAATTTCACATTCATAGGGAAAGGTTCCCATTAATTTTATCAAAGATAAATCCTTTAAATTTATTCTTTAATCTACTTTTGAATATCAATTCAAACTAGGCGGGATTAGCGAACCTTACCGAAGTATTCATTTGTTTTAATTTCCCAATCCCAACCTATTCATCCCATGAAGTAAAACTGGTAATACTTCATATCTAACACCATGGTGTTATCGGTAAATTCAATTACCATTTCACGTTCAAATCTAATTAAAAATTTAACTATCGCCTGGAGTAAAACTGGTGATACTCCATTCTTGATCTTTTCAATCTAATAAAAGATTCATTAAAACTCCACTAAGTTTTAATCTGTGACTGGGTTAAAGAATCAGTGTCATTTAAAACACGGTTCATGATAAACCCCAAAATCACATCACATTTCAATCAAACCCAAACCATAAATTAGCAAGTGAGCAATTCCATAAGTATTAACCCCGAAGGCCGAAACCAACATCAGATTAATACCCCAGAAACCATTCAACTTAACTAATCTCCAGTTAGTTTCTGATTTTCTTAACTCCTTTGGGTCTAAGAACAGTATTATTGAAGATACCGTTCACGACAGCCCAAAATCACATTCCATTAATTATCGGGTTAAAGAACAAGTGTTATTTAAAACACTGTTCACGATAAACCCAAAAATCAATACCAATTCAATTCCAATTAAATATTATTTAATTGGTACACTTCATTAAATCTAAATAAAAATATTTAATCTTTTTCTCAACTGGGCTTAAGAACAGTGTTAATGAAGACACCATTCACGACAAACCCAAATCACATTTGATATTAAATACAAGGCTCTGAATAGAAAATATATCGGCTTATATTCAATATCAAATTCTACGACCAACAAGTATCATATTGGAAATAACGATATATATATATATATATATATATCTTTCAAATTTCCATAACGCTATCTGTATAATCACGAAATCAAACATCGAAATATTCCGAAGACAATTTCGATTCAAATCCATTCCAACACAATTATTGGAAATTCTGGTTACTTTTAAAACCCTTTTCAAATTCAATTTATTTATTTAAAAATAAATAGAATTTTAATTCTAGTTCAAAACTAGTTCATTTCGATAAAAATCTTTTTTTATCTTTTCAAATATGGAGTTTTTCATCCCAATTCTTCACAAATCATTTCTTATGATTTTACACAAATTATTACTATTTTTAATAATTTTATCATGGCCGGTACAGTCGATTTCCATCAACGGCCATCGAACTGCACTTATAACGACCTTTTCCAAATTTGATTTGGACATAATTCCAAATCCAACCGTTAGATTTCTAATTTCTAATATTCGTTAGAAAGCTCTTTTCGATGCGAACCCAACGGTTCTGGTTTTAGGAGAACCCGACGGTCGGATCTCCCGCAATATCCATTCGAAGTCAATGGTCGAAATTTGCGAACTGCCGCGGGGCGGCGCGTTCTATTCAGGCCATTATATTATATATATAATATATACTTCGTCGATTTCTTTTTTAAAACACATTATATAAATCGTTTTAAATTTGTTTTCAAAACGATTTCAACTTCCTTTTCAAATTCAAATTCAAATCAAAATTGAATTTTCCCTTACAAATTCGTTTTAAATTCATTTCAAATTGATTTCAATTCAAATCGATTTTTGAATTCAATTTTAGTTCGTTTTCAATTCAATTCAATTTCAATTCGAATTCATTTCTATCAATTTCAATTCTATTCAATTTCAATTCGAATTCATTTCTACTCAATTTCAATTCGATTCAATTTCAATTCGATTCAATTTCAATTCGAATTCATTTCTATTCAACTTCAATTCGATTCAATTTCAATTCGAATTCATTTCTATTCAATTTCAATTCTATTCAATTTCAATTCGAATTCATTTCTATTCAAAATATCAGGTTTTGAAATCACTTTCGATGTTCATTATAAAAGGAATAAAATCGATATAAATATCGTTCACGTCAAAATGGCGTAAATCTAATCAACACAGCTTCATATATTTCTATTTTCAAATATTCTATTTTAAATATTTCCTTTTCAAATATTCTATTTCAAATATTTCCTTTTCAACTATTCTATTTCAAATATTTCCTTTTTCAAAAACTGGATGAGGCCCAATCAATTACCATATAATGTTAATTATATGGATTTTCTACAACACATGTATACAATAACAACGATGAATAATCTACCATCATCCAAAGTGCGTTCTACACTGTATAAGCATCAAATATAAATAATCAACGCTTATAACAGCCTGTCAATCGATCGATCGACATACAACTAAACAATCAGGATTAGTGTATCTCAAATATCATCCCAATACCCATGTGGGGTTTCAAACAATCAAACACAGATTTTATTTGTGCAGTTGAGCGATGTGTAAAATTTATCATCCCAATCAATATCAGTCAAATGTGTGTATATAAACAAATCGTCCGATCTGTTTATTTTTATTTCATTTCATATACACATTAAAAATTCTGTTTTTAACTATAAAATATTTTCCACTATAAAATATTTTATTTCATTTCACATCACATCACACAATCAAATACAAATCAAAATCAAACAAACAAGCATACAAGCCGTCCATGGTCTGTGGACGACGGGTGTCGGGTGCTACTAAACACCGTATGCATCCTAGTTTATATTTTAACTAGAAAATTATATTAAAAGGTGAGGAGTTCTCACAGAGGGTTCCACTCCGCCGTGCTTTGCTTTTGAACTGCTGAACCGTCTGGATCTGCTTGCAATTCCAATGCAGTCCTTTTCCCGCTGTTTATAATAAAAATTATATTTTTATCGCTTCATTCAATAAATAAAAATCATATTTTATTTCTACTTTTTATATTTATTTACAATGCTTCTTTCTATATAAAAATTATATTTTTATATTTCTACTTCATATATGTAAAAATAGAACTTTTATCTTCACTTCATATATATCAAAATCTAATTTTTATCGCTTCTTCTTATATATGAAATCTAATTTTTATCGCTTCATCTTATATATAAAAATCGTATTTTTATTCGCATTCTTATAAATAAAAAATCAAATCTTTTTACATAAGAAAAATCAAAACTTTTACTTAATGAAAAATCAAATCTTTTTACATAAGAAAAATCAAAACTTTTACTTAATGAAAAATCAAATCTTTTTACATAAGAAAAATCAAAACTTTTACTTAATGAAAAATCAAATCTTTTTACATAAGAAAAATCAAAACTTTTACTTAATGAAAAATCAAATCTTTTTACACAAGAAAAGTCAAAACTTTTACTTAATGAAAAATCAAATCTTTTTACACAAGAAAAATCAAAACCTTTACATAAGAAAAAACAAAGTTTTCCTTCATTGAAAATCTATATTTTCACTTTCAAAGATTTCATATTTTTAAATAACCAAGATCATATTTTAATATAAAAGAAATCAGTTTTTCTATGATTTAAAATTAAAGACTTACCGCTTCATGAAGAAGGAGGGCTCACTGGTCGGCCTGAGGCAGAGGGATGAGGCCTGGTGGCGTTCGAGCTCGCGCAGGGGCTAGGGGGGTCGGGGTTCGAGGAGGTGGTGCTATTAGGGTTTGGATTTGGGTGCTGGCGACGTGGGTTGGGCTTTGGCGGAGGGCTTCTTCACGGATTTGGGCTTCACCTTCCACCGAGAGAGAGCTCAGGCGGTTCACGCGAGGCAGGAGCGAGGTAGAAGGAGGGGAGCGGCGGAAGAAGGAGGGGTGGCTGCGGATGAGGCCGGCGGCGGGTCATAGTAGGGGGGCGACGTTGATCTCCAAAATCGATTGGGAGGGGTTCGGTTTTTTTTTTTTTTTGAAAACTGAAATGGTCAACGGGTATGGGAGGAGAAGGAGTAAAAGGAAGTTTATATATTAATTTATATACATTTAATTTTATTTTATCTCCAAAAAGCAACTTAAAATTTCGGACTCGAAATCAAACCCACCGAATGTCGTCCATAGCTAATTACCCCCATTCCGAACACAATGGGATATGTATCGTTAGCCAATTCTATCGTTTCGACTAGTTTCCGTTCAATTTAAAATATAAATTTATATATATTCAATTTAAACGCACATTTCAATTTACCAGGGCTACATATGAACTCTAAAAATTCCCGAAAATTTATTTCTAGCTTCGTATTGACGATACGGTCCTAACAAAACTAGTTTCATCGAATTCTGAGACCGGTTGAAAAATGCCCATTTTCCAGTCGATTAAAATCAACTAAAACTGATCAAACGCGTTTTCCTTTGCTACACTCACATATTGATTTGAAAAATTATGAAATTTGGAATCTAGCAATAACTTGACATCACGAATCCAACAAAAGTTGTTTCGTCGAAATCCGAGGTTGTTTGCAAAATGGCCATTTTTAAGGGCCAAAATTCCATAGCGACTATTCTGAAATTTCAACTGGGCATAACTTTTTATTCCCGCTATGAAATTCCAATCTTTCGGATTCGTTGGAAATATATTCGCAAATATATTCTAATATTTTTGGTTTCACTAAAATCCGGTTTATTTTGCACCCGGCACATTCAATTGAATTTTGAAATCAAATTATCGAACTACCGCGCCATTTTCAATTCCTTTTATAATTTAAAATAAATATTTATATTCTAACTACGATCTATATAAATGTATACGTTCGAATTTCATTCAAAATAAATTTCTTGTCGTTATTATTTAAAATATTCATTTTAAATATTCAAAATTCATTAAAATTGCCAAAATAAAAATTTTAAATTGGCCCAGATTTCCGGGTTATTACATTTCTATTGGATATAAGATTTATGAGCTGAAGTGGCAAGCCGCTTGGCTGTTTGATTTTTCTTTTGGGATGGAGATGGCCCAGAGAGGCGAGTTGGAGTTTGACGTATTGACCATTACAAAGGAGGTGCTGGCGAAAATTTTCAAAAAAAAAATTAAGGCATTAGAAAATTTTCAGGATTTTTGAAAATTTTCGTTGATAAGAATTAATTAATATTTAATTGAAATTAAAATTGATCTAGTTGGAAACTGAAGTTAAGAAGTGAACAAATAAGTTATAACCAGTTAATAGGGTCGTTCTCTACCTTAGCAATTTCGAGGACGAAATTATTTTAAGTGGGGAAGATTGTAATGACCCGCATTTGCAGAGGTATTATAATTAATTTATTTAATTATATAAATAGTGATATAGTGAATTAAATGGTGGTTTAACTAAATAATGGTGAATATTTAATTTAAAATAATAAATTAAATAATATATTAAATTCTGAAATAATCAGAATTGGCTGAAATGGCGATATGGTGTGAACTAGATCATCTGTGCTATTTAATTCAGCTTGGAACTGAATTTGAATAACGAATATATTATATAAATGATAGTTTGAATGTATAATTATATTATAATTAAAATCGAGCTTGAAATGGCGCTGCAGTTTGTAATTTGGCGATTTGAACTTCAACTGAATGTACAGGATTCGTTTTAAGCCGGATTTCTGTGAAACAAGAAACGTGTGGAGCCGGTGGAGTATATCTTTCTAGTGGAAGAGAAAAATCGAAATTTCATCGTGCAGATTTTAAGTATGTCCAAATTAAATTTTAGAAAAGTCGTTGTGGAATTCCTTTATAATTTATAAAGGAATTATTTATATTTTAAAAAGGAATTTCAATATAAATCGAATATCGGGTCGACCCAGATTGAAATATCAAGTTAGAAATCCATACAGGATTATTCTGAAGCTGTATGGTATTCCACTTTGGATATATACGATAATATAAATTTATTTATATTTAATATAATTTTATTTAAATATATTTATATATTTAAACGGGTCATCCAGAGCTTTAAAAATAGCCAGTTTTGCAAACGACCTCGGTTTTCGACGAAACCAATTTTGTTGGATCTGCTATATTAAATTATTGCTAAATTCCAAGTTTCGTGATTTATAGAGTCACTGTGTGACCGTACGGATTTTCAGAGTGAAAAATAGCCAGCATTTCGACGGTTAAAAATACGCTGTGTGAGCAAACGGAGTCGGAATTCGACGAAACCAGTTTCGTTGGGACCGTAATGTCGAACTCTAGCTACATGCCCAGTTTCGTGATTTTTGGGTATCGTATGTGATCGTACGGATTTTTAGAAAGTAAAATGAATATATAAATGAGAATATACCCGGAATATTCTTTTTATAAAATATCTAGATATTATTTTCTTCCTATAAATAGCCTAACATTGCCTAAACCTAATTTCAACTTCAATTCTTTGTTCAAAATTTGGTGCGCCATCACTTTTCATTTTTACAGTAAAAATCCTTCCCTTCTAAAATCAAAAACAAATCGGATAAAAATCCATAAATCTCAACACTCTTACATTTGGGTCATTATGGATGTAAGCTTTCATTTAGTATGGGTTTGGCAATGCTCGATCAGTTTGGAAGGGTGCAAAGTGTTTTTTTTTCGTATTCCAGTTTGACAGCGTAGGTGTAGGACGACTTAGGGTTGAGATTCCTTGATCATTGAAGTCGCGGTGGATGATTTTAAGTTCGGTTTTGGAGTGGAGGGGTTGATTTGGGTCTCGCGAGCAATGTTTGGGATTATACGATGTTATGGTGGTCGCAGGTTCCTGTAGCAGTCGTGAAGGGGTGTTTAGACGCAATGAAGAGGGGTGGTTCGAGAGTGACAAAATTGGATGGAGGAGGTGTAGATTTGAAGGAGAAGTTAAATGGTGGATTCGGTTTTGACTTTGATGAAGTGGAGGAGGAGATATTGGAGTGGGTAGACGCGGAAATGGCTGTGGAGGATAGTCACGGCAGTTTCTGGTTCGGGGAAGAAGAGTTTGAGTGTGGGCCTTTAGTTTCATTGAATGGCCAGAGTTTTGAAAAGGTTAAAGGCCCAATTAGAATTTATTTAGTTTTTTATTTCAATTTAAATATAGATTAACTTCTAAAGATCGTAACTTCGTCATACGATATCGGTTTTCAACGAAACTGGATCCGTTAGGATCGTATGGACGACGACTACAACATGGAACTAACGGAAAGCGAATCAAAGCTTGTTTGAATTTACGGGGAGATAAATTGTTTGATTCAAATCAAACAACAGTTTATCATTCTTTAGCGATGAACTGCCAAAGTGAGTAAAACTCACTAACTCTGAACAATTTATAATTTCATGTTGTATTTTTAGAACTGTTAAATATTGGCTGATTGACTGTGTGTTGACTGTTTGATTGAACTACTAGTCAGTTAGTTGAATTTCTATATTGATTCTGTTTAACAGATTATATCATATGGAACTGAAAGTGATGTTGATTTTATATCGTATAACATCTGTGGACGCAGGGAGACAGGTTGGAGGAATCCAACTGGATTCCTCAACATTTATTTTACTGTGATTCATGTATTGTAATATAAAATGTGATATATAATCTGTTGTCGATTATATGTGTTTGAACGATATTGGTCATCGTGATTTGATATGATGAATACCATGACATACCAAAATGTTGATAAGGGAATATTTTCAAAGTGATATTTGAAAATAAAATATTTATAAATGGAATATTTATAAATAAGAAATATTTATAAATTGGAATATTTATAAATAGGAGATATTTAGAAAAAGGAAATTATAAAATTAAAGAATAGATTTGAAAAGGAAATATTTGGAAACTATTTGCAAATAAAATAATAGAAAAGGAAAGATTTTGTAAATCATTTACAAATAGAATTGATAGGAAATATTTAGAAAATAAATAGAGTTAAAAAGGGAAATTTATTTATAACAGAATAGGACGTTATAAAAGGGAAAACGTTATAAAAAGGAAACTATTATAAGAAGGAAATCATTTTAAAGTGGAGAACCATTACTAAAAGTAAATCTTAAAAAATGAATGAAACGTTGTTAAAAAGGAAATCTTTATAAATCGAATAAAGGAGTAAAATCGAATATGGTATTCGAAAGGAGTTAAATCGAATATGGTATTTGAAGGAGTTAAATCGAATATTTATTCAAAAAGGGGTTAGTCGAGTCGAGTTGGTTAGATAGAATTAACCAGTTAGAGTAAATCAATAGAGTTAAATCGAACTAGAGTTATTGAATAAAGTTAAATCGAACTAGAGTCATTCAAATGGAGATAATCGAATTTAGTTTATTCGAATAGAGTTAAATAAATAAGTGTTATTCGAATTAGTTATTTGGATAGAGTTAAACACAAAGGAGTTATCGAATTAGTTAATCGAAAGGAGTTATCGATTTTAGTTTAATCGAAAGGAATTATCGAATTTGTTAATCAAAAGGAGTTATCGATTATAGTTTAATCGAAAGGAGTTATCGAATTAGTTATTCGAAAGGAGTTAAGGAGTTAAGTAAGGAGTTAAGTAAAAAGAGTTAATCGATTAGGGTTAAAAAATTAGAGTTAATCGAATTTAGTTTATTCAAAGAAAGTTTTTCGAATCTAGTTATTCATAAGAGAGATTATCAAATATAGTTATTCGAAGGAAAGAATTATCGAATAGAGATGATTTGAAAGAGAGTTACGTAAGGAAGTTGTTAAAGAATTAAAGGGGTGAACTTTGTCTATTCCAAGGTTAGAAACGTTGTTCAGTTAAGGTCTGAGAGGTAGTATTACCCCAACTTGATTGACTTCATTTTTAACTAAGGAATGGTTAAGGTTCGATAGTGAAGGTTGGTTAAAGGAATTTAGTTATAAGCGTAATGGTTTGAGTTGACATCGCGATGGTTTGTTTAAACATCTGTCTAAGCCCAATGAAGGAGTTTTGGAAATGTTTTCCAAATAAGAACCAGAAATGTTTTCTGACATAGAAAACAAGAAATGGAAATGTTTTCCAATGGTAATAACATATATTTTATAAATTTAGAAAATAAGAAATGTTGAATATAGGGAAACAGGAGATAAGTAAATTTATGAAATAAAGAGATAAATGTTGAATGATGATTGATCGATATAATTTCCTCCTGGAAATAATATCGTTGTTTGCACACTGTTTTTCTTTGATGGTTAAATCATAGACTATCGAAGTTTTGACCATTTTAACGTTGTTAATATGGAGAGGCCAGTGGGATTATTATCCGAAGAACCACTCTGTATTGGCATAAGCGTTACGAATCATATATGTCAAAGATAATGGAAGACGGAGTAAAGTGCAAGGGCTATTGAATAAGTCTTAGATAACAGTGCCTAAGACGGATGTATTGAATAGTGCCTTCGGTTCATCCTGTTCCTGGATGACTTGTATTGACGGATGTCTGACAGAGTATTTCCAGACGATCACGTATATTGATTTCTCCAACCATACCAAGAGTGGAAGTGGAGAAGGAAACTTCTTTTAGCTAACACATATTGTATGGTTGAGGACGTCAATCAGAGATTTGATGGATTTTACGATGTGGCATTCAAAGTGAATCTGGTGTGATGATAAAGCGTAGCTTCTAGCCTCACATCCGGTAAATGACAGAAATCCGGCAGGCAGCATGGCTAAGTCGGTCGCACCGAAGTAGGGTGTATAATCACCTGATCTAGAGTTTCATTTACTTCTAAAAAACTATTGTTGATGTTGTCCCATTTAGGAAACGGTTGCTGATCCCAACCGTTGGTGATATACATTCGATACACTCAAGCGAAATGAGTGGTCGGTCATGTGTTGCCGGGTTGCAAGATGTTCTTGTTGAACCCAGTGTATTCCTCTCTAGAGGTACACTAGCAAAAGGTGGTTCCATACCTTGTCATAGTTGGAAATCCATTACCCAATACATGCTTGCGGTTTTGATTGTATACTATATATGTAGAACGTGAGATGAAAGCGTTTCTGCTAGGTGATTATTATGTTATGGTTGATAGACATTATTATAATATCAAAAGGTTTCTGATATAAAGATATTTTGGATTCTCATAAGGGAAAAACCCGTTTCGTTTTACGGAGTGGTCTTATGAGATATCGTTTACTTGTTCAAATGGTTTTAAACTGTTTACTCATACCAGTCCCATGACTGACCCGCAGTTTATTTTGTTTTGTTTCCCTAAACTCTTGGGTGCCCAATTTTGTACGGGCAGTCAAGTAGTCAGGATTTTACAGATATACTGGAAGAGCTAGAGCAGGAGGCTTCAGGATCATATAGCTATAGTTTACTTCCGCTATGTTGTAAGTGTTGTACTTTGATAATGATGTATATTCAAATACAGATGTATATTTCAAGTTATGTTATATATATTATATGTTATTTGTTCCGCTGTGAGGTTCGTGTTACTCTGAGGTTGTGTTCTTCTTCTTCCTCTATTCTAAGTTTCTATCTTATCTATTCTCACCCTCTGTTTTCTTTCTATTAATTTCCTGATTTTCAGTTTAATTTGGGGTTGGACTTGTGTTTTTGGTCAGCTCAAATTGGACCGGATTTTCGGGTCATTACAAGTGATATTAATCCACTTTGGAGTTAAATAAATATGTGTAATAATAAACCTCCTAAGACACGAGGTTAGACTCGTTTGTGGTGTAAGACTGCTTGGGCCCGCCCGACAAATCCAGCAGCCACAAATGCCAGTCTAATGTGAGAGGTCGAAGGCATGAATTAAATGCGTAACAGTTGTAAAGATAGGAGGTTAGGCTTGTTTGCGGTGTAAGACTGCCCGGACCCACCCGGCAAATCCAGCTGCCACAAATGCCAGTCTAATGTGAGAGGTCTTTACAAGGTTACGGTGTTAATGAATTAAGAAACACTTAACCAGATAAACATGTAGTGGGACATGGGGTTAGGTAGGTGCCTTGGGTGGCATGTGAAAATCAAGTGGGTGCCTTGGGTGGCACGTGAAATACGATTAGATACACTTAACCAAGATTGGAACATGTAAGAAGACATGGATAAGAATGGGGTTAAATGAGGAAAAACCTTAGAGGGGACCAAGCATAGGTGGAAAGCTTGTGTCATGCATGGGGGCCCTTTTCATACCAGTAACCCATTAAGTATCTTTGTGGGCTCGACCCAAGTCGAGGACGGGACACTCATACTGGATTTGATTGTAAGAGGACAAAATGGGTTAGCGGTGGCAATGCAAGTCCAACGGGGTCATATGCGTGTGTGGGCCCGGGCTGGTAGGTAAGACGTTGTTGCATCGTGTAGGTATAAGCAGTGCATTTTGGTGGTATCGGGTTGCCACGTTGGGGAGTGATACACCCCACTGTGTGGCCAGCATGGGTATCTACGAGTTAGGGAGCCGATCGAATGGGGGTAGTGGGTACACCTATTGGAGATAGGGGCAGGCGACACCTATGAAGGCAGCTAGGGGTACACGAAACTACCGTTATCATGATTAAGTTTGGTAGGCGGGATCAACTTTTAGGGTGTTTGGTGTGGTGCAGTGTTGTAATTATCCTATAGTGATTAGGTACGCCTTTAACGCTATCTTTGTTCATCTTATTATCTTAGTCTGTTCTGTCATACCCATTGGTTCACAGTCATTTCCTTATTTTCCAGCTTGTGCCTTGTCCTAGTTACTTAATGATTATATTGTTAAAGTTATTGCACTCGCCAGACTTTATGTCTGACCCCGTTGTTTCCACCTCTTTTCTTCCTTCCCCCCCTCCAGGTGCTCAGGGTGGGACTAGTACTAGTGGAACTTGATTTGGACATCTTTATCTCTTTCTCTGGAAGTTCGCTTGGATCGCTGAAGTAAAAGTTCAGCCTATCTTACTTATGGCTATTTTATGTGGGGTTATGTCTTTCATTTCTATGTACTCTGATTTAGACAAGATGGATATTATGTACTTGACTCTAGTCTTTGGTTTTTGATGATGTAATCAAACTTATTTGTTTACCGCTGCAATAAAAATGAAGTTTTAATTTTTTGAGTACCGTTTTGTATCCTTCTTGTTGTTAAGTTTCTGTTCTATACACACTTAAAACGCTCCGTGGAAGTTAATGCATTCCCTTTGTGAGTGACATTAATGGACGTGGGGTGTCACACATTCCAATCCAGAATATTCTTTTAGCCAAATATTCTTTTCAGCATTTAAACCAAATTAAGGTTTTCCAAACTAGCCGGGATTAGCGAACCACACCGAAGTAATCGTTTATTATATTTCCCAATCCCAACCTATGCATCCCATGGAGCAAAACTGGTAATACTCCATATCTAACACTACGGTGTTATCGGTAAATATTAATTACTATTTCACATTCAAATCTAATTAAAGATTTAACTATCGCCTGGAGCAAAACTTGTGATACTCCATTCTCGATCATTTCCCAAATTTGATAATTTAAATTATCTCATTCTCATTTCAATCTAATTAAAGATTCATTAAAACTCCTCTTAGTTTTAATCTTCCCAAAAATCAATATTAATGATTATTCAATTTTAGGAAATAAATCCTGTCTTTAACTGGGTTAAAGAACCAATGTCATTTAAAACACAGTTCACGATAAACCCAAAATCATATTCCATTAATTATGGAATCTTCACGGAAAACAAATCAATATATATATATAATTGATATAAATTTCTGTATCCAACCAATAATATAAATGTAATCACGGCAAAGCCTTTTAAATTCCATATATAGTAACCGTCTTCCTCCACAGAAGCTCACTTCGATTATTACCAAATCGAATTCCATTACATTCCCAATTTATTTTATTAAATTGGAGAACTTCACTTTGGAAAATTTCCCATAAATCTTAATAAAAAGATTTATGTATTCCAAATCACATTTCACTGTTAATCGGGTTAAAGAACGAATGTCATTAAAAACACAGTTCATAATAAACCCAATTCACATTCCATTTTATTTTGATTACTAAATATAACTGGAAACTCTAATAATCTTAATTAAAAGATTTATTCTTTTCTCATCTGGGTTTTTAAGAACAGTGTTATTTAAGACACCATTCACGACAAACCCAAAATCCAATTTCCATTCAATTCCAATTAAATGTTAATTAATTGGTAAACTTCATTAAATCATAATTAAAAGATTTATTCTTTCCTCAATTTGGTTTAAGAGCAGTGTTAATAAAGACACCATTCACGAAAAACCCAAAATCCAACTTGATATTAAATAAAAGGCTCCCAATAGAAATAATATCGGCTTATATTCAATATCAAATTTTGAATCTAACGGATATCGTTTTGGGAATAACGATATCTGTATCTTCCGAATTCCCATAAAGATATCTGTATAACCACGGAATCCAATATTGAAATATTCCAAAGATTATTTCCATTCCAATCCATTCCAATTTATTCACTAGAAAATTCTGGTTATTTTAAAACCATTCCAAATCCAATTTATTTATTCAGAAACATTGGATTATTATTCTAGTTAATAACTAGTTCATTTCGATAAAGATATATTTTTATCTTTTCAAACGTGGAGTTTTTCATCCGAATTCTTTCCAAATCATTTATTATGATTTTACACAAATTATTAATATTTTTAATAATTTTATCATGGCCTGTACAGTCGGTTTCCAATAACGGCCACCAAATTACATCCATAGTGACCTTTTCCAGATTTGATTTGGACATAATTCCAAATCCAACCATTATATTTCAAATCTCATATATTCATTGGAAATCTCTTTTCAATAAGAACCCAACGATTTCGGTTTTAGGAGAATCCGATGGTCGAATCTCACGTAATGTCAAATTGAATTTGATGGTCGAAATTCGCGAATGGTCCCTACGCATCACGTTTTACTCAGGCCATTAATATATATATAATATTATATATATATATATATATTTCCGTTCAAAACATATTTTATAAATTCTTTCTAAAACGGTTCCCACTTCCATTTCAATTTTAAATCAGAATTGAATATTCCATATCATTATATTATTTAAATGATAATATTTTCAAAATATCAGATTTTGAAATCATTTCCTTTTCGATATTCATTATAAAAATGAATAAAATCGATATAAAAATCGTTCGCATCAAAATAGCGCATATCTAACCAATACGGCTTCCCACATATTTCCATATTTTCGTGTCCATCCAAAATCGGACATCAAAACCATATTTTTGATCTTTTACCGAATATTATTTTAAAATATTCATTATTTTATTTTATTCAACACACGAATATTTTATTCAACACATAAATATTTTTAGTACTTTCTGAATATTATTTTAAAATATTCTTTATTTTCCAAATTGGAATGAGACCCAATCAATTACCATATAATGTTATTTATATGGATTTCATACAACACATGTATATAATAACAATGATAAACAAACATGCATCATCCAGAGTGCATTACACAACTGCAGAAGCATTAAATATAAATAATTAATGCTTATAATAGTTTGTCAACCAATCGATCGACATACAACTAAACAATTGGGATTAGTATACGTCAAATATCATCCCAATACCCGTGTGGGGTTTCAATCAACAAACACAGATTTTATTTGTGCAGTTGGGCGATGTTTAAAATTTATCATCCCAATCAATATCAATTAAATGGGTGTACATAAACAAATCGTCCGATTTGTAAATGAATATTTATTTTCATTTCAGGAGAATATTATGTCGTTCATATATACGTTAAAAATTATATTTTAACGGTAAAATATTTTATTCAACACATGAATATTCTCACTAGTTATGCACTCAATAAAGTAATATTTTTATCGTTTAAACATTTTATTCAACACATGAATACAATACAGTCAATTCAACCCAAACAAACATCGATGGTTTGTACAATCAATGGTGTCAGGTGCTACTAAGCACTGTCTGCATCCTAGTATATATTTAACTGTAATATAAATTGAATGAGGAAGAGTTCTCATATTGGGATCCACTCCACCGTGCTTTTCTAACATTCTGAATTATTGTTCTGATCCCAAACTTTGCAATGAGCTATAATCTTCACACCGCCTTTCTTTTAGCTTAAAAGCGCCATTATGGACGACTTTCTCCTAGTGGCATTTCTTTCGAAAATGCTACACTTCGCCGGAAATCGTGAAAAGACATAAATCGAACAGAAGATTTTGGGCGTGTTTTCTGAACAACTCTGCAATCCAAAATATGACTTCCGTATAGCCAAATCGAAGAGAAAATCTGTAATGACTCGGAAAATCCGAACCAATTTAAAATTTTTAATTTAAATTATTTGGTGGAAAAATGTGACAGAAATTAAAAATTCCCTTTTTAAATTATATTAAAGCCAGTGAAAATAGCCAATTTTCAAACAATCTCTGTTTTCGACGAAACCACTTTAATTGGAACCAGACTGTCATATTATTGCTAGGTTTCAATTTTTAGAATTTTTCGATTTAATATGTGAGCGTGGCGATGGAAAATGTGTTTGGTCGATTATAGTCAAATTTAATCGACTGAAAAATAGCCATTTTTCAAACAGTGTCAGAATTCGACGAAATTAATTTTGTTAGGACCGTATCATCATAACATAGAAAAATATATTTTTTCTGGATTTTTCTGAGTCCGTTTGTGGCCTCGGTGAATTTATTTATGCAGACGAATTAAATTAATAAAGGAATTAAATATTAAATTAAATAATACAGGCCACAAACAGCCGTTTGGGCTGACGGGACCTGTCCCATTGGGTCCGGAATATGGGCTATTGGCTAGCGTCACTTTCTGCTGGACTGAATTTGAACCGGTTTGGAAGATATGGTTTTTTTTGTAAAAATACATTTTTAATATTATAAAAATAGGAGATTAGAAAACCCTAATTACTAATTATCTTCGTTGTCGCTGCCCCAAATTTCAATGGCCGATGCCGTTCATTTCTTCCCCTCCTAATTTCTCCTCCATCACTAATTTTCAGACCTCAAAACTTATACCACGTCGAAGCTCTTCTCTCCCTCTTCATTTCTATACCACCTGATCATCTCCTCGTCGCCCGAAGCCAGAGCAGCAGCCCCCCAAATCCGCCGCGTCTCGTCCGCCGTGGGCCCCCCTAGCCGCCGCCGAGTTCGGCCAACCCCCCTCCCGCGTGCGCCGTTCCACCTGCTCCAACGTCCCCCCTCCCGATCGGCGAACCCTGCAACTAATTTGAAGAAAAACCCAACCCTAAGTTCGAACCCAATATTGAAAACGTGCGGCCTGTTCTTGTCTGAGAGGAAGAAGTTGATTTACCAATTAATTTATTGTTTAATTAATTTAAATTATTTTAAAACTTCAATTTATCATATCTAACTCGATTCAATTCGAAATTCAATGATTTCAGCGGCGTTGTAATCGTGTGACTGAGATCTACGCATCTAAACTGACTATAGTTGATTCTGAACAGTTCAAATTTTGGCCAAAAATCGTCAACAATTGTGAGATTCTGAATTTAAATAATTAAATAATTTATTTTAAATTCTATTCGATCAGTTGAATCATTGTATATTATTCTGATCTGTTATGTGGTGATTGTTGTATTGTTGAATCTGATTCATTGTGATGTCATGTTATAATTTGACTGTTTGGATATGTAGAATTCTGATGTAATCATAATAAAGTTCTCGCCTTTGTTTTTTTTTATTCCTTTCTCTTGAAACTGAACTTTTGATTTGGAAACAAAATATAATAAAGTTGGGAACTTTGTGTAGAAGTTTTGATTTTTTTTTTTGATTTGAAATAATATATAATTAAATTTTAATCTTTTATTTTGAAAACAAAATTTAGTTTGGGTCTTATGTTTTGTAAATAAAATAAAGTTCTAATCTTTTGTTTTTTTGAAAACAAATTAAAGTTGAATCTCTTATTTATGATTTATGAATAAAACAAAGTTTTAGTCTTTTGTTTTGATTAACAGAACTTTGTTTTTCAAAAACAAATATAAAGGAAAGTTTGATCTTTTTTTTTGAAAACAAAATAAAATAAAGTTCAATCTTTTATTTTCCTTTCATTTTGTTTAAATAATAAATAAAGATTTGATCTTTTATTTTGACATATAAAATAAAAGAAGTTGAATTTATATAATGAATAAAGATTTGAACTTTCATCCTATAAAATGAACAAAGTTCATATATTTTGTTTTATTTCACAAAATAAAGGTGGGGTCTATTATTTTTGATTCATAGGAATTTTACATCCAATCATATGTTGCCATTTGTTGTAATGCACAAAATTCATCGTATGTTAAATTAGTTGTAATGACACCCAAATTTCATCGTCATGTTAGTATAGTTGAAATGACACCAAATTTTTATCGTCATGTCTATATGGTTGAAATGAACAAAATTTCATCGTTATGTTAATATAGTTGAAATGAATCAAATCTTGACATTAGAAATTATATTTATTTTAGGAATATTGGCGCTAGAAAAGACATTTACATTGGAAATAAAGTCCACCTTTTTAATTGCATTTTTCAATGCAAATATTACATAGAAAGATGAATTTACTTTTTAATTGAGTTCTCTTAGTAATAGAAAAAAATAGAAAAGACATTTTTATTTTCAATGTAATAGAAAAAGACATTTTTTTTTCAATGTTATAGGAAAGAATAAAAAGACATTTTTATTTTCAAGGTTATAGGAAAGAATAAAAAGACATTTTTATTTTCAAGGTTATAGGAAAGAATAAAAAGACATTTTTATTTTCAATGTCATAGGAAACAAGAAAAAGACATTTTTATTTTCAATGTTATAGGAAAGAATAAAAAGACATTTTTATTTTCAATGTTATAGGAAAGAAGAAAAAGACATTTTTATTTTCAATGTTATAGGAAAGAATAAAAAGACATTTTTATTTTCAAGGTTACAGGAAAGAATAAAAAGACATTTTTATTTTCAATGTTATAGGAAAGAATAAAAGACATTTTTATTTTCAAGGTTATAGGAAAGAATAAAAAGACATTTTTATTTTCAAGGTTATAGGAAAGAATAAAAAGACATTTTTATTTTCAAGGTTATTGGAAAGAATAAAAAGACATTTTTATTTTCAAGGTTATAGGAAAGAATAAAAAGACATTTTTATTTTCAAGGTTATAAGAAAGAATAAAAAGACATCTTTATTTTCAAGGTTATAGGAAAGAATAAAAAGACATCTTTATTTTCAAGGTTATAGGAAAGAATAAAAAGGCATTTTTATTTTCAAGGTTATAGGGAAGAATAAAAAGACATTTTTATTTTCAAGGTTATAGGAAATAATAAAAAGAAATTTTTATTTTCAAGGTTATAGGAAAGAATAAAAAGACATTTTTATTTTCAAGGTTATAGGAAAGAATAAAAAGACATTTTTATTTTCAAGGTTATAGGAAAGAATAAAAAGACATTTTTATTTTCAATGTTATAGGAAAAAATAAAAAGACATTTTTATTTTCAAGGTTATAGGAAAGAATAAAAAGACATTTTTATTTTCAATGTTATAGGAAAGAATAAAAAGACATTTTTATTTTCAAGGTTATAGGAAAGAATAAAAAAGGACATTTTTATTTTCAAGGTTACAGGAAAGAATAAAAAGACATTTTTATTTTCAAGGTTATAGGAAAGAATAAAAAGGCATTTTTATTTTCAAGGTTATAGGAAAGAATAAAAAGACATTTTTATTTTCAAGGTTATAGGAAAGAATAAAAAGACATTTTTATTTTCAATGTTATAGGAAAGAATAAAAGGACATTCTGATTTTCGATGTAATTGGAAAGAATAAAAAGAGATTTACATTTTATAGATAAATAAAAGAATAAGGGACTTTACATTTTTATTTATTATACATCGTTAAAATATCATTTTTGGTCGCATTAGAATTGGCGAACAAAAATGTCATTTTGTTGAAATTGAAATTATACATCGTTAAAATATCATTTTTGGTCGCATTAGAATTGGCGAACAAAAATGTCATTTTGTTGAATATTAAGATATATATCGCTGAAATATCATTTTTGGTCGCATTAGAACTGGAAAACAAAATGTCATTTTTATTTGATTTAAAGTTATACATTGTTGAAATCCTCATTTTTAATAAAGGAAATCGCCCAAACGGTTTATATAATATATATAAATATTAAAAAAAATTAAACGAAATGAGCGCTGCAGTTCGCGTATTGACAATCGTAACTTCAAACGAATATATAGAAAGATCCAACCATTGGATTTTCCCAAAACTGGAACCGTTAGGACCGCTTTTGGAAGAGCTTTCCAACGATATAAATTTCATCAAAATCCGACTGTTAGATTTTAAGATATGTGTAAATCAAATTTTGGTTAAAAACAGCGCCAGAGCCGCCCATTGACCCAAAACGTCGTTTATATATTTCGAGCTATTTTTAATAAATAAAAATAGCGATAAATAGTTATAAATATATATGAAATGTTTTAAACTATAATTATGCGACAATTATTTGAAAAGGCCGAGTTTAACTCATTTCAAATAATTGAACGGCGATTAAATCAAAGATGTACAAAGACGGTGTAGAAGACCGGCGATCTTCACATCGAATGGGCGATGACTTCTGAAACCTTGGACTGACTTGCTCCCAGGACTAGGTTGAAGCAGTAATTATCCAGACGTGTGTGTTGATCATGCGGATTAGCGAGCACCTTTTTGGTGTCTCCGGTTTCGTTCAAACCCAGAACGGACTTGTAAATGGATGCGTGTCTGACGTTGGAATTCGCTACATGTAATTAAATCGATTTCTATTAATATATGTCTTTTTGGTGGTAGAGAATTTATTCTCTACTTAACACCCGGATACGTAGTAGTAGTTATCGATAGCATGGCGTTGAATTGTCAATGTGGCACGCCAAGATGCAATGATCAAGGCTTTGGTGAAAAGAAGGCCTTGTGGCTAATGATCAAAGCATAGCCTGTTTGGGCATAGCTTTGTGTATAACGTAACTTCGCGAACCTCACACCCCGGTATGAGTCAAAAACGGGATGAGGACTGCAGGGAGTGCACATGTTTCTTTCTAGCTAGTGGTGTTTGGGTTTTTACACGGCCCGGCATTTTACTTATGTGTATTTTGGATCGAGGTACCTCGGGTTTTTATAGGCCGGAAGTGGTCATACTATAGGTTCAAAGGAACCGGGAAACGTGTGTTCAGGCATAATTAATCCACTACCGTTAGGTGGGGACCGGCCCTGAAGATCCAAGGGTTCACTGCGGGGGATCCTCAGGCATTTGCTAGAGTGTCTCGAATCGGAAGAGGATGATCCCTAGCCTCGATTTCATGACAGAAAACCAATTCCCAATACGACGACATTTCGGTTTTGATTGTAAACTTATATACGGCGACATAGTATATGGTACCTATGCCGTCTAGGATGGATATATTTATATTGAAGTATTTTAATACTGCTTAAACACTAATGATAATATCAAATATTACTTTTCACGTATTAAGCATGTTTGATCATCATAAGGGAAAACTCTATCCTCCTGTGTGCGTTGCATTGTGTGATAGGACTTGAGTCTTATGATGGTTTCATTTTTCAAAAGTCATTTCGCTGTTTTATGTAAACTTTATAAAATATTGCACTGTCAATTCAATGGAGTAAACCCGTTCCGCGTTAGCGGCGTGGTCTTGAGATTCGCCATCTTGATCGTTAATTTAGTTAAGGATTCTCACATCAGTCCCATGACTGACTCGTAGTTTGTTTCACTTTTGCAAACTCGGGTGCCCTCTTTCCACACGGGCAGCCAATTGACAGGTTTCTTGGTGATACTTTCTGGTGGGAGCTTGCTTTGGGAGGAAGAAGAAGAAGAAGACCTTTTCTCCATCTTTTATTCTGCTTTTGAGACATTTTTCTATCTCTTGCTTTTGATGTATGTAATGGGATTTGAAACTCATTTCTTTTCATTTAAGACTTGTTTCTCTTTTGTTAAGACTTTTATTATGCTAAGAGGATCCTGTAAAACTGCATACTCTGATGTTTTGTTGTGATGCTGATGACATTTATTTCCGCTGAAATGTTTATGTGTTATGATAATTATCTGAGATCTGTTTTTGTTGTAAATATGTTGTATTCCAAAATGATTATCCTTACTTTCGGTCTACGGAAGTTTGGGGTCATCACAGTTGGTATCAGAGCCTAAGGTTTACCTTAGCTACGGAATATAACATATTTGGAACAATTCGTCTAGATAGAATCCACATTATTCTAAGACGAGTAGCTCATTAGAGACAGGACTAGTAATGTCCTAGAGTGGGCACAGCAGAATAGCACATATTTACCAATCATTACCATCATCATCTTTTCATCTCGTCCTTATCTTATTTTTTTCTTGAAAATTCTCATTTTTGTTGGTCTGACTCTTTCCTTGATGGTACAGACTGATTTGAATGGATACTAGATCCAGAACAGCCCGAGGCGGAGCCCGTGGTGGAGCTCGAGGCGGGGCTAGAGGAGGAGCCCGAGTAGGAGCTGGAGGGCAAGCTAGAGACGAGACACCCATCACTCAAGACCAGCATAATTCAGAGGTCGTAGTTGAACCACCTCCACCTTCGCAGCCTTTTGATTTGGAGAGAATGTCAAAGAAATTCAAGAACCTTGGAGGTGTACCTTTTACAGGGCGGGATTCTGCAATTCAAGCAGAGGCATGGCTTAAAGATTGCGAAAAGATCTTAGAAGGCTTGGAACTGGAAGATCAGCGAAAACGTTATCTGGCAGTTTGGCAACTAAAGGAGGAAGCAGGGCATTGGTGGGATACAATTAAAATCTGCAATGACATAGCCAATATGTCTTGGGCCAAATTCAAGGAGCTTTTCAATGAGAAGTATATACCCCCACAAGCTAGAAAGCGTCTGCGCGAGTAGTTCGTTAATCTACAGCAAGGCAGTATGACCGTTTCTGAGTATGTGAGGAAGTTTGATGAGATTTCACAATATGCCCCTAGTTTGATTCAAGATCCAGTAGAGAAGAATAATAAATTTATCAAGGGGCTATCCAAGAAATATTTGAATCGAGTCACTGCCCATATTAAGTTTCCTTTCAATGAAGTAGTGGAAATGGCGTGCCGCCATGAGGAGAATGATGAGTCTGGACCGCAGGATAGGGGAAAAGGTCAAAGCAACAACCAGAAGGAACAGGCTAACAAGAAACAGGAGGCGAGCAATTCTTCTACAGCTAAGCCCCAAGGGAAGAAGAGGGATAGGAGCAAGGTGACCTGCTATAACTGCGGCAAGATTGGGCATTTTGATTTCGAGTGTAGGGCACCAAAAAGGGTCAAGAGAGATGATTCAGGCCCTAGTCAGAACCGTGGTCAGAGCTCCCAAAACCGTGGTAAGAATTCTCAGAATCGTGGCCAGAGTTCGCAGGACAAAAGGGAATGCTACAATTGCCATCAAAAGGGGCACATCAAGGCCAATTGTCCACTGCTAAGGAATGCTCAGGTGGCACATGTTTACGAGGGAGCAGATACACCAACTTCGACTGAGGGGCCTAATAAGCCCGATGTCTTAGGAGGTACGCTTAATATTAAGAACATCCCTATTACTGTCTTATTTGACACTGGTGCTACACGAAGTTTTATTTCTAATGATGCGATTCAAAAGTTGAAACTGAAACCAAGAAAAATTAAAGAGTTGATTTGAGCAAATAGTCCGATAAGAGGTTCTCTTATACTCGATAAATATTGTAGAGTGTCAATCTCCTATTCTTGCTACAAATTCCCTATAAATCTAATAGTTATGAATTTCTCTGAGTATGATGTAATCCTTGGTATTGATTGGTTATCGAGGCATGGGGCTGAAGTCAAATGTGCCGAAAGAATTGTCAAAGTTAAAACTAATCTCGGAAATGTATGTATCCCCTGCCATGGCACAGCCATCGACAGGAAAACCTTCTGCTCTTCTCTAGAAGTTACCACTACTTCTATTGAGGATATCCCTGTCGTCAAAGATTACGCTGATGTTTTCAAAGAACTTGAGGGCCTACCTCCACATAGAGAAATCAGCTTCCGAATTGATTTGGCTCTGAATGCAAGGCCTGTTGTACATCCCATTCGGAGAATGTCGCCAAAAGAAAGAGAGGAGCTGAAAAATCAAACGAAACAGCTTTTATGGAAGGGTCTGATTAGGCCCAGCTTCTCAGAATGCGGAGCAACAGTGGTGTTCGTCCCAAAATCAGACGGTACTCTTAGGCTATGTGTAGACTACCGTGATCTCAACAAGCAAACTCTTAAGAAAAAATATCCACTGCCTCGTATTGATGACTTGCTTGATCGACTGCATGGGGCACGAGTGTTCTCTAGGATGGACCTAGCTACAGGCTTCCATCAACTTCGCATTACAGAGGAGTGTATGCCTTTAACTGCTTTCAGAGGCCCTGACATCTTTTATGAATGGCTAGTAAGGTCATTCGGTCTATGTAATGCTCCAGCATATTTTGTTGATTTGATGAATAGAGTATTCAGAGATGTTTTAAATAAATTTGTGCTCGTGTTCATCGACGACATCCTCATCTTTTCTAAGTTCGCTGCTGAGCACGAACAGCAACTGAGAGAAGTCTTAGAGATTTTGCGAAGAAATGTGCTGAAAGCAAAATTTTCTAAATGCATATTCTGGCAAGAGGAGGTGAAATTCCTCGGCCATGTTGTATCAGAGGAGGGCATCTCAGTAGATCCAGGAAAGATCTCAGCCATCCAAGAATGGAAGCAGCCTAGAACTCCCATGGAGGTCAGAAGTTTCTTGGGACTGGCTGGCTATTATCGAAAATTTGTTGAAGATTTTTCGAAGGTAGCTTGTCCATTGACAAACCTGACCAAGAAGCATACGAAATTCAAGTGGACACCGGAATGCGAGGCAGCTTTCCAAGAGCTAAAGAAGAGGTTGACCAATGCTCCTGTGTTGACCATCATAGATGGCAATCAGGATTTGAAGGTCTGGACCGACGCCTCTAAGCAAGGTTGTCTCTTTATAAATTTACATGTCTGAGATAACATTTTTCCTTTAATGACAAATCTCATTTTAACATGTTATCCTTATTTTTTTAAGGTATTGGTGCGGTGCTGATGCAAAGAGGCAGGGTAGTCGCATATGCTAGCCGCCAACTGAAACCGCATGAGAAGAATTATGTTACTCATGACCTTGAACTAATGGCCATTGTGTTTGCTCTTAAAATATGGAGGCATTATCTTTTGGGTGAAAAGTTTGAAATTTACACGGATCAAAAATCTTTGAAGCACCTTTTTACCCAAAAAGATTTGAATATGAGGCAGCAACGCTGGGTCGAATTTCTCGCATCATATGACCTGGATATCCTATATACTCTGGGAAAAGCAAACGTTGTAGCCGATGCACTCAGTAGAAAGAATGCAGAATGCAACAATCTCATTATCGCCAGTCTCATTATAACTCCCTCTTTAATTGATAAAGTCTCTGCTCTTCAGAAGGATGATAAATTTATTTAGAGGATTATTAAAAGAATTCAGGATGGTGAAACCACAAGTTTCCAGATTGATGACAAAGGGGTTCTAAGGCTATTGGGCCGAATCTGTGTCCCATACGACTCTAAGCTCAAAAGGGAGGTTATGGATAAATGTCATAAATCTAAGCTTAGTGTTCACCCTGAAGTGAGCAAGATGTATCACGACCTCAAGCGTACATTTTGGTGGAGGTCGATGAAGAGAGACATTTCCTTTTATGTTGCTAGATGTCCCACTTGTCAACAAGTTAAAAGTGATCAACAGATACTGGCAGGTTTGTTGCAACCGCTAGGAGTTCCTGGTTGGAAGTGGGAGGAAATTTCTATGGACTTTATAGATGGCTTGCCTCGAAGCCGAAAGGGCAACGATAGCATTTGGGTGATTGTCGACCGCTTAACAAAATCTGCCCTTTTCATCACTGTTCGGTCCAATAGAACAACTCGAAGTTTAGCACAGCTCTATCTTAAAGAGATAGTCAGACTGCATGGGGTTCCCAAAACCATTATCAGTGATCGGGATCCATTATTTACCAGTAAATTCTGGGAAGCTTTTCCAGAAGAGCTTGGGACCAAGTTGAATCTGAGCTCTGCCGATCACCCTCAGACAGATGGCCAGACTGAGAGGGTGAATCGTGTTTTAGAAGACTTATTGCGTGCTTGCATTCTCGACTATGGCGGTTCATGGGAGGACCACTTGCACTTGGTGGAATTCTCCTATAATAATAGCTACCAAGCAAGTTTGGGGATCTCACCATTTGAATTACTTTACGGCAGGTCGTGCAGATCTCCAGCATGTTGGGTGGAGTCGGGCAATTGACTAGTCTTGGGCCCCGACATGGTTCGAGAAGCATCAGATAAGGTTGACTTGATTAAGAAGCGCTTGTTGACTGCTCAGAGCCAACAAAAGAGCTATGCAGACCAGCGAAGAAGGAATCTAGAATTCTCTGTGGGTGATCGAGTATATTTGAAGGTTTCTCCTCTGAGAGGCGTGATTCGTTTTGGGAAGACGGGAAAGTTGGCACCAAGATTCATTGGTCCATTCCCTATTCTCGAAAGGACTGGTACTCTCGCTTATAGAGTGCAGCTGCCCGACTGGTTGCCTGGGGTGCATGATGTATTTGATGTGTCTCAACTCCGCAAGCATGTGCACGATCCAGATCTGATTGAGGACGAATTAAACCAACAGGTCCTAGATATTGCTCCAAATCTGGCAGTGAGAAAGGACCCGATTAAGATCATTGGCAAAGAAACCAAAATCTTGAGGAACAAGAAGATCAACCTAGTCAAGGTTCAATGAAGTGGGGATCGTAGAGACTGTACTTGGGAGACTGAGGATAGCATCAAAAAGGCTTACCCCAAGTGCAGAGTGGATATCTCCGAGTAAATCTTGTACTAAGGTACGTTTATATCAATTTACATTTTCCATCTTGGTTCCTACTTTACTTTGTTTCCTTTTCGAGGACGAAAATTCTTAAGTGGGGGAGATTGTAACGACCCGGAAAATCCAAACCAATTTAAAATTTTTATTTTAAATTATTTGGTGGAAAAATGTGGCAGAAATTAAAAATTCCTTTTTTAAATAATATTAAAGCCAGTGAAAATAGCCAATTTTCAAACGATCCCTGTTTTCGACGAAACCACTTTCATTGGAACCAGAATGTCATATTATTGCTAGGTTTCAATTTTTAGAATTTTTCGATTTAATATGTGAGCGTGACGAAGGAAAATGTGTTTGGTCGATTACAGTCAAATTTAATTGACTGAAAAATAGCCATTTTTCAAACAGTATTAGAATTCGACGAAATTAATTTTGTTAGGACCGTATCGTCATAACATAGAAAATATATTTTTTCTGGATTTTTCTGAGTCCGTTTGTGGCCTCGGTGAATTTATTTATTTAGACGAATTAAATTAATAAAGGAATTAAATATTAAATTAAATAATACGTGCCACAGACAGCCGTTTGGGTTGACGGGACCTGTCCCATTGGGTCCGGAATATGGGCTATTGGCTAGGGTCACTTTCTGCTAGACTGAATTTGAACCGGTTTGGAAGATATGGGTTTTTTGTAAAAATACATTTTTAATATTATAAAAATAGGAGATTAGAAAACCCTAATTACTAATTATCTTCGTTGCCGCCGCTCCTAATTTCAATGGCCGATGCCGTTCGTTTCTTCCCCTCCTAATTTCTCCTCCATCACTAATTTTCAGACCTCAACACTTATACCACGTCGAAGCTCTTCTCTCCCTCTTCATTTCTATGCCACCTGATCATCTCCTCGTCGCCTGAAGCCAGAGCAGCAGCCCTCCAAACCCGCCGCGTCTCGTCCGCCGTGGGGCCCCCTATCCGCCGCCGAGTTCGGCCAACCCCCCCCCCCCCGCGTGCGCCGTTCCACCTGCTCCGACATCCCACCCCCCCCCCACCCCCCGATCGGCGAACCCTGCAATTAATTTCAAGAAAAACCCAACCCTAAGTTCGAACCCAATATTGAACGACCTGTTCTTGTCTGAGAGGAAGAGGGTGATTTACCAATTAATTTATTATTTAATTAATTTTAATTATTTTAAAACTTCAATTTATCATATCTAACTTGTTTCAATTCGAAATTCAATGATTTCAGCGGCGTTGTAATCGTGTGACTGAGATCTACGCATCTAAACTGACTGGAGTTGATTCTGAACAGTTCGAATTTTGGCCAAAAATCGTCAACGACTATGAGATTATGAATTTATATAATTAAATAATTTATTTTAAATTCTATTCGATCAGTTGAATCATTGTATATTATTCTGATCTGTTATGTGGTGATTGTTGTATTGTTGAATCTGATTCGTTGTGATGTCATGTTATAACTTGACTGTTTGGATTTATAGAATTCTGATGTAATCATAAAAAAGTTCTCGCCTTTGTTTTTTTTATTCCTTTCTCTTGAAACTGAACTTTTGATTTGGAAATAAAATACAATAAAGTTGGGAACTTTGTGTAGAAGTTTTGATATATTTTTTTTGATTTGAAATAAAATATAATTAAGTTTTAATCTTTTGTTTTGAAAACAAAATTTAGTTTGGATCTTATGTTTTGAAAATAAAATAAAGTTCTAATCTTTTGTTTTTTTGAAAACAAATTAAAGTTGAATCTCTTATTTTTGTGCTACGAATAAAACAAAGTTATAGTCTTTTGTTTTGATTAACGGAACTTTGTTTTTCAAAAACAAATATAAAGGAAAGTTTGATCTTTTTCTTGTTTTTGAAAACAAAATAAAATAAAGTTCAATCTTTTATTTTCCTTTCATTTTGTTTAAATAATAAATAAAGATTTGATCTTTTATTTTGACATATAAAATAAAAGAAGTTGAATTTATATAATGAATAAAGATTTGATCTTTCATCCTATAAAATGAACAAAGTTCATATATTTTGTTTTATTTCACAAAATAAAGGTGGGGTCTATTATTTTTGATTCATAGGAATTTTACATCCAATCATATGTTGCCATTTGTTGTAATGCACAAAATTCATCGTATGTTAAATTAGTTGTAATGACACCCAAATTTCATCGTCATGTTAGTATAGTTGAATTGACACCAAATTTTCATCGTCATGTCTATATGGTTGAAATGAACAAAATTTCATCATTATGTTAATATAGTTGAAATGAATCAAATCTTGACATTAGAAATTATATTTATTTTAGGAATATTAACGCTAGAAAAGACATTTACATTGGAAATACAGTCCACCTTTTTAATTGCATTTTTCAATGCAAATATTACATAGAAAGATGAATTTACTTTTTAATTGAGTTCTCTTAGTAATAGAAAAAAATAGAAAAGACATTTTTATTTTCAATGTAATAGAAAAAGACATTTTTATTTTCAATGTTATAGGAAAGAATAAAAAGACATTTTTATTTTCAACGTTATAGGAAAGAATAAAAAGACATTTTTATTTTCAAGGTTATAGGAAAGAATAAAAACGCATTTTTATTTTCAATGTTATAGGAAAGAAGAAAAAGGCATTTTTATTTTCAATCTTATAGGAAAGAATAAAAATACATTTTTATTTTCAATGTTATAGGAAAGAAGAAAAAGACATTTTTATTTTCAATATTATAGGAAAGAAGAAAAAGACATTTTTATTTTCAAAGTTATAGGAAAGAATTTTTATTTTCAATGTTACAGGAAAGAAGAAAAAGACAATTTTATTTTCAATAAGACATTTTTATTTTCAATGTTATAGGAAAGAATAAAAAGATATTTTTATTTTCGAGGTTATAGGAAAGACTAAAAAGACATCTTTATTTTCAAGGTTATAGGAAAGAATAAAAAAACATGTTTATTTTCAAGGTTATAGGAAAGAATAAAAAGACATTTTTATTTTCAAGGTTATAGGAAAGAATAAAAAGACATTTTTATTTTCAAGGTTATAGGAAAGAATAAAAAGACATTTTTATTTTCAAGGTTACAGGAAAGAATAAAAAGACATTTTTATTTTCAAGGTTATAGGAAAGAATAAAAAGACATTTTTATTTTCAAGGTTATAGGAAAGAATAAAAAGACATTTTAATTTTCAAGGTTATAGGAAAGAATAAAAATACATTTTTATTTTCAAGGTTATAGGAAAGAATAAAAAGACATTTTTATTTTCAAGGTTATAGGAAAGAATAAAAAGACATTTTTATTTTCAAGGTTTTAGGAAAGAATAAAAAGACAGTTTTATTTTCTAGGTTTTAGGAAAGAATAAAAAGACATCTTTATTTTCAAGGTTATAGGAAAGAATAAAAAGACATTTATATTTTCAAGGTTATAGGAAAGAATAAAAAAGGCATTTTTATTTTCAAGGTTATAGGAAAGAATAAAAAGACATTTTTATTTTCAAGGTTATAGGAAAGAATAAAAAGACATTTTTATTTTCAAGGTTATAGGAAAGAATAAAAAGACATTTTTATTTTCAATGTTATAGGAAAGAATAAAAAGACATTTTTATTTTCAAGGTTATAGGAAAGAATAAAAAGACATTGTTATTTTCAATGTTATAGGAAAGAATAAAAAGACATTTTTATTTTCAAGGTTATAGGAAAGAATAAAAAAGACATATTTTTTTTCAAGGTTATAGGTAAGAATGAAAAGACATTTTTATTTTCAAGGTTATAGGAAAGAATAAAAAGACATTTTTATTTTCAAGGTTATAGGAAAGAATAAAAAGACATTTTTATTTTCAATGTTATAGGAAAGTATAAAAGGACATTCTCATTTTCGATGTAATTGGAAAGAATAAAAAGAGATTTACATTTTATAGGTAAATAAAAGAATAAGGGACTTTACGTTTTTATTTATTATACATCGTTAAAATATCATTTTTGGTCGCATTAGAATTGGCGAACAAAAATGTCATTTTGTTGAAATTGAAATTATACATCGTTAAAATATCATTTTTGGTCGCATTAGTATTGGAGAACAAAAATGTCATTTTGTTGAATATTAATATATATATCGTTGAAATATCATTTTTGATCGCATTAGAATTGGCGAACAAAAATGTCATTTTGTTGAATATTAAGATATATATCGCTGAAATATCATTTTTGGTCGCATTAGAACTAGCAAACAAAATGTCATTTTTATTTGATTTAAAGTGATACATTGTTGAAATCCTCATTTTTAATAAAGGAAATCGCCCAAATGGTTTATATATTATATATAAATATTAAAAAAAAATAAACGAAACGAGCGCTGCAGTTCGCATATCGACAATCGTAACTTCAAACGAATATATAGAAAGATCCAACCATTGGATTTTCCCAAAACTGGAACCGTTAGGACCGCTTTGGGAAGAGCTTTCCAACGATATAAATTTCATCAAAATCCGACGGTTAGATTTTAAGATATGTGTAAATCAAATTTTGGAAAAAACAGCGCCAACACCGCCCATTGACCCGAAACGTCGTTTATATATTTTGAGCTATTTTTAATAAATAAAAATAGCGATAAATAGTTATAAATATATATGAAATGTTTTAAACTATAATTATGCGACAATTATTTGAAAAGGCTGAGTTTAACTCATTTCAAATAATTGAACGGCGATTAAATCAAAGATGTAACAAGACGATGTAGAAGACCGGCGATCTTCACATCGAATGGGCGATGACTTCTGATACCTTGGACTGACTTGCTCCCAGGACTAGGTTGAAGCAGTAATTGTCCGGACGTGTGTGTTGATCGTGCGGATTAGCGAGCACCTTTTTGGTGTCTCCGGTTCCGTACAGACCCAGAACGGACTTGTAAATGGATGCGTGTCTGACGTTGGAATTCGCTACATGTAATTAAATCGATTTCTATTAATATATGTCTGTTTGGTGGTGGAGAATTTATTCTGTACTTAACACCCGGATACATAGTAGTAGTTATCGATAGCATGGCGTTGAATTGTCAACGTGGCACGCCAAGATGCAATGATCAAGGCTTTGGTGAAAAGCAGGCCTTGTGGCTGATGATCAAAGCATAGTCTGTTTGGGCATAGCTTTGTGTATAACGTAACTTCGCGAACCTCACACCCCGGTATGAGTCAAAACAGGATTAGGACTGCAGGGAGTGCACACGTTTCTTTCTAGCTAGTGGTGTTTGGGTTTTAACACGACCCGGCATTTTACTTATGTGGATTTTGGATTGAGGTAGCTCAAGTTTTTATAGGCCGGAAGTGGTCATACTATAGGTTCAAAGGAACCGGGAAACGTGTGTTCAGGCATAATTAATCCACTGCCGTTAGGTGGGGACCGGCCCTGAAGATCCAAGGGTTCACTGCGAGGGATCCTGTGGCATTTGTTAGAGTGTCTCGAATCGGAAGAGGATGATCCCTAGCCTCGATTTCATGACAGAAAACCAATTCCCAATACGACGACATTTCGGTTTTGATTGTAAACTTATATACGGCGACATAGTATATGATACCTATGCCGTCTAGGATGGATATATTTATATTGAAGTATTTTAATACTGCTTAAACACTAATAATAATATCAAAATATTACTTTTCATGTATTAGGCATGTTTGATCATCATAAGGGAAAATCTATCCTCCTGTGTGCGTTGCATTGTGTGATAGGACTTGAGTCTTATGATGGTTTCATTTTTCAAAAGTCATTTCGCTGTTTTATGTAAACTTTATAAAATATTGCACTGGCAATTCAATGGAGTAAACCCGTTCCGCGTTAGCGGCGTGGTCCTAAGATTCGCCATCTTGATAGTTAATTTAGTTATG
Source organism: Allium sativum (assembly GCA_030737875.1). Lineage (NCBI taxonomy): Eukaryota > Viridiplantae > Streptophyta > Magnoliopsida > Asparagales > Amaryllidaceae > Allium > Allium sativum. The sequence goes on along the minus strand of CM060927.1, from coordinate 71,049,017 downwards.
AATTCTCACACCAGTCCCATGACTGACTCGTAGTTTGTTTCACTTTTGCAAACACGGGTGCCCTCTTTCCACACGGGCAGCCAATTGACAGGTTTTTAGGTGATACTTTCTGGTGGGAGCTTGCTTTGGGAGGAAGATAAAGAAGACCTTTTCTCCATCTTTTATTCTGCTTTTGAGACATTTTTCTATCTCTTGCTTTTGATGTATGTAATGGGATTTGAAACTCATTTCTTTTCATTTGAGACTTGTTTCTCTTTTGTTAAGACTTCTATTATGCTAAGTGGATCCTGTAAAACTGCATACTCTGATGTTTTGCTGTGATGCTTATGACATTTATTTCCGCCGAAATGTTTATGTGTTATGATAATTATCTGAGATCTGTTTTTGTTGTAATCCAAAATGATTATCCTTACTTTCGGTCTACGGAAGTTTGGGGTCATCACAAAATCATGCTCTTTGATTTTGGCATTGTGGAGTTTTGGCCATAGGGCCTCGGTTTGGGAGATATTGGCTAAAAGGGGTCAGGGTTATTTTTGCAAAATTGGAAATTATAAAAAAAATGATTTTTGGGGAATGCGGCCCCACTGGCTGGACTGAGGTGGCGGGTGGCGGCGCTGAAGGTCGCTCTGGTGGTGGTGGGTGTCGCGTCTAGCCGATGGTGGCACAGTGGAGGTGGCGCGGTTTAAATTGGGTGGGGTTTCAAATTAGGGGAAAAGAGGAGGCGATTGTGGCCGTTGGGGGGGACTGGCGATGGAGTGGTGGCGGCGCTGCGATGGCGATGGGCGGTGGGTGGCACGACGATTGCCTGTAGAGGGGATGGCGACGGGATTTCAAATGAAAGGGGGATCGATTTTTTTTGAATGACGACTTCTTTTATTTTCCAAATGAAAATTAGGGTTAGGTCTTAATAATTATATATATATATATATATTATTTAATTGTCCCAAAAAGTTAATTTTCTATTCGAACTCCAAATGGAACCCAATGACTGTCGCCTCTAGCTAATTACTCCCATTTCGGACACAATGGGATACGTCTCGTAAACCAATTCAACCGTTTTGATTAGTTTTCGCCAACATTAAAATATAAATTAATATAACTTTCAAAATTGATTTCAACATACATTTTAATTTACCGAGGCCACATACTGACTCCAAAAATTCCAAAAAAATAAATCTAGCTATGTTTTGAAGATCCTAACAAAACTAATTTCGTCGAATTTGGAGATAGTTTGCAAAATGGCTTTTTTTAAGAGCTATATATTATATAGAATATATATATATATATATATATATATATAAATTCCATAGCGACTATTCTGAATTTTAAACTGGACATAACTTACAATTTATAAAGTGAAATCTCAGTTTCTTACTTTCGTTAGAAGGATATAGTTAATGAGATTCAAATATTTCTTGTTCCGTCCAATTCTGGCTTATATTGAATTCTTTATGTTTATTTGAAATTAAAAATCGAATTTTCAAACTACCGCGCCAATTCAGATTCGTTTTATAATTAAAATAAATTTATATGTTCTAAGTTCGATTAAAATAAATTTTTAGTCGTTATAATTAAAATAATTCATTTTAAATATTCAAAATCCATTAAAATAGCTAAAATAATAAATTTAAATTGATTTTGAAATTCCGGATTGTTACACTATTGTAATATCAGAATAGTATTGATTTAAAGAATATTTTGGGTTGTCGTAAGGTAAAAACCATCTGTATTTATGTGTGGATCGGTCTTACGATTATCCTTTCTTTTAAAAGGATTTTAAAAAAGTTAAACCAAGTGGTTGGAGTTTACTCACACCAGTCTCATGACTGAATCAAAGTTTATTTTGTTTTGTTTTACTTAAACTCTTGAGTGCCCAAATTTGTATAGGCATTCTAGTAGTTTAGATGTTTATAGATATACTTAGAAGGGCTGGGAGCAAGAGGCTTCAGCGTTAGATAACCATGTATTATTTATTTCCGCAGTAATGAACATATGTTGTACTCTAATGATGGTATGTACATACAATTAAAATTTTGTATTCCAAAAGATGTTATATATATTATATTTTATTCCGCTGCGATGTGAGATTATGAGTTGTTATTTCTGTTCTTCTTCTATCTTTTTTCCTTTTTTAACCCATAATGATTCGTATTTCTGTTCAGTTTGGGTTGGACGTGTGGTGTATTTTGTCAACTCATATAGTACGGATTTTTGGGCCATTACATTTGGTATCAGAGCTTAGATTGAGCGAATACCTAGGATTTGGCGGGAGTTACTCATTAGAGATAGGGTCAGTAGTGCCCTAGAATGAGTTGAGTGTACATATACGAGAGCGTGTATTTTTTAGTTAATATTAAAGTTGTTTTTTATTGTGTTGGTTCATCTGTTGAGTAGTCTATTATTTCTGGTTGATATAGAAAGTACAACTATATCGATATGTGTTTCTAAACACTTGAGCAGAGCAATTCGACATAGTATTGTTTTAAAATGCGTAAATGAAATAATTTTACCAAAAACTATATTTTGATATAGATGGAATAATTTTCTAAAATTATTATAGTATATGGATCTATTGGTTGTTATTATAATCAAATGGGATCATAAAATTAAAATGGATATATAACACCAAATAGAATTTGTATATGAATAATATATACAAATGAGATGTGCTAATGTTGAATTCGAACCAGAATTCAAAGTTTAATCCCGGGAAGTTGGAAAATATTTTTCCAAAGTATATTAAAAAATATAGCTTTGTTTTGGAAGGATTTTTGAATAAAAATCATATTGAAAAGATTTTGAAAGTGATAAAGCACTGAACTCACTTCTGTGGTTGGAAAATAATTCTGATGATGACCGCGACATCATCGATGTTCATTTTCGAGTTTCTAAGTGATAAATTGCTACTTTAGAAAGTTTCTGATGGAAATTTACTTCTAAAAACAAGTTGTTTTGGAAAAAATAAAATGTTTCGAATTTGAGATGGATATAGAAATATGTATATATTTATATGATTTATATAGGATTTGAAATAAATACAGGGGAATTTGAATGTTGGAATTTAAAATTTAACTTAAGAAAGTTAAATGGATTGAAATGGATAAATTGATTTGGGATCAATTTAAAATTTTCTAGAGATATTAGTGGCTACTTTATTAACCGAATGATACCAAATACGCATAGAAAAGTTTTCATTTGACGTAAACGAAATAACTAAATTGATTATAATCAATTTGAATGTTTTTGAATGCATGTGAAGAAATATGAATTGGATATGAATATATTTGTTGTAAATCATTCGAATTGAATGAATATAAGCATATATGGTGTGCAATATGAATGGAAACTAAAAATTTTGTTGGAATTAAAGTTATAGAAGTACAAAATGTTGAGTTTCAACATAAGTTAGTTTTTGAAAAGTAAATGGGTTTGCAGCATTTTTCCTACCTTAGTAATTTCGGGGACAAAATTCTTTTAAGGGGAGAAGAATATAATGAACCTAATTTTTGTCGATTAATTTTGGACATTTAATATTGTTTTAAACCTTGATTTGATAACATAAATGGATTTTTATATGGAGTTTATTGATTTAATAAACGGATTACGATTTAGTTTCAAATATATTGAATAATCGTAATACGAAAATGAAATATAATTGAATTCTGAGTTAAAATCGAATTGAAATGTTTCAGATGACTAGTATAAAATCTTTTTGAATATAAACGATAATAATAATTTATTATCGAGGAGTTGTTCATTTTGATTTTAAAATTATATTTTATCGATTTAATTTGATACATGAAAATAGTTAATTTTCAAACGACCTTGGTTTTTGACAAAACTAATTTTATTGGGTCCGGAACGTCAAACTATAGAAGTGTGTCAAATTTCATCATGATCGAAGCCCATTTGGGGTAGTTTTAGCAGGAAACTTCAGGCATAAGTTTCGGGTATATTTTACATGTATATAGATCAAATCGAAATCTATTTAAACAAAACAAAAATCTCTTTGTATCAATTCACATTTATTTGAAATCAAATCAATGTAAAAACGAAATCAAATCGAATTAAAATTGTCGTATACTTAACCAACATACATTTAATACCGTGTATGTTCTGTTCCCCTCCTCTTTCTATATAATCGCATCTACTCCTCCCCTCCTTCTATTTTAATTTAGGTCATTTCTTAGAAAACCCAAATCGAAGTCGCCCTTTTAAAAAACCTTTCTTTTCTTCCTCGTATTAAAATCAATCGCAAGTTTCAGTGGTAGAAAAAAAATGGCCGCCCCATTCCTCAAAATTGTACGACTTCAAATCAAAAACCACCATTTCTCCTATTACTTTAAGCGCTTAAAAATCAGTAAAATGAATTCATTTTTGGGTTCGATGACCATTTGAGCTATGATGATTAAAGAAAGCTAGGGGAAATCGAGTTCACCACAAGCTCGTGAAGTCATGGAAAGATTTTCGGAGTCTCGATCGGTAAGGGGTTCTCAGAGTTTGAAAGAATCTGATCACCAAAACAATCACACAGTTTTGTTCAAGAGATGGGGTCGCAATTTTTTTATTGGGGATGGAGTGTATTTATACGACATTGGAAAGGTGGAGTTTCTTATACAAAAATTTCAATCATCTGTACGGTGACAATGGGTTTTGGAGTGGGCTATGCGTGGTTTGAACTAGGAAGATAAGGGAGTTTGAGCTGCTACTGTTTGGAGATGAAGACAGGGCTTGAATTGTGAAGCAAGTTTCTGTTTGGAAGCAATTGTAATTGCTGAAGTGGTGAGAGATGATGGCAGTATTGATTGGTTGAACTGGAAGTGTATAGACACAAGTTTGGGGATGAGAATGGTGCACGATGATATGAGAAAGATGGAGCAAACTAGTAACACCATTTTTGAGAATAGAGTAATCAAAGGAGGATTATCAAGCTAAATTATGTTATTAATTAATTTTTAATTAACAAGTTAATGTATATTTAAATTATAACGAAATTGATAACACGTCTACATATTTCACATGATAACAGTTTCAATAAAACAATGTATATTGGAAATCGTATAGGAAATTGCTTCGAATTGAAATTAGACTGAAGTGAATTAGAATCAGCAATGATTTTCAATTAAATTAAACATTTGTTTGATTTAATTGGAAACGAATCGCTATTCCGATAATAAAAATCAATGTGAGTAAACTCACTCTTAAACGAATATTTTCTTAGTATATAATTTTGTATGCTATTTGTTGGCTGTTTGGATGCATTGGTGAATGATTGATAAAATTGTGGCTATTCTATATATGTACTAGTTATATTTAGGTTTAGTAGTTGGATATATTTCCCGCAGTACTATTAGCGGATGAAACCCTATGCGCCTCACAATATATATAGTGGATGACCTTCCATACCGCTATATCCTTCCTTGAAGCAATATGGGTATTACTTATCTTATCAAACCTCCGTGGATGCAGGAAAACATGTTGGAGGGATCCAACTGGGTTCCTCAACATTTTTTTTCATATATAGTGTTACATGACGTGATAAATAATGTGTGATTGATTATTTGGTGTTTTAGATGTTTGAATATCACTAGCCTTTAATATCGATATATAGAAATATCGTGAAAAGGAATTTTGAGATTCAAAAGGAATTTTTTTTCAAAATAGAATTTGAATTTCGAATGGTCTAGGAAAATTAAACTTATTTTCTATAATAATAATAATAAGTAGTAAATTTATAAATAATGTTTATAAATGATGAGGAATAATTATTATTGGATAATTTAGGAATGTAAATTCAAGTGTTAATTTAAAAAGGAAAATTTATTTTCTTAAAGTAGAAATTGAATTTCAAATATATTTGAAATAAAATCTTGTTTAAATATATAAACAAGTAGTATAAATTCTAAGCGATGTTTATAAATGAAGGAAAAATAATTATCATTGGATAAAATTGAGGATTTAAATTCAAGTATGAATTGAAAAGGAAGTTTAGAATTGTTTCAAAAAGAAATGATGGAAATTATTCCTATGTCTGGAATACAAATTTATTCAAATAAATTCATTGGAATTTGACTATGTCGAACTTATATAAAAATAAATTATTCATAAAGAGGATATTGGAATTGTATTAGATAGAAACTAAAATATAAAATATGAATATAAATTCTTTGACTATAAATAGGTTATAATAATATAACTTATATAAGTTCAACAAGTGGCTTACGACGTTGTTTTTGGGAGTCCATCTCGCGGAGATTCCAGGTGAGAAGCAATTCCTAACGGGTCGAGTTGTCTCGGGTCTCGTCATTTTTCTGTGATGGTACAATTTGGCTATTTGGTTTTCAATGTTTGCCTTGAATTCGTCTTGGTGGTAGCACTTGTATGTCGGTCTTATGTTTTAGGTAGGAATATGATCTCATTGTGGTGTTATGGTTAATATCCTCTGGTTTTTCTGAGCTCGGATCTCTATCATGTAATGAGATAAGGGAATCTTTGTAGCCTAAGTCTAGTTGTGTTGGGTGTTAGGTGCTCTGGATATTTTTATTTCACCATTTATATTGCGTAATAGGTGAAGCATTTGCTCTTGAATATTCAGTTATGTTTTGGTGTTTTACAAACCCTTCCTCACACTCCGCTACATCTATGTTTTGCCTACTCTAAGGTGACTGCTCTGGCTCCTTGCTATGGAATCCTCTCATGTAATGTCTGCAATGTTATCCAGTGCTTAATGTCCACTCGGGTATGCTTGGGAGTTTGTTTTAGGTGAATGAAGATGTTGTTTCTCTGATGTGAAGTCTGTGCAAGCATAATTGTGGTGATTGTAAGTGTCAGGGTCCTGTCCTTGATCATGTTGTTTTTCTTCTTGTGTGGCTCTAGTAATGTCATTGTTGTACTTGTCATTGGACAGCGTATAAATGTAATATTATATCAGGTCACATGTGGTGTTTGCTGCCCTACGTGGTAAGCCTATTTAAATATAGTAGTCTAGTTCATTAGCTAGCTCCCGTACTGTAATCTAGAGTAGATTCAGTGGACGACTCACTATAAATGTCGTATGTAGTGAATGGTCCACTTTAAAAACCGAAATAGTGGTCTGGCAATCTGCCAAACTCCTGCAACTATTGTAATCATTATTTGTTATAATGACAAGTGTTACGAAACACTATAAAAATCGGTCGGCCTTGCCAAAAAATATAATATTCCAAAATAGGAATTGGGTTTCAAATAAATTTTGAAATGGAACTTGTTTTAATGTATAAAACAAGGAAGTTAATTTATTAACGATGTTTATAAATAAAGTGGGATAATTGGAAACTATAAATTCAAGTACGAATTTAAAAGAGAATTGGAAATCGTTTCAAAAAAGCAATGATAGATTTTATTTCAGAATTTGGAATATAAACTGAATTGAGATAAATCCAAGAGATTTAAAATTGGAATTCGATTATATCGAATTTTATAAAATAATCTATTTCTAAGGGAAATGGAAATTTAGTATAGAAGATCGAGTCGTAAATAAATTTATAACCGAGTTTTGAAATAATCGGTGATTAGGGATAATTAGGAGTATTAGGTTGGATTTGGAAAATGGTTAAATTTATATTTAAGTATGGAAGAATGAGGTTGGAATTTATTAATAAACGAAGTTTAAACCTTTATATTTTAATTAAATTAAAACGAGCTAGCTGCAGCGTGGTAGTTCGTAATTTGACGTTTCATACTTCAGTTGAGTATATAGAACTTAATATAAGTTGGAATTCTTTGAAACAAGAATCATCCGGACCTATTGAGTAATAGTTTTCTAATGACAGAGAAAGATATGGATTTTTCCATATAGATATTAAGTTATGTTAAAATCAAATTTCCAGAAAAACTATGATATAATCGTTTAAAAACCATAACGTTTTATTTATAAAATAAAAGGATTTTAAGCGAATAAAAGATAGATTTCCATTAGAAAAATCTAGACTTGAGTTATAAAATAAATATGAACATAAGTGAAGTAAATGGATTGATTTTTGAAATAAAAAGCATATATTTGATTATTGAATAGAATTAACTAATTATTAATGGAGTTTTGGATTGAATGTGACTTTGGATTAGTGAATGGTATTTGTGAATTCGCATTCGAAATCGAATATGAAACTTGAGTTGAAAATGGAATTCGATTGGTTTATAAGAATAACAAAAATATATTTGAATACGATACATTAAAACTAAAAGGGGATTAGGCAAAAGAGCTAATTAGTGAATTAATTAGCGAATTGAGTTAAATTGATTGGATTGAGTTGGAATAAATTGGGAATGGTTGGATATATGTTACAGGTATGGAATGAAGTTTATAAAGAGAAATAAACTGAATGCTCATTGAGAGGTACATTTTAACTTAATATGAGATTTTATGAGCCTATTTAGCAAGCCGCTTAGCTTTTTAATTTTCTTTTTGAATGGAAAGGCCCAGAGAGGCGATTTGTAGTTGTACCGATTGAGCCGTACAAATAAAATTCTGGCGAAATTATCTGGAAATTTAAGGAAATAGAATTTTTTTAAGAAAGGTTGGTAATTAGAAATTGACTTATCAATTATGTATGGAATTTAATAAGAGAATAAACTTATACTGGAATTTTTAAGTAAAAAGGGAATTTATAAAATTAAATCGTGAGAGGTTGGAAGGAGAAACGTATACACATTTAAAAGTCAATAATTGGCAGTAATTTGATTTGTTGTAGAGATGTTTACACAACATCCATTTTAACCCAAGTAAGTGTGATTTTGGAAATATAATAATAGATGTTTCCTAAGTATAGGAAATAAATAGTTTCATGGAAGAGATAAGTAATTGGAAACGGTTTCCAACAAAATAAAAGATATTTTCTAAATTTAGAAAATAAAGAATGTATAATACAAAAATGTTTTCCAAGAGTAGTGAGAACCTAAGTGGGGTTGAAATATCTCGGTAAGGAGACTGGGAATGAATATTGGGAAATGATTTAATTAATGAAATATTAATTAAAATGGCTCATTGATTATTTGGTGCTAATTAATAGTATTCCCTTTGGGACTAGGATCTTTGGATGAATGTTTGTATCTTAGATAGTTAAATAACCGACTATCGAAGTATTTTCCAATTTAATGCTATTGTTGTTAATACGGAGGGACCGACTGGATTTATTATGCGAAACCACTTCGTATGGGCACAAGTGTTGCGAATCAGATTATATTTAAGATAATTGAAGACAGAGAAAGCGCAAGGGCTTTTTTTTGTTAATCCTAGATATAAATTGCCTAAGATGGATTAATGGAAATAGTGCCTTTGGTTTTTCCAGTCCTAGGGCAACTTGTATAGATGAATGTCTGACAGAATATGCCTAACAAATCACTTAAATTGATTTCTTCAAATTTACGTTTGGTGGTGAAGGAGTTCATTTCTCTTATCTTTATACCCATGATGTTTTGGGGGAAATTAATAAATGATTTGGTGGGGTTGACGATGTGGCACTCAAAGTGAATGATTGTTATGGTATTAAAAAGGTAAGACATAGCATAGCCTCAGGTCCCATAACCGAGAAATGGTACAAAATCGGGTAGGTCGCATGGCTATGTGAGTCTCTCCCATTAGGGTGCATAATCACCTGATCTAGAGAAAATCCATTTTCTTCTTTATTCTAACACTGTTGTATGCTTTCGGTAACGGTTGTTGATCCCAACCGTTAGTGATAGTACATTCCGAACACTCAAGCGAAAAGAGTGGTCGGTCATGTTTAGCCTGGGTTGCAAGATGTTTTTGTTGGACGCAGTGTATTCCTCTCTAGAGGTACACTGTCGAAAGGTGGTCCAATACCTTGCCATAGTTAGAATCCATTCTCCAACAAGCGCCATCGGTTTTGATTGTATATTTTGTCTGTGGAGCGTGAGATGCAAGCATTCTGCATGATTACTATTTATCTAATTTAAACACTATTATAATATCAGAACAGTATTGATTTAAAGAATGTTTTGGTTACCGTAAGGTAATAACCATCCGTATTTATGTGTGGAACGGTCTTATGATTATCCTTTCTTTTAAAAGGATTTTAAAAAGTTAAACCTTGTGGTTGGATTTTACTCACACCAGTCCCATGACTGACCCAGAGTTTATTTTGTTTTATTTTACACTAAACTCTTGGGTGCTCAAATTTGTATGGGCAGTCAAGTAGTTCAGGTATTTACATATATACTTGGAAGAGATGGGAGTATGAGGCGTCAGTGTTAGATAACTATGTATTATTTATTTCTTCTGTGCTGAACAAATGTTGTACTTTGATGATGGTATGTACATACTATTAAATTTTGTACTGAAAAAGTTGTTTTTTATATGTATATATTATATTTTATTCGGTTGCGATGTGAGATTCTATGTTCTTATTTCTATTCTTCTTTTACCTTTTTCTTTTTTTAACCCATAATGAGTGTATTTATGTGCAATTTGGGTTGGTCATGTGGTGTATTTAGTCAACTCAGATAGTATGGATTTTCGGGCCAAACAATTACGGATCCCAGGTCCACCTGGCGATTGACCTACCTTCATCTAGGGTTGACATGAAGGCTGAACCATACAGGTCTTAGGTCGACTAGGTGGTCATGATTCGTACAGGCATTTTTGCCTTGTTCATTTTAGTTTTTAAGCAATGTTTCAACATAGATTCAGATTGAATGTTGTCATGATTTTCAACATATATATAAAGAAACATACGAATTAAAATCCAAAAATAAGTTGGCATGGTTCTAGTGTAAAACGAAAGAGCAACAAACTCACAAAGATAGATATAGGCATAGAATTACTGTAACATGAAAATTTCAGAATTCGTGTACAATAAACCAATTCAACTACCAGAAATACAAATCAGAGACATGCATATAGGTATGAACTAGAAGAATGAGTGAAAACACACCTTTGAATGATTACAATGAATTTAGCAATGATTTTGCAATAAGAGAAAATATTTTAGCCTCAAAAATACTTCAGATACCTATAGATCTTGTAGTACGAGCAAGCCTTTCTCTAAATTTTATTTGAAGTTTGGCCTTGATTTGCAAATTAGAGAGAAGGTTGCTGATTTTTCTTTCTCATGTTATTTTTTGGAAGAAGAAAAGGAAAGAAATAAAGGAGATAGTGCACACTTCCCTTTTTTCTTCCATGAAATTCAAAGTGGGTAATTGGGATTCCGTATTGGGTTCAAACGTGCCCAATAAGCCGAAATATGGTTATGTTAAGTTAATTAGGCCATGTAGTATGTAATCAACATATGTTAATTCTAAATACACTGTTTTACACCAAATTGTTTACATTTAATATGTTTTGACTTTACAAAAATTGTTATAAGCCCATACAAAATTATTTTAAGAAATTTAAACACAATTTCTAAATTTAACCTAATTTTTTGACTAAAAGTTTATTTTACATTCTTATTTATTTAAAATTAATAATTTTAACATCAAAGTCTCTTAAAAATTCATTTACTTGTCAAAATAAATGCATAAACCATGTTATAAATATTTTAACACTTAAATATTGATTTTTAATCAATACAATATTTCACTTATTATATTTTTTAATTGCAATTTAACTAAATTTGAAAATACACTTTTTACAAAAAAAATCACCGTTAGCAATAATTTCCAAAATTAATGCATTTAAGCATGTAAAATCCTTTAACACATGTTTTTATCACAAATTAACATTATAAAGCTCTTCAAATTTTATTTCCTTCATATTTAAATTTATTCAACAAACAAATGTTGTATAAATTCTTTTGTCTCTTTATTAAATTCAATTTAACCTCAACCCGATATATTTCTATTCTATTAATCCAAAACTCAAAGTTTATTCAACCTATATAATTACATGAATTATCCTCTCTAAATTATATTTATTTTTCTTAATTTACAAATTATAATTTGTTTACATAAGTAATCACAAAACCAAGATTGTTATAATATATTTATATACTATTGTAATATTTATTAAAATTTTGCAACAATGCATTAAAACCTAACAAATTCAAAAATGAGTATTTAATGTCTAGATTATTAACTATTTTCTTTTTAAAATGTAAGTCTTTAATAAGAACTTAATGTTTCTTATTTTTCTAGATTATGAATGATCTAGTTATATGCATTCTTTTATTAAAACATTCTTTGTTAAGAATTAACTCATTTATTACAAGCATTGCATTAATGAACATTCAATGCTTCTTTCAAAATCTATAAAATTTATAGGCATTTATTAAGGATAAATAATTCTCTCGTTTTCAAAATAATAGTCAAGTAATTTATTTTATTTTTAACACTATTTTTGTTAAAATCTTTGATGTTTTTCAAAAATAATTTTTTTTAATGACTTGGAAAATAAATACTTATTGTACTTTGAAAATAGAGTCCAACATGGGAATATCAAAATAAATTAAAACGATAGTTAAATCATCTAAAAATATTCAATAACATTATTGCTATGTTTCCCAAAAATTAACTATTATTTTACCAAAACACTTTTTGTAACCTTATTCAAAGTATATTTAATCTTTTTACAAATTTTCTTATGCAATTATGTTTAAAGCTTTTGTCGTTATATGAATGCTTCTTCATATTAAATTATGTTGTGAAAAAAACCCTTACTATCACATGAAAGCTTCTTCAAAATGGAAACATTCAATTTATTCATAAAATATTTTCTCATTTCAGTTTATTTGATTAAAGATGCTTTTCAAATACATTTAATAGACATTACGTAAATAAAATATTTAAATTAACCAATGACAACTTTTTTCCTACTCCTATCACTCCTCTCATATATGCTATACAACTATAAAAAAAAATTAGTCATCCTATTACTACCATATTATTGTGTCCAAACTTTACATTTTTCTTTCAAGTGAGCACATTTCACCCATTTACCTTAGGGACAATTAACGACAAGGACAAAAGCCCACTAAAATTTATCCATAAGGACAACCGCCTAATATTTTTTCCAAAATGACAACACACTACAACACTCCCGTTCAATTTTCACTCCCGTTCAGTTTCTACCACATCACGTTTCATTTTTTCTTGTTAAATTTTTCTCCACCGCCGCGATTTTTTTCTCCATGATTTGTTCTTTAAACATATCCCTCGTTCGATCATGTTCAGAATTTCTAGTGCTCCTCAATTTTTTCGATTTGCCCTAATTTTATCGTCTCAAAAGCTTCATCGATTCATGAAGATGTCGTGGATTTAGATTCGTTTGGCAGTAAATATGATGTCTTCATTTTTTGATTTCGTGAATTCGTCGTAGAAAATCGAACGAGAGAGATGAAGGAGAAAAAATTCGTTGTTGTATACTTTTTTTTTATGGTGAAGTTGGCAGCAGTTTCTAGTTATCATTTTTCTATTTTTTTAGGTATCATTTTTCGTGTTTTAACAGTGTTATGCTTTTGTGTTTATAATTTGGGTGCTATATCAGTTTTGTACATGTACTGTTGTATTAGCTTTGCAACTCAATCGAAATTATGTCATTTTAATCAATCAAAGTGGGATGTAAACATTTTTTGTATTAGTTTTCCTTTAAAATATCAAAGCAGTTTTTAGGTAACATTTTTATATTTTTTTTAGGTATCATTATTGTATTTTCTAGTTTACATCATGGCAGTTTTTGGGTATCATTTTTATATTTTTTTAGGTTTCACTTTTATATTTTCTAGTTAAATTTACATTATAGCAGTTTTTAGGTATCTTTTTTTTTTTAGGTATCACTTTTATATTTTCTAGTTGAATTTACATCATAGCAGTTTTTAGGTATCATTTTATATGTAAATATTTTTTTTATTTAACACTATTTAATATTCGTTTGTTGTGTTTTAATGTTGTATTTATTTTGTAGTTGTATTGTTGCATTATCTATGTATTACAGTCAAACTTATTTCGTTAAAATCAACCAAACTGTGATGTAAATAATTTTTGTGTTACTTTTTATTTAAACCATTACAGCAGTTTTTAGTTATCATTTTTATATTTTTTTTGGGTATCATTTTTACTGTATTCACTGTGCTATGTTTTTTTAGTTACTTTTTGTTGCTGTATTAATTTTGTTGTTGTACTGTTGCACTAGCTTTGTAATTAAATTTATTTCATTTTAATCAATCCAATTGCGATTCAAACATTTTCTGTATTGCTTTTGTCGTTAAAATATTAAAGCGGTTTTTAGGTATCATTTTTATATTTTTAGGTAGATTTGTGTTGTTTGCTTTGGTAATTGATTTTTTTTGATACACAACATAAACTCTAACTTATACCTACTGATAAAAAAATAACACCCATCTAGTCAACTCAAATCTCACAAAAATAATATTTATTCTCAATAATACCTACTGACTTAAAAAATAATAGCAATTGATTCAATTCAATTATCACAAAAATGAGATTATTCTCAATAACACACAATTATACCCACTTTTATGATATGATACCTACAACTATACATAACTGATATACTAGGATACATTATTTTCCTACACAATATAAGTACATACAACACTGCTCCCCATTCCAAGAATGCATTCATGCATTTACTTTTACTTGTACTCAATCCTGTCTTGAATTCAAGTAAATTCCAGCAGGATGCAGTATCTGCAAGAATTTCATACATAATCAAAGCTTATACCAACATAATAATGCAAATTCAACTAGAAAATATAAAAATGATACCTAAAAAAATATAAAAATGATATCTAAAAACTGTTATGATGTAAACTCAACTAGAAAATATAAAAATGATACCTAAAAAAATAAAAAAATGATAACTAAAAACTGCTATGATGTAAATTCAACTAGAAAATATAAAAATGATAGCTAAAAAATATAAAACTGATACCTAAAAACTGCTATGATGTAAATTCGACTATAAAATATAAAATGATACCTAAAAAAATATAAAAATGATACCTAAAAACTGCTTTGATATTTTAAAGGAAAACTAATACAAAAAATATTTAGATCCCACTTCGATTGATTAAAATGACATAATTTCGATTGAGTTGCAAAGCTAATGCAACAGTACATGTACAAAACTGATATAGCACCAAAATTATAAACACAAAGGAATAACACTGTTAAAACACGAAAAATAATACTTAAAAAATAGAAAAATGATACCTAAAAACTACTGTTAACTTCACCATAAAAAAAGTTTTTTCCAGCGATTTTTTTCTCATTCATCTCTCTCTTTCGATTTTCTACGATGAATTCGCAAAATCAAAAATAATGAAATCATCTCTACTGCCTATCGAATCAAAATCCGTGGCACCTTAAATAATCAATGAAGTTTTTGAGACAAAATTAGGGCAAATCGAATAAATTGAGGAGATTCTTATTACTGTAATCTCTTGAATGAACTCCCAAATCAGTATGTGCATGATCGATTTTGGTATGGATGTTTGAAGATGATTGCTGGAGGTAGAAATCAAACAGGAAAAAAATTGCGTTCATAATCAATGACGAGATCGACGGCGATAGCAAATTGATGAAGAAAAGAAAACAGCGACTGAATAAATTATTGTAGTATATTGTCGTTTTGGTTAAATTTTTAGTGGGCTATCCTTATGAATAAAAAAGCCCTTAGTTTTACAACTTTCCCTTCTATTTCCTTGATTTCCAACTAAGTTTCACTTCTATTGTCATAACTATACGAAGTTTTAAAGGAAAAAACTTTATAATTTATTTATTACATGTGAAATTTAACATAAAAGGGTAAGGGAAAGCTAAAAATTTTTAATCCATAAAATTTAAATTTTGGAAGAAAATTCACCAAAATTATAAACTGTTTACTGTTTGTCTCTCTTTTAAAGAATTTACTAGTCTTCCTTTTTTTCAAACAATTACATTTCTAACTTATCCAGTATTGATGGTGGTAAAATTTTCCAAAGTTGTCTAAAAACATTTATATTTCTGAAAATTCCATTTTCAACTTCCTTTTGAAATCAGAAAATTTCATAATTTAAGATTATCCATCAATATGTTTCACATTTTCTTCAAAATTTCATTTTTACCAAATAATTGATGGTACGTTTCAAAAATTATTATTTTGAACTTTCTTGTCAAAGCTTCTTCCCAATTAAGAAAATCATTTTGTTCTTTTCCTTCAAAAATTCCTACTTTACTAGACCATTTTTTTGGTACGAATTTTCGTCCATCTTTCTACATAAGTTCTTATCTTTCCTTAAGTTCTTTTCTTTTGTATTCCAACTGTTCCATCTCCTAACTTTCCTATTCACTACCTTTATAAATGTCCTTATGTCCATTTTTAAAAGTTGCTTATACATTTATTCTCTATTTCAAATCAAATATTTACCTCTTCTTGTAACAGGTCTTAATTGCCTCATTAATATATTTCATTTCTTGTAGCTCTTCGCTTATTAACCATTTATTTCCTTTTCTAAATTTTATTTACCTCTTATTAGGAAAGTTTATTCCATTACTAAAATATTTACTTCTGCTTCTCATTTAACTTCTTTATTTACCATGCATATACGTATTAGTTTGTCCATATTAATAGTCAACCTAATAAACATCCATTTCTAATTCAAATTCCTTCTAATTACCTCTTTCTAATCTCCATCAGAAAATGAATGGGTTACTAGTTTAATTCTCATTTATTTCCTGTTAAATAGAGAATTTTTCTATATTTCCAATCCTATGGTTTATACAACCATTATATATTTTATACCGTTTCCAATTGATAAGGAACTTTATTGTTAATAACTATTTGGCCTCTACTGACATTTCTAAAATATTAAGGTCCCTATAAGGTCCTATGGTCATTACTCCTATTTTAAGGAGCAAAATTTATATATGATTGTTGTTCCAACTCATAATCTCCTTGCCCATCCTTTCGAAGTGTGGTCGCAACTATTTTATAGTAAGAATCTAAATAGAGATACACTTACTTTAATTACATATACTTAGTAAAAGAATTGAAAAAACTTTTTCAAAACAATAAGTATGTATCTTATATGTATAGTTTTTGCCCATTGACCGAATAACCTAGTATCTGATACCAAATGTAACAATCCAACCCAGATAAGAGTTAAATTTCGATCCAAAAAATACCCTTCAAAACTTAAAGCCGCTTTAAAGTGGGTCATTGGTTTTATAAAAATAAGTTTCACAGGATCACAGAGCCATACTAATACAATCAGAACTCATAGCGGAATGGATAAACTATAAGGCAATGTTATTGGCACTCCATTTCTTGGTTAAGGGGGGTCAAATTTTAAGGACACTCCATTTTTTTTAAATTGTTAAGGGAGGGTCAATGTAGGTGACTATTTTTTTTTAATTCTTACGCTTTTACTCTTACTTCTAAAAATTACTCACTGTAAAATCATCAGTCCCCTAAATCATAAAAACCCTAAATCGTTCCAACTAAAAACTTACATCAGGGAAAAATCGAAGGAAAAATGGTGAGAACGAAAAAAACATCACTATCCTCTTTGTGAATTTGTAATATATCTCGGATTTCTGGAATTCGGCTTTGGTTGAATTAGTCTAATAAGGGAACAAACTTTGCTATAATATCTTTGGGATCAGATATAAAGAAATTGTCATGACTCCCAGTTTAACATGTGATTTAGGGATTAAATCGTAGCCAGCAACTCCAAATTTATCACCGATTTGCCGGAATTTTTGTAGGAAAGATTTGAGTAGCAGATGTAGAATA
This sequence comes from Allium sativum, assembly GCA_030737875.1. Lineage (NCBI taxonomy): Eukaryota > Viridiplantae > Streptophyta > Magnoliopsida > Asparagales > Amaryllidaceae > Allium > Allium sativum. Next base: position 71,031,286 of record CM060927.1, on the reverse strand, counting down.
AGAAAATTTTCATTTACATCTGGCAACTGCGTAGATGGAAATCGTTGTACCCAGAAACTGTTTCCATACTCAACATAAACAATGAAAACGAATTCACAATTAAAATCATACAGCACAAAGATTATACTTGATAATTTATGGAAGATATATATATAGTCATGGTTGGAAATTATAACTCAATAGTAAAAATATATCTAATTAAATTTCAGGTGTATATTTAATTTTAGTATGTATTTTTATTTCAGTTTGAAAGTATATTGAAATAATAATAAAACAATTAAACATTGTGTATGTACGTATAATAAACATATGTATTAATAATATGTATGCGTGTGCTTCTGTTTTTGTGTGTGTGTGTGTATATATATAAGTCTACTTAGACATAAAAATTTAACATGAAATCATAGTCTTTGGATTTCCCTCTGATTTCCACTCCTTATATGGGGACAAACGATCCAATTACTGATGATTGGTGACATACCCTACAATAACGCTCGCTCTCCTGTGTCAATATCATATTGTCTATTTCCTTCCTGTTTTTTGGTTAAGGTTTGATTTCTCCACAGCTAATGGTGTTGATTAATCATTAAAAAATAGAATATTGAAAATAAGAGTGAAATTAAGCCTAAATGGGTAATAAGGTAAAACTACATTTTTTTTGCTAAGGGGCTACTTTCTCATTGGTACTCCCCTTAACATTTTTAAAAAAAAAAAACAAAGAATCGGCCTTCCCTTAACAATATTTGGAGTGTCAATAACACTACCTAAACTATAATAGTGACTAAATAATGTACCTATTTCATAAAACCAGAATAAAGATATCAAATACAATAACTAACACAAAGTCATAAATGTAGGGTATGTCATAAATATCCATAATAGTTTAACAGATAACAATGACAATAACTAAAATATAACTACTACCAATGTCATGCTTTCCATCTTTTAGCTTTACCTTCGAGACTATCCAACCTAATTTGTGTTGTTACGAGGAGGGATCATAACAACAAGTTTTGTTGAATAAATTCTTTCAGTTTAACACTTTTATCTATATTTAGGCAACATGAATATTATCATAGGTATCTAAGGCATTAACAAACAAACACAAACTATGTCTACTACTCAAATATATGTATGTGTGTGTGTGTGTATATGTATGTGTGTGTGTGTGTTGGAAAGAGGCGGGCCATTTGATCGCTTAATACCAAGGAGGATCCTACGATTACTTAATACCCAATGGTGGATTCAACCACTTAATAACTAGTTTCGAGTAGACAACGCACTTGTACACTCATAAAATAGTGCGAGAGAAAGCATGTAACCACTTATGACATAGAAAGAAGGTAAAAACTTTCCATTTAGTACTTTGCTAGAGGCAGACCCCTTATTACTGCCAAGCTGGTACCAAAGGTATCATAGCCACTTAATAGTTACCTTAGGTAGGCTAGACCCTACACGTAAGGCGATGCTTAACTAATCTATCTAAAGAAGGACCCTTATCTAGTCACTTTACTAACCCATAGGGAATCATCCAACTTCTAGAGTTTACCTATTTAACTAGATGACCAATTAATATTTCAATGGGGAGAGGCGGACCCATCGATCTCTTAATACCTAATAAGGGCATGTCCAATGACTACAGCTCGTACTCCTAAAGACAAACCACAAGGAAAGGGTTGATCCTTAACCACTAAATACAACTAAAGATGGATCATCCACCTAATACCCAACCCCGAAGAAGGTCTTCGCAACGTCAGATGATCGATCACACTAGAAATCTCACATTAACCTACAATTTTGCAGTTACCGGTAGCCATATTGTCTGGGCAAACTTTTTTATTACAATGGTTGGTAGTTTTGATGATCACAACCTCAAATAATGAATATTTTATATTTATACATGTACTAATTACTATCTGGAGATATATGTTGTATAGTGCAAGATATTATGTCGGATGTTGATAATCAAGACCGTATAATACCAAGATTGAAGACCTAAATTTATAATTCAAGAGTAAGAGAATGAAGACACATGAGTTTTGAAGAGTTCAAGATTTCAAGATACTATCGAGTCTTAGATTTTATACTAAAACTCATGTTACACTAATCTAATCTCCATCCATTTCCCAAAATGATTTTTCAATATTCCTATTCTCAAAATCTATTTCCAAAAGTGTTCAAATATTTTTTAAATATTCCTAGTTTTCAAAATAACTTTTCAAGGAATTTCCATAAAGAAATTTTAAGTTGTTAAATAATTTACTTTGATATATCTTATATATTAGATGTTAATATTTATACTTTTACTTATGATTTGATTACAGATACTTTGATAAAATATTTTTAAAATGATTACTTTGCGATTTTTATATATTAATTAAACCTTGGTTTTTAAACTTACATTTATTTTTGATATTATACTTTATATTTTTCTTTTACCTAGGATTTTGATTTTAAGTACACCTTATATTCTATTTTGAGCTCAATAAGTATGAATTAACATTACTATAGTTTTGATAGTTATATTTTTAGTTTAATAAATTTGATTGCATATAGTTTTTAATATTCTACTTTTACTAGATCCCATTAATATACTTTCAACAAGTTTTCTTAAGATTTACTATATTTAAAATACTAATTTAATATATTAAATTAGTTTTACAAAGTTCGAAACCATACTATATAAGTACATAATTTTAAAACATTTTCAAAACAAACTAGTTTTATTTTTGAATAAGTATATGTCGACATAGACCAATATTTTTTAAAACTTAAATTTGAAAGGAAGTATTTATTCACTAATCTATCTTTAATAGCCATTTCTCTTTTTAATAACCTTATTTTATAAATGAATTTTCAACTTCTTCTTGATTCCTTACTCTCTTCTCTCTTAAAAATTACAAAATCTATAACCGTACTCTACCGATTTTCAAAACCAATCAAGTTTATTCTTCCCCGATTTGATTCTACATAAAACTCTATCTATTTTTACCAAGTTTGAATTGCAACTCAGAGTTATAAGAGCAAATGTAATCAGTCGAAAGATCCAATTATGCATTCATTGTACAAACAACTCAAAAATCTGTATGGGTGTGACTATGCAGCCCTGAATCGAGTTAGGATTGACTGTGCTTAACAAAAAACTATTGGGAGTGACTTGTTTATATAAAAATCAAGTTAGATGTGGATATATGGCTTGCAAATTATATTAGCATGCCCAAAGATCTGAGTTCTAGAGGGTATCTCCTTGTGGCCTTGAAATCAAGGAGTATAAATATTAATATTTATTAAAGACCGTACACACTGCGAAACTGGATGTACTATAAATCTAAACCAATATAAAAATTCCTTTATGTTTCTCGTTTGCTATACTTTAATTGTATTTTTGTTTGTTTCTATGATCATTCTTGTTAGCACCGAAATAACTAAGAGAAAACCTAAAGTCAAAACCGAGGTGAACGGTTGTTAAGACCAGTAGTCTTATGGTAAAGTTAACTTACTCACCATGTTCGTTCTCAGAGTCAGACATGAAGGGATAAAAAACTCTTATTCATAATAAAAAGCCTCTATCGGCATAACCCAAAGGGCATGATCACCAGATTTGCCATCTCTAAGCATGCAGAGCTAAGCTTAGTATACCTTTCGGATTATCCAGCCAAAACTTCTGCTTTTGGGAAAACTTCTCTGAAAGTTAACTCAATGGCCATATACCTGTTCTTCTAAGAATGGCGTAAGGTACATTCATGAATTCCCCATATGCGTTACCGCCGGAAAGCCAAGATGAAGGTGCCAGAAGGAGGGCCAACCCGCACTTACAAATAAGACCCTATGGGTCTAAGTTTGGGATCCAATTTTCCATTTTCTCAATCTTTTATTTATAAGTTTGAGCTGTAAGCCCTAATTTCTAAAACGATTTAGGAAAAAGAGCTTGTAATCATAGAGATAACTAATAAAGGGTTTTGTTGAGCAATCGAGGTGACGATGTCATAATTATTTAATTATCACTTTAATATTGTCATAACTTTGCAGATATCCTACCAAATATGTAACGCCCCATTACTAAATACACCATAATTATCTAAAGAAGATAATAAAATGAATATTTATTAATAAAATATTCAGAAATAAGTAAAATGAACTTTACCGTTGCATTTGCTACAAAATTCTGATCTAGATACACTCTTGGTTTTCGTAAATCGGACTATGTATGAGAAAGTTATGAGCTAAAGAAGTTTGAACTAAATTTAAAATAATTTAAAATTAATTAACTTAGAATGCAACGGTTAGGTGTCGACCTAACCCTACATAGGCCGACCCTTATCTCGAACGTAGAGTTGACACTAGTGTCGACCTAGGTAGTAGGTGGGTTGACCCATCTTCGGCATGGAACGTGGATGAATCTGGACTTATTTTCTGGTTATATTCATATGTTGACTCAACATGATGTGTCATTGACAGATTTATTTTAAAACCTAATATCCCATGGTTTATATTATCCTAGTATATTTATAAATAGGCTAGCAACCTCACCATTTTCTTACACAAACATTTCTTCATCTTCTTCCTCCTCTAAGTTATGTTCTGAAATAAAATTAAGAAAATGTCGGGGTGCTGCCTGAGCATAGATTGAAGGGATAATTCTTGTTTTTTTCTACAACTATTTCATAGTCCTATTCTGGATCTAATACATATCTCTGTGAATTCTACGTTATTTTTAGATCTGCAATTTAAAAAGGATTTTTAGCAGTAAATACATTGGATCTGAAATAATCAGTGTTCACAAGATATTCTTATATGTTGTTTTTCTTTTAATTACTGTCAATTACCTATTCAGTTTCCTGTTATTACATGTTTATATGTACATCTCTGTTCCTTATCCCCTTTCTGTCTTTATTTTATTTACAAAGAAGAATTTGGTTTTCATTTAGAGCATAGATTGAGAGTATGCATTCTTGAGGTTAAAGAGGGCTTTAACATCAACACCGATTCTAACTCTTCCCGATGGTAGCAAGATGTTTACAGTTTACAAAGATGCTTGTGGCACGGGTTAAAGTGTAATGTTAATGCATGAAGGTAGGGTTGTCTGCTAAGGGAGCAGGAAATTAAGGGTTCGTCAGAAAGCTACCCTACCCATATTTAAAGTAGGCAGCGATAGTGTTTGCACTCAAGTTTTGGTGAGACTACTTACTTGGTGAGAGGTTCGAGCTATATACGGATCACAAGTTGCTCAACTATTTGTTCTCGCAAAAGGATCTCAATTTAAGGCAGCAACGATGGATGGAGTTCCTTGCGTCCTACGATTTTGAGATAGCTTATACCCCAAGCAAGGGGAATGTGGTTGCGGACGCGCTGAGTAGCCAGAGAATGACCTCGAGTCCTTTATTCGTAGATAGGAAGAGCTTGGAGTTTATCTCGACATTTGATTTTAGGCAATCTACGGATTTTACAGCTGGTTTGTTGGCATCATTAGAGGTGCGACCTACTCTTTTAGAGCGTATTAGATCTACACGGCGAGAGGATCATGAGTTAGTACACTCAATAAAAGAGAGACCTCTGGTCACCTAGCTAGATATTCTGTGGACGAGAAGGGGTGGCTACATCGAGATGGAAAATTGTGTGTTCCCAGAGTTGGAGACTTATTGAGGACAGTTCTTGAGGAATCTTATCACTCTCGGATGACTATCCATCCGGGCGGTGACAAGATGTACCGAGATATAAAGAAAGTTTTCCATTGGACTGGCATGAAGAAGGACGTTGCAGAGTTTGTGGCCCGATGTTTGACTTGCCAGCAAGTGAAGGCCGAACAGAGGAAACATGGTGGATTACTTCAACCTTAAGATATTCCACAGTGGAAATGGAAGAGTTTCTCTATGGATTTTATTGATGGTTTGCCCAGATCAAGGAAGGGCAACAATAGTATATATGGGTTATAATTGACAGATTGACAAAGAGCACTTATTTTATCACCGTCAAGAGCAAGAGGATAGCAACTTGGCTAGCATTGATATACCTTAGAGATATCGTACGACTTCATGGGGTACCTTCCAGTATGTTTAGTGACCGTGACCCCATCTTCACGAGTGAGTTTTGGAGGAGCTTGCAGTAGCCTCTAGGTACACAGTTATGACTTAGCAAAGCTTATCACCCTCAGACAGATGGATAGACTGAGAGGTTCAATAGGGTTCTCGAGGATTAATTGAGACTGTTTATCCTGGACTTCGGAGGGACTTGGGAGGAGCATCTCCAATTGGTTAAGTTTTCCTACAATAATAGTTGTCAGTCGAGTATTGGTATGGCACCCTTTGAAGCACTTTATGGACGTCCCTGCAGATCGCCTACATGTTGGTGGGAGTCTACGGACAGACTTCTACTTGGGCCTGAGATGATTAGATAAACTTTTGATAGATAGACCTTATTCGTATACGAATGAAAGCGTCTTAGGACAAGAAGAAGTCATGAATTGATTGGAGGAGGACTGACTTAGAGTTTTAGGTGAGAGATATGGTCTTTATCAAGGTTCACCTTTGAGAAACGTAGATCGCTTTAGCTCGGTAGGGAAGTTGGCGCCATAGTTTGTAGGACCATTCCCTATAGTTGAGAGGATATGCTAGATGGCTTACAGAGTTTGACTACTAGAGAGGCTGGCGGGAGTTCATGACGTGTTCCATGTTTCCCACAAATGTCTACATGATCCAGCAGAGGTAGTAGAGCCAAGTACACTTGAGGATGTTGAAGTTGAAAAGGAGGCATCATTTAGAAAAGTTCTTACCGGTATTCTTGGATCGGAAGTTAATAAGCTAGGCAGCAAGGAGATCAAGTTAATAAAGGTGTAATGGGGAGAAGATCATGACGATGTGACATGGGAACTCGAAGACAAGATTCACGCTTCTTACTCTTTGAGGGTAAGTTCTTAATCCCTTTCTAAGCTTTTGAATTCGAATTTGTTTTCCTATCACTTGAATATCGATCCTTTGGTAGAAGCCTATGGTTGGAAACATGTGTTTGAGGCATGTTATGTTGCAAGTGGATGCAAGTGGATGCAAGTGTTTGCTAGTGGATACATATACACACACATCAGGCACTAGATCGGCATAAGCACTTACATATTGCGTATGGATGTGTGTGTATTTTAAATTTTAGTGGATGAAAATGGTTGAATCAACACTTGGATGTTGCATTTTGGTGAATGGTTGTGCATACATATAGAACTTATAAGTACTGTTAGGATTCTTTTGCATACATATTACAACTGAATCAGTAGACCACCTGATTTTCGCATTAGCGTATGGACGTATACACAACACCTTTGCATATGTTCATACAAAACATTAAAAAATTTAGGGACAATGGATACCGATGGTTGATGGATTAGTAGATCAGTGTAGGTAATCATTGATAACATTCTTCTTAACTTGGAGATTTTGGCGATGGAATCCTTTAAGGAGGGGAGAACGTAACACCCTATTTTTTTTTTGGCATAGCTGACCGGTTTTTCTAGTGATCCATAACACTTTTTTATTATGACTAATAATAAAAATACAATATAGTATAGGTGACAATAGTTAGCAGTCAGCTAAATTCAATTTTTAAGGTGGTCCGTCCACCGTCTACGGGTTTCATATTGTTCCGTCCACTCTACCTACCAGGCTTATAGCACCGGAACTAGCTTAGTTACTAGACTACGAAAGTCAACCATACCACGCAGGGGGCTGACTCAATAATACAATTACATTTGAACCCCGAAAAATAATTCTAAACAGACTAGCAATGTAGCTGCAGCAGGTAGACATCATGAACAATGGGGTTCAATCCATAGCATGGCACAGCTGAAAGTAAAACAGCATGTACCCTAACATCTATTTATCTGACATGGTAGGAAACAAGCAGTAAATTGCCGTAAGGCAAAATAATGCAATGGCCTGCTTCATAGATAACATTAAACTCTGACGTGTGAAAAAACAAACCATGGACCCTCAAGCGAAGTTACACCTGAAAGCCAAGCTCAGTTCATCACTAAAATGACACGTAGAATCTAGCATAGCAGACAGCTAGAAAGAAAGAAACCAATCCTTGAATGAAATAAGAACAATATTTCATCTTGAATTCCATCAGGTATATGACATAGACACGGATAAAGATTGCAGAAAGTAAGCATATCCATTTCATTCAGCAGTTTAGAGCATACGCTTCACACGAAGCTGAGTGAAACAGAAGTACCAAAAGCATAAACCAGCAATCATCCCCATAGTAAACACTAGTTTAACCCTGTATGAAAGCAGAAGAGAAATAGCAGTACAATCCTAATAAACCCAAACAAGAAGACGCAAAACTAAAAAAATGAACTCACAAACAAACCAACATCTTCTTCAGCACGAAACGCCTCAATCCACGTCAGCTGAATAATCAGTCTCGTGTGTGGTTCAAGGCGAGAAGCTACGAAGTTGGGACCTCCTCTCATCTACATCTCATACGGCTTATCCAAGCAAGTAGGGCAAAGTAGATAGAGAGTTATTCCAGATCTGAACGAGAGGTTAGGGTTGAGAGAGCGGGCAGCAGCTATCATCAGGCATGGCGAAAGTCGGTAGTTAGTTTGTGGAGGAACTGAGAATGGAGGTTTGAATTCGCTAGATTGGGGAGAAGATAGATACGTGAAAAGAGGGTTTTGCTTGTCCCCATTTCCAAAGAAAGCTCCGCATTTTCCTGTATAAAAAAACTGTAACACCACATAATTTAATACAATAATAAAATGATTATTTATTAATAAAATATTTAGAAATGAGTAAAATGGACTTTACCGTTGCGTTTGTTACGAAATTATGATTTAGATAGACTCTTGGTTTTCGTAAATCAGACTAAGTATGAGAAAGGTATGAGCTAAAGACGTTTGAACTAAATTTAAAATTAATTAACTCAAAACACGAACTGCACGGCCACGTTTCGTTTTAATTTTATTTATATTTATATATTTATATAAATATAGTTCATTCAAAAATTCCTATATTGTTTCCACTTTAAATATTTCACTAACGCCTTTAAATTTTAGAAAATTTCGTCATAACCTCCTTTGTACGGGAGGGGCTGGGAAAATTCCCAAATAGCCACATGGGCGTCTCATGTCAAAAAGAAAAAGGAAAAGCCAAGCGGCTAGCCAACAGGCTCATAAAATCATCACCCAAACAAAAAAGTAAATGTGTACCTATTTGTCGGGCACAAAAATTTTATTCCTCTTCTCTAGCCCCTTTGCTATAACATGTTCAATAAATATGCATGTACATATATATAGTTCTTATCACTTATCATTTTCCATTCAACTTCATATTTGATTCCATTTGGTTTAAAAACACCATTCATTCTAATGTTGCATGCATAGGCAAAAATCATATCATTAGCTAATTAATGAATATTTCAACTCATGCATATTTATTTCAACGAGTGGTTATTTTTAACACTTCACATTTCAACAATTCATGTATATAATAAAAATGTGATTTTTATTGTAAAACAATTCATTTCAAAACACTATTATTTTATATAGTTTATATAGGTGATAAAAATAGGATTTTTATTGTAAAACAATTTATTTCAAAACAGGATTATTTTATACATTTCATATTGATGTTAAAATTGGGATTTTTATTATAAAGCAATTTCTTTCAAAATATGAATACCATTCAACACATGAATTTCAATTCAACGAATGAATATCGATTCAACACATGAAGGTTTTCTATAGTTTATATATATAGATAAAAATGTGATTTTTATATTTAAAACACGAATACCATTCAACACATGAATTTCAATTCAACGAATGAATATCGATTCAACACATGAAGGTTTTCTATTCAACGAATAAATATAGTTTCAGCAAATGAAAATAATTCAAACACATGAATATTATTCAAAGTTTCGGTAGCATAACGGAAGGGTAGTTAAAACCGGGACCGTCCCTAGTACGGCTCCTCGCTCTACCTTAAAACCTCGCGGTTTTTGACAATGGTGATCATGCATCTAGTTCGCACGCAGGCGGCATGTATATATTTATTTCATTTCCACAAACTAATCCTATGTGGTTTCAACCAAATATTTCTCAACCACAAATGGGTATTTTTCAACCACAATCAATCAATATCAACCACAAACAATCCCAATCAACCATTCGCTATCAATCAATTTTCACACCAATCACAACCAATAAATATCGTCCATGGTTTGTGGACGAGGGGCGTATATATATATATATATATATATATATATATATATATATATTTATATATATATAGCAATTCACTTCTATTTCAACACATATATAATTTTTACAATGCATATACAACTTATACATCGAACGTACAACTTATACAACGCTTATACAAGAGGTGTACAACGCTTATATAACTCATACATCGACTATATAATTTATACATCGTCGTTTTACATATCGTTTATAAATTAGAAATCTCACATTGGGTTCCACTCCACCAAAAATAGCAGAAGGCTCAGAAAAATATGCGGTCTCTTCTAAAATGTAGAAGACGTCCACACGAGTCCACTGTCTCTTGTTTCACTGAATTTCGTCAAGAAACGAAAAAGATATGATTTTTACAGTGAAATCAAAAACCGTAGCGCTTAGAACTGCTATAATATAGTTTATATTAAAATAGCCGCATACCTCTCTGATTTCTTCAAAAACAGTGTTGGGAATTTCACGAAATCCGTGAAGCTAGAGGACGATCGGCCTTCGCAGCGTCGAAGGGCTAGGAGAGAGCTTCACGCGCGTGGGGGAGTGGGCCAGCTCGGTGGCCCCTGGCGTTCGTGGCGGCGGCCTGAAACGCGCGACTTCGAGCCGCTGGTTCTCGCTGACGGCTGAACGAGGAGGAGCGAGACCAGGTCGGATTTGAAGAGGAGGGAGAGCTGGACAAAAACCCTAACTGGCGGAGGGGCTGAAAGTGGATGAGGCAGTCGGAAAGTGAAGGGGAACGACGAGAAAGGTTTTCGCCGTCGATCGGCTGTTACGGGGAGAGAGAAAATGGATTTTTGTTTTATAAAAATTCTGATTGGCCGGTAGATTTTATAAGGGGTTTTCTGACACGACCACCAATCCAAACCCAACGACTGTCATCCCTAGCGTTTTACCCCCATTCCAAACACAATGGGATATGTTTCGAAGGCCCATTCGAATGTTTCAGTCAGTTTTCCTTCAAATTAAAATATAAAACATTCAATATTTAATTTGAACGTACATTTCAATTTGCCAGGGCCACAAACTGATTCGAAAAATTCCAGAAAAATAAATCTAGCTATGTTTTGACGATACGGTCCCAACAAAACTAGTTTCGTCGAATTCCAAGACCGTTTACAAAAAGGCCCATTTCTAGTCGATCCAATTTAACTGTAATTGGCCAAAACACGTTTTCCTTTGCCACGCTCACATACAAGCTTCAAAAATTATGAAATTTGGAACCTAGCAATAACTTCACATCCCGGATCCAACAAAAGTGGTTTCGTCGAATTCCGAGGTCATTTGCAAAATGGCCAATTTCACGGGCTATATAAATTCCATAGCGACCTTTCTGAAAATTCATTTGGCCATAACTTTTGCTTTCCTTTATGAAAATTCGATTTTTCAGATTCGTTAGAAAGGTGTTCACTAACAGATTTAAATGTTTTTGGTTTCACTCAAATCCTTTTTGTTTTGCACCCGGTACAGTCCGACAAAGTTTGAATTCAATTTTTGAAACTGCAGCGCCATTTCAGTCCTTGTTTATAATTATAATTAATTATATTCGTTTTCAATTGTCGATTCAAACTCACTTTCCATTGCCATTATTAAAAATATTTATTTTAAATATTTAAAATCCATTATTTTAGCCAATTTAAAAATTTTAAATTGGTTCAGATTTTCTGGGTCGTTACAATCTCCCCCACTTAAAACTTTTCATCCCCGAAAAGGAACAAAGTCGAAAGTGGTTTGATTAATCAAGTCTACGTTCGATCTGGCTTCAATTCTCCAACTTTTCAGTTTTTGAGAAATTTCAAATTCTTTAAAAATTTGGCTAACACCCAGAATTTTCGAAAAATTTCGCCATAACCTCCTTTGTACGGGGAGGGGTTGGGAAATTTATTGGGCCGTATTAGGTACCCAATAAATCCTAATAAGCATACACATATTTATAATGATATATTCTGGTGTTTACAGGGGAGCATGTATTGATAATAACTCCAGAGAATAAATTCTCGTCACCCTGCCCCGTGTGGGAAATAAATAGTCCATGTGCCGTATTTAATAACTAGAGAGACGTGATTATTGTCAACTCCAGGCCCGTGTGGTTTTTTTTATTAATTTGGCAATTTAATCATTACAATTTAAAATAGTCCATATCAGTCATCAGTTCAACCTGTAAAATATAGTCATCGCCATACAAGCCTCTCGCTCGTATGGTAACTCTTCCACCTCGTCACACAAGCTCCAAATGCTTATGTGGTATATGATGAAGTTTGCCTATCCTCAGAAGTATGCCATGTAGTGTAGTTCAAAATTAATTGTTACTATCCTATGGCGATATTTATTATTTCACACAGAATAACTAGCACTCCGCATCCAATGGCATTCACAGGAGTTGATATAATAATATTTCGCATCCAACTCATTAAGGTTTACCTATTTGTCGGGCACGCAAATAAAATCTTTACTCAACAGCTAATCCATTTACCTGTTCAAACATATATAATACACATGTATATATTTCTATTTATTTTCTAATCAGTTCAAGGTGTGATTTAATCGAATAAATTCTACCATTATTCTATTATTGATTAAATTAACTATCGTTTTAATAATTCAATTAATCAAATCTACTATCACACAACTCAAACAATAATCAAATCGCTTTTAACTTTTCAAAAATATACCTTACAAATTAATTCCTATTCTCTTTTAAAATCATTCAGACTGTAGAATTAAAAGTGCACATCCATGGAAAGAAAATAACAACAGAATAGAAAACTGATTGGTAATGCAAAGTAGGGTAAATGTACCTTGCACCGGAGTCAATCAGAGATATCCACTCGGCATCTAGGATAAGCTTTCTGAATGCTCTCCTCAGTTTCCCAAGTACAATCTCGTGGATCTCCACTCCATTGCACTTTGACTAATTGAACCTTCTTGTTCCTCAGTTCTTTGGTCTCTTTGCCGATGATCTTTAGTGGCTCTCATCTCACAGCTAATTCTGGAGTAATTTCAATATCCTGTTGAGCTGCTTCTTCCGCGATCAAGTCTGGATCATGAACGTGTTTTCGAAGTTGAGATATATGAAATACATCATGAACTCCAGGCAACCAGTCAGGCAGTTTGACCCTATAAACGAGAGTTCCGATCCGTTCCAGAATAGGAAACGGACCAATGAATTTGGGCGCCAACTTTCCTGTTTTACCGAACCGAATAACTCCTCTCATCGGCGATACTTTCAGATATACATAATCGCCAACAACAAAGGATATATCTCTTCTTCTCCTATCGGCGTAGCTCTTTTGTCGGCTCTGAGCGGCGAGTAATCGCTTCTTAATAAAATTGACTTTTTCGGCAGCTTCTCGAATCATATCAGGCCCCAACACAAGTCTATTACCTGGTTCGACCCAACAAGCAGGAGATCGGCACGGTCTACCATACAATGCTTCGAATGGCGACATTGTCAGACTCGCCTGGTAGTTGTTGTTATATGATAATTCAGCCAAATGTAGATGGTCTTCCCATGATCTACTGAAATCTATAACACAAGCCCACAATAGATCTTCTAAAATACGATTCACCCTCTCAGTCTAACCGTCTGTTTGAGGATGATAAGCGGTGCTTAAGTTCAACTTAGTTCCCAGCTCGACTTGAAATGTTTCCCAGAATTTGCTAGTGAATATTGTATCTCTATCACTGACTATACTGAGCGGCACTCCATGTAGTCTAACTATTTCCTTGAAGTATATCTGCGCCAGACTCTGAGCAGTTCTGTTTGATCCGACAGGTATGAACTGGGCGGTCTTCGTGAAGCAATCTACGATCACCCAAATACTGTCATTTCCTTTTCTGGTTCTGGGCAGACCATCTATGAAGTCCATAGAAATATGTTCCCACTTCCAGCCTGGAACGTCTAGCGGTTACAATAATCCAACTAGTTTCTGTTGGTCGCTTTTGACTAGCTGGCAAGTAGGGCATCGGCTAACATATATTGAAACGTCTCTTTTCATAGCCTTCCACCAGAACGTTTGCTTGAGATCGTTATACATTTTGGCTACACCAGGATGGATACTCAGCTTGGACTTGTAACACTCGTCTAACACTTCCCTTTTTAACTCTGGGATATCAGGAACACAAATCCTTCCTTTCAACCTCAGGGTCTCGTCGTTATCTATTTGAAAACACGAGGGTTTGCCTTTCTGAATCCTTTTAATCATATCTTTAATAAAGTTATCCTCCTTCTGGAGAATAGATATTTTGTCAATCAAGGAAGTCGTGATAATAAAGCTGACGATCATTACATTCTTTCGGCTCAGCGCATCGGCCACGACATTGGCTTTCCCTGGAGTATATATAATTTCAAAGTCATATGCTGCAAGAAACTCCAACCAACGTTGCTGCCTCAGATTCAGGTCTTTCTGGGTGAACAGATACTTTAGCGACTGGTGATCTGTAAACAGTTCGAATCTCTCACCGAGAAGATAGTGTCTCCAGATTTTCAAGGCGAATACTATAGCCAATAACTCAAGATCATGAGTTACGCAGTTCTTCTCATGTGGCTTCAGCTGACGGCTAGCATAAGCAATCACTTGGCCTCTTTGCATTAACACTGCGCCAAGGCCTTCTCTAGAAGGATCAGTCCAGACTTTCAAATCCTGGTTGCCATCGATGATGGTTAACACTGGAGCAGTCGTTAGTCTTAATTTTAGCTCTTCAAAAGCCTCCTCACTTTCTGGAGTCCATTTGAATTTAGAGTGCTTCTTTGTAAGCTTCGTTAAATGACCAGATATCTTCGAAAAGTTTTTAACGAACTTCCGGTAATAGCTAGCCAATCCGAGAAAACTGCGGACTTCAGTAGGGGTACTGGGATGCTTCCAGTTCTGAATAGCTATGATTTTACTTGGATCCACAGCAATTCCTTCTTTCGATACGACGTGGCCCAGAAATTTCACTTCATCTTGCCAGAATATACATTTGGAAAACTTTGCTTTCAATACATTCCTTCTCAGAATTTCTAGAACCTATTCCAAATGCTTTTCATGTTCGGCCTTTGATTTAGAGAAGATTAGAATATTGTCAATAAAAACCAGAACAAATTTATTCAAAACTCCTCTGAACACTCTATTCATCAGATCGACGAAGTAAGCTGGAGCGTTATATAAGCCGAACGGCATTACTAACCACTCGTAGAATAAGTCGGGACCTCTGAATGCTGTCATTGGAACACACTCTTCGGTAATTCGAAGTTGATGGAAGCCTGTAGCTAGGTCCATCCTTGAGAATACTTGTGCGCCATTCAATCGATCCAACAAATCATCTATCCTCGGCAATGGATATTTGTTCTTTATGGTCTGCTTGTTCAAGTCACGATAATCCACACATAGACGTAGAGTACCATCAGATTTCGGGACAAACACCACTGTTGCACCCCAATCAGAGAAACTAGGCCTGATCAGACCCTTCCATACTAGCTGTCGTGTTTGATTGTCAAGTTCTTCTTTCTCTTTCAAGGACATTCTTCGAATAGCGTGAACTACCGGCCTTGCATTGGGAATCAAAGCGATTTTGAAATCTATTTCTCCTTGCGGAGGTAAGCGAACAACTTCTTTGAACACATCAGCATAGTTCTTGACGACAGGAATATCTTTCACTAGGTCGGGAATATTCTCTGTGATTTCAGGGATATTTTCTATTTGGGCTGGAGAAACATCCAAAGTTGCCCAGAAGTCCTTTCTATTTGATGTCAGGACTTCACATGGTATGGTTATATAATTCCCCGATTGTGCCTTTGCCTTAACAACTCTCTCGGCGCATATAACCTCTGCCTCATATCTGGTTAACCAATCCAATCCCAGAATAAGATCGAATTCATTAAAATTCATGACGATAGAGATAGTAGGGAATTTATAGCAGGAAAAAGAGACAGGCACCCCACAAACCCAACTGAGATCGATGGAACCCCCAACTGGATTTCGGAATGTCATTGGTTCTTTGAGCTTCTTCAATCTCAAATCCAACTTCTTGACTGCACTCTTTGCAATAAAGCTTTGTGACGCGCCTGTGTCAAACAGTACTTTAACTGAAATGTTCTTGACATTGAGCGTGCCTTCTAAAACATCGAACCTTTCCTGAGTAGACGAAGATGCAAGTACTTCTACCACTTCATTTACTTGCGCTGCTTTGGATTTCTTAAATTGCCTACAGTCCTTTTCAAGATGGCCAGTCCGACGGCATTGAACGCTCTTTCTATTTTCTAGGAACTTGTCCTTGGATTTAAATTTATTCTTTCTTCGTTTCTTCAAGGGTCAACAGTTTATTGACAAATGCCCTTTCTGATGGCAGTTATTGCATACGGTGGTCGTTACCGGTTCTTTTCTTGGTCTGGCCCTTTTCCGATTGACTTTGGGTTCCTTACTGACCTCAGACATGGTACTGGCCTCAGGACGATCAGTTTCTGATTCAACCTTGTCGCTAGAACTGACTTCCTCTTCGTCGCGCAACATGCCTTTTTTGTCGAGATCTTCATACTGGTAAGCCATGTATATCATTTCAGAAAAGGGGAGATTCACATTCCTCATTACACTGTTCTGATATTTTCTTTGCAGGCTATAAATAAATCTCAGATTCTTCCTCTTTGGATCTTGTATCAGATGGGGAGCAAAGTGAGAAAGTTCGTTGAATTTCTTATGATATTCTGGGATGGTCATATCACCTTGTATCAAATAAAAAAATTCATCACATAATCGCTCGGTTGCTTCGGGAGGAGTAAATCTCTCTAAGAAAATCACTTTGAATCTGTCCCAGGTGATATCACCTTGTGGATTATCTTTAATAACTGAATCCCACCAAAACAAAGCTTCTTCTTTGAGTGCCCAAGACGCCAGTAATCTTTTCTGATCGTCTCTCAGCTTTAAACCCTCAAAGGTTTTCTCTGCAGAATGAATCCAAGCTTGTGTTTCCATAATGGACTCTTTGCCTAAGAATGGCGATCCACCCAGATTTCGAAATCTCTTGAATAGAAGTTCTATATCTGATTCTGGCTGTGGGAGCACCACTGGCTCATTAGCTGGTCGAGCCATACGATTATTTCTTCTGTTCCTGTCACTCATTTTCTACTGCGTCTGCATTTAGCAGACAAAGTGTCAGGTCAATAGAAAAGATATTTCAAAATATAGAGACAAATAATTCAATGTAAATGTGTCTACTGGGGTGTATTCCATTCTTCTTTACTTATACTAGGATATTACTGATCCTATCTGTATAGAGTTACCCGTCCTAGAACACTACCGGTTCTATTTCTGACGAGTTCGTTAATATGTTATATCCCAGAACTAAGCTTAACCAAAGCTCTGATACCAAATGAGACGACCCCAAACCCCGTACTGACGGTGGCAAGAGTAATCCGTGGAATATAACACAGAAACAGATAATAGCAGAACAGAAATAAATAAATAAATAAATAAATACACCAGATAATGAACAATAGAGTATACTTGATAAAAGTAATCATCAGAGTTACACAGTATACAGGATCATACTTAGTACAAATACAGTTCAACTATACATATATGTCTACAGCGGAAAACAAACATAATGTACAATAGGAGCTGAACAGCATAAAAAGAGATAAATGATAGAATCCATCTTCAGCTCCAGCTATCCAGAAAGAACCAGCTAAACCTGAATACAAGGCCGCCCGTGTAGAAAAAGGGGCACCCGAGTTTGAAAGTGAAACAAACTACGAGTCAGTCATGGGACTGGTATGAGAAATCTACTCAACACATTTATAATATGGCTAATCACAGGACCACGCCACTTTCGTGGAACGGGTTTACTCCATTGGATTGCCAGTGCTTTAAAACCAATCTTTATTTTAAACAACGCAATGCTTTTTTATAAAAATGAAGCCATTTTAAGACTCAGTTCCCATCACACAATGCAACGCAAACCGGAGGATAGAGTTTTTACCTTATAACGGCCAAGATATGCTTGATACGAATAAAACAAGGGCATTTGATATTATTGCTAGTGTTTATATGTTTTGAAAACAATTTCAAATCATAACTATCAATCATAGATGGCATTAATGCCCCATACCACTATGTCGCCATATATAGGTATAAAATTAAAACCGCACAGTCACGTATTTGGAAATTGGATTTCCGTCATGAACCAAGGCAAAAGATAGTCCTTACCGATTTCGAGACGCTCTAGCCCGTGTCTCAGGATCAGAACGCATTGACCCTTGGAGCGACAGGGCCGGTCCATCGATGTGGATTAAAATGCCTGAACACTACGTTTCCACGCCCTATGGGGCATAATCGAGCCAACGAATGACTCCATCGGACCCGGATCGTCCGATCAAACCGAGGCGCCTCGCAACAGCAACAACCACACAGGTGAAAAGTATATAAATGTCAGGGCTGGTAGGTCACTGACACCACCCTAGCTAGAAAGAAACGAATGCCCTCCCTGAGGTCCTTCTCCCGTTTTTGGTTCATACCGGGGTGTGAGGCTCGCGAATTCACGTTATACACAAAGCTACACCACACAGGCGGTGCTTTGATCATCACCACAAGACTTTGCTTTTCAACAGAAGCCCTGATCATTTGCCACTTAGGCATGCCACACTAGTAATTCATGCCATGCGACTGATGTCCATCGATATACAACCTCTAAGCTCGTGCATTTTAGAGAAGGGCGTTAAGCAAAAGAATAAATTCTCCGCAACCAAACAGTTGTATATTTAATAGAGATCAATCAACACAGAATAAAATCCAATGTCAGACACACAATCCATTTACAAGTCCGTTCTGGGTCTGAACGAAACCGGAGGCACTAAATACCTCGCAAACCCATCGATCACCACGTACGTCTGGACGATCACCACTCATTATCCATATTTCGGGATGCCTCCCAATCAGGACCTCAGTTACCATCCAAACGTGGTGAAGATCTCCGGTCTTTGACCACCGTCTTCATCTTCGATTACTTATCGTCGATTCAGTTATTCAAAATGGGATAAACCCGGTCTTTCTGACCAACTCATGTATATAATAAACAAGTGCAACACTAACATATACACGCATCATTTCAATTCATTAGTCACTAACCGTCAATCAGTAAGAGAACGATTTCCCAAATATTAACCCCGAAGGCCAAAACCAACATCAGATCAACACCCAGGAAACCATTCGTCTTTGCCAACCTTCAGTTAATTTCTAAATCTCATCCATATTGTTTATAATATTTTATAACGATTTATCGCCATTTTTATTTATTTTAAAATAGCCATTTATTCAAAACGACGCTTCGGGCCATAACGCGACCGTGGCGCTGTTTTTCTTCAGATTTGATTTACACATATCTGAAAATCTAACCGTTGGATCTTCGCAAAATTTACATCATTAGAAAGATCTTTTCAAAACGAATCCAACGGTTCCAGTTTCGGGAAATTCCGACGGTCGGATCTCCCGGTATAATCGTTTGAAGTTTCGATTTCAAAATACGAACTGCAGCGTCGTCATTCGATTAAATGTAATTATATTTATATATATATATATAAAAATATAATCTATTATGGCGCTGTTTTTCTTCAAATTTGAATTAAACATTCCAGACAATCCAACCGTTGGATTTTTACAAAGTTGGTGCCGTTGGAAAGATTTTTCCAAAGCGAACCCAACGGTTGCGATTTCAGGAAAATCCGATGGTCGGATCTCCCGTACTAATCGTTTGAAATCACAGTTTCAAAACACGAACTGCACGGCCACGTTTCGTTTTAATTTTATTTATATTTATATATTTATATAAATATAGTTCATTCAAAAATTCCTATATTGTTTCCACTTCAAATATTTCACTAACGCCTTTAAATTTTGGAAAATTTCGCCATAACCTCCTTTGTACGGGAGGGGCTGGGAAAATTCCCAAATAGCCACATGGGCGTCTCATGTCAAAAAGAAAAAGGAAAAGCCAAGCGGCTAGCCAATAGTCTCATAAAATCATCACCCAAACAAAACAGTAAATGTGTACCTATTTGTCGGGCACAAAAATTTTATTCCTCTTCTCTAGCCCATTTGCTATAACCTGTTCAATAAATATGCATGTACATATATATAGTTCTTATCATTTTCCATTCAACTTCATATTTGATTCCATTTGGTTTAAAAACACCATTCATTCTAATGTTGCATGCATAGGCAAAAATCATATCATTAGCTAATTAATGAATATTTCAACTCATGCATATTTATTTGAATGAGTGGCTATTTTTAACACTTCACATTTCAACAATTCATGTATATAATAAAAATGTGATTTTTATTGTAAAACAATTCATTTCAAAACACTATTATTTTATATAGTTTATATAGGTGATAAAAATAGGATTTTTATTGTAAAACAATTTATTTCAAAACAGGATTATTTTATACATTTCATATTGATGTTAAAATTGGGATTTTTATTATAAAACAATTTCTTTCAAAATATGAATACCATTCAACACATGAATTTCAATTCAACGAATGAATATCGATTCAACACATGAAGGTTTTCTATAGTTTATATATATAGATAAAAATGTGATTTTTATATTTAAAACACGAATACCATTCAACACATGAATTTCAATTCAACGAATGAATATCGATTCAACACATGAAGGTTTTCTATTCAACGAATAAATATAGTTTCAACAAATGAAAATAATTCAAACACATGAATATTATTCAAAATTTCGGTAGTATAGCGGTAGGGTAGTTAAAACCGGGACCGTCCCTAGTACGGCTCCTCGCTCTACCTTAAAACCTCACGGTTTTTGACAATGGGGATCATGCATCTAGTTCGCACGCAGGCGGCATGTATATATTTATTTCATTTCCACAAACTAATCCTATGTGGTTTCAACCAAATATTTCTCAACCACAAATGGGTATTTTTCAACCACAATCAATCAATATCAGCCACAAACAATCCCAATCAACCATTCGCTATCAATCAATTTTCATACCAATCACAACCAATAAATATCGTCCATGGTTTGTGGACGAGGGGCGTATATATATATTTATATATAGCAATTCACTTCTATTTCAACACATATATAATTTTTACAATGCATATACAACTTATACATCGAACGTACAACTTATACAACGCTTATACAAGAGGTGTACAACGCTTATATAACTCATACATCGACTATATAATTTATACATCATCGTTTTCCATATCGTTTATAAATTAGAAATCTCACATTGGGTTCCACTCCACCAAAAATAGCAGAAGGCTCAGAAAAATATGCGGTCTCTTCTAAAATGTAGAAGACGTCCACACGAGTCCACTGTCTCTTGTTTCACTGAATTTCGTCAAGAAACGAAAAAGATATGATTTTTACAGTGAAATCAAAAACAGTAGCGCTTAGAACTGCTATAATATAGTTTATATTAAAATAGCCGCATACCTCTCTGATTTCTTCAAAACCAGGGTTGGGAATTTCACGAAATCCGTGAAGCTAGAGGACGATCGGCCTTCGCAGCGTCGAAGGGCTAGGAGAGAGCTTCACGCGCGTGGGGGAGTGGGCCAGCTCGGTGGCCCCTGGCGTTCGTGGCGGCGACCTGAAACGCGCGACTTCGAGCCGTTGGTTCTCGCTGACGGCTGAACGAGGAGGAGCGAGACCAGGTCGGATTTGAAGAGGAGGGAGAGCTGGACAAAAACCCTAACTGGCGGAGGGGCTGAAAGTGGATGAGGCGGTCGGAAAGTGAAGGGGAACGACGAGAAAGGTTTTCGCCGTCGATCGGCTGTTACGGGCAGAGAGAAAATGGATTTTTCTTTTTCTTTTTTTATAAAAATTCTGATTGGCCGGTAGATTTTATAAGGGGTTTTCTGACACGACCACCAATCCAAACCCAACGACTGTCGTCCCTAGCGTTTTACCCCCATTCCGAACACAATGGGATATGTTTCGAAGGCCCATTCGAATGTTTCAGTCAGTTTTCCTTCAAATTAAAATATAAAACATTCAATATTTAATTTGAACGTACATTTCAATTTGTCAGGGCCACAAACTGATTCGAAAAATTACAGAAAAATAAGTCTAGCTATGTTTTGACAATACAGTCCCAACAAAACTAGTTTCGTCGAATTCCGAGACCGTTTCCAAAAAGGCCCATTTCTGGTCGATCCAATTTAACTGTAATCGGCCAAAACACGTTTTCCTTTGCCACGCTCACATACTAGCTTCAAAAAATATGAAATTTGAAACCTAGCAATAACTTCACATCCCGGATCCAACAAAAGTGGTTTCGTCGAATTCCGAGGTCGTTTGCAAAATGGCCAATTTCACGGGCTATATAAATTCCATAGCGACCTTTCTAAAAATTCATTTGGCCATAACTTTTGCTTTCCGTTATGAAAATTCGATTTTTCAGATTCGTTAGAAAGGTGTTCACTAACAGATTTAAATATTTTTGGTTTCACTCAAATCCGTTTTGCTTTGCACCCGGTACAGTCCGACAAAGTTTGAATTCAATTTTTGAAACTGCAGCGCCATTTCAGGCCTTGTTTATAATTATAATTAATTATATTCGTTTTCAATTATCGATTCAAACTCACTTTCCATTGCCATTATTTATAATATTTATTTTAAATATTTAAAATCCATTATTTTAGCCAATTTAAATTTTTAAATTGGTTCAGATTTTCTGGGTCGTTACAACTACCTATTTAGTTTTCAATTATTATATGTTTATATGTACATATTTATTCATTATCCCCTTTCTGTCTTTATTTTATTTACTTCTTTTTATGCCTATTTATTTAGTCAGAGTTTGTATTTGTTTTCTCCTTTTCCTTTTTGTTTTGTGTTGAGCCTAGGCCATCGAGAGCCTA
This sequence comes from Allium sativum, assembly GCA_030737875.1. NCBI lineage: Eukaryota > Viridiplantae > Streptophyta > Magnoliopsida > Asparagales > Amaryllidaceae > Allium > Allium sativum. The sequence goes on along the minus strand of CM060927.1, from coordinate 71,008,167 downwards.
GGCCATTTCCGTTTGAATTGGATAAAATTGAGATAAATTGGAATAACATGTCATAACAGTAAAAAGAAGATTTGGTCATATTGGAATTTGACTATATAATTGGGATAATTATAAAGGAAGAATATGCAAACATGTTAATTTGAGTAGGGTGGACTTAATTTCATATTAAGTAGAACATGTTATGGAAAATATGTGGATCAATTGTAAATTAAGTTACTGTAATCTATATACATCTGAGCAGGTGCCTATATTATTTGGGGAAGGGTTGTTACATTTAATAAATGTCATTTACAATTGGGAAATATAACATAGGGTTATATGATTCCTATTAATGAACTTAAACCTGCTAAGTTAAGCATGTTTGATTAGTAAGCTAAGAGGTTCCACATCTGCTGTTATCGTATATTTTGGGAGGAACTCTTAAAATCCTAGTTTACTTGGGGAACAAGCCTAGGGTTTGCTTGTGTCAATCTGTTGTTGTTTGCAATCCATATGAGTAAGTACCCTCCTATTATCGAATGAGTCACATACTAGGTAGGGACTAGGAAATGCTTTATTGATGAGTGATCGTAAGAGGTTCAAATTCAGAAGGTGGGTACGGGTGCATTACGACGGAGTCATGAGCGTTCATGGGTCCGATAGGGGAAGATAAGACACTGTAACACCAGCAGATGGGGCTGTGTCTTTTAAAGTTGATGGGTTTAGGATTGATATCCCCGAATGTCATGGCTGGCACATGTTATTCGCGTCTGTAGGGAGCCGATCACTGGGTAGTAATTAGGGTAAAACCTAATCTTGATATCCTGATAGTTGGTGTAGAAATTCTGTTTTGGGATATGAATTAGAAGCGCATTCGATCTTACCTTATCTCGTTTATTTCGTACTTGTATATTTTACTGTTTGTTATCCAGTACCTTTTACATGTCTTGATACTTCTTATCTTATGCTTATGCTAAAAATCACTGGAACTCACTAGACTTTATGTCTGACCTATTTTGTTTTTCTTCTCTCTCTTCCTTTTCCCCTGGTTCTCAGGGTGGTGGATTGTAGCAGTGACCGTGATTCTTTGATTTAGCTTGGACTTGGATTACTTCTTACTCTATGTTTTGCTTCAGTTTCCGTTCTTTGTTTGTGGCTCATGAAGGATATGATTTTTATGGTTTTGTACTTGTACTCTGATGGTTTATATTTCCATGAGATAGATGGTTATGATAATGACTTACGGTATTTGAAAATATAATGTTGTATTTGGTTTTGTAATAAAGGTTTGAAAGTTTTCTACTATATTTTATATTATGTCTTGTGAATTTTAGACTCTGTATTGTAGTTTATACCTGTTGCGCTTCACTGAACATAGCGCATCCTAATATAGGGACATTAAGGGATGTGGGGTGTCACAAAATAGTTCCAGAAGGCAATGATCTAACTGAGACATCTCCCGGAAGACTATAAAAGGTCATAATTTTCATTTAAATCTACTTTGAGACTGGAATACCCGAAACCTTATACATTATTGCTTATAGATGTTTGCCAAAGATCATTTAAGCTTGGATAGGGTCTAAGATTGTACTCTAACCACTCGATAGGACCTTCGTAAGTTTAACTACAACCTTCTAATCTCATAACCAATTGAGGGTTTCCTAGGATAATCAAAACCAATGAAGATCAGTAATTTCCTTTTTACAACACTGAAAGATCCTTTATCTATCTTACTAAAAAGGTATTTATGCAACAACCCAAATTCCGACAAACAATTTTTTTTCAAAAATACTAATCTGCCGAAACACGAGTTGGCTTGTTTGGTATCCTGCAGAAAATACAAAGATATAAAATACATCAAAGCTCATAAAACATCTCACAGTAGAATTGAATAAAATATAATATAATCAAATATAGCCTTACCAAGGTAATAATACTGCCTAACTAGTAACCAAAGCTATCATATCTCTACCACAAACCAAACCTGCTAGTGTGTTACAAGGAGGGGGTCAGAACACAAGTTCTGGGGACTGGACTTAAGCTACACATTCTGAAATAACCCTACATATATCGTTCAGTTATATTTTAATATTTGTTTGGTTATTTTGGGTTAGTAGCACTCAAGGCTTTACACACACGTCGCACCCATCTACCTCCCAGTAGATTAACCTAATATAGCATATATATATAACTACCCCCATATCAAGGTAATTCCCATGGTAACCTTCTCTCATGGTCTCCGCTGTCACGCCATGGAAGCGTATACAACCCTCATCCTGTGCCAGAGCGATGTATGGTCTCCATAAAACTTTGCCCCATTCCGTACAGTACTATCAGCATCGTTCTACGCAAGCGTACGGACCACCATATCCAAACTTCATGGCCAATCTCGGTCTTAAAACGTAGTAATGCCCTGGCGTCTGCGATACACCACCCGGTGCGGCGTGCGTCTATCTGGGCCCTCACACGTACGTACCGTCTACTGTACCCCGAGTTCCGAAATAGGGCTAGATCTGAATGCACGGAACTTTGTCGGGAGCCTTTTCCGTATCTGTATATGTCTACTAAAGAGGCCTAAAGTATAGATATCTAAACTATGGTATGCATTTCTATGGTAGATATGGTCCAACCTTGAACACTCCCTCAATTAGTGAAAGACTACATCAAGAGCTAAGTGATGTACCCCATCCAATTTGGTGTGTCCTGCAACCAACGTCTCGATAGTGAAAGATCGATGGTCTTTGGGTTTAGCTCTAGTCATTCCACATCACACTGACTGCCGATGACAGGTACCCAACGATTACTATCCTTTACTTGGTCCTAACCAGCATATCTGTAGGAAAATACTCTAATCACCCAACGCCACCCAACAATCTTTTGACTGCCAAACTTCCGTTGCAGTCAAGGTATAACCACTGGGTGGTTTCGCGCAGACCCAACCTCTGGGAGTATAGCCCGAGCGCTGCCAATGCACAGAGGACCACCACAGACTACCCTCCCACATTCCTCAGAAGCCGCGTGCTTCTTCCAATCCCACAGAGCCAGCAAGCAGAATATCAACAGAATAATCAGATGTATGTGCTCCCCTCATGCCTCTAGACACCCCGATAATCTACCGGTTGGCTTCTTTACCTCCAGACCTGTGAACTGGTCCAAGCGCATCATGCTAACGTGTTATTTAGACCCTATTTCTAAATGTTTAATCACACACTTATTCTATCTTATCATCTTACCAGTTAACTTGCTTAACCACATTTTATCTTTTATTCAAGTTATCAGGTTTTCTCCGAGACCCTTATATCTCGAAGGAATGGACCCCTCTCGCTTATTAATTCAATGATATAACCTAACCCATTTAAGTTCATTAATAAGCCCACAACATGTTATTCCTTAGATTGTAATTAACAAAAGTAATATACAATCTTCTTACATTATTACCATGTCATTCATTGTCCAATTTCAGGTTTACAGGTTATAATAACATGCTCTACTTAATGTATAATTAAGTATATCTTATCTCAATCAGCAGGCTTCATGTTAACACGTTACTTAATATATATCATTAAGTACAATTCATTTCATTTCACTTTTGTCTTAGATTACCAGATTATTGGCACATAATTGGCTACTTACTTCTTTCAGTTCTATGCTGCCTGAGCGGGATTCCGCTTATTATTAATTTCTTTTATTAGACTTCATAATTCCATTTTATGAGTTTACTAATAATAAGCCTACTTTATTCCTTTTCATTAACCATGACTTGTTTTAATACAATCTCTTCTTGTTATTTACTAATTTACTTAGTTCTCTTAACTAAGGTTTATCAATAAGTTTCTGTCCATTTATTATAACCCACTTATAATTTCCACTTGTCCCTAGGACAAGCCTGCCTACCTATTATCTTCATTTTTTCATTCATATTTAATCATAATAGGTTATTATCGTTTCCCGTTCATTCAAATTCTTATATTGTTGTAATCTTTCTTTCTTTATTCACTTTCATGCATTTTCCTTAATTCTTTAAGGAAAACATTTCATTCACCTTATTAGTTTAGTTTACAGAAAGATACAGTGATTTATTTTCATAATGTAGACCTATCTATATTTGTAGTTGCAAGTTATTTCTTTCTTTTTTCACTGTGGATCTCTTTCAACTACATTTTAAGAAATAGGTTACTTAGGGAAATATATTATTTTTTCCTCAGAATCCAATTAACTCAGTCCACTACATCCCTTCCTTTCTTATTTCCTGAGTTAGACACTTATTTTCAGTTTCACATGATATTCACAACCACTGAAATCTTTGCTTCTTAACCGCTACAAGCGTATTAAATTTATTTACCTATTGTTTAATATATACGTATATTTTTATATTTGTTTAGGCACCAGACCTCTCACATTAGGTTGACCACTTATGGATGTTGGATTTGCCGGTTGGTTCCGAGTAAGCTTCTACCATAAGTTGAATTTAACCTCGTGTCTCAGTGCGGATATTTATAATTTCCCAACTTCACCGTCAATTTTACATACAAATCAGACATGTCTATTCTTTTTATATTATTCCCAATTTCATTGTAATTTGATTTACAATAACAAACTTGCCACTAACAACATTTTCTGTAACATATTTACTTTTATTGCAAATCCCACAATTCCAATTTTATAGTGATTTTAATCCAATTAACAGGTTCATAGAATAAATCTAAACAATAGTAACAATTTCAACATATTTCAGCAGGTTAAATAGCCAATTACCACAATTACCAATTTTTCAGTAGGTTATACATATTAATGGGAAATGCAAATGATAGATATACCGTTATTTAAAAGGTATAATTTAAATCCACTCACCTGACAGCTTTCCAATTCTTGAATCTGATCCAGATTTTCTATTGCGTGGTTTTCCTAAACTGAATCTAATATTAAAACAACCACGGATTCACAAATTTGATACTAAAAGAAGAGGGAAAGAAAGGAAGAAACCTAAATAGATCAGATTTTAGAACTTACCTCATGTTGGTCAGAATTCTAGACACCTGTGTTGTAGATCTATATCTCTTATCTTCAAACCTTGAATCAAAATCCCTAAGAACTAATATTTTATTTTCTTAAAAGGCTTGGAGAGGAAAGAGAATGGCAGAGTCTAGGCGGCATCTTAGAAAATATGGGAATAAAGCTAGGCCCTGCTAGTCTATTTATAGGCGTACTAGAAGAGTCTAGTCCATCGGATTTAATTTATAAAAATCCGAACCGCACACATCACAGCATCCACGCCACAAAACAAACTTGGATCCTACTTCGATCGACCCATAGGTCGATCCAGGAACAAAGTGGGTCGACCCATCTTGGTCTAGGCACACGTTTTATGACGCTGTGTATACTGAATTTAACGTTTTATTTGGTAACTTAATTTCTTGCTATATATTCTCCTTCTGAATTATTTTCATTCCTCTTATATACCACAATTAATTTTGAATTCGATTCTACACACATATATATACCTACAATATTCTGATTTAAACGTTAATTAATAACATTAGTTCTCTTCCAAATATAACTTGGCTGATTATTTAATTCATTTGATAACATATCTTTTTATTCTTTGTCCTTTAATGCTATTGATTCATTGTTTTCATTCCCATTTAATTGCATTGGTTCATTTCTCTTTTTAATGCATGCATGGACTTATTTCTGCTTTTAAACTTTTTAATGCATTGTATTTATTGCATGCATTTATTCCTTTCTTTTCTCAACTTACACCTTTTTAATTTTTACATTTATTTTCGTGCATATATACATATATGCACAATCTTTATTTATTACTCATTTAATATTTAATAAATGCGGGGTGTTACAATTTAAGAGATTACATGTTTACCCATGATTGAAATGTTTAGTTTTCTAAATCATCAGACGAATGGCTATTGGGGCAACCAAAAGGATCACCCTGGAACTTAAAGAGAATCGCCAATCCAATCCATTAGGGAATACAAGTTATCTTCGAATGGCCTTCTTCCTTCTATACTATTGATATCTTATCATTCTGTCTTACTTTCTTCAAGAATTTACTTTATGAAGTCAATAGAAGCATACTACAGGAACTTCTTTATGGAAACATTTTACAAACCAGATTCACCCTTTTGTAAGCAAGAATTCTACTAGAATACACCCTTTTGGGGTGTTAACCATAAATTTGGATAATATTTTTGGTGCTAGAAGAGGGCTCGAACCTTGGTAACCTTTTAATGTCCCTAACTCGACAAGAACTTTTTCTAAGAAAAACAAATGGATTCTAAATATGTGAGAACTTGGAATGGCTTGCAAAGGATCGCATATGCCTCAAAGGATATTTCATGTAAGCCAATGACTATGGATTGAGGAAGAATACCTATGAAACATAAGGATATTCCCAAAGAGCTGGGAATAAGCCTGAATAAACTAGAAATTTCCTCGGTCTTATAAGGGAAAAGAGGTTGTGACTCGTTTTTTTATTGATATAGAGACAATAAAGAAAGAATGGAAGAGAAAGAAGACAAATTAATTAAGTCTTAGCATGGATCTTCGGACCCTATCATAACAGAAATATCCTATGCGGATTTAAGATTCCATAATGAGCAAATGATACAAGCAAATTATTTAAGTATGATTAATCAAAGGAAGGAGGAGGCCTATGAATTAAGAAACAAAAGGATCCATTGTAAGGGGGATTGACATCGTTACCCACTTACGAACGAACTATGGAAAAGGACACTGACTTGTTCCTTTAAATGAAACATGCAAGATAGACTTACTCACGAGAAATGACGTTTGAAAAAGAAATTAAAAAGTATTATGAGGTCTTTTCCCAAAGGTGGCAACCAAACGCAAATGAGCTATCGTCAAATTATATCCGAAAGAGATGTCGAAAGGAAAGACAAGTTTTATCAATGAGGCCTTCCCTTGATATCCATCGAAAGAAAAGCCAAAAAAATGTCTAATAACAAACAAGATTTATGGTTAAAATGTTAAAGAATGAGGCTTTAGAAGGAAAATAGAAACTCAATTCATCTATGGAATATGAATTAGATATTTCAATGGGAAACCTCTTTATCGTAAAAAAGGAGACCTTGATCATTTTCCGCCAAGGAAAAAGGAAATAAAATAAGCAATAAATGAGGGAGGTAGCTATTTCTATTACTAGTTAATGAATGGTCATGAGTTCAATCAGTGCAAAGCCCTCAAAAAAAGGATATTACATTTTTGTAGACAAATCACATTAAAGGAATACATAAAATATTGCACATGAGTTTTCTAAGAAATCGAAATCTATTATAAAGAAAGAACTCTTACAATGGAGTATAAATCCATTCCATTTTGGAGTGAGACCTATATTGCCTATTGAAGAATTTTACAAAAGCTTGACAATCTATTTGTGAAAATGAGAAACGATATCCAGGGATATTCAAAAGAATTAAATTTTAGGCGGAAATGGTAAAAGAGTGTAATGCCTATGTACCAAAATGGAGACCAAATTTAGAAAATGGTAAACCCTACCATAAAACATGAGAAATATCCAAAAGGTGATAAAGAAAGCTTTGTACCATACTCCAAAACTCCCAAGATCTTTAAGAGGAAGTAAATCATGTTCGACAGTAAAGAGCTTCTATTAGGGTCTAAGAAACTAAAAACTAAACTTTTTAAGGGAAAATCAGAATCGAATGCAATAAGGGAGCTTAACTTAACCACCTCTATCAAGGATATTTACTTATCTACTATAAATAAATTGGACTATTGGCCTACTAATAAGGAGCCACCAAAGGATGAAAAGAAAAAGGGAAAAAATATTTCCTTTATCACAAAGTCAACAGACATGGAACCGATCAATGCAAGGGTCTTGAAAAATCAATTAGCTACTTCGTTAAAGAAGGAAAACCTGGTGATTATTTAAAGAATAACTAGAAGGATTCAATGAAAAGGAATTTAATCTTCAAATAAGATTTTCTTCATTAGTTACAGACAAAAGTTAATACCAAAAATAAGAAACTCTACTTGGTTAGGGGTGAAATGCCCTTTATAAATAGATAACCTTAAAAGTCCTTGATGCAGTCAAGGTGCCTCCAAAAAGGAAGGAGGGGTGAGACCAGCAGATGCGCTCAACACCAGTTAAATTCCTTGGTATACCAAGGTCCTTTCCTAAAGAGGAATGGGTAAGCCTAGGACATACAAGCCTATCACGCGCCTATTCCCCAAATTCATTGATGTAGTTAAGGCGCCCTTTGGAGTAGGGACATGTAGTCATCGTTTCACAAGCCTGATTTCAACCAAGTCCTTGACGATATCAGGCCCCCTCTAGAGGAGAGACGGGTAATCAATCTTCGCTGCACATCTTGACTCCAAATTGAAGCATGCCAAGACTCTACTTCAGTATAAGCAAGCCAAGCCTCTACTTAGGTCTTGTCCCGAAGAAGGGAACATAAGCTTAAAAGAAGTGCCTAAAGCATGTCAAGCCCTCTGCTTTAGGAAAATCCTTGAAATGGCAAAGAGTCAGTTAAAACCGAAAGCGCTTTTATATATGTTAGTTCTGGAAGAGGACATTCCAGACTTATATTATTCTAATTACCGAATAAGGGTTTCAGGTTTTCTATTAATCCAAAGACGACTTCTAATCTAATAGTTTTCGAAGAGGACATTCCGTACTTCTACTATTTTAATTTCTGAATAAGGTTCAGGTGTTCTATTAAGCCAAAGGGGGCTTCGTATCTATTGTATCTGGATACTGGATTTCTTGATTTTTATTATTACCATAATTTTGGTTTTGGGACATCAATTAAGCCGAAGGAGGCTTTATTTTCCAAATAGTGGATTTCTAGATTTCTATTATTACCCGAACTAGTTTTGAGTCTTCTATTAAGCCGAAGGAGGCTTTATATATATTATTTCCAAATAATGGTTTTCTGGATTTATTTATTATCTGAATTTGGGTCTTCTATTAAGAAAAGTGATGATGTTTTCTGGACTTCTTCATTACCCAAATCTAACATGATATAACCCAATAAAGGGTTCATTTATGATAAAATATTTTAGAAAAAGATATTTTTAAATATTATTTAAAGTTTCGGACTTCCACGACATCATAGGAAACTTATATATTAAAACTTGAGCCACAAAGACTCCAATGACGGTTATGAACTATTTACCCTATTTAAGAAGGAATAGAAGGGTCATAGTACTAGTACCCACACATGGCTTTCGATCGCTTTGAAAACTAAAGATTGCACCTTTCTCGTTATTATAAAATAAGTTTTTGAAAAGATAAACAACAAAAAATATGCCAATGATTCAACCATTGTTACAAAGAGTACTAATAGTATTCTATCTATATTACAAAATATTAACAATAATTAAAATACAAGAATCATAGCTTATGAATCTTCTCTATTTGAGTCTTTGACAAAATTGGATATAAACATGATTAAGAATTGTGTTACACATCTTTAAACTTTTATCTTTATTTATAATAGCTACAGTACTGTCGGCAGGCTTGATTTGAAGTTTGAGAGGATGTTTAAAAACTTTGTTAGCTTCCGAAAGGAGTTTATTGGCCCTTTTTTTTACTCTGCCTCTCATTTCTTAAAAGAATATATCTCACTCTAAATTTTTTTACTTGGGTCAAGTAGAAAACCAAAGATGCGATGAATACCCTTCTTTTTTATCTTTAAAATAATCTTTTAATTCAAGCTTTGTAGAATCAACGCAGTCTCTTATAACCCTTTCGTTTAAATCTTTCGATAGGTTTTACTAAAAATTGAAATTTTGCCCGAGGAATCTGGGTTTGAAATGCCTCATCTCATAATAAATTCTAAAGATTTGTGCAAATTTTCTATCTTCCAATGGAAGCTCTAATTTGAAAATTCTATAATGATGTTTCAGCATTTTGTTGTCATAATCTACCCCCGGGTTCACCATGACTTGGCTCATGTTCTCTTCCAAAACTTTACCTATTTGATTAAGTTACTGTTTCGAATCTCTCAATACATTTCATGCTTTTTAACACAATCGAAGGCAAGGGGTTTACCTTTGAAATTTGAAGGAATTACCTCACCTAACCTCACCTAAAGCTTTTAATTGTCCACTTTTGGTAATTTGACCGGAGGGCTTTATGTGTATTTGCTTTGTCGGAACTAATGGTGGCAACAGAAGGCCCTAATCAATAAAAGCAAAAACATTATTTAATATGAGGAAACAAATCCTTTATTATCACATAAAATCTATCACATTGGTTTCAAAACACATTCATTTTGCAAAGAATTATAAGTCTAATTCTCTTCTTTAAAAAACTAAAAGTAGTTCAATTTATGACCATTTTAAAATATTGTAACGGACTTTATCTAAGGAGCACTTATTTGTCACTCCCCAAAAATTTAAAATTAAACCTAGGATGCTCCATGTGAAGTTTGTATAATTCTCTTAGAAAGTCCTCTTGGATGGGTCCTGATGACTTTATTAAGGAGAACCTCTCCCAAAACTCTTTTCTTAATTTAACGAATTTTGACCAGAAGTCTCGGGTGATTGGGGCTACATGAAATTCTTGTTCCCTGTTATGATATAATAACACAACTTCGATCATACAAAACCAAAATTTATGTGATTCGTTATTCACTAAAATTTTGTTATTACAGAGATTAAGTATAAGTTACGATATTTACAAGTCAAATATACATCCAAAAACTCTCCCTCTCATGGTTCATAAAAAATATCATTTCAAAGAAGGAATGATTCGAAGTTTCGATTTTGCTAGGAAAAGCAAGTTGTAAGCTTATTTAACGATGATTCCTGATGATTTGGACGCTTTGGCAGAGACCTTCGCGTGTAAGGCTTTACCTTGTTGTCAAAAGGAAGATAGCAAGTTATTGAACAAAAATAGGCCTAGAAATAGTCACTGAAGGGAATTTATTACACTATTTCACTCATTAAAATTTAACAAGTGAAAGAATATTTTTGATGACTTTATTGCAAGTTTGTTAGCATGCAGGTTAAATGCATAAATACCACTGGAAGGCAACTGAAAGAAGATAAATTATCTAAAAGGAAAGCATACACACCTGTGCTATAGGAGGAGCATAGCTAGTCATGGTATCTTTCCCCTCTAAGCTCTCAGGGGTCTCGTCTCTTCTTTCCATCACTGCTTCTCGAAAGGAGTAAAGCAATTAGTCCTTTGGATGTCTTGTCAGCAGAAAAAGCTAGAATTCCTCTTCCTCAGCCTCTTCCTCTTTGGTAACTTCTTCAATTGATAGAATTTCGAATGAAAGAAGAGCTTTTTTGTCCTCCTTCATTTCAATAGCCGCCTCACGATGAAGGAGTGCTTTCTCCAAGGACCAGAACTTTATGGCCGATGGTCCTGGAAGTGAATCAAAACTTGTGTTTGGACATTTTTCGTAGTTTGTAGAATAAACCATAGGTAATGGGTCCAAGAATAAGTCCTCAGTCATTTGATTATAAAAGTGGTCTAGAAAGTCATCCACCTTCCGCCAAGCCCCCGAGAGGGCATCCACGACCTTCTTCAAATCCCTCCCTTTCTACATTATGGTTCTCTAATAGGAAGAGCATTCCTCCTCTAGTTACTTTTAAAGAGTTGAGCATTCCCCCTCCAGAGTTTCCTTTCTCTAAATCATCCAGGTGCTTTATCCTTTTAGTTCCTCAAGATGTGTCTTAAGGAAATATTTTCGTCAAGAAGAGACTGAGCCGAAGACTTAGCTGTAGAAACCTCCTTAGCTACAACAGTAAGGGATGCATTTTTATTCTTCAACCCCTCAATATCCTTCCTAAGGCAAGAAGCATTATATTTGGATATGAAGGAAGCAGGATGAAAGACATACCAGCTCTTCAGAAGCCAAAAGGTAATAAAAGACAAAACATAGTAAAGATGAAAGCAATAAGAGGTAAAGAAATAGAAAGTTGAAGGGGGAAGTATACCTTAGGATCATGAATAATTACGGATCGATCAGTTGCGAAGGAAAAAGGATTTTATTTTTGAAAGTCGAGAGAAGAAGGGAATCCAAAACTGACCTCAATACCTTGGAAAAGTTTACCAAAAGGCTCTGAGAATGGGCAGGGGTAGCCTCGGTAGTTGGGATAAGATGAGAGATGGAAGAAAGGGAAGCTCCTTTTCAGCAATACCTAACACCAAGAAGCAAGAATTATAAATGACGATATATTTGCAAAATTAAGCCCGAGATGAAACCAACCTTCGAAATTAGGTTCGACATTTCTTGATGTAGTAGTTGTAATTTTTGGAGAAGGGGAAGCTTCTTTCATGATTCCCTTGTCATATGAAATTTCAATCGAGGGCTTTGAAGAAATCTTATCCCTCTTTAGAGCAGGCTCTTCGAAAGATACCTTCCAATGTTTTTCCTGTGATGCCTTAAGAACATTGTAAAGCATTTTCGATGTAGAAGCTTCCAAGTCAAGAGAAAAAGGAGAAGGCACAATAATAATGGGGGAAGCATACAAAGGCCCAAAGAGAGTGTAACATCCCACCCAGAATGGGCCTAAATCACGATCAATAAAAGGCCCATTAGGACTTAGAGACATTCTAAAGGATCATTGGTTCCTATAAGGAATATAAACAAAGCCAGAGTAAAAAAATCAAAATCTTACAGCGAAAGGGATAAAATATAATAAACAAAAATAAATGTACCAATAAATAAAACCACAATAATGTCAATTACATCAAATTACAACCGTCATATTAAGGTACACCAACAATAATAATGATAATAATAATATTCCATGATTATAATAAACTGCCAGACATGATGATGATGATTGAAGCGACCCATAAAGTTACACCAAATTTAAAATCATTTTTATTATAATTTATATAAACAAACAGGGTCTACTTCTCTATTACAACCAAAACACGTAGGATCACTTAGCACCAATATAAAAATACCAGTATATTTCAAAATTATAACTTGTATATCATATACAAGTCTCCTTTACTTTCATTAGAGTCAAATTAGATTAGCAAAGGACATTGGATTAATAAATAAAAATAATTAATCGCTACATAGCTTAATAGAAGAGGTTAAACACTCATTTTTTTCACACCTAAAGGTCTGTTGCATATTAGTATGACAATATATATGTATCATATAAATGTCAATGTTTCTGATCTACCCAATGCACCCTTTTAGTGATATCAAAACAATACCTACATGTGTATACTTCAGTGCATTCATGCTATCTTACAAATGCCTATAAAAGCAGTCCTATAAACACATTACACTAATCTGTAGATAGCGAGTAAGCCTATAAATGTGTAAATATATTGCATAATGGACACGACATTCACTTACACAAATACACATGAGTTTATTCCCAGCCATTATGTGTACGCACATCTTTATATTTGTGAAGTCATGGGACCTGAGCATATATTATCTTATATGCCAGCATCTCCTTTTCTTCACAAAACTGCTATACAAACTATAAGCTAACTAGAAAGACAAAATACACCTATATTTTTATGTCGAAACAGGGTAATGTTGTATAACTAAAAACAGAGGCCATTGCCATGTATTAACTTACATGGTATGACACTCAAACAAAAATAGTAACTATAATAAAATAGTTGCTTATCAAGGAATTACAGTTTGTTAAAAATTTATTAGACCACATGCACTACACTTTGCGTACACCACAAACATTCATTCAAAGCATTTCAGTAATACTCAATCAGATCTGAATGTGTGTGTGTATGTGTGTATATATATATAAGTCAATCCGCTTATAGAAGACGACACACATATATATTGATTATATACATTGCTCTCTACATCAGTAGATATAAAAAGGTAAACTCAATAGTAATTACAATCCCGAGTTTACCTCAATATAAACTTTATTTCCAATAACTATAATACAACCAATTAAATACAATACTAATTTACAAGAAACAGAGAAGTATCTCCAGTTTATAACAAAACCAGATTTTATAATTCGTATAATTATACAGGGAATATAAGGACATCCAAACTCATACATCTTTAAATCGTTTTACAACTTGATAGTATGCAGTACCATGATATACTACATGTAGATTTTAGATAATTGATGCATTTTACTCATACCACCGAATCAATACCGACTTCAAATGCATATAACCCTAAGACTTATATATTTCGACTAGGGAGCCCTTTATCTGCCAATCTTTAGTTATGCATCCTACCTATAAAAATACAAGGGCTGCCTCATTATATAATGAGACGCCCCAGATGCACAAAAACATACAGAGGTCAGACAGATTGTCTGGTATGAGTGTATTTTAAAAATCATGCAGCATGTGTTACACTGGTTTAAACATATTTGGTGTGTGCTCAGTAACTATTGAGAATATAGTTTTTATAATTTCAAGATAGACATTCAATGTTAACCTAAAACTATCCAAATAAATGTGTGGCTAATTGTACATTTACCAATACACCTTTTACTTGATCAAATTCAAAGATTACATGTAGCTCCCGGTAAATTCGACACTCGAATTCAGACACTAATACATCCCGTGTCCAAAATTAAGTATCGAAACCCAAAAAGCTAATAGAAAGAAGTCAGAGGATGAGAAGAGAAAGAAAGAAATATTAGAATAGAAGAATAAGAAGATCAGAGTCTCACTGTGGAACAAAAAAATATATATCAAAATACCTTATACAAAAGAACTGTATATATATGATTACAACATTAGAGTATACATTCAGAATAATACAACACACAGTGGAAATAAAGAGTACCAGTAAATATATGGAATACATCTCGTCTGCAACTGCTTCTCTGGAACTCGAAGCAAAATCTAACCCGGAAATATACTCAGTCTGATCCGAGCATATTTGAAGCAAAGCAAAATTCACCCGGATCAGGCTGGAATACTTTCAGTGATAAATTCATATGACAAACAACTTTTTAACTTTGAAAATCCTTTTGAAAGAAAAGCATAATAGTAAGACTAGCCCACACATAAACACGGACGGTTTTTACCCTACTATAACGCAAAAGATTTTCGATATATCAAAATCTAGTGATATTATAATGGTGTCTATCAAATTACAAATAAATAACCATCTAGTGGAACGCTTGCATCTCACGCTCTACATATTTATTATAAAATCAAAAACTGCAAGCTGCTTATTGGAGATTGGATTCCAACTACGACAAGGTAAGGGACCACCTTCCGATCAGTGTACTCTATAGGGTATACACTGGGCTTTAACAAGAACATCCTGCAACCCGGCCACACATGACCTCCCATTCATTTAGCTTGAGTGTAGAGAATATATTATCACCCTGAGGTTTTAGGGGTCCACCTCACATCAGCGGAGATACAGAAGCGAAAGAATAACAAATAAGGAATTTTTCTAGATTGGTGATAATATACCCTGCTTGGGTATGACCCACCTAGCCATGCTATCTGCATGATTTTTGTCATTTCCTGGTTGATGAGGCTTTAGGCTACGTTTATCTTTTTAGAACATCTGGCCATCATTCACTTTGAATGCCACATCATCAGATCCATCAAATCACTAATTAACGTCCACAAATATACTCTAGGTGTTAAGCAATAGAATTTTTCCGCCACCAGACTTGATATATTTGTAAAAATCGACGTACATGAGTTTTCGAGAAATACTCTATCAGACATTCGTCCATACAAGTCATCCAGGAACAGGATGAACGTAACCGAAGGCACCTTCCTCCTGCATCCTAGGAATCACCCTATAGATAAGTAACAAGTAGTCCTTGCAATCCACAGATTTCAACCATGATAGAACCACAGTATATATCTAAGGATCATCTAGAGATTTTTAGTAATTCTTTCGTTTTACGAAGATCTATGGTCTTCAATGCTCCATCTTTATTCCTGCAGATTAGTTTCGAGTGCTACGTTGATTCGAAGTGATTTTGGGTCTAGTTCCCATCCCGTTCTATTCGAAAACAACATGTCAAAAGGTCCAATAATTTATTCCCATTACACCAAACATGCCATTTTGTAACATTTTCGTGGTTCTTATTAGTAACGGTAATATCTATTACTAATTTACAATGGTTATTACCATTATATTCATTCATAATAGTTATTACCGTTACAATAGTCCATGATTTTTAACACAAGGGTTGAAAAGGTAATTTTACGTTCTTTCTTGTGTGAAACCCTTTTTTCCTTTTTTTCGTTATCACCGTAACACAACTATCCCCAAAATTTTCAATGCCGCCTAGGTTTACTCCTTCCTTCTTCTGACGGGTTTCTTTCACCGTTGTCTCTGTCACGTTCTGATTGGTTTCTTTTACCGCCGCCTTTGCCGATCCATTCAATTGCTCAGGTATTTTTTTTAATACATTACTCATCTCAATCTCCGTTTATGTCACATCTCAACCTTCATCCTAATCTTCACCTACATACCATGTTGTGGACATTGATTGGTTCTAATTTTTTTTTTTTTGGCAGAGCTCGATTGCTTCTATTTTAAAATCAAATCTGAATTAGTAGTAAAAAATATATTAGGAAATTAGTGTTGTATGGATCGACATGAATTAGGATTTTAGGCAGCAAGTTAGAGGTGTAAATACTGGAAAGTCGGTGTTGGGGATTATTCACTGGTGGATGTTTTCCAGTAGCTACATTGAAAATTGTATCTCTGAAGTTAAAGAATTTTGTGGAGGAGAACGTGGAAAATGGAAGGAGAGTTTTGAAGAATAGATTGCTTTTGTTTATTCAAATGACTATATATTGAATAATCCATCCACATCCTCATTTCTCTTTAGTACACTTTTCTCATGCACGGTCCGTTTACTAGTTCTATTTCTCCACTAAACAATTATCTTACAGGACGTGTAAAAAAAGTGTTAATTTTGCTTTATTGTTTGTTAGTATAAATAATTGAGTATGAAAACTAAAATCAAGATAATTTTGAATGCGTTGGTTTTGTAATTAAATTGACACTTCTAGGGGTTTTGTTTTGTATGGTATCTATGAATTGTGGTTTAAACAACAAAACCAAGTAAAATGGTTTATTGTTGTAGCTTACTCTTAACTTCAAAATTGTTGAAATTTCTTTGGTTTTGTTAGGATGTCACTTAAATCTCTATTAATTCTTGTTAACATTGCGATTTGTTAAGACTGATATCAGGTCAGATGTTCAGTTAAATATTTGTTTATACGCATCTAAATTGTCTGTCGTTTCATAAAAAGTAAGTCAAATAAAAGCCCTTTACAGCATGTTCCGATCCCTTGATAATGTTTCGATTGAAATAGACCCATTTTATCCCTCGTTTCCAACTTGGGTCGTGGGAATCATTTAATTTTTACCGAATATATCTATGTGTTTGTAGTATGTATAGTTCATAATTCAACGTATGTTGTTGCAGAGAATTCATCTGTAAATGTAATTTTATATTCTTTTTTGAAACATAAGCCAATCTCTTCTCCAATTCCTTTGATTCTTAATGTGAAAATCCCTTACCAACCAAAAAAAGAAGTTTACTAAATGAATCTATATCTTTTAATTTGACAGTTAGGACTGCATATCAATATTGCAAAATAAGTTTTTGAAAGATATCTGTTAGTTATTGTTCGACAAAGTAGTGTTGATTTTTTTTTGGAAGTTTCCAATACAGTGCCTACATCCCCCCCCCCCAAAAAAAACCTGGGTAAATGGAAAAAACCATACCTCAAAATAAAAAAAAAAAAGAGAGAGGAGGTACCGGTGAGTTATGACTTCACTTTTGTTCGTCTCGTGCATGCCAATAGCCTTATGATTGAATTATTATACAATAGACTTTTCCCCTCCCAATAAATTTGGAAAATTGCATGACCGAAGAATCCAAGTTGAAATTGTACGATTAAGTTTATGAACAGGGTTGTTGAAAATGTACAATGAATTTTGTAACATGATTGAGTATAAATGAAGAACAATTTTGGTATATGAAATGAAACTCTTGTTTATACGAAGGAAAAAGGGGTCGCATCTATTAGTGTTTTATAGATTAAATCCTTGGTTTAAATTTATCTTAAATTTGTAAGTTCAAATAATTTCATAAGTGAGTATGCCTTTGGCAGAAACAAGTTATATGATTTACTTCTAAACAGATTCTTTGAAATCAAGCTAGCTAAAACATCACCTTAACAGCTATGCCTTAGGATAACTGGTACTACTATATCTTTTGTGGAGGCATGCATGTGTATGTTGGCTTGTGTTGTCTTCTACATGTCGGCAACAATACGATTAATTTATAATATCACATACACTAAAAATATTCTTTTGTGTTTAAAAAGATTGCGCAAATGCAAGAGGCCGATGAATTGGTTATGGAATTGAAAGATGAATTTGTGAAGAGGGTTTCTGATGAAAGCATACAGTGAATTTCATGATAGCATTGAGTATAAATTAAGATTTATGATTTTGGTTGGTAAAATGTTTGTAAATTTGCATACAAACATATACAATGTTTGTTTGAATGGATTACAATGAAGTAATTGAAGATGGTAGATCCAGTTGAATTCCTATGGGACATTGTGCTTTGATTACATAAACATTTTCATTTTGCTTCGATTTACATACATATATTCTTTCTCATGTAAAAAAAAATTAAGCTTTTGTGCGTTCTCTTACAAATAAGTTCAATTGATTAATTCACAACTATGTTTTACAAAAAAACTGATTTATTAGAAAAACTATTTATAAAGACTGCTTTGTAAAAAACTGCATTATCATTAAAAAAACTGCACCTGCTTCATACTTTCATTAAAAAAACTACTACATCGTTAAAAAACTGCACTTGTTTCATACTTTCATTAAAAAAAACTGCTGCATTGTTAAAAAACTGCACCTATTTCATTAAAAAAAAAACTGCTGTATTGTTGAAAAACTGCACCAATTTCACTAAAAAAACTGCTGCATTGTATAAACTGTTCCATTAAAATAAAACTACATCATTAGAAAATCAATTAGAAAAAACTGCTTCATAATAACCTGCGTTGTCATTGAAAAAACTGCATTATCATTATTATTATTTTCTTTTTTCTATACAAAATTCAGTTTACAACATCAAATATTAACCAAAAGGCAAATAGCATAAGACATGTGCTTGTACCAAATTATGTTTTTCAACAGTCAATGTGTGTATTTAAGTATAAAGACTTAATCGTTTCTCAACTTAAACTTAGATAACATCGCTGCCATGAAAAACATAAATTACAAAACCTTCAGGGCATATTCTATAGTAACTAACTTGTTGTACTGTTATATGTCTCTGTAATCTGGATGCATCAAAAGTTAGGTTTAAGAAGTAGCTGTAAAGGAGAAACATAAACAATGTTTGTCCGATCAATTAGTTTTGCTGGTTTGTTTTATATATATATATATATATATATATATTTGTTTATCCGATCAATTAGTTTTGCTGATTTGTTTTAGATATGTATTTGAAGCAAAATCAGATAATGCTACATTTGAGGAATCAAATGGATTACCGAACTCTTCATCACAGTAATCCATAAATATAAAATCACCATCGGATTCATAAAAAAATGATACTAGGTCCAGAAAATATTACTTTGGTAGCTATTTATCATTAGAAACATTACTATTTCCCGTAGAAGGAACGTGTTTGTTGATGAACCATTTGTTTTTGAAGCCACTATACTTAACAATGTTGTAACCAAGATCTTAACCGATTTATTAAACATGATGATTAAGTTGGTACCTACAATTACTTGAGCTTCTTTTTTTCTGAAACTGCATTATCATTAGAAAACTGCATCATTAGAGAAAAAATTGCTTATAGAAAACTGCTACATTATAAAAACTGTTTGTTCATTAAAAAAATGCATCATTATAAAAACTGCACCTAGCGCATTTTTGCGCCTAGGCGCGCGCTTTGACTACATAGATATAAATCATAGAGTCTGCTTTTATTTAACCAATTCTATTTTTTTTTAAAAACTCAGTGTAGTTTTTTTATAAAACAAGTGCAATGCAGTTTTTTTTAAATAGAACTATTATAAAAAATGTGTTAAGCAGTCCAAAAACATATACATGTGAATTATGTTATCTAACTAATTGCATTATTTTTTACATTTACAAAATATAACAGGCACAAGTGAAGTTCTTGCTAATGTCGAATCCTACTTCAAGAGAGTGGATTAGAATTTTACATAGGAATACCAATGAATATATACAAGGAGTTAGATATTTTTGGACTTCGTGAAGTGCCATTCACCACCCGACTTTGAAATGTGTAGCTGCCCTTGTATGAAGTGTAGAAATTCGAAGAAGTTGCCTTTTGAAATAATTGAGAAGCATTTAATCATTCATGGTATGGATCCAACACACGATGAGTGGTTTCTTCATGGGGCGAGAAGGAACATTGACGTTAGGGTCACTAATACACCAAATGTTACATATGATGCTTAAAACTCCAATCAATCTCGAGAGGAAAACCCCATAGAAGATACTCTTGGAAACCTTATTGATGACGCATATGGAGTATATGATAGTGTAGAAGGAATGCATCACGGTAGTCAGCGGAAAAAGTATCATGATTACAAGGAAAAAGCAAGTGAAAAATTATAACCCTCTTGTGAAGATGGTATTACAACATTAAGTGTCATTGTAGAGCTTCATAATTTGAAAAAGGACTTCAATTGGTAAGGAAACAACATGACCGAGTTGTTGAAGCGACTGAAACGGTGGCTTCCAAAGGAAAATACAATACCTGAGAAGTACTCCACAATGAAACAAATGTTAAAGGATCTGGGAATGAAAGTAGAATGTATAAACGCTTGTGAAAATGATAGCATATTATTTTGGAAGGATTACAAGGGTGCAGTGGAATGTCCTTGTTGCCATACTTCAAGATTTAAAACGAAAAAACAAGGAGAAGTGGTAAAAATCACAAAACAACCACGAAAAGAATTGAAACACTTTCCACTAATTCCGAGATTAACAAGGTTGTACACTGCGCCATGGATAGCTCAAAAAATGTTGTGGCATAATGAAGCAAAACCTTGTTGGAATTCGATGCGTCATCCCATTGACTTAGCTGAATGGAGATCACTTAAAAACAAGTGGCCCGAGTTTGCTAGAAATAGGCGAAAATTTTGGCTTGGCATTTCTACTGACGGGTTCAATCCTAGTATAAACCTATCAAATAGCTATAGTTGTTGGCCTGTGTATATGGTTCCTTATAACTTACCCCCATCGTTGTGCATGAAACCAGAATTTCAAATGTTGTGTTTGTTAATTCCTGGACCAAAATCACCAAGTCAAGATATCGATGTCTATTTGGAACCTCTTGTGGATGAGTTAAAACAACTTTGGATAGGAGTGCTTGCATATGATATGGATAAGAAAGAACATTTCACTTTGAGAGCAATGATACTATGGGGAATTCATGATCTACCTGCATTTGGAAATTTATCTGGTTGTGTAACACATGTTTACAAAGCATGTCCTATTTGTGCAACAGAAACAGAATCGAAACACATCGGCAATAAGATTGTTTATATGAAGTATAGAAGATTTTTGAAGAGTGATCATCCATATAGAGCACTCAAACATGGATGGTATAAAGATACAGAAGATAAGGAACCTCCAACACGATTGATAGGATCGACATTGTTGCAAAAGCTTGCTTATATAAGATATGTACCAAGAAAAATAACAAAAAACCAAAAACGCGTGTTAAATGATATCGATTGTGATGATGAATATTTTGAAAATGAGAACGAAGATAGTGAAATACCAGCATGGTACAAGAAGTCTATTATTTTTTCCTTAGAGTATTGGAGCGGTCATAAGGTGCGACATACTATTGATGTGATGCACACTGAAAAGAATGTACCATAGCATTTTATTAACATATTTTTTGGTAAGTACAAACAATCTTCTAAATTTCCATTCGACAAAAATCACAAGATGCAGTGCTGTCAAGTTCTTAAGGATGCAAAACTTCCATCATGCTTCCAGACTAAATTTAGCAACTTGGTAAATATGCAGCCACCTACTTTGAACATTAGAAAGTCATATGATTATCATGTTATAATTCAATATCTTCTACCTGTGATGGTTCAATACGCATATCCAAAGAACCGTGATTAAAGACATGCAATTTTGCAAGTATGCTTGTACTCCAATATTATTTGTTCGAAAGTTTCAAATCGAGAGCATGTCCAAGCTTCCAAAGACATGATTGCAGAGGCATTATGTGTGCTGACTCATTATTTCCCTTCTTATTTCTTTGACATCAGCATACATCTCATGGTGCATTTAGCTGATCAAGCACTATTATGTGGACCAGTTAGTTATACACGGATGTATCCATTTGAAAGGTAGACATTTCATTTACATGATTGTTAACTGATTTATGTTTTATTAGTGACATTAAATGTTGTTTTTTTAGAGCTATGAAGGAGTGTAAGAACATACCAAGCAATAAATTGGTTGAAATAGTTGACGTTTCTTTATTTATTTTGCTACCTTTTCTTGTTTTGAACTTTCGTAAATGTTGTCTATCAATTAATTGGTTGTGGATGTATCATCTTATGTAAGTATCTTCAGTTAATTTTTTTATGTTATCGGGTTATGCTTGCTAGAGTGTTTTTGTGTTTTGCCTCTAATTTGTTAATTGTTTTTTTGGAGCATGAGTTTCTATTTTTATTTTGTGCTGCAAAACGAATGTGTTGAGTTTTTTTATGAGTTTCTAATTTTAATTTTAGTTGAAGGGGCATCTACCATTTCTACTTATTATCTTTCAGAAATGTAAGCTACACCGTCTTTTTGCATTTCTTTCTTTTATTTGCAAGTCAAAAAATTATAATTGTGCTAATGCAATAAAATTAACAGAATGTCAGGTAGTTCATCGAGACAAACAGAAGACACAGATGATGTCCCTCCGCCTCCTCCAAATAAAAAGTACTTTATAAATGTTGAAATGGATGGTGCTAAAGGGAAAGAAGAAACGAAGTAGAGTTACCGATGTGGTGTTTTGATCCATGCATAATTCCGATTAGTTATGATGATTGGAGGAATGTAGATATCTTTTATAAAGATGCTTTATGGAAAGCAATGCTGGTATCTTACTTCTCATTTAAATTTAATAAATCATAAACAGATATGGTGTTACATTATTATTATTTTTTTTGCATAATACAAGAATATCTATTAGTTGATTCAGTTTCATTGCAACCTATTGTGATCCTAGTTCTTGTTTAAATTTAGATATGTAAGGAGACAGTTGACTTAAATTGGACTATAAGTGTGCCATACACAATGGAATATAGTCAGCACATTTGATATGCTTGTGGAAGGTAGAGTATAAATTATAAATTGCAATTGTATAATTGAGATGCATACAGCCTAGAATAACACAAGTTATTGACTTATAGGGTTTGTTTTGTTTGTTCTAATCATGCATTGGTTGTTTTTTCTTTTGATTCTACACAAAGAGTTTGATATGGATATAGATCCCGATAAAGCAAGGCCTATATTAGAAAAAGGGTTCTCATAAAAATTCAAAAGTGCAAAATTGGAACTACGTAACAAATACCTTAAGAATGATGATGGGCTTATACCTAGACGTATTGCAATGGAAAATCGTCCTGATGATATTGATAAAGTTTCCGTGTGCCACTGAAAAATATGTAAGTAATCCGAACCTTTTTTTTATCAAGCTCTAATTTGCAATTTTATTATTCATAGAAATTCCAGTCATTATTTTTAACATTTATTTACTTGATTTCTTTATGGTAGACCAACATCTTGATCCGTAGAATTATAGTTAGTTTAATCATTGTTCAACAAAATGAATAAATAATTTTTTGGTTCGTTTGTTAGTTTTTTTGTCAAACAGACAGCAATAGTTTGTTTTTATTTTACAAACAGCAAAAGTCATTCAAAATTGGATATTTTGGTAGAATTTTAATTCACTAGTGTATATATAGGTGCATGCTTTCAGCTTTAAATCTAATTTCTCTCTCTAAGTTTTGGATGAACATGCATGTTGCATTAATCAAGATTCATTTTTGCACTACTGAGACAGAGAGAAAAAAGGAAAACATGCAAATATGAAAACTGCTGCTGCTTGTTATATGCAGCAGTACAGTTAAAAGGGAAAAAGGAAAAATAATAGAGTACCAGCAGAGAAAGGAAAGAAAAATTGGAAAATAAAATAACAACAATGTTGCATGTAGCAGCAACAACAAATGCTGCGACCACTAGCAGTGGCCAGTTGCTGCTGTCATCGAGCAACGGCTCATATGAAAAAAAAAGTTTATCCTTTGTATTGATACCAATTACGTTAATTCATGTCTTGCTATGCAATATAATTCTATATATTTTTAGTACCATAAGTCTTCCATAGTGACTGTGATGTGCATTAATGGCGGTTATTTATATAGAATCAATGGACTATTAACAAGTTCTTCGGGTCAGATTAACTATAAGCGTAATCTTACTTGTGTGTGTTTTGCTCATCTCAATATGAACTCAGTCCCTGTAATTCTAAGGATGATTAAGTTTTTCTTATACACTTGAACTCATTGCACTTAAAGTTCTCAATGTTATTTTTACAGAAATATGTACAAAAGGGACTGAAACCCGGATTTGTTGTCAGATGTATAGCGCTTATTTATACCGTTTCATCAATTATTACCTATATGTTATTAATAATTTTCTACTCATTTTCATAATTCATATATCAAGGGTAACCAGACTCTCTTCAAAGTATGGTTAGCATTTCTAGCATATCAATTCTGGCTGACCTGCTTAGTTTATCATCCACTCATTTGTTTGCACTTGTTTGTGAGACTAATTCCTGTGTACCAAAACTAATGTGTCGTTTGCTCCGTGAAATGCCGCTACTTATTTTGGGTGTTGATTTGGTTGACAGTCAAACAAATTCAGGACAATTATTTTTGACAGGCTATTATTTTGGGTGTTGATTACCTGTAAATAAAATTGACGTTATATTTTTGACAGGTGATTATTTTTCATGAACTAAAAATGTGATGATTGGAATCCAACACAGAAAACATGCCTTAAATATTTTTTAAATGCAATGTATAGCGCAAAATTTTATAAAAAAAAAGTAAATGAGGGTAGTTAGCAAACAATATTGAACATGGATTAATATTTGTGTATTAATATAGTTAAAAAATTGTGGCATGTAGTGGCTTTGGTTTTAAGGACGCTATCTAACATTTTATCTTTTCGAATTAAAATCTAATGAAAACTAAATCAACTTTAGACAATTTCTTCTCATAAAGAGGCATTCAGGAATCTTGTTTGATCAGTGTTTTACAAAACAATTTTTGACTTTCATCTCATGAAACTAAAAATATATCTTGTGAAACTTGGTGGAAATTCAGAACACAAGTTACACAACTAACTTGTCATTCACCATGTGCAAGTACACACACAAATCTATAACCATACATTGCTATCCCTGTTTCATTTGTGTAAGGAACTTGGATATAATGTTAAAAATAGTCTGTTAGAAAAAAATTCTTCTAGGTTTTATTTTGATTGTTAGTTTGATTTATTTCTACACGGAATTGCCACCAATGAAGAGAAAAAACACATTCTAAACAGCCCAAACTGTGTCAAAAAAAAAAATTCTCTGCACTGTCACGAGTCACCATAATGCACTGAGTGATAAATTATTCTTTTTTGTTTTCTTGTACCATATAGCTTCATTTGAATATTTGTTTTGTTTGCTACTGGTAAATTCATGCTACTTGTAAACATTGTAACTGGGCCTGGCTCAGTTACATTGAGCCTTGTAGGCTCAGTAAACTGAGCCACTCGGCTCAGGTTTACTAAGCCATAGGCTCAGGAAACTGAGCTTATGGCTCAGTAAACCTAAGCCGAGTGGCTCAGTTACAATGAGCCTTGTAGGCTCAGTAAACTGAGCCAGTCGGTTCAGGTTTACTGGGCCATAGGCTCAGGAAACTAAGCTTATGGCTCAATAAACCTGAGCCGAGTGGCTCAGTTACAACGAGCCTTGTACGCTCAGTAAATTGAGCCACTTGGCTCAGGTTTACTGACCCATTATGGCTCAGTAAACCTAAGCCGAGTGGCTCAGTTACAATGAGCCTTGTAGGCTAAGTAAACTGAGCCGTAAACTGAGCCACTCGGCTCAGGTTTACTGAGACATAGGCTCAGGAAACTGAGCTTATGGCTCAGTAAATCTGAGCTGAGTGGCTCGGTTACAACGAGCCTTGTAGGCTCAGTAAACTGAGCCACTTGGCTTAGGTTTACTGAGCCATAACCTCAGTAATTCTTCCGTTTTATGAAGAACTATGGTCTTCAATGCTCCATCTTTATTCCTGCAGATTAGTTTCGAGTGATACGTTGATTCGAAGTGGTTTTGGGTCTAGTTCCCATCCCGGTCTCTTCGAAAACAACACGTCAAAAGGTCCAATAATTTATTCCATTGATAGTTGGTGTTTTAACTATCAATCTCAAATAGTATAGTCAAGTATATTTGCAGCTCAGGTCTTATTGTTCAAAACCATTCATTAACTCTTTTATCGAATCTAAAAACCCACTTCAAAATTAAAATCAATTTCGTTTACTTTTCTCTACAAATCATATTTGTTTCCGTTATTTCGAAAATATGCACTATATTCCAAATTCCTAAAACAACATATCTACCAATCTCCTATTTATCTTTTTCACTTCAAAATATCACCACATTTCCCAAAACTCTTTCCATTTCCTTAATTTTGGAAATATTACTTAATATTCAAATATCTCTTACTTTACTTTGGAAAAAATCGATAGTATAAAATAAATTTCCATTTTTCTCACATGGATCAAACCACATTACTCTACTCTCTTTTAAAACAACCAGGTTTATTTACATTTCAAAATCTTGCATGTAATGTTGCAATATTATTCTTATATAATGATAACAAATCCCAACATCTCTTACCATCACGAACTAATATCATCCCTCGATAACAGTGAAGCCATCCAAGTAAGGGTATTTGTAACACCCTGAATTTTAGTTAATGCTAAAATTCATTAATTACAGAATAAATAATCTCAGATGTGAGAATTGGGGGAAATGGGCTGCGTCATTGCGTTCGTCTCGGAAAAATACGCGAAATAGAGTCCGAGTTTTCGAGAATCGGAGTCCGTATGGCCCAGTTATGGCCCAATGAAGTTGGCAGAAAATTTAAGATAAAAACAGAATTAAATATTTAAAATCAGATTTCGAATTGGGGCCAGCGGGGGCCAGGCGGGAAAAATTCCCGCCCTAGCCATGTCGACAGGGCTGTCGACAGGGCTGTCGACAGGGGTGTCGACTGCCCTGTCGAATTGCCTGTCGACACAGGGTGTCGGCCCTGTTGGTCTGGGTGCACCATATCTGGTTTTTGGCTGAGTCTTGGGCTGTGTTCTAGAGATTTCCTAAATCTGACGGTCCTAATCTAATCTAGGGTTAATCTAAGGGCCTAAAACACTACCTAATCCTATAAATAAGACCCCAACCCTACCCTAATTCATTCATAATTAGATCTTGTAACTAAACTATGGCAAAATGAAACTTGATCATGGCCTCCACAAATCAATGAAGAGAGTTGCAAGCTAATCAACCTCTAATCAACATCTTCTTCAACTAGAGCAACTAATTCCACTTCATAAGTTTGCTAATCTTGGTTTGGTGAGTTCCTATGGCTTTAATAATCAATTGTTAAATTGATTATGGTAGGATGTGATAAGACATGGCTATGTTTGTGGATAAATGTGTTTATGCAAGTTTGTATGATATGTGATTTGCAAGTTTTATGCTATATGCAAGTTTAATGCCATGTTTTACGATGCAAAACACTATGTTGAACATTTATGCATATGTAACATGTTATGCAAACTATATGTGAGAGTATATGCAAGTTACATGTAACATGATATGCAAGTTATGCATGTGATTTTATGCATGCTAAGTATTTGGTGTTATGCATGCTAAGTATTTGATTTTATGCATGCTAAGTATTTGATTGTATGCATGCTAAGTATTGGGTTTTATGCATGCTAAGTGTTTGGGTTTATGCAAGTTAAGTGGTGTGTTTATGCATAATAAGTAATTGATTCTATGCATGCTAAGTATGTGGTTTTATGCATGCTAAGTGTTTGGTATTATGCATAAATCATGACATGTAAGTTTACCCTTTTAAATGTGATGCATACATATGCAAGATGACACCTTTATATGCTATGCATGTTTACCCTCCTTTAAGATACAAGTCATATATGCAAGTTCAACATGTTAAGAAAGTTATGTGTATGCTTATATGCAAGTTAAAGATGTTATACAAGTTATGTGTATGATGTTATGTAAGTTATGCGCATGTTGTTATGCAAGTTCATATGCAAGTTATGTATATGATGTTATGCAAGTTATGTGCATGATGCTATGCAAGTTATGTGTATGTTGATGTGCAAGTTATGTTTATGATATTATGAAAGTTATGTGTATGATGTTATGCAAGTTAACATGTAACATGTTGTGCAAGTTCACACCTTTAAGATACATGCAAGTTCACCTTTGAATACTTATGCAAGTTGCCTTTAAATATGACATATGTATGTTCATGCAAGTTGGGTTATTTAGCAATGCTAGTTGGGTTAATATTATGATGTAAGTGCACACCTTTTAACCCATGTTAATGCTAATGTATGCTAAGTGAAACCCATGTTAATTATGAAAGAATCTTCTCTTGGAAATATGTCGTGTTAGCATAAGTGCGTGGGGAAACGATGGGGTTAATAGACATGTTAATGAATGGTGAAATGGTTATGATTAAGCATACCATAAAATGAATAAGCATAAGTGGGAATTTACCTATTGAGTTAGGTCTACCCCATGGGAATTTACCTATTGAGTTAGGTCTACCCATGTTATGAAAAACTTGATATTAATTAGGGATAATTAATATGGGGGTGATTAATTAGGTGTAATTAATCAACTAAGACACGAGGT
Organism: Allium sativum; assembly: GCA_030737875.1. NCBI lineage: Eukaryota > Viridiplantae > Streptophyta > Magnoliopsida > Asparagales > Amaryllidaceae > Allium > Allium sativum. The sequence goes on along the minus strand of CM060927.1, from coordinate 70,979,175 downwards.
TGGACCCTTTTGTAGCGGAAGTCTGCCCGGAACCGACCGGCCATCCAGCGGCTACAAATGATTGGCCCAATGTGAGAGGTCTTAGTCATAAATTAAATACATGATTAAAGTAAAGACACGAGGTTAGACCCTTTTGATGACAGAAGTCTGCCCGGAACCAACCGGCATATCCAGCAATCATAAAAGACGGTCTAATGTGAGAGGTCTTTATGAGGTCATGATCCTAATTAATGAATTAAGAAACACTTAACCATATTAGCATGTAGAGGGGCATGTGGGGTTAAGTGGGTGCCTTGGGTTGCATGTAGTAACTAGTGGGGGTGCCTTGGGTGGCATGAGGAAACTAGTGGGTTGCCTTGGGTGGCAATAGAAAATAAGATTAGAATACTTAACCAAAGTGGAACATGTAATTAAACATGATTAAAGGGTTAAGTAAGTGCCTTGGGTGGCATGTGGGAATCAAGTAAGTGCCTTGGGTGGCATGTGGGAATCAAGTAAGTGCCTTGGGTGGCATGTGGGAATCAAGTAAGTGCCTTGGGTGGCATGTGGCAATCAAGTAAGTGCCTTGGGTGGCATGCGGAAATCTAGTGGGTGCCTTAAGTGGCAATTGAAATGTAATTAGATGACTTAACCAAACCTTAACATGTAATGGGGCATGATTATAAAAAGGGGTTAAGTGGGATGCACTAGATAAAATGACAAGCTTAAGTAGTAGCTTGTGGGGGCCCATTTCAACCAATATCCCAAACGTATCTTTGTGGGCTCGACCCATGTCGAGTGACGGGACACGCATATTGGGCTTGACTATAAGAGCCCAAAACGGGGTAGCGGTGGCAACGCAAGTCCAACGGGCTTCATATACGTGTGTGGGCCCGGGCTGGTAGATAAGCCGTTGTTGCACCGTGTAGATATAAGCCATGCACCGTTGATAGAATTGGTTGCCACTTTAGGGGAGTGATACACCCCACTGTGGGTCCAGCACGGGTATCTACGTTAGGGAGCCGATCGTTTGGGAGTAGTGGGGTACACCTAGTGGAGGTAGGGGCAGACGGCACCTACGTGGTCAGCTAGAAGTACCAGAAACTACTAGTTATATTTTCTAAGTCTTTAGGTGGGATCAACCTTTAAGTAGGAATTACTCTTGGTGGGTAGAACTGGTGTGGTGCAGTGTAGGAATTACCCTTGGGTGGGTAGATCTGGGGTGGTGTAAGCTAGTAATTATCCTTGGGTGGATAAATACGTCTTTTCGGTTATCGTAGTACATCCTGTGTTTTGTTGGCTACTTAGTGTAGTCATTATCCCCAGAGGTACCATACCTTGTTTATATCATACCCTAATTACTTTAATGATTGTATTGTTAGGGTTATAGGACTCACTCAGACTTATGTCTGACCCCGTTGTTGTTTATCTTTTTTTTCCCAACCCTCAGGTTATCAGAGTGGGCCTAGCACTAGTGGGCTTGGACCAGACCGCTATAGCTATCTTTTGGGGCTTGGACCGTAGAAGTAAAGCTCGGTTTATCTTTTCTATTTTGGCTATTATTTATGTAATGGGATTATGTACTTCTATTTTATCAGGATGGATATTATGTACTTGACTCTTGTTATGGTTTTGTGATGTAACCAAGCATGTTTTGTTAATGAAATGATGTTTTAAATTTTCAAGTATTACTTATATCTGTCCTGTTGTAATTTTTCTGTTCTATACTCACTAAAAAATACTCCACCAAAACTAAGGCATTCCCTTAGTGAGTGACCTTAGCGGGGGTGGGGTGTTACACGTGGTATCAGAGCTTAAGGTTACCAGAATAGATAAAATTTTTAGAAAAACTATTTTCTAGGAATATTTTTGAAAGGAGTATTTTCAAAAACATGTCTTTTAAGAGAAAAGTTTTTGAAAGAAAAGCATAATCCTCAATAGCCATATCTATATCTTTCGAATTCTCCATTTTGAATCTCTTCCTTTCTCTCATTTTGAGTTTCCCCTCCGCGTATAGATGATCTTTCTAAGATAGATAAGGATGGAAAACCACTTCAAGGGACTTAGACGTTAATCAGATTAGAAGTTGGTTCAAGAAGGAGGAGGACTGGTAGGTACCTATAGGATAGACGATGAGAGGAAGGCTCAAATAGTTGTTTGGTTAATGAAGGATGAAACCTCATTGGTGAGAGGTTACGAGTGGAGAATAGGGGAGAAGAAGGCTAATAGTTATCCTTTTGGAAGGAATAGGACACCTTATTAGGATTGTCCAAAGAAGCAAGGGCAAGGTATGGAATCTTCTGGAGGGTAGTTGTATTCCCTCACGACTAGGGTACCAGATGGGGATAAGACCGTCTAGATTGGAGGTTGGATTTCTTTATTATCCGATTCGAACTTTATTTGATTCTGACGCATCGAGTTCGTTTATCTCATCCTTGTTAGTTGGGTCACTGCACTTAGACACCAGTTTGGTAGATGATCCCTTAGTTGTTTCAAACCCAATTGGGGCTCCATGATGTGTTTGGGTTTGAAAGCTGCTATACTTAGCGTTGAGTTTAAGATGTGATGCTTTTGGGCTTCACGGGCTATGGGTTAGTTTTGGGCATGGACTGGTTATCCAGTAGGGGTGCCGTTCTTGATTTTGAAGGGAGAGTTGTTAGGCTTATGGCCCGCCTGGGTAACACTCTCGAGATCTCTTGTAATCCCATAAATCTGTTATGCTAAGTTATCTAGAATCGCTTGACACGTCGGTCTAGAGTTTGCGATCTGTTAGAGCGGTCCGGGAATACCCGGATGTGTGTGAGGAGGTGAAGGGCTTACCTCCGAAGCGGGAGGTTGACTTCCGAATATATCTGGTGGATAATGCTAAACCAGTATCCTGGCCAGTGTGCCACATGGCTCCTCGTGGGAGGAGGGAACTCCATAAGTAAGTAGGCGATTTGCTTGAGAAGGGGTTCATAAGACGAAGTATATCGGAGTGGGGCGCTCCAGTAGTTTTTGTCATGAAGGCGGATGGGTCCCTCAGACTTTGTGTAGGCTAAAGAGAACTAAATAAACTCACAAAGAAGAATAGACACCCATTGCCGAGGATAGATGATCTCTTTGATCAGTTGGCTGGCGCCTCAGTATTTTGTAGTAGGACTTAGCCACGGGATTTCATCAGTTGAGAGTGGCTGAGGATAGTATAGAGAAGACTGCCTTTAGGACTCCGGATGATTTTTTTTATGAGTGGCTGGTGATGCCATTTGGTTTGACGAACGCCCCCGCATACTTTGTTGATTTGATGAGAAGGGTGTTCAGGGAGTACCTGAATAAGTTTGTGATGGTCTTTGTAAATGACATCTTGGTCTTTTCTAGGAGCGGAATAAGCTTTCGGGTGTGCTCAATAGGCTGAGCAAAGCCAGTATGGGATAAACGATGGTTTTGTAGCGAGACTGGCGAGGACATCCAGAATTGGACAAGGGATTAATTATTTAGCCATTTTTACTAGTATCATCTCACGTAGGTCGTCTGAATTCGAAGGAGGTATCCCTTGGGTGTTTGTCTGATATTGGTTTAGGCCTTTGGGGCTTGCATTTGGGGGATGCCGAGTTCGACTAGGGTGGTCTGCGTGAGAGACAGTTGTGATGATTTTGGATGATATCCTGGTGGAGAAGAGCATGCCCTACATCTTAGGAAAGTGTTGGAGACTCTTCGAGCGCATAATCTTAGGACAGTAAAAGTGGATGGGATTCTTAGCATCCTATGAGTTTGAGATAGCGTATACCCCTGGCAAGGGTAACGTGGTGGCGGACGCCTTGAGCAGAAAGAGGTTGTCCTTGAGTCCGTTGTCCGTGGAACAACGAAGCTTGGAATTTATCTCGATGTTTGATTTCAGACCTTCCGTTGATTATGTACCCGGTTTGCTAGCTTCCTTGGAAGTTAGACCTACTCTTTTGGGGCGGATTGGAGAAGCACAGAGGGACGACCCACAGTGGGTTGAGTTGGTGGAGAAGCTCATAAGGGGGGAGTCGTCCAGCCATTTGAGTAGGTACACCCTAGACGATAGGGGGTGCTTGCGTAGAGACGGTAGACTTTGTGTACCGCAAGACGAGGGTTTGAGGAAGGTTATTTTTGATGATGCACACCGTTCTAGGATGACCATTCATCCCGGCGGGGACAAGATGTACCAAGACATGAAGAGGGTTTTCTTCTGGGCCGGTATGAAGAAAGATGTGGCCGAGTATGTCGCTCGATGCTTGGTGTGCCAACAAGAGAAGGCGGAGCAAAAGAAACCAGGTGGGTTGCTTCACCCATTGGAAGTTCCGCAATGGAAGTAGGATAGCATCTCGAAGGATTTTATTGACAGGTTACCAAGATCAAGGAAGGGTAATACGGGAATTTGGATGGTAGTAGACAGGCTTACTAAGAGCGCCCATTGTATACCTGTGAAGAGTAAGGGAACTGCTCCATGGCTAGCTTCAGTTTATATTCGAGAGATTATTAGATTGCATGGTGTACCCTCCAGTATGGTGAGCGATCGAGATCCTATCTTCACTAGAGAGTTTTGGAAGAGTGTGCAAGAGGCGGTAGGGACTCAGTTGTGTTTGAGTACCGCATATCATCCTCAGACGGACGGCCAGACCGAGAGGGTGAAACATATTTTAGAAGACCTTTTGAGGCTATGTATCTTGGATTTTAGAGGTACATGGGAGGAGCATCTTCCATTGGTGGAGTTGCCCGACAAACTTAGTGGTGTACATGATGTATTCCATGTGTCCCATTTGAGGAAGTGCTTACATGAGACCGCAGAGGTGGTAGAGCCGAGTTTGCTTAGAGAAGTGGAAGTAGAGCGTGATGCGACGATTCGACGAGCTCCTACTTGCATCCTTGGGTCAGAGATTTGGAAGTTGAGAAACAGAGAGGTTCAACTAGTCAAAGTACAAAGGGGAGATGAAGAGAGCGACGCTACCTGGGAGACGGAAGCGAAGATGCGTTCAAGGTACCCTTTTTCTTTCGGAGGGTATGTCCTTTTGCTTCTCCTTCATCGCATATCTTGTGCTTATCTTATCCTTAGTATGTCCTCTCGATAGTACCTTTTACCTTCAGATAGGATAGTCCTATGGTTGAAACATGTGTTTGAGACATGTTATGTATGATGGATGCAAGTGGATGCAAGTGGATGCAAGTGTTTGCTAGTGGTTGCTCGTGGATGCATATACACACACTCTAGGCACTAGATCGGCTCAGTCACTTCATATTGCATATTGCATAAAATTGTGTGTAGGAAGCTATATCTATGGATGTATAATGATTGTGTTATCATATGGATGATGCATTTTGGTGAATGATTGTGCACTCATGTAGATATTGTATGTGTCGATAGGGTTCTCTCGCATACATAATGGATGCATGGCACTATCATGGTTTGCATATGTTCATACATTAGATAGGGAACATATACACACACTTTTTGCATATGCTCATACATCATTAGAAATTGTTTTAAGGACAATGGATGCCCGTGGTTGATGGTTTGAGTAGATGGTTGTTTGGATGGTAGGATATGCATTCTCCTTAGCTTAGAGATTTCGGGGACGAAATCCTTTAAGGAGGGGAGAATGTAACACCCTGAATTTTAGTTAATGCTAAAATTCATTAATTACAGAATAAATAATCTCAGATGTGAGAATTGGGGGAAATGGGCTGCGTCATTGCGTTCGTCTCGGAAAAATACGCGAAATAGAGTTCGAGTTTTCGAGAATCGGAGTCCGTATGGCCCAGTTATGGCCCAATGAAGTTGGCAGAAAATTTAAGATAAAAACAGAATTAAATATTTAAAATCAGATTTCGAATTGGGGCCAGCGGGGGCCAGGCGGGAAAAATTCCCGCCCTAGCCATGTCGACAGGGCTGTCAACAGGGCTGTCGACAGGGGTGTCGACTGCCCTGTCGACTTGCCTGTCGACACAGGGTGTCGGCCCTGTTGGTCTGGGTGCACCAGATCTGGTTTTTGGCTGAGTCTTGGGTTGTGTTCTAGAGATTTCCTAAATCTGACGGTCCTAATCTAATCTAGGGTTAATCTAAGGGCCTAAAACACTACCTAATCCTATAAATAAGACCCCAACCCTACCCTAATTCATTCATAATTAGATCTTGTAACTAAACTATGGCAAAATGAAACTTGATCATGGCCTCCACAAATCAATGAAGAGAGTTGCAAGCTAATCAACCTCTAATCAACATCTTCTTCAACTAGAGCAACTAATTCCACTTCATAAGTTTGCTAATCTTGGTTTGGTGAGTTCCTATGGCTTTAATAATCAATTGTTAAATTGATTATGGTAGGATGTGATAAGACATGGCTATGTTTGTGGATAAATGTGTTTATGCAAGTTTGTATGATATGTGATTTGCAAGTTTTATGCTATATGCAAGTTTAATGCCATGTTTTACGATGCAAAACACTATGTTGAACATTTATGCATATGTAACATGTTATGCAAACTATATGTGAGAGTATATGCAAGTTACATGTAACATGATATGCAAGTTATGCATGTGATTTTATGCATGCTAAGTATTTGGTGTTATGCATGCTAAGTATTTGATTTTATGCATGCTAAGTATTTGATTGTATGCATGCTAAGTATTGGGTTTTATGCATGCTAAGTGTTTGGGTTTATGCAAGTTAAGTGGTGTGTTTATGCATAATAAGTAATTGATTCTATGCATGCTAAGTATGTGGTTTTATGCATGCTAAGTGTTTGGTATTATGCATAAATCATGACATGTAAGTTTACCCTTTTAAATGTGATGCATACATATGCAAGATGACACCTTTATATGCTATGCATGTTTACCCTCCTTTAAGATACAAGTCATATATGCAAGTTCAACATGTTAAGCAAGTTATGTGTATGCTTATATGCAAGTTCAAGATGTTATACAAGTTATGTGTATGATGTTATGTAAGTTATGCGCATGTTGTTATGCAAGTTCATATGCAAGTTATGTGTATGATGTTATGCAAGTTATGTGCATCATGCTATGCAAGTTATGTGTATGTTGATGTGCAAGTTATGTTTATGATATTATGAAAGTTATGTGTATGATGTTATGCAAGTTAACATGTAACATGTTGTGCAAGTTCACACCTTTAAGATACATGCAAGTTCACCTTTGAATACTTATGCAAGTTGCCTTTAAATATGACATATGTATGTTCATGCAAGTTGGGTTATTTAGCAATGCTAGTTGGGTTAATATTATGATGTAAGTGGACACCTTTTAACCCATGTTAATGCTAATGTATGCTAAGTGAAACCCATGTTAATTGTGAAAGAATCTTCTCTTGGAAATATGTCGTGTTAGCATAAGTGCGTGGGGAAACGATGGGGTTAATAGACATGTTAATGAATGGTGAAATGGTTATGATTAAGCATACCATAAAATGAATAAGCATAAGTGGGAATTTACCTATTGAGTTAGGTCTACCCCATGGGAATTTACCTATTGAGTTAGGTCTACCCATGTTATGAAAAACTTGATATTAATTAGGGATAATTAATATGGGGGTGATTAATTAGGTGTAATTAATCAACTAAGACACGAGGTTGGACCCTTTTGTAGCGGAAGTCTGCCCGGAACCGACCGGCCATCCAGCGGCTACAAATGATTGGCCCAATGTGAGAGGTCTTAGTCATAAATTAAATACATGATTAAAGTAAAGACACGAGGTTAGACCCTTTTGATGACAGAAGTCTGCCCGGAACCAACCGGCATATCCAGCAGTCATAAAAGACGGTCTAATGTGAGAGGTCTTTATGAGGTCATGATCCTAATTAATGAATTAAGAAACACTTAACCATATTAGCATGTAGAGGGGCATGTGGGGTTAAGTGGGTGCCTTGGGTGGCATGTAGTAACTAGTGGGGGTGCCTTGGGTGGCATGAGGAAACTAGTGGGTTGCCTTGGGTGGCAATAGAAAATACGATTAGAATACTTAACCAAAGTGGAACATGTAATTAAACATGATTAAAGGGTTAAGTAAGTGCCTTGGGTGGCATGTGGGAATCAAGTAAGTGCCTTGGGTGGCATGTGGGAATCAAGTAAGTGCCTTGGGTGGCATGTGGGAATCAAGTAAGTGCCTTGGGTGGCATGCGGAAATCTAGTGGGTGCCTTAAGTGGCAATTGAAATATAATTAGATGACTTAACCAAACCTTAACATGTAAGGGGGCATGATTATAAAAAGGGGTTAAGTGGGATGCACTAGATAAAATGACAAGCTTAAGTAGTAGCTTGTGGGGGCCCATTTCAACCAATATCCCAAACGTATCTTTGTGGGCTCGACCCATGTCGAGTGACGGGACACGCATATTGGGCTTGACTATAAGAGGCCAAAACGGGGTAGCGGTGGCAACGCAAGTCCAACGGGCTTCATATGCGTGTGTGGGCCCGGGCTGGTAGATAAGCCATTGTTGCACCGTGTAGATATAAGTCGTGCACCGTTGATAGAATTGGTTGCCACTTTAGGGGAGTGATACACCCCACTGTGGGTCCAGCACGGGTATCTACGTTAGGGAGCCGATCGTTTGGGAGTAGTGGGGTACACCTAGTGGAGGTAGGGGCAGACGGCACCTACGTGGTCAGCTAGAAGTACCAGAAACTACTAGTTATATTTTCTAAGTCTTTAGGTGGGATCAACCTTTAAGTAGGAATTACTCTTGGTGGGTAGAACTGGTGTGGTGCAGTGTAGGAATTACCCTTGGGTGGGTAGATCTGGGGTGGTGTAAGCTAGTAATTATCCTTGGGTGGATAAATACGTCTTTTCGGTTATCGTAGTACATCCTGTGTTTTGTTGGCTACTTAGTGTAGTCATTATCCCCAGAGGTACCATACCTTGTTTATATCATACCCTAATTACTTTAATGATTGTATTGTTAGGGTTATAGGACTCACTCAGACTTATGTCTGACCCCGTTGTTGTTTATCTTTTTTTTCCCAACCCTCAGGTTATCAGAGTGGGCCTAGCACTAGTGGGCTTGGACCAGACCGCTATAGCTATCTTTTGGGGCTTGGACCGTAGAAGTAAAGCTCGGTTTATCTTTTCTATTTTGGCTATTATTTATGTAATGGGATTATGTACTTCTATTTTATCAGGATGGATATTATGTACTTGACTCTTGTTATGGTTTTGTGATGTAACCAAGCATGTTTTGTTAATGAAATGATGTTTTAAATTTTCAAGTATTACTTATATCTGTCCTGTTGTAATTTTTCTGTTCTATACTCACTAAAAAATACTCCACCAAAACTAAGGCATTCCCTTAGTGAGTGACCTTAGCGGGGGTGGGGTGTTACAATATTTTATTTACCTCTCAGACCCTGGTCGACAACATTCTTATCTCGAGATGAATAATAGTTCGTAACTCACAACCCATATTAATAATCAAATTTTCTTTTTAAATTCCTTTCAAAATATACTAATCTATTTATGTACTTGGTCATCTTGTTGAATAAAATTCATTTAAGAAGAAATCATTTCAAATATAATTAACTTCATTTTTTACTGAACTAAAACAATTTATTTCTTTATTAACTAAACAGCTCAGTTAATCACTTTTGAAATTATTAAACAATAGCTAATTATAATATTATTCTTTAAACATTGTTAAAGATAAATAACATTGAAGAAATCTTACTAAAATTTAACAACTATTTATTAATAACTACTTTTGATCGAATAGTTTACTCAGTCAACTTTAAATAATTGGTTAACTTGTTAAATAATTCAATTACTTCTTCTTATTAGATTAATATAGCTAATCTAATAATACAGCTTAATTGTTTATATAAATCTTATTGTCTCAAAATATTAATCGGTAGGTTAATTACAGCTTTATTCGCTTAATCCGTATATTAAAACGCCAACTCCTTATGATAAATCATTCCATAATATTTTAAATAAAAACTGATTTATAAACATCGATTCATTTTTCAAACATCATTATAACATATAATTAAAACCCTACTTTAGTTATAAAATAAATTTTATAACTTAACTTCGTCAATTTGTCGAACGGTAAAACAAAGTTTAAATAAAAAGGTGGATTTCAGGCCATTTGCTGCCAATTCCTCAATCCATACCGTCCATTTACTCAAATCACAACAACATTCAATAACCAATAGGTTTTAAAGTTAATGAGGTTCAGTCAGTTCATATATAATATGAAATAAACAACATACTAAATATTTGAGGAATCCAGTTTGATTCCTCCTACTTGTTCTTCTCTGAATCACAGATCATTATAATATTTCATAACAACATATAATTTTAATTTTAATATATTAAATGATGATAATATAATTCACGTCAACCATTAAATCAACCATAAGCATCCAATCAACCAGTTACCAACAATTGAATTAATTTATATGAAATTAATCACATCACAGAATTAATTTATGTAGTGCTCTTTATTGCGATCCCAATGAATCTGATTTCGCGCGTTTCTGATAACAAACGAGTAAGTTATTGGGATTTCAATCCTTAACTTAAATTAAAATGGTTTATAATTAATAAATCTTAATTAATATTTAATAGCTAATTACCTTTCACTAATCACGTGCTTTCTCCAATCCGATCAGCTCGACCTTGACATCTCCTGTTACCTCTTCGAAAAGGAAAACTGGTGTCCTCTTTCCTTTCTTTTTATTTAAACCAATGCAAGCCCCTTTTTATTTATTTTCTCCATACCTTTTTTTCTCTTTGAGGCCCGAGCCCAAATGCCACACAGCCCATTTTACCTTCTTCTCCTACCACGTAAGTCCACTTTTAATTCTTCCTTCTCCAACGCAAATTACTGCTCCTCCTTTCCCATATATTCGAACCTAACTCCATGGCTTATCCTTATTTTCCATTTCCGCAAGTCTTCCTCCCCATTCTTCACACACGAATGTTCCGTTCGCCACCATTTTCTTCCAGGTCGTCCTCTAGATTTGCTCCAGTTCGTCAGTTCTTTGATTCCAACAGTTTCCGCTCGAACTTGAAAACATATGTCCCGTGTTTGAGTTGGAAAAAGGAAGGCTTGTCGTTTTGTTTAGGCGCTGAAAAAAACGAAGAGATTGAATGGCATTTTAGAGCTGGGCATTAGTATTTTAAAAGAGCAGAAGAAGTTAGGTTTATGTTTGTTTTCTTGGTTTATTTTCGTGGAAGGTGATGTAAATTTATAGGGGTAAAGGTTGGGTTACCACTGAAACCATACCATGGATTCAGAACATGGTTTTGAAATTTTGTTAGAGATTTTTTTCTCCTTATGCTTCTAGCCTTAAGGTCGTTCGAGAATAAGGGTTTACATTTATTTTTATTTTATTTTTTAAAATTTGATTTCGGTGAAAGTGACTAACGATTTTTAGTCTTAAAGTTAAATGTACCATGCTATATAAAACTACGTCCGTATATGACTTGCTATCGACAAAAATAAATACCATCGTGCACAACAGTATGTCACGATCACAAACATAAAATAAAATAGACAAGCTAACTAATTCTAGGAAATTTCAAGAGTGCTGATATAGGGTGTAAATTACTTCAAACAAAAAAGTTGCTCATTATTCCAGTTAAAAATTACAGAAAAATCTTATAATTTAAATTATCAGTATGCCTTAAAAATCTTATCCAAATTCGAAACCCATGATTTATTATATTTAATAAATCGTTATGGCTTATAAACTATTCCATAGTGACTATTTTAAATTTTGATTTGGACATAAAAAAAAATCTACAACACGAAAACTCGATTTATCTCTTTCATTTGGAAAATATTATCCCATAGATTCGGACATTTCTTGTTTCGAGAAATTTTGACTTATATTGGATCTTGTACGTCCAATTAAAGTTCAAAACGTAATATTACGAACTACAGCGCGCTGCAGTTCATTTTATAATTAAATTATAAATTCGACGGACAGACGTCGTTTAATAAACGAATACATTATTATAATTCAAAATAAACTAAATTAAATATTTCTATATTTTCAAATTTATGTTATATTGCAAACTCAACCAATTCCGACTATTTCGGGATTATATTATTATTTAAAATATATACCAGACCATTAAATTCAACGATTTAAATTCCCAAAACAATATTTAAAACCATATAAACATTAAATTAAATGTTTAAAATATGGGTCGTTACATTCCTTTCCCCTTGAAAGAATTTCGTCCTAAAAATTACTAAGGTAGGAAAAATGCTGCAAACTCAGTATTTTTTCAAAATTCAATTAACTAAAAATTTCACTTCCACTTTTTGAACCAAACCAGTTAATTTTAACCAAAAAACGAATCAATTTCTATAGAAAACAAATTCCAAAAAGATCTTAAATTTTTCTAACACTTTAAATTTTGGAAAATTTTTAGCAGTGTCTCCCCAATACGGAGTAATTACTGCAATATTAAAGGAACAAATATAAATCGATCGACCCACACGGTCGAAAAATCCAATTCAAACCCAAATCAAAAACCAAAATTTTATATCTTGTGTAGGCATACCTTTTTGCGAGTGTTATTGTTCGATAAGCGATAAATTATACTCGAGCTTGCTCAATTGTAATGTAGCTCTAATCAGACTGGATCAAATCAGCTTTAGAATTTAATCAATATTAGTTTCGCACCTGTTCTCAACTCAAATGAGATTTATTAGCTTCATAATCTTCAGGTTATACTTGGCCATTCTTATCATCTATTCCAAATAATTCTACAATCCATCCAATTCCTAGGGAATTTTATTTACAACTAAGTCTTATCAACACAACAATCAACATTGTTCTGATTCATTTACTTGAATTAACTCCAATAAATTTAATTCATTCATCATCTTTATTCATCCAATTCATAATCAAATTGAAATTCTAATTTACATCAACACTAATAATATTATAATAAGAGAAATAAAAAATAACTTCTTTATAAAATACATTAGGTCAAAACAATATAAAAATAATTTTATATTCAAATTACAAACACGCGCTCTCGTATATATATACAACCAAACAAACTCCATCTCTATTGAGTTACGCTACAAAGCCAAGGTTATCACTAAACCTTATGCTTTGATACCAACTGTAGCATCCCGGGAAATTCGACACTGGAATTCAGACACTAATACATCCCATGTCCAAACTTAAGTATCGAAACCTAGAAAGCTAATAGAAAGTAGTTAGATGATGAGAAGAGAATGAAAGAAATATTAAAATAGAGGAATAAGAAGATCAGAGTCTCACAGCGAAACGAACAAAATATAATATATCAAAATACTTTATACAAAAGAACTGTATATATATGATTACAACATCAGAGTATACATTCAGATCAATACAACACACAGTAGAAATAACGAGTACCAGTAAATATATGGAATACATCTCGTCTTTAACTCCTTCTCTGTAACTCGAAGCGAAATCTAACCTGGAAATATACTTGGTATGACCCGAGCACATTTGAAGCCAAGAAAAATTCATCTGGATCAGTATGGAATACATTCAGTGATAAATTCATATGACAAACAACTTGTTTAACTCTGAAAATCCTTTTGAAAGAAAAGGATATAGTAAGACCAGCCCATACATAAACACGGATGGTTTTTACCTTACTATAACCCAATTTTTTTTATATAACAAAATCCATTGATATTATAATAATGTCTATCAAATCACAAATAAATAACCATCTAGTAGAACGCTTGCATCTCACGCTCTACATACTTATTATAAAATTAAAAAAACTGCAAGGCGCTTATTGGAGATTGGATTCCAAATACAACAAGGTATGGGACCACCTTTCGATCAGTGTACTCTAAAGGGTATAAACTGTGGTCCAACAAGAACATCGTGTGACCCGGCCACACATGACCGCCCACTCATTTAGCTTGATTGTAGCAAATAAATTATCACCCTGAGGTTTTAGGGGCCCACCTCACATCCGCAAAGATACATAAGCGAAAGAAGAACAAATAAGAAATTTCTCTAGATTGGTGATAATATACCCTGCTTGGATATGACCCACCTAGCCATGTTGCCTGCCCGATTTTTGTCATTTCCCGGTTGATGAGGCTTAATGCAACGTTTATCGTTTTAGAACATCTGGTCATCATTCACTTTGAATGACACATCGTCAGATCCATCAAATCACTAATTGACATCCACAAATATACTCTAGGTGTTAAGCAAGAGAATTTCTCCACCACCAAACTTGGTATATTTGTAAAAATCGACTACATGAGTTTTCGGGAAATACTCTATCAGACATTCATCCATAAAAGTCATCCAGGAACAGGATGAACTGAAGGCACCTTCATACTGCATCTTAGGAATTATCCTATAGATCAGTAGCGAGTAGTCCTTGCAATCCATAGATTTCAACCACGACAGAACCACAGTATATCTCTAGGGATCAGCTAGAGATTTTAAGTAATTCTTCCGTTTTATGAAGAACTATGGTCTTCAATGCTCCATCTTTATTCCTGCAGATTAGTTTCGAGCGATACATTGATTCGAAGTGATTTTGGGTCTAGTTCCCATCCTGGTCTCTTCGAAAACAACACGTCAAAAGGTCTAATAATTTATTCTGTTGATAGTCGGTGTTTTAACTATCAATCTCAAATAGTATAGTCGAGTATATTGGCAGCTTAGGTCTTATTATTCAAAACCATCCATTAACTCTTTTATCGAATCCCAAAACCCACTCCTCAATTAAAATCAATTTCGTTTACTATTCTCTACAAATCATATTTGTTTCTGTTAATTCGGAAATATGAACTATATTCCAAATTCCTAAAACAACATATCTACCAATCTCCTATTTATCCTTTTCACTTCAAAATATCACCACATTTCCCAAAACTCTTTCCATTTCCTTAATTTTGGAAATATTACTTAATATTCAAATACCTCTTGCTTTACATTGGAAAATATCGATAGTATAAAAAAAATTCCTTTTTTCGCACATGGATCAAACCACATTCCTCTATTCACTTTTAAAACAACTAGGTTTATTGACATTTCAAAATCTTGCAACTAACGTTGCAATATTATTCTTATAGAATGATAACAAATCCCAACATCTCTTACCATCATGAACTAATATCATCCCTCGATAATAGTCAAGCCATCCAAGTTGGGGTGTTTTATTTACCTCTTAGACCTTGTTCGACAACGTTCTTATCTCAAGATGAATAATAGTTTGTAACTCACAACCCATATTGTTAATCAAATCTTCTTTGTAAATTCCTTTCAGAATTTACTAATCTTTTTACGTACTCAATCATCTTCTTAAATAAATTTCATTTAAGAAGAAATCACTTCAAATATAATTAACTTCCTTATTTACTAAAGTAAAACAATGTAACAACCCGAATTTTTACAACACGTTAAATCAAGAATCAAGACAGAATTAAATTATAAATTCTGAATCAAGTGAAACGGTCTGTGCCATTGCGTTCGTCTCGGAAAAATACGCGAAATAGAGTCCGAGTTTTCGAGAATCGGAGTCCGTATGACCCGTTAAAGGCCCAAAGAAGATTTCTGGAAATTTGAACTTCGGAAATAGCTTTGAAAATCAGATCTGGGGCTAGGCGGGAAGTTTCCCGCCTAGGCCACGTCGACAGGGTTGTCGACAGGCCTGTCGACTTGGGCCCAAACTAAGTCGACAGCCCTGTCGACTTGCCTGTCGACGGGGGTGGCCGGGGCAAGTTGCCAGGCGCACCTGTTTGTCTCACCTGGTCTTGTTCTTGGGCTGGTTCTGGAAGCTTCCGAGATCTGATGGTCCTGATCTATCCTAGGGTTAATCTAAGGGCCTAAAACTATCCTAATCTCTATAAAAAGACCCTAAACCTAACCTAAATCCCTAAAAATCAAACCTAGCAACTAAGTGCTGCCAAAATCAATTTTGATCATGGCCTCCATCTCCAATCCCTAGAGCCTATGCATTCAAATCGGGTTCAAATCAAAAGATGCAAGCTTGCTACACCAAATAGAGGCCAAATCAACATTGCTATGCGAGTTTCATGATGGTTCTTCTTCAAAGGAGCCACCTTTCTTCGTCAAGATGATGCATGATCCCTTTCCTAAGCCTTGCCTATGTAAGTTCTAGCTACTTGTAGATTTAAACGATGATTTTGATGTGACATGGGATAAAATGCAAAGTAACATGAGTATGTTAGCCTATGGGAACCTAGTTTGCCTCTTTAACATGAACATATGACTTTGGGTGATGTTGTAGCGACTAAACCATGCTATTCATGTTGCATTGGACTTAGTTTGCCATGCAAGATTGGACCTTTACTTGTAGTATGATAGCATGAACACTTAGAGCCACTTTGACTTGTGAAATAGTTGCATAAGTTGAACTTTGGAGCTTATGCATGTACATAAAACCAACCCCTTCTTATGACATAAGTGACATGTGCATGTTTATCCCTTCATGATAGGTTTATGACATGAACACTTATGCAAGTTATCCCCTTTTATGCTATGCATGCTTGTGGCCAAATTACCTTATGACACTATGCATGTTTATGGCCAATCCCTTTATGATGTTATGCATGTGGAAGCCAAGCCCTTTTTGGCATCATGCATGTTTTGAGACCAATATGTGACATAGTATCCTTACTATGTTGACTCGCTTTGCTTGCGTTGGGAAAACACGATTTTGGGTAGTTAGATAAACATGAACATGTCGCGAAATCTTAACTTGAATATGACATGTGTTTATACTTGAAAATATGACTTGAAATATAAACATGGAAGTTAACATGTAAATATGCATAAAAACATGGGCTTGGGAATTTACCTATTAAGTTAGGTCTACCCATTGGGAATTTACCTATTAAGTTAGGTCTACCCAATTGCTTGAAAACTTGACCATGAACATGACACTAGGCTAAACATGAAAGTGGCCAACTCGAGGTTGGGTTGAGTTTGTAGCATAAATCTACCCGGACCCGCCCGACTTAACTAGTAGCTACAAACAATAGGATCCAATGTGAGAAGTTGGTCATGTCGCGCCTAAGACCCGAGGTTAGACCAAGTTGTGGTGTAAATCTACCCGGAACCCACCGGCTCAACTAGGTAACCACAACAAAGTCTAATGTGAGAGGTTGGGGTGCATTAAATAATTAATGCCACATAATAGGGTTAAGTTAATTTGATTAATGAGGCTTAACCAAATATGACATGGACAAATGGGTTAAGTAACTTGATTTGCCTAACGACACTTGACCATTTTTATACGACGAGGGGACGGGATTAAGTTAACCAACACTTAATCAATCCAACACGATAACTTGATAAGGTTAGGTAAATTTTCTTAGTAACACTTAACCGTTTAATACAGTTAATGGATGGGGTTAAGTCAACTCAGACCTAACTAATCTAAACATGGTAATTGGACGGGGTTAAGTTAATTTACACTTAACTAATCCAACTCGTTAGTTTGATGTGGTTAAGTGACCTATACTTAACCAATCTAACGTGAAAACATGATAAGGCTAAGTCACGAATCACTTGAATACGCTTGACCGATTTGACTCGGTAATTTGACAAGGTCAAGTTAATTTATATAATTAACCAATCTAAAATGATAATTAGATGAGGTTAAGTTATGGATTTCTTAATATACTTAGCCAACTTGACACATGGTTTGTAGGGTTAAGTCTTGGACTTGGATACTTAGCCAATTTTGACATGGTTTGTAGACGGGCTAAGTTATGAACTTAAGTGACACTTAACCCATTAGATAAACCCTAATTCGGAGGATTAGGTAAATAACCATAGTTAACAAGGATTATGGAAATAAGGCTAAGTGGTAAACCTTAGTTAAGGGAAACTAAGTAATAATTCTTAGTCAAGGAAATTTGGACCATTTCTTAGATAGATTAGTAACCCGATACGTTAGGTCAACGTTTAAGTATGCGTGTAGGAGCAGGCTATCTGATTTAGATAAAGGCTCCAACGAACTGGGTAACGAAGCAGCGGCTTCGGGGAACGTGAGGATATTCTTGGGATCCCTCTGTGAGCTGCCAGGTCATTATACTAGGCTCACGAGAGGTTGAGGTCTGCGGTAGAAGAACCAAGAATATGCCTTGGTTGCTATGCGAGCGACCTAAAGACTGGGGTGGGTAGCAGTGAGTCGACGAATACATAAGGTGCCCGAGATAGCAAGTTCGTCGATCATCTACCATCTTGAGTCAA
The DNA here is from genome assembly GCA_030737875.1 of Allium sativum. NCBI lineage: Eukaryota > Viridiplantae > Streptophyta > Magnoliopsida > Asparagales > Amaryllidaceae > Allium > Allium sativum. The sequence goes on along the minus strand of CM060927.1, from coordinate 70,960,966 downwards.
GCGTGTACGTACGGAAAGGCAGGGAACACCCAACAGACCATAATTGCTATCTAATTATGGGTGAGGTAGGCCGTAGGATGTGGGCTGGCCGGAGTGTAGTTCTCATGCAAGATTTTCTCTTGTGTTGCCTTTCACTAGTTGAGGGAGGGGTCTCGTGGGACCATAGCCACGTGTAGAAAAGCAGACCTTAGTATCTGCATCGGCAGATAAATCTAAAGCTCCCGACCGAGTCCTGTATTTCTTGTTTTGCCCTGTGACAGGACTCGGATGGCACGATGTGATACATGTGCATACAGTTATAGAAAAAAGATTCACGATGAATGCGTGGGAAAAAGGGCACGGTTGAGGGTTAGCGTAATCCCTAGTGGCCTAGGTGGTTTAACCCAAACTGAAATACGAAAGCGTGCAATAGGTAAGCGTAATCCCTAGTGGTGCTAGGTGGCGTAAGTCCTAGTAGTTCAAACGATGATTCATATGGAAGAGCCTAGCTAGAACAAGGGTGACAATCCAAACGATTTCAAGGATAATACGACATGAGGAAGCCCGTACGAGTTACGGCAAAGGACTGAACTTATATACATGGAAAGAAACATATGATTTGAGTAACCTATATATGCGATATATTAGGTTGACATGGACCATTACACGACTTTGAGTAAGGGACATTCATGGTTAACACATAACAAGGCTGGGATACTAGTACGGAGGGTGCAGAGCAAATATACATGTAAAAACCAGTAAAGATATATATATATATATATATGAAAAATTCCATAGAACGTTAGGCTAAATAGATACCATGGGACGTGATGCTTGATAGGAACCTGACGGCCTGATACCTTGTTTTATCTGACATCGTAATTTATCATGACACCTTAGTTTATCTGGGTACAGTAGTTCATCCTGTTATTTTGGTTCAGTTTATCTATCTTGACATCATCCTTGTGTTTACTTTCAGTTTATGCATGTCATGTCACCTTTATCTGTTTTTATGCTGGAAGTAGATAGGACTTACCAGTCTTTATGACTAACCCCGTTTCTTTCGCTTCTTGTCTTCCGTTTCCCCCCCAGGTTACAGGGAGGAAATACTGTTGTTTAGTTCAGACTTCTTCGGCTTGAAGGTCATCTTGGATGACTTGGACTTTCCTTGGCTATGGCTACTTTACTGTTTTAATTGGGGAATAATTTATGAAAAAGGTTTCATGCTTCTTTATTTCAGCAAGACAGGTTTTGATGTACTCTGATGTAAAAAAAAAAAAAAAGGCTTTTGACCTCATTTATTAATGTTATGAAAGTTTGTTTTTACTTCCGCTATTTTTATATGTTCTGTCTTGTGATATTTCTGTGGATGTTTACCAATAATGCCCCTCTAAAGCTAGTGCATTCCCTTGCGAGTGACCCTAGCGGAGGCGGGGTGTTACATTTGGTATCAGAGCAGAAGGTTACTAGACTGGGCAAAAGTTTTTAAAGTTCTTCTGAAAATTATTTGAAAAACCATTTACAAAGAAGCATTTTTCAAGAAAATTTTCTTTTAAAAAGAAAAAGGCTATTCCCCAAAGGCCATTAGCATTATCCTTGTTTCCTTGATTGAATCTCTTTTCCTTTCTTTCCTCCATCTGTAGTCACAGTGGTTTTGACTGCGACTAGTCTTTCTAGCTGCGTAAGTGTTTCCCGTACGATGGAGGTGGTTCTCGAGAGACCGTTGCAGAGTTATGCATGAAAGGATAGTAAGAACAAGGATAAAGGATACGAGCTCAGGGATAAGCAACATGTTGGTATGGCTAAGTCCTAAAAGGAGGGAGAAAGATGAACAATGAAACCCATGACGAGAGAGTACCTTTGGCATGGTGAAACGGGACGGATAGTTAAGTATCATGGAACAGGGACAAGATCATTCGGAGGGCAATAGTATGCTCTCATTTCTAGGGTACCTCAGAAGGAGGGTAACGATCTTGTTAAAGGTTTAGCTTTTCTTCTCTATCATCCTGTCGGGACTTTGTTTTGATCACCGCATCTTTTAAGTCCGCTTCGATAGTTGAGTCTCTGCACCTTAGTACTAGCGTAGTAGAGGATCCCGTTTTTGTCTCAAGTCCTATTGGAAGATCGGTCCATTTACTCATGGCTTGTTTGGATTTGAGAATGTCTATATCAAGTGTTGAGCTTGGAAATAATGCTTATGTTTATAAGTTGTGGATGGATTCTAGGGATGAAGTGGTTATCCAGTAAGGGGTGCCACTCTCGGTTTTAGAAGGAGGGTAGTTAGACTCTTGGCTTGCTTTGGTAATACCCTTGAAGTATCACGTAACCTTTTGGGTTCTGTCATGATTAGTTACTTAGAATCCCTAGATGCTTTGTTGGAAATTAGAAACCCGATCGAATGGTGTTCGCTAATAAGACGGATGGTTTACTTCGATTATGTATGGGTTATGGGAATTACCCTAGTAAGTGCGCACGGTAACTTGTTTACTTTCAAGAGAAAGTTTTTCTACGTGGAATACCTTATGGTACAAGGTCCAGGATTCACTAGTGAATTTTGAGGGCTCGCATGGAATAATGTGTACGCAGTCCTGTTTGCGCCAAGTATTCTAGAAGGAGAATAAGTGCAAGTGGAACGAGAGGCGACGAGGAAATGAGTTCCAACTCATGTTATGGAAACAGGAAATAAGAAGCTGCGAAATCGTGAAGTAAAAGGGGCGGTCAAGGCACGATGGAACTAAGCTCAAGGTAATGCGACTCAGGAGACTGAAGACTAAATACGTGCATGATATCTCTTTTGGGAATATATCCTCGATCCCTGTTTTTCTGTTGAGCTTGCTTGTAGGCTATCTTTTATGGATATCCTCTCGGTCCTATCTCTGTTACAAACCCCGTACGGAGTTTGTTTTGTTTATCTTCTCGACCCTGTTTCAGGGAATCTTAGGTAGAACCCTGTGGATGTAAACATGTATTTGAAACATGTTATGGTTGATATGGTTGCAAATGGTTGCAAGTGGTTGCTCGTGGATGCGCGAATTTACATTAGATATTAGCTCGACTCGGTCACATTTCATATTGCATATGCACGAGTATTTATACTTGTTTATGGATGAAATTGAATGTGTTATCATGCGGATGTTGCATATGGTTGAATGTTTGTGCACGCATATAGTGTATATGACTAGGACTATTTGCATACATGATGGATTCATAGCACTAAACATATTTTTGCATTCAAAAGATTTTTCAGGCCTGATCATTAGCATTAGCTAAGGAACATGTACACACACGTTTTGCATACATTCATAAAGCATTAGGAGTCGTCTAAGGACAATGGTTGCTTGTGGATGATGGTTTGAGTAGATGGATGATGGATGGTAGGATATGTTCTTCCTAACTTTGAGATTTCGGGGACGAATTCCTTTAAGAAGGGGAGAATGTAACAACCCGAATTTTTACAACACGTTAAATCAAGAATCAAGACAGAATTAAATTATAAATTCTGAATCAAGTGAAACGGTCTGTGCCATTGCGTTCGTCTCGGAAAAATACGCGAAATAGAGTCCGAGTTTTCGAGAATCGGAGTCCGTATGACCCGATAAAGGCCCAAAGAAGATTTCTGGAAATTTGAACTTCGGAAATAGCTTTGAAAATCAGATCTGGGGCTAGGCGGGAAGTTTCCCGCCTAGGCCACATCGACAGGGCTGTCGACAGGCCTGTCGACTTGGGCCCAGACCAAGTCGACAGCCCTGTCGACTTGCCTGTCGACAGGGGGTGGCCGGGGCAACTTGCCTGGCGCACCTGTTTGTCTCACCTGGTCTTGTTCTTGGGCTGGTTCTGGAAGCTTCCGAGATCTGATGGTCCTGATCTATCCTAGGGTTAATCTAAGGGCCTAAAACTATCCTAATCTCTATAAAAAGACCCTAAACCTAACCTAAATCCCTAAAAATCAAACCTAGCAACTAAGTGCTGCCAAAATCAATTTTGATCATGGCCTCCATCTCCAATCCCTAGAGCCTATGCATTCAAATCGGGTTCAAATCAAAAGATGCAAGCTTGCTACACCAAATAGAGGCCAAATCAACATTGCTATGCGAGTTTCATGATGGTTCTTCTTCAAAGGAGCCACCTTTCTTCGTCAAGATGATGCATGATCCCTTTCCTAAGCCTTGCCTATGTAAGTTCTAGCTACTTGTAGATTTAAACGATGATTTTGATGTGACATGGGATAAAATGCAAAGTAACATGAGTATGTTAGCCTATGGGAACCTAGTTTGCCTCTTTAACATGAACATATGACTTTGGGTGATGTTGTAGCGACTAAACCATGCTATTCATATTGCATTGGACTTAGTTTGTCATGCAAGATTGGACCTTTACTTGTAGTATGATAGCATGAACACTTAGAGCCACTTTGACTTGTGAAATAGTTGCATAAGTTGAACTTTGGAGCTTATGCATGTACATAAAACCAACCCCTTCTTATGACATAAGTGACATGTGCATGTTTATCCCTTCATGATAGGTTTATGACATGAACACTTATGCAAGTTATCCCCTTTTATGCTATGCATGCTTGTGGCCAAATTACCTTATGACACTATGCATGTTTATGGCCAATCCCTTTATGATGTTATGCATGTGGAAGCCAAGCCCTTTTTGGCATCATGCATGTTTTGAGACCAATATGTGACATAGTATCCTTACTATGTTGACTCGCTTTGCTTGCGTTGGGAAAACACGATTTTGGGTAGTTAGATAAACATGAACATGTCGCGAAATCTTAGCTTGAATATGACATGTGTTTATACTTGAAAATATGACTTGAAATATAAACATGGAAGTTAACATGTAAATATGCATAAAAACATGGGCTTGGGAATTTACCTATTAAGTTAGGTCTACCCATTGGGAATTCACCTATTAATTTAGGTCTACCCAATTGCTTGAAAACTTGACCATGAACATGACACTAGGCTAAACATGAAAGTGGCCAACTCGAGGTTGGGTTGAGTTTGTAGCATAAATCTACCCGGACCCGCCCGGCTTAACTAGTAGCTACAAACAATAGGATCCAATGTGAGAAGTTGGTCATGTCGCGCCTAAGACCCGAGGTTAGACCAAGTTGTGGTGTAAATCTACCCGGAACCCACCGGCTTAACTAGGTAACCACAACAAAGTCTAATGTGAGAGGTTGGGGTGCATTAAATAATTAATGCCACATAATAGGGTTAAGTTAATTTGATTAATGAGGCTTAACCAAATATGACATGGACAAATGGGTTAAGTAACTTGATTTGCCTAACGACACTTGACCATTTTTATACGACGAGGGGACGGGATTAAGTTAACCAACACTTAATCAATCCAACACGATAACTTGATAAGGTTAGGTAAATTTTCTTAGTAACACTTAACCGTTTAATACAGGTTAATGGATGGGGTTAAGTCAACTCAGACCTAACTAATCTAAACATGGTAATTGGACGGGGTTAAGTTAATTTACACTTAACTAATCCAACTCGTTAGTTTGATGTGGTTAAGTGACCTATACTTAACCAATCTAACGTGAAAACATGATAAGGCTAAGTCACGAATCACTTGAATACGCTTGACCGATTTGACTCGGTAATTTGACAAGGTCAAGTTAATTTATATAATTAACCAATCTAAAATGATAATTAGACGAGGTTAAGTTATGGATTGCTTAATATACTTAGCCAACTTGACACATGGTTTGTAGGGTTAAGTCTTGGACTTGGATACTTAGCCAATTTTGACATGGTTTGTAGACGGGCTAAGTTATGAACTTAAGTGACACTTAACCCATTAGATAAACCCTAATTCGGAGGATTAGGTAAATAACCATAGTTAACAAGGATTATGGAAATAAGGCTAAGTGGTAAACCTTAGTTAAGGGAAACTAAGTAATAATTCTTACTCAAGGAAATTTGGACCATTTCTTAGATAGATTAGTAACCCGATACGTTAGGTCAACGTTTAAGTATGCGTGTAGGAGCAGGCTATCTGATTTAGATAAAGGCTCCAACGAACTGGGTAACGAAGCAGCGGCTTCGGGGAACATGAGGATATTCTTAGGATCCCTCTGTGAGCTGCCAGGTCATTATACTAGGCTCACGAGAGGTTGAGGTCTGCGGTAGAAGAACCAAGAATATGCCTTGGTTGCTATGCGAGCGACCTAAAGACTGGGGTGGATAGCAGTGAGTCGACGAATACATAAGGTGCCCGAGATAGCAAGTTCGTCGATCATCTACCATCTTGAGTCAAGCGTGTACGTACGGAAAGGCAGGGAACACCCAACAGACCATAATTGCTATCTAATTATGGGTGAGGTAGGCCGTAGGATGTGGGCTGGCCGGAGTGTAGTTCTCATGCAAGATTTTCTCTCGTGTTGCCTTTCACTAGTTGAGGGAGGGGTCTCGTGGGACCATAGCCACGTGTAGAAAAGCAGACCTTAGTATCTGCATCGGCAGATAAATCTAAAGCTCCCGACCGAGTCCTGTATTTCTTGTTTTGCCCTGTGACAGGACTCGGATGGCACGATGTGATACATGTGCATACAGTTATAGAAAAACGATTCACGATGAATGCGTGGGAAAAAGGGCACGGTTGAGGGTTAGCGTAATCCCTAGTGGCCTAGGTGGTTTAACCCAAACCGAAATACGAAAGCGTGCAATAGGTAAGCGTAATCCCTAGTGGTGCTAGGTGGCGTAAGTCCTAGTAGTTCAAACGATGATTCATATGGAAGAGCCTAGCTAGAACAAGGGTGACAGTCCAAACGATTTCAAGGATAATACGACATGAGGAAGCCCGTACGAGGTACGGCAAAGGACTGAACTTATATACATGGAAAGAAACATATGATTTGAGTAACCTATATATGCGATATATTAGGTTGACATGGACCATTACACGACTTTGAGTAAGGGACATTCATGGTTAACACATAACAAGGTTGGGATACTAGTACGGAGGGTGCAGAGCAAATATACATGTAAAAACCAGTAAAGATATATATATATATATATATGAAAAATTCCATAGAACGTTAGGCTAAATAGATACCATGGGACGTGATGCTTGATAGGAACCTGACGGCCTGATACCTTGTTTTATCTGACATCGTAATTTATCATGACACCTTAGTTTATCTGGGTACAGTAGTTCATCCTGTTATTTTGGTTCAGTTTATCAATCTTGACATCATCCTTGTGTTTACTTTCAGTTTATGCATGTCATGTCACCTTTATCTGTTTTTATGCTGGAAGTAGATTGGACTTACCAGTCTTTATGACTGACCCCGTTTCTTTCGCTTCTTGTCTTCCGTTTCCCCCCCCCCCCCAGGTTACAGGGAGGAAATACTGTTGTTTAGTTCAGACTTCTTCGGCTTGAAGGTCATCTTGGATGGCTTGGACTTTCCTTGGCTATGGCTACTTTACTGTTTTAATTGGGGAATAATTTATGAAAAAGGTTTCATGCTTCTTTATTTCAGCAAGACAGGTTTTGATGTACTCTGATGTAAAAAAAAAAAGGCTTTTGACCTCATTTATTAATGTTATGAAAGTTTGTTTTTACTTCCGCTATTTTTATATGTTCTGTCTTGTGATATTTCTGTGGATGTTTACCAATAATGTCCCTCTAAAGCTAGTGCATTCCCTTGCGAGTGACCCTAGCGGAGGCGGGGTGTTACAAACAATTTATTTCTTTATTAACTAAATAGCTCAGTTAATCACTTTTGAAATTATTAAACAATAGCTAATTATAATATTATTATTTAAACCTTGTTAAAAATAAATTACATTGAAGAAATCTTACTAAAATTTAACAACTATTTATTAATAACTACTTTTGGTCAAACAGTTTACTCATTCAACTTTAAATAATCAATTAACTCATTAACTGTTTCATTTACTTATTCTTATTAGATTAATATAGTTAATCTAATAATATTGCTTAATTATTTATTTAAATCTTACTCTCTCAAAATATTAACCAGCAGGTTAATTACAGCTTTATTCGCTTAATCTGTATATTAAAACACCAACTCCTAATGATAAATCATTACATAATATTTTAAATAAAAACTGATTTATAAACATCGATTTATTTTTCAAACATCATTATAACATATAATTAAAACCCTGCTTTAGTTATAAAATAAAATTTATAACTTAACTTCGTCAATTTACCGAATGGTAAATCAAAGTTCAAATAAAAAGGTGGATTTCAGGCCATTTGCTGCCAATTCCTCAATCAATACCGTCCATTTACTCAAATCACAACAACATTTAATAACCAACAGGTTTTAAAGTCAATGGGGTTCAATCAGTTCATATATAGTATGAAATAAACAACATACTAAATATTTGACGAATCTTGTTTGATTCTTCCCACCTATTCTTCCCTACATCACAGATCATTATAATATTTCAGAACAACATATAATTTTAATTTGAATATATTAAACAACGATAATATAATTCACGCCAACCATTAAATCAAGCATAGGCATGCCGGCATCCAAGGCATCCAATCAACCAATTACCAACAATTGAATTAATTTATATGAATTTAATCACATAACAGGATTCAAGAAAAGTGTGAGAGTTAACTCACCTTTTATTTCGATGACCGATTTCAGAGTTGTTTTATTTAATTGTAAACGAGCGTTTAATATTAAATGAAAATCCAGTTGCGTCTGATTTTGTCCGAACTTTCTCAACAATGTAGTGTTCTTTACTGCGATCCCAATGAATCTATTTTCGCGCTTTCCTGATAATAAACGAGTAAGTTATTGCGATTTTAATTCTTAACTTAAGTTAAAATGGTTTATAATTAATAAATCTTAATTAATATTTAATGGCTAATCACCTTTCACTAATCATGTGCTTTCTCAATCCGATCAGCTCATCTCCTGTTACCTCTTCGAAAAGGAAATCAATGTCCTCTTTCCTTTCTTTTTATTTAAACCAGCGCAGGCCCCTTTTTATTTATTTTCTCTATACTTTTTTTTCTTTGAGGCCCGATCCCAAATGCCATGCAACCCATTTCACCTTCTTCTACTACCACGTTAAGTCCACTTTTAATTCTTCCTTTTCCAACACAAACTACTGCTCCTTTTTTCTCAGATATTCGAACCTAACTCCATAGCTTACCCTTCCTTTTAATTTCCACGAATATTCCACCCCATTCTTCACATGCGAGCTGCTCCATCCTCCCCATGCAAACACACAAACTCCTCTAACTTCTGGCCAAACACCATGTTACCACTTACCTGACGCCTCCTCTTCACACACCCCCATATACTCATGGTAAAGCCGACATCCAAACAAACCTCCCATGTATAGTTTACTTCAGCAACGTAACTATTTCTTCCACGTTACCTGAACTGGAACGTTCTCCTCGACACTTTAGTGGCTCCACAATGAACTCGAGCACCACCAAAACTTCCCACGAACTCTACAGAAACTGCTCCAACGCAGTCCATCTCATTCTAGAAAATATATATATACCACTACAGTACCACTCCTATAACAGTTGAACTGAAAACATTGATCTTCCCCAATTCTCACTGTGACAACTCCTGCCTACCGCCTACCCCATGCAGACAAACGCCCATACTCCCCTTCACCATCAGAAACTGTTCGCCACCATTTTCCTCCAGTTCATCCTCCAGATCTGCTCCAATTCGTCGGTTCTTTGCTCCCAACGGTGTAACGTCCCATAATTTTAGCGATTAAATAACTAATTTATTTAATTATTTCAATACATTAGTTCAATCATTTAAGTGGTTTAAAATTTAAATATTTGAATATTTAAATAAATATAAATCATGGAGTAATAAATTTAAATTTCGAAACAGTCGGAAATGGTTAAATTGCAGTATAATATGAATTGGATAATTTAACAGATTTAATTCAGTTCAGAACTGAATTATAATAACGAATATATGATTTGAACGACAGTTGAACGTATTAATTATAATATAATTATAATCGAGCCTGTAATGTCGTGGCAGTTCATAATTTAACGTTTTGAACTTTCAACTGACTGTACAATATTCGTTATTAGTTGGATTTCTGCTTTGGAATCAATAAAACAATATTTTTCTAATGGAAGTGAAAAATTGAAATTTCGGATTATATATTGAAAGTTATGTCCAAATTAAATATTCAAAAAAGCAACAGCATATTCGTTTGTGGCCATAACGGTTATTTAAATATATTTAAATATCGGTTTCGAATGTAGTCAAGATTATTTTGTGATGTAGTCATAATTTAATTTTTAGAATTTTACTGTAATTTTTATATTGGAAAATAAGTAACTTTTTATTTGGAGTATTTTACACCCTATATCAACATTTTAGGGTTTCGCAATATAAGTTAACCTACTGATATTATTATATTTCTGGGATCGTGACGTCTCGCTCGTGTAAACGGTATTTTTATTTCTGCCTGGAGTAGTCGATAAATAAGCGGAGTTCTTTGTAGCCAGTACCGCGTAAGCGTTAACAAATGAATATATATATACTAAAATCTTAAGCTACATACCCAAAGACATTAAGCAATTAGTTGTCAATGTTCCCTCAGTACTTTCTCTCCATTGTTTGGCTTATAAGTTATAAGCGTGCACTCACGTATATTAATAGTTGTTGGTTCTAGTTGCCTAAGTTGTAACACTGGTGTAGTAATCACAAAGGTGGCATTATAAATGAACACTTAAATTAACTTACATTGGCATTTCTTCTAAATTTATTGCCAGTGTGAACATTAAGAGGGAAATGTGTTATTCCTCTGTGCATGTAGTACTCTTGACATCAAAAACATATTGCTATATAACCTCAAAGTGAATTAGACCCCATATACACACAACATTCACCTTACTAACACGAAAAGAAACTTCAAGGTAGTTTTCAAATCCAACGCAAGCCTATGGACTAGAAGAAAAGTTATCCAATATTCTTAGTTTAATCATACATACACACGTCCTATATTTTATTAAAATATAAATGATCTATTTTTGGAAACCAATAAGAACATGCGTAGTACGCGACTGCCTTCATTACTAAGGGATTAGTACCGGCTGCATCTACCCTATGGAAGAACACGCAGGCCACTCCCTTAGTTTACTTCAGACCATACACCTAAAAAGTAACTCTAAAACACTATCACCTACCCTGTGTAAAATACTTAAGCCTTAAGTCTACTCTTCTTTAAATCCACGCTTCATTTCCCAAGTGGGAAACAGAAGCATGAACTAGAGTGATGAGGTTCAAATACAAGTGGCGGATCTCTGGGAGTCGAGCTGTAAACTAGTGGAGTAGAAGAATATTTGTTGAGGGGAAGCACGGTGCTTTCATTTTAAGAACCATGATGAGTTCTGCGACATGTACTTATATATTTAGGAAGAAGATGAGATTGGTTTTGCAGAAAACAGTGGAATATGGGGTAAGTGGTGATGGCATGGAAAGGATAGCAGCATGGAAGGTGACGCACTGTGCAAGTGCGAGCTGAGTTTCAAGTTTTATGAAGTTGTAAGGTGATGAAACAGCTGTCACATGCAGCGACAGGATGGAATAAAATGGAGGAGCAGGTCGTTTTTATTTGTTCTCGTGAAGAAGTTGTTTTTCATGAAAACATGAAGCGTGAATATAGGTGCAAAGTCGGAGCAGCATGGACTGGCCGAAGCATACAGGAGCTTGTACGGGAATGTTATTCATTTTCGTAAAGCATGAGTACATAGAAGGATGTATATATCAGAGAAGGAATAACGCATACATGAAGAACGTGTTTAGTTTTTCATGTAGTGGAGAATGAGGCTGGAGCGCAAAGACATGAAGGGTGGTGATGTTGGCCCAGTGTCAAACACGAGGCATGGGTTTTTAAAAATAAAATAAAGTTTACGGCATTTTTGTTGAGGGAAGTAACGGTGGTTTCATTTAACACCGGGAAGCAACAATAGCAAACATAGAACATAATGGTTGAGGAGTAAGTTAGATCAGTTTTGAGCAAATGGAAATGACGCAAGGAGTTCATTGGCATTTTGTTAAACCTATTTGAGGGTGACATTCTAAATATAGCTGGAGCGTTTTACTGTTGTGAAGTGGTGGCGGAGCCTTGGATTGATGGCGGAGCGGAGAGGTCACTGATATTCTGCATGATGCTGCGTGTATCAGGTGAAGTGGCTTGCGGATGCAAAACTGGGAAGCAGAATGGTTAGTTTTTGAATGTGCCGAAGTGGATTGTTTTGGAATCAGCGGGGTACTGGGGTAGCATGGACTCCATGGAGAATGGAGCGGGGTTTTCTTTGGAGATCGGTGGGAAAAATGGAGACTATAATGTTGGTATTTAGGTTTGGAAATAAACGAAGCATGGGGGATAGAGTTTACTGGAGCTGGCGAGTTCACTGTTGGATAAATGCATGGTGCATGAACTGGTAGAAGACATTTGGAGTTTTGAATTAGCAAGCGCATGTAAAGAGGAGGGGCGCAGGCATATGAATGCATGAAGAAGATGAGAGGGTGGCCTTCACGTATGTGCATATGAAAGGGGCAAAACAATTGTGAAAAAATTGGAGCAAGAGGAGAAAGTGTTGTTGGCGTGGGTATTCATAAAAATGGTGCGGTGTGGAGTATTGCGTAAAGGAGTTTACTAAGGGAGTGAACGCATTCTTTTGCATGATCTGAACAATGCATTTTTTGCACTGGAGAATAAGTGGTGACTCCAGTTCAGATTTAGCATGATGCAATCTATTATTTATTTTGCTTTGTGCCACCGCTCATCTATTGATAGCGGCCAGATGGATCACAAAGGCACCGCACCACAAGCTTGAAAACGTAAGTGTACAAGCATGATGAAATTAACGAATAAAAGGGGTAAAGAAAGACGCAGGTTTTAAATGAGTATGGCCCGACAAAGTAAAGTTGGATGAACGAACCGTCACTTTGGAATTGACGGAAGCTGGCGATGCCATAAAGACGGTTTGGAACAATTTGAAGCACGTTTGAATTTATGGCAGAATTGAACGGCCGGGTATAATCAACTAAAGTAAATCGTTATTTAACGGTTAACGCGCAAGGTGAGTAAACTCACTAAATTTGATCATTTTTATAATATTATAATCATTATTTAATATTGATAAATAATGGTTAAATGATGTGTGATGGTTGTTTGGATAAATTGAAATAATTAGATTGTCGTTTCCATATATTGCACTACATGATAAAATAGATAATCTGTTATTGTTTGTTGTTTGTTGGCGATGCGGGATTACACTGGCCCTGAAATAACTGTCATTTAAACACCGTGAAAATATATGGGAGTTGATTCGAGTTTTAAAAAGGAAAATATTCTATTATTTATTATTAAATAATAGAAAATTAATATTGAGCTAGAGTACCATAACTTGTTTAATATTATAAAACAAGTAATTTGATTTAGAAACGATATTTATAATAAAATGAAATAATTATTATTGGATAAATAGTAAATATTTGTTTAAGACCAATAAGTTATGATAGAATATGTGATCAGGATTAAGTTATAAACTTGATATTTATTGAACATGAAGTTGACTTATAAACGGAATTTATGAAGTGGAATTGGAATATAAAATAAAATAAATAACTCGGTAAATAAGATTAGAACCTGTAAAGGTAGTATTTATTACTTAAATGAAGTTTATTAGACAAATGAGTTCAGATCACTATAAATAGATAATATTCACGTTTTGAAGTGAATAATAATTGTAAAGCAAATGTTTGGCAGTTTAAAATAGTAATAATGGAAATTTGAAATGTTTACAATGTGAATAAGGTATATTTTCTAAAGTATAGAAAACAAGGAATGTGGGAAAAGGATGGAAATGTTTTCGAATGATAAAAATATATATATTTCCGGAATATGGGAAAATTAGAGTTTATAATATTTGAAAGTGATTTTTCCAAAAAGCATGAAAAGATAAATGGGGTTTGGAAATATCTGGGACGATATGGGAATTTTGGAATTTAATGTTAAATAAAAAGGGCCAGTGATTGTGTGATGCTTAGTTATACATTTGGATAAATGTTTGTTTTTACTTCGTTAGTTAAATAACCGACTATCGAAGTGTTTTGACCATCGTTGTCAATACGGAGAGACTGGTTGGATATATTATCCGAAAACCAGGCATAAGCGCTGCGAATTAGATTATGCTGACGATAATTGAAGGCGGAGTAAATTGCAAGGGTCGTTCTATTCCAGAATAGTGCTTTTTGTTTGTCCAGTCCTAGGACACCTTGTATGGACGAATATCTGACTTAGTATTCCTAACGGACCACATAAGATGATCTTTTCAAGGATTACGTCTGGCGGCGGAGAAATTCGTTTCTCTTAGCTTTTATACCCGTAATATTTTTGGAAGATCAACTAGGGATTTGACGGGTTTGACGATGTGGCATTCAAAGTGAATGGCGGTCAGATGTTCTAAAGATAGACGTAGCCTCTAGCCTCACAAATAGGAAATGACAAAAATTGGGAAGGCAGCATGGCTAGTTGGGTCATACCCAAACAGGGTGTATTGTAACCAGTCTAGAGAAAATTCATATTTGTTATTCTTTTCGTTTCTGTATCTTCGGATGACGGTTGGATGGCCAACAACCATGGGTGACAATATATTTGCTACATTTAAGCTAAATGAGTGGGCAGTCATGTGTGGCATGGTTGCAAGACGTTCTTGTTGAACCCCATTGTATACCCTCTAGAGTACACTGATCGGAAGGTGATCCTATACCTTGTATATTGGAATCCAATCTCGAATAAGCACCTTGTGGTTTTTGATTTTATACTATATATGTAGAGCGTGAGATTCAAGTATTTTGCTCTTTGGTTATTTATTTGATTAGACATTATTATAATATCACTGGAGTTTGATATCAAAACATTTTGGGTTATTGTAAGGTAAAAACCGTCCATGTTTATGTGCGGGCTGGTCTTACTATTATCTTTTTCTTTCAAAAGGATTTTCAAAGTTAAACAATATGGTTGGAGTTTACTCACACCAGTCCCATGATTGACCTAGAGTTTATTGTGTGTTTTTCCCTAAACCCTTGGGTGCCCAAATTTGTACGTGCAATCAAGTGTTTCAAGATTTTACAGGTACACTTGGAGGAGCTCGAAGCAGGAGGCTTCACCGCTTGTTATTTAGAGATTATTTCCGCTGTGATGTATAAGTGTTATACTCTGATATGATATGTATATACAATACAGTTTTGTATTTCAAAGTTATATATTATATTTTCTTCGTTCCACTGTGAGGTTCGTGTTTAATCTGATTCTGTTCGGTTCTGATGTTCTTCTTGCTCTTCTATTCTATTAGTTATATCTTTCTACTTCTCATCCTCTAACTTCTTTCCCTTAATATTCTACTTTTCTGTGTAATATGGGTTGACTGTGGTAGTATAATGTCAACTTAAATTGGTACGGAAAAGTGGGACGTTACAACATGGTATCAGAGCTGAAGGTTAAGTGATTACCTTGGCTCTGTGGCGTGACTCAATAGAGATGGGGTTAGTAATACCCTAGATTGAGTTTGAGTGTGTGTATATATATATATGCATATATATATATATATGAGCGCGCATTTGTAAACTGATATAAAAACGATTTTATGTTCTGTTGATTGGTTTGACGAGTGGTTTATGAATTCTGGTCGATACGGTATTGCAAACTGTACTGATAGTTGTTTCTAAACTCATGAGCAGAGTAATTCGACATAATATTGTTCCGAAAAAGGGTAAATGAAATAATTTTACCTAAAATATATTTTGATATAAAAATAAGTATATATCTTGAGATTATTATATATATATTGAATGCGTTGGTAGAAATTATAATCGAATAAGGTTATAATTGAATTGGTTATAAATAACTGATAATAATTCACATGAATATAATATATAAATTAGATAAATTGAATCTGATGATAAACCAGAATTGGAGTTAAAACTCTAGAAATATGAGAAGTCGTTGCAAATGGATTTGAATTAAATATATGGGAATTTTAATATCCTGGGAGATTTAAAAATGTTTTCCAAGTGCTGTGAAATATATTTTGAAATAAATTTCAAAATGAAAGTATTTGAGAATGAGTTTTGGAAGTAATATAGTATTGAACTCACTTCGGTCACTGGAAAATAATTCTGACGATGTGCGCGCCATCATCTATGTTCATTTTCGAGTTTATAAGTGACGGATTACTACAAAAGATTTTGTTTTGAAATAAGTTGTTCGAATATTCAAATGTTTTGAATTGCTATATTATGAATATATATATATATGTATATATATATATATTATTTCAAACTGATTTGAAATAAAAACCTCAGGAATTTGAATTTTGAAATTTAAAATTTACTTATGAAGTAAATAAATAGAAATTTAACTAAGTTGAATAAAACTGGAGTTGAATTGAAACCAAGTAAGTGGAAATCGTATTGGAATAGAATTAAACTTGGTGAAGTAAGTGAATTTGTAAAATAAGATATTGGATTGGAACTAAGTTTGCTTATGGAATTGGATTGTTGAATGATCATTTGGAATTGGAGATTGAAATGAAATATTGGCTTAGTAAAAGCGAAAGATTGGATTGGAAAATGAATTGATTGGAGATCATTTGGAAATACATTTGTATATGCTAGAGTGATAGCAAATGGAAGAGATAAAGTTGAATGCCCAACAAAAATGTACACTTTTGTATTATATTGGGTATGAGATATTTATGAGCTATTTTGGGCAAGCCACTTGGTTGTTTCTTTCTTTTGGATTGAAGAAGGCCAAGAGAGGCAAGTTGTAGTAGTACCGATTGAGCCGTGCAGAGGAGATGCTGGCGAAATTCTCCGAAAATTTAAGCTGTTAGGGAATTTTCAAAATTTCTGAAAGTATTTGTTAATAAGAAGGAATTAATATTTTAATTAGAATTAATCGGTTCTATTGAAAACTGAATTTAAGAAATTAAATAAAAGATTTTAACCTGGTTATAATATGGATTGTAGCATTTTCCCTACCTTAGTAATTTCGGGGACAAAATTCTTTTAAGAGGGAAGGTTATGTAACGTCCCAGAATTTTAGCGATCAAATAATTAATTTTTTTAATTATTTCAATACATTAGTTCGATCATTTAAGTGGTTTAAAATTTAAATATTTTAAATTTTAATTAAATATAAATCGTGGAGTAATAAATTTAAATTCCGAAACAGTCGGAAATGGTTAAATTGCAGTATAATATGATTGGATAATTTAACAGATTTAATTCAGTTCAAAATTGAATTTTAATAACGAATATATTATTTGAACGACAGTTGATCGTATTAATTATAATATTATTATAATCGAGCCTGTAATGTCGCGGCAGTTCATAATTTAACGATTTGAACTTCAACTGACTGTACAAGATCCGTTATTAGTCAGATTTCTGTGAAACAAGAAACGTTGGAATCTATAAAATAATATTATTCCAGTAGAAGTGAAAAATCGAAATTTCGGATTATATATTGAAAGTTATGTCTAAATTAAATATTCAGAAATGCAGCGGCATATTCGTTTTTGGCCATAACTGTTATTTAAGTGTATTTAAATATCGGTTTCGAATTTAGACAAGATTCTTTTGAGATGTAGTCATAATTTAATTTTTAGAATTTTACTGTAATTTTTATTTTGGAAAATAAGCAACTTTTTATTTGGAGTATTTTACACCCTGTGTCAACATTTTGGGGTTTCACAATATAAGTTAACCTACCGATATTATTATAATTTTGGGATCGTGACGCCTCGCTCATGTAAACAGTATTTTTATTTATGTCCAGAGTATTCGGTAAATAAGCGGATTTCTTTGTAGCCGGTACCGTGTAAGCGTTAACAAATGAATATATATATATATATATCCCAAAACCTTAAGCTACATACCCAAAGACATTAAGCAATTAGTTGTCAATGTTCCCTCATTACTTTCTCTCCACTGTTTGGTTTATAAGTTATAAGCGTGCACTCTCTTATGTCTACTCTTCTTTAAATACACGCAACTCTCGTTCATTTCTAGAGTGGGAAACAGAAGCATGAACTAGAGTGATGAGGTTCAAATACAAATGGCGGTTCTCTAGGAGTCGAGTTGTAAACTAGTGGAGTAGAAGAGAGTTTGTTGAGGGGAAGCACGGTGCTTTCATTTTAAGAACCATGATGAGTTCTGCAGCATGTACTTATATATTTAGGAAGAAAATGATGTTGGTTTTGCAGAAAACAGTGGAATATTGGGTAAGTGGTGATGGCGTAGAAAGGATAGCAGCATGGAAGGTGATGCACTGTGCAAGTGCGAGCTGAGTTTCAAGTTTTATGAAGTTGTGAGGTGATGAAACAGTTGTCACATGCAGCGACAGGATGGAAAAAAAATGGAGGAGCAGGTCGTTTTTATTTGTTCTCAAGAAGAAGTTGTTTTTCATGAAACTTTAAGCGCGAATATAGGTGCAAAGTGGGAGCAGCATGGACTAGCCAGAGCATACAGGGGCCTGTACAGGAGCGTTATTCATTTTCGTAAAGCATGAGTATATAGAAGGAAGTATATATCAGAGAAGGAAAAATGCATACATGAAGAACATGTTTAGTTTTTCATGTAGTGGAGAATGAGGCTAAAGCGCAAAGACGTGAAGGGTGGTGCATGTTGCCCAATGTCAAATGTGAGGCACGGGTTTTTAAAAATAAAATAAAGTTTACGGCATTTTTGTTGAGGGAAGTAATGGTGGTTTCATTTAATACTGGGAAGCAATAATGGAAAATGAAGAACATTATGGTTGAGGAGCAAGTGAGATCAGTTTAAAGCAAATGGAAATGACGCAAGGAGTTCATTGGCTCTTTGTTGAACCTATTTGAAGGTGACGTTTTAAATGTAGCTGGAGCGTTTTACTGTTGTGAAGTGGTGGCGGAGCCTTGGATTGATGGCGGAACGGAGAGGTCCGTGATATTCTGTGTGATGTTGCCTGTATCAGGTGAAATGGCTTGCGGATGCAAAACTGGAAGCAACATGGTTAGTTTTTGAATGTACCGAAGAGGATTGTTTTGGAATCAGAAGGGTAGCATGGAGAATGGAGCGGGGTTTTCTCTGAAGATCAGTGGGAGAAATGGAGACTGTAATGATGCCATTTGAGGTTGGAAATAAATGAAGCATGGGGATAGAGTTTACTTGAGCTGGCAAGTTCACTGTTTGGATAAATGCATGGTGTATGAACTGGTAGAAGACATTTGGAGTTTTGAATTAGCAGGCACATGTAAAGAGGAGGGGCGTAGGCATATAAATGCATGAAGAAGATGAGAGGGTGTCCTTCACGTATGCGCATATGAATGGGACAAAACCATTGCGAACAAATTGGAGCTAGAGGAGAAAGTGTTGTTGCCGTGGGTATTCATGAAAATGGTGCGGTATGGAGTATTGCGTAAAGGAGTTTGCTAAGGGAGTGAACACATTCTTTCGCATGATCTGAACAATGCATTCTTTTGCACTGGAGAATGAGCGGTGACTCCAGTTTTGATTTAGCATAATGCAATCTATTATTTATTTTGCTTTGTGCCACCGCTCATCTATTGATAGCGGCCAGATGGATCATAGAGGCATCGCACCACAAGCTTTAAAATGTAAGTGTACAAGTATGATGAAATTAACGAATAAAAGAGATAAAGAAAGACGCGGGTTTTAAATGAGTATGGCCCGACAAAGTAAAGTTGGATGAACGGCCCGTCACTTTGGAATCGACGGAAGCTGGCGACGCCATGAAGGCGGTTTGGAACAATTTGATGCACGTTTGAACTTATGGCAGAATTGAACGGCCGGGTATAATCAACTGATGCAAATCGTTATTTAATGGTTAACGCGCAAGGTGAGTAACCTCACTAACTCTGATCATTTTTATAATATTATAATCGTTATTTAATATTGATAAATAATGGTTAAATGATGTGTGATGGTTGTTTGGATAAATTGCTGATAAATTGGTTGAAATAATTATATTGTTGTTTCCATATATTGCACTACATAATAAAATAGATAATCTGTTATTGTTTGTTGCTTGTTGGGGATGTGGGCTTACACTGGCCCTGAAATAACTATCATTTAAACACCGTGAAAATATATGGGAGTTGAATCAAGTTTTAAAAAGGAAAATATTCTATTATTTGTTATTAAATAATAGAAAATTAATATTGAGCTAGAGTACCATAACTTGTTTAATATTATAAAACAAGTAATTTGATTTAGAAACGATATTTATAATAAAATGAAATAATTATTATTGGATAAATAGTAAATATTTGTTTAAGACCAATAAGTTATGATAGAATATGTGATCAGGATTAAGTTATAAACTTGATATTTATTGAACATGAAGTTGACTTATAAACGGAATTTATGAAGTGGAATTGGAATATAAAATAAAATAAAATAACTCGGTAAATAAGACTAGAACCTGTAAAGGTAGTATTTATTACTTAAATGAAGTTTATTTGACAAATGAGTTCAGATCGCTATAAATGGATAATATTCACGTTTTGAAGTGAATAATAATTGTAAAGCAAATGTTTGGCAGTTTAAAATAGTAATAATGGAAAATTGAAATGTTTACAATGTGAATAAGGTATATTTTCTAAAGTATAGAAAATAAGGAATATGGAAAAAGGATGGAAATGTTTTCGAATGATAAGAATATATATATTTCCGGAATATGGGAAAATTAGAGTTTATAATATTTGAAAGTGATTTTTCCAAAAAGCGTGAAAAGATAAATGGGGTTTGGAAATATCTGGGACGATATGGGAAACTGGGAATTTAATGTTAAATAAAAAGGGCCAGTGATTGTGTGATGCTTAGTTGTACATTTGAATAAATGTTTGTTTTTACTTCGATAGTTAAATAACTGACTATAGAAGTGTTTTGATTATCATTGTCAATACGGAGAGCCCAGTTGGATATATTATCTGAAAACCACTCTGTACGGGCATAAGCGCTGCGAATTAGATTATGTTGAAGATAACTGAGGCTGAGTAAATTGCAAGGGTTGTTCTGTTCCAGAATAGTGCATTTTATTTGTCCAGTCCCAGGACAACTTGTATGGATAAATGTCTGACAGAGTATTCCTAACGGATCACATAAGACGATCTTTTCAAGGATTATGTCTGGTGGCGGAGAAACTCATTTCTCTTAGCTTTTATGCCCGTAATATTTTTGGAAGATCAACTAGTGATTTGACGGGTTTGACGATGTGGCATTCAACGTGAATGGTAATCAGATGTTCTGAAGATAGACGTAGCCTCTAGCCTCACAACCAGGAAATGACAAAAATTAGACAGGCAGCATGGGTAGTTGGGTCATACCCAAGCAGGGTGTATTGTCACCGGTCTAGAGAAAATTCATATTTGTTCTTCTTTTCGTTTCTGTATCTTCGGATGACGGTTGGATGGCCAACAACCGTGGTGACAATAATTCGCTACACTCAAGCTAAATGAGTGGGCGGTCATGTGTGGCCGGGTTGCAAGACGTTCTTGTTGAAACCCCAGTGTATACCCTCTAGAGTGCACTGATCGGAAGGTGATCCCATACCTTGTCTGTTGGAATCCAATTTCCAATAAGCCTCCTACGATTTTTGATTTTATACTATATATATATACCGTGAGATGCAAGCGTTCTACTATTTGGTTATTTATTTGATTAGACATTATTATAATATCACTGGAATTTGATATCAAAACGTTTTGGGTTATAGTAAGGTAAAAACCGTCCATGTTTATGTGTAGGCTAGTCTTACTATTATCTTTTTCTTTCAAAAGGATTTTCAAAGTTAAACAATATGGTTGGAGTTTACTGACACCAGTCCCATGACTGACCCAGAGTTTATCTTTTGTGTTTTTCCCTGAACCCTTGGGTGCCCAAATTTGTACGGGCAGTCACAGGTACACTTGGAGGAGCTCGAAGCAGGAGGCTTCACCGCTTGTTATTTAGAGATTATTTCCGCTGTGATGTATAAGTGTTATACTCTGATATGGTACGTATATACAATACAGTTTTGTATTTCAAAGTTATATATTATATTTTCTTCGTTCAGCTGTGAGATTCATGTTTACTCTGATTCTGTTCAGTTCTGATGTTCTTCTTACTCTTCTATTCGATTTGTTATATCTTTCTACTTCTCATCCTCTAACTTCTTTCTCTTAATATTCTGATTTTCTGTATAATATGGGTTGACTGTGGTAGTAAAATATCAGCTTAAATTGGTACGGAAAAGTTGGACGTTACAAACGGTTTCCGCTCGAACTCAAAAACATGCGTGCTGTGTTTGAGTTGGAAAGGAAGGCTTGTCGTTCTGTTAAGGCACTGGAAGAAACGAAGAGATTAAATGGTAATTTAGAGCTTGGCGTTGGTATTTTAAAAGAGCATAAGAAGTTAGGTTTATGTTTGTTTTCTGGGTTTATTTCCGTGGAAGGTGATGTATATTTATAGGGGTAAAGGTTGGGTTACCACTGAAACCATACCATGGATTCAGAACATGGTTTTGAAATTTTGTCAGAGATTTTTTTCTCCTTATGCTTCTAGCCTTAAGGCCGCTCGAGAATAGGGGTTAACATTTATTTTTATTTTATTTTTTTAAATTTGATTTCGGTGAAAGTGACTAATGATTTTTAGTCTTAAAGTTAAATGTACCATGCTATATAAAATTCCGTCCGTATATGACTTGCTATCAACAAAAATAAAAATACCGTCGCGTACAACAGTGTGTCACGATCACAAACATATAATACAATAAACAAGCTAACTAATTCTGGGAAATTTCAAGAGTGCTGATATAGGGTGTAAAATACTCCAAATCAAAAAGTTGCTCATTATTCCAATTAAAAATTAAAGAAAAATCCTATAATTTAAATTATCAATACGTCTTAAAAATCTTATCCAAATTCGAAACTCATGATTTATTATATTTAATAAATCGTTATGGCTTATAAACTATTACATAGCAACTATTTAAAAATTTGATTTGGACATAAAACAAAATCTACAACATGAAAACTCGATTTATCTCTTCCATTAGGAAAATATTATCCCATAGATTCGGATGTTTCTTGTTTCGAGAAATTCTGACTTATATTGGATCTTCTACGTCCAATTAAAGTTCAAAACGTAATATTACGAACTATCGCGCCGCTGCAGTTCATTTTATAATTAAATTATAAATTCAACGTTCATACATCGTTTAAGAACGAATATGTTATTATAATTCAAAACAAACTAAATCAGATATTTCTATATTGTCCAATTTACGTTATATTGCAAACTCAACCAATTCCGACTATTTCGGAATTATATTATTATTTAAAATATATACCAGACCATTTAACTCAACTATTTAAGTTCCCAAAAAAATATTGAAATAAATATTTAATTAAACGGTTAAAATCTGGGTCGTTACATTACTAATATTAATTCTAACCAACTTTAACATGTATAAATACAGAGGAAATTCATGTATGATCATGGAAATTAAACAATCACCCTGGCGATATATATATATTCCTATCATATATGTATGCAAACAGTTCAGGTCTATATATACATATTCACTTAATTCCATATTTTTTTAATAAGTATTTGTATCAATCAGTATAGACTATTCAAACATTCACATATGCTTGCAGTATTCAATCCATTCCATTATTAATAAACATCTTATTTTTTGGTTCATACATATATATACATATACACATGCACATATATATATATATATATGTATGTATGTATGTATATGCACATACCCTTCCATGTACATATACATATACATATACATCCCTACTTGGCAGATCATACCAATACATATATACATACATTTTAATGCATATATACATATGCAACCCCATCTGACAGGTTATTCAAGTATATATATGTATACATACATACATACATACATACATATATATATATACACACACATACATTTTTGGCTGCATATATACATATACATAATTATTTTAGAATTGTCTATGTGTGGAAATCAGTGAATATAAATGCATTCAAAATAATTTCACAATGCAACCATACAACCAAACACATTACATATCACTTATCACATACACAAATTTACAGCTAAAAGAATAAATCATTTGTTCAGGCTTAGGAACATATTCAACTATCACATGCAGGAATTATTTAAACAAACCTGAGAACACTTCATGTTATTTAACTCTAACATGCTTGCCCATTCTCCCATTATATGTAAATCCTATCTATTTACATATAACAGTCCATTTATTCTTCCATGAACTAATAAGGCCCTAAGTCATTAAAATAATTCCCCATATTAATCAGCTGATAATTAAATCAACACAGCACATCATACATGTGTAAATCAAGCATACAAACATTGCATAACCATCACATGCAATACATACAGCTACTTATCAAACACAATCATCAAATTACTCAGTACTAAAAAATATACACATTCAGGCAAGTGTTACAATTCCTATTACCACACATATATATCAGAAATAATTCTCTATTTCTACATTAATGTTAAAGTATACTTATTTCTGTGTAAATATGACTAGAGATATTTTAGGTTATCGCCTAACCCTTGGCTTCTCTTCACCAGATTTCATAACATAAACATGAGAAACTAACTCAGAAAATCCAACAAAGCCACAGTGAATCAGCGCATATAATTCCATCGCTCCACTTGCCTGACATAAGCACGGATTCTCCCATCCATACTACATGTACTCACACATTCAACCCTATTTACACAGCATACAATACTTAAACTGGTTCATCATTTTATTTCATATCTTCTACTTTGTTATAAAATCACTTCTACAAAATTTCAGATCTGCATGCCCACAACTAAATAAGGAAACCAATAATACGCTCCCATTTTACTATAAAATGCTTTCATATTTTTATGCAACATCCATTTATAAAGAGAAATCACCCATTCAGACTTATCAATCACAAAATCGCATCCATAAATTATCCAATCAATCACATACGAAAGGCAAATGAAACACGGTTGCCTATAAAAGGACTTAATGCCTAAAAAAAGGAGAAATACACTCACATTGATTTAATCTTCGATTATATTTCCTGCGATTTTGATCTCTATGCATCCATATCCGATTTGGCTTTCAAAGCTCTCAAGTTCGCTGCTCTCCCTCTCCCGAATCCATATTCAACTGCGCGAGATGTATCATTTCGATTTTCCCTAATTTAATTTCTAGGGCTTTTCGGCCATTTTGATTTTCTTTTAGTTTTTTGAACAACAGAAAAAAGAATGATTGTGTGGCCCGGTTTTCTTTTATTTACAATGTACAGATAGGCTAGGGTTTTAAGTGCCAAATCTCCAACTTATCCCTTGGATTTTTGTTGGCCTTTATTACAATACTTGGCCTATTTTACGATACTTAACAAATGTTTTAAGTTACACACACATCATACAAACAAACATATGTGTGCATATCAATTCAAATATCCATTTTATATATATATATATATATACAAAAAGTTATACTATGCACATATATATAAATAAATAAATTGGTAATAAAATAAGAATATTATAAAGCTGTAAAATTTTGGATTATCACATTCACCCCGCCTTTAAGAAATTGTGTCCCACAATTTATTCGTACATATATTATGTATTAAATCAAAATCAATGAGCATATGTAATAACTGATTTTTATGTGCATGCTTTCTAAAACGAGTTCAATTATAGCCAACCTATTTATTCTAAGTAATCTGTGTATTAAGAAAAGAAAATATCATCAATAGTTAATCCCATTCAAAGGTATAAAATTCTGAAAGAAATTTGATTTAAATTTATATTGCATACCTCAATCAGCAAATAGATATGTATTTATAGCAAACAAGATAACTTTTTCTTTCAGAAATACTCATATATACCAAACAAAAAAGCTTTATCTTCTTGCTTTAGAAACATTGCTATTATATTTAGGTTACTCCAGCTTGTATCAAAATAAGCATGGAAAATATTTCTCCATTTTTTTAACCATAATTACATTAGCTTTACACTCAAAGCAGGTGTTTCAACTTAATTAATACATCAAGTGTAACTTTTTAAACAAAATTTCAGCAACTTATTGGTTTCAGTACTAGCATCATCTATGCATTTACACCCAGCTTATATGTGCAGATTTTCAAACAGGTTTTTTTCATCTTTTATATATATACTACTTCAGTATAAAACAACAAGCCATATTGTCTTAATAATTCAATACATTATCAAGCAATTTAAACAAGACATACACATCACAGGTAGCAGTTAATATCACAGAATTATCAAGGTTTTCAAATACATTTCTTAAACCCACATATACATCATGACATTTCGACATTCAATATACTGCTTAAACCAATATCTCCTGTATATTTTTCCTTTAAGAATTATCAACTTGGGGATTTAAGTAAATTCTTATTTGTATTTAAGAGTTATTGACAAAATAATCATCATATCTATCTGCATTTTTTAACTACATCAATTTGCAGATATTCAGTCTATTTATAAATATCCAGATTTCCATTTTAAACTTGGGTATGCTTATATGTGTTGATCAAAAATCTGTTAACTTGATTCTAACAGCAGTTATGATTACTCAACCAAATCAAGTTAATGATGCAGTACAAAATACAACATGAGTGCAGGCCAAACATTTTCATTTGCATAAATAACTCGAGGTGGTTTACACTTAGCAGACCAAAAATCAACACAAGTATCCTTAATACTTTACTGGTTTACTTAACAAATTTTAAATTTGCAAATTCTAGGGTCCCTATTAATTCAAATTCAACCCATACCATATAATTTATTCAAGTGTTCTGCAGCATCAACTAGCGTGTGTGTAACAACCCGAATTTTTAGCAACGTGTTAAGACAAGAATCAAGGCAGAATTAAATTATAAAATCTGAATCAGGATAAACGGGTTGCGCCATTGCGTTCGTCTCGTAAAAAAACGCGAAATAGAGTCCGAAATTTCGTAAATCGGAGTCCGTATGAAGAAGATATGGACGAACGGAGTTAGGCAGAAAAACCGAAAACAAGCCAGAATGCACTGGCGCACTTGTGAAGTGCGCCAGCACAAAAATACACTGGCGCACTTGGGAAGTGCGCCCGTGTCGAGCCAGAAACCTGCACAGCCTTCTGGCTTGACCCTGGCTGGCCTGGTGCACCTGTTTTGGCCCTTGGTCTTGTTTTGGAGGCTTGTGACGATTTTTGAGGGCTGGGATCTATCCTAGGGTTAATCTAAGGGTCCTAACTAGCCTAATCTTCTATAAATAAGCCCCTAACCCCCCCTAAACCCTTATTATTCACTCATGTAACTAAACTATGGCCAAATTTCTACTCTCATGGCCTCCACTCAACTATCCTAGCCTCCACTTCATTTCTATGAAAGGTTTCATGATCTTGAGAGTGTTAGAGAGTTTCTATGTTAGTATGAGAGCTTCTCAAGTGGATTCCAAGGCAAAAGCTTTGATCTTTGTTCATAAAGATGGTGTTTTTGTTGATTTGGAGCATCCATCTTTGGGTTTTTGGGTGATGGCATGCATAGGCTTCATTACAAGCCTTAGTTTAATCGATTTAGGCCTTCATAGCAATGTAAGCCCTTCCCTACTCTTAGATATTAACTATGAAGTTAAATGTTCATGTTGAAAGTTTGGGTTTGATTAATTAGAATGATGCATGCTATCATGTTATGCAAGTTTATGAAGTCATTATCTTGATCTTATGAGCTAAAAGCCACAACCTTTATGTTGAAATGTTGCATTATGCAACATGAGAATCTTCATAATCATTATGTCAACTTGCATATGAAGTCATAATCCTTATATGATGATATATGCGAGTTTCTAGCCATCATTCCATGTCTTTTGTCACCATGATTCGCTTATGTACCAAGTTTGGGGTTGATGCATGTTTTTGAGGCTTAAGAATGTAACATGCAAGCTAATGAACACATTTGTGCCTCATTTGCCACCATGATTAACTTGTGGCTTAATACCCATTTTTGTCATTCCTTTGCCAAGTCTCTTCTTTTAATCCATCACGTTGTTGCGAACGTATATGCTAGTTTAAAAAAGCATTGGGGTCACATTATGGGGAAGCATAATGACATGAATATGACTTGGGTAAATGGGTATAAACATGACAACATGTAACGTTAAATATGACATGTGTTTATACTTGAAAACATGACTTGAAGTATAACATGGAAGTTGACATGTAAGTATGCATAAAAACATAAGCTTGGGAATTTACCTATTAAGTTAGGTCTACCCATTGGGAATTTACCTATTAAGTTAGGTCTACCCAATTGCTTGAAAACTTGACTATGAACATGACACTAGACTAAACATGAAAGTGGCCAACTCGAGGTTGGGTTGAGTTTGCAACGTAAAACTACCCGGAACCGACCGGCCTAACTAGTAGTTGCAAACAATAGGACCCAATGTGAGAAGTTGGTCATGTTGTGCTTGAACCCGAGGTTAGACCAAGTTGTGGTGTAAAGCTACCCGGAACCGACCGGCTTAACTAGTAACCACAACAAAGTCTAATGTGAGAGGTTGGGGTGCATTAAGTAATTAATGCCACATGATAGGGTTAAGTTAATTTGATTATTGACTCTTAACCAAATATGACATGGGTAAATGGGTTAAGTAAATTGGTTAGGCTAATGATACTTAACAAAACATGACAAGGTTGGGTAGGTTAAGTGATTTGATTTGCCTAATGACGCTTAACCATTTTTATACGACTAGTGGATGGGGATTAAGTTAACCAACACTTAATCAATCCAACATGATAATTTGGCAAGGTTAAGTAAGTTTTCTTAATGACACTTAACCATACAAGATGATTAGGGGATGGGGTTAAGTAATTTGCACCTAACTAATCCGACACGGTAATTAGATGGGGTTAAGTAATCCACACTTAACTAATCTAAACACGGTAATTCGATGGGGTTAAGTTAAACACTTAACCAATTTAAACTCGGTAATTCAATGAGGTTAAGTAACCAATACTTAACCAACTTAACGTGATAATTTAATGGGGTTAAGCAACTTATACTTAACCAATTGTACATGATGATTTGATGGGGTTAAGTAACTTACACTTAACCAATCTAATACGCGGACCTGATAAGGTTAAGTCACAAGACCTTTTTAGAATATACTTAACCATTGTAGTATGATTAGAGGATGGGGTTAAGCCAACCTATACTTAACCAATCCGACTCGATAATTTGATGGGATTAAGATAATCTATGCTTAATCGATCTAGCAAGATAATCCGATAGGATTAAGGTAAGCTAGTACTTGACCAATTTGACTTGATAGGGTTAAGTCATGAGCCTCTGGGTACACTTAACCAAATTGTGGGACTAAGTCTTGAACTTAAATACTTAGCTAATCTTTGACGTGATTCGTGGGCGGGTTAAGTCATGGACTTGAATGATAACACTTAACCCAATAGACAAACCCTAGCTAGAAGAACTAGGTAGAAAACCGTGGTTAATCAAGGATAACGGGAAAGGAAGCTAAGTGGTAAACCTTAGTTAAGGGTAACTAAGTAATAATTCTTAGCTAAGGACATAGGACTAATTCTCAAAACGATGAGTAACCTGATACGGTAGGTCATCGCTTAGTATACGAGGGGGAGCAGTTATCTGACTTGGATAAAAGCTCCAGCGAACTGGGTAACGAAGCAGCGGCTTCAGGGAACGTGAGGATATTCTTGGGATCCCTCTGTGAGCTGCCAGGTCATTATACTAGGCTCACGAGAGGTTGAGGTCTGCGGTAGAAGAACCAAGAATATGCCTTGGTTGCTATGCGAGCGACCTAAAGACTGGGGTGGATAGCAGTGAGTCGACGAATACATAAGGTGCCCGAGATAGCAAGTTCGTCGATCATCTACCATCTTAAGTCAAGCGTGTACGTACGGAAAGGCAGGGAACACCCAACAGACCATAATTGCTATCTAATTATGGGTGAGGTAGGCCGTAGGATGTGGGCTGGCCGGAGTGTAGTTCTCATGCAAGATTGTCTCTTGTGTTGCCTTTCACTAGTTGAGGGAGGGGTCTCGTGGGACCATAGCCACGTGTAGAAAAGCAGACCTTAGTATCTGCATCGGCAGATAAATCTAAAGCTCCCGACCGAGTCTTGTATTTCTTGTTTTGCCCTGTGACAGGACTCGGATGGCACGATGTGATACATGTGCATACAGTTATAGAAAAACGATTCACGATGAATGCGTGGGAAAAAGGGCGCGGTTGAGGGTTAGCGTAATCCCTAGTGGCCTAGGTGGTTTAACCCAAACCAAAATACGAAAGCGTGCAATAGGTAAGCGTAATCCCTAGTGGTGCTAGGTGGCGTAAGTCCTAGTAGTTCAAACGATGATTCATATGGAAGAGCCTAGCTAGAACAAGGGTGACAGTCCAAACGATTTCAAGGATAATACGACATGAGGAAGCCCGTACGAGGTACGGCAAAGGACTGAACTTATATACATGGAAAGAAACATATGATTTGAGTAACCTATATATGCGATATATTAGGTTGACATGGACCATTACACGACTTTGAGTAAGGGACATTCATGGTTAACACATAACAAGGCTGGGATACTAGTACGGTAGGTGCAGAGCAGTTATACAGGATAGATACCATGGGACGTTATACGTGATAGATATCTTGGAATATTATACTTGATAGGAACCTGACGATGTGATACCTTGTTTTGTCTTGACATCTTAGTTTATCTGAGTTCAGTAGTTCATCCTGTTATTTTGATTTAGCTTACCTATCTTGTTATCATGCTTATGTTCATCTCAGTTTCTCATGTCAGTTAACTTTACTAGTTTTTATACTAATAGTAGATAGGGCTTACTCAGTCTTTTTGACTGACCCGTTTTGTTTCGCCTCTTTTCTTCCGTTTCCCCCCCCCCCCAGGTTACAGGGAGGAAACACTGCTGTTTAGTTCGGACTTCCTCTGCTTGAAGGTCATCATGGATGGCTTGGACTTTTCCTGGCTATGGCTACTTTACTATTTTTATTTGGGGAATAATTTATGAAAAAGTCTTTATGCTTCTTTACTATTGCAAGACAGGTTTTGATGTACTCTGATGTAAAAGGCTTTAGACCTTATGTATTCATGTTTATGAAAGTTCGATTTTACTTCCGCTATTTTATATGTTCTGTCTTGTGATATTTCTATGCATGTTTACCAATAATGCCCCTCTAAAGCTAGTGCATTCCTTTGCGAGTGACCCTAGCGGAGGCGGGGTGTTACATTTGGTATCAGAGCAGAAGGTTACCAGACTGGGCAAAAGTTTTTAAAGACCTTCTGAAAACTATTTGAAAACCGTTTACAAAGAAGCATTTTTCAAGAAAGTTTTCTTTGAAAAAGAAAAGGCTATTCCCCAAAGGCCATTAGCATTATCCTTGTTTCCTTAATTAAATCTCTTTTCCTTTCTTTCCTCCATCTGTAGTCACAGTGGTTTTAACTGCGACTAGTCTTTTCTATCTACGAAAGTACTTTCCATGCGATGGAGGTGGTTCTCGAGAGACCAATGGCCGCGTTATAAGAAAGGACAGTGAGAAAGAGGATGAAGGATGCGAGTTTAAGGATGAACAACTTGTTGGTATGGCTCAACCCAGAATGAGAGAGAAAGATGAACAATGAAACCCATGACGAGAGAGTACCTTTGGCATGGTGGAACGGGACGGATAGTTAAGTATCATGGGACAAGGACAAGATCATCGGGAGGGCAGTAGTATGCTCTCATTTCTAGAGTACCTCGGAAGGAGGGTAACGATCTCGTTAAAGGTTTAGCTTTTCTTCTCTACCATCCCGTTAGGACTTCGTTGTTCGTATCATTTAAGTCTGCTTCGATAGTTGAGTCTCTGCACCTTAAGTACTAGCGTAATAGAGAATCCCATTTTTGTCTCAAAGTCCTATTGGAGAATCAGTCCATTTATACATGACTTGTTTGGATTTGAGAATGTCTATGTCAAGTGTTGAGCTTGGAAATAATGCTTATGTTTATAAGCTATGGAAGGATTCTAGGGATGAAGTGGTTATCCAGTAAGGGGTGCCACTCTCGGTTTTGATAAGAGGGTAGTTAGACTCTTGACTAGCCTTGGTAATACCCTCGGAGTCTCATGTAACCTTTTTGAGGTTCTGTCATGACTAGTTACTTAGAATCCCTTGATGCCTTTATTGGAAATTTGAAGCCCGATCGAGTGGTGTTCGCCGATAAGACGGATGGTTTACTTCACTTATGCGTGGGTTATAGAAATCACCCTAGTAAGTGCGCTTGATAACCTGGTTGGCATCTGTCTACTTTCAAGAGAAAGTTCTTCTACGTGGAATACCTTGTGGGACGAGGTCCGAGATTCACTAGTGAATTTTGGAAAGCTTGCATGAGATCATGAGTACGCAGTCATGTTTGCGCCAAGTGTGCAAGTGGAACGAGAGGCGACGAAGAAATGAGTTCCAGCTCATGTTATGGAAACAGGAAATAGGAAGCTACGAAATCGCGAAGTTAAAAGACGGTCAAGGCACAATGGAATTAAGCTCGAGGAAATACGACTCTGATGGTCAAAGACTATATACGCGCATGATATCTCTTTTGGGAGTATATCCTTGATCCCTGTTTTCTGTAGAGCTTACTTGTAGGCTATCTTTTGTGGACATCCTCTCGGTCCTATTTTCTGTTACAAACCCCGTAAGGAGTTTGTCTTGTTTTTCTTCTCGACCCTGTTCCAGGGAATCCTAGGTAGAACCCTATGGATGTAAACATGTATTTGAAACATGTTATGATTGATATGGTTGCAAGTGGTTGCTCGTGGATGCGCGAATACACATTAGATACTAGCTCGACTTGGTCACATTTCATATTGCATATGCACGAGTATTTATACTTGTTTATGGATGAAATCGAATGTATTATCATGCGGTTGTTGCATATGAATGAATGATTGTGCACGCATATAGTATCTATATGACTAGGACTATTTGCATACATGTTGGATTCATGGCACTATACATATTTTGCATTAGAAAGATTATTCAGGCCTGATCATTAGCATTAGCTAAGGAACATGTACACACACGTTTTGCATATATTCATACAGCATTAGAAATCATCTAAGGACAATGGTTGCTTGTGGATGATGTTTTGAGTAGATGGATGACGGATGGTAGGATACGTTCTTCCTAACTTGGAGATTTCGGGGACGAAATCCTTTAAGTTGGGGAGGTTGTAACAACCCGAATTTTTAGCAACGTGTTAAGACAAGAATCAAGGCAGAATTAAATTATAAAATCTGAATCAGGATAAACGGGTTGCGCCATTGCGTTCGTCTCGTAAAAATACGCGAAATAGAGTCCGAAATTTCGTAAATCGGAGTCCGTATGAAGAAGATATGGACGAACGGAGTTAGGCAGAAAAACCGAAAACAAGCCAGAATGCACTGGCGCACTTGTGAAGTGCGCCAGCACAAAAATACACTGGCGCACTTGGGAAGTGCGCCCGTGTCGAGCCAGAAACCTGCACAGCCTTCTGGCTTGACCCTGGCTGGCCTGGTGCACCTGTTTTGGCCCTTGGTCTTGTTTTGGAGGCTTGTGACGATTTTTGAGGGCTGGGATCTATCCTAGGGTTAATCTAAGGGTCCTAACTAGCCTAATCTTCTATAAATAAGCCCCTAACCCCCCCTAAACCCTCATTATTCACTCATGTAACTAAACTATGGCCAAATTTCTACTCTCATGGCCTCCACTCAACTATCCTAGCCTCCACTTCATTTCTATGAAAGGTTTCATGATCTTGAGAGTGTTAGAGAGTTTCTATGTTAGTATGAGAGCTTCTCAAGTGGATTCCAAGGCAAAAGCTTTGATCTTTGTTCATAAAGATGGTGTTTTTGTTGATTTGGAGCATCCATCTTTGGGTTTTTGGGTGATGGCATGCATAGGCTTCATTACAAGCCTTAGTTTAATCGATTTAGGCCTTCATAGCAATGTAAGCCCTTCCCTACTCTTAGATATTAACTATGAAGTTAAATGTTCATGTTGAAAGTTTGGGTTTGATTAATTAGAATGATGCATGCTATCATGTTATGCAAGTTTATGAAGTCATTATCTTGATCTTATGAGCTAAAAGCCACAACCTTTATGTTGAAATGTTGCATTATGCAACATGAGAATCTTCATAATCATTATGTCAACTTGCATATGAAGTCATAATCCTTATATGATGATATATGCGAGTTTCTAGCCATCATTCCATGTCTTTTGTCACCATGATTCGCTTATGTACCAAGTTTGGGGTTGATGCATGTTTTTGAGGCTTAAGAATGTAACATGCAAGCTAATGAACACATTTGTGCCTCATTTGCCACCATGATTAACTTGTGGCTTAATACCCATTTTTGTCATTCCTTTGCCAAGTCTCTTCTTTTAATCCATCACGTTGTTGCGAACGTATATGCTAGTTTAAAAAAGCATTGGGGTCACATTATGGGGAAGCATAATGACATGAATATGACTTGGGTAAATGGGTATAAACATGACAACATGTAACGTTAAATATGACATGTGTTTATACTTGAAAACATGACTTGAAGTATAACATGGAAGTTGACATGTAAGTATGCATAAAAACATAAGCTTGGGAATTTACCTATTAAGTTAGGTCTACCCATTGGGAATTTACCTATTAAGTTAGGTCTACCCAATTGCTTGAAAACTTGACTATGAACATGACACTAGACTAAACATGAAAGTGGCCAACTCGAGGTTGGGTTGAGTTTGCAACGTAAAACTACCCGGAACCGACCGGCCTAACTAGTAGTTGCAAACAATAGGACCCAATGTGAGAAGTTGGTCATGTTGTGCTTGAACCCGAGGTTAGACCAAGTTGTGGTGTAAAGCTACCCGGAACCGACCGGCTTAACTAGTAACCACAACAAAGTCTAATGTGAGAGGTTGGGGTGCATTAAGTAATTAATGCCACATGATAGGGTTAAGTTAATTTGATTAATGACTCTTAACCAAATATGACATGGGTAAATGGGTTAAGTAAATTGGTTAGGCTAATGATACTTAACAAAACATGACAAGGTTGGGTAGGTTAAGTGATTTGATTTGCCTAATGACGCTTAACCATTTTTATACGACTAGTGGATGGGGATTAAGTTAACCAACACTTAATCAATCCAACATGATAATTTGGCAAGGTTAAGTAAGTTTTCTTAATGACACTTAACCATACAAGATGATTAGGGGATGGGGTTAAGTAATTTTCACCTAACTAATCCGACACGGTAATTAGATGGGGTTAAGTAATCCACACTTAACTAATCTAAATACGGTAATTCGATGGGGTTAAGTTAAACACTTAACCAATTTAAACTCGGTAATTCAATGAGGTTAAGTAACCAATACTTAACCAACTTAACGTGATAATTTAATGGGGTTAAGCAACTTATACTTAACCAATTGTACATGATGATTTGATGGGGTTAAGTAACTTACACTTAACCAATCTAATACGCGGACCTGATAAGGTTAAGTCCAAAGACCTTTTTAGAATATACTTAACCATTGTAGTACGATTAGAGGATGGGGTTAAGCCAACCTATACTTAACCAATCCGACTCGATAATTTGATGGGATTAAGATAATCTATGCTTAATCGATCTAGCAAGATAATCCGATAGGATTAAGGTAAGCTAGTACTTGACCAATTTGACTTGATAGGGTTAAGTCATGAGCCTCTGGGTACACTTAACCAACTTGTGGGACTAAGTCTTGAACTTAAATACTTAGCCAATCTTTGACGTGATTCGTGGGCGGGTTAAGTCATGGACTTGAATGATAACACTTAACCCAATAGACAAACCCTAGCTAGAAGAACTAGGTAGAAAACCGTGGTTAATCAAGGATAACGGGAAAGGAAGCTAAGTGGTAAACCTTAGTTAAGGGTAACTAAGTAATAATTCTTAGCTAAGGACATAGGACTAATTCTCAAAACGATGAGTAACCTGATACGGTAGGTCATCGCTTAGTATACGAGGGGGAGCAGTTATCTGACTTGGATAAAAGCTCCATTGAACTGGGTAACGAAGCAGCGGCTTCAGGGAACGTGAGGATATTCTTGGGATCCCTCTGTGAGCTGCCAGGTCATTATACTAGGCTCACGAGAGGTTGAGGTCTGCGGTAGAAGAACCAAGAATATGCCTTGGTTGCTATGCGAGCGACCTAAAGACTGGGGTGGATAGCAGTGAGTCGACGAATACATAAGGTGCCCGAGATAGCAAGTTCGTCGATCATCTACCATCTTAAGTCAAGCGTGTACGTACGGAAAGGCAGGGAACACCCAACAGACCATAATTGCTATCTAATTATGGGTGAGGTAGGCCGTAGGATGTGGGCTGGCCGGAGTGTAGTTCTCATGCAAGATTGTCTCTTGTGTTGCCTTTCACTAGTTGAGGGAGGGGTCTCGTGGGACCATAGCCACGTGTAGAAAAGCAGACCTTAGTATCTGCATCGGCAGATAAATCTAAAGCTCCCGACCGAGTCTTGTATTTCTTGTTTTGCCCTGTGACAGGACTCGGATGGCACGATGTGATACATGTGCATACAGTTATAGAAAAACGATTCACGATGAATGCGTGGGAAAAAGGGCGCAGTTGAGGGTTAGCGTAATCCCTAGTGGCCTAGGTGGTTTAACCCAAACCAAAATACGAAAGCGTGCAATAGGTAAGCGTAATCCCTAGTGGTGCTAGGTGGCGTAAGTCCTAGTAGTTCAAACGATGATTCATATGGAAGAGCCTAGCTAGAACAAGGGTGACAGTCCAAACGATTTCAAGGATAATACGACATGAGGAAGCCCGTACGAGGTACGGCAAAGGACTGAACTTATATACATGGAAAGAAACATATGATTTGAGTAACCTATATATGCGATATATTAGGTTGACATGGACCATTACACGACTTTGAGTAAGGGACATTCATGGTTAACACATAACAAGGCTGGGATACTAGTACGGTAGGTGCAGAGCAGTTATACAGGATAGATACCATGGGACGTTATACGTGATAGATATCTTGGAATATTATACTTGATAGGAACCTGACGATGTGATACCTTGTTTTGTCTTGACATCGTAATTTATCATGACATCTTAGTTTATCTGAGTTCAGTAGTTCATCCTGTTATTTTGATTTAGCTTACCTATCTTGTTATCATGCTTATGTTCATCTCAGTTTCTCATGTCAGTTAACTTTACTAGTTTTTATACTAATAGTAGATAGGGCTTACTCAGTCTTTTTGACTGACCTGTTTTGTTTCGCCTCTTTTCTTCCGTTTCCCCCCCCCCCCAGGTTACAGGGAGGAAACACTGCTGTTTAGTTCGGACTTCCTCTGCTTGAAGGTCATCATGGATGGCTTGGACTTTTCCTGGCTATGGCTACTTTACTGTTTTTATTTGGGGAATAATTTATGAAAAAGTCTTTATGCTTCTTTACTATTGCAAGACAGGTTTTGATGTACTCTGATGTAAAAGGCTTTAGACCTTATGTATTCATGTTTATGAAAGTTCGATTTTACTTCCGCTATTTTATATGTTCTGTCTTGTGATATTTCTGTGCATGTTTACCAATAATGCCCCTCTAAAGCTAGTGCATTCCTTTGCGAGTGACCCTAGCGGAGGCGGGGTGTTACAGTGTGCAAGTGTCATCACACTGAAATTTATATGTGCATACTTATCAAAGTGTTTCAAACTAATCTGCTTGCAATATTTGTGATTGGTTGATCATACTTGATCATTGGTTCAGTCACACAAATCAGGACAAAGTTTATCCAAGCAAATTATCAAACATGAACATCCATCATGTACATCCAGTACGCAATCATTTACATAAAATAATTATATCATCAAACAAATTTATACTCACATATCCCACCCTTCCCAACATTATCTAATGTACTCTAGTGGGCCTATGTCTTCTGTAAATTTAATTATTTATTTTCCATTCCTAACTAGGTTATATTATACTTGACTCATAAGGTGCACACTGTTAGGAACCCCCTTACTGTTTCCAAACACTCAAGCCTCTGGGCTTAAACAAACCATTTACAAGCTTGCATTGTGGTCTATGCCAAGCTGCTCAAGATAATATTTCCCTAACCTGATCAGTCCTTAGTTTATTACTAAGTGTTTCCCTTGCTTATCCCCTTATTTAACTCATTCTATTCCCCTGAGTTCCTACAGCCCTCAGTAATGAATTAAATAATTCAAGCAAGCTCATTCATTCACATTAAACATACAAACAACATATATATATATAACAGCCAAACATTCATACGGTATAGCAGCCAATATATATATATATATATATACATATATATATATATATATAATACCCATCAATAACATAGCAAAGTAGCTATTTTTTTACATAAGTAAAAAGTCAAATCATTTTCAGATATTAGCATCCAATTCCCAGTCCTTTCTGCTAAATGGTTTGTTCCCCGACCTAGATTATAACTATGTCTACGACACCACCTAGTGCTTGACTGTTTACAATTTTTAATGGTCATATCATCATCATACACTGAACACACTGGTGCGCACTGTGTGGGAATCCCTATCTGTTAACCCAACACACAAAGGACTACAGGGCTTTAACAAGCTGTGCGCATACCTAGCATCCTACCCGATACTAAATAGATCAATGTAACCTTCCTGACCCCTTTTATTTGGTTATTAGTTAGGTTTCAAATCTATTTTACCCAACTTTATACCGATGCACCCAATTTATATATATGCATAAATTTCCATCTATAATGATGTGCATTGTATCATGATCTCGGTGTTCAAACAAGTGAAAACATCCATTTCACACAACAACACATTCATCCATACTTTTCTCAAATCAAGCAAGTCAAACATCCATGAATTTTTCTACACATTTCTATTATAATTATCTCACAGGATTTTTTTCCATAAGACATGTGTATTTCATACCATGGATTCAGCATAAAATAAAAGTCATATTTTTTTTTCAGCTATGCAATTCACAATGTTAACATGGATACAATTTACCTCTTCCACATTGCTAACATTATGTGGCCATGAGTGTTTAAATTGGCACATCCTAAAGCCTTCATTTCCAACCACTATGCTTTAACTAGTGCTTACTTATTTAATAAGCCTAGCTAAATCACAGTTTACATTTAAGGAAAATATTTCTATTGAATACAAGACATAAGCAGTATTATCTTATACTACTGCCTTATACCCAATACTTTTCAGACCACATTGTTGTCATCAATGTCTTAAAATCATATGCATATACTTCAAAGGTTGTCATAACTATGCATATTCAATAAATCACAAAATAAGATTCAACATAAAACCATAACAATAAAATAATTACTGCAGTTCTAATTCATCCCTGAATTTCCTATGATATTTTTCTTTTCACTGGTTATGTTGAATCCAAACTAAAATAATTCACAAATGAATTTCAGGTAGTAATCCTCTTGTACACATTTTAATGCTATTTTTAGAGATGGTTATACTACTACATTCATAACCACTTGCATTTAAATTATTAAAGTGTTTAATCCTAAGTATCACAGCTAATTGGTAATTAGCAAAACAAATAATTCATGCATCAAATCCAAACGCAATCATACAGGAAAATAAACACACAACAGGTTATATGACTGCCACTTATGTGGTAGGTATCCGCGGACCGGACTAGGTGCACTAGGGGGGTTTTACGGCTCCAATCGGTTTCCCCCTGAACAAATTAAAAAAAAATCATAAAAATTAATTTACTTGAGTTATGTTTTTTATAACCATAACTTTGATGCCAACTGAAGTGACCCACAAATTTACACCAAATTTAAAATCTTTTTTTATTATAATTTATATAAACAAACATGGTCTACTTCTCTATTACGGCCAAAACACATCAAGGATCACTTAACACCAATATAAAAATATCAGTATATTTCAAAATTATAACTTGTATATATGATGATATACAAGTCTCCTTTACTTTCATTAGAGTCAAATTAGATTAGCAAAAGACATTGGATTAATTAGTAAAAATAATTAATCGCTACACAGCTTAATAGGGGAGGTTAAAGACTCATTTTTTTCACACTTAAAGGTCACTTGCATATTAGTATGACAATGTATATGTATCATATAAATGTCAATGTTTCTAATCTACCCAATGCACTCTTTTAGTGATATCAAAACAATATCTACATGTATATACTTCAGTGCATTCATGCTGTCTAATAAACACCTATAAAAGCAGTCCCATAAACCCATTAAATTAATCTGCAGATAGCGAATAAGCCTATAAATGTGTAAATATATTGCATAATGGACACAACATTCACTTACACAAATATATATGAGTTAAGTCCCAACCATTCTGTGTACGCACACCTTTATATTTGTGAATATCATGGGACCTGAGCATATATTATCTTATATGCCTGTATCTCCTTTTCTTCACAAAACTGCTACACAAACTATAAGCTAACTAGCAAGACACAAATACACCTATATATTTATGTCGAAACAGGGTAATGTTGTATAACTAAAAACAGAGGGCATTGCCACGCATTAACTTACTTGGTATGACCCCCAAATACAAACAATAACTATACTAAAACAGTTACTTATCAAGGAATTACAGTACATTAAAAAGTTATTAGACCACAAGCACAACACTTTGCGTACACCACAAACATTCATTCAAAGCATTTCAGCAATACTCAATTAGATCTGAATATATGTGTGTGTGTGTGTGTGTATATATATATCCTCTTATAGAAGATAACACACATATATATTGATTATATACAGTGCTCTCTACATCAGCAGATATAAAAAGGCAAACTCAATAGTAATTACAATCCCGAGTTTACCTCAGTATAAACTTTATTTCTAGTCACCATAATAAATCCAACTAAATATAATACTTATTTACAAGAAATAGAGAAGTGTCTCCGGTTTATTACAAAACCAAATTTCATAATTCATATAATTATACAGGGAATATAAGTACATCTAAACTCATACATCTTTAAATCGTTTTACAACTTGACAGTATGCACTACCATGATATACTACATGTAGATTTTAGATACTTGATGCATTTTTCTCATACCACTAAATCGATACCGACTTCAAATGCATATAAGCCTACGACTTATATATTTGACTACGGAGCCATTTATCAGCCAATCTTAAGTTATGCATCCTACTTGTAAAAATACAAGGGCTGCCTCATATATAACGAGACACCCCAGATGCATAAAAACATACAGGGGTCAGACAGATTGTCTGGTATGAGTGTATTTTAAAAATCATGTGGCATGTGTTACACTGGTTTAAACATATTTGGTGTGTGCTCAGTAACTTATGAGAATACAGGTTTTATAGTTTCAAGCTAGACATTCAATGTTAACCTAAAACTATCGAAATAAATGTTTGACAAGTTGTACATTTACCAATACACCTTTTACTTGATCATATTTAGAGATTACCAATATTAATTCTAACCAACTTTAACATGTATAAATACAGAGGAAATTCATGTATGATCATGGAAATTAAATAATCACCCTCGCAATATATATATATATATATATATATATATATATATATATATATATGTGTGTGTGTGTGTGTGTGTGTGTGTGCGCGTGCAAACAGTTTCAGGCCTATATATACATATTCACTTAATTCTAGATTTTTTAATAAGTATTCATATCAGTCAGTATAGACTATTCAAACATTCACGTATTCTTGCAGTATTCAATCCATTCCATTATTAATCAACATCTTATTTTCTAGTTCATACATATATACATATACATATATAAATGTACATACCCTTCCATGTACATACCCTTCCATGTACATATACACATACATATGCATCCCTACCCGGCAGATCATCCCAGTACATATATACATACATTTTAGTGCATATACACATATACATCCCCATCTGATAGGTTATTCAAGTATGTATATACACACACACACACATACATATAAATGCATTCAAAATAATTTCACAATGCAACCATACAACCAAACATACTACATACCACTTATCACATACACAAATTCACATCTTAAAGAATAAATCATTTGTTCAGGCTTAGGAACATATTCAACTATCATATGCAAGAATTATTTAAGCAAACCAGAGAACACTTCATGTTATTTAACTCTAACATGCTTGCCCATTCTCCCATTTATATGTAAATCCTGTGTATTTACACATAACAGTCCATTTATTCTCCTGTGAACTAGTAAGGCCCTAAGTCATTAGAATAATTCCCCATATTAATCTGTTGCTAATTAAATCAATATAACACAACATACATGTGTAAATAAAGCATACAAACATTGCACAACCATCACACGCAATATATACAGCTACTTATCAAACAGAATCATCAGATTGCTCATCACTGAAAAATATACACATTCAGGCAAGTGTTACAATTCCTATTACCACACATATATATCAGAAATAATTCTCTATTCCCACATTAATGTTTAAGTATACTTATTTCTGTGTAAATGTGATTAGAGATATTTTAGGTCATCCCCTAACCCTTGGCTTTTCTTCACCAAATTTCATCACATAAACGTGAGAAACTGACTCAGAAAATCCAACAAGGCCACAGTGAATCAGCGCATATAATTCTATCGCTCCCTTTGCCTATTTATGTAAGTATAGACATAAGCATGGATTCTCCTATCCACACTGCCTATACTCACGCATTCAACCCTATTTACACACCATACAATACTTAAACTGGTTCATCATTTTATTTCAGATCTTCTACTTTGTTATAAAATCACTTCTATAAAATTTCAGATCTGCATACACACAACTAACCAGTAAAACCAATAATACGCTCCCATTTTACTATAAAATGCTTTCAGATATTTTTACAACATCCATTTATAAAGAGAAATCACCCATTCAGACTTATTAATCACAAAATCGCATCCATATATTATCCAGTCAATCACATATGAAAGGCAAATGAAACAAGGCTGCCTATAAAAGGACTTAATTACTATAAAAAGAGAAATACACTCACATTGATTTAATCTTCAATTATGTTTCCTATGATTTTGATCTCTACGCATCCAGATCCGATTTGGCTTTCAAAGCTCTTAGGTTTGCTGCTCTCCCTCTCTCGAATCCATACTCAACTGCGCAAGACGTATCATTTCGATTTGCCCTAATTTAATTTCTAGGGCTTGTCGGCCATAATTGTTTTCTTTTAGTTATTTGAACGAGAGAAAAATGAACGATCGTGTGGCCCGGTTTTATTTTATATACAATGTACGGATAAGCTAGGGTTTTAATTGCCAAATCTCCAATTTGATCCCTTGGGTTTTCGTTAGCCTTTATTACAATACTTGGCCCATTTTACAACACTTAACAAATGTTTTAAGTTACACACACATCATACAAACAAACATATGTGTGCATATCAATTCAGATATCCATTTTATATATACAAAAAGTTATACTATACATATATATATATATATATAAATCAATTGGTAATAAAATAAGAATATTTTAAAGCTGTTAAATTTTGGGATATCACAATGATGATGATGATGATAAGCTATAGAATCTCCTTCGTCGGGCTCTTGTCTCCACGACTCCATTACTCAAGCGTCCCCACATACTAACCTGTTTAATAGTTATGAGGAAGAGAACAGTAAGTTCTGGTGAATGACAATCACATAAGTTTAAGGAATGTCTATGTAAAAACCCACTTTTTCTTACCAGTTAAGTCGGTAATGAAACCAACTCAAATCATTCGAAAAAGCAAATTGTTTTTTCTATGGGGTTTAATAGAATCTAATCATAGAACACAGATAGATCACAGATACAAAATAGCAAAATAAATCGTAGTGGAATAAATAACTTAGTAGTTCATGAAGCTACTCATTACCAAATCTCAAATAAATTACGTAGAATATCAGAGTTAAAATTAAATACATTAGAAAATTTCAGATACATAAATGCCTAGCACATAAGCAAACGATGAAAATGGAATAACTGAATTACCATGATAGTAATAGAAGATAGATAATAAGTTGAATCTCCAATGGATCCCCGCACTCAAATGATGAAATGCCAAGGTTGAACTCCTCGGTATGGCATCAAGTCAAAAAAAACACTCGAATCAGGATTAACTTGTTCAATGGTAAATCACTTCATATGAAGTGATCAAATGAAATGCATAAGTAACTTAAGGAAAGTTTGGGATTCCATTCTTCAGGGATCTGTTATATAATGCAATATGCTATTATAATAGTGTCTATGGTTTAATATAATACTCAAAATAATGTAAGCAAGATTACATTTTTATTCTTACACTGTTTATAATTTCATAGCCAATACAGATACTGTAAAGTTTGTCGTAAGCTAGTGGCTATCAAAGGGCACTCCACAGGTACGACACAAATCAAAATTGTAGCTGGCTCGATCAGGATAATATGACAAGGCACTGAGGCTATACCTAATAGTAGGATTCTATGACAAGGCACTGAGGCTATACCTAATAGTAGGATTCTACCAGATTGCGGAACCTGGCTAGTAGTAACATATAGCCGCAACTAACGCTCATCTTAGATAATACCCCCAAAATCAAAGGGCCCCCAATCAAATCATAAAATAATAGATGGTATCAAAGAAGCATGTCCTCTAAGAGGAGCTAACTCAATTTGTCTGGGTATGACACCTGTTTTAGTTATTTTAATTACGAGCAAAGGTCAAGGGCTAGTAGTAACATATAGCCGCAACTAACGCTCATCTTAGATAATACCCCCAAAATCAA
Source organism: Allium sativum (assembly GCA_030737875.1). Classification (NCBI taxonomy): domain Eukaryota; kingdom Viridiplantae; phylum Streptophyta; class Magnoliopsida; order Asparagales; family Amaryllidaceae; genus Allium; species Allium sativum. Next base: position 70,915,971 of record CM060927.1, on the reverse strand, counting down.
AGGGCCCCCAATCAAATCATAAAATAATAGATGGTATCAAAGAAGCATCTCCTCTAAGAGGAGCTAACTCAATTTGTCTAGGTATGACACCTGTTTTAGTCATTTTAATTACGAGCAAAGGTCAAGGGCTAGTAGTAACATATAGCCGCAACTAACGCTCATCTTAGATAATACCCCCAAAATCAAAGGGCCCCCAATCAAATCATAAAATAATAGATGGTATCAAAGAAGCATGTCCTCTAAGAGGAGCTAACTCAATTTGTCTGGGTATGACACCTGTTTTAGTCATTTTAATTACGAGCAAAGGTCAAGGGCTAGTAGTAACATATAGCTGCAACTAACGCTCATCTTAGATAATACCCCCAAAATCAAAGGGCCCCCAATCAAATCATAAAATAATAGATGGTATCAAAGAAGCATGTCCTCTAAGAGGAGCTAACTCAATTTGTCTGGGTATGACATCTGTTTTAGTCATTTTAATTACGAGCAAAGGTCAAGGTTATCCATCATCATTCTTTTACTTCATTCCAGTAGTGTTCGCCAAACTAATATACTTCATTCTGGATTCTCCACCACGTGCACAGTTATTAAATTGGTTCCTAATATCTGCAAAATGTATGACAATTCTGGCCCTGGTCTTTTTAACAACTAAACGTTTTTTCACACCACAATCATTTATATTTAAAAGTCATATTTAAAATATCATAAATCAAATAATAATAATATTTTTTATATTCAAATTATCAGGTTCAAATGTTGCAATATTGTAAATCATAGTTCAAATCAATTCATTATTTGATTAAGTTCATAAATCATAAATCAATTTATTATTAGATTTAGTTCAAGAATCAGATTTCGTATTCACAACAAAGATTACAAAATTACATTTCAATTTCACATTTTTATGTCCCAAATTTCATTATTTCAAAATTCTTATAATAACATTTCGGATTCATAGCTTAGATGGGAAACAACTTTTATTTAAAATAGTTAATATGATACAAAATAGTTTTATTTAAAAATTGTTATATTTATATAAAATAATTCGATTTAAAATAATTATAAAATAAATAATAGTAAACTAAAATAAAATTATATAATTGAAATAGTTATAGAAAGTAAATTAATTAAGTTAAGTACAAATAAAATAGCTATAAAGTAACAATAAAACAATTTGAAAATTGTTTAATATAAAACAATACAAAATTTAGATAATTTAAGTTTTTCTAATCCAAACCACTTATCCGCATTTCCAAAGTTCAGTTTCATTAATTCAGGTTCAATAATTTTACTTCAAACCAAATTTAAAGTTTAAACAATAAATCTTTTAAGTTTAATTCATTTCAAAATGGTATTCAAGTAGGGTTATTCGATTTTTTTTAATGATTCAGATTACCTTCAAATCACCCTTTTTATAAAGTTCACATCGGTTGAATCTAAAATTCAATTAAATCGATTATAAATTTTTGTAAAGATTGTGGCCTCTTCAAGTCAGCCAGAGGACTCAGATAAGGAGATCTCTTATCGCTGTTTTTTTGTCCGTGCCGTGAATGTCTTCAGCTGTATAAACAAGCTTACCATCTCCGAAAATCTCATATCCTGCCTTCGTCAGCCCTCATCCCCTTTTGCTATCTCCAGCATACAATTCGCTGATGATACCATATTCTTCTCCACCCCCAACCCACTCTCACATTCACTGCCTTAAATTCCTACTCTATGTCTTCGAGCTAATATCCAGCCTCTCCATCAGTTTTAGGAAGAGCTCGATTATTATGCTTGTGGTGCTGACCCCTTGGACTAAATATCAATAAATTCCTAAATTGACAAATTCCACCTTTCCTACCTACTATATCGAATAACACTTCGCTCTATCAGGCTCATTTGATCTGACTGGGTGCCCCTCATTGCCAGAATCTCAAATAGTCTCTCCACCTTGAAAGCGGCATCACTCTCGAATGTTAGCCGACTCATCTTCCTTAACTCGGTTCTCTCCTTCATCCCTTCCTAATGGATTTCTTTACACCCCATGCCATCATGGATCATTTCTCGCATTAATACCATTTGTAGATCTTTTCTTTGGCATGGCGGTCTGCTCAAATCACTGGAGAACTAGCATACAGCCTGGAAAGGTAAATCATAGGGTATCCTGGGAATCCTGAACTTGAAATTTCTTAACATGGCCCTTCCATCCAAATGACTTTCGCACGGCCTAACCCCGACCCCTTTCATATGGAAAACCTAGATTCTCACTCTCCACTATGATCAACCCTCACCTAATACTTCACTTTCCTCATTGTCATCCCTTATCCCCCTTCTATTGTTCTATTATCAAAATCCTCTATCATATTCACTACCTCTTTAAATTTAATATTGGGAATGGTCGAACATGCTTATTCTAGTACAACAATTGGCTCTTCAAATGTTCCCTACACCACCTTTACCCTAACCCCTTTTCCGCTAGAACAATAAATCAATTACAGTATTTGACGGTGTTAAACATGGCCCCTCCAGTATCTGCCTTCGTTCCCTCTTCTCTAGCGCTACTCCATCTGAGTTCCCCTAGTTATCCCACATCATCAATTACATCTCACTTTACCCTGTGAGGATCAACTCTCCTAGCATTTTGGCCTGAACTTCCGCTTTATTGTCTCATCCTGCTATCATTACCTCAATTTCTCTAGAAATTTTTTCTCTGGAAGAGTTTTCTCCTTCTCCAGACTTTGGAAAAGCTCTATGTCTCACTCCCCGAGTCAAGTTCTTCCAATGGTATTTGTCCATGATAGGGCCAACAATAAGGACAGGATAATTCAAAAAAATATCCTATTAACCCAACCTGCATTTTTTGCCTCTCCAATAATGAAATCGCTCACCACATGTTCTTCGATTGCGATTTTTCTACTCAAGTATGGGCTTCATCGCCTACTCACCTACTCGGTGCTATCCCTATCTGCACCTCCTTCTAGGATGAATGGCAATACCCCCTACATAACGAATCCTTAGACAGTTTTATTGCAACATTTAGTTGGGTTATTTGGTAGGAGAAAAATGCTTGTTGTTCCATCATAACTCCAAAATTATTTCTATGCTTTATCACCACATAACCTACTTCTACTTTACTTGGATAGGTTCACACCACCGATCTTCATTCAGATTTCGAATGATGAACACGCTGACTATGGCGAGTCGGTGGTATCTAGTTCTAACCCTCCTAGCACTATTCTCATTGTGACTTCCAATGTCCGTGGTAGTTATACTCCTAACAACCTTTGGCTCTTGGTTTCAAAGCTGGTTATTCCACCTTTTATTCCCTACTTTTATTTTGCTGAGCAAAATTGTTGTGTTTTTTCTGTAATGATTAATGGATCTTGTAGTTCTAGCTATAGACTACCGTAATATGTAACTTTATACATGTTTTGGCTACCGGTTAGGCTTATTAGCCAAAACACTTATTTATGTATAATTAAAACTATCTAACTGACTGTGCAGTCACCCATCACATAACCATCAAACTCAAAAAAAATTATCTTCAAATATATCTAGACTCAAACATTTACTAAATCAATTATTCTCAAGTCACTTCATTAAGTTTCATAATCATACTTAATTTATAAACACGTTCATTATATTAAACTCACGTCTTAAAATTGATTTATCTTGCTTGACAAATTACATTTTAGTTATGTCATTTAGGAAATCAAGTTATCATTAAATTTCTAACATCTCATTAAAACCTTTTATATACTTATATTTTATAAAAGTCTATGGTTACATAGTTTTAAATTTTAAATATTATTTATACTATAGTAAAAGATTCATAATTTTTTTATAAAATAATTTATATTATTTAAATTTTAAAAGTAAATAATATTATAATTAAAATTTTATATTTTTAAAACATGTATTAACTTATATAATAAAAATTTATAAAAAGATCGAAATTTAAAGCTTCACTAAGTTATATAAAATTATAGATTTAAATAAAATTCTAAATTTATATTTCAAATACCTTTTTCAATAAAAACATATTTATAAATTCACAAAACAATTTTTCAAAATAGATCAATGGTGTCCATATATAATTTTCTACCTTGGCCAAGTGATACGGATGTATATCATTTTAACCCATTTAATATTAAATTTATAAGTATCTACCATTTCAACCTGCAACCCAATAAATACATTTTCAATTCTTAAATCTATACAGTGATTCGAGTATGTATCATTTCAACCCAAAATTGTTTTTCTACAGCTAACTTGCAGCATAAGAACAAAGAATATAACATTTCAAATGAACCATCCATATCAGCACAATTCATCACAATCAATTCCGAGTCATATATGCCATAAATGTGCATGTCACATGTGCACAAACAATTAACCAGATTTTCTAAAGCAATCCTAACATTTCATATGTCATTTCACCTTAAGTGGAAAAATAGAAATAGACAAATGTTTAACCAAAAATGGCACAAACACCCAAATAGATTATATAGAGAAAAATATTTAAAGAAATAGTAATTTAATATGAGAAAAACACAAGCACATATAATTCATAGTGGTTTGAATAGCCTATGTCCACTATATTTCTCTTTAATAATATAAGTAAATTGGAGTTAAAACGGTGGGGATAATGATAATCTCGAGTACAATGTTGTTTAAGAGAATAAAAGTGCAAATGAGATGCCCAAAAGTCCTTTTTCGTAGCCTTGGAGGCTATTTATAGGCTGGAATCATGTCTGCTTTGATAGGGCTACGTAGAGGATGATCGGATGGTTGTGGAGATAATGGAAGTGGTCTTCTCTCTGGTGGAGCGCTTCTGTTGGAAAATATCTGGCCATCTCATATATGCTCGGATTGATATAGGCGAACCGAAAGCATTTCGATCATGGGTCTTTATATTTACTTAGTCGAAGCTTCGTGGTAGTGTCTTCATCGAACCAGAGTTCACTTTGTACCCACTTTATCCAACCAAGATGTATCGATCTAGATTTCCCAAGAGCTCGTCTTGGTCGAGCCGAGCTTGGGTCGAACTGTAAATAACATCATATTGTTATTGTCTTGCTTGATCTCATTAGTGAATGAACATGCTTCTCTCGAGTCTAGAGCATTATGACCATGAATATTTGTGTCTTTAACGGCCTTGTCGAAAAGCAGTTCAACACTTTACCCTCCTCAAAGTACGTCGCGTCACAGATGGTATGTGCTTTGAATTAGTTGAGTTACACCTCCTTAGATGGTGTCCCATCTTAAGAAAGCAATGACGAACGATTATGCCTTTTGTAGTAGTCTCGAAATTTGGATTCTTCTTTTTTGTTTAAATAGCTAGTGATGCTCTACCCTGTGCCTGATTGTTTCCAATGAGCCAAAGTTGTTTACTAGAGCAATCGGGAGACACAGGTAAATGTTCAAACCCCATTGAGTCTAGAGGTTGAACATATTTATCATATAGTTGAGTTGTGTCCAGTCGTTGGCTCCTACATGTGATTTCACAGACATAGGTCGTTACCAAAGGATGTTGCCTTCTTACGTATGTCAAGTGCATAATCGAATCAGACCATTTGTCACATATAAGTCTGTGTATAGTATAATCATCCGAGTCATGAGATTGTGCGAACGTTCTGTTCTCCCTTTCCCTTTTTTCTATTTTGGATCGATAGTCGAACCAAACTACTTCAGATCATCATTATCAATGCAGACCGTGCAAATCATACTGAGCCAACCCATATTTTCGAAGAGAAGACGAGAAGTCTTCTGGTTTTTCTTCTATAATTGAAGGGTCCACATAATAACCTCACTTTTCACTTTCACTATTTCGAACCGAGTAATTTCAGAAAATCTCAAACCCCAATTTGATTCGAGTTCTCGTTCAACCTAAGATCTATCGCTACAATTTCTTAATCAATATAGGTGGGTTTCGACCGTTTTTTATTCTTTATTTAATACAAGTTGGATCTCGAGTTTGAGTCTTATGTTCTTATGCTCGTATTCATCGTTGGTGGTGCCAGAGACGTCACTGAAGGTGGCGCTGATGTTGTTGTGGTGTTGCAAGATGGTTGGTGCGACGTCTCTAAGAGGAGTGTTGTTAGAACGATGCTTGAAGATGCATCGATGGATTTGGCGTGTTAAGGAAGACGAGGACAAAGTCTAGAGAATTATGGAGTGCATCGAGTGTCTCACGTAGATAATATAGGGGAAGTGAGGATTTGGAATGGGGAAGGTGATTTCGTGGTCCCAATTCGATATAGCAATAGGTTAAACCGAAGGGAGAGTGGACTAGAGAAGCAAGAAGAAGAAGTTAGGAAAGAATTAAAGGCAGCATGGAGGCCTAGATTGACATGATTGTTAGTTGATCCAGGGACGTTCGGATCGGCTAAGCGATTGGGCCAAAGAAGTTTGAGAGTGAGGAATTTGGGACTCCGGTTTGACATGACTGTTAGTCGACCTGAAGATTACATTAGAAAAACTTTAAGTCCCCTTTCGACATGGATGTTAGCCAAGCCGAAGGGAGGTCGACCCGACGCTCATCGAGCGAATATGTCCAAGCCGAAATCAACAATGCGAAGAAGCTAACGTAAACTTGAACCGTTCTAGCACCCAACTTCGACGCTTTGACTAAGCCCAATGGCCGCTACAACTTTGATAATGAATCAATTCTAAATAAACTTCTGGACATTTAGGTTAGAGCATATCAAGACTGACATATGAACTTGACATTCCAAGTGAGATTCGGTAAGACAGTTGGGAACAACGGTCTTCTAAGTCGAATTGGCATGTATTTCTAATGCTTTGTTCATATTGTTATTCCAGTACACTTCCATTACATGAACTACACTAGTACACATACGGGAGAGAGCAGTCCAGGTTCTTCACTCTAACCAATGATGTTTCTATGGTAGCATAGCAAAAATGCCTAGAAAATACTCCACCATATTCTCTGAGGCAGAGAAGGCAAAGATTGCTCAATAAGATCCTGAAAACCATCCAACTTTGAGACCGAGTTAGATGACGATGACTCGCAGCTCGTTGTCCAACCTCGTGATGAAAAGAAAAGCACTTTCGGAAAGAGGAGGAAGGAGGAGTAAGAGAAGAAGGATATCCTCGTATATTTCCTGGAACTATCTTTCTGGATAACCCAACTGATTCTTAGCCAAGAATCATGGATGAAGGGAAGTTGAGAAGATTGTGCGGAAAACATAAGATTCATTAAGAGAATATTTGGTTACAACTCGGAGAGAGACTTCCCACAACCCACCAAAAGGTTTCATGACTATTAGCTGACAAATGTCCATAGACGAGTGTATTATCCAATCAATTCGTTCATTGTCAATTTTCTCCTCCGCATGGAGTTGACGCCCATGCTGCTTCGCCCTACGGCATATTTCGATCTCTTCTCATTATATGTTGTATACCATGAGCAACTAGGCCAAGAGCCAACTTTCGATGATATTGTCATTTTCTATAACTTCAAACATCAATAGATCGCAACCCCTCATTTCTCAACTTCGAGTCTGCCTAAGGTAAAAGAATAATCAATGATGGATTCAGCAAATTGAGGGACATAAAAACAGAATGGTTCTAGGTTCCTCAGCAAGAATGTTGTGCTAGAAGATGGCTTCATCGTAGTAAGCATCAAGCTTTTACTTACTTTCTCTACTTCACAGGAGAGTTTCTTATGCTTATTACTCTTTGCATGTAGCACCACAGCAATTCCCACGGACTAAGTGTATCGGAATCGCATGGTCACTCAATAGAATACTCCAGAGAGTAGCTAGAGACTTAAGAGATGCATTAATGATGAATTCTTGAATTGCTTTCATCTGCTTGATCCCTGTTAGACTTTGGGAGTCGATGGAGCTTAGGCTTCTACTAAAGTACCCTCAGCAGCTGTGCCCCCAACCGGGGAGCCAATGGCCATGCCCCAGTTGGGGAGCAAGCAGAAGCGGTAGTTCGACCTCAAGTCCGGGTCAGGCATGCTACCAAGAAGAGAGATGCCCCAGGCCCAGTCGAGGCCCAGAGGAAGAGGAAGGGGAAAATAGAAATCATCTGAGAAAGAGATTGAAGAAGGGTCCCGAAGCTCTCCTCCAGAAGAGCCAGCTGCAGATGAGTCTCGTCTCAGGACTCCGTCTCCGACCAAATATCCATATCAAGGTGCCCAATCAGGGGACACCGAGTCGTTATTCAAGGGCTTGGGTGATTTTCCATTGCCGGGTGTTGTCTATACATCGCAAAATTTGGACTTCACAATATTCTTTCTTGGCTATGAGGAAGAGAATACTCTTGTTAAGTATGGAAAATAATGCCGACTAGCCAAACTCTGGGTCCTGGTCCATCGAGGGACACTAGGACACACTACACAAGCAGTGCACGTCACATTATCTTTCTCTTTTGTGTATGCCGAGTTCTATCTTGAATCTTTTATTGAACTGCAGATTCCATGACGAAATGGAAGAAGTACCATCATCAATTTGGCGCTAGTCTTTCAAGGAGTGGCGCTGGCTATCAAAGCTCTTCATAGGAAAGATGGGACCGCGAGTACCAAGAGAGGTAGGACCATGAATATTCGGAGAGGTGGGACTGCGAGTATGGGAGAGACGGGACCACAAGGAACGAGACTGCGAAAAGGAGGATTGGGAGCATGCTTGGGAGATGAAGAGGGAACGTAAGAGAGAAAAGCGCCATCATGACTCTGCCTCCCATTCTAACAACAAGTCCTCTCGAATACATGATAAGACAATAAGTGAGCATTCCCAAACCAAAATCTCATCTTAGCATAATCTTCCAACTAATATGCCTCTGCTGTCTAAGCCCGTGGCACCCAAGGATCGGGGTCCCATCGTCCCCAGTGGATGGAAAGATAAAGAACCTTAACTTGCAATTCCTCCAAGACAGGAGATGACTCCTGAACAAAGAAAAAAAGAGCTGGAGAATGTCTTCCCATAATACTACTTCTCTAGGATGGTATTTATGTACAACCTATAACCAATCCCGGAGTCATTCAATGGCATATTTAGAGTTGATGTTAATCTTATTCTCACCCAGTAATGGGAGATGGTGACAAACTCGAGGCAACTATCTGAATTTATCAAGGGATTAAAGCTAGACATTGAAAACATGAATCAAAAGTGAGATTGTGGTAGGAAATCCCTTGATCATATAAAGAAGGATTTAGCCAAGTGTAAGGCCCAGCTCAAGGCCACCAAAAATCTGCATGAGAAGACCTAGGCTGATCTTTACACCACTCGAGCAAGATTTGATTTCGAGCTCAACTTGTGGTCACTTAAAACCAAGTACCTAGTGGATAAGATAAGGCTGGTCGAACAAGCGAATGGCTCTCTTAAGGTCGAGAAGAAGGCGCAAAAGAAGGAGAAGGAACGACTACTCCAAGAGAATGCATTGCTTAAGGCCCAGCTAGCGCCTCCAAAGAAGCCGAGAAGAAAGCCGAGGAGAACTTCAATTCTGCTCTTGAATGTGCCATGAACTCCCCATTCTAGCACGATACAGAAATCCAGAAGATCAAAGCCAAAGTAGCCAAGGTAGAGTAGATGGAGGATGAATTTAGTACTCAAGTGTTGACATATTATGCCCGATTTCATAGGTACCGGGACTTGTCATGGGTTGTGAATTACCATCAGACTCTACTGGACACTTGGGACCAATTCATGGAGGAGGAGAGAAGGGCTTCTGCGGATGGCGTAGTAGATGAGGAGGAACTTAGGGGAAGATTTCTATTAGGCGATGAGCCTGAAGTTCTTATTGAAGGCAGGTGGATTATAAAGTAGGATGAAGATGCAAAGCGACTTCGGCTCAAAGGAAAGTCTATCATGGAGGGGGAACCTGGAATGGACAAAGATGATGCAGCTACAATACATTAAACTTGTCAACCTACCCATGTCGCATATCTACCTGCCTCATAAGTAGTCGTTCCAACACTTCCAGCTCTGGTTTCAGAAATAGTTGAGAGTACAATCCTGACAATCCGAGATTTGCCCCATGAAAGCCTTTAACTCCAATTCCGGAATTTACGACTCTCACAAATCCAGGGGATACTTTAGCTGAGGGTATTTCACTTCTTTTTCCCCAATTTCAAGAAGTAATTAAGGCGTGTCGTCTAGCAGCCAAGCTTCTAGTCGAGAAACCAGCTATTCCTTTAAGACTGATTGTTGCTCTTCCTGCTTTAGGTACACCTCTGGGAAAGACCAATTACAAAGAAAAAAAAAGTAGTTGAGGAGCTTAAAGTGACCCCCGGCGATGATGCGGCTAAGGAGGAGGGGATGATTGACACATTCAAAAAATTATATGGAAAAGAGACTCCTGCTGAAGGCGACGATGGTATCATATATTCCGACGAGTCTGGGAAGACCGGTGCTTTGAGCGCTGTGAAAATAAAGGCATGGCAGGAAGGAAAGCTTGTTGAGCTCAAATTCGAGTGAGTCTCTGGACATATTTCTGTTAAGTCACTACAAATCGTTCCTCCTCTGAGCGTCGTCATGGCATCTGGGGAAGTTACGTTGCCAACCGGGGAAAGGCACAAGGAGAAGAAACATGATAAGTCCACGTCAGGGGTTGAAGAGTAATCCATCGAGAAGTCTCGGAAGCGCATGTTTACGAAGGCGGAGCTTGAGAAACAAAAGAAGAAGAAGCCTAAGACAGATAACAAGCCGCCGATGGCTTAGTATTCTCATCTTTCTTTGTCTATTTGTAGGCCTATTGTGTAGTGCGAGTGCAGCCCTTGCATTTCTGAATTAGCAGTTGTACAAAATTGCATTGCGAATAAAATCATTCTTATGTTTGCAAGTTTGTGTCATTTTCCATTCATTGCACTTGCGATTTGGTTTAATTTTTTTACTAAATAAAGTTCAGGTTTCAAGCATTTCTTTGTTTAAAAGTGTTAAGTGCTTAGCTATCTCTCTTAAGAACTTAACTCGTAAGCTATCATGCTTACACTACAAGCTATCTTGCTTATAATGACTAAGTGTTGTAGTTTGGGGGTACAATGCATATGCCCCTAATTAACTTTGAATCACGTGTCGCGTCAGGGGAGTGTTTGAAGTTAATTTATAAGTCTATACTCGTGGCCCCAGTGTCGGTGGGGTTCAAGCTGAGTCTATTGGACGTCCGGTCCTTGAGTGTTTTATACCCTCACAACGTTAGTTCAGGTTAGAGTCGTCGGTTTATAGGTCATAAATCATGGTGCACAATTCACGCTACCATAATTGGTTTATACTCTTTCTCGAGTCGTGATAGTTAGAGTTTAGTACATGAATGGTCGTCTCCTATTCACTTAGGTGTCGTTCTCTGACTTTAGTCTATAAAGTGAGGATGGTTGTAGCGAGCGTCAAAGTCAATCTCGAAGTTCATTAACTCTTACCAACTAGTCACAGAGTTGACTAAGCTCGTCGAAACATGAGTGAACGAACGTGGTTGGGGAATCATTTGTTCCCTTCATTCGAGTTTTAGAATAGGCCAATCGAATCACATAACTTAGCGAAATTATCATACGCAGTCATAGAGGACGGAAAAGAACTTTTATTAATAACACAATTGGAGAGTCTTGCCTTATTACAAATTCGAAAAATGAAACGATAATTGCAAATTGAAGAAGTAAAAGCCTAAGTCAAAAAATGTCGCAGATGGTCGGCATGCTCTCAGAAGTCGGTCGCCATCAATAGTCATTAGCCTTAAATTTCCGTTATCAAGCCTCTGCTCAATGACGTAGCATCCTTCCCATTTTGCACCCATATGGACAGGGGTCGGGAAGACACGCTTTAGAATGAGGTCGCCAAGATCAATGGTTCTAGGCCAAACCTTCTTGTTATAATATCAAGTGACGCGATATCTATGCACTGAAGCATGCAAATATCCCTTCTCTTTCTCCTCTCGTCAATCATGTCAAGTGATTTGAGGATAAGAGCCTTATTAGTAGATGGATCATAATACGTTGTTCTGTGAGAGGGGACTTCGAGTTCTATTGGGATGACAACTTTGGAGTAGTAGGACAACGCGAATGGAGTGTGGCCAGTCGCTGACTTGTGGGTAGTCTTGTATGCATATAGGGCTAAAGGTAGTTCATTAACCCACTTGGCCTTAGCCTTGTCGAATCCCTTCTTTAGAATGGACTTGACAATTTTATTCACTGCTTCAGCCTGTCCATTTGATTTAGGTGTGTAACTGCAGTATATCTCTTCTAGATATGATGTCATCGATAGAATCCTTTAAACTCCTGCTATCGAATTGGGTCCCTTTATCGGTTATAATTGGGAAGTCTAAATTGACATATAATATTTCTAATGATGAAGTTAATCACCCGCTTCATCAAGATCGTGGTCAGTGGTTCAGCTTCAACCCACTTCGTAAAGTAGTCAACTGCAAACGATCGCATACTTCGCTCCACCCATCGAAATCTGAAGGCTACTAATGATGTCAACCCCACACTACAAATGGCCAAGGAATAACCCCCTGGGTTAGTTGATTTGGTGGAGCTCTAGAAATCTTCATAAACCTCTGGCATTTATCACAACGTCGGGAGTAATCGGCCACATCCCGTTTAACGGTAAGTCAAAAGTAGTCGTACTGAAGTATCATCTTTGTCGAAGTTTGTCCCTCGATATGATCACCACATTCATGCACTTCCCACAACATTCGCTTGGCATCATTGTTGATGATTATACACGAGAGCAAAGGAACTGAGATGTCTTTCTAATACAAAATGTCTTTTTGGATGATGTATCTCAAAGCTTTGCATACAATAGCATGCGTTTCATTTTTTTGCTTAGGAAGGGTTCCACTTATGAGAATTTTTGATATGAGCCATCCATAATTCTCTTTCAGGCTCGATGTCCAACGGCTTATTAATTTCCATTTGATTGATGTTGGGAATTGTCAATGTCTCTATTAGGATCGACTCCGTCTGCACTGGATTGTCTGAACTGGCCAGTTTTGCCAAATAATCAGCTTTCTCATTTTTCTCTCACGGGATGTAAGAGAAGTTGTAGTAATCAAACAATTCTAATAGTACTTCCACCAAATTGAGATAGGCGGCAAGTCTTTCTCCCTTTGTCTGGAATTCCCTCCTGACCTGAAATAAAAACAATTTGTAAGTCACATAACATGTTACCTACTTTTACACTCAGTTCTCTTACGAGTTTAATCCTGGCAACTAAGGATTCATACTCGGCTTCATTGTTGGTCGTAGGAAGTTCTAGCCTTAGCGCATAGCAAACCAAACGCTCTTCAGGAGTTAATAAACTAATCCTGGCGCCAGAACATCGATCGTTTTGGGATTCATCAGTGTATAATTTCCAAATGATGGTTTGCGGATCATGCTCACTTCATTGTCATCATCCGAAGATGTAAACTCTATTATAAAGTTTTCCAGTGTCTGTCCTAGGATTGCTCATCGAGGGATGAATTCAATATCGAATGGACTTAGTTAAATACTCCATTTAATTAACCTCCCAGATGCCTCATGTCGTTAAGGACCTATCATAGCTGTTGGTTTTTATACACTTTAATGGGGTGAGCCCGGAAATAATGTCGCAACTTTTTTAAGGCTATCAAAAGGCTCTAAGCGAGCTTCTCGAGCTTGGACAGTTGCGCTCTGCTCCCGTCAATCTCTTTCCCACATAATACACTAGTCGTTGGACCTGATTTTCTTCATCGACGAGTGCTGAGCTGATTGCATGTAATGATACCGCAAATATATGAATAGGTTCTCATGATCAATGGGCTTTGGTAGGATTAGAGGTCTCTCTAGATGGTTTAGCAATTTTTTGAAGTTTTTGAAACAGTCAGGCATCTAAGCGAAGCTACGATTCTCTCTCTTTATCAAGTCGAAGAAAGGAATGCACTTGTCCGTGGCCCTGGATATGAATTTACCCAAGGCTGCTACTTTCCCATTCAGGTTCTGCACATCTCTAATCTTTTGAGGCTCTTGAATGTACGGTATAGCTTTTACCTTATCAGTCTTCGGTGCCGCCGTGAAGATCTAGGAGTGTGAGCAGTACAAGCTGAAAGGCTTTCATACTGTAGTTGTTTTGTTTGAAACAGCAATCCATTAAGCTTTTTGTCCTGTGTTGTGAGGGAAGGGAGTGTTAACGAGCTTCTTGACTTCAATGCCCCGAAGGTAACGATGAAAACTGATATACACGTAAATGTGTATATTTTATCCTCTTATTTATCTAGTTTTATATTTTAAAATAATTAATATTGTGTATTTATAGCTGTGTTTTCAGATTGTTGATAAAAAAGCTTGGTTTAGAGCATTTGATAGATAAAGCATGAAGAATTTGCTTAAAAAGAGTGAAGTTGAAATTACTAAAGCTTGAAGAGTTTAAAGCTTGAAGAACGGTTGCAAATAGAGTTCAGTTGGGTAGATTTGGCTCACTAAAGACTAATATTGCGTTCACATTAGCTCCTTTGCAAGGCCTCTCACTCTACAGCTGCGTTCACACTAGCTTATGTGTTAGTTGGGCTAATTCTTTAGTCCCACATTATGGAATTTGCCAAGTAGCCTTTGTCATATCAGCTATAAATACACTTTATCTCATTCATTGTAAAACACACTTAGTTTTATTCTGTAATTCTCTTCTTGGAATAAAACTCTTCTCCCTTTCTCTTAGTTGTTATTTTATTTTATTTATGTTAATGTCTGTTATTTTCTTTTTCTCTTCTTCTTTAGCTATGTCTAGCAAATCCCCTTTGATTAGGGGGTGATGACGCTAATATATATGATTCAATATGAATCACATAGCCAATAGATGAGGACTTCATACATGTAGATCTGATCTGAATCAAGGGTTAGATCTGAACCTTCATATTCTGTGTCGTTTAAAAGTTATGCTCCTTCACAGGGTATATTCGTGTTCGATCTAACAATTATCAGATTTAGATCTAATTTTAGGTTTTTAGAAATTAATTTGTGAATCTGTCCTGATACTCTATGGTTGTTTAAGAGCTCAGCTCCTGCATAGGCTATGCTTGTTGTTATTTACTTATTTGTTTCTAAGAATCTAATTATCGTTGATTCGTGTTTGTGACAGAAACATGAATTAGATCTACATTTATTTGTTGGCTATTGATGAGTGTGAATCTAATCTATGTCATTATCCCCTAATTGCTTTCTCTTATTAGATAAATCTCTCTTCTTTATTTAATTGCTGTTATTTTCTGTGCTTTCAATCAATCAAAATCTTGGAATAACTTGATTGGATTTATTAATTAAAATATTTTTGGTCTCAGAGTTCGACACCCTCTACAACAATCCTTGTTGTTTAGGAAAGCCGAACGGATTTTACAGTTGTTTACAATTGTATAATTTGTTCGCAAACAAAAACCAAGAACTTTCCTGATGTAACACCGAAAGAGCGTTTCAAAGGGTTGAGCTTCATCTCATATTGACGGAGAATGCTGAACATTTCTGCCAAGTCTTTGACATGGTTAGCTGATTGTCTCGATTGCACAAACATGTCATTAACATACATCTCTATCGACTTTCCGATTTGGTTCTGAAGCATGTGAATAACCAACCATTGATATGTCGCTGCAGCATTCTTTAGTCCGAGCAATTCATCTCGAGATCCATTATGAAGCGAGTATTTTCCTGATTCGGAACATGCATTGGAATCTGATTATGTCTAGCGTATGTGTCCATGAAGAAGAGAAGTTTGTCTCCGACCGTCGAGTCGACGAGCTAGTCAATCCTGGAAAGTGTAAAGCTGTCATTGGGGAAAGTTTATATTCAAGTCTAAAAAATCAATGCATGTCTGCCACTTCTCGTTGGACTTCTTAATGAGGATTGGATCTTATTATCTGCCTAGAGTATAGCAAGTCTTGAATCGATCTGTCGCTATTTAATCCTTCTACTTCCTCTTTCAAAGCTACCGACCTTTTGGACCAAGCATACGCTTCTTTTGCTTCACTAGGAAGTATTTTGGGTTAATATTGGGCAAATGGCTCATGGTAGCCGGGAATATCCCACACATGTCAGCATGAGTGCACGCAAACAAGTCAACGCTCGCATGGGGAAAATCAGTCGGTTCCCTCGTCCGGAGGGAGCAAAGGTAGGATCCGATCTTCAAGACCTTATTAGGGTCATCATTATCGATCCAGATCGCCACCGTAGTTTCATTAGGAGTTGTCGTTCGATATCTTGGCTCCCCATCCCCTCTTGTGTCAATATCCTCGAATTAGCACCTCGACGGTCCGGACCAAGATATCTTCTTTATTTGCTATGCGACAATGTCTTTGGAAAGAAGGGAATTATTTGTAGATTCTCTCTTCTCCTTGTCATGGGCCTTTTTCCATTCAAGAAGGTAACATGCTCACCCTACTACACACTCTCCTCGTACAACTCTGGCTCTTTCCTCCGTCGAAAACTTGAAGAGAAGGCACCATTGTGCTATGAATGCTTGGAACGCTGCATGGGCCGATCGACCAAAAAAGGTTTTATATGGAGAGTCAATGTCCATTACAAGAAATAGGAGAATCCTCACTCTTCGGCGGCCCCTTTCACCTAATTTCACCAATAATTCCACCACTCCGACTAGTTCATTGGCTGAGCCGTTGAAGCAATGTATCCTTCTCTTGCACGGCTTCAAGTCCTTCGCTTCTAACATCATATGGTTGCAAGCTCTCTTAAACAAAATATTTACGGAACTCCCATATTCCACAAGGATTTCTTGTACCAAGTCCAGCCCAATCATGGCCGAAATAACCAATGATCAATACTAGGGGCATCGACCCCCTATGCATCTCAGTTTCGGAAGATGATATCATCCACCATTGCCTTCCTTTGCTTCATAAGACCAGCTTCTTTAGTAGTGTTGCAATCAGCTATGTGCTTTACTGCATTCACATATTGTTCCACGGTATGAATACTAAAATCAACCGGATGTGGTCCTCTGACTTGGTGTTGATTACTATACATTAACTTTTATCTCTTGGTTGGGCAGCGGCTCTAGGAGCTACCTAACATTTTTTTACGGTCTGATGTTCCTTTCCCCATGTCCTTTAGGGAAACTATGTACTCATTTAATTTTCGTTCATGAAGCAACTTCTAAATGATATCCCAGAGATGACGATGCTCATTCATCATGTGGTTGTGTATAACGTGAAGCAAACAAAACTTTCTGGTTTGGACTTCCTTCTCGATAGTTTTTTGTGGAGGAGGCTTCTTGTATCGCATTGTACTACACATGTCCAAGTATTTGTTTTCTAGGGTATCATTCAATGGTGTGTAATATCACAGATTTGAAACCTGGGTTGCTTCCGGGTGTTCCCTTATTTTACCACTTCCTCCACCATCGTTCCTATGTTGACTGCTATTATTTTTATTCTGGTTCCGAAAATTCAACTGAAGTTTTTAGGAATTCTCTCCTGACCCTTTAACTGTGATGTTACGTTGAACGCCCTCATTCACAGTGTCATCAACTCTTCTCTTTTGTTTCGGTCTCACCTCCTCGATTTGGAAGTGGAAAATGGCTTTTTCATAGAAAACATTGAGTGTCAAGGGAGGCTTCACAATCAAGTACTTCCCAAAATATCACTCGGGATCGATGCCTTTGACTAACATCATCAAAATCATCTCGAGCATATGTTTGCTAACCTTAGTAACAACCGTGATGAAATGGTCGAGGTAATCTTTAAGTGTTTCTCCAGGAGCTTGATTTATTCTAGAGAGGGTCATGGCGTGTTCATATTTAGAGTCATAGAGGCGAAACTGGTTTAGTAACTTTCTACTGGGGTCTTTGAAATTCAGAACTGATCAAGGAGGTAGTCGGGTGAGCCACGTGAGTGCAACCCCATCAAGATAGATAGGGAATGCTTTGCGCTTTATTGCGTTCGGGGATGTTTCCCTGTCCATATACCAAGAATGCCTCATCAAGTGCTATAGAGGGTCAGTTCTTCACGAATAGTGACTTACATGAGGCAGATAATCAAACCAATTCTATTCATTCGTCCCCACATCACTAGCGATCTATAGCGTCGGATGCCTCCTCGACCACCCTATCATCAGCTCCATGTCACGCAGCTCCGATGCATGGAGGCATGACCCCCAATGACGAACGAGATAGTCAGAAACCGGATCCATTCAAACATCAGTTTCTCGCACCACAGTCGACGATTTGACTTCCGACCTCTTCGTTTCCCCGACCTCCCTCTTCTCTTATTTTTTCCTCTAGGAACCTAGGGCTAATATTCAATTACGGAGGTGCAATATGCGAAAGAACAAAAGTGACCAGAGTTCTGGTTAAGGATTTCCGACTGACAAATGGCCAGCGCCGACGGTGTATCGTCGATACGAAAAACTTTAATGTTGGGGTTTTCTGCAAATTATGTATAGATTGCTTAGAAAAATTATAGCCATTGGATGAAGCTTTTTAATGGTGACTGCTAGGGTTTTAGGCATTGAAATTGTGAGATGTATTTATAGGAAAACGTGAAAACACTATTCATTGATTTTGTGATTTTCCAAACTAGAACTGGGATGTTCTCACTGTCGTACATAGCTAATAACCCATTTTCCGAACATAATTGAACTAATTTCGAAAGTCAATTTGGTCGTACACAAAATCTAGCTTTTGAAATCATATTATAACTTTACATCGATTAGTGTGTAACCCAGCGTTACATACGATAATTTTATTAAAAATAGTATTTATTATCTTAACGTTAAAATGAGAACTTTGTTATGCAATACATGATAATTCTGATGTAAAATACATAAATTATTAATTAAAATTATTATTATTATTTGTATGTATATAATATTCTATAACTTACACAAACAATATGCATATGTGTGTATTTGATAATCATTTTAATCATTTTTGTTAATATTGATATACATGTTGACATTGATTATGTTAGTAATTTATCGATGAATTAGCAAAAATTATTTGATAGAATTTTTTTAAATATGTTAAAATGTAAAATTGCTAGTTAGTTTAACTATATAGCATAATGGAAGAATTAAAAAGAAATTTACAAAAAAAAGTATAAATTTATTGTGGAGTTATTCATGTTCAAAAAGAATTTTAAGATATAATATATGGTAGATTCTTGATATAAATAATCATAACTAATTTAAAAGTTAACTTTGTCATTATTGTTGATATACATGGTTCATGTTATGTGATTTATACATCTTTATAGTTGCATGGAAAAATGCCTTTTTTAATATGAATATACATAGTAAAATTGGCGTATATATTTAAGAGCTATTAGAAAAATGGAATAAATACTCTCTAAGATTATTTAAATAATTAGTATTTAAGATTTCATGAGTATTTTAAACATATGGATTGAAATATAAAATATCACGAAAAATTGAGGAGATGCATCAAATAATTGTAGAAACGTTAAAATGCATGTATTTGAAGCGAAAATTATTTTCATTAATTTGTGTTAATATTATTGAGATATGTGTATAATATATTAAATATTTTATTATTGTTTAAACTTATTTACCTTTTTATTTGGAAGAAAAACTATTTTTCCATTTTTCTTGATATGGATATGGTACAAATTACAAAACGTCAAATTTAGCATCAATTGGATGAGTCAACAACAATTTATTGGTTAAACTGATTTGTTAGATTCAAAATCACACAATTAATTTAAACATATTGACTGAAATGTATAATGTTAAGTGATATTGTGTAGTATTTTGTAAATAACTACATAAGTAGGCATTTGATATTAATATTACAATGCAATACACTGTAAATATACAGGAAAATAGTGTGAAGGACAAAAATAACAAAAAATTATGTCAAAAGGACAAAGTTTAGAGTAAACTATAAAATGCTAGTGGGCCCCTGAATTCCACTATCTAGTGTAAATTTGTCCTTGAGGATAAATTTTTTGTTGACCGTCCTTATGGATAAATTTTTGTTTGACTTTGTCCTTGTGCCTAAAAATCCCGTAAATATATTGTCATAAATGAGTTCAACTTTAAACTTGTGATAGTTATTTATGTGTACAATTTATGTTATGTGATTGACGTATTTATATATTTGTTTTTTTTTTCATTTTTATTAATGTGAATATAACTAAACTTGATGTGATTTATTAGGCGAAATGAATAATAGTTTGCTAAAGTAATTTAAATAGCTTTAGTATTATGTAAGTAACTGTAACATATGGTACTAAATGTAAAATGTTAGAAAAGAATTAAGAGAGTTAGATGATTATAGAAAAATTAAAGTGTAGGTATTTGGAGAAAAAAACGTAATTTTGTCATTTTTAGTATTTAAAAGAACTATTTATTAATTATATTTATTAAAATTGCATAATTTTTGGGTTTTGTAATTAATCTAAATATTGGAACTTAAATATAAAATGTTAGGAGCTAACTATTAATAAATAATTGTGTAAAATTTGAAATGTCCATATAAAAATATAAAATGACAATAAAAGTAAAATAATTTTAGAGAAATAGTAAATAAGCGTAAAGTGACAAACTGATTTAAAAATATAATATCCTAAGGAATTAAGGAGAATAGAGAGAACTCTTAGAATTAAGAAAAAAGCTTTAAAATGCTCTGCTTTACTATTATTTAATAGACTATCACTACATGTTTATATCACGTATGGTCACATAATAACTCCGTTTTATATATCACTATTCGATATATATATAAAATAAAATCAAGTTATTATTAGTCGATTTCAAAACATTTCAGTTTTGCGTTAATAGTTTGTTATTATCATTCTAATTCGAATAGGATTTTTTTTAACATTCAAATAAATTTAATTATATATTAAAGTCAAGGTTCACAAATTTCAGTTATTCTAATATTTAATTATATAAATTTAATTTAGGTAATTAAGTTTCTAAATCTATCGTTTTAATATTTAAATTTATGAAACAATTAAGCGCTAACAATTTGGGTTGTTATAGCACTGGAACATAGGAGCATTAGCTGCTAATTCTAGGGTAAAAGGTGAGTAACACTCACAATCTAGATTTCATCCAGTTGCATGATTGAATGACTAGTAATTATTTGGATGATCTTTGATTTGTTATTATATTGTAAACCGTGCTACGGAATCCAGTCAAAATAGCTTCAAAAACCGATGGTAGTAACACTATTTTTCCATATATATATATATATATATATATATATATATATATATATATAAAAAAAAATCATGGTTTGTAGGTACATGCAAACACAAATTTTGGTTCAAAGTTGTAACTCCAATTGTTGGAAGGTGGAGAAAAGGACGATTGCGCTACTTCTTCGAGCATGCACACACCAGGCAACCCAGTCGGTCGATTGGTGCTTAATGAATGGCTGACCAGTCAAAAGTCTGGACTTATGCTCTAAAGTTGCTTTTTCTTCTCATTTGAGTTGATCCTTTTTGCACTAACTTTACTATTCCCTTTTGCGTGCCTATTTTACTGCATTTCGAGCCTTAAATTCACAATTTTCTATTGCTTACTTTCTCGTTTTTCGATTTCCTTCTTGCTTTGATGTCGTAAAAAACTCGATCTACGGAAACATGTATATATATACGCGTGCACACACCCATGCATCTTATATAAAAATTAAGTGCTTTATAAAGAAATTTTTTGAAATAATATTTAGAAAAATGTATTTCTATATATATGGAAAAGTCAGTCATGTTTCATTAGATCTGTAAAAATGGCTTCTGGCGATTGGTGATTTCTTTTCGCTGCCGACTTTCTACTCCCTCAAATCACTCTCGTCTGTCCATCTCTGACCCTCATCTTCACTTCCTTCTTCACGCTCTCATCTCCCATCCACTACTCTCCTCATGGAGAAAAAGCATAAACAAGTTTCTAGATCTGAGGAAAGCACCACCCGGTCTGGTAAAACCTTCTCCCATCCATCGTCGAGTTCAACGTCTGAGGCTAACTTAGAAAAATCTGAAAATCCCCTACCAGATCTACAATCTGTCGCACTGGTTTCTGCCGCCTCTAGCTGGCGCAAATCAAGAATGATGGACTAAACCGGCCACGGTAGAGGAAACTAAAAATGGTAACACGGTGGGTATAACAACTAATGCTTAGTTGGACGGAAACGCGGTTGATGGCACTTGTGTGGATAATGAATTGAGTATGGGGTTTAATGTTGATAAGAGTAATGTGCATGTACTCCCAAGCCCTTCAAAAACTGTTAATG
This sequence comes from Allium sativum, assembly GCA_030737875.1. Classification (NCBI taxonomy): domain Eukaryota; kingdom Viridiplantae; phylum Streptophyta; class Magnoliopsida; order Asparagales; family Amaryllidaceae; genus Allium; species Allium sativum. Next base: position 70,893,820 of record CM060927.1, on the reverse strand, counting down.
TCTCCCCAATTCACAAAAGCACACAACCTGTTTGCGAAATTGCTGCTACCATTACATCATCCCCTCCATGCCCAAATACTAACCAAAAAGCTCCTATGTACTCCTCCTTTTTTACATCACTACCCAGGTGTGCAGGCGCATACTCACCCCGTGAATTTGATGGTTCCCCGGATAATCCAATTCCACCGACTGATATAGTTCTTGAAGGCATCAACTATTGGAAGGATTTCCTTGTCGGGTTCTTTCTTGATTCGGGTGTTCCCTATCTTGATGTACATGAACAGTGTTGTAAAGCATGGAAGCTAAGGGGCGGCCTACGAGTCAATTATATGAACATAATGTTTTATTTTAAATTTTCGAATGTATAGGAAAGAAGAAGAGTATTGAAAGCAGATCCGGCAATTATTGGTGGTAAGCCTTTTATAATTACTACTTGGAGTACCTCTGTATAAAGTGCAAGGGAAAGAGTTTTATCTATTCTAGTTTGGACTATTTTCATGAGAATCCCCACTATGTTTCAGATGCTTCATGGCTTGAATTGGCTAGAAAGTCGAATTGAGAAATTTAAATGTTTTGATACTAATATTGAATCTAGGAAAAATCTTGTCTTTGCGAAGGCTTTGATTGAAATCTCCTCGAATATGACGCTTCCCATCAAACTAAAGGTTACTATCGATGGTTATGATATGTTTGTTGATGTAAAATACACGTGGAAACCTGGCATATGTACTAATTGCTATACCTTTGACCATTTAGCTGAAACTTGCAAACACCCTGTTGATGGTCGTGTTAAGGCCAAATCTCCCATCCGTAGACCACCTGCACATGTATGGATCCTCAGGAAAAAATAACGGAGGAAGATATTAACATTCCAGCTCCAAATGTGGATAACATAGCAACAGATGACAATGAAGTGACTTGGAATTATCATGAGAAATCATGGATGCATCATAAGATGCAAATGCGCTATGATCCATCTCAAAAGGTATACTACATGTTCATTAGTGATATTGATAAGGTTGATGATGCTAGATATTTGAATTATTATGATGATGGCAACGACTTGATATTAATTAAGGAAGGTATTTATGGGGAGTTTAGCAAGTCTATTTTGGATACTGATGACTGTTACAGGAAGCTCATTTATGCCAAGAATTACTTTGCTTAAGTTCCTAATCTACCGGCCCTCTTTGCCAATTTGCTGTATGACACAGGTCCTGGGTCCTCTTCTACTCGCAGTGCCTTATTCTCTTCTTCCTTCTCCTCCTCTGGGTCGATTAGGTCGATGAGATTGAGGCATAGTGAGCTGGGCACTTCAACCCAGCAGTTGTACTAGTTGAAGTATTCTGCTTCATTCCTGTTTTCACTGTACAGTGTACTGTGCACATCAACCAGTCATTTTCATTAATAGTTATAATGAAAGCGGTTATGGCCACTATAAAACCCGGCTTAGCTTTGCTAAAAAAAGTCTATTTAGACACAAAAATAAGCATGGTTGGTGACTTAATGAATCTGCATAATTGGATTACTCCCTGATTTCCATTTTTCCATATAAAAACGAAACGATTCAATGGTCGAGATTCTGTGTCTCACAATTTGTGTTTAAATATCTGCACCTTATGTATATAATTTTCAAAAATTATCTTTGTAAGTAAGTGTGTGTGTATGGTCTTCAAACCTTTTGAAAGTAAAATTTAGATCATATGATTACAATTATAGAATAAACTAATTAATTTCTAACCACTAGACTAATATTTCAAACAAATTTGAAGTAAAAATGTTCCTTCATACAAAACAAAACCTCATTAAAATTCTAAATCAAATTGTATAATTTAGTAAAACAAGTGGTATGAAACATTTATGATACGTTATTAGTTAATTCTTGAACATGTTTGATTATATATACTAATTTACATTTAAGTGGAATTTACAAGCTCTTAGTTAATATTCAAGCATCGTCAAGTGGTTATGGAACATTGGATGCTCCTATAATTACTAATTAAAAGCAGATACCGTTTGTTAGCTCACCTTCTTAGTGGTGTTCTTAGACAAGTTAAATGTGTTATCAGGCTCATTTTTTGACTCGTTAGCAAGTGAGTCATGTATATTCTCCAAGCATATCCTATAAACACAATAACATATTCCCAGGCGTGTTTGACATATTCTCGGGCTAGCCTTATATTTGCACGTTCTCAATCATGTTCGATGGCTCTCAGGCTCGTCGTTTATTGATGTGTTATTAGGTGTGTCTTTTGATTTTTGTTTTTTCTTTTGAGATTTGATTTTCCACCATAATTTCTTTGTAATTTTCTTATGTACAACAAAATTTCAAATTGTAATTTGGTGAATCAATCATATGACTTGTAATTTCCTTTTTCCTAACATTCATTTAAATGTACTACCATTGAGATCTATTTATAACATCATAACTCCTTTACTTTAATTTGAATTAAAATTATATCGACTTATATATCATTTTATTAATCTAGATCATGCCAAGTTATTTCATGTACCACTACCTGATGACCTCTAGAATGAGCCTAGATTTTGCATGCTTGTGTGCGCACCATATATTTTGTCTATGCTTTTGCGTTTCTGCACACCTTTAGTCGAGATACAGACTCATATAAGGTACATTCTTCTAGGTTAGTCATGCACCTTATTATATGTGGTGTGCAGGTCTTTTATAGCCACTTGTTTGTAGACTTTATCCTTGAATATGTGTACATATTCTCCTTTGTATTATGCTATATATATATATATATATATATATATATATATATATATATATATATATATATATATATATATATATATGTGTGTGTGTGTGTGTGTGTGTGTACGCGCGCACACAGAGAACCCCCCACCCTATTATGCTCTATGGGTCTACATTCTAAGTTATTATGTACTACTTTGGACTTAGCATGCCAAGTGTGGTACTATTTTGTGCCCAAATAGAATATATCGAAATTGACTTTAGTGGAAGCAAAAAAATTATTACATAATTTGACGTGTCGATATTCACCTAAAGTAATATTCACGGTTGATCATCACCAACAATCTTTATTCTTTATATTAACAAACAAAATTATTGTTTGTTAATATGGACATAGAGGTAGGGTATTACATCAAGATATATCATAGCTGAAATTTAATAATAAGACAACTATAATTAGTTGGATTAAACTAGCAAATAGCATTATTTAAATTAAGAAAGAAAAATGGTTATTTTTAAAAAATTCTAAACTAGACAATGGGTCTGTCGTTGTGCTTCGACTTTTTTACGATTAAAAAGATAGAATAAGATTGTTGTATTTTGAGGTTGTATAAAGCCGATATAGAGAACTAGTAACAAGTAAAAATTTAGGCATGTATTTCAATATATATGGAGTGATATATTTACATATGATCCATATGTTGATATATAGTTTGGGATATGTTAATATACCAACGATAGTTTCATATTTTTCTATTAGCCTGAATTGAGTTGCGATCAGTTATTTAAACTTATAGGGGGGACGATTTTCTAAGTCGGATTTAACATTGTAAAATCACAATTCTTAACTAGAAAACTTGATTTAACTTCTCTCTTTTCGTCATTAATCCTCCTCTTTCATTTACAACTTTCAAGTGGTATAACTCTCTCAATTTACAATGGATTTTTACGATCCATCTATCAAAATGATCCTGTGTATATGTATAAAAATTTCCTGAAAGAACTAAGGCAAACTGTGGAGGTTCCTATGCACTTATGAAACACGGCACTGAAGGGCATAAGTTTTTAGAGCATTTTGAGAGATTTTGCTAGTGATTCGTTCTTTACTTGATATATAATTTGTATGTAGTACTATGATAATGATCTTTGTAATCTAAGTAATTAAACATTAATATTGGAATTAAGAGATTGAATCATGAATTCCAGTAGAAAGAGAAAATAATAAGCAAAATAAAAAAAGTATGAATATGACTATAGTATATGAAAAATTCTTTCTATAGTCATCATTTAATCTTTGATAATTCATTAATGACAATTAAGGATTTATACGCCAAGTTATTGTAAGATTGATCATTGAACTAAGTAAACTTTTCAAAACCTATAAGGATGACCCTTAATTGAAATATACTTGAAGTAAAATACATTAAGAATAGAGGCTACACAAAGTCAACAAGGAAAATATATTGTATTGATCATTGTATAATGGTGGACTGATATATTTGCCTCATGGTAGGATAGTATTATATCGATTTGATTATATACAAACCTACGGTGCAAATAAGAAAATCAGGATAATATTGTCCCATATAGGAACTTGTGCTATTCTGGGGAGGAGGACCGGATGTTAAGCAACTTTGTAGGGCCTCAGGCTAGCCCAGGGCATGAATCCAATTTTCTATTTAAGAGTAGATCGTAATAATTCGTGGCTAGCCCATGACATGAGTTCGGAGTAGATAATGATAGGACTTATAAGAGTAGGGCCGGCGCAATGTTGTATCTTGCCCTAGAAAAAACTCAAGTGAAAAAAGTGAAAAAGAGCAAAAAAAATCATAGTGAAAAACATGTCAGCATTGGGAATTGAAGCTGTGTCAATCCAGAATCTCTCCAACACTCCTACCATCCAACCATTTGCAGTATCAATAACATGGTGGCTTATTGTATTTATATACATATTGACACGCTTTTTGGTCGAAGCTATCACACGTCAAAGAATTTCGTCGGAAAACGCAAATAGATTCAATCGAAGTCGTGTCGCATTTGGAAAAAGATTGAAAATGGTGTCGATTCACAAAATTATCGTCGATTGGCTTGAAAAAGGTGATGCAATAAAAATACGTGATCGACATGTTCCGATTAGTTTAAAACAATCGAGCGCATCGGTCCGATCACGTGGCAAAACTCATCACGCAAAAATATATGGATTTCGGAAAAATGACGTTTCGTGCATCCAAAAACAGCTGATCGGCATGTAACGATCATGAAAAATGGCTTGCGCGACTCACGACATCAAAATCTAGCATTTGGCAAAAAAACATTGTGGCATGCTCTAAAATAGCATACCGACACATGAAAATCATCAAAAATCATGTGTTTTAGCTTGGTCGATCAATCCAGTAAATCTGGCAAAAATCAGTTTGGCACGAAGAAAAACAGTCAAAATACCTGTTCGATCACTCAAATACGTGTGCGCAGCACACGTTTATCATGTTGGAAAAATTGGCTGATCACCAGATTTGGCATTTCAAAAATGATGGATCGGCATGAGCGGATCACTGTTAAAAGCATGGAGAACCATGGCGGATCACACCATAAATGATGGCAAAAAACTAGCAAGATTACTGCCCTGGTAAAATTTCGTACCCCTCAAAGGGGTCAAAATTTTGTTGATCGGTACGTGTAGATCCGAAGAAAATGAGGGATTTGCACGGTGCAGATGGGTATGAAATTCTGGAATGAGCAAAGTGATCCAAAAAATTTAGAAAAGTGGCAGATCACCTTGGACCCATTTTTTACGTGCTGATCACATATTTTTGGGTGATTAACATGTGTTTTGGGTAGATTTTTGGGAGTCGAGATTTTTTAGCATGGAAAACACTCCAGAATTGGAAGATCACCTCGGATCAGCCCAGAACACGCGAGGATCACCTGTTTTTGCCTGATCAACACGTGTTTTCAGCAGTTTTTCTAGTTTTCAAGATTTTTCACCAAAACTTCATTTTTTCGACATTGATTTTGGGACCCGAATTTTGGACCCTTCAAGGATACGAAATTCTACCGTGTGGGACCCATTTCTAACCTAATCCACGACCAAACTCCACTGTAAATACCCCCTCACTTCCAACATAAAAGGGGTTGGTTTTTCTTGGCTTTTTGGACTTTGTGAAGCTCTCTACCACCATTAATGGCTTAATCTTCTTCTCCATGACCACTGGACATGGTATGGACCTCTAAAACGTTACATACACGTTTCCATCAAATTTTGGACATCTACAAGCATAAATATACTGCTTTTGGACTAAATTAGACATTTTTGGATTTCTTGGACATCAAAGCAACTTTTTGGACATAGTTGACCAAGTCGGCACTTTTTCCATCAACAAAGAAGACAAAGGGCAGTTTGGTCAAAGTTTGGAGCTAACAAACATTTTGTTGTTCTATTGTACCGCTTTGTACACGAATATTGTTCGAACATGTACAACAATTGTAATCGACTACTATATGATGAAAGATTGCTACAAAGTGGATGTAGGCATTAGCGCCAAACCATTATAAAATGATATGTCTCCCCGCATTCTTTATTTTACGTTTGGATTACTGTGTTCATACTACATACTCATTCGAGGGTTAGCGTGCGCTGAATCCACGATAATTCCACACGTCAACACTTTGTGCGCCAAGAAAGGGGCACACAACTTTGACTTCTGCTTCGATCTTAGTTCTCAAATTTCATGTAACATCCCATAATTCAATAAAACATTAATTATATATTAGTGATAGTAAACTAAAGATTGCTTAATTAAATATTAAGAATTAAGTAAGACAGACTGTACCATTGCGTTCGTCTCGGAATTCTGGTTCAGATAAACTGTGAGTTTGGGTAAAATTGACATCGCATGAGAACGATATGAAGGCTAGAAGTTTGTATGCACATAAGGAGTCAAATATATAAACATAATTCAAATTAATATAAAAGAGATGAAGCGGGAGAGATGACATGGCAGCAAGCCATTGTGGGACGACCTGCATTGGGCCTAGGTCGACATATGGGTCGGCCCAAGCACTGGTAGGTCGACCCATAGGTTGACCCAGGTGGTAGGTGGGTCGACCCACCCCAAATCTGGGCGGACACGTTGGCTGTTTCTAGACTGTTTCATATACTTGGTTCATTATTTTATTGTGTGGTTTCATTTAGAAATAGAAAATCTGACAGTTAAGCAATGTCTTGTGAACTCTATATAAAGGCATGCACTCCTATCAAATCAATTACACTTCTTCATTCTTCTTCCACAAACTTCTGTTCTAAAAATTTAAGATGAGGATAGGGAGATGTTGCCGCAACCTAGATTGAATCAAGACAATTCTTATTTGATTTATACAAGATTCCTTTCTACAACATTAGCATATTATCTTCTGTTCTTTAAATCCAATCTCTGTGAATTCAAGTTACTTTTAGATATGAAATTTAATAGTAATCCTGACATGTTAATAAACCTGAATCTGAGACTATTATTGTAAATAAACTGATTCATATCTAAACATTTTTCCTGTAATTACATGTATCTTTCTGTACCCCTGTTATGATGTTCAATTGTTATTATATTCCTATTTTTTTCTTCTCCCTCTCTTTTCCTTTTTTATTTTATAAGCCTAGGCTACCTTCGAGCCTAGGCCATTATCGCTGAGATATACGTATAAACGAAATGGGATAATTAGGGAATGAATTAATATAATAATGAAAGAGGGAAATTGGGCCATATCATATACTGTGGAATCTGACTGTAAATTTGGGGGTTATGTAAACATGTTAATCTGGTGGGATTAATTTAAAGAACAAGGGGAACATGTTAATGAAACCTTAAGTATCAGATGTATTAAGTAAGAAAAGGAAACTTAGTTGATATATGTATACATCTGGGCAGGTGTCTGTTTGGGGAAGGGGTTGTATACATATAGTGTCATTACAACCAGGCTTATTAATGAACTTAAACCTGCTAAGTTAAAATATGATAGTTAATAAGCTAAAGAGATCCCATTCTGTTGTTTCTGTTTAGGTTTCTGTTCTGGGTCTTGGGACTCTTAAATGGACGACTTGTTTGATTGTTTGGTTTGGTTTGTTTGAATTGATTGTGATATGAAATGAATTGAATTAAATATTCATGTGTTGAAATTTTTTCTCGTTAAAAAACTAATTTTTAACATGTATATAAAATCCTAGTTAATTGGGGATGCAAGCTTGGGTGGTTTGGCTTGTATCATTTGTTGTTTGGAACCCATATCAGTCATTATCCCTTTCTGGTATCAAGTAAGGACCTGCACTAGGTAGGGGTCAGGGCATACTTTACTAAACTGATAGTAAGAGGCTCATCTGAAAGGGGGTTGTACGGGTGCGTTCCGGCGGAATCATGAGCATGCATGGATCAGATTGGGGAAAATAAGACACTGTAGCACCGGTAAATAGGTTTGTGCCCTCCTGTTAGTTGCCACTTTGGGGAGTGATGCACTCTACTATGGGGCTGACACAGGGTATTTACACAATAGGAGTCGATCGCTTCAGTAGTAATTAGGGTACTTATAGTCCTGCTATTTCTGTTGGGGTAATACCTGTCATTTCTGTTGGGGTAACACCCGTCATTTCTATTGGGATAATACCTGTTATTTTTGCTGGGGTGAAACCCCTTATGTTACTAGTATACACCTAATTCTGCCATTATATGTATTAGCGTTCATCCTGCTGTTAAGTAATTAGGGTATATCTAGCCTAGCTGGTTATATTCCTGTTGGGTAAATCTCGTTATGTAACTAGTGTATGCCTAATCCTGTTGTTATTATGAGTAATTAGGGTAACACCTAATCCTATCATAAATCTTCTTATACTAGTATTGGTGCAGAGAGCCAAGATAGATTTGTTATACGGTATAATTGAGAAGCATAACTAGGTCCATATTATCCTTTTTTATCTTGCTTATCTTGTTCATCCTATTTATACTTGTTATATGTTACTATTATCTCTCAACCAGTTTTATTTACCTATCTTGATGCTTTTATTTCTTCATGTACTAAAAGTTATTGGACTCGCCAGACTTTATGTCTGACCCTTTTTGTTTCCCTTCTCTCTTTCTTCTCCCCCAGGTTCTCAGGGTGGGAACGCTCAGTCGTGGTTAGGAATTTCTCTCTCTTCGTTTTCGGCTTGGATCTGGATTTGCTTTGATGTACTGCTTCGACTATTAATCCACTTTATTATGGCTATTTGTGGGGATTACGATTTTACATTTCTGTACTCTGATGGTTTTTAACATAAGACAGATGTTTTGGTTTGATGTATTTTAGTCTGATGTTGTTACTGGTTTTGAGACTATGATGTTTTTTTATTAAATAATGAAATTTTAATTATGTTGTCTTGTGAGATTCTTTTTTTGTTTACTTATAACGCTACATGAAACTTAATGCATTTTGATAAAGAGTGACATTAACGGACGTGGGGTGTCACATTTGATATCAAAGCTGATTTTTTTTTCAAAAATGAATCATTTTCAAAAACAAAATCCTATTTCTGAAAAATCATATCCCCTAATGCCATATAAATTATCTTTTCGATTCTCTGTTTGAATCCCTTTTCTTCTCTTTTCAACATGTCTGGGGCACCTAATATTCCTGAGGGTGTGGCCCTACCGGCATGGTTTCGTAGGTATCTAGAAGCTAAGACACCTACTGGGGTCCCAAATGCCCTACCTCCAGCTGCAGCTGCCTTTTCTAAGCTTTGCAAAAACTTGTGCTCCATGGGCGGAAAGCCTTTCTGTGGTTCTGAGAGTTATCTTGAGGCGCGCAATTGGTTACGGGAGACCGAGAGTGTTTTCGATCTTTTGATGACCGTAGGAAGATACACTTGGTCGCATGGCAAATCAAGGACGAGGCTTCATTCTAGTGGGAAGTGAAACACGCAGGACGTCTAGTAGATACTTGGGATTATTTCGGATAGAGATTTGAGATGAAGTTTTTTTCTCAAGCAGAAGAGAGTATGCAGATGGAAAGATTTTTAGCACTTAAGCTAGGGAATATGTATGTTAAAGAGTATGTCAATAAGTTTAATTAGTTGGCAAGGTTTGGTCTGGAATTGGTGAATACCCTACATAAGAAATCTCTGAGGTTTGCGAGAGGATTAAATGTACCTCTCCAAGGATTGGCATTATCGCATATGCCGATGGAGGCGACTTTTGAAAGGCTTGTTGACATGGACTTGATACACGAAGATGGTAAGGATGAGAAGAAAGAGGTTAAGACTAATAAGGTGCAAAACAAGAAAGAGTGGCCCAAGAAAGGAACGCAAAAGAAAGGTGAAAAGCCTGACAAGGCTCAAACCAAGAAGAAAAAGAGATGACATAGTTGTGGGAGCTTGGGTCATTTGGTCAAGGATTGCAGAAAGAGGAAGGGGCTTGCTTCAACTATGATGAAGTTGGACACTTTACTAGGGAATGCCTGAAGAAGCAAGGACAGGAACAAAGGACATGATCTTTAGGAGGGCAGATGCATGCTCTCGAGACCAGTGGATCAGACAGAGGTTGGAAAGTTATTGTCGAAGGTTTGATTTCCCTTTCCGATTATCCTGTTAGGACTCTTTTTGATTCTGGCGTTTCTCACTCTTTTATATCCAATTCCGTGGTTGAGTCTCTGCACCTTAGTACTAGTATTGTTTCTGATCCTGTTATAGTCTCAAACCCCATAGGAGGTACGACTCATTTGTCTATGATATGTCAGGGTTTGAGGATATCTGTGTTAGGCGTCGAGTTTGAGTGCGACGCGTATGTGCTTGGTTTTATGGGTTATGGTCTGATTCTTGGGATGGATTGGCTAGTCATGTATGGTGACATCCTAGACGGTGAGCGGAGAGTCGTTAGGTTTTTTACATGCCGAGGAATAACTCTCGAGATTTCATGTGACCCACGGGGGTCTGTTATGCTCAACTTCCCAGATTCGCTTGATGCTTTTGTTGATGATTTGCGATTTGCACCCCTAGTTTGTGATTATCTGGATGTGTTTGATGATGTTAGGGGTTTACCGCCGAGGCATGCAATAGATTTCTGGATTTAACTAGTGGATAATACGAAGCCAGTCGCGTTGCCTATGCGCCACATGGCTCCTAGAGAGAAGAGGGAACTTAACAAGCAAGTAGGGGAGCTACTTGAGAAAGGGTTTATTATGTGAAGTATTTCGGAATGGGGAGATCTAGTCGTCTTCGCGACCAAGGCGGACGGCTCACTTCATCTGTGTGTGGATTATAGGGAGTTGAATAAACTCACCAAGAAGAATAGGCACCCACTCCCGAGAATTGAAAATCTGTTTGACCAGCATGTTGGCGCATCTATTTTCTCGTAGTTTGATTTGGCCACAGCGTTTCATCAGTTGAGAGTGGCTGAGGATAATATTGATAAGACTTCTTTCAGAAATCTGGATGGTTTATTTGAGTGGCTAGTCATGCCTTTGGGTTGACTAATGCACCAGCGTATTTTGTGGATCTGATGAGTAGGGTGTTTAGGGAGTTTCTGAATAATTTTGTGGTGGTCTTTTTGGATGACATCCTAGTCTTCCCAAAGAGTGAAGAAGAACATGCCCTACATTTAGGAGAGATCTTGAGGACTCTCAGAGCACAACAACTTAAGGCGAAATTCTCCAAGTGTCACTTTTGGAGAAAGGAGGTAAGGTTTCTAAGGTATGTAGTCTCTAAGGATGGGATAGTGGTGGATCCCGCAAAAGTGGTTACAGTTCAAGATTGGAAGGTTTCGAAGAATGCAACGGAGGTGAGGAGTTTTCTTGGTTTAGCGGGGTATTATAGAAAGTTTATCAAGGACTCTGCAAAGAAATTAGCCCCACTCACTAGACCGACGAAGAAGAACTTAACCTTTTCTTGGAGCATTGATTGTGATGATTCTTTCTAGCGGTTGAAGAGGGCTCTGACAACAACCCTAGTTTTGATATTGCCTGATGGGAACATGGTGTTTACAGTATACATTGATGCTTATGGAACAGGGCTTGGTGCCGTCTTGAGGCAAGAAGGGAGGGTAGTATGCTACAGAAGTAGATAGTTGAGAGTTCATGAGCGGAACTACCATACCCATGATTTAGAGTTGGATGCTATAGTGTTCGCACTTAAGACTTGGTGACATTACTTTCTTGGAGAAAGGTTTGAGTTATATACAGATCATAAGTCGCTCAAGTGTCCGTTCTCGTAGAAGGATTTCAATTTGAGACAGCAAAGATGGATGGAGTTCCTAGCATCCTATGACTTTGAGATAGCTTATACCCCTGGCAAAGGTAATGTAGTGGCAAATGTGTTGAGCATGCAGAGGATGACGTTGAGTACTCTACTCGTATAGAGGCGGAGCTAGGAGTACATATCGACCTTTGATTTTAGGTCTTCTACGGATCTTACACCCGATTTGTTGGCATCTTTAAAGGTGCGACCTACTCTCATGGATCAGATAGGATCTTAGCAATGAGAGGACCCACAGATAGCAGACATCTTGGATAGGCTAAGTAAAAAGGGGGCATCCAGTCACCTTGGTATGTATTCTGTGGATGATAGAGGGTGGCTACGATGAAACGGAAGGTTATGTGTTCCTCGAGTAGAAGGCTTGTTGAGGGAAGTCCTTGAGGAAGCCCATCATTCTAGGATGACTATCTATCCGGGCGGTGATAAGATGTATCGAGACATGAAAAGGGTTTTCTTTTGGACTGGGAAGGAGAAATATGTAGCGGAGTTTGTAGCTCGATGTTTAGTTTACCAGCAAGTAAAGGCTGAGCAAAGAAGCCTGGCGGATTGCTTCAGCCTTTGGATGTCCCACAATGGAAGTGGGAGAGCTTCTCTATGGATTTCATCGATGGTTTTCCTAGATCGAGGAGAGGCAACACCAGTATCTGGGTTATAGTATACATGCTTACTAAGAGCGCTCATTTCATTCCTGTTAAGAGCAAGAGGGCGTTGACATGGTTGGCATTAGTTTATCTTCGAGAGATAGTCCGTCTGCATGGATTATCTTCTATCATAGTGAGTGATCGTGACCCCATCTTCACTAGTGAGTTTTGGAAGAGCTTGCAAGAGGCATTAGGTGCACAATTATGTTTGAGAACGACATATCACCCTCAAACCGATGGACAGACTAAGAGGGTGAATATGGTTCTTGAGGATATTTTGAGACTATGTAGCCCAGACTTCACAGGGACTTAGGAGGAGCATCTCCCATTGGTTGAGTTCACTTACAACAACAGTTATCAGACTAGTATAGGCATGGCATCCTTTAAGGCACTATATGCACGACCTTGTAGATCACCGACTTGTTGGTGGGAGTCTACGGATAGGCTTCTATTTGGACCTGAGATGGTTCGGGAGACTTCCGAGAAGATTGATTGTATCCGCCGACGTATGAAGACAGGTTAGGACAGACAGAAGTCCTATGCAGATAAGAGAAGGAATGATATAGAGTTTGAGGTAGGAGACATGGTTTTCATCAAATTATCTCCTCTGAAGAATGTGGTTCGCTTCGGATCTGTAGGGAAATTGGCACTAAGGTTTGTAGGGCTATTTCCTATAGTGGAGAGGATAAGTCAGATGGCCTATAGGGTGAGACTACCGGAGAGATTGGCTGGTGTTCATGATGTTTTTCATGTTTCCCATTTGTGAAATCTCTTCATGATACAGTAAAGGTGGTTGAGCCGAGCACGCTTGAGGAAGTAGAGGTAGAAAAAGAGGCAACAGTCAGACGAGTTCCTACCCTTATTCTTGGATCAGAGGTTAAGAAACTGCGCAACAAAGAGAATAAGTTGGTAAAAGTGCAATGGGGAGAAGACCACGATGATGCTACTTAGGAGACTGAAGATAAGATTTGTGCTTTGTACCTTTTTCTTTTCGAGAGTATGTTCTTAACTTCTTTTTCCAAGCTTTTATTCGTACTTGCTTCTATCGTTCGAGTATAACCTATCGAATCGAATTTTCGACCTTTAGGTAGAAACCAATGGATGTAAACATGTGTTTGAGACATGTTATGTTTGATGGTAACAAGTGAATGCAAGTGTTTGCTAGTGGTTTCTGGTGGATGCATATACACACACTAGGCACTAGATCGGCTCAAACATTCTCATACTGCATATGGATGTGTGTGCATTTTAATTTTTAATGAATGAAAATGGTTGACTCATCACATGGATGTTGCATATTGGTGGATGGTTGTGCACACATGTAGAACTTATATGATATATTAGGGTTCTTTTGCATACATATTGGATACATGGCACCGACATATTGCATTAAGGAGGTCGATTGAGTCAGTTGACCTCCTGATTTTCGCATTAGTATAGGAATATATACACGCACCTATGCATATTTTCATATAGGCATTATAAATCCTTAAGGACAATGGATGCCTGTGGATGATGGATGAGTAGATGGTTGTAGGTGGATGTAATAAACATTCTTCTTGACTTGGAGATTTCGTGGACGAAATCCTTTAAGTATGAGATAATGTAACACCCCTTAATTTAATAAAACATTAATTATACGTTAATGATAGTAAACTAAAGATTACTTAATTAAATGTTAAGAATTAAGTAAAACAGACTGTACCATTGCATTCGTCTCAGAATTCTGGTTCAGATAGACTCCGAGTTTGCGTAAAACAGACATTGTATGAGAAAGATATGAAGGTTAGAAGTTTGTACACACATAAGGAGTCAAATATATAAACATAATTCAAATTAATATAAAAGAGATGAAGCACGAGAGATTACGTGGCAACATGCCATTGTGGGACGACCTACACTGGTCCTGGGTCGACCCATGGGTAAACCAGTAGGTCGACCCAGGTGGTAGGTAGGTCGACCCACCATTGATCTGGGCTGATACATTGATTGTTTCTTGACTTTTTATATACCTGGTTCATTATTTTATTTTGTGGTTGGATTTAGAAACAAAAAATATGACAGTTAAGGATTGTCTTGTGAACTCTATATAAAGACATGCACTCCTATCAAATCAATTACACTTCTTCGTTCTTCTTCCTCAAACTTTCGTTCTAAAAATTTAAGATGAGGATAGGGAGATGGTGCTGCAATCTAGATTTAATTAAGTTAGTTCTTATTTGATTTATACAAGATTCCTTTTTGCAACATCAACATATTATCTTCTTTTATTTAAGTCCAATCTCTGTGAGTTCAAGTTACTTTTAGATTTGAAATTTAATAGTAATCCTGACATGTTAATAAACCTGAATCTGAGACTATCCCTGTAAATAAACTGATTCATATCTAAATAGTTTTCCTATAATTAAATGTATCTTTCTGAACCCCTATTCTGTTGTTCAGTTGTTATTATATGTCCATTTATATTCTTCTCCCTCTCTTTTCCCTTTTTATTTTATAAGCCTAGTCTACATTCGAACCTAGGCCAATCTCACTGAGATATACGTATGAAAGAAATGGGATAATTGGGGAATGAATTGATATAATAATGAAAGAGGGAAATTAGGGCATATCATATACTGTGGAATCTGACTGTAAATTTGGGGATTATGTAAACATATTAATCTGTTGTGCTTAATTTAAAGATTAAGGGGAACATGTTAGTGAAACCTTAAATACCAGATGTATTAAGTCAGAAAAGGAAACTTAGTTGACATATGTATACATCTGGGCAGGTGTCTGTTTAGGGAAGGGGTTGTACACATATTGTATCATTACAACCAGGCTTATTAATGTACTTAAACCTACTAAGTTAAAATCTGATAGTTAATAAGCTAAAGAGATCCCATGTATTTTGTTTCTGTTTAGGTTTTAGTTCTGGATTATTGGGCTCTTAAAATCCCTGTTAATTGGGGATGCAAGCTTAGGGGGTATGGCTTGTATCATCTATTGTTTGGGACCCATATCAGTCAATATCCCTTTCTGGTATCAAGTAGGGATCTCGCACTAGGTAGGGATCAAGGCACGCTTTATTGAACTGATAGTAAGAGGTTCATCTGAAAGAGGGCTGTACAGGAGTGTTCTGGCGGAGTCGTGAGCATGCATGGGTCCGATCGGAGAGAAAAAGACGATGTAGCACTAGTAAATAGGTCTGTGTCCTCCTGTTAATTGCCACTTTAGGGAGTGATACACCCTACTGTGGGGTTGGCACAGGGCATTTACACAATAGGGAGTCGATCGCTTGGGTAGTGATTAGGGTACATCTGGTCCAGCTGTTTCTATTGGGGTAATATATGTCTTTTCTGTTGGGGTAACACCTGTCATTTCTGTTGGAGTAATAACTGTTATTTCTGTTGGGGTGAAACCCGTTATGTAATTAGTGTACCCCTAATTCTGCCATTATATTTCTATTGGGTTCATCTTGTTCTTATATACCTTGTGTTAAGTAATTAAGGTACATCTAGTCATGCTGATTATATTCTTGTTTGGTGTATCCCATTATGTAACTAGTGTACGCCTAATCCTGTTGTTATGTTGAGTAATTAAGGTAACACCTAATCTTGTCATAAATCATGTTATACTAGTATTGGTGCAGAGAGATAAGTTAGATCTGTTATAAGGTATAATTGAGAAGCATAACTTGGTCCATATTATCCTTTTTATCCGGCTTATCATGTTCATCCTGTTTATACCTTTTATATGTTACCGTTATCTCTCATCCAGTTTTATTCACCTGTCTTGATGCTTTTATTTCTTTATATGCTAAATGTTACTGGACTCACCAGACTTTATATCTGACCCTTTTTGTTTCCGCTCTCTCTTTCATTCCCCTCCCCCCCTCAGGTTCTCAGGGTGGGAACGCTCAATCGTGATTAGGAGTTTCTCTCTCTTCTGTTTCTGCTTGGATCTGGATCTTCTTTGATGTACTGCTTTGGCTGTTTGTCCACTTCATTATAGCTACTTGTGGGGATTATGACATTACATTTACATACTCTGATGGTTTTTAGCATAAGACAGATGTTTTGGTTTGATGCATTGGTTTCAGTATTTTAACTTGGTGTAACTGGTTTTGAGACTACGATGTTTTTATATTGAACAATAAAATTTTAATTTTGCTGCTATTTTATATATCTATCTTGTGAGATTATGTTTCTGTTTACCTATAACGCTTCATGAAACTTAATGCATTCTGATAAAGAGTGACATTAACGGACGTAGGGTGTCACATTTCAACTTTGACTTTGGATTTCAGCTTCGACGACTACTACGGTTTTGGTTTTCAGCTTGAGTTTCAGTCTTTGACTTTGATTCAGTTGCTCGTTACTCGTCATGGTTAAACACAGAAGGTTCGATGCTACCTCTAAGGCACAAAATATTAATAGCGAAGGAAGTCAAGAAAATTTTGCGTTCGAGGAACTCTCGGACTTAGTTACTCTAGAGGACTTAGTAGATTTATCTAAATGTTTGATCGCTTGTCTTGATAGGCAAGCAGAGATTATGAACACCTTCCTCGCTCGAATTGAAGGTAGATTACATGATTCTAGAGGTCAACTGACCAAACAAACACCATCGAGATAAGTGCTTATGTTCCCCAGTTCATAACACGGGACTTGGGGGCAACCTCGCAAACTACACTCGGAGGCACCCCTATTCCCGACGGAAGCATGGTTCTAAAAGTCTTGGATAGTTAAACAACAGCTTCGAGCAAAGGAAAGTCTCGGAACAATTGCAGGGCAGGTAAGTATAGACCTAAGTTCCCATCCTATTCTGAACTTACCTACACTTTGCAGGATATCTTCCTGGAAGTCCACCCTATTGCTCCCTTCAAAAGACCTTCCGTGAGGGAGCCCACTCAAAAAGAAAAGGATACTGGCCGGCACTGCCTTTTTCACGATCTAGACAGACATGACACAAATGTGTGTTGGAATCTCAAGAATGTGATTGAAGAACGCATCAGAAATGAAGAGCTGGAATGATATGTTCGAACTCGAGTTGTGGCGCATGTACGTGCGCAGTCCCCAAGTACTGGTCAGAATAGGCCTGGGCCCAATGCCTTGGGTCCCACTTCAAACTAAAATCTCTCATTGGTTGTGGTGTCTAGGGTCCAAGTCTCCCTGGCACCAGTATCTTGCAACTTCCGGATTCTGCTTTTCCGGTCTTTTGGTTTTCCGGTCTTTTGGTCTTCTTATGGTCTTCTATGGATCTCAAATAATGAGCTCCTCACTTATGGCTTTCTCATCTCAAAAGTTTCAGCCTTCAAATTTCTCGAGCTTGATGATATTGGCTCTCTTGGTCTTCTTTATGATATTCTGGCTATAGCCCCGTGGTCCTATATGTTTTGTCTCTATGGAATGTAAATGGTTGAGTCGACCTACCCATGCATAGGAGCAGTTATAATCCCAAAGCATTCTCTTTACTCAACAATGCACCATCTGATTATTAATGAAATGAACTTACTAACTTGCCTTGGTCGTCTCACCAATGTTAGGCTTCCTTGAATGCTACTTGCCAAGGTTATCTCATGGATGTGAGATTTTCTTGAATGCTACTTGCCATGGTTGTCTCACTAATGTGAGGCCGCCTTGAATGCTACCTTCCTTGGTCGTCTCACTAATGTGAGGCCGCCTTGAATGCCATCTTCCAAGGTTATCTCACCAGTGTGAGATTTCCTTGGATTCTATCTACCAAGGTTATATCACCAATGTGAGATTTCCTTGAATGCTACCTGCCAAGGTCATCTCACCGAGGTGAGATTTCCATGAATACTACCTGCCAAGGTCATCTCACCGATGTGAGATTTCCTAAATGCCATCTGCCAAGGTTATCTCACCGATGTGAGATTTCCTTGAATGCTACTTGCCGAGGTTATCTCGCTAAAGCTAGATTTGCTTGAATGCTTCTTGCCGGGGTAATCTCGCTAAAGCGAGATTTCCTTGAATGCTACTTGCTGGGGTTATCTCGCTAAAGCGAGATTTCCTTGAATGCTACTCGCCAAGGCTATCTCACACATGTGAGATTTCCTTGGATGCTATCTGCCAAGGTTATTTCACCAATGCGATATTTCCTTGAATGCTATTTGCCAAGATTATCTCACCGATGTGAGATTTCCTTGAATATTATCTACCAAGGTTATCTCACATGTGTGAGATTTCCTTGAATTCTATCTGCTATCCTTGAATGCTATCTGTCAAGGTTATCTCATCGATGTTAGATTTCCTTGAATGCTACCTGCCAAGGTCATCTCACCAATGTGAGATTTCCTTGAATGCTACCTGCCAAGCTCATTTCATCGATGTGAGATTTCCTTGAATGTCACCTGCCAAGGTCATCTCACCGATGTGAGATTTCCTTGAATGTCACCTGCCAAGGTCATCTCACTAAAGTGAGATTTCTTTGAATGCTACTTGCCAAGGTCATCTCACTAATGTGAGATTTCCTTGAATGCAAACTCGCCTTGGCCGTCTCACAAATGTGAAGCCGCCTTGAATGCTAACTTGCTAAGGTCATCTCACCGATGTGAGGTCGCCTTGAACGCAATACATCAAACAAATCCAATGACATGTGGCAGCCTCTTCGGTAACACAGCAAGATCATTCACATATGGTTATGTGTATTTCTCTTCTATGAAGGTTACTGGACTTCTAAATAATATGTTCCAAAGTGATCGCAGTTTTCTAATTATTACGATCCCAAATGATCGTCGGCTTTCTATTCTTAATACGACACCAAGTGGTCGCAGTTTCCTAATTAATACAATCCCAAGTGATCGTGGTCTTATATTAATACGATCCCGAGTGGTCGTGACCTCCTAACTAATACGATCCCCATGGTCTTGGGCTTCTAAATATTACGATCCCAAATGATCGTGGTTTTCTAATAATATGACCCCAAGTGATCGTGGGCTTTTAATTATTATGATCCCAAGTGATTGTTGGTTTTCTATTATTAATACGATCCCAAGAGATTGTGGATTTTTGAATAATACGATCTAAATCGATCGTTGACCTTCTCCAAAGTTCAAGCTTTTTGGTTTTCCGACTCATAAATAATACGATCCAAAGCGATTGTGGGTTTCTGGACTTCTCTTCTCACAAAACACACCTTCCTTGGACCAAGCAAGATATGTTTTGGGGGGCAAATATTGACATGCTTTTTGGTCCAAGCTATCACGCATTAAGAATTTCATCGGAAAATGCAAAGTGATTCAATCGAAGTCGCGGCGCATTCGGAAAAAGATTGGAAATGGCGTTGATTCGGAAAATCATCGTCGATTGGCTCGAAAAAGGTGACGCAGTTAAAATACGTGATCGGCCCGGTCCGATCAGCTCAAAACAGTTGAGCGCATCATTCCGATCACGTGGCAAAACTTATCGTGCAAAAATATATGGATTTTGCCAAAATGACGTTTTACGCGTCCAAAAATAGCTGATTGGTATAACACGATCATGAAAAATGGCTTGCGCAACTCACGACATCAAAATCTGGCACTTGGCAAAAAACAGTGTCACGCGCTCAAAAACAGCTGATCGGGGGGTGAAAATCATCAAAAATCACGTGTTTTAGCTTGGTGATCAGTTCGATAAGTCTGGCAAAAATAAGTTTGGCACGAAGAAAATCATTCAAAATCCTGTTCGATCAAGCAAAATGGGTATGCAACACACGTTGATCAAGCCAGAAAAATTGGCTGATCACCAGATTTGGCACTTCAAAAATGTTAGAATGGCATGAGCGGATCATTGAAAAAAGCATGGAAAACCATGGCGGATCACACCATAAAAGTTGGCAAAAAACTGGGCATATCATTGCCCAGGCACAATTTCGTACCCCTCAACGGGGTCGAAATTTTGTTGATCGGCACTTGTGGATCCAAAGAAAATGAGGGATCTGCACGATACAGAGGGGTACAAAATTCTAGTACGAGCAATAGGATCCGAAATTTTTAGAAAAGTGGAAGATCACCTCAGATCCCATTTTTTACGTGCGGATCACCTATTTTTGGGTGATCAACACGTGTTTTTGGAAAAATTTTGGGAGTCGAGATTTTTTGGCATGGCAAACACTCTAGAATAGGTAGACCACTTCGGATCAGCCCAGAACTCGAGCGGATCACCTGTTTTTGCCTGTTATAGCAGTTTTTCCAGTTTTCAAGACTTTTCACCAAAACTTCATTTTTTTTACTCCGATTTTGGGACCCGAATTTCGGACCTCTCAGGGATACGAAATTCTACCGCGTAGGCCCCATTTTTCACCTACTCCACAACCGAACTCCACTATAAATACCTCCTTGCTTCCAACATAAAATGGGTTGGTTTTTCTTGGCTTTTTGTACTTTGTGAAGCTCTCTACCACCATTAATGGCTTCCATCTTCTTCTCCATGACCATTGGACATGGCATGGATCTCTGAAACGTTGCATACATGTTTTCCATCACATTTTGGACATTTACAAGCATAAACACACTGCTTTTGGACTAAATTGGGCATTTTTCGATTTCTTGGATATCGAAGCTACTTTTTGGACATAGTTGACCAAGTCAATGCTTTTTCCACTCAATGAAGAAGACAAAGGGCAGTTTGGTCAAAGTTTGGAACGAACAAATATTTCATTGTTCTATTGTAACGCTTTGTACACGAATATTGTTCGAACTTGTACAACAATTGTAATCGACTACTATATGATGAAAGATTACTATAAAGTGGATGTAGGCGTTAATGCTGAACAAATATAAAAAGATGTATCTCCCCCGCATTACTTTATTTTACATTTGGATTACTGTGTTCATACTACATACACATTCGATGGTTAGCGTGCACTGAATCCATGGCAATTCCCCACGTCAACAATACCAATATTTCTAAAGCACACTAGTTAACTTGTTTCCCTTCTCCACCACCTCTGGTGGTGCTATCCTAAGTAATGGTCTTGTTTGCTACCCCTTGGGTCGGGCATGTATAAGATATATTCACCGCAAGATAGATAATAAATACTAGAATGATCCTATTGGGCCTCAAGGACGTCCAAGATGTATCCACTTATATGTCAGACATTAATCATATTATTATTGTATTATCTTTGTAGTATATGTCGAGTAGATATGATTTTCTTACTAAAACCTATGCTTGGCCCACTCTTTTTTCACTTTCTTTTTATATCACTAAGTCGGTAAAGCATGGACTCATGATGGAATAGGAGATGAGGACTTTGATACACACACACACACATTGTAAATATTATTCAGACATGATAGCACTTATGTATATTTGAGGGTTTGATTTGTGTTTTAAAGGAATATGCAAATGTCCATTTTTAACCACTATGGTATTATGAAATAAAGATGGTTATTACTAGATTTTGATCTTGTTCACTATGAAATTTATTTCACATTAGTGATCTTGTAAAGGAAATTTTATCATCTCGTAACGACTTGTCTTTTTGACTCGTTATGGTTTGAACATTGATCTTGGCCTTGAGTAAGAGGGTCTAAAAGACGGGTTGTTACGAATTTTCTATAATAAGATAATAATTTTGTTATAACAATTTTAGTCATATACAAACATCGATTCAGTATTTAATCAAGTGAATTAAGCATAAATATAAAAGATACAAGCATATATATGTATATATGTATGTATGTGTAGGTGTGTATATATAATTTTATCCAATATGTGTATATATATCCATATGCTTTAATACCATTTTTTTTAAGATTGTAAACCAAGTTAGTTTAATATGTTTTAAACTGGCACATTTAAGTTTATTTTTTTGGTCAAATGTAGGATTCTGAAATCAAATCTTAAACACAATACACATATGTGTGTGTATGCATGTACCCAATGTTTTGAATCTTTGTCATTAAAGTTATATGTAAATATAACTATGATAATATTATTTCATAGTTTTGCATATGTTGATTGTTTATTTTTGGGTCTACAACTTTAAAGTTTAGTTATGTTATCATAATTAGGAATGGGATTTTCTCCATTGTATTGAGCATTTTATAAAAGAGGTAATTTAAAATAGTGAAAATTAGGCTCACATACTTAAAACTAAACCTAATTACGCTCACATCCTCCCCTTTAGAAACATTTTAATTTCATCCCTATTTTCAAATAGCCGCTCTTTTTTTTACAGATCTGCCCTTTCACTCTTAATTCACGCCGTAATTAGGTTAAAACACATATTAGGGTTTTATTCAAAATCAAATAGTTCTGTGTCATGGCAGCGCCTCCATCATTCTCAATGTTTTCATTCCATCGATCTAAAATTTAGGCACTCGGAATTCTTTCAGTAATGGCGGCGGCATCTTTTTGTGTGGACGGCGGCGGCTATTTTTGGGGAAGGGGGAGGAAGAGGAGGGTTTGTCGATGGCGGTGGGGCCATCGGTGGGCTACGCGGCGGCTATTTTTGGGGGAACGACGGCGATGTCAGATCGTAGGAGGGGGCGACTGGGGTATTCAAGCAGTTGTCTTCGTCCAGGTAATTTATACAATTAAGGGTGCGTTTTTTACAATTTTGTTTTCTGATTTCAGTTTTGCGATCGATTTTTGTTGAATCTTTATTCTAACTTATTTTAATTGTCGTCTTTTATTGATGGATTGTTTAATTATAATTTAGTAAGTTTAATTTTGCAGCCGTATTTACGATTTAGATTGTCAACATATTTTTTCATATGTTCTACATTTGTGTATAAAAATATGCATATATTTTGAATATGAGCATATAAAAATGCAACTATTGGTATAATATGTGTTTGGATTTATTTAGAAATTTGCGTGGAAGTATGCAAATTTTCTGTATATATGCATACCAACATTCAGCTCCTTTGATTTTCTGTTTATTTGTGTGCCTGATGATTAGTTGCATATATATATATATATATATATATATATATATATATATATGACTATATTCTTAATATATGCATATTACTAGTGTTCTAGATCTATTTTTTAATATACTATGTACAAATATTCTGAATTTTTTCATGTAAACATGCAGATATTACTGTTATTTGCGTATACGTATGCATCTAGTTATAATTATATGTTTATGTTTTTGTAATTTTATTTGAATACATGCAGATAAGGCTGATTATTTTTTTTTCTTTTTTTAACAGTTGTCCTGGAAATATTGGTGCATGTTTGTTATTAACGTAATGAAGCAGAGAAGTGAGGACAAAGAAATCATTAAAGATGAAGAAATTAAAATGGAAGAAAGGGGTGTTTATATTTGTTAGAAAAGGTTGACTGTTATTTTGTTGTTTGAACTACGTGTGCATGATTATATAGTGTGTAAACTAAATTATATTTTTATTTTGTGAAATTATGAATTGATGTTGTCGTGTGTACAGTTATTCGTAATATTTTGCATATTTATATGCATGTTTTCAATATAATTGCTGATGTAACTGTATATATTTGCAACATTACTCCAGAAGATGTTTTATTTTTTAGTAAATACTGACATGTATGAACTTAACTTTGTATAATTATACGAATAAAACACGAAATTAAAACTGTAGAATCAGATGATTAAATTAAAAATTTCAGGATTAAAAGGTGAAAAAAGTAGACAAAGTTAAAACAGAGTAAGCATAAACGATAAATTTTCAAAACTTGCATGCAAATAAAGATAATAGCTGCATACTTATATGCAACAATATATAATACTTGTGCACATTATTCATTTACAAAAATAATTTCATACCTGTATGTAGCTTTTATGAATTTTTTTCATACATTTATTCATCTACGCATTATATGAGCAAAGTTGATACAGATATTCAGTATTTTTGCACACATCTATGCAACTATACATAATATTTGCATACTTCTACCCAACTATATAGAATGATTGCTTACAAAGTATTTTTGGAACAAATAACTCTAAAATATATAGAATTAATATTAAAAAATTGAACTAAATTTATAACAGCCCATAAAAATTCAAAACATTATACTTT